>OY728131.1:1476254861-1477645222 GCA_963277665.1 Viscum album | reverse complement strand
AAAACCCGATCATCCGTTCACTGAACGTACCCGAGCCAAACTTCGAAAAATGATTTCGGGCACACCGGGCCTTGGAATCAGGTGTCGTCAGAAACTGCGTCCTTGTAAAATTCCAAAGAAAATTAAGAAAAAAATTTCCTTGAATTTTAGGGGTCTTTACTTCACTCCCACCTCAGGGCTTTACGTCCCCGTAAAGATACATCAAAACTAGGGAAACAAGTGTGGGTACTGATCGCGCATCTGACCCTCCCGCTCCCAAGTGCTTTCATGGAGGTTCCCATGCTGCCATCTGATGCGCACTAGAGGAATTGACCATCCACGTAGGACTCGCTCCTGTCGATCCTCGATCTCCACTGGGACCTTCGTAAAAGTCGCCACACCATCAACGTATAGCTCCCCATGGTCAATGATGTGTGTCGGGTCGTGCACGTATCTCCTTAGCTGAGATACGTGGAAGATGTCATGCACCCGGTGCAACTGAGGTGGTAGATCCAGGCTATAAGCCACCTCTCCAATCCTGCTGAGGACCTGGAAAGGTCCGATGAAGCGTGGAGACAACTTGCCACCTCAGTCAAATCTCCGTAATCCACATCGAGGTGAGACACGCAAGAAGACGTGGTCGCCATCCTCGAACTCTAGTGGCCTCTACCTCCTGTCAGCGTAAGACTTCTGCCAGCTCTGATCTGTCCTCATCTGCTCTTGGATGACCTGGACCTTCTCTTTCGTGGCCCGGACCAACTTTGGTCCCACAAGTGCTGACTCCCTAGGGTCTGTCCAGCACAAAGGAGATCTGCAAGGTCTGTCGTACAATGCCTCGTATGGTGCAATCCTGATGGTGGAGTGTTCGCTGTTGTTGTACGCGAACTCCACCAATGGTAGGTGTTCCTCCCAGCTGCGACCAAAGTCGAGGACACATGCGCGGAGCATCTCCTCGAGAGTCTGAATGGTCCTCTCCGTCTGACCATCCGTCTGAGGGTGAAAGGCGGTGCTCAGACGTAGCTGCATCCCGAATGCCTCTTACAGCCCCTTCCAAAGCCAGGAAGTAAAACAAGCATCTCGATCGGAGACAATAGATGATGGTACACCTTGAAGCCATACAATCTCCTGAACATAGAGATACCCCAAGCTCTCCACTGAGCGCCACTCTCTGATGGGTAAGAAGTGAGCCGACTTGGTGAGTCGGTCGACAATCACCCAAATGGAGTCGTGACCTCTGGAAGTGCGTGGAAGTCTAGTCACAAAGTCAATAGATATCCTGTCCCACTTCCACTCCGGGACCTCCAAAGGATGTACCAAGTCAGCTGGTACCTGATGCTCTGCCTTCACCTACTGGCAGGTGAGGTATCGAGAAACGAACTCTACCATAGCCTTCTTCATGCCCGGCCACCAGTGTTGTTGTCTGAGATCCTGGTACATCTTCACCACTCCAGGATGTACCGCCAAAGGAGAAGTGTGAAACTCTCTCAGCACCTCCTCTCATAAAGCGACTGGTACCAAGTTACATCTTCTGAAAAGGATGTCGTGCTCTGCTCCAAAAGAGAATCCATCAGGTGCCTGTCCTGAGGATAACTGTGCACGCCGCGTCTCACAGTCGGCGTCCCCACGTTGTGCCTCTCTGACCCACTGCAGTAGTGGAGGAGTGACTATGAGAGACTGAAGGAAGGCTGCTCGATATCTATCCATTAAGGATATCTGCAAAGCGGCTAGCTGCTCTGTCGCCTCCTCAAGTAGCTGAATGCCTGTCCTCCTACTGAGAGCATCAGCTACCACGTTCCTCTTCCAATGAGTATAGACTATCTCAAAGTAATAGTCATGGAGGAACTTGATCCATCACCGCTGTCTCAGATTCAGGTCCCTCTGAGATAATATGTACCTGAGACTCTGATGGTCAAAAAAGACTGTAAAGCGCTCTCCCATCAGATAGTGTCGCCATGTCTTCAGAGCGAAGACCACTGCTGCTAACTCCAGGTCATGGGTAGCATAGTTCTGATCATGCGGCCTCAACTGACGTGATCCATAGGTGATCACGGCCAACTCCTGCATCAGGACACATCTGAGTCCGGTCCCTGATGCGTCGCAGTAGACTACGTACCCTACTACCTCCTCAGGAAACCTCAAGATAGGTGCGCTGGTCAATCTCTGTCTTAGCTTCTGGAAGCTCTTCTGACATATGTCTAACCACACAAAGGGTTTCCCCTTCTTCGTAAGAGCTGAGAGAGGTGCCACAACTCTGGAGAAGTCTGGCACAAATCTCCGATAGTATACAGCTAGTCCCAAGAAACTCCGCACCTCCGTCACGCACCTGGGTGGCTCCCAAGCTAGCACTGCCTCGATCTTCGCAGGATCCACTGCAACTCCCGCCTCAGAGATGACGTGTCCCAAGAAGTGGACCATACGTATACAGAACTGACACTTCGAGAGATTTCCATAAATATGGTGCTCTCGGAGTGTGTCTAGTAAAACACGCAAGTGGTAGGCGTGCTCCTCCTCAGTCGTCGAGTAAATCAAAATGTTGTCGATGAAGACCACGACAAATCGACCGAGGTATGGCTGAAAGATCCTGTTCATGAGGCCCATAAACACTACTGTAGAATTGGTTACGCCGAATGGCATAACCAAGAACTCATAGTGGCCATACCGACATCTGAAGCCTGTCTTCTGCACGTCCTCGTCTCGAACTCTGAGCTGATGATAGCCTGACCTGTGGTCTATCTTCGAGAACCACTGAGCTCCCTTGAGCTGATCGAAGAGGTCATCAATCCTCGGTAGAGGATACTTGTTCCTCACTGTCACCTGGTTCAGGCGAAGATAGTCGACACACAGTCTCAAGCTCCTGTCCGCCTTCTTGGCGAACAATATTGGGGAAGCCAAGGGTGAAACACTGGGTCAGATGAATCCCTTGCCCTGAAAGTCCTACAACTGTACCTGTAGCTCTTGAAGCTCAGTGGGGTCTATCCGATATGCTGGAGTCGATATCGGGGTTGTCCCGGGGTACAGTTCAATATGAAATTCTACCTCTCTGTGAGGAGGTAGCCCTGGAACGTCGTCGGGAAAGACGTCCGCATACTGATCCACCACTACTGGAAAACTAGGACTTCGCACGTCAACTGCTCCTAGGATGAGGCTATCCAACTGATGAGTGATGGGCTGTCCTCTCTTCTACGGAAGTCCATCCTGTGCTGCGAAGGCTCCCTTCTCACCGGGGAAGGTGAACCTGCTCCCGTCGGTGCATACACATCGCACCTTGCGCCTAATACAATCGATCTGTGCATGAACTGTAGATAACAAATCCATGCCCAAGATGACGTCGTAAGGCCTCGACGCCGCTACAAGAAGATCCCAGCTGAAGCTCTCGCCTCCTAGAGTAAGGTCACACTACTGGAACTAGTGCGTAATTGTCGAGTCTACTCCCGTAAGAGTCTCTAGACGTAAGGATCGAGCCAACGGATCTGTCGGAATCTCCGAGCTCCGAACAAGGGTAGCGGCTATGAAAGAGTGACTCGCTCCTATGTCTATAAGAACTGCAGCAAGGATGGAATAGACACAGATCGTACCTCGAATCATCTCGGACGCGCCATGGTCATAGGCCTACACTACCTGGAGTTGTGCCTGTCTCTGCCCGCTAGCTCCCTGTGGTCGAGGTGGACCTCCTGGTGGTGGTGGTGGCAGAGCCTCAAAGCGTCGCTCACCACCTGCTGCTCGGCCAGCTCTCCTGCCTCGTCCTCCTTCTCCCTTCAGACCGCCACGGTCGACCTTCTGCCTCTTCCTGGGTGGCCCCTCCACCGTCTACTGCTCCTCGACACAGCGGGTCGAGCAGTCACAAGCCATGTGGCCCTGCCTGTCGCATGTGTAACACTGCCTACCTCTCGAAAGACTGGCTCCGCGCTGTGTGCCCCGCACTGCGGAGCCAGTGTCCTGAGGTCGTCTGCCTGAAGGTCTGGTCTGCCTAGACCAATGAGTCATCCGTCAGCTACCTTCTGCCAAAGGCTCCGCTACCTGTCGCCCTACGGTAGGTCTCGTTGTGGACTCAGCAAGAAAGCTCTCGATCAGAAGGGCTCGCTCCAGTACTCCTGTTTGAGTCGGAATGTTAAGGGAGATCAGCGATGCCCTGATCTCGTGTCTCAATCCCTACTCAAAGGTCCAGGCCCAGAAGAATGGGTCTCGTACCATGTCGGTCGATTAGCGCGAGAGATCAGTAAATCTCACAGAGTACTGAGCGACCGTCAAGCTGCCCTGCCGCAGCTGAAGAAGCTCCTGGATGTGCACCGCACGGAGGGTTTCCGGGAAGAACTCTGAGCGGAAGAGGCTCTCAAAGTTTGTCCAGAGAAGAGATGCCTCATCGTGCACCTGGAGCATCAAGCTCCACCATCGGCCTGCTTCCGCATGCAGTAGGCTCGCAACGAGGACCACCATGAGGTCTGCTGGTGTCCTCACTAGCCTGAAAACTCGTACCACTACCTCCAGCCAGTCCTCGGCTGCCTAGGGGTCCGTCTTCCTGCGGAACCTAGGCGGTCACTGGCACTGGAACTCATGCAGTGCACTGAGGTGACGTGCATCGTCAGAGGCTGGTGCTGGAAGCATCGGTGGCTCGGCGGATAGAGCTACCGCTAGTGCCACTGCTGACAAAGGGCCCTACACCAAGGCCTCGTCGCTCGGTGGGTTATCGTCACGCTCGACTCTCAGAACCCTAGCTGGCTGCCGTCGTGGGGCCATCCTGAAAAAGAAACAGGTGCGCCACGATCATAATAGTATACCTGGTGAGCTGATACAAAGTAATCACAAAGAAAACTTGAAACACACATGCAATCAATGTTTTCGTGCATTAAGTCGGAAATCAGAATTCAGGGTCCTGGTGTATGGATACATCGGCCGCAAACACCAACACTGGGCTCCCTGGACTGATAACCACACTCAATACGCTTATCACTATTGCTTCACATAGAAGAAAGATCAGAGTCTACGGTAGAACCGAACTCCTCTGATACCAATTTGTCACAACCCGTCCTCGGGGCCCATGCCGTGACTACCCCAAGCCCGCCTTCCATAGGCCAGGGGCTGGCGACTAGCACCAAGGCGTAAATCCTGATAAAAGGGAAGGAATTGCCTTTGTAAAGAAAACAAGCACCACATAGTAAGCAAGCGGAAAAAGTAAACACTAAGTAAAAGATGGTACAACAGTAAGTGCAGAAAGTAAAGGGGGCCGGAAATACAAGCCCAACTGTAAGGTACAACTGAAAGGGAAAAAACAGCAACTGAAAAGTAAAGCCGCAACGTCGATCTGTCCATTGGAAGCCCCAACTGAAGGGTGGGTACATATAGCCTCCACTGCTCCTCAGGTCCAGCCGACCGCTCCGAGTACGTCCCGCCCAGTGGTCCACCTCCAGGTACAGTCCTGCTCCGCAAGCCTCCACCACGATCAGCGATGTCCGTCGTCTGCAACCAACACAATGTAGTACAGACATATCCTGTGCAGGGGTGAGTATAAGCTACTCAGTAGGGACCCCGAGACCCCTGAAGTTCTCCCAGAATCCACAAAGGATAATCCACAAAGGAAAGATAAAATCACGAAGTAGCATCCGACACGGCTTAGGTATATGCCCATACATATACATAAGTCATCAATTCTCGCTCGGCTCCAACATCCGAGCTCAAGTACAACCCATTCCACACAGGAAAGAAAAATGTAAACCCACACAGAATAGCACAACACATTCCAAAAAGGAAAGAAAAACGTAAATCCACACAGGATAGCACAACACAATCCACAAAGGAAAGCAAAACAAGGTTTCAGCTCACACAGGTATACTTCTTCGAATGACGATAGAGATGATCACTAATCCATCTAAGTCGTCGGACCCACAAAAGATCGATAGGTACTAACCCCCGTAATGACCCACAAAGGATCTGACCCACAAAGGATCGATAGGTAACTAACCCCCGCAAAGACCCGCACAGGATCGGGCCCACACAGGACCTGTAGGCGCTGGCCCACACAGGACTGCTGAGCGCTGACCCACATAGGATCGGACCCACACAGGATCGGTAGCACTGACCCACAAAGGATCACCAAGTGCTGTAGTCGTCGCTGTCGAATCCACTGAGGATCTCTGTACAGTCGTCGTCGTCACAGTAGCAGTCGCAGCCAGCTCTAGGGTTCCCGCACACAGCAAGCTCGTTCGGGAGGGTCCGCTCCACGAGCTGAGAGGCTGATACATCAATTGACACCTAGTCCAGAGTTGATGTATCCAAAAGTTCGGTATCGTCAACAGGAACTCAACATCGCAAATGACGCGTCAATCAGACGCACGGTCTGAGAGTTATTGGCTTTTTCGTCCCAGGGGCCCGGTTGGTTTTTAAGGCAAAACCAACCCGAACATACTCGACCTACGTCCAAACCTTGGGTGGAGTAAGCCAAAATATCCTTCTCACTTAGAGGAATTCAACAAAGTCGATGACACGTCAATCGGACGTCCGAAGCTCAAGATATGAGTGTTTCCGCTCCAAGGGCCGGGTTGGTTTCGTGTACGAACCAACCCGGCCAGACCCAAAGTATTCCAAAACCATGAGTGTGATATACCAAAACGACCATCTCGATCAAAGGATCGCATCACTGCTGACGGCGCGTCGTTCGGAGGCCCGTAGCTCAAGTTACGATCAAAATACCAAAAAGGTCCGGAAATGGGGGGTCTGGGGCCTGACCGACCCGGTTGGCGCGACCCGGCCCGGCCGGGCAGCCCGGCTCGGCTCGGCCGAGCGGAGGAAGCCGCGGGGCGCTATCTCCGCGGGATGAAGTGCCGCGGCCCCGCGTGGGGCTACGCTGGATCAGCGGACGCGGCTTTGCCGCGTCCCATGTGTCACTGGACCCGCGCGGTCGCGGGTCGGGTCGGCCGCCACCGCCGCGGCTTCAGTCTTGGCGGCTCCATCCGGCGGTGCGCCGGGGCGTCGCCGCCGCCGGCGACCCACGCCGCCGGTGGATTCCACGGGCCACCGGAGTTGTTCCGGTGGTCCAAATCCACTTCGGTCTGCGCCGAAGTTCCTCACGGGTCCCATTCTTCACTATTAGGCCCTCAAAACGCCATTGCGGCCACGTTTGTCATCGTCCGCCAATCCGCGCATCAACGGAAAACTGCGGAGGGTGGTCGGGCCGTGTTTGTTTGGCCCGCACCCTCCGCGTTAGGTGATAACAACCGGGAATAAAAATTCAACACATGAATAACAATCAAGGCACAATTTTAATAGAATTAAAATTGAACTTTGATCTGGGTTCTTTGTTTTAAAAGAAACAATCACGGAAATTAAAGATTGTTCTCAAATAAAAATCCCTACCTCGCCGTAGTCGTCAAGCGTGTGTTCTTCGCAGAATTAATCGCCACGAAAGGAGGGGACCGTCGCATCGCGGAAGGGCGTCGCGTCATCGAACTCCAAGGTTCCAGAACATGCAGATTTAATTATATTAATTAAATCCAAGATGTTGTTATAACCCACAAATATATTTAAAAGAAGAAACCTGAAATATCTTACCTCATGTAGTTGGTGATCGAAGATCGTTGCGGGGAATAACGTCTCAGAAGAAGCATCGTAAATCTCCGAGGGTGACGGCGTTCTTCGCGTTCTTCGTGTTCTTCGCGTTCTTCGCGAAGGAGGATGAATGCACAAAAATTTGTCAAAAACCTCTCATCGAGCAATCCTCAAGAAATCGTGCGTTGGTCTTATTTTATTATTACGCCAACGGATTGTAAACAGGTTAAGAAATGATTAAATTAATTCATAGAATTAATTTAACGAAGTTAACCGCCCAATTAATTAATGCGTTAAGAATTTAAGAAAACGCGTCAGTTGACTTTCATAATGACGGGTTTTCGTGGGGGCGTTACTTAGCGGAAAAGAAATGGTGGGGCTCGTGCGGGCCCCACCTCAAAAATATCCTACCAAGAGGGTAGGATATTTTTGGATAGTACCCTATCCGCATCAACTCAGCTTAAGCAGCTTTAAGTGGCTTTTAAGTGGCTTTAAGTGAAATAAAAATAAAGTTGCCGCACACTTTATTTTATCTCTTAACTTAACCCAAAAAATTTAAAAACCACACCCGAGCAAACGGAACTCCGGAAGAGGTGTTTCTAAGAAAATACCATCACTACGATTTCATCAGTGCCCTCAGAATTCGATTCCAAGCACCGGTTCAAAAGTTAGAAAATACCACTCGTCCGTTCACTGAACGTACCGGAGCCAAACATCGAAAAATGAATCTGGGCACACCAGGCATCGGAATCAGGTGCTGTCAGAAACTGTGTCCTTGTAAAATTCCAAAGAAAATTAAGAAAAAAATTTCCTTGAATTTTACAGGTCTTTACAATACTAGTACATGAAAATACGCCTTGTAACACTCATGGTATTGACCCTCCTGGGGGATATGATTAGGATAATTCATGTTTTCATTACAATATGATTTGATGGATTCTAATAAAAGATCAGAATAAATAACCTTGATTAATTCTAAGGTGTTTTAGATTGAAAATAATATGTCATGATATTCTCTAAATGAATTTATGACTATTTTTACTCCCGATTTGATTTCTATTTTTAGTCAATGGATGGATTCCATGGAAGTAATAGTAACATTGAACATGATTTACAAGGTGGGAACGATGGTGGAAATGAGAAACAAAATGGAATGTTGATAGGCATAAAAGTTATCATGTTTATGTCGAATCAATTTTCCAAAAATATGATAAAAAACATATACATTAACCAAATCCCGAACTCAACAAAAAAGAGAAAAGAGGAGAATGATAAGAGCTCCAGTAGTGGAGACTAAGGAAAAAGGAAATATCATTTTCCATCATGCCAGAAATTTTGAAGGAGAAAACCAGGAATGTGTCTCAATGGAACAAAGAAATGCTTTCTGTGTGGGAAAGAAGGACATAAATAAAGAATTATCGAGGGAAATTGAATAGTACTATGGAATAAAATAAAAATGATCCTAAGAATCAATTTACAATCATTTTTTGTAAATTTAGGAGACCTGGGCATTACCCAATTCAATTAATTATTATATAGGATAACCTCTAAGTCAAGGATGATCCTATGTAGAAATAAATGGATGAAAAAAATGTTTAAAAGTATTAATTTAATTTGTTTATAGGATTACATTGGAAGAAATTTATATTGTATGTGTAACCCTATAATTTGTTATGTGAAAATTCTATTTGAGGAAAAATTATCTTTTCTTTTGAGGATATAGTTAAAAAGAACCATTTGGGATTATATGATCCTTGAATTTGAGTCAATTATAAGTTATTACTTTTTGGGAAGAAAATGCAAGGTATGAGAAAATATTTTTCATTAAAATATGTGATGGTTATTTTTGATGAATTTATCTCATTTTTTTGAATGTTATAAAATTATAAAGTTTTTGAAAAAGGAAAACACATACACTATGTGAAAACCCATCCCGTCAGACAAAGCTGTGGGACTCGAATCCACAACTAAAATGGGACTGGGATTTATCCCCACCACTGAACTACATTATGTCCCTAGTTAGTATGACTAATTCTGTTTAGTTAAAAGATTTTAGGGATAAAGAATGTATTTACTTTGGGAACTTATTATTTATCCTTAGTATAGAAAAATTATTTTGTGATTAATTGATAAATGTTATTTTGGAAGACTTTTTCTCTTTTGGGAATACTATACGCCTAAGGAAAATATAATAATATGGGATTTCATTTGAGGAATAATGGTGGATAATTATTTTGGAAGAATATATGTTTTTTGGACTTATAGATATTTGGGTATTTTATGAAGAATTATTAACCTATCATAGAAAATATGTTATTAGGTTAATTACTTTTCATTAATTGACTTTAAGAGCAGTCGATGTTATTTGGAGATAAATGTTAAGATTTATCATGGAAGACTATGTGATCAAATCCTTATGAATTATGGGTTTCAAGATTATTTTTGTTTATTTTGACGAATTTTAAGGATGATTGTTTTTTTAATGGTCTTTGATGAACTTTAGGTATTGTTTGTTTAATTTTAGACATTAAGAGTAGTATTTCATTCTATAAATGATTATCCTTTTGGGGATCAACTGATCTTGTACTAACCATTTTGGTTTCGGTTAATGTCTAATAACAAGGGAAATATATAGTTCATCTTTTTTGGATTATGTGATTCTATAGAAGATGATTCTAGTGCTTCAGGTGTGACCAAGGCATATTGAATACTCATCATTTGGAGAAAAGATGAGTTTGTGGTAATTTTTTTAAAGGATGAAACTCTAATTGAAAAGTAAGTATATCTACTTATGTTTTTAGTCAGTCTCTTAAATAAATTCCAAAACATTATTAAAAAGAACTTAAAATAAAAACTTTGTTCATTTACTCTTCCTACTGGGTAATCAAAGACCATTTAACCCATCACGAGTTTATGGTTTTCTGGTAGTTAACTTTATCCTGGTCATGTTTTCTATCACTTTCCATCAGAACTTAATGATTTTTTTCTCTTCCATATCCATGTTTTCCTATATGGAACCCTAGTATGGGTTATCTTAGGCGACCTTTGTATTTTTTTTCTTTAGTTTAAAGTGACAATTTTATTTACTCCTTTTCCGATGTGGGATTTCAACGAAGATGTTTTGGAATGTCAAACCCTTAGTTTTTGTTTCTGAATTTAAATTTCGAGGATGAAATTATTTGAAGTAATGGAGAATGTAACACCCCAAGATTTCCTAGTAAGTTATATTATTAAAGTAATTCAATAGCTTATACTACACTCAACACTGACTTGGAATACATTATATGGAAGATTGAGTTTCTGTGAAACAACACATTAATTATTCAAATGATATATTTATAACATAAATATTAAATATTGTAAAATTAATAGTAATAAATAAATTTTATATTTTATTTTTAATTCTATCACATAAATAAACCATATTTATAAGGAAATGTATAAGTTTCATTAAAATATAAGTACTATATCGATTAAAGAACAACTTCGTATGTTCTTTTGTAAAAAATAATAAAATTAATTTTAGACACTATTATAAAATCAATTTGTTGAAATTGAATTAATTTTTTAATTCAAAATACCAATATTATATTAGGGTGAATGTTTTTTAATATTATGAGACGTTTCATTTTTTAATGAATAGAGAAAAATACTATATTTTAATTCAAAATAGTCTTTTCACCAAATTTATTTATATTGTTATATTATCCTCTTAATCGGTTTTATAGTATATATATATTATATTTTTATCATTTTATATAATTTTGGTCATTGGAAGTAATTTCGCAATTAAATTGTATATAAACACATGCCAATCTTTTGGTAGTTTTTACTTCTTAAAAACCTGCTTTCTGGTTTTCAAAACAGGAAATAATTTTAAATTAATTAATTCAACTTACATGTATTTAATTTGTTAAAATAGAAATCTTTTTTAAATTCTAAATATAAAAATTATCTTAGGGTGATTTTTTTGTATTTTTCTGAAAACATTCAATTTTTGATGAATAGTGAAAAATATTACGTTATTGCTTTAAACCGAATTTTAGTTATATAATTATTATTTTTATTTAAATTTATTTTAAATTCAAAATAGATACATAATACCTATATTATCTCAATATAATTCATTGGTGTCATTTTATAATAAGATTAGATGTATAAAATTTTATTGAATTTTGTAAACGTATTTACCCACCTTCTAGGAACATTTGCAAATTTTCATAAAACATAATTTTAATAATTCTGTGAATTGAATTTAAAAACTCCAAGAGACACAGTTGACATCACTAAGTAAAATGTGGTTCAATAGAATGAAAATAATTTTTTGAATAGTAATTTTGGAATATTATTTACCACGGTTAAAAGTAAACAGGGTAATTAAAGGTAACAAATGATATTATAATTACCCTAAAACTTGTCCTAATTCTATTGGATAAGTTTATTTCAACCAAATTAAACCTGAGGAATAAATTATAATCCTCTTTTATCTACATGGACTATATTAGGACATTTATTATTATTTTATTTAAAGAAGAGTTAAAAACTTAAAATTCAATGTTTAATTACTAAACCATTTGTAATATAGGGTTATACATAAGATTAATTTGACTATAAATATTCATTAGAAATATAAAAAAATTTCCTACTTCATGGTATTTTATTTATAATTTTTAGACATTAAATAAGTAAATTTATTTATGACACAATGATGATGCAGTAATAACCTTATAAATGAAAGATTAAAATAATCAATATATAAATATCAAAATAAAAGTAAATTGAGACTGTTGGTGAATTTAAATAATTTTATAAGTTAATATTGCATGATAGGAATTATTTAATATTTTTTTTTATTTAATCAGGTTTTTTTGACTTTCACAAAAACCAAATACTAAATCGTTTTAAAAATGACATAAATGAGTTTAAAAAAAATACTATATTACTAAATGATATAGTATTTATAAAAATATTAGGTTCAGAAAAAGGACTTATATAATTATATATATTCAATTAATGATTCACTTGAGTTTATCTTGTAATTTTATAGTATGTTTATTAACCATGTAATATAAAAATACAAGAAGTCATGGTAAAAGTTAAACTATTTAACTAAGAATTAAATCTAAAAGATAAGGTTAATATGGTCACATAAAAATTTATAAGACAAATTTTTTGAGAATATTTATACCCATAAACACCTTATCCTAGAAATAAATCCATTTGGATCCATTATAAACCGAAAATGATTTTATAATAAAATAACATTTCAATCTTTTCCAAAAGTAACCCTCACCTCTCATTTAAAAGGGTACTTCCCCTTCTCTTAATTGAACACCTCCATATCCATTTGTCTCAGCCAAAACCTACTCAAATATCCTCCAAACTACCCTCAATTAAACCTATAGGCCTTAATTTGATCATAAATCCAACCTAAGGATCCCTTTTGATCAAATTAAAAGGAAGCACCCGGAGAAGAGGTAATGATTTCATCATCTCTTTCAAAGTTCTTTTCTTCTTCCCCTTCCTCTTTATTTGTTTTTTTCATACCAAAATAGTAAATACAGTAACTTCTATATATTTTTATGTTATTATAAATATTTTACAACCATATTATTTATTCTATCCATCCTATGAATGAAAAAGTCACCATATGTGTGTACGTACGGCTTACCACCTCCACGTCGTGGTGTCGTTTGTTATTCAACACATCATTATTTGGATGGGTATAATAATTATTATAATTGATGTAAATATTAAATATAACATGTTTATGATTATTTATATAAGATATACCATCCAATTACAAATTATTTCACCATCAATGGAATGATATTATCGCTCGTGCGTACGTACGGATTACCGTCTCCTTGAACGTGATGAGATTAATTCCCCATCATAACCATTCAAGAATAATTTTCATTTTATGATTAAAAATAATGTTTAAGAACCTAATATCATTATATATATGAATCAAATACATCCTATCAATATCAAATATGATTTACGTAACAAAATATATAGAGGAAAACAAATCTGATAACACTAGTAACAATGATACTACTAAAATATTATTAATAAAGAAATATTAGAAGATCACATGTGATAACATATTTAAGTATGTGGTTCTTTTATAATTTAATAACAATTATTTAACTATTATACTATATTTTAACGTACCATTATCTAAGGAAAATTATAAGGTAAGGTGTTTTTATCTCACTTCTTATTCCCGTGAGATTCATGCTATATTGCCACTATTTCCTTTTGTGTAGTGTATGTACTACCCATGATTATATTCTTTGTGTAATATACTTTAATTTATGGGTATTTAAATCTTATTTATATTATCCTTAATTCATGGGGTGTATGTTTCGTAAGTCACAAAATTGGTAAGGGAATTTCTAATTTCAATTTCTACTCATTGGGTTTTACGCAAACTTCATTTATTATTTTACTCCAAGATTATGTGTGAAATCACTATTTATTTATTTATTTAGTAATTTACACTCTCCTTTGTTGGATATAATTTTTATAAAAATAATCACTCCATTTATAAATTCTCAATTCATCTATATGAACTTGATAAGAGTAATCTTAACTCAATTTCCAGTCATTGAATTAAACATCAAAGTCATTGGTTTTTTTAATGTAATATATGTGAATTTCCTCTGATTGATTTACACTGAATATCAAGTCATATTGAGTGTATTTATATTCTTCACAAATAATTATGTAATTTATTTATCATTAACCTAAGGATAGAGTCTTTATAAGGGATTTCATCTCAATTTACATTTCATTGAGACTTCTTTGTTTTCATGCACCAATTCACATTTATATGGTATACATAATCTACTTTGACATAGTATATCATGAGTCCCTTTATTCTCATGATATTTTAAAAAATTTATTTCCTCAATTATCTATATCCAAGCATCTATCATTTGGTTATAAACTCTAACTAAAATATCATTTTAAATGGTTTAAACATTTATTCTTCTAAATATTTCTCATTAATGTCCATGTTTTAAAAATAGTGTTAAGGAATTATTTATATGGAAATTAATGTTTTAAAATTAAAATTACTTTTAATAGTTTCCAAGTGGTATGGGATACATTGATTCAAAAATATATTTTTAATAGATTCTTGATAAATAGTGATACTTTTAAATGTTTTCAAGAAAATGGGTTATTTCGCTCAAATAGTTTTACTAATTATTTTTCTCTATGTCAATATACTTCATAATTATTCATTTTGGTTGATTTGTTATAATAAAATCTTCCATAGTATATTGAATGAGTTATTTTTGACTATGGATGTGATATTTTTATACCATTCATAGTTTGTGGTTAACATATAGAAATTTTGTATGTTAGTTTTAATACGAATGTTTAGATTATGTTTTGAACTTTTCATTTGAGGAATAAATTATAATTAGTAAGTGAGGGGTAGAGACCGCTATAGCTCCTCAATGTATCGGTAGGTCTCATGAGACAAAATAGTGTCTTATCACAAGTAATTAACAAAATATTTATTTTTAGTCTTGGAATGAGGCCTTGAATATGTGGTTATGATGTCCAGAATTATGCATTCCATCATTATGAAATTAGTTATTGATATCACATTTGATTATTAGATTATTAGAATATCTGTGTGAATAAGTAAATAGCCCTATTTGATTTAACTTTTCCATATTATGCTGAATTTTTAGTTTAAAAGTCACATGTTTTAGTATTATACATTTCATTAAATTTTTATTTTTATTTATGATAGTTTCTACTATAGTTTTATCCTTACTGAACATCTACGATCACCCCTTTCTTATGGTTTCTTTTTCCTAGGATGTGAAGAAGTATATTATGATTGACCTACCGAGATAGGCTAAGGGATATGAGTGTGTTAAAAGGGGACACATTGTTGTTTTTTATGATGTAATGTAAAACTTATGTATATATATAGTACTTAAAAGGCTACTAAACTAATCAGCCTTTCAAGGCTTGATCTATTGTGATCATTCCAATGTTATGTAATAATTCACCAACTATGGGTAACTAGGGTCGGGGCGTTACAATATACTCTATTATTAACAACATCAAAACCATTGGGTTTAGAAAATTCCTACCCAAATAACTTTCCAACATTAATCCCCTCATCCTAGATACCATTTTTGTCATAAATGTATTATATTAATACTTTAGGTATAATTATAAAGTGGTGGTATGAGAAGAGGTAAAGTTCCTTACTATGAATTTTTATTTTATTTATTTTTTCCACCTAATTCAAATATTATTCATTTATGATTATATAATAACTCAAACATCTACCATATACTGAGTTTTTATTATGTTAAAGGGATCACCTATATCCATATCCTCTTCCCTTAAATTCTAAACGATAACATCACTCATGTGTACAGTGGATTACCACCTCACGAACCGATATGGCACATTTTCTATAAGAACCTCTCACAGTTGGGAATGATAATGGATCTAAAGTATATATATACTATTTAAAAATAATTATTCTTCTGGAGTCATTATATCATATATAATGTTTTTACTTTCCATTCCATAGGGGATACAATAACATCGCTTGTATATAAAGCGGATTACTGCCTCGAAAAGAAATGAGAATAATTTTTTAATGAATTGTTAAATGGAAGGCAATAAGGATAAAGTTAATGAATATATGTGATATAAATGAAATAATTATGATATTAATGATATATTTTTCGTTATTAAAATATAATATACCATTTCTTTCTTTACTTTTCACTCACTGAAAGACGATAATGTCGTTCTTGTATGTGTTGATTATCACCTTCACGAAGCGATGTGGCTCTCCATTCATCACTAAACCACATGGATGATATATATATGATTATTTAATGAAACATTATTGTATTTATGATGTTATTTTAATTCTTCAAGTATAAAATTTTACTTATCTTCTTTCCATAATGATCGTTGAAAATGGAAACATTACTCATGCGTACGTAGGGCCTACTATCACCATGATCAAAATGTAATTCATTTATCAAAAATATATATCATGATTGGTCATAGTGGTATAATTGTTATATTAATATGATAATTATTTAATTTTTTTATTCATTAGTTGTTTATATAATGAACTCTTAGACCAACAGTCAACCTACCGATGCTATTTTTGACACATAAGTCAAATATCATCATAACACATGATGTAAACTTAATTTGTAAATTAATTTTATATAAAATGTTAGTAAGTGAAATAAAATGAATAATAAACAATAAAAATGGTTTTAATAAAGTGAATAATTAACATTAGTTTATTATTCATGAAGATAAAGAACGTACGTGATTAGTTTGACTCAAGGTAAGGGACTTCATCTCAATTTCCCTTTATTGAGGCATATTGTAATTTTATGAACCTAATTTATTTTATATGGTGTATATACCTCCCATTGTTCAGATAATATCATGAATACTTCATAATTAATTATGTTTTAATTTTTAATTTGAATTATTTCTTCCAAGGGGATTTGATTTAAAAATTACTAAGTGGTAAAACAAATTCATAACCCAATTTCTTTTCATTGGGTTATATTAAATATTTATTGTCTTTGATATTATAAGATTATGTGTGAAATGGATCTTGAATATATTTTATATTATTTCCAATTGTTTTATATGTATTTATATTTTACACACATAATTGATTCATTTTTTAATTCTCACTTCAACGTTATGATTATTTAATGGTTTATTTCAAAATATCATTTTAATTATGATTGTTTATACTTGAGTTTATTTTAAAGGAAATTAATTTATCATTCTATAAAAAATACATATTATTTTATTATAACCCGATTATTCCTAAATTTTTCATGTAATATTATCATTTTTCCACTCTTTATTACTTGAAATTATTAAGATAATGTTTTTAGTAAAATCCAACTTCAATTCTATCTTCGATCAAAAATCAGTTTTCATGAAAAACCATGTTTTCTAAAAAAAAATTCAAAAATTTTATTGAAATTATTATAAATTATTTATTAAATGAATTTTTACCCATGTTTTTATCTTCAAAAAAATTTATAGAATTTTCATGTTTGTTTCCAAACATTGCTCGTTTGGATTTTATAAAAAAATGTGAAAGGAAACTTTATAATATTACATGTCATGTATTAAATTTCATTCCATCATAACCACTTAGTGTTTTATATATTAAATTATATTTTTGAAGGTTATTTTCAAATTAACCTATTTTCAAAACATTTTTCTTAACATTTAGCTTTAAAATGAGATTTTTAAAATGAAAATGGTATTACCTCAAAAATGTTTTGAAATATCTTTCTATTGTATTTCTAATCATCAATCAATGAAACACTTTATTTTACCTATACTTCACTAGGGATATTTTGTATTGATACCATCATTATTCTTCTTCAAGATGGATTATGATTATTTTGACCAAGAATGGCATTAAAATTCACATCCTTAATTAATTTTTGTATTTATTAACATTCCCACGAATTATTTACTTTCCTATAATCATTGGACATAAAATATACCATAAATATCCATATTATTTATCATGTAAATTTATATTGAATAAACCATATCTTATTTCTATATATTATTTTTTACTTTTAAAGTTATTTGATTAACTGAGGAAATGTTGACAATATGTATTATTTATTAAGGATATTTAATGGTAAGTTATATTAAACATGAATTAAATAAATTATTCAATATATAAGTAATGATTTGGAAATGTAGATATAATAAGGGCATGGTTATGTACTTCCCCTTGATGCATCAATAATATCCTAAGAAATATCAGTTGGATAGCCTTAGTTAATGGGATTCTAGTGTATACATACCCATCAGTTTTAAACAATCTTATGAAAGGTCATGACCATAGAGGTATCATGTTCTTGGGAAAATGAAATCCAAATATTTAGGAATTTCCTTCATTTAGAATTTATTTATTTTTATCCATGATATTTTCACAGTGAAGTTATCACTGGATTCATTTCATTTTAATTTTATTAATTAAACGGAATGTGTTTCCAATTATTTTTATCCATGATATTTTGTATGTGTGTTTATTTATTTAAAATTTCATGTTGATTATACTTATTGATTCATGATAGATTCTATTATACGTAACCCTTCGTAAAAATTTTAGATCATCCATATTTGTTTCCTTCCCCAAGAATCCATGAAGTTTATTGTGATTGATATTAAAGTATATTCTAGAGGTAATAATATTATTCTATAAAAAATTATGTTTTAGTTTTTGTTTTCAATTATAATTTGGGAATAATGTATTCATATAGTTTACCAGGACTACATGACCATTTGGTACTTTGGGATGCGATTCCTTAAGTCTTATTCCAATATAATAAAGTGGATACTAGCTTTGGGTTACTGGGATTGAGGTTGTTAAAGATGGTCTTAGAGGAATTGTAGTAGAAAACTTGGGAATTATATTTACAAAAACATATATTAGGGATCATAACCCTATAATAGACTTTGAGGATAAGTATAGAATAACATCATATTGTTTCGGTAATGAAGATACTATATAGTTCTTCTTAGAAATACATCACAATATAGATACTAAAAATGGATTTGGTTCTACAAAATTTGTATCAAGGGAAAATAACTCTAAAAATTGTGCATTGGTCTTCAACCAATCATTACCTGGTGCACAAAAATAAGCCTTACTACAAACCTAGTTTGAAACTCCCAGGGAATATTCTTTAGATAATTCACATTATTATTATAAATCATTATGAAGGATTTGAATTGATGATGATGATAAATGTCCTAGGATAAAACAAAGGTGTCTTAGATTGAAAATAATATGTTATGATTTAAACAACTGATAAATGATTATATTATTTTCCAACTACAACTATTATTTCTCACACTATGCTTTTTGGTTTTAGTCAATGGTAGTCACATGAAGGAATCATTTTAACATTGGACATCAAAGAAACTGTGGTGACTCTGAGAAACCAAATGGGATGATGATAGGAGTGAAAGATATTTTGATTATTCCAAATTAGTTATCCCTAGATATGAGTAACAACCTATACCTTGACCATCTCTTAGACTCACTAAAGAAGATATGGATGGAGTTTTCTAAGTTTTCATGTATAGGATAACATGGAGTAAATAAGCATTTATTTCCATCATGTGAGAAATGTGGAAATAGCCACATAGGAAAGTGTCTCAATGGGATGGAAATGTTTTATATGTTGAAATGTAGTGAATAAAGATATTAATAACTGAGGAAAAATGTACCAAAAAATAGGGAAATAAATCTCATATTATGGATCTATTTGTATTTTCCATAAATGTGGAGAACTCAAGCATTATCTGAGTTAATGACATATTCTAAATATTAACCCCTATAACAACCTAGAATCCACAGTTTCATATCTGTTGTTAAACATATAAATTTTACAAATGTGATCCAAATTTTTTCCATCAAAACGTACAAAATAAAATATAAATATTGGATCACTTAAAAATCCAAAGACCTTTTAGGTTTATAGTTTTTGAGAATTCGGAAAAAAATTAAATATCTAAGAAAATAAATAACTATCCCATTAAAAATTATATTATCTCCCAAAACTTATTCATGTCTATAAACCATTATAGATATATCCTACTTAAAACCTTTCTTCATAACCTAATAAAATTGATACACCATAAAGGGTGAGCTTAGATGCTCAGTAAGGGTGACCATAGAAGAGATATAAAATATTAATTAAGAATAACATCAGTATAAGGGTTTAAGAATATAAACATAAGAATTTAAAATTATACCATTTATATCAAAAAATAATAATCTAGAATCATGAAATAAATTTTGAAAATTCATAAGACACAAATCATAATAGAATAAAAGATCACAAGGCCTGAGATAATAACATTTACATAAGACATGAATGTATGGAATACATAGAAACTTGTATCTTTTTTAACATGTATAAATAGAAACACATACACTCATTAAGTTAAGGATATGAAATTAGGCGCTCACATTAACATATGGACAAGAAACAAGGACCGCACATAATCTTATGGATATGAAATTTGGTCCACACATAAGATTTTGATCATGTAATTAGGTTCCCACATAATATATTTACCTCATGATTTTTTATTTATTACCTAATGAATTTGAGAGATATATAGGTCTCACCCATCACATAATTAAAATCATAATATGTGTGCCACAGTATCATAAAACATTCATCATCATAGAACTCATGAGAAAACATTTCATCATAACTCATGGAAAAGAAAAAAAATTCCTAAACATCATTCTATAATAATCATAGACCAACCATAAAAATAATAAGGATGTCATCCTATAATAATATATCTATTAAATTATAAATAACAAAAAATAATTTTGTTTTATATGGAAAATAATTTTGAGATGTCACTTGAAATAATTCATAATGAAATTATCCTTCTCTTTTGAAAAAATTTTCTCTAAAATGTCATGAAATTATAAAATATAAAATTTTATTTGAAAATAACCATGTAAGTTTAATATTCAATGAATTAAGGTGTAATTATAGTGGAAAAATACACTCATTCCATATAAGTTTAAAAAACATTCCTTCTATATTTTCTGCTGGAAAACCCATAAAGAACCTCATTTTTGAAATGACAAAAAATAATCATGTCAAAACATTTTGTAAAAAGTAAAAATTGCTTAAAAATGAATTCATAAAATCATAATATAATAGTAAAAATAATATTAGAAACCATTTTAGAAAACATGGACAAGGATGAGAAATGTTCCCCAACTGATACTTAAATATAATTAATCTCAAATAATAATGAGATTATTCAATAAACCCATACAAATATAATATCATTGAAGTGATAATTAATCAAAATAATCGGTTATATATATTCACAATAAATCCACATAAAAAATTGGAAATAAAACATAAGGTAATAAATATTAATTTGACACATAATCATAGAATGTAATAATCAATGAAATAGTAGTTTAACCAAATGAAGAGAAATTGAGTTATGAATTCCCTTATCACTTAGTAATTAGTCGAATCATATTCCCTATAAAAGTTATAATTAACAAATGAAACATTTAATACCATAAATATTATTATATTCATTATATAATATATAAAATATAATTATATACACCACAGAAATGAAATTAGTGGTGAATAAGGAATATATCACACCGAAGTAAAAAGTGAGATGAGAAACACTTACCTCAAGTATTGTATTTCTTTATTCACATTAAATACACCTTTATAATAGATATGTTTTTATTATAATTTTCTTCCATGACTATAATTATATAATACCATGTATTATTTATTTAAAACATATTATTACCTATTTACTTATAATTGGTTATTAAAATCACTGTTCTGGGTGATAACTGCTTTGTTTTCCAGGAATCTTTTAGTTTAGTAGTCTTAGTCCTAATACTTTTATCTTGGTATAATAATTTCTATATTTATAATAATGGTATAAAAATAATATATAACAATTATATTCATTTTTATATTCATTCATATAAATTATAAAATGTATTACACCATTCATGGAGATGGTAGGTTGTACGTATGCAGGAATGTTGTTTTCATTTTTTGTTTTATAGAAATAAAGAAAGGTAAATAGTAATTCATATTTAAAGAATCATTATTATATCATATAGATCATATATATTTATTATATGCATCTTAATACCTATACATAAAATATGGTGATGAAAAATTAATTATATCTCCACGTGGAGAAAGTAAGTCGTACGTATGCACGAGTGGTACTCTCACTTATGTTTGTTGGTAAAGAGGGTTTATAATGGTGTTTTAATAAAAATAATAAAATTTAACCATATTTAGGATATTAAATTTATTATTTTATGAAAAAAATCATAGATTAATGAGAGGTAATGATGAGTATAAAAATAAAGTGATCGGTTAGAGAGATTACCTATTCTTTGAAACCTCTCCTTTGGATCTCCTTTAATGGGATCTAGGGTTGGTATTTTGAGAGGACCAGCACCTGTAAAATGTTTATAAGACCGTTTATAAGAGATAATTTCTGGGTATGTTTCATATATAAAGCTAAATAGTGATTAAATGATGTAAGGAAGAATGTTCCCTTTTATAATTGAGGGGAGGGGAACTTTTGAAATTTCTCATAAAATTAAATTATAATAACTTAATTTTATATCAGAATACCACCAAATAGACAAGGATTATAATATAAAATAATATACGTCTATAATATCATAAACCAATAGATTTTATTTAATATTTTTTTGTTATTTTTAACCATATCTTGTTGATTTACCCTTAGTTAACCAATTTTCTTTTTAACCATAGTAACAACATTTTTAATATTAAAAGATTTTAATTTTTACTTATGTGGCATAAATTGTCCATAAATGGCCAATTCATGAAATATTTGTCCTTATCATAATAACTTTGTATTTTTTTATTATCTTAATTGTTGTTATATAATTAAATAAATATTATTTTGATAAATTATCTTTAATGTCAATTTTAAAACATTTCATTTATACTGACTTCAAATATATCTAGAAAAATGGTAAATTCAAATATAATGATTTCAAAACTATATAATATTTCATACAGATAAATAAAAATTATTTCACACATTATAATAATCAAATTATACCAAAATTAATATTTTCAAAATAATTTATTTTATTTCTATTTTAATTAAATAAATATTGTATTATCATTTTACAAGCATTTAAGGTAATTATGTAATTTACAAAAAATAAAAATAAATTAAGTTAATGAAAATAATTACATTAAGATAAAAATAGATATTTTGGTTTGTTAATATATTCATTTTTTTCTCTTTAGACACACAAAAGATATTAAATACAAAACAGTTTCATTTTCCATCCAACTGCCCGAAGGCCTGCAATTATTTTTATTATGATAAAGCCCCCTTTTAAGGGAAGAAGGGGGAAACCCTCACAGACATCAGGACTTAATACAACTCACACCCATAAAACAAAAAATTAAAGTTATACTGAAAACAAGGAGTTTCCCCTCCCTAGCATATAGACATGATGAAGCTCTTCACCGTTGCAAGACAGTTCGGCAAGCAAGTATCCTTTGTCGAAGCACATGCCCAATCCGATGGAAAATGTCATTCCCTATCAAACAACCAAATCCATAAAGCTCTGAAAAGATGAATCACAAGATCCGAGTCCTCCTTTGAAGCCTAGTCTGTGTATTCAATTCTGACATCTCTTCCTTATCACCAATAGGCTCGAACCATACAAGAAAAAACAACATTCACAACATGAAACACCATCAAACCCATTAAATACCATCCACAACATGGGGTCCCGAATCAAAACACCATGCCATGGAGCCTTCACTGGTCACCTGATCCATCGCCGAAAGGTATCCATATTTCCTTCCGCTACTTCCCCAACCATCCGCATGGAGTCCATCACGCACCACGGGAAGCTAGAGAAATCTGAGAGGAAATAAGGAGTCTTCGGAGACCTCGACGCCGCACAAAACCAACATCAAAACATAAAAAAAACAAAAAAAAACTTTCAAAAACTTAGAAATAATGTCCTCCCCCCTCTGGTCACTAGATCTGTGCCAACCCGTAATGGATGAACACCATAAACACACCAGACCGCTCTGGACTGAACCGAAAATTAAGATCCATCACTCCATGTCAACGCTGCAAGCTCTGATCCATGAAGATCTGAGAAATGGTGAGTCATCATCACCGAAGGGGACCATCCGCGTCGAACCGGGCGAGAAGATAGTGTTCTGCCAGGTCGTGACATCACCAAGAAGGCTGAAGACCTTCAAATCAACCCCGAACCTCATCACCCAAGCAACGCCGGAAGCCAACCGCGTTGTGCCATCACCAAGCCACACCTACAACGAGACTCCAGAGGAAGCCGACACGGAACGATCTCGGCCATAGGGGGAAGGGGAATCAAGGCCGTGAAAAACCCTAGTCGCCGCGAGGAGATGGTGAGAAGCCGCTTCGAGGCCAAGTTTTATTTTGTAACTATATTTGATTTATATAATATATAATAATTATCATAGGAAAGTGTCCATTAAACAACTAAAACTACAGCCTAAGTTGATAAGGGTTGAATCCTATTCATTTAATAATTTTTTTTATACTTGTTTAGGTAATGTCTTTACCGTTATCATTTTTATTTATCCTTTCTTTAATACCATTAACTCTTACCGCAACAACATGGATTTTTACTCTTTAAGGGTTAATATAGTTAATATAAAATTCTAAAATACACATAAATGGATCATTTATAAAACTATAAAACATATCCCAATAGTTTTTTCAAATTTAAGATTGGTAGGAATTTTATATCATTTAATAAAATATTATTTACTATTAAATATTCATAATGTCAATTGTAAGGACTATTCATTACATTAACTTCAATAATATCAAGATAACATTTATAATTAAAAATAATAATTTTATGATATACCTATCATGATAAGGTTATATATAAAATTCATTGAAAACATTAATTATCTCAATTTATATTTATTTTAATATTTTTAATATCATTTATTTGATATTTTGATTAATAAAATAATTAATGCATCGACATTGTGTGAGCATTTAAGGTTATTATTTTTTCAATATGAATTATAAATAAATTAAAATTATTTTTATAAATATTTTATATTTAATATTATTATTTATAGTCTAAGATGTATAATGGAAAACCCTTTTTTAAAAATTTTATAGTTATTATAAATATGAGTATTACATCTTTGACATTTCTTAAAATAAAATAATTTAAATGTCATAATCTCTTCCAAATAAATCAAAATGGTTATAATTTATACTCTTATATGATTATTGTTGAAACTAAATCATATAAAAAAATTTGGGGAAATTTTAGGGTCATATTATAGTCCTTGTTATTTTATTTTTACCCTTAATTACCAGATTTTCGCTTTACTATGGCAACAAATATTAAAAAGATTACTATTAAGATTGACTAAAAATTTAAAGAGAACTATTTAATAAATTTATACCTTCAGAAACATAATATTAATTTCATTTTTTAAAATTAAAACAAATAATTTTCAGAATTTAATTTAAAACTAATCTAGAAAAACGCAACGAAAAATAGTTTTATAAGAAATTGTCCTTTTAAAATATATAATATTTATATACTAAATTATATCATAAAATAAATTTCAAAAATAATAATTTTAATATTCTAAATAAATTTTAACTAATGAAATTTTAAAAATAATTCAAAACATAATATGACCTTGTAAATACTTAGAAAAAAATATTAAACATCGATATTTTCCACTATTCATTAAAAAAATCAAAAATTCTAAGAAAATTATCAAAATTTCAACATAGGATTATTTTTGATATTATGATTTCAAAATTGAATTTAATTTTACCAAAAATATTTTATCAATATCTATAAATTAATTATATTATAATTATTATTTACAAATTATGCAATAAAAATCATTTTTGAAGAAAATATGTTTTCGATAAATTAAATAACTTTACCAAAAAAACAAGTACATATTTACAATGAACTAATTAATACAATCATAAATCCAATAATAATATTCATTTCCATAAATTTAGAGGCTATGTTATAATTGTCAGATAATAATATTTTGTTTTTCATTTAAACTCAGTATGAGGTATCTTGTATACTATTGAGGAGTCTTTTCTTCTTAAACATAGAGATATTACATTCTCTACCTATTTAATAAATTACTAACAATTTTAACTTTTTCTCGGTAACCAATGGTTTTGATTTTCAAAATACCTTTTTCTAAATCCTACATTTGAAAAAGGGTCAATAAAACTTCCATTTGAACATATAAAAAAAATTATGAAGGCCACCTTAGGTAATACATGCTATGATTAAATGTAAAAAAAAATGGACATGGGTGATAAAATAATCTATCAAGATCTTATGGAGAGTAACAGAGAACATGGTTATTATAATTTTAACCATCACAAAACTATAGATATGTGATGGGTTAAAAGAACATTAATTTGTCAATAAGAAAAGAAAATGGATTAAATTTTAATTTAATTTTTTTCTTTCAAAATTATTTTCCAAGATTTGAAGAATTATATTACAATATTTACAAATAAAATAAGGAAATATACATACTTTAAAAGTATAGTTTCATCCTTTAATAAATTTCTACAACAAACATTTCTTTTTCTCCAAATGATGAGAATTTGAGATACACCAAAAGCACATAAGTAAACTTATAATGAATCTCATAATACGAAAAATATTATCTATCTATTCCTCCTATATTAAAAAATTAAAAAAACCAAAAAAATCAGTATAAGAAAAGATAATTAACCAAAAATAATAAACTTTTAATTGATGAAAAACTATTTTAATCTCTAAACTAAAATATTAATAGCCAAAGTTCAACTTTGACCATTCAAAAAATAAATAACCATAAAATTACATAAAAATATTCTAAATTAATTTTTAAACCAAAAAATTATACGTATTTGATCATATAGTCTTCCAAGATAAATTTTTACATTTATCTCCAAATAAAATTACTTGCTTTAGTGTTTTATACTAAAAATTAATTGTCCTATTAATCCTCAAGGTACACTAACCATTTTTATAAATCATCAAAGTCACTATAAATCCTCAATAAAATCATATATTCTTCCAAAATATAATTAAACAATTATTACTCAAATAAAATACAATAGTGTTCAGTTTACTTTAATCATATAGGGATCTCAAAAGAGTGAACATATTTCGAAATAACATAAATCCCTTAACAACAAATCAATTTCTAATCACACGGTTATCTATATGAAAAAAATTGTGTTCCCAAAATGAGCATAACAATTATTTATTAGATCATTTAACTAGAAATAAAATTAAATATTAACCGAGAATTAATTTAGTCAAATGGTAGTTCATTCACCCTTGTCGCCCTTTAGTAGTGGGTTCAACCTTCATTTTCTTTCTGTACGTAACATTTTTTCACCCATCCTATGGGTTTTCTTTTTTCTAAGACTATCCTTACAGAATTAATGAAACGTGAGAGACATCATAAAAAATTACCTTAATATATTCAATATTAAATAAGTGTTTTAACCTCATATGTTACCTCTTACCTTTCTTTCTTCATCCAAAAAAGCAATAAACCTTAATGACCTCAAAATAGATGTCTCCAAGATTATCATTGGTTGCCTTAAAAATAAAAATCTTAAAACCTCAAAAGGGGTTTCTATGAATATGTACTTATTGTATTATATACCCATGATGGTGTCTATAAAACTTATGATAACCTTTGTTGAAAATATTATAATTTCCAAAGATATCTAAACTCTGATATGATACTAATTGTAATAGCCCAAAATTTTTAATTTTGGATCTGGTTCTAAAGACATAAACCTTAAAAATATGGCCTAATTTTTTCATCAAAACATAGAATATAAAAATTAAATATTGGATCACTTAAATACAAAAGGACATTTTCAGTTTATAGTTTTATATAATTAGGAAAAAAATTACATATCATAAAAAATAAACAACTATCCCATAAAAATCTATATTATCTCCCAGAAATTATTCACATATTAAAACCTTATTAGATATATCTTGAGGAAATGGAAACAAAAGAAAGGGTGATCTTAGGCTCTAAATAATGGTAAAAATAGAATATATCAATGATTACATAAGAATAAAATGGGAATAAGGTTATAAGAACATAAACATAATAAATTAAAAGTATATCCTACATATCAAAAATCATAATCTTCAGTCATGGAATAAATCTTCAAAAATCATAAGACATAAATAATAAAAGAATCGAAGAACATAAGAAATGACATCATAATATTAACATGAGACATGAATTTATGGAAAATACATAAACTTTTTTATTTATGAAAATGTATAAATAGAATGAATATCACCCATTATGTTATGGACTTGAAATCAATCCCTCGTATAAACATATGGACATGAAACTAGGTCCACACATACTCTTATGAAAATGAAATCAAGGTCCATACATAAAGTTGTCAACATGAAATCAGGATCATGAATAAATTATTTACCTCATGAGTTATTCATTATTACCCAATAAATTAGAGGAATATATATGTCAAACACATCAAATAAAGAAGATCATACATATGTGTTCCACAATATCGTAAAACATTCATCATCATGGAACTCATGAGTAAGTCATTTTATCATAACTCATGGAAAGTAAATGAAATTCATAAACACCATTTCATCATAAACATAAAACAACCATAAAAATAATAAGGATGTTATCCTTGAATGATATCCTCATTAAACAATAATTAATATTATATAATGTTATCTTATATATAAAATAATTTTTAGATGTCACTTGAAATAATTCTTGAAGTAAATATCATTTTTTTAACATTTTTTAAAAATAGATAAAATTATAAACGAAATAATTTCATTGAAAATAATATTTTCTGATATTAAAGTAATCTTGAAGGCATTTATAAGTCATTATGGCTACTAAATCTTCTCATTACATATTAGTTAAAAAATATATTCCTTATGTATTTTTGTTAAAAAAAAGTCATAAAGAACCTCGTTTAAAATATGAAAAAAATCCTTTCAAAACATTTAAAAAATAAATAAAATATTTTTAAAAATAAATTTAAATAATCATAAGATAATATAAAAAATCATTTTTGAAAAAAATTTAGAAAACATGTACATGGAAGATAAATACTCTCTATTAGATACTTAAACATAAACAATGTTGAATAATAATGAGATTGTCAAATAAAAACATAAAAATTTCATTTAATTGACGTGAAAATTAATCAAATGAATCTATTATCTATATTTTCAGTAACTAATCACAAAATGTGGAAATAAAACATAAGATAATTATAATTCATTTCTCACATAATCATATAATGACATAATCAATGAAATTATAGTTTAACCCAATGAATTAAAACTAATTTGAGAATTACCTGAGCAGTTTATAATCAGACAAATCATATACCCCATAAAATTAATAATTATAAAATGAAATATAGAATACCATCAAAATAATGAGATTCATTGTATGATATATTATATATAAGTATATACACCAAATAGAATAAATTAGTGGTGAATAATGCATATATCTCATATAAGTAAAAAGTGAGACGAGAAACCATTACCCCACGTCTTATATTTTTTTGTTAATATTAAAACCTCATGTATAGTATATATGAATTTATTATAAATTTATTCACATACCTTAATTATGTTATACCATGTATTATTTACTTATAACATCTTATCAATCGTTTACTAATAAGTGGCTATTAAATTCATTATTATGGTGATAACTACTTCATTTTCCAAACAAGTTTCAGTTCAGTAGTATTTGTCCTTATACATTGATCTTGGTATCATAATTTAGAGATATTTAGTCTTGTTATAAACATCATATATAATAATTATCTAGATATTTATATTCATTCATATAAATTACAAAATTAATTACACTGGTCATGGAGACGGTAGGTCGTACATACGCATAAATTTTGATTTCATTTTTAAATTTGTGGAATTAAATAAATTTAAATCATAATTAATATTTAAATAATCATTATTATATCTTATAGATCATATATATTCATTAAACCCACCATAATACCCATACATAAATGATGGTGGTCTAAAATGAATTGTATCTCTACATGGAGACGGTAAGACGTATGTACACATGAGTGGTACTTTCACTTCTTGTTTGATGGGTAAGAGGGTGTATAATGGTTTTTTAATAATAATAATAAAATTTCATCATATTTATAATATTTAATTTATTATTTTATAATAAACATCATATATTTATCAGAGGTATGGATGAGTTGAAAAAGAATGTGATTAGTTAGAGTGATTGTCTCTTCTTTGAAACGTATCCTTTGGATCACATATTTTGAGAATACTAGTACCTTTTTTAAAAATTTTAGGGAGTTTATAAGAGAATTTTTTTGGGTATGGTAGATATGTAAGGCTAAAAAAAGTGACAAAATTAAGTTATGGAGGAGGTTCCCTTTTATAATTTAGGTGACAGACACTTTTGAAATTTATAAAAAGATTAGATTGTAAAAAATTAATTTTATAAAAAGATTCCACAAAATGGCCATGTACTTACATATAAGATAATATAAGGTTTTAATCTCACTAAAAAATACATTTTAGAAAAGTTTTTTATTATTTTAAACTATATTATTCTAATTAACACTTAGTTAACAAATTGTAATTTTAACCACGGTAACGACTTTTTAATATTAAAAGTTTATATTTTTTTATTATATGGTATAAATTTCCCATAAATGGTAAATTTATAATATTTTAGACCTTATCATAATAAATTTTTATTTTTAAAATATTTTATTCATTTTTGTATAATTTAATAAGATATTATTTTGAAAAATATCATTAATGTCAATTTTGATACTACTCATTTACATTAACTTAAAATATATAAATACAAATATTAAACATGAATATAATAAATTAAAAACTCTATAATATATCATATAGATCTATAAAATTCATTTCACATGTTAAATCATTCAAATTATACAACAAACAAATATTTTTAATGTAATTTATTTTATTTTTCTTGTAATTAAATAAATATTGTATTAGCATTTCACAAGAATTTTTGTTAATTATATAATTTCCAAAAACAAATTAATATAAAAAAATTAAGTAAATTAATACCAAAATAGAATTTTTTTCATTAATAACTTCATTTTTCCTACGTGGAAAAATAAAATATTTTAAATACAAGGAGAGTTACATTTTGTTACTATCATTTATTTAAATAATATATAAGTCATTTTCATGTACATGTGTCCATTAAACTATTAAGATTAGAGACTAAGGTGATAATGTTATAATAATATTAATTTAATAGTTTTTTTGGACATGTACAGGTTATTGTTATTCCCTTATTTATTTTAACCTTTATTTAATCCCTTTAACTCATACGATGAGAAATGGATTTTTCCTCTTTCAAGTTTCATATAATTTCTATAAATTTGAAAAATACCCATAAATAGATTGTTTGTTAAATTTTAAACCTTTTCAAAAAATTTGTTTGAATTTAATATTTTTGTAGTTTTATATAATTAAAAAAATGTTATTTTCTATTAAATATTCAGAATATCAATTTTAAGGACTATTCAATACAATGACATTAATAATATCAAGATAAAACTTGTAATTCATAAAAGGTATTTTATTATATCCCTAACATGTTTTTTTAATATATAAAAAAAGTTTGTGACATTAATTTTCTCAATTTATATTTATGTTAATATTTTTAAAATAATTTATTTGATATTTTCATTAATAGAATCATTATTGCATCAATAATGTATGATCGTTTAAGGTAATTATATCTTCACTAAATATGAAAATTTAATTTCCATAATATAGATAAATATTTTATATTTAAAATTACTCTTTCTAGTAAAATAAATATTCTATATAACCATGTATTAAAAAATTTATATTTATTAAAAATAAGAGTTTCATATATTTAACTTTTCTTTAAATAAAATATTAAAAATTTCATAGTATCATACTAATGGCTCCAAATGGAAATAATTTCGAATCATGGATGATTATTTTTGAAACTAAATCAAAAACTAAAATTGATTCAGTTTTTATGTTCAATTTATATTCCTTATCATTTGGTTATTACCCTTAATTACCTAATTTAACCTTTACTATGGTAACAAGATTTACCAAGGTTACTATTTATATTGAACAAAAATAAGTGGTACCTATTTATTAAATCTGAACCTTATAAATACAAATAAATAATAAATTTTTCAAAATTTAAAACACATAAGTTGATGAATCTAATTTAAAATTAAACTCAAAAAATGAAATGATAAACAATTTTTTGGAAAAATTTCCTTTCAAAATATAATTTTTTTATACTAAATTGAAGTATAAATACCATTTATAAAACCATAATTGAAATATTATAAATCAATTTGAACAAATGAAAATATAAAACTAGTTTAAAATATAATTTGTTCTTGTAAATACTTGAAAAATATAATAACAATCGGTATTTTTCACTATTCATTAAAAAATCAAACATTTCTGAAAATTAACAAAGTTTCACCATAGAAAAATTTTAATATGATAATTTCAAAAATTATGTTGATTTTATCAAATAAATTTTCTAAATTTTCCCAAAATTAATTATAACATTATTATTTACATAAGAAGAAATATATATCATTTTTGAAGAAAATATGGTTTTGATGAATAAAATGACTTTTCTAATAATATATTACTTATTTAAAAATAATTAATTAATACATTATCAATGATTATTATCAATATATATTTCATAAATTCATTAATATTATTCATTCCCACCAATTTAGTGGTTATGTTTAATGGTCACATAGTAATTTATTATTGTTCTTTTAAGCTCGATGTAGTGTATCTTGTACACTATAGAACATAGTCATTCCTACCTAAATATCAGGATATTATAACCTCTTTATAAATATATAAATTATGTTCAAATAAAATATTTTTAGTATTCATGTATCAGGAATCAAGAATTTCATTTTATAATTATTTTTACCAGTCGTATTTTTATTATAATAATCATGAAACATTAGAGGATTGTGTTAAATTTTAGAATCATATGGTCCTTGATTAACTTAAGTGTTATGGAAACCATCATGGGTTTATTATTTTATGTTATATCATAAGTTCTTGTTCCTAAAAACTATTTTTGATTTTTTTTTTGGTAGGAATATAATATAACTAATAATATTTTAGGAAAACGTTAATGGGAATACAACCCATTGGTTTATTATATGGAAACATTGGTTCAACAATAATCCCTTTACATTTTAGGCATATGATTAAAGGTATTGGTATCCTTTATGGTTTATATTATCTTTGATTATTTGGTAATTTTGGGGAATCACAACATTGAAATTTTATAGGAATTATATTAATATATTTTTGGTAAAAGGATAACTTGTTGCATCTTGAAAAGGACACTAGGCTTCAACCCACAACCAAAGGATGATGAGGGTTTAGTACCTACCACTGGCCTATGTGATGTCTTAGTTAATATGAAATTATTTTTAGTAAAATGATTTGAAAAATTAATATTAATGATGAACAAGTGGTTTTACTGTTGTGGTTTACATGTTAATGTATTATATTGGATAACTTGTGCTAACCATATTGGTTTTTGGAAAATATTTTGAGATATACAAAAAGGATTGTCACTCATTTTTAGATCATACGATCCATTAAAAGTAAATTTTATTTTTTTCAATCATAAAAATAATTTTTGAATATCTATTTCTTAAAGTAAGTGATGGATTGGAAATTTATCAAAGCACAACCAAAGTATTAAATTATCCTTATGAAATTGAATTATATTGAGTAAGTATATTTCCTTATATTATAAGACATTAAAATAATTACTCAACTTTAGGAAAATAGATCTTGAAAAAAAAACTTGTTCTATTAGCTTCATATCTATTGACTCATATGGACTTTTAAACCATCATAGATGTATGGTTTTTAGGTCCTTGACTTTATATTGATTATTAACCTTCTTAGAATCAATAATATATATAATTATATATAATTAATTGTGATTTTATTCCATATCAATATCTTCTAATCCCACCAATGTTCTACTACATAAAAATGGTTATATTTCATTCCATATAACATTTTTAATTTCTTTTATATCTTATTTTGAGGGTGTTTTATCAACCCTTTTTAAGATTTTTGTTTTCAACAATGGAATGTTTAAATAATAAACCCTTGATTTCTTAGTTCACGGTCAAATTATGATGAGGAAATTTATTTAATATGGGGAGAATAAGTCACTTGAAATTATAAAATAAAAACAAGGTTTTCAATATATTAAAAAACATTCAACATTAATATCAATCAACCCCTGATATATATCTCTTTAAATTTAATCTATTTGATAGCTTTTAGAACACATAACCTCGACTGAGGACACTTTGATGGGGAAGTGACACATTGTAGTGTATAATGTGTGGAATGTTGTTAAAATTCAATAATTCAAAATGAAATGATAATCATTATATAAAATAATATTCACGCTATGAACTAAAAATTTATATAAATAGTTAAAATATTAAATTAAAACAAACAACATGAAATTAAGAGAATTTTACATGACCCCTTTAAGGGACTTTACAAAAAAAATCCAATGAGAAGTTTGGATCAAAAATAAAATGATGGATGGAGTTAAAAATAGAGTATATATCATTCTTGAAAATAATAGGAATATACAGGATCATATAGTGAATAATAATAGTGAAGAGGTAGTTTTTTATGTTTAGTGTTAGAAAGAAAATTATGTCGCAAGAAGAAATTATAAGCTAGGAATTGGAAATTCATAAGAGAAATTAAAAGATAGAGATAGGATATAATATCACTACAAAATAATATATCTTATCACAGTGATAAAATTTGAACTAATTGTTACATTATCCCTTGTTTAATTTGATTTTATTGTTCATTGAATGGAAAAAAAGAGTACATGGGTAGTAGTGATTTCCACCTTACAGAGAGAGTAATGAGTTATTAATTTTTATATTATGGTTTTAATCTTGAAGAGATAGTGTTATTTCATTAAGTTGTAAAAAAAGTTTTTTTCTTAGTTTTCTTAGTTAATTGATGCATTATCCTGGTATTCTCATTTAATTACAATGGTTTGGGTGAACAAAATAAAATTTTTTATTCACCACTAATATTTTATTTATCACTTCATATTAGTAATGAGTTATATATTGTGCCAAATAATGGTGTAACAAGATCATTATATAGGTTCATTTAAATAAATATATATAATTTTATTACCCCCCCCCCATTAGGGTATTCAACTTTCTTGGGATCAATAAGTGGTATCAAATTTTAAGGTTTTTTGTGATTTTTCTCTCCCTTAAAGAAATGTGGAAGTCATCAACCATGGTCGGATTTCAATCTTCAACAAAATTAGTTTTCAATTATAGAATAATCAAATGAAATACTATTTCTAATATTTGTGAAAGAATTTTTAGATAGCTTCCATACATGGGATCTCATCCAATATAGAGAGTGAATCATTATTAGAAAAATGATGAAGAGATATTTATTCAATGATAAATGATTAAATGCATCATGAGTATCATTATACAATGTTATATACATGAATTATATATCATATAAATCATTTCATTCCATGTTTGAATTTTTTTAAAACATTTATACTGCTAATTCCAAGGTATGTGAAGCTAAATTGCAGTTACTGGGAAGAAAACACAAGGATTTTAGGATGGACCCAAATAATTCTATTGATTTATTCATTTATCGAGATAAAATTATTATATAGTACATTCATAGACATGTAGAAAACCTTGAAAATGTGAAAATCATATAAATAATATGAAGAATAGTACTATCATGTTTTAAAGAATAGGTATTTATTATTGAATAAAAATAACCAAATGATATGATGTTTTATTATATTTACAAAACTCTCATTACATAAGAGATGATAAATGACATCAATGGGTCTTTAATAAAAGATAATTCTTTGAAATTAGTGTTCTAGGAAATAAACTACCATTGGAGGTTGATTCTAAAGATAAATAAGTAGATTATTTGATTTATTTTTGGGTTCTAAATAGATGCATCCAATAATGGGCCAAACTCTGAATACTCCAAACTAGAATAATAGTTTAGTTTGTAGGCTTTTATTTGACTAACTGTGGGGTCCAAATGCACATACGAATAAAAATTTATTGTCTTCTGAAGTTATAAATTTGAAAATGGTCAACAAGGGAGAATCTAGAATAATTTATAGAATTTCCCAAAACTCAATATTTCATGACACCTAACCATTTTAAAAACTCAAAATTTTACAAAAATCTATCTTTCAAAAGACTTAATCTTCTATTAATGGAGTTTTGTGTGCTACGAAGGTTGAGCATATGAGAATGATGGAATGTTTCATGGTACTTATCTTATGATTAACACAGAGCCTATAAGTACCCCCTAAAATCAACATTTAAGAGAGGATATGCCAAGTTTTATCATCACACTATAAATATTAAAATGTCTAAAGAGTTTCATGAATTCATGTAACTCATTTCCCCATAGGTAATCTATCGTAAATTCCGTTATGTGATCAATTCCATGTTAGGGTATTTTTTTAGGATGTTCTGTGAAACTCCAATCCATGAAGAACACTATTTTAATAATATTTTCATGCCTTATGAAACTCTAATTTTCATGAAACTCTAAAGTATCACAAAATAGTGTTTTATATATCCATTTGGATCCCTCATTTCACTAAAATAATTGTGAGAAAGTTGAGAAACTTCATGAAACCCTTATATTTCAAGAAACATTCCACCCAAGTCTCTTACCTTCATGACTACTAGTCCATACCATAGGGATAATTCCCCCACTCCACCACTAAGTATCAATGCTTGGTTATGGCCTTGGACCAATCCCTTTTCTACCATCACTACCCCCATGAAAAATGGAGAGTCGCACTATGAACTTTTTGGGTCAAGTGTGGGGCATTTTTGGTTTTAACATATATATATCCCCAAATTCCACCAAATGTAGTACCATGAGTCGAGATACCCCTATGGTATCCCTAAAACACATTTAGTGAATTTATTCCACTTGTTCCATTCATTTCTCCAAGAGTTTACATACTCCCCTCGGTCTACTTCTCATTATATTATTTGAGATTCTCCTCTCAGTTTACATGAATACCTTGAGTTGAAATACTCCTCAAGAGATTTCTAAATCCTCATCACTTGAATCATATTCTAGGATGAAAAATAAATGGTTTCTTTAATATAAGTTCCACAACATCAATTTCAAGGAATCTTTTATATATTATTCTTCACTACATGAAATTAAACTATAGTATATCCAATGTGATTATTATATGATGCCTGCAATGAAAATAATGAGATGCGTTATGTGTCAAGAATAATATACCTCTTGTAATAACCATGATATGACCACCAAGAATATCTTATAGTAATTCTCCACTGGTATAATCCCCAATGATATTCATTAACCAATTTGTGGGCTTAGATTCTCCTATGACCTAACATCAAGAAGAAGAATGGGTTTCCCTAGAGTGAAAGCCCCACATGTATCTCTAATGCTCACAAATATCCACCATGGGAATCCTCCTTAGGTATAAGCCCTAAAAATGTTCCTCAATCCATTAGAAGTTTGAGATTCCCTATTAACCAAACACGAGGAAGAAAGAATGGGAAGCTCGATGTGAAATCCCCACGCAAAAATGTTCTTTCCCATAATGTTAAACTCTGGCCTTACCCTATTTGAAGAACATAGGATTCCCTATGTAATATGTTTAGTATTACTTGAGTGAAAAGAATTATGTGCCTCATGTGATATTCATTATATGATACCAGATCACATGGGAAGCCTCCATTCATAATCCCCAACTATACCATCATTGATCCTAGAAGAACCGTGAAAGATTCCACCTGTAATCCCCAACCATATCATCTATTCCCCTACACGAACCCCAGGATACCAGTTCCATAATCACCACTCATAACTCCACTACTCCATATAATCACCATGGCTACCCCTTTTATAGCATCCCACCTCTTTATCACATAAACTTTCATTACATTTTACAAAACTGAGGATCTTTAAGGTTTAGTGTCTTGGAAACCAGGAGCATTAAACATGAAAACATAAAACATTCTTATAAAACACTTGAAAGAATTCTCCTCATGTTCATCCTAGGTTCATTACTACATCACATAACCTGGGAGCATACATCAAAATAAAGGGTGAGCAAAAATCCCAGTAAGGAAAACAAGATAAACATTTTACATGTGAACATGAGATACTTCAATAAGGTCATGAAAAAGAACTTTAAGGCATGAGAATGAAATAAGGAGGCATATCATAATAAAAATAACATTTTTCATAACTTTAAAATGTGGCTACATCATTTAACATAGACAATCATGAACATATCACCAAGGTCCATCCCCAAGGTGTCATTTGAAAATTACCAAGGTTATTCACCAAGGTATCGTGAAAATTGTAATCTCTAGTTGTTACAGCATTACCCAATTAATTGGAGCGATATCAGGGGGAACCCTTAAATTTGCCTTTATTATCATGTGATACACATATATCATCATCAAAAAGTTCATAAATAACCCATATAGCATAAAATAAATGGGTTTCATTTCATAATCACAACATTTTAAAAACTGCTTTAAAGACATGATCTTTACGTCACTTTAAAACCCACATAAAAGGAAGGTGGGTCTCATGTATGTAAATCCCAGAATTTAAAATAGAACATTTTGGTATATATGTGAATACCCCATTAGAAGAAAGTGCTTTGATTATTCACTTAATAATATAAAAGAACTTTAGAAAAAGAGAGAGACATTTTGAGACGGAAATTCTGCAGCATAACGGCTATGTTATGAGGTTTTAGAAGACATTAAAAAGAGATGGAAAATGGTTCAAACATTCATAAATGACCCATAAAACAGTATATGGACAGAATAAGAAGGATATATGATCATGGTAATGAAATTTCAAGGTCGTACCATTTGAAATGAAAAACATGGAAGGAAGACAAAAATTAGATTTCTCTTATGAAAGTTCGGCAGCCTAACGACGTTACTTAAAATTCAACAAAAATGATTGAAAAGATCAAGTAAGTTTTCTCATTATGTGAAAATAAGAGTTCAGTATGATAGATATATAGATAATTCCCCAACATAACAAAAATTAACTTGAAAGAATTGACATGAAAGAAGAAATTCAAAACGAGAAGGGTGAAGAACCACTAAAACATTCGGCAGCCTAACGGCGCCACTTAAAACTTCAAAATACTGAATTGAAGAGATCAAATGGGGTCTCTCATCATATGAACATAAGAGTCCAGTATGATAGATATAGAGATCATACCCAAACATAACAAAAAGGAACTTTAAAGAATTGACATGAAAGTAGAACTTCAAAACGAGAAGGGTGAAGAACCACTTAAAAATTCGGCAGCCTAACGGCGCCACTTAAAACTTCAAAATACTGAATTGAAGAGATCAAATGGGGTCTCTCATCATATGATCATAAAAGATCATTATGATAAATTTCTATATCATACCCCAACATAATAAAAAGGAACTTGAAATACTTTACATGAAAATAGATCTTGAAAAATGAGAAGAGAGAAAGAATCTGTTACAAAAATTTCGGCAGCCTAACGACGCCACTTAAAACATCATAAAATGAAATAATGAGAGTAAGAGGGGATCTCTAATTATATGAACATGAAAAGGGAAGTAATAGGAGTATAAAATAACATCCACCAACATAATAACATGGAGCATAAAATGAATGACATAAAAGAGATTACTTGAAATGAAAGAGAGAGGTCGGATCCCTTACCTTAAAACATAACTCTTAAAACTCAAAGGTTGGGACCTTTAGGGACTGGGGGCACCATGGGAGGACTCCTTGGGAGGTAATGAGATCAGAACTTCGTTGGGGGAGAGTGGGGAGTCGAATGGATGAGGGGATGGCTTGGTATTTATAGGGAAAGTGAGGGGACAAGGCATTAATGGCAAAGGGACACCTCATTAGTGGTTTTGGAAAAACCATGGGCTTGCCCATGGTATTTGCCCATGGTATTGGCCACTTGGGACACCTAATACCTTATCTCACTATTCATAATTCGAACATATTGATTAAAAACTTAATACATCATTTAATGATGTCATTAAACACCCGTAACTTAAAAACTGTATTTTCACTATTCATCGAAAATTCAACTTTCTCAGAATAATCCCAAAATTTCACCTTAACCAAATATCAATGCTCTGATTAAAAATATGAAATCCATTTTATAAAAATAATTTTCTAAATATTTTTAATTTAATTTTTAAATAAAAACACTATTCACTGAAAATTCATTTTTTCAGAAAAAAACCCAAAAATTTCCATAGCATAATATCGATGCTCTGAGTTCAAAATTGAAATCTGTTTTATAAAAATAATTATCTAAATATTTTTAATTAAATTTTTAATTAAAAAACACTATTCACCTGAAAAAACTAATACTTGAATAATAATTTATGAAACCGTTATTTAACCATTTTATTGAATCACATTATTTAATCAATGTGACTAGATTATATTAATACTTTCTTTTAGTGAGATTACTAATCCATTTTGACACATTAATAATCCTAATCATAAAATCACTATTCATGATTTACTATTCCTCAAAAATTAAGTTGATCTTATTAGACTCTAAATTTCGTACTGAACATAATTGTAGAAGACCATTATTCGAAAATCATTACACATTTTTAATTATTTAATGTTTACACAACCATTTTTAAAATATGATTTTTTCTAAAATTCGACAAAAATATGAATACTATATTTATCCGGTCATTTGAAAATTCATAATCTTCATCATAAGAATAAATCCCAATTTTTATTTAAAACAAAGGATTACACAAGGCAGTTACGGTCTCCTTACATAGCCCCTTATCACGCTAGCATAAGACCTAAGTGTAAGGTGTGCTAAGGTTGGAGAATCTGAGGGAGGCTCGGCCAACATCGCACGAGTAGTAATTTCTATCAGTTTGAACTTCTCGCGAAGGCGATCCCGTTCTAGATTTATACAATAAAGTTCATCTTGGGTTTGGTCTAGAGAAAAGCCCAGTTGTGCTACCTCCTTTCCAAGTTCTGTTAGATGGGATTCGATTGGTCCAAGACTACTAGGTGAGGCCATCGAATCTTCTTTCTATATTAATTAACCAAGATTACTTGTATTTAGAGACAATAATCAAAACGTTTAGTTTCCAGTGGTCATATTGACCAATGGTCATATAACAGTCAAAAACCAATAGTATCATTTTAATTATACTCATGTTATCAAATGAAACATTTTTGTTGAGTATAAAAATAAAATAGCACATAAAATTAGGAAACAAGATTTATTCAAAATTTCGGGTTGTTACAATCTTCCCCCGTTAATAAATTGCGTCCTCGCACTTTTTTAAAATTAGGTTTTGAAATTTCATTGAATGTGCCACATCGAAAAAAGAGTCAGTAAAACTATTACTTTAAAATAAAGAAAGGGAAGTACTAAGGTCACCCGAGTTAGCCCACACTAGGATTCCATGTAGGAAAACAAGGACATGGAGGAGAAAACAAAGGGTCAAGTTCGGAGGGAGAGTGACAGAGAACATGATTAGGAGAAAGTTAACCATAAGAAAATCCCAAACTTATGATGTGTGTAAACGATCTTTGATTACCTAGTAGGAAACGTAAACTAACAACGTTTTTGTTTAACGTTCCTTTTCATAATTTTGAGGAATTCATTTACAACATAGAACAAAAACATAAGGAAATATATCTACCTTCATGTCGAGTTTCACCCTTTAATAAGTTTCAACCAAAACTAATCATTTCTCCCAAACGATGAGAATTCAAAACTACTTGGTCTCATCAAAACACAAGAATCATCTTCTAGAGAATCACATAATCCACAAAAGATTAACTATCTATTTCTTCTATCTTTAAACATTATCCCAAAAACAAAAAGGGTAAGGTTAAACAACTCTTCAAAAAGGAATAATCCCATAGGAATGGAAACTAATTTTAAATCTTCAATGTTCCATGGTAATACCCAAAGCTCATCATAGACCATCCCATAAATAAAGGTCCTTAAAATTCCTCAAAATAAACCAAACTAAGATTGAAACCCAAATACAAGAAGGATTTGATAACATACTCTTCCACAATAAACTTCATTGTTCATCTCCAAACAACATCAACGACTCCTAACATCTTATAACAAAATTATCTAAACTAAACATATTTTACCCAAGATAGGTTAATCATTCCCATAAGTAACCTAAATCACTATAAGTCCACCATAAATTCATCGATTCTTCAAAATATAAGTCAACCTTACTCCTTAATGAAAATACCGTAGTAATCTATTTACCTCGATCATATAGGGTCCCTAAAATAGTGAATGTATTCCAAAATAATAATCATCTTTTAATCCCCTAATCACCTCTGTCATATTAATACGACAATCGTCGCATTTCCTATCACATTGGTTTTTTGGACATGTTCTTCCATTTCCCGCCATTAACTAGGAAAAGAAACTATAATTAGGGGCTTATTTACTTAGCTAATAATCATGAAAAGGAAACTTTAAGCATAAATGGATAAATATGTAGAATAAAAGTATATCTTAACTTGTGATCACCTAGGTTCTAATCTAGGTTATCCATGATCATATATTCTTATGTGAATCTTTATTTTGTTTAATCCTTGTTCCTTTAATAATGGTTCATACTAAGCTTATGAATTTACAAAAGCATATCCCCCAGGAGTGTCGTAACAAAGAGTGCAGCAAGGCCCGTTGTCGTGTACCAGTTCCCGTTCAAGTCTAGCTCAAAGCGGTGTTTTCAGGTTTTACCCCTATGTACATTTGTTCCAGAGCCACCTCTACCTGCTCGTATCCAGGCAGGGATGTATTTGCTTGGAAACCCCTTACTCAATACTCACCAAAATACCAGGAAGATTTCCTATATTTAAACTTTTCTATAGGGTTCTTCCAAGATTTTTCATATCCTAATTTCCACAAATAACTAAACAATCCTTTGATACCAACTATATCATCCCGCCTCTTTATCACATAAACTTTAATTACATTTTACAAAACCGAGGATCTTTAAGGTTTAGTGTCTTGGAAACTAGGAACTTTAAACATGAAAACATAAAACATTCTTCTAAAAGACTTGAAAGGCTTCTCCTCATGTTCATACTAGGTTCATTACTGCATCACATAACCTGGGAGCATACATCAAAAGAAAGGGTGAGAAAAAAGCCCAGTAAGGAAAACAAGAGAAACATTTTACATGTGAACTTGAGATACTTCAATAAGGTCATGAAAAATAACTTTAAGGCATGAGAATGAAATAAGGAGGCATATCATAAAAAAACAACATTTTTCATAACCTGAAAATGTGGCTACATCGTTTAACATAGACAATCATGAACATATCACCAAGGTCCATCCCCAAGGTGTCATTTGGAAATTACCAAGGTTATTCACCAAGGTATCGTGAAAATTGTAATCTCTAGTGGTTACATCATTACTCAATGCATTGGAGCGCTATCAGGGCGCACCCATAAATTTGCCTTTATTATCATGTGAGACACATATATAATCATCAAACATTTCATAAATAACCCATATATCATAAAATAAATGGGTTTCATTTCATAATCACAACGTTTTAAAAACTGCTTTAAAGACATGATCTTTACGTCACTTTAAAACCCCCAGAAAAGGAAGGTGGTTCTCATGTATGTAAATCACAGAATTTAAAATAGAACATTTTGTTATATATGTGAATACCAATTTAGAATAAAGAGCTTTGAGTATTCACTTAATAATATAAAATAACTTTAGAAAAAGAGAGAGACATTTTGTGATGGAAATTCTGCAGCATAACGGCTATGTTACGAGGTTTTAGAAGACATTAAAAAGAGAGGGAAAATGGTTAAAACATTCATAAATGACCCATAAAACATTATATGGACAGAATAAGAAGGATACATGATCATGTTAATGAAATTTCAAGGACATACCATTTGAAATGAAAAACATGGAAGGAAGACAAAAATTAGATTTCTCTTATGAAAGTTCGGCAGCCTAACGACGTTACTTAAACTTCAAAAAAAATGATTGAAAAGATCAAGTAGGGTTTCTCATAATGTGAACATAAGAGTTCAGTATGATAGATATAGAAATAATTCCCCAACATAACAAAAAGGAACTTGAATGAATTGACATGAAAGTAGAACTTCAAAACGAGAAGGGTGAAGAACCACTTAAAAATTCGGCAGCCTAACGGCGCCACTTAAAACTTCAAAATAATGAATTGAAGAGATAAAATGGGGTCTCTCATCATATGAACATAAGTGTCCAGTATGATATATATAGAGATCATACCCCAAAATAACAAAAAGTAACTTGAAAGAATTGACATGAAAGTAGAACTTCAAAACGAGAAGGGTGAAGAACCACTTAAAAATTCGGCAGCATAACGGCGCCACTTAATACTTCAAAATACTAAATTGAAGAGATAAAATGGGTTCTCTCATAATATGATCATAAAATATCAGTATGATAAATTTAGAGATCATAACCCAACATAATAAAAAGGAACTTGAAATACTTTACATGAAAATAGATCTTGAAAAATGAGAAGGAAAAGAGAATCCGTTACAAAAATTTCGGCAGCCTAACGGCGCCACTTAAAACATCATAAAATGAAATAATGAGAGTAATAGGGTATCTCTCATTATATGAACATGAAAAGGGCAGTAAGAGGTTTATAAAAGAACATCCTCCAACATAATAACATGGAGCATAAAAGGAATGACATAAAAGAGATTACTTGAAATGAAAGAGAGAGGTCGGATCCCTTACCTTAAAACATATCTCTTAAAACTCAAAGGTTGGGACCTTGAGGGCTTGGGGGCACCATGGGAGGACTCCTTGGGAGGTAATGAGACCACAACATCGTTGGGGGGAGAGTGGGGAGTCGAATGGATGAGGGGATGGCTTGGTATTTATAGGGAAAGTGAGGGGACAAGGCATTAATGGCAAAGGGACACCTCATTAGTGGTTTTGGAAAAACCATGGGCTTTCCCATGGTATTTTCCCGTGGTATTGGCCACTTGGGACACCTCATACCTTATCTCACTATTCATAATTCGAACATATTGATTACAAACTTAATAAATCATTTAATGATGTCATTAAACACCCGTAATATAAAAACTGTATTTTCACTATTCATCGAAAATTCAACTTTCTCAGAATAATCCCAAAATTTCACCTTAACCAAATATAAATGCTCTGATTACAAATATGAACTCCATTTTATAAAAATAATTTTCTAAATATTTTTAATTTATTTTTTGAATAAATACACTATTCACTGAAAATTCATTTTTTCTGAAAAAAAACCCCAAAAATTACCATAGCATAATATCGGTGCTCTGAGTTCCAAAATAAAATCCTTTTTATAAAAATAATTATCTAAATATTTTTAGTTAAATTTTTAATTAAAAAACACTATTCACCTGAAAAAACTAATACTTGAATAATAATTTATGAAACCGTTATTTAACCATTTTATTGAATCACATTACTTAATCAAGGTGCCTAGATTATATTAATACTTTCTTTAAGTGAGATTACTAATCCATTTGGAAACATTACTAATCCCAATCATAAAATCACTATTCATAATTTACTATTCATCAAATAATAAGTTGATCTTATTAGACTCTGAATTTCGTACTGAACATAATTGTATAAGACCATTTTTCGAAAATCATTACACATTTTTAATTATTTAAGGATTACACAACCTTTTTTAAAATATCCTTTTTCTAAAATTCGTCAAAAATATGCATACTATATTTATCCGGTCATTTGAAAATTCATAATCTTCATCATAAGAAGAAATCCCAATTTTTATTTAAAACAAAGGATTACACAAGGCAGTTACGGTCTCCTTACATAGCCCCTTATCACACCAGCATACGACCTAAGTGTAAGGTGTGCTAAGGTGGGAGAATCTGAGGGAGGATCGGCCAACATCGCACGAGTAGTAATTTCTATCAGTTTGAACTTCTCGCGAAGGCGATCCCGTTCTAGATTTATACGTTGAAGTTCAGCATGGGTTTCGTCCAGAGCAAAGCCCAGTGGTGATACCTCCTTCCCAAGTTCTGTTAGATGGGCTTCGATTGGTCCAAGACTACTAGGTGAGGCCATCGAATCTTCTTTCAATATTAATTAACCAAGATTACTTGTATTTAGAGACAATAATCAAAACGTTTAGTTTCAAGTGGTCATATTGATCAATGGTCATATAACAGTCAAAAACCAATAGTATCATTTTAATTATACTGATGTTATCAAATGAAACATTTTTGTTTAGTATAAAAATAAAATAGCACATAAAATTAGGAAATAAGATTTATTCAAAATTTCGGGTTGTTACAATCTTCCCCCCTTAATAAATTGCATCCTCGCACTTTTTTAAAATTAGGTTTTGAAATTTCATTGAAAGTCCCACATCGAAAAAGGAGTCAGTAAAACTATTACATTAAAAGAAAGAAAGGGAAGTACGAAGGTCACCCGAGTTAGCCCACACTAGGATTCCATGTAGGAAAACATGGACATGGAGGAGAAAACAAAGGTTCAAGTTCTGAGGGAGAGTGACAGAGAACATGATTAGGAGAAAGTAAACAATAAAAAAATCCCAAACTTATGATGTCTGTAAACGATCTTTGATTACCTAGTAGGAAACGTAAACCAACAATGTTTTTGTTTTACGTTCCTTTTCATAATTTTGAGGAATTCATTTACAACCTAAAACAAAAACATAAGGAAATATATCTACCTTCATGTAGAGTTTCACCCTTTAATAAGTTTCTACCAAAACTAATATTTTCTCCCAAACGATGATCATTCAAAACTACTAGGTCTCATCAAAACACAAGAATCATCTTCTAGAGAATCACATAATCCACAGAAGATTAACTATCTATTTCTTCTATCTTTAAACATTATCCCAAAAACAGAAAGGGTAAGTTTAGACAACTCTTCAAAAAGGAAGAATCCCATAGGAATGGAAACTAATTTTAAATATTCAATGTTCCATGGTAATACCCAAAGTTCATCATAGACCATCCCATAAATAACGGTCCTTAAAATTCCTCAAAATAAACCAAACTAAGATTGAAACCCAAATACAAGAAGGATTTGATAACATAGTCTTCCAAAATAAACTTAATTGTTCATCTCCAAACAACATCAACCACTCCTAACATCTTATAACAAAATTATCTAAACTAAACATATTTTACCCAAGATAGGTTAATCATTCTTATAAGTAACCTAAATCACTATAAGTCCACCATAAATTCATCTATTCTTCAAAATATAAGTCAACCTTACTCCTCAATGAAGATACCGTAGTAATCTATTTAACTCGATCATATAGGGTCCCTAAAATAGTGAACGTATTCCAAAATAATAAACATCTTTTAATCCCCTAATCACCTCTGTCATATTAATACGACAATCGTCGCATTTCCTATCACATTGGTTTTTGGGACATGTTCTTCCATTTCTCGCCATTAACTAAGAAAAGAAACTATAATTAGGGGCTTATTTACTTAGCTAATAATCATGAAAAGGAAACTTTAAGCATAAAAGGATAAATATGTAGAATAAAAGTATATCCTAACTTGTGATCCCCTAGGTTCTAATCTATGTTATCCATGATCATATATTCTTATGTGAATCTTTATTTTGTTTTATCCTTGTTCCTTTAATAATGGTTCATACAAAGATTATGAATTTACCAAATCATATTCCCCGGGAGTGTCGTAACCAAGAGTGCAGCAAGGCCCGTTGTCGTGTACCAGTTGCCGTTCGAGTCTAGCTCAAAGCGGTGTTTTCAGGTTTTACCCCTATGTACATCTATGCCAGAGCCACCTCTACCTGCTCGTATCCAGACATGGATGTATTTTCTTGGAAACCCCTTACTCAAAACTCACCAAAATACCAGGAATATTTCCTATATTTAAACTTTTCTATAGGGTTCTTCCAAGATTTTTCATATCCTAATTTCCACAAATAACTAAACCATCCTTTGATACCAACTATAGCATCTTGCCTCTTTATCACATAGACATTCATTACATTTTACAAAACCGAGGATATTTAAGGTTTAGTGTCTTGGAAACCAGGAACATTAAACATGAAAACATAAAACATTCTTCTAAAACACTTGAAAGGCTTCTCCTCATGTTCATCCTAGGTTCATTACTGCATCACATAACCTGGGAGCATACATCAAAAGAAAGGGTGAGCAAAAATCCCAGTAAGGAAAACAAGAGAAACATTTTACATGTGAACTTGAGATACTTCAATAAGGTCATGAAAAAGAACTTTAAGTAATGAGAATGAAATAAGGAGGCATATCATAATAAAAATAACATTTTTCATAACCTGAAAATGTGGCTACATCATTTAACATAGACAATCATGAAAATATCACCAAGATCCATCCCCAAGGTTTCATTTGAAATTTACCAAGGTTATTTGTAACATCCCAAGTAAGTAATGAATAATAGGTATTTTTATCTATGTCTATTAATGATTAAGATAGTGTTATAGATGCTTAAAATGAAAATAAATACAATCTTATGCATGGAATACACTAATATTCTTAAAAGATTGTTTTAATGCCTTTTGATGGAAAACCATTTTTGAATCTATATTTTGAAAATTTTATAAACTATTTTTGTCAAAATAAACTTATCCTTTATTATTGGGACATCAAAATTTACCTTGTGTGAATTTTTGGTATTTTTCTGACAATATTCATTTTTTAATGAATAGTGAAAAATACTGCATTTTACATTAAAACTGATTTTTAATCTAATTTATTTATATGATTATATTATCTTTTGAATTGGTCTTAATGTGTAATATGAATATATCTTTACCATTTAATCCAATGGTGGTCATTGGAATCAATTTCACTTTGAAATTAGACTTAAACTGGTGTCAATCTTTTGATACTTATTGTTTTGTAAAAACACGCTATTTGCTCTGACAGTGGGAATTAATTATTAAATTAATTAATTTGACTTATATGTATTGAATTTTGTAAAATAGACTTCATTTTTGAATTCGGAATATCAAATATAGCTTAGGGTGATTTTTTGGTAATTTTCTGAAAAACTTCAATTTTTTGATGAATAGTGAAACCAGTAAGTGATAATCAAGCAAACTGATTTTTCAGTTAAATAAATGTTTACCACTAATGTGTATTGAATTTTTAAAATCCGACATACATGGATGTCATTATGAAGTAAAATGTGGTTCAATGAGATTAAAATAATTTTTTGGTGAATAGTAACTTATTAAGTTTTTAATCGCGATTAGTGGTAATTAGTGTAGTTTAAGGTATAAATAATACTTTAATAAAATAAAATGACCTATACACATGTCCCAACCTCATTGGTTGTGTCATGGCCGACCATTACATGCCATGGGTCAACTTGGGGACCCCATGGATCCACTTTTGTTGGGAAATGACATAAATTACTTTTTATTTAATGTTAAAGTGAAAATGACACAAACATAATATGATTTACAAAAACAATTTTTAAGTGGGGTTATACAAGTCCAAATTTTGATTATAAATAGTCATTGGAAAGATAAAAAGATTTCCTATACCATAGTATTTTTTTATAATTTTTAGACATTAAATAAATTAAAGTATTTATGATATAATAATGATGCAGCGATGACATCATTATTTGACGATTTAAATAAAATAGAAAGATAATGTAAAATCTATGAACTACACATGTACAAAACCAATTGGATGAGTGTATTTCGAACCCTTATCACCTTATCCACGAATTATATCAATGTGGGACCTTTTAAAACCGAAACACATTTTCAAATAAAGTAATGTTTCTTTACTTTCCAAAAGTGCCCCTCCTCTCCTCTTATAAAAGGCCCCCACCTCTACCTCATTTCAGACACTCTTCAAGCCTTTGGATCGGCCAAACCCTGCCAATTTGCTCTCTCCACATCCCTCTCCTCATCCTAGAGGATTCCCTTTGGGCAGAATCCTTTCAAAGGAATCCTTTAGGCTCAAATCAAAAGGAGTTACACTTTTTAAGGTAACTCATTCTCTCATGTTCATTTGTTTTATTTTTCTTCTCCAACCCCCTAAACTCTTTTTATTTACTTCCTTTGTAACAACACCAGTATATTCAATATACTAGGATGTTTTTATAAGATTTATTTGAGCAACACTCTCACACAACTACATCAAATGGTTAAAGAACATACGGTTTCTGTGGATGGAGAAATTCTGCCTCCCGAAACGATGATTGTTCAACACTCATTTAACACCTTCAAAGGTGGCCATTATGATGTCACTATTTTTATATATGATATATAATATGTTTATGGTTTCCTTAAGCTTCTGTTTTTTTTCATTTTGGGCATACCTTTATGGTTTCCATTATGGGTAAACACGATATCTTCATTTTAGGAAGTGCGGACTACCGCCCCCTAAAAGTGATTTGATTCGTTAATACCATATGTGGGATGTGTAAAGGATAAAGTTAATGATATTATATATGTTATTATACTGGAATTATAATATACTCTTATATCATTATGATTCCATTCCAGAAAATATGAAATAGAAATGGAAGTAGCGTTCATGCGTACGTACGGCTTACCATCTCCATGAACGGTGCATTTCATTTCTTACCTCTAAATGTGATGTAATATTATAAATGCATGTATGTACTGGATATATATGACATATATGATATCTACATCATGAATACCATTCTGGATATAATGAACCTTTGACCAAATTTACAACATGTAATTGTAAGAAGTCTATTTTTGACTTAAGAACCAAATACCGACAAAATGAACATTATTAACTTAACTGATTTCATGATGTTCATAAAAGGAATAATGAACTTGAAAAAGATTCATAAGAAAGTAGAGATTAACTCAAGTTTAGTATTCAGGAGATTAAAGGACGGTCGGGTCAAGTCGGATACGAGGTATGGGACTTCGTCTCAATCTCCTTTCATTGAGGCATATTTTATTTTATACACAACTTTCTTTTATACGGTGTATAAACCCCTTTGACTTTTACGTTTATTCAAAAGGAATCTTTTTTATACGAAGCGTTTACTAAACGAAAAAAGGGAATGTTTTTGTCGTACGTATGCGGCGACAATGACTTCTCCGCCGTCGTGACCGTTATTTGAGTTTCGGCTTCCTCTACAAGCCATACCTTCTTTTTAAAAGAAAAATAAATACCATGTTTTACTTTTCTTTTATTTTAGTATTGAAAATGGTTTTCATAATGTTTTTATATCAATGTGTTGTATTGATATCTCATGATTGAAATGTGGAAATTTTATGTTTCCTTTATGCATGTTTTATGTGATATGATTATGTTATGGTTCTTGGGCATTATTACGAAGACGGGTGGTTCCGTGATAAACTAAGGGCGGGTGAGCCCGTTATAGCTCTCCAATGCATTGGGTAATGCGAAAGAGTGAAACGTTAAGGTTTCTCCGAAGAGATTTTAGGGAATATACTGTGATGGGTATTCCAAACGTAACCAAGAGGGTTACTCCCTACGTAAGAATGTTATGAATGCCTCAAGTTACCTTTATGTCTTATGATTTCTATGATTTATTCATGATTTTATGAGGTATGTTAAAGTGCCTATGTTTTATGGGTAAAGTATGATTTCATTCTTATGTATATATATGAACTCATGTTTCCTTCCCATGTTTTTATAACCCATACTGAGTTTTTATGCTCATCCCAAGTTTTTGAAATGTTTTTCACAGGTCAAGGGAAAGGTACATGATAAGAGGATAGAGTCAAGGATGTGTCAAGAAACAATCCATGTTTTATTTTAAATTTGTTTCCATTGATGGGAATGAAGAATATTATCTTTATGTAACCACTTGTTTATATGTGGAATGTAATGCAAGTTTTATGATCTAATTCTCTAAAACTCTAAACCCGAAAAGATCCTCAATGTGTAATCTTGTAATAACTCAAGATTAAGTGAGGTTTAAGGGTGGGGGCCTTATAGTTGGTATCAGAGGTCGGTTTAGATCACTTTAGGAGTTAGAATTATATTAAATGATTATCCAAAAATATTTTTTTTTGAAATGATATAGCATTTATGGATTACCATGTTGCTTCATCTAAGACATGTTTGTTGAGAATGTTTTTCCGCAGAGGAAATAGGGAAGCAGTGCTAGGAAGGCATACAGAAGGGAATAACCTTCCGAATCAGCATCCCTAGATGGTCGGAATTGGAACTGAACAGTTTGTTGCAGTAATGGCTCAGTTGACTCAAGCGATAAATGGTGGTGGTATCCATGCACGAGATCAGTCAGATCAACCGCAGAGGAACATGTCAGTGGTGGAACATTTCATGAGGCAACATCCACCATCATTCTGAGGATCATCTGACCCTGTGCTAGCTGAAGGGTGGATTAAAGCACTGGAGAAGATTTTTGATGTCATGGGGTGTTCAGAAAATCAAAAGGTTAGTCTTGCTATTTACCGTTTGGAGGGTGAAGCAGATCAGCGGTGGTCTATGGTTAAAAATATCAGGGACGCCGATGAGATTGATGCTCTTGACTGGGATGAATTCAAGGGTATGTTTCTTGAGAAGTATTTTCCTAAGGCTGTTCGACTTAGGATGGAAAAGCAATTCTTGGAATTGAGGCAAGAGGAAGACTCAGTGGCTGCCTATGAAGAAAGGTTCACTCGATTGGCAAGGTATGCTCCAAATTTTATCCGGGACCTTGATAGTAAAATCAATCGTTTTTACTCAGGATTAAAGCCAAAGTATCGAAGGGCATTAGCTTCTTGTGAGTTTAAAAGTTATGAAAAGCTTGTTCGATGTGCTGAGAAGGTGGAAATGGAGTTTTCCGATGACCAAGTTTTCTATAACAACCAGCAGAAGAAGAGACCGAGGTGGCAGGAGAAAGGTAAGAATTCTTCAAAAAAGTCTGATGGTAAGAGAACTAAGTTTCCAGTTTGTGATAAATGTGGCAAAAGGCATGCTAGGGAATGTCTTCTGAATTCTGGGAAGTGCTACCGATGTGGTAATATGGGACATAAGGCTCGTGATTGCACTGAAAAGGATCAAGGTGAAGGTAAGAACAAATTTGATTTACAGTTAGTGAAATGTTTTAAGTGCAATGAGATGGGTCACTATGCAAACGAGTGTCCGACAAGGAGCTTGAGTGATGGGAAGCAGTTAGACTACAAGCAGAAAGGGGTGGTGAAATCCTTTGCAACTACTTCAGCAGATGTCGGTCCGTCAAATGAAGTTGTATCAGGTACTTTGTTTGTTTTTTCAGATTATGCCAGTGTGTTGTTTGATTCGGGGTCTACACATTCTTTCATCGCTGAAACCTTTTCTAGTAAAATGGGAATACCATCTCAATAAATGACTCATGAACTTTTGGTAAAAACACCTGGGGGAAGTGTCGAGGCAAAAAGAATTTATAAGAATCTTCCTATCCTTATCTGTGGAAAGAACCTACTTGAAAACCTTATTGTTCTACCTCTAGTAGAGTTTGATGTTATCCTGGGTATGGATTGGCTCTCTATTTACCATGCTAAGATTGACTGTAGAGCTAAAGAAGTTTCTTTTCAGGAAGACTTTCTGTTTGTTTACAAGAATGAACCCTTACTTTTGATAACATATCAAGAGGCCAAGAAACTTGTAAAAGATGGAAATGAATGTTACCTTGCACACGTCGTTGAAAATAATGGAACTATTCAGATTAATGATGTGCCAGTGGTAAATGAGTATCCTGATGTTTTTCCTGATGAGTTGCCTGGAATAATACCAGATCGGGAAGTTGAGTTTACTGTTGACTTAGTTCCTGATGCTAAGCCAATTTCAAAAACCCCTTATCGAATGGCACAAATTGAACTTTTAGAGTTGAAGGAGCAATTGCAAGATTTATTAGAGAAAGGTTTCATTAGACCTAGCACATCACCATGGGGTGCTCCTGTTTTATTTGTTAAAAAGAAAGATGGTTCTATGAGACTTTGCATTGATTATAGAGCCTTGAATAATATCACTTTTAAGAACAAATATCCTTTGCCTCATATCGATGATTTGTTTGATCAGCTCCAGGGAGCTCAGTTTTTTTCAAAGATTCACTTGAGATCGGGGTACCATCAGCTGAAGGTTAAGGAGGCAGATATTCCGAAGACCGCGTTCCGTACGAAATATGGCCATTATGAATTTTTAGTAATGCCTTTTGGGCTAACGAATGCACCTGCTGTATTCATGGACTTAATGAATAGAATTTTCCATGAGTTCTTGGATAAATTTGTGGTGGTTTTCATTGATGATATTTTTGGTGTTTTCTAAAAGTAAAGAGGAGCATGAAAAACATTTAAGGGTTATCTTGCAAACCTTAAAAGAAAAGAAACTGTATGGGAAATTCAGCAAGTGTGAGTTTTGGTTGCAACAAATTTCTTTCCTTGGTCACATTGTTTCTAAAGATGGAATAACTGTTGATCCTGCAAAAACAAAAGTTGTGGAAGAATGGCCAAGAACCACAAATGTAACCGAGATTCGTAGCTTCCTTGGTTTGGCGGGCTATTACCGAAGGTTTGTTAGAAATTTTTCACGGTTATCTAGTCCAATGACTAAGCTAACTCGGAAGGGTGTTAAGTTTATCTGGAAAAAAGAATGTGATGATTGTTTTCAGGAATTGAAAAGAAGATTGGTGAATGCTCCAGTTTTGGCACTACCTTCCAGGAATGGTGAGTTTGTTATATACAGTGATGCTTCATTAAAAGGACTTGGTTGCGTCCTAATGCAGAATGATCAGGTAATTGATTATGCTTCACGACAGTTGAAAACTCATGAGGTAAATTACCCTACACATGATTTGGAATTAGTTGCTGTTGTTTTTGCTTTAAAAATTTGGAGGCATCATTTGTATGGAGTAAAGTGTGAAATATATACCGATCACAAAAGTTTAAAGTATATATTCACTCAGAAAAAGTTAAACATGAGACAAAGGAGATGGCTGGAATTAATCAAGGATTATGATTGTACAATTCATTACCATCCGGGAAAAGCAAATAAAGTGGCTGATGCTTTGAGTCGAAAAAGTAATGCTTCATTAACAATGATTCGTTTGGAACGTGATCCTTTGGTTAAGGATTTGATGAACTTTGGCATAGAAGTTGTTGGTGCAGGAAGTCCTTCTGTTTTTTTTCAGGTATCAGTGAGATCATCTCTATCAGATAGAATCAAGCGAGCACAGAAGCAAGACAGTGAGTTGCAGAAAAGGGTAGAGCTGGTTCATAAAGGTAAGTTGCCTGAATTCAACATTGATAGTGATTGTGTTTTGAGATTTGGGAAGAGATTGTGTGTGCCTTGTGATTCACAGTTGAAGAGAGAGTTGTTATGTGAAGCTCATAGTTCTCCGTTTTCAGTTCATCCGGGCAGTACTAAGATGTATAGAGATCTGCGGGAGTATTACTGGTGGGATGGAATGAAAAGAGATATTGCTGATTTTACTGTGAAGTGTTTGACTTGTCAGCAAGTTAAAGCAGAGCGGTAGTTACCGAAAGGGATGCTTCAGCCTTTACCGGTGCCAGAGTGGAAATGGGAGAATATATCCATGGACTTTGTTGTTGGATTACCGAAGACATCTCGAGGTAATAATGCAATCCGGGTTATTGTTGATCGTTTGACCAAATCTGCTCATTTCCTTACTATACGAGATACTTTCTCTCTTGATCAACTTTCCCGTTTGTATCTTAAAGAGATAGTCAGGTTACATGGAGTTCCTCTCTCCATTGTATCGGATCGTGATCCCAGGTTTACGTCTAACTTTTGGAAAGGCCTTCAGAAGTCGTTGGGTACTGAATTAAATTTTAGTACAGCTTTTCATCCTCAATAAGATGGGCAGTCAGAACGAACAATTCAGACATTGGAGGATATGCTACGAGCTTGTTCTATGGATTATCAGGGAAGTTGGGACCAACATCTTTCTTTGGTTGAGTTTTCATATAATAAGAGTTTTCATTCCAGTATACAGATGGCACCATTTCAGGCATTATATGGGAAGCGGTGTCGAACTCCCGCTTTCTGGGATGAAGTGGGTGAAAGGAAGTTGATGGGACCGGAATTGGTAGAAGAGATGGCCGAAAAAGTTCAGCTGATTCAGAAACACATGAGAACAGCTCAGAGCAGGCAGAAGAGTTATGTGGATAACCGGAGGAAGGATCTATCATTCGAGGTAGGTGATCATGTTTTTCTCAAGGTTTCTCCTTAGAAAAGTGTGATGAGATTTGGTAAGAAAGGAAAGTTGAGTCCAAGGTTCATTGGACCATACGAAATTCTGGAGAGAGTTGGATCAGTTGCATACCGAGTGGATTTACATCCGAGTTTATCTCAGGTACACAATGTTTTTCACGTTTCGATGTTGAGAAAGTACATTCCAGATCCATCTCATGTTTTGAGTCCAGAGGTAGTTCAGCTGGAAGAGAACCTATCTTATGAGGAACAACCGGTCCAGATTCTTGACCACAGGGAGCAAGTGTTACGGAATAAGGTGATTAAGTAGGTAAAGGTTTTGTGGAAAAACCACATGATTGAAGAGGCAACATGGGAATCTGAAAATGCAATGAGGGATAAGTACCCCCATTTATTCGATAAGTAAATAAATTACGGGGACGCAATTTTCTAAAGGGGGGAAGGATGTAACATCCCAAGTAAGTAATGAATAATAGGTATTTTTATCTATGTCTATTAATGATTAAGATAGTGTTATAGATGCTTAAAATGAAAATAAATACAATCTTATGCATGGAATACACTAATATTCTTAAAAGATTGTTTTAATGCCTTTTGATGGCAAACCATTTTTGAATCTATATTTTGAAAATTTTATAATCTATGTTTGTCAAAATAAACTTATCCTTTATTATTGGGACATCAAAATTTACCTTGTGTGAATTTTTGGTATTTTTCTGACAATATTCATTTTTTAATGAATAGTGAAAAATACTGCATTTTACATTAAAACTGATTTTTAATCTAATTTATTTATATGATTAGATTATCTTTTGAATTGGTCTTAATGTGTAATATGAATATATTTTTACCATTTAATCCAATAGTGGTCATTGGAATCAATTTCACTTTGAAATTAGACTTAAACTGGTGTCAATCTTTTGATACTTATTGTTTTGTAAAAACACGCTATTTACTCTGACAGTGGGAATTAATTATTAAATTAATTAATTTGAATTATATGTATTGAATTTTGTAAAATAGACTTCATTTTTGAATTCGGAATATCAAATATAGCTTAGGGTTAATTTTTGGTAATTTTCTGAAAAACTTCAATTTTTGATGAATAGTGAAACCACTAAGTGATAATCAAGCAAACTGATTTTTCAGTTAAATAAAAGTTTACCACTAATGTGTATTGAATTTTGAAAATCCGACATACATGGATGTCATTAAGAAGTAAAATGTGGTTCAATGAGATTAAAATAATTTTTTGGTGAATAGTAACTTATTAAGTTTTTAATCACGATTAGTGGTAATTAGTGTAGTTTAAGGTATAAATAATACTTTAATAAAATAAAATGACCTAGAAACATGTCCCAACCTCATTGGTTGTGTCATGGCAGACCATGACATTCCATGGGTCAACTTGGGGACCCCATGGATCCACTTTTGTTGGGAAATGACATAAATTACTTTTTATTTAATGTTAAAGTGAAAATGACACAAACATAATATGATTTAAAAAAACAATTTTTAAGTGGGGTTATACAAGTCCACATTTTGATTATAAATAGTCATTGGAAAGCTAAAAGATTTCCTATATCATAGTAGTTTTTGTATAATTTTTAGACATTAAATAAATTAAATTATTTATGATATAATAATGATGCAGCGATGACATCATTATTTGACGATTTAAATAAAATAGAAAGATAATGTAAAATCTATGAACTACACATGTCCAAAACAAATTGGATGAGTGTATTTCGAACCCTTATCACCTTATCCACGAATTATATCAATGTGGGACCTTTTAAAACCGAAACACATTTTCAAATAAAGTAATGTTTCTTTACTTTCCAGAAGTGCCCCTCCTCTCCTCTTATAGAAGGCCCCCACCTCTACCTCATTTCACACACTCTTCAAGCCTTTGGCTCGGCCAAAACCTGCCCATTTGCTCTCTCCACATCCCTCTCCTCATCTTAGAGTATTACCTTTGGGCAGAATCCTTTCAAAGGAAGCCTTTAGGCTCAAATCAAAAGGAGTTACACTTTTTAAGGTAACTCATTCTCTCATGTTCATTTGTTTTATTTTGCTTCTCCAACCCCCTAAACTCTTTTTATTTACATCCTTTGTAACAACAACAGTATCTTCAATATACTAGGATGTTGTTATAAGATTTATTTGAGCAACACTCTCACACAACTACATCAAATGGTTAAAGAACATACGGTTTCCGTGGATGGCGAAATTCTGCCTCCCGAAACAATGATTGTTCAACACTCATTTAACACCTTCAAAGGTGGCCATTATGATGTAAATATTTTTATATATGATATATAATATGTTTATGTTTTCCTTAAGCTTCTGTTTTTTTTCATTTTGGGCATACCTTTATGGTTACCATTATGGGTAAACACGATATCTTCATTTTAGGAAGTGCGGACTACCGCCCCCTAAAAGTGATTTGATTCGTTAATACCATATGTGGGATGTGTAAAGGATAAAGTTAATGATATTATATATGTTATTATACTGGAATTATAATATACTCTTATATCATTATGATTCCATTCCAGAAAATATGAAATAGAAATGGAAGTAGCGTTCATGCGTACGTACGGCTTATCGTCTCCATGAACGGTGCATTTCATTTCTTACCTCTAAATGTGATGTAATATTATAAATGCATGTATGTACTGGATATATATGACATATATGATATGTACATCATGAATACCATTCTGGATATAATGAACCTTTGACCAAATTAACAACATGTAATTGTAAGAAGTCTATTTTTGACTTAAGAACCAAATACCGACAAAATGAACATTATTAACTTAACTGATTTCATGATGTTCATAAAAGGAATAATGAACTTGAAAAAGATTCATAAGAAAGTAGAGATTAACTCATGTTTATTATTCAGGAGATTAAAGAACGGTCGGGTCAAGTCGGATACGAGGTATGGGACTTCGTCTCAATCTCCTTTCATTGAGGCATATTTTATTTTATACACAACTTTCTTTTATATGGTGTATAAAACCCTTTGACTTTTAAGTTTATTCAAAAGGAATATTTTTTATACGAAGCGTTTACTAAACGACAAAAGGGAATGTTTTTTTCGTACGTATTCGGTGACAATGACTTCTCCGCCGTCGTGACCGTTATTTGAGTTTCGGCTTCCTCTACAAGCCATACATTCTTTTTAAAAGAAAAATAAATACCATGTTTTACTTTTCTTTTATTTTAGTATTGAAAATGGTTTTCATAATATTTTTATATCAATGTGTTGTATTGATATCTCGTGATTGAAATGTGGAAATTTTATGTTTCCTTTATGCATGTTTTATGTGATATGATTATGTTATGGTTCTTGGGCATTATTACGAAGACGGGTGGTTCCGTGATAAACTAAGGGCGGGTGAGCCCGTTATAGCTCTCCAATGCATTGGGTAACGCAAAGGAGTGAAACGTTAAGGTTTCTCCGAAGAGATTTTAGGGAATATACTGTGATGGGTATTCCAAACGTAACCAAGAGGGTTACTCCCTACGTAAGAATATTATGAATGCCTCAAGTTACCTTTATGTCTTATGATTTATATGATTTATTCATGATTTTATGAGGTATGTTAAAGTGCCTAGGTTTTATGGGTAAAGTATGATTTCATTATTATGTATATATATGAACTCATGTTTCCTTCCCATGTTTCTATAACCCATACTGAGTTTTTATGCTCATCCCAAGTTTTTGAAATGTTTTTCACAGGTCAAGGGAAAGTTACATGATAAGAGGATAGAGTCAAGGATGTGTCAAGATATAATCCATGTTTTATTTTAAATTTGTTTCCATTGATGGGAATGAAGAATACTATCTTTATGTAACCACTTGTTTATATGTGGAATGTAATGCAAGTTTTATGATCTAATTCTCTAAAACTCTAAACCCGAAAAGATCCTCAATGTGTAATCTTGTAATAACTCAAGATTAAGTAAGGTTTAAATCTGGGGGCCTTATATTATTCACCAAGGTATCGTGAAAATTGTAATCTCTAGTGGTTACATCATTACCAAATGCATTGGAGCGCTATCAGGGCGCACCCTTAAATTTGCCTTTATTATCATGTGATCCACATATATCATCATCAAAAATTTTATAAATAACCCATATAGCATAAAATAAATGGGTTTCATTTCATAATCACAATGTTTTAAAAACTGCTTTAAAGACATGATCTTTACGTCACTTTAAAACCAACAGAAAAGGAAGGTGGGTCTCATGTATGTAAATCCCAGAATTTAAAATAAAAAATTTTGGTATATATGTGAATACCCCTTTAGAAGAAATATCTTTGAGTATTCACTTAATAATATAAAAGAACTTTAGAAAAAGAGAGAGACATTTTGAGATGGAAATTCTGCAGCATAACGGCTATGTTACGAGGTTTTAGAAGACATTAAAAAGAGAGGGAAAATGGTTCAAACATTCATAAATGACCCATAAAACAGTATATGGACAGAATAAGAAGGATACATGATCATGGTAATGAAATTTCAAGGACATAACATTTGAAATGAAAAACATGGAAGGAAGACAAAAATTAGATTTCTCTTATGAAAGTTCGGCAGCCTAACGGCGTTACTTAAACTTCAACAAAAATGATTGAAAATATCAAGTAGGGTTTCTCATCATGTGAACATAATAGTTCATTATGATAGATATAGAGATAATTCCCCAACATAACAAAAACTAACATGAAAGAATTGACATGAAAGTAGAACTTCAAAACGAGAAGGGTGAAGAACCACTTAATAATTCGGCAGCCTAACGACGCCACTTAAAACATCAAAATACTGAATTGAAGAGATCAAATGGGGTCTCTCATAATATTTACTTAAGATTCCAGTATGATAGATATAGAGATGATACCCCAACATAACAAAAAGGAACTTGAAAGAATTGACATGAAAGTAGAACTTCAAAACGAGAAGGGGGAAGAACCACTTAAAAATTCGGCAGCCTAACGGCACCACTTAAAACTTAAAAATACTGAATTGAAGAGATCAAATGGTGTCTCTCATCATATGATCATAAAATATCAGTATGATAAATTTAGATATCATACCCCAACATAATAAAAAGGAACTTGAAATACTTTACATGAAAATAGATCTTGAAAAATGAGAAGGGAGAAAGAATTCGTTACAAAAATTTCGGCAGCCTAACGGTGCCACTTAAAACTTCATAAAATGAAATAATGAGATTAAGAGGGTATCTATCATTATATGAACATGAAAAGGGCAGTAATAGGAGTATAAAAGAACATTCTCCAACATAATAACATGGAGCATAAAAGGAATGGCATAAAAGAGATTATTTGAAATGAAAGAGAGAGGTCGGATCCCTTACCTTAAAACATAACTCTTAAAACTCAAAGGTTGGGACCTTGAGGGCTTGGGGGAACCATGGGAGTACTCCTTGGGAGGTAATGAGACCAGAACTTCGTTGGGGGAGAGTGGGGAGTCGAATGGATTAGGGGATGGCTTGGTATTTGTAGGGAAAGTGAGGGGACAAGGCATTAATGGCAAAGGGACACCTCATTAGTGGTTTTGGAAAAACCATGGGCTTTCCCATGGTATTTTCCCATGGTATTGAATACTTGGGACAACTCATACCTTATCTCACTATTCATAATTCTAACATATTGATTAAAAACTTAATACATCATTTAATGATGTCATTAAACACCCGTAACTTAAAAACTGTATTTTCACTATTCATCGAAAATTCAACTTTCTCAGAATAATCCCAAAATTTCACCTTAACCAAATATCAACGCTCTGATTACAAATATGAACTCCATTTTATAAAAATAATTTTCTAAATATTTTTAATTTAATTTTTAAATAAAAACACTATTCACCGAAAATTCATTTTTTCAGAAAAAAACCCCAAAAATTGCCATAGCATAATATCGGTGCTCTGAGTTCAAAAATGAAATCCATTTTATAAAAATAATTATCTAAATATTTTTAATTAAATTTTTAATTAAAAACACTATTCACCTGAAAAAAACTAATACTTGAATAATAATTTATGAAACCGTTATTTAACCATTTTATTGAATCACATTACTTAATCAAAGTGCCTATATTATATTAATACTTTCTTTTAGTAAGATTACTAATCCATTTGGACACATTACTAATCCTAATCATAAAATCACTATTCATAATTTACTATTCATCACAAATTAAGTTGACCTTATTAGACTCTAAATTTCGTATTGAACATAATTGTAGAAGACCATTTTTCGAAAATAATTACACATTTTTAATTATTTAAGGTTTACACAACCATTTTTAAAATATCCTTTTTCTAAAATTCGTAAAAAATATGCATACTATATTTATCCTGTCATTTGAAAATTCATAATCTTCATCATAAGAATAAATCCCAATTTTTATTTAAAACAAAGGATTACACAAGGTAGTTACAGTCCCCTTACATATCCCCTTATCACACCAGCATAAGACCTAAGTGTAAGGTGTGCTAAGGTGGGAGAATCCGAGGGAGGCTCGACCAACATCGCACGAGTAGTAATTTCTATCAGTTTGAACTTCTCGCGAAGGCGATCCCGTTCTAGCTTTATACGATGAAGTTCAGCTTGGGTTTGGTCCAGAGCAAAGCCCAGTGGTGCTACCTCCTTCCCAAGTTTTGTTAGATGGGCTTCGATTGGTCCAAGACTACTGGGTGAGGCCATCGAATCTTCTTTCTATATTAATTAACCAAGATTACTTGTATTTAGAGACAATAATCGAAACATTTAGTTTCCAGTGGTCATATTGACCAATGGTCATATAACAGTCAAAAACCAACAGTATCATTTTCATTATACTCATGTTATCAAATGAAACATTTTTGTTGAGTATAAAAATAAAATAGCACATAAAATTAGGAAACAAGATTTATTCAAAATTTCGGGTTGTTACACCTTGTGTAAGTCCCAACACTCACATCCTAGATTCGTGGTGTAAAACTACCAATACCTATAACCTAGTCCTAAGAAATCAAAATTTGTGACAACATCCTCATTACATGATTCTAAACTGTAGTATTACCCTATGTAACAAACACAAGATTCCCCATGCATGTAATTATTGGGATGACACACTCCCCCCAACCATCATATGTGGCTCCTATCCTGGGAAGCTTATACACGTAATCTCCACGCCATTCTTCCTCACCATCATATATGACTCCCATTCCAGGAATCCATATTCATATCCCCCACAACATCCTTCATTGACTCTCTTTCCATGACATGATCATCCGTACTATATAATATTAATCTTCATAGACCAATCCTTCCATAATTCCATAAAATCTAGAATCAAATTACAAGGGCTTTGATCCCAATCTCTTAACAGGGTATGTAGGACTCCTCCATGAGGATCAATATTATCATCTCAAAAACCTGGGATACCTCCCTAAGGATCAATAATCCTAACAACCCAAAACCACAAAATATTTATTCCCTCGATATGGGAGACAAAAACCCTCATGTGTGATCATGTTCCACCATGGGTACACACTTATCCAAACTATTAAATATTATCATCTTCCCCCTAGGGAAACACTCCACCACCAACATATCTCCACAAGACATGAAACTGATAACCAACATATCCCCATAAGATGTGATACTTGTGACCAAACCTTCCCCACAAGACATTAAACGTGTGACCAACCTATCTACACATGATTTTAAACTTTTTCCCTGACCAAAATATAAATCCTATAAAATAAACATGAGATGAATGGGGTAAAAGGCCTCAGAAGCCTTTTTCCCTTGGAATTAACTACCAAGTGGTTGATATGGAATACATTGGGTTATGTGCCTAATATTCCTCATACATGATATTCCATAAAAAAGAGGAATACTTTACAGGTTCCTAGAATACCAAACATCCATAAATGATCAGACATCCCTAACATTAATATCTACTCCAACCACAAGTTTCTTCTCTATCAATAAAAAATTTGTAAAATTAACTGGAGTCAACCTCAAGATGGCTCTAGGAATGAGTTTCATTGACATGAATCAAATCTATGATAGATACTCAAACTCAATGTTGATATCCAAAGATTATTCCATGGAATGATGATCTAACATACCATCATACCATTTCAGTCAATGATCCAACATCACCAACCATAGTGATGGAGGCCACCCACCTTGGGAAAGTGGGATTACAGTGTAATAACAAAACATCTAAATTTCCCCAGTGAGAAATAATTCAAAATCGTTTTCCTTTTCCATAAAACTAAAAAGGGGGAAACAAATTCAAATTCAATATTTCACTTTCTTAATTTCTTTGTTGAAAATTTCGGAATCTTTATACAAGGTTTCCAATGAAATTCTGAGATGATGATGATGTTGAAGAGTCCATAATGAAACTATTTAATGGTGTGAAAGGCAATATGATTTTACAGTAGAAATTAGTTAAAAATAATAAAAAAATTTCATAAGAAAATTTTATATTCTAGGAAATATAGGTGGGGAAAATTTAGGATTATAGGAACGTCGATGTGGAGGTCCTTATGGTTGTTATAGATAAAAAATTGATAGAAAATGATAATGAAGATTATTAAATTAAAGTAATATTATACCTAAATATTGAATTAGAAGCGTATCTTGAAGAAATTTATGTTTATGGGGTTAAAATGATTTAAGAAAATAGAGTGGTACATAATTAAAGAAAATATATACAGTAGTAAAAAGAAGATAAATTACAGTTTAAGGATGATATTGAATGACTTAAACATATAATGTTTGGAAATGCGATGAATTAAATTGACATAAAACTCATAATTGAAGTGCATGAATAGATTATTGATGGGATGATAGATTCGATAAATTATTTTTTAAAAATAATAAAATAATTAGAATATGAATTTGTAAAGATAAAATGAAATCTTTATGATCAAGAGATACTTATAACTCTGGATATGGAATTGGGGATTTTGAGTGTATTGTCTGTCAAATAATCTAAGGATAAACACATACCAAAAATGGAATAATTAGGTGATTTTACTCAGGTGAAACATTATGTAAGTAAAAAATAATCAAAGGTAAAATAAAATCCATTTAGGGGGTTAATCATAATAAAAAATTAATGATGGTCATTGTGAAAACACAATAATTCACTCCCTTAATGACGGTTGAATTGAATAACTCATTAAAAACACAAAAAACAAAAATAGAGCTGTAATGGCATGAAATAATACACCAAAAAATACATTTTTGTTATTTTTGGTAATATAGGGAATTCATAATATGTGTCTTTAATAGAAAAAAATTCAATCCAATGATTAATAGAAACAAAAATAGATGATTAATTTTTCTTTTAATTTGTACGTTTTTTTATGTTTATTGATATTGGTGTGGATTTTATGGACAAAAGCTGTGAATTTATCATTATGGATTTAAATAAATATTCCAAAGGATACCTATAAAAGGTTTTCATGGTTTCTAGAGACATCATCAAGGAGGATAAAAAATCATAATCAATTCACATGCTCTTAATATGAGGATGATTATATAGATCCTTAGTATGAACAATTTCATTCCATGCTAAAGGAAGGGAAGTAGTGAATATGGATAAATAAAGAAAAATATGAGAAGGATAATGTCATTAAAATTACTTTAGGGGAAACATATCTAAATGGAGTTTGGATTGTGGATAATATTTACACTTACCATATGATGGGAAACAAAAATCATGTGACAAGAATAATTTAATCCAAATATTATGTCGTTGTCTTTGGAAATGATAAATGATTGAAAATTATTTGCTCCATAAAATCAAAAATCAGAGGAAAATACTAGAGGTACATGGATATCTTAGTGTTTTAAGGTATTGGTAAGAATATACTTATTGTGATCCAACTATATAACACTAGATATGTGTTCAATTTCAATAATAAGGATTTCATCATCAAATAACGATATGTCATAATAGTAATGAAAGGTAATCACACAAAAGGGGATATTTACCTCATTGGTGGGGAATAAGAAAAGCGGTTTCTTTACAACGAATATGAGAATATTCCATGGCACAAAATACTTGTCCATTTAGACAAAATTTCTTGGAGGACATGATGAATAATGAATTATCTTGTGATATCCCTAGACATTCATGTGATTTCACTTATACATGTAACACATGTCAGAAAGGGAAATCATTTATAATAATTATAATTTAATGGAAAAAATTCAGTGAGATTACTTGAGTTGATGCATGTAGATATGTACAAAAAAATATCACCAAATCCCATGGATAGAAAAGGGTATTGTGTTTTATTTGTTTATGTTTATAACAATATGGAATGGATGGTGGTAATATACCAAAAATATAATGTGTTAATGTTTATTTCATGTTATTATAGATTAGAATAGAAGATGATTGAGATGAAAATTTAGAAATTATAGACTGATAATATTACATAATTCACTAACAATCAAGTGAAAGAATATCTTGAGAATAATGCGATAATACACAATGTTTAGGTTCATGTTATCCTCACAAAAATGGTTTCATTAAGAAGGGGAAACTAGATTATTAATAACATTGATTAAAAAATGATCATTGAGAAGGATTACCATATAAACATTAGAACAAAGTGGTTCTAAAATTAGTTTATATCTCTAGGAAGGTTTTTTATGTCTAAATAAATAGAATTCACCATAAAATTTAGTATATAAAAAAATCTAACATTGAAATACATTTGAGTTCCTATAAGTAAATAATTTATTCTAAATAGAGATAAGAACTGTAAGTTTAAATATTATAGGGAGGAATATATTTTACTTAGGAATTCATATAAAATCAAGGAATACAAATTCTATTAAAGTAGGATTTGATAAATCTTAGAAATTCATGATTTCATTGTAATGTAAAACAATAAAAATTACCAATGCACTGAGTAGTTTTCATAAAAAAGATGAAACATCATAGGAAAGTGATTATGAAGTAATCATCATATGGGTAACATGGGAACAAAGTAGACTCAATGTAAGAATCCAATGATGTGGAAGTTGAAGTAGGATTATCATTTTCATGTAAGTTATAAAAAGAGCTAAAATCAATCAATATAATATCATTAGTGATTGGAAAACTTTGGTGTAACCATGAATGAATAGGCCTCTACAAAAAACTTCTCTATTATCTTAAGTAGAGAATATTTTTTTTAAAGAGGCTTCAAAATATGATGGTTGCGTCAAATATATGCATATAGATTTGGAAAAAATTGTGAAGAATCAAACATGGTAAATTGGCCTGAGGCCAGAAGACATAAATTTCATTAGAACCAAGTGGGTTTTCCATAAAAACACAATTAATAAGAAAAGGATACTCAAAACAATGACATATTGGTGTGGAAGTTATATTTTTAAAATCTAATGAATTGATGTTGATGAAACATTTTCTCATGTATCCTAGTTAAAAAAATATTAGTCTATTCTTCGATATGTCAATGAAATGAAAGTTCAAGGTGTACCAGATAGACATCAATTCATAATTACTTAATAAAATCCATGAAAAGGATGTGTACATAGATAAAATACAAGGGTTCCTTATAGATGAATATGGGGTTAAAGTATACTGGTTAAAGAATACTTTTTTATAAGCAAAAAAAGAACCAAGAACATATTATTATAAGATTGATAAATAATTGAAATATCATGGATTCTAATGTGGTAGAGTTGATAAAAACATCCACATAAAGAAATAAGTTTATCAAATAATTTTGGTACTAATATATGTTTATAATATATCTTTTTTAGGATTAAACAAGGCATAATGCATGATATTTGTTTAAAACATGAGTTGTGAGTTTGATATTTGTTTAATTGGAGAATTAACATTTTTCATTGGATTATAGGTGACTCAAGGAAATCATGGAACATTTATTTATACTAAAAAATATGTGAAATAGGTCATCATAAGGTATTTAATGGATGATTATTGGATGATGAAAACACCTATGGATACTTGGATGAATGTTTTAATATATTATAATGGAATGTAGATATATGTAATGGAATATAGGAAAATAATTGGAATCCTATAACAGCTAACATTGACACGACCAGAAATTATGTATACCACATGTCTATTCTAATGGTACCAAATCTATAAAACGTAAATCTATATGCTAGTAGTGAAAATGATTCCTTATTATATTAGTAGCATGGTGGAATCCTAATTATTCTTTCAAAAAACTTCATGGTAGGATTTTTTGGGCTACCTGGATATATATTGGGTTGGTTTAGTTGATGATCGCAAGTCAATATTGGGAAGTGATTTTTGTCTGGGAGTTTTATGTGTTTATTGGATGAAAAATAAGAAAGAATCCATTTTTCATCGTACTGAAATGGACAAATTTTTTTCGGATTAACAAACATGTACTCAATATCTATGATAAAGAAACAACATGAGAATATTGGAGTTGATGTGAAATATTCTATTGTAATAAAGTGTGATAACTCAAGTGTTATAAGTCATAGTGAAAATAATTTATATCACTAAAGAACAAATTACATCAATACAAAGTATTATTTCATCAAGGATAAAATTGATAAAGGGATAGTGAAGTTGGATTATGTGTCTACACAAGTTCAAACTGTTAACATTGTAATAATGGAACTCCCAATATCTAATTTTGAGTTGCATCAATTGGTTATTATAGTCCAATCATCTCCCTCAAACTAGATTATCTAGATAAGGAACCCCAAATACCCTATAGTATTTTATAGTTATATAAATCCTTGGATACTCTCTTGAATTAATAGTTTGAATTCATGACCATCATTGTTTAACTTTTATAAAAGTACTCTTTGGGTTAGTTAATAGGGGAATTCCATTAGTTTCTTGTGTTAGGTTGTCCATGAATTGAGATGAATATGTATGAGAGTGTTTCTTACTATTGTAAAGGGGGGATCATTCCCATGGTGATATTCTGAAACAAGAAGGCATCTCGGTTCAATGGTATTAAATATTACAAGGGACAAGGAAGTATTTTCTTGAGTAACTTTTCATTTAACTCATGTTTCTCATGAAAAGATTGAATTATTTGGGATAATATTTTGTGATTAGTTAATCACTAAAGAAATATATAAAGTCAATAGTTTATAGACTAATTTTATGGTTTCTTCTGAAGTTCATGGATGGAAGTGTTATAAATACCTTGTGAAAGGATTTTTCAACATAGAAAAATGTGTATGTTGTTAGAAAAAATACCATTATGGTATCTTAGTTTTTTTTATTGAAAATTATTTTGGAAGACTTTAAACGGATCTTTAATGTCACATAGAAAAGAGATATGAGTTTTTTAAGAATATTGGGGAATTTATATCCATATGATAGAATTCATGTCATTACATTTTAGGTCCCATCGTGATTTAACTTCCTAAGAAAATGGAAAATGTTCCGAACTCCTTATATACATATGACTATTTATTATAATATATTTTATTATTTAAAATCAAATGGGGGGTTTTGGAATTTATCTCTAAGAGAATAAAAAATGTTCATTTTTTAGAACTATTGTTTACATTTCAATAAAGATATGGTATTAGAGTATGTTCTAAAGAATTGTATCACATGTGGTATATCACATCATGTGAATACCCTCTGAGAGTTTGTATTTGGTATATTTGGATAAAATTAATTATTTCACACCATGGTAGCCTTAATTTTTCCATTAAAGGGCTTACATATGGGAATATAGAAAATTCCTTCAACACATAATTTTATTTGTTGTAAAGGTCAAAAAATGGGTAAGATTATTTCATTTATTGTTTAGGAAAAATAAAATTTGCACACTATAGGGAATATGGAAAGGTTTTGAATTCATATAAGTGGATTTTGGTGGATCTTTCAATATTAAGGTGTACATGTCGTATAAGTGGGTCATGTAATAGAGAAAAAGTATAAATGATTTAGTATTTTTTGAGTCCAAGTGACCACACCGTGATATGGCAGTGTCAAGTCATGATGGTTCTTGTGAAGAAAGTTGTTCAAATTTAAGGTTTTATAATGTAATTAGAATCAAGTCATGAAGAAGGATTCATATCATGAACTAGGAATTTATAGAAATTGTTAAAATTTAAAATTAAAATATATGGGTTGAGGATCATATAATTTGACTCTGTCCCTATAAGAAATTTTATTTAAAACTATTCTAATATGTTTTGAACCCATAAAAAGAATGGAGAGAAGGATTCCGAAAATATAGGACACATATTTATTGAAATTAAGAATAAGAAATATAATAACATGATTGAAAAATAGAAAATAATTGGGATATTTTTATGTTGAGTGATGTATGGAAAATAGAGCACTAGAAGGGATTTCAATCTAAGAACTAAAAACTTAGGAGAGAAAAAAGGGAGATATAGGAGACCATATTACAATAAAATAATGGAGTTCATAATATTAATGAAATTTTAACTGATTTCTACTCCATCACTAGTGTATTTTTTGTTTATTTTTTATTTAAGGAGAAATAGAGTGTAGGAGGATAAGTGAGTTCCACCTCAATGGGAGAGTAGATACTTATTTATATTTTTAACAAGATTATAAAACTAAAGGGTCATGATGGCCATTTAACATTGAAATTTAATTAGTTTTCATATTTTTTTCAAGTGAATTGAAACATTACTATTGGAAACTCCTTGGATTAGACCTATTTGGGTGATCCAAGTAAAATTTCATATTCCCCTCTATTATTTGATTTATTGATTTATATTGGTTTTTAGGGAAATAGTGTTCCTAATAACCATGGTATAAGATCCTTGGAAAAGGTCATTTTAAGAATTATATATACCTTAATTCACCCCCCCCCCTTCAGGTTATTAATTTTTTTTGTAATGAATAATACATCTCATACTTTACTAATTTAAAAATATACAATATCATCCAGATCATTTATGATACATTATATATGCTTCAAATGTAGTATATATCATAGAAATTATTTTTTTCATTTTTTAAAATTTCAATAAGAGATTTAATGAATATATTTTTTATACTCTAAAATATCTTATGTATCAACATAAGATACTACCTTTTCCATATTATGGTATGAGATCCAATAAATATATCTTGTGTAAGCTAGGATATGTTATGTATCAAAAAGAAAACATTTTATTCCATTTACAAAATGTTATGTATCACTATGAGATTTTCCCTTTTCTAAATTTAAGTATGGTATTCAAAGAATATCATTCGTTTTATAAAAATATCTTTAATTACATTTGAAATATATTATCATAGTGTAACCCCAATAATTCCCAACATGTCATCTACAATTGTTATGAATCACAGTGACATCCAATACTTATCTAATACTAGACTTATAAGAAAATGTATATATGTTATACCTTTTCCATTTTTTAGTTTTAACTCAAAATTCAAAAACATCTTCAAATCATCTTAGGACCTCTTTAAATAATCTTTGGGAATATCTAATCACTCCAATACATCTTATAAAAACCTTAATTAACTTTTTGAATATATAAAACATTCTCAAATATCTTCATCAAAATTTCCAAATTATATTACATAATATGTGTACTCTATTTAATTATTTCCATGAGACTTCACTAATTTAATAACTATAACTTCAAACTAAGATTTCTCATACCATAATCTATGTGTGTTAATAAATTTGTCTTATTTTATTCATGATTTAAAACATATGTACGGGTTCTTACTTCAATTATTATCCATCTTAATTCAACTCATATTGAATCTAGGTCCTCATATTCATAAAACATTATAGTAAACAATGATTTTATCATAAATAATCACTTTTATTTGATTCTTAGTAAATATAGGTCAACAATCATCAGATAAATTCTACTGCTTCCTTGAATCTATTTATCCAATAACATTAAATATCAAGGCGTATTTCCCTTTTTCAAGGGACGTATCTCATTATCGTGATTAAATTAACTTCTAAAACATATGTATATATATTCCTCAACATATTTAATGGAAGAAAAAAGAAACATATAGATCAAAGGAACTCCAAATATAACTCAAAAATATTCAATAAGATCTATAATCCTCCTTTCCATGGTGCTCTTCATCAAGAATGGGATCATTTAAAATCCTAAATTGTGGGTATCTTAATCATATCTCAACACATATTAAATTAAATCATCCTTGATAAATTCAAAATGAATACAAAAAAATATTTTTTTATCAAAATCCATTTTGTGACTTCAGACCTATTGAAGTATATCATAAGTCATTTGATGTTTACTGGATTATTTGAAAAATGGTAAGTGTTGCTCCAGAAATTTAACATTATATTACTTCCTCAGAAGGATGTTAAGTGGAATGAATCCAAATATTTCCTTGTATCACACCAAAATTTAGTGGAGTTACCCTTATATATTTAGTTTCCTAATGATTCCATTTTATCCATTGATGGAGCCTTTCTATACTAGATAATAGACTTTGATGGTGCCTCACAAAGCCTAATTGGGAAAAGGATAGACAACCCTAAACTCAATAGGGTCTTAATTGGAGTTTTACTTGCTTCTCTTTCAATAGACCTCATTTTATATTCATTTATCCTTTTATAATGGTGAAAAAAATGAGGTTAAATAGTAATATCTCTTTATTGTCTTTGAATTTTCCCTTGAGATCCTATATCCCCATCTTCACATGAAAGAAAACATTACTAGAAGTTAAGGCTATACCAATGGTTTTCCAAAAACAATATGGTTATAAGTGATATTTTCTAACATATACCCATGGTTATTCCTAAAACATGGCAATAATGTACCCGATTAAGTATGGTTAGAGAAAAAATTGCACTATAAAGCTACAAGAAACCCTATACCCATAGTTTACACTAAACTGTTGGTAAATGTGGCTCTATACCCATGATTTTTCTGAACCATGGGGATATCATTTGAGATAAAATCCTATACACATGGTTATCCTAGAACCGTGTGCACCTATACCCACAGTTATAGGAGAACTATGGGTATATGCTTTAATCTTGATGGTTATCCCCATGGTTTTTATGAATCATGACTATAGGTTCCCCTATGTTTGCATGTGAAAAAAATCAGGTGGGAAAACATATTTCCATAATTTTTTACCTATACCCATGGTTTATAAAAATATATATATATATAAGATAATATATATATACACAGACACTCACACACATATAAGTATATGTGGTGTAGTGGTAAAGGCCTTCGGCTGTGTAGAGGTGGTGAGGGTTCGAAACCCGCACATGTTGTTTTATTTAATATTATTCCAATGGTTTAAAAACTATGGGTATATTATTTTTGAACTATGGGTATATTTCATTCTAATACACACACTCTTAGGACCCATGATTTGATGAACTGTGGGTATAGGTATTTCAAACTGTGGGTATAGCTTAGGGTTATATCGATGCCTTGGTTACCCACAATTCCACAAAACCATGGGTATAACCTACACCCACGATTTTGTGGGATATACCCACAATTTCAAATTGTGGGTATAAGATATATTTCCATTATTCTAACCCAGATCTGGTTATCATGAAAATTAATGTTGACTATTTTATAAAAAGGACAAAATCATCCCCTCAATTGATAACACCCATGATTTAATAGTGAAATTTCCATTAAAAAGTTTTCTCATATCCAAAGTCTCAAAACAATTGGGACGGTGCAAAAAAATCATGGAAACATCCCTTACAGACCAAGACCAAGATGACATGGTTATCCATCAGACACATCAGAGATTAATGGACCCTAACATTATTAATGGAGAAGATTGGAAGGCGAACCAACTCAACATTTTCTCTTCATAGGTGGGGACCGTGAATACCCCAATGATAGAATAAGTTAGTGATATAATAACCCTCTTTATTCAATACCTCAAACATGGTAAACTTCCATCAATCCTGATTTAGTGATAACAAATCTATAATAGAAAATTAATTTCATAATTTTTGATGGCACAAACTAATAGAAAGTCCTATATAATCATATCATTGATGTAATCATTATCTATTTCATAATAGGAAAATAATTTCCTTAGGTCTTGTAAGAAGTTGATGACAGAGCATGTGGGGCCCATCATAAATGATTAAAAATATCACACTTGGTCAGGATGCTGGTATACTTTTTGGTTTTCCTTAATTCTGGACTTCATGGAGTTTTCCAAGATATTCCATGTATTCTAGGTCAATACCAACTTGATACATCAACATTAAAAGGTACTTCACACTACCAAGTGCTCTTCACTGTTTGTTGTCTGGGGAATCAATGTTATTAGTACCTACCTATTGGTGATAGTTTGATAGATCATGTTCATTCTTAATGAAATTAATTTATTTTAAAAATTGAATGAATTTTTTCCATTGTACGAGTTCAATACTAGTTCTATGATCATGTTCCTAAAGTTACACATCTTTCATAATTCAGATATCATAGACACTATTCTCATAGACTATAGAAATAAATTGAGCCTCTAATATAAATAAGGTATATATTAAGAATCATATCTAATCTAACCACACATACCATTTTCAAGAGAGTGTAAAAGCAAAGATAGAGGCTTTGAAATTCCACTTTAAAATTATGCTGATGATAGTGAATTAGAATAATAAAATATATCAGAAAAATATATATAATTCATTGTGGAAATATTATACCGCAACACATACTTCAACCCAGGAGACCCCTTACTCCTTAATGTATGGAGCAGAGGCATTTTTACTCATTAAGGTTCAACTACCATCACTCCAGATAGTTATATATGTCCAATTGACACAGGATGACAAATTATGAATTTAGTTATATGATTTTAAATATATTGAAGAAAAAATATACAATAATTGAACATTATTGAGGTTTATCATAATCAAGTGGCTCAAGAGTTAAATAATAATTTTTTCCTTTACTCATTCCTCTATGGTGACCTAGTACTAGAATTAATAATGTTAATAATACCAGGAAGAAAACATCCAATGTTTAAGAAAATAGGGAAGAACCCCTCTCCATCCAAAAAGATCACTAAAATTTTTCTAATTCATTGATTACCATAGATAAGGATCACATCACACCTCCCATCAATATAAGTTTTCTAAAAAAATACCATGCATAGGTCACACTATCTTAACACCCTTTCCACATGATGTTAAACTGTGGAATATGTCCTTAACGCATGATGTTAAATTTAAAATGATAAAACCCTTTCACACAAGGATAAAATGCATCAAAAATTATCATTTCATGTGATATTAAAATTATATAAAAATCATATTTACCACATAAAATTAAATTTTATATAAAATGGACTCACTGCAAGATATTAAACTCCATAGAACTATCCCAATCACATATCTTTAAATTATGTGATGCCTTGGTCGTCATTTCATAAACGTAAACTATATGGATTAAATATTTTTATGAAATACTTAAACTAAAGAGATGTGATGAAGTCTATTCTTGAGAGGCTTCCCTCTTTATGTTGGTTTTGGACACCTACCAAGCCTCCACTTCATTTCAGTGTCGGTCATCGACCACACCACCCCCAAAATAACTATGTGTAGCTTGATTCCTTTTTCAAAGGATACATAATAATGTATAGATATCCTATTTTAGGCATAACTGTAAATTACCGTCACATTTTAACATGGTTTTCAGGCCACCCCTTCAACTCATGACGAGTTACCTTTCACCTCCCAACGCATGGATGATACCCCACTCAACATTATACATTATATTAACTAGATATTGGAAAATATTTATTTCTATGAAATATTTTGGGATTGATTAATTTTTCAAATGATGCATAATAACACATAGATAATATATATTAAGCATGATCAAAAAATACATCCCCCAAAATATTCTCCTAATGTATGATATTTTCAATTCATGTTGGGTATTCTTCTATTTGGAATATGGTGGCATAACTTTTCCATTATAAAAATTAAATATGGATCCATTCAAATTTCATGGGATATGTAGTAAAATCCAAATCCCATATCTTGTTACCAACTAAAAATATCTTATTTCACCCATATCATTTTGTTGTTATGTTCTCCTATGTTGAGTTATCTTTTCTTACCTAACGTCAAGGCATACTTATCCTCCAAAGAGATGTTTTGAATTATGACCAATAACTAATAGATGGCCATTTAGTTAATGATTTTGGACCCTAAAATCTAGTCTTACATCCTCTGGGATAACATCAATACCCTACCTGGGGCATGATAGAGCCTCATTCTCATATCATTTATGGGTTTGGCATTTAAATCTAGTCAAAATTTATACTATCCCAAATACCCTCTATATTAATTTTTATACCCCATAAATATTCCCACTACATCATGAAATAGCCTAAGATAGTTATAACTCTTACTGATAATCTTTATTTACTTTGATAAAAAAATTGTCTTTTGAGTTTGCATCATTATTTCAATTACTTATTTCTAAATAAACTCCATTTGGTTTAGAATTATGGAATAACAACTAATATCCCAATACTCCAACACCTATCCATAGAACACATCTTCAAAGAAACATCCTTGGTAACTATGTGGTGGAACCTATGTTTCAAACATTTTCAACAATCATCCTCAACATTTTTTACCCCCATTTTCAATAATACAACAGTGAAACCCATATTACTAACATGTTCCCAGTGGTCATCCTCATCCTACATATCACTTTCTATATTAATTCAAACTCTATGTGTCACAATTTACCTTTAACTAACTTATCATTGTTCAAGTGAATTTTCAACACACTTTGTGTTGACCCCTTTATGCATTTATATACATTATAGTGTAAATCAGCCTTTTGAAATCACACCCATCCTAATTCCCCTATACTCTTGGGATTTCTTGTAGTGGTCAATATGAAATTCAGACCTAGAATCATACCATTATATTATAATTTCTAATATAACATGATCAAGGTTCTATTACTTATTATTTCTCACATTGAACATGACTCACATGATCATAGATATTCTTGGGGAATATTTCATGATCACAATTTAGTTGCATCAAAATTTTAAGTAGGGGATGATATCATTTATCATTACCCTCTCTAAATCTTTTTTTTCCACAAAATTTAATCCTCATTTCCTTCACCAAACCCAATTCAAGAAGGGTTGGGGTTATTCTGAATAATATATCCAAAGATGATTGAGGAGGAGAAATAGAAAGAAAATGAAGATTTAGAGACCTGGATTTGAGTCTCATGAAACTCATTGACTTGTTTGAGGTGCTTCTGAAGTCATCATTTAATCCACAAATACTAAAAGTGTATAATTATTTAATTCAATGTTGTTTTTATTAATTAATCATGATATCCACTAGTTTTACGAGTGCATAAATCCCTGAAATCCATAAGTAATTTATAAAGTATCTATGTGAATTCATATTTTTATGATCACACAACCCATTTTTATGAGAAGATCATTCAAGATGCATTCATGTTCCAAATTCATATAAATACACCTCAATTCACCCATATGAATGATTAGTGTATTGAACTTTTAAAGAAGTTTTAGAATCTGAAGAGTCTCAATTCATAGAACCCACAATTTTACACTTCATGAAAGAATGATCAAAGATATTTCCATGGACTCATGTATGTGATAAAAATTATTTTAATAAACTCATATAATACTTTAAATCTATTGGATAATTCTTGAGAATATTTCATGAAACACATCTTCCATGAAGAACGTGTTTCACACAAAGGAATAATGCCTTGTGAAATAGGAAGGTCTTATATAATTCACATCTTGTGTGAACATGTGTTATTATTACACATTTTATACCCCCTATATAGAGAAAATATTCTATAGGAATGTGGGATATGGGAACTTCACTCACAAAATTTGAAATAATTCATGAAAAAACAAAATCACATGATTGAATTTGAGATATTTAACCTCTTGGAACTCCACATCAGACATAGGTCAAGAAGTATCTGAATAAGCTACACACATATCCTTACTTCCACTCAGAACAATGTGAAAAAGAAGAAATTTATCATGTCCCTTCCTAGGGATTCCCAATAATAATCTCCACTCAATCCCTGATTGTTGTTCTTTTCTTGAGGAAAGTATCCCTATCACATATTGTTAAACTGCATAGACCAGTATTTTCACATTACCTTATGCTTTAAAAATCAAAACACATAGGTTTTGATTTCTAAAAAAAGATATATAGGAATCCTATTTGTGGTTTAATTACCAAGAAGGTTCATATTAGACAAAAGTTTGATCCCCAAAATTTATTATAAAAAGAAAGTAAAGTACAAGACAGAGAAAAAAACATAAGCAACTACATCACCTCAAACCCACTAAAATCTTAAAATTGAGTTTCCCCACTATATTATAAACTATGAGTGTCTCCACTAGCCTCTAAACTATGAGTTTCCTAACAAGACAGAAAACTATTAGTTTCCCCTCTAGTCTTTAAAATGTGATCATCTTCCCATTTATCTTCAAACCATAGATTTTGGTCACCTTATTATTTTTAAACCACACACCCAATATTACTTATGTGATGAGAATAAGAAGACCACATGCACATAATGAGGAAGATATATCATTATCTAATTTACACATTACATTTATCCCACTAAGAGGGGAGGGGTGAATCTATGGTCACTTAGAACTTTTATAAATCTAATTCATTTTAAATTCAGCCTCCTAGTCATATTTTTCTTGATCTACTAAATCTTCTGTCACACATAATTACTGATATAATATGGTAAATAGAGGCATGAGAACATATTTCTTTTACTAGGTTTGGTAAAAATACATACTCCTTACCTGGATTAGTTATGAACCCTAATAATAGATTCTCTACTATAATTAATCTCTTTGAATTACAAGTGGTGGGTTCTCCATACACCATAATAAGATTATATCCACACTTATATTATTTGAGTTAGAGTCTCACGATATACTTGTTTCTATATCATAGGACTTGTCTTTTTAGCTTCCTACTATACATATTCAACAGTTTCCCATTTTATTCTCTAAGTCACATGGTGGTCCTCTTGCATACCCTAAGTCAAACAAGTTTAACAGAGTCCCACCACATATATAAAATACATTATCTTAAAGATAACTTTTGGAAGTAGATAAGAAGTTCTACTCTAGATGTATATAGATCAATAAAATTTATCTTCTTCATCTAATAATAATCATCTTCAAATGCTAGAAAGAATTCAATAATGTTGTATAACTCAGTCACTACTAACAGCTCAAGTTCACAAAACTTATACCGAATCTATTAACCATCTTGTATCACTCAATTAAAATTTGGATCTTTCAAACTAATCTCATAATATTGCTAAAATAATTCTTCTTCTTATTAATCTTTTCTACATCATGCAATGGATTCTACTTTATATTCTACAAGAGCTTCAATTATCTCATATGTTCACTTGTATATCACACATTTTTTATTTCCTAAAGCATAGAAGTAACATTATTTTCGTTTTTCTTCTCTATGATCTTCTCATCCACTCGTGTGAATAGTTGACTAAAAATTAAATTCCTTATTTATTTTCCAAATAACTTAAATAGTATTTTGAAAAGTTAAGACAACTGCCAATGAAAAACAACCATTATAGAATACCCATTACAGGTTACAATGGATTCCTATAGACAACTTTTTCTTCTCAAGAAGTATTAAAACCCTCATTAATTATTTTTCATTTGAAACTAGGACCATAATACCATCATAAAATATCAATAACATGCATTCCTTCATTTCTATAGAATCATCATAAAAAATCCACACATCAAATCTTCCATTTGTATCAGTAGTACACAATCAATTGATACAGTGTATAACTCTTGTTTATTTTCATGATTCATGAAACATGGAAGTCTTATCATTTATAAAGTCTTGTAAAAATTCCTAGACTTCAATATCAGTCACTCATGATCACTCAAATAGTATAACATAAAAATAATACAGGCCTTGATAAACAGTAGTTTAAGGTTCGATAGACCTTCATGTTCATTATTCAATAAAAACATAATTCATTCATTTTCATCATGAAAAATATATTTAGAGGTTATTGTAATTTAAATATTTTAATTAATATATAAGAACACGGATTATCTAAGAATCATGATATTTTGAACTCAAATTCATATCTTAAGAAACTTATTATTTTATTTTACTCATAATTAAATAATTCTAGAAACACTGTTTTTCAAAAATCGTTGATCTTCCCTGTTCTAGGATAAAGACTAGTTTCTCTCTCTTCTTATGCTTATATCACACACTCTTTTAAGTTTTTTATATATTTACAATGAAGGAATATTTCTTGTATCATCCCAATTAAGTTCATCTTAATCATATTCAAAAATACTAAACAATAATTTTCATCCTGCAACAACATAAAATTTTTAACAAGTGTTTAAGTATTATGCTTGGGATTACAAATAAATTCATTCAAAAATCATAATAATGATGATTTACACTATAATATGGGTACATTATTTTCATCTAGTAGGTTTATAAAAATATCACTAAGGGTTGATGTTTTACTCTCATTCAAATATTTACACTAGGGTCTTCACATTCATATGTTATGAAGTCTTACGATGGATACTTATACTAAGTGTTTTAAAGAATGACTATGAATTAGCTCAAATATTTTATATTATAGAAATTTCATAAGGTGCGATTAAATACATATGTTTAAGTATTACGATCAAGTATTGTGCTACAATTGAAGTCATATTATCACATCCTTTTCAATCTTAAGTAGACTTCAAAACCATATGATTAAAATATGAAGTCTTATGTTCAGAGTAAAGTCTTATGATTAGTATAAAAAGGCTTATGATCAAGACATGGTCAATTTTTCATGAACTCCAAAATTAAGACTATTATATTATTCATCAAAATGAATTCTATTTACTTCTAGGACTTCTCCAACTTACTTAAAACTTATCAAAACTTCTATAAATTATTATTTAAATTATTAAAATAATAATAAATTCCTTCCATCATAGTTATATGGTCTTAAAACTTAAAAAATACTCACATAAGATTATTTTAGTGAATTAATATTCAATATTAGGTATATATCTTCTTCAATAAAACTCGATATATATCTATTCTCTTCAACAATCATTGAAGATTGTATAAACATGTTTTTTTGTAGCCAGCATACTCTTCACTCCTTAATTGGATTATCCTCTTTCAGTTAGCCTTGATACAACCTAGAAGCTATCCATCTAGATGTCGATAGAAAGAAGTATATTCTTCTCAACCTATTGAAGAAAATACTTCTTCACCTTAATCTCTTTTCATAGACATGAAGATTATCTTAAACAATAGTATGATGTATTATGGGTTTCCCACGTAAATCTATCAATCCATGTATTCAAGGGAAGAATACTCTACTTTTCTCTTTACCCAATACATGGGAAACCACGTATTTTAATCTCTTTTAACATGTACCTATCATGGGACTTTCACTTATATATTAATGGGTGGATACCCCAATCCATCCCCCATATTATCACATTTTCATCATGACATTGAGAGTGAAAAAAAATATCAAGTGACAATAAATACAATAATAAACCCATGGGGATTTCATTCTCACATTTTAGATATTTTTCAATTACAAATAAACTCCAACACTCAATATCATTATACTCCCCCTAATTAAAAATTAATAAAAAGGGAGGGGAAATTGTATCCCCATCAGTATAAGAGTGTTCTCATCAACTTGAAATGCCACTTCTTATCCCCATTTTATCTGGTATCACTTATCATTGTTTCCAATTGAGATACATGGAGTGGGTTTTCTTCAAATTATTTTCCCATATATAATATCACTTGAAGGATTTAACAAATTATTCTATTCTTATGTATCCTAGAATGTTATTCTTGAACAAATGGGAAGAATTTTTAATAACAAGTTGTAAATTTTAAATCCTAATACCAATTGAGGTATAAAACGTGATACTAGAGAGAAACACAACCTGACATCCCATTTCTCAATAACAAACTTATCTAATACATCCATCATAGAAGGAATTAAAAAAGAATCAATTTATACAAGTTTTAAGTGATTTTAGGAATTGAAGAATGACATAGAATTATTTTAATTAGACTTGGGATCACATATCACATAGTAATGTGTTATTAAAAAATTAAATCTTAGTCTACATGGGCAAAAGCATTATAGAAAAAAAGAATAAAAAACTCATACAAATTTTTTTTTATAAATTTTAAAAAATGATTCTAGTTTTGTATTTATCCTATTTAGGAGAAAAACACATTGATTTTTCTAAAAATTTGAGAAAACATGATCACTTGAACAAATACATCAAAACATTTCATGTACTAGAAATTCCACAACTTGGTATATAATCACACCCACATGATGAATATAATATGTTAATGTTAAATAAATGTGATAGGATGAAAAATAACTTGATTCTTAAATTTTCATTTAATATGTACAAAATTTTAGATTTAGAAGAAATGTACATATCTATAGTAGATTGGCTTCATTCAGTATCCCCCCCCCTCAAGGGATGCTTCCCATAAATATTTATATTTAATTCACCAATATCCTAAAAACTTTATATTTTTTTAATGTGTATCTTTTAAAAGATATTTATCTTGACTAAGAGGGTCGATATTGTTTTATGAACCCATAACAATCATCTCTACTAGCATTCATGCATCAACCATTATATTTCTAGGTCTGTTTATCTTTGGAAATCATGTTCCTCTTTTCTTTTACATTTTATTTTCTAGATGGTATGGGCTTCTAAACCTTAGAAAATATATAACTAAATTTTATTTCATATTCCTCTAGATTTCAAGCTAATTATAATTGTTCTATCTATATGGTTATACCACCATTAGGCACATTCTCGTCTTTTTTATTAGATGTGGTTAGCTTATTTTTAGTAGCTGGTTTAGAATATAAGATCACTGGTGCTTTCAATTTATTCTTAAATAGTTTTTTTAGGCCTCCATGCCTTACATATGAAGTAATTATGTCATATCTTCTTGTAAATTTCACACACACCTTCATCTGAATTATATTTTTTTTCTTTCTTGAGTTGTCTCTCATAATCTTCACAATGTGTGTCTAAAACCATAAAATTTGATCGTATATTTCCTGAATTTTTTTCCTTTTAGTTTTAATATTTATCTTATCAATTATGATATTCATGGAAATTTTATGATGGTCCATGTTGTTCCCTCTATTTCCATAGAAGATGCATTTATTCCCTATCATTATTACATCCTAGTTAGCTTTATTCGTTTACTTCATGAGTGACTTTATTTTCACTATTATAGAACCCAAGTCAGACCAACTTTCTTGTGTTTTTACCTACTATTCATTTTTGGGTATTTATTCTCCTTGATATAGTTGTGATACATATAATTTTTATACCAAAATTCACAATTGTAATGTCAATGTATTTTTCGCATCTCATATAAATTTTTTATACTATCATATCTATTTTCCAAATAAAAATTCCTTACTTTTTGTGAGGTTTTATTCACTACAGTGTCTTATCTTAACTAATTATCCTTTATCTCCCTTTTTTATAACTTCATGAACATGTAACCACTAAAATAGTTTTACAATAATAAATGGATATTTTTCTTAACCTCTAGTATTACCAACACCTTCCAATTAACCTTTTTTCTTCACATTTTATGAATACTATCTTGTATGACGTGCTTTCTATTTATATACTAGAAACCTATATTTTTTTATTGTTATGGTGGAAAATTTCTAGTACATAATCACCTAATCTCTTAAAATATTAATATATGTACTAACATTCGTAATTTTTCATGTTTTTATAGTTTTTATACTTTTTCCATCACTTTTAGAAAATCTATATTTAGTGAAACCATATTTTACTACAAAGTCGAATACCTTTTTCGAAGTACCCATGTTGGATGCTTCATCACAGACCACAAGGATTTATTTTCCACAATTGTGAGCCTTATTTGATATAATACCCACTTTCAATGTTTTTTCTCCATCACATATCTTCTCAACTTATTGGGAAGTTTCTGATTTTTCCTCTTCTAGATTTTTCAATCTGACTTCCAAACCAGGAAAATTTAGGTTGAGTTTGTACCTATAGTCCTCCAATGATCTCATACTTCATTCCAACTCATTCATAATTTTTTTATTTTTATCCTAATGAATCTTGGAAACATTTTATAGGGAACATTCAGGATCCTTGACACTTTTGTCCTTTATATACAGTTGTGCCTCTTTAACATTCACTATAAATTTATGTGACTTATCAAATTTATGGAATTATTATATAATGAAAATCTCAAAAAATACTTCTCACAAACTATTCTTTTTAAATACTCAACTGATTGAGAATATATATCATTTTAAATTGAGATATTTCCTCCTTCATTATCACTAGATTTTTTATGGTGTTTAATATTCCAACTTTCGTGTCCAATGTATTTTCCATGACATCAGAATCTTCTTCTAGATGTGATTGTTCTTTAAGTAGTTCCTTAACAAAAATAAATATATATGTTATAACTTCATCAGGATATTTCATTAGATAAAATAACACATGTGAGTATAAGTATAAAAAAAATTATCTGTTCATACTCTCTGCAACTACATGAATAATCAAATGGATCATTATAAATAGATTCGATTGATAAACACTTAAAACTTTGTTCAACTTCCAGAAGTGGTTTATCCGTTTCCATTCTAATAATTATTCACTGTTTATTTAAATATTTTTAAAACAAAATTCACTATCTAATATGAAACTCTCATTTCTAAATTAGAAGGTATAAATATATAATTATTTATCTACGAATTTTTTTCAATCATTTAAAATCTACACATTAACTTGGATATTTATTGGAGGGAACCTAGGATTTATTTGATACCACTTGTCTTGCCCAGTGGACTAATGGAACACTAAGAGGGGAGGGGTGAATTAGTGGTTCCTTTTATATATTATTTTATTTTTAATTTAAACTCATAGACTATTCAATATTTATTATCTCTTTTTTTACTCATATCCTTACAATATAGTGAAATAAGTAAATGTTTAATACAATGATTTGCATGTTTTGGTATAAAGACCTACTCCTTACCATGACTGTTTATATGCCCTAGCCATGAATTATCCACTATAATTATCAATATATAAATGAATTGGATTGGTGTTTTCTGTCTCTATATAGATCCTCATTGTGTACACACTTTCTTGAATCTCACTGGACATCTCTTTCCAGCTTCTCATGAGATTTATTTAAAAGCTTTACAATATAGTTACTGCATTACATGGGGGAATCCCTGTATAACTTGAGTCACACATGTTCTATAGAGTCCCAAAATATAAATATACTTGATTTATTTGAAGTTCCTCTATTGTAAGTATATTTTTAGATAACATAAATATGTAACAAAATCGATAAGGTAGATCTCATTATTCACAACATAGGTTCTTAGAATGCATGAATATCTTTAACATAAATGTATAAAACTTGGATCCTTGTATTATCATAGTTATACATATCTTCACAACCTACTCACATGGGTTTCTCATAACTTCCTCACTCTCAAAAATGATCATATATTGATGGATGACGCTTCTTCTTCTTCTCCTCCTTCTTCTTCTTATACTTTTGCAATATGTAGTGGGTTATTCTTTAATTTTTTGAGGGAGATATAAATTGAAATGGATTCATCTCTTGTAAAATCAATCTTTGAATAATAAAGAATCATCAACTTCTTATTTTTTTATTTCATCCTCCTAGATCTTCTTAAGTACATATTACATCAATTAAAATCATTAAATTGATTCCATGAAAATTAACATCCATAAATTGAAATTTTATGTGACATTCTCACTACTAGTGATAAAGTGCCATCATTTAATACCAATTTGGGGTTCCTATCTTACTTTAGGTACTTATTTTTAAACTAAATGGATTTTTTTATATACCCTTATTTATTTCTTCTCATTTTGAAACTTGGCCCAAATGATCTTCACAAAACATCTACAGTAGTTGTGACTTATTATTCATCACCTTATATCTCAATTTTCTTGGATCAGATGAATATTATATTTAGATAAAAATAAATAGAATGGTTGGCATCCTCTTGCTAAAAAATATCCAAAAATACCATATTAAAAACCATTATAGTTTTACGCAAATATATAAAAAATAAATTTTTAGTGTGGAACTGATTTCTTTATAACTTGTGACATTAAATAAAAAAATTACCTCATTTAATATAAAATTTTTACAGAGAAATATATTGTATTGATTATAAATATTTTATCCCTGTAAAAATTATTAGACTTCACTCTCAATTTCTCATGAACACTTGAGAATCCTTGAATAAAAATGATATAGGATTTGAAAAACATCATCTTGAGGTTCGATGGTTTTTACATTTTCATTATTATTCAAAATATGATGTTTTAATTTTATTCATTAAAGAATACATGTAGTGGAAATCCTCATTTAAATATTATCAATATAATCTCATATCGTAGATTCTCTAAGAATCTTTATGTTCTAAACTCAAAAAGAAATTACAAGAATCGACATATTTAATTTTCCTAATAATTAAATAATATTTGAAAATATATTTTTTATAAATATTCGATCATCCCTATTTATATATAAATATCAACTTATATTTCTTCTATTGGTTATATCACACACTTTTTTTAAGTTCTTGTAATGTTTTTATAATGAAGTAATAACTTACACATCAACCAAATTAAGTTAATCATCAGCATATTCAAAATTTGTAAACAATAATCTTTATCCATAAGAAACTTGAATTTTTAACTAAGTGTTATAGTATTATTCTAGTGATTTAAAAGAATTTTGTTCACAAATACTTAAGATTAATCATTACAATCTACTTCTGGTACATCATTTTCATCCAACTACATTCTAAAATTTTTACTAACTATGGAAGCTTTACTCTCATCTAAATATTTACATAAGGGAAATTAGAGTCTTATGTTTTCAAAGTATTGTGGTTGAGAATTATGATCATTATTTCAATTAATGACTCTATATTGGATCAATGTCTTATATTATATAAAATTCATTCATTGTTCTTGAAGAATTACTGTTATGTTTTGTGATCAAGACCTATATTGTGTTTTAATTTATATGATTACACCTTTGTAAATGTTTAGTATAATTTAGAGCCTTAATATTAATACCTTACATTCAAAATTAAATCTAACGATCAATAGGAAAAGATTTATTCTTATGATTTAGCTAATTTTTCTTGTACTATATAATATAGAGTTCTACAGTAAGCTTAAAAATGACTTCTTGGTGCTTAAAGGGCTTCCTCGACCTCTTAAAATCACCTCATAACATCATAAAATTATTTTTATAATTATTTAAATAATTATAATCATCCTAAATCTCATTTACAAGTTCTTTGATCATATAAAATACCCACATAAGAGTGTTTTAGTGAATTCCACCACCATCTCAAGTACAACTCCTCTTCAATCAATACTGAGCCATATTTATTCACTTCAAATTTTATCTAGGATTAGGTAAACAAAATATTTAGTTTCCAACATAAATTGTACTTATGGAATGGGTTAACATCTTTTATCTATAATTTCCACTACTAATAAGCTATCTAAATAAATCTTCATAGGTACAAGCAGCTTCTTATCATCCTACTGAAGACTAAAATTATACACCTTCAACACTTTTCATAAACATTAAGATCATATTAAACAATAACCTAATGTATTATGTATTCCCCTCTTGAATCTATCATTATATGTATCCAAAGGAAATATTCACCACTTTTATCTTTTCCCAATATGTGTCTAGTATCCTCTTTCAATCACTTTCCCTATATAACTATCATGGGAGTTTCACTACGTCCATAATGGGTGGATATTATAATTCATCAACTACATTATAACCTTTTAATCATGATATAGAGAGTGAAAATAGTATCAAGTTATACAAAATATAATCATTTTCCCATGTGAGGTGATGTAATTAACTAATTTCCACACAAGTGGTGTTGGGATGGGTTTCACATATATGACTTAAATATACGATAGAGTATTAGAATGGATAATAAGATCCTAATTTGGATTATTTGGCCTCTCATCGTCACTTATGATCAAATATTACATCATCATCACCCCGATGGTGAAATGATGACCTATTTTAGAAATTTGGACCATGGGAGTGGATTTCAACATAGTCATTTATCCCATATCATGATAATAAAGCATCGGAAACAAAAATCATGGAACCTACTATAGACCATGAATATATTTTTTTTCAAAATGAAAAATTGTATTGTATTTCCCTTTTGGTAAAAACATTCTAGTTAGATAAAACATATTTATTTACCAGCATTTCCATGGAAAAAGGATATCTTTAAATCTTGTGAATCTATATGTAAAATACATTTTTAAAACCACTCAAACTATCCTAATTATAAAAACGGGAGAAAATATTTCATTTCAATAAATACTTTATGATAATAATATCCTTTGTGAACTATTTATGAATGATTTCATTCAATCTGGTAATTTTTATCTTTCTTGATCTTAAATTATTATTTTTTATCAATGACATTATTTTTTTAAGGTAATAGAACAAGATATCAATTCTTTTTATACAATATAGATTCAGGTTCCTCCTTTATCACCACCATCCATGAGGATTGGCATGAAATTAAATTAACCACTATAAAATAAGATGGATTATTATCCTATATCAATAACCAGTGTGCAACATTTCTCTTAGTAACATATTTGAGTGTCATGTCGGTAATATTTTCTCTTGAGGTAAACATCATGTTCTAGACTCAATTAGTTATTGATAATAATGTTAAATTAATTTTTAATAGAAAATATTTTCTTCTTTTTTTATCGTCTATCTTGGTTGTAATAGTTTCTGTGTTCTTTTTCTTCATATATTTATCAATTTTTATTTTCACCTTGTCTTATATAAAAAAAAAAGATATACTTAATTATTATAAGATTTTGGGTAATGGGTTACCATAAACTATACACCTTTAAACCATCAAAATTTCCTAAGAAGAAGAATTTATTGAATGATGAATCTAACTTTCATCTTTATAGGTCATTAAACAATACATATACAAGAATTCCAAATTTATGTAATTGGGAAGAGTGAGTTTGTTTAACAATATAAATATTCATTGGTTCTTCTATATTATTCACTACTAAATGAGATTTATTGATCACTCAACAGGTGATCTTCCCTAATTCCTATAAAAATTTATTAGATACTCATTTTGTCTTCAACATTTGTCTTATTTAATCTAGCATGACTCTATTCATCTTATTTATCACTCAATTTTGTTGAGAAGTGTAAGGCAATATAAAAAATCTCTTAATTTCATCATGTTAACATCAAGAATCAAAAAATTCTTTCATATTCCCTATTATTTTTGTAACGACCCGAAATTTTAAATAAATATTGTTTCCTAATTTTATGCGTTATTTTTATTACTCAACAAATGTTTTATTTGATAAACATGATTATAATTAGAATGAGACCATTGGTTTTGACTTTTATATGACCATCGGTCAATATGACCGCTATGAACAAAATGTTTTGATTATTGTCTCTATATATAAGTAATCTTGGTTGATTATTATAGAAAGAAGATTTGATGGCCTCACCTAGTAGTCATGGACCGATCGAAGCCCATCTAACAGAGCTTGGGAAGGAGGTAGCACCATTGGCCTTTGCTCTGGACCAAACCCAAGCCGAACTTCATCGTGTGAAGCTAGAACGGAATCGCCTTCGCGAGAAGTTCAAACTGATAGAAATTACTACTCGGGCAATGTTGACCGAGCCGCCCCAAGATTCTATCACCCTAGCACACCTTACTCTTAGGTCCTATGCTGGTATTATAAGGGGTTACGTAACGAGACCGTAACTACTTTGTGTAATCCTTGTTTTAAATAAAAATTGGTATTTCTTCTTATGATGAAGTTTATGAATTTTGAAATGACCGGATAAATATAGTATGCATATTTTTGATGAATTTTAGAAAAAGGATATTTTAAATATGTTTATGTAAACCCTAAATAATTAAAAATGTGTAATGATTTTCAAAAAATGGTCTTCTGCAATTATGTTCAGTACGAAATTTGGAGTCTAATAAGATCAACTTGATTTTAGATGAATAGTAAATTATGAATAGTGATTTTATGATTAGGATTAGTAATATGACCAAATGGATTAGTAATCTCACTTAAAGAAAGTTTTAAAATAATCTAGGCACCTTGATTAAGTAATGTGATTCAATAAAATAGTTAAATAACGGTTTCATTAATTATTATTCAAGTATTAGTTTTTTCGGGTGAATAGTGTTTTTTAATTAAAAATTTATTTAAAAATAATTAGAAAATTATTTTTATAAAAATTACTTTATTTTTGAACTCAGAGCATCGATATTATGTTATGGTAATTTTTGGGGTTTTTTCTGAAAACAATGAATTTTCGATGAATAGTGTTTTTATTTAAAAATTAAATTAAAAATATTTAGAAAATTATTTTTATAAAATGGATTTCATTTTTGAAATTAGAGCATTGATATTTGGTTAATGTGAAATTTTGGGATTTTTCTGAGAAAGTTGAATTTTCAATGAATAGTAAAAATACAGTTTTAGGGTTTCAGTATGTTTAATGACATCATAACTGTGTCATGATGATGTCATGAGTTTTTTTAAGGGTTGGCCGGCCAAGGGTGATGAATTATTGTTTTGGGGGCCCCATTTGGCCTAACTCCATGATAAATGCCAAGGGATAACACATGGGTTTGAGAAAAGCACATGTGAGGTGTCCCTTGGTCATTAATGCCTTGTCCCCTCACTTTCCCTATAAATACCAAGCCCTCCTCTCATCCATTCAACTCCCCACTCATTCCCAACGAATTTCTGGTCTCATTACCTCCCAAGGAGTCCTCCCAAGGTTCCCCCAAGCCCTCAAGGTCCAAACCTTTGAGGTTTAAGAGTTACATTTTAAGGTAAGGCATCCGACCTCTCTCTTTCTTTTCAAGTAATCTCTTTTATGTCATTTCTTTTATACTCCATGTTCTTATGTTGGAGGATGTTATTTTATATTCATCCTACTGCCTATTTCATGTTCATATGATGAGATACCCCCCCCCCTTTCTCTCATCAATTCGTTTTAAGAATGTTTAAGTGGCGCCGTTAGGCTGCCGAATTTTTAAGGGATTCTTTCACCTTCCTCGTTTTCAAGTTCTATTTTCATTCAAGTCTTTCATGTTCCTTTTTATTATGTTGGGGTATGATCTCTAAATTTATCATACTGGACTCTTATGTTCATATGATGAGAGACCCCATTTGATCTCTTCAATTCAGTATTTTTGAAGTTTTAAGTGGCGTCGTTAGGCTGCCGAATTTTTAAGTGGTTCTTCACCCTTCTCGTTTTGAAGTTCTACTTTCATGTCAATTATTTCAAGTTCCTTTTTTTATATTGGGGTATGATCTCTATATCTATCATACTGGACTCTTATGTTCATATGATGAGATACCCCATTTGTTCGCTTCAATTCAGTATTTTGAAGTTTTACGTGGCGCCGTTAGGCTGCTGAATTTTTAAGTGGTTCTTCACCCTTCTCGTTTTGAAGTTCTACTTTCATGTCAATTATTTCAAGTTCCTTTTTGTTATATTTGGGTATGATCTCTATATCTATCATACTGGACTCTTATGTTCATATGATGAGAGACCCCATTTGATCGCTTCAATTCAGTATTTTGAAGTTTTAAGTGGCGCCGTTAGGCTGCCGAATTTTTAAGTGGTTCTTCACCCTTCTCGTTTTGAAGTTCTACTTTCATGTCAATTCTTTCAAGTTCCTTTTTGTTATGTTGGGGAATTATCTATATATCCATCATACTTATCTCTTATTATCATATGATTAGGGACCCTATTTGATCTTGTCAAATCATTTTCTTTTGAAGTTAAGTGATGCCGTAAGGCTGCCGAATTTTCATAAGAGAAATCTAAACTTTTTTTTTCTTCCATGTTTTTCATTTCAAATGGTATGTCCCTAAAATTTCATTACCATGTCCATATGTCCTTATTATTCCTTCACACTACTGTTTTATGGATCATTTATGAGTGGGTGACCCATGTCCCCTCTCATTTCAATGTTTTCTAAAACCCCGAAACTTAGCCGTTATGCTGCAGAATTTTCCCCTCAAAATGCCTCTCTCTTTTCTCAAAAATTATTTTATGTTATAAAGTGAATACTCAAAGCTCTTATTTATACAAGGTTATTCACATATATATCAAAATGTTCCATTTTAAATTCTGGGATTTACATACATGAGACCCGCTTTCCCTTTCCGTGGGTTTAAAGTGACGTAAAGATCATGTCTTTAAAGCAGTTTTTAAAACGTTATGATTATGAAATGAAACCCATTTATTTTATGCTATGTGGGTTATTTATGAAAAGTTTGATGATGATATATGTGGCTCACATGATAATAAAGGCAAATTTAAGGGTGCGCCCTGATAGCGCTCCAATGCATTGGGTAATGATGTAACCACTAGAGATTACAATTTTAACGATGCCTTGGTGAATAACCTTGGTAATTTTTAACGACACCTTGGGGATGGACCTTGGTGAAACGAAACGATTGTCAATATTAAATGTTGCAGCCACATATTCAAGTTATGAAAAATGTTATTTTTATTATGATATGCCTCATGATTTCATTTTCATGCATTAAAGTCCTTTTCATGACTTTATTGATGTATATCAAGTTCATATGTAAAATGTTTCACTTGTTTCCCTTGCTGGGCCTTCTGCTCACCCTTCCTTTTGATGTATGTCCCCAGGTTATGAGATGCAGTAATGAGACTAGGGTGAACATGAGGAGAAGCCTTTCAAGTGTTTAAGAAGAATGTTTTTTTTTGTTTCATGTTTTATGTTCCTTGTTTCCAAGACACTAAACCTTAAAGATCCTCAGTTCCGTGTAATGGAATGAAAAGTTATGTTATAAAAAGACGGGATGCTATAGTTGGTATCAAAGGATGGTTTAGTTATTTGTGGAAATTAGGATATGAAAACTCTAGGAGGAACCCTATAGAAAAGTTTAATATAGGAAATCTTCCTGGTATTTTGGTGAGTATCGAGTAAGGGGTTGCCAAGCAAATACATCCCTGTCTGGATACGAGCAGGTAGAGGTGGCTCTGGCACAGATGTACATAGGGGTAAAACCCGAAAACACCGCTTTGAGCTAGACTCGAACGGGAACTGGTACACGACAACGGGCCTTGCTGCACTCTTGGTTACGACACTCCCGGGGGATATGCTTTGGTAATTTCATAAGCTTGGTATGAACCATTGTTAAAGGAACAAAGATAAAATAAAATAAAGGTTCACATAAGAATATATGATCATTCATAACCTAGATGGGAACCTAGGAGATCACAAGTTAGGGTATACCTTTCATATACAATTTATCCTTATATGCTTTCAGTTCCTTTTCATGATTATTAGCTAAGTACTTAAGCCCCTAATTATGCTTTCTCTTCTTAGTTAATGGTGGGAAATGGAAGAACATGTTCCGACAACCAATGTGATAGGAAATGCGACGATTTTCGTATTAATATGACAGGGATGATTAGGGGATTAAAATATGATTAATATTTTGGAAGACGTTCATTATTTTGGGAACCATATTTGATCGAGGTAAATAGATTACTACGGTATTTTCATTGAGGAGTAAGGTTGACTTATATTTTGAAGAATCGATGAATTTAAGGTGAACTTATAGTAATTTAGGTTACTTATGGGAATGACTAACCTATCTTGGGTAAAATATGTTTAGGTTAGCTACTTTTTATAAGATGTTAGGAGTGGTTGATGTTGTCTGGAGATGAACAATGAAGTTGTTCTGGAAGACTATGTTATCAAATCCTTATTGTATTTGGGTTTCAATCTTAGTTTGGTTTGTTTTGAGAAATTTTAAGGACCGTTATTTATGGAATGGTCTATGATGAACTTTGGGTAGTACCATGGAACTTTGATGATTTAAAAGTAGTCTCCATTCCTATGGGATTCTTTCTTTTTGAAGAGTTGTTTTACCTTAACCTTTCTGTTTTTGGGATAATGTTTAAAGATAGAAGAAATAGATAGTTAATCTTTTGTAGATTATGTGATTCTATAGAAGATGATTCTTGTTCTTTTATGAGACCAAGTGTTTTTGAATTCTCATCATTTGGAGAAAAGATTAGTGTTGGTAGGGACTTGTTAAAGGATGAAACTCTACTTGAAGGTAGGTATATTTTCTTATGGTTTTGTTCTATGTAGTAAATGAAATCCTCAAAATTATGAAAAGAAACATAAAACAAAAATGTTGTTGGTTTACATTTCCTACTAGGTAATCAAAGACCATTTACACACATCATAAGTTTGGGATTTTCTCATGGTTAACTTTCTCCTAATCATGTTCTCTATCACTCTCCCTCAGAACTTGACCCTTTGTTTTTTTCCTCCATGTCCATGTTTTCCTACATGGAACCCTAGTGTGGGTTAACTCGGGTGACCTTTGTACTTCCCTTTCTTTCTTTTAAAGTAATAGTTTTACTGACCCCTTTTCCGATGTGGGACTTTCAATGAAATTTCAAAACCCAATTTTTAAAAAAATTGCGAGGACGCAATTTCTTAAGGGGGGAAGATTGTAACGACCCGAAATTTTAAATAAATATTGTTTCCTAATTTTATGCGTTATTTTTATTACTCAACAAATGTTTTATTTGATAAACATGATTATAATTAGAATGAGACCATTGGTTTTGACTTTTATATGACCATCGGTCAATATGACCGCTATGAACAAAATGTTTTGATTATTGTCTCTATATATAAGTAATCTTGGTTGATTATTATAGAAAGAAGATTTGATGGCCTCACCTAGTAGTCATGGACCGATCGAAGCCCATCTAACAGAGCTTGGGAAGGAGGTAGCACCATTGGCCTTTGCTCTGGACCAAACCCAATCCGAACTTCATCGTGTGAAGCTAGAACGGAATCGCCTTCGTGAGAAGTTCAAACTGATAGAAATTACTACTCGGGCAATGTTGACCGAGCCGCCCCAAGATTCTATCACCCTAGCACACCTTACTCTTAGGTCCTATGCTGGTATTATAAGGGGTTACGTAACGAGACCGTAACTACTTTGTGTAATCCTTGTTTTAAATAAAAATTGGTATTTCTTCTTATGATGAAGTTTATGAATTTTGAAATGACCGGATAAATATAGTATGCATATTTTTGATGAATTTTAGAAAAAGGATATTTTAAATATGTTTATGTAAACCCTAAATAATTAAAAATGTGTAATGATTTTCAAAAAATGGTCTTCTGCAATTATGTTCAGTACGAAATTTGGAGTCTAATAAGATCAACTTGATTTTCGATGAATAGTAAATTATGAATAGTGATTTTATGATTAGGATTAGTAATATGACCAAATGGATTAGTAATCTCACTTAAAGAAAGTTTTAAAATAATCTAGGCACCTTGATTAAGTAATGTGATTCAATAAAATAGTTAAATAACGGTTTCATTAATTATTATTCAAGTATTAGTTTTTTCAGGTGAATAGTGTTTTTTAATTAAAAATTTATTTAAAAATAATTAGAAAATTATTTTTATAAAAATGAATTTATTTTTGAACTCAGAGCATCGATATTATGTTATGGTAATTTTTGGGGTTTTTTCTGAAAACAATGAATTTTCGATGAATAGTGTTTTTATTTAAAAATTAAATTAAAAATATTTAGAAAATTATTTTTATAAAATGGATTTCATTTTTGAAATTAGAGCATTGATATTTGGTTAATGTGAAATTTTGGGATTTTTCTGAGAAAGTTGAATTTTCAATGAATAGTAAAAATACAGTTTTAGGGTTTCGGTATGTTTAATGACATCATAACTGTGTCATGATGATGTCATGAGTTTTTTTAAGGTTTGGCCGGCCAAGGGTGATGAATTATTGTTTTGGGGGCCCCATGTGGCCTAACTCCATGATAAATGCCAAGGGATAGCACATGGGTTTGAGAAAAGCACATGTGAGGTGTCCCTTGGTCATTAATGCCTTGTCCCCTCACTTTCCCTATAAATACCAAGACCGCCTCTCATCCATTCAACTCCCCACTCATTCCCAACGAATTTCTGGTCTCATTACCTCCCAAGGAGTCCTCCCAAGGTTCCCCCAAGCCCTCAAGGTCCAAACCTTTGAGGTTTAAGAGTTACATTTTAAGGTAAGGCATCCGACCTCTCTCTTTCTTTTCAAGTAATCTCTTTTATGTCATTTCTTTTATACTCCATGTTCTTATGTTGGAGGATGTTATTTTATATTCATCCTACTGCCTATTTCATGTTCATATGATGAGAGACCCCCCCCTTGCTCTCATCAATTCGTTTTAAGAATGTTTAAGTGGCGCCGTTAGGCTGCCGAATTTTTAAGGGATTCTTTCACCTTCCTCGTTTTCAAGTTCTATTTTCATTCAAGTCTTTCATGTTCCTTTTTATTATGTTGGGGTATGATCTCTAAATTTATCATACTGGACTCTTATGTTCATATGATGAGAGACCCCATTTGATCTCTTCAATTCAGTATTTTTGAAGTTTTAAGTGGCGCCGTTAGGCTGCCGAATTTTTAAGTGGTTCTTCACCCTTCTCGTTTTGAAGTTCTACTTTCATGTCAATTATTTCAAGTTCCTTTTTTTTATATTGGGGTATGATCTCTATATCTATCATACTGGACTCTTATGTTCATATTATGAGAGACCCCATTTGATCGCTTCAATTCAGTATTTTGAAGTTTTACGTGGCGCCGTTAGGCTGCTGAATTTTTAAGTGGTTCTTCACCCTTCTCGTTTTGAAGTTCTACTTTCATGTCAATTATTTCAAGTTCCTTTTTGTTATATTTGGGTATGATCTCTATATCTATCATACTGGACTCTTATGTTCATATGATGAGAGACCCCATTTGATCGCTTCAATTCAGTATTTTGAAGTTTTAAGTGGCGCCGTTAGGCTGCCGAATTTTTAAGTGGTTCTTCACCCTTCTCGTTTTGAAGTTCTACTTTCATGTCAATTCATTCAAGTTCCTTTTTGTTATGTTGGGGAATTATCTATATATCCATCATACTGATCTCTTATTATCATATGATTAGGGACCCTATTTGATCTTGTCAAATCATTTTCTTTTGAAGTTAAGTGACGCCGTAAGGCTGCCGAATTTTCATAAGAGAAATCTAAACTTTTTTGTTCTTCCATGTTTTTCATTTCAAATGGTATGTCCCTAAAATTTCATTACCATGTCCATATGTCCTTATTATTCCTTCACCCTACTGTTTTATGGATCATTTATGAGTGGGTGACCCATGTCCCCTCTCATTTCAATGTATTCTAAAACCCCGAAACTTAGCCGTTATGCTGCAGAATTTTCCCCTCAAAATGCCTCTCTCTTTTCTCAAAAATTATTTTATGTTATAAAGTGAATACTCAAAGCTCTTATTTATACAAGGGTATTCACATATATATCAAAATGTTCCATTTTAAATTCTGGGATTTACATACATGAGACCCGCTTTCCCTTTCCGTGGGTTTAAAGTGACGTAAAGATCATGTCTTTAAAGCAGTTTTTAAAACGTTATGATTATGAAATGAAACCCATTTATTTTATGCTATGTGGGTTATTTATGAAATGTTTGATGATGATATATGTGGCTCACATGATAATAAAGGCAAATTTAAGGGTGCGCCCTGATAGCGCTCCAATGCATTGGGTAATGATGTAACCACTAGAGACTACAATTTTAACGATGCCTTGGTGAATAACCTTGGTAATTTTTAACGACACCTTGGGGATGGACCTTGGTGAAACGAAACGATTGTCAATATTAAATGTTTCAGCCACATATTCAAGTTATGAAAAATGTTATTTTTATTATGATATGCCTCATGATTTCATTTTCATGCATTAAAGTCCTTTTCATGACTTTATTGATGTATATCAAGTTCATATGTAAAATGTTTCACTTGTTTCCCTTGCTGGGCCTTCTGCTCACCCTTCCTTTTGATGTATGTCCCCAGGTTATGAGATGCAGTAATGAGCCTAGGGTGAACATGAGGAGAAGCCTTTCAAGTGTTTAAGAAAAATGTTTTTTTTTGTTTCATGTTTTATGTTCCTTGTTTCCAAGACACTAAACCTTAAAGATCCTCAGTTCCGTGTAATGGAATGAAAAGTTATGTTATAAAAAGACGGGATGCTATAATTTTCAACCATTAAACACATTATCTTCTTTCCAGAATAGCATGATTTTCAAGAAATTGAAACTGACCATTCATCATAGTTAGTCTATTTTTTTCCTTATTAGTTATTTAAAATTGATTTTTTAAAACAAATAACTCCTTCCAAAAAATCATATCATAATTGTGAGTCTTTATGATGGATTATAAATAATAATAATTTATGTTGTGTTATTAGTGAAGGTCATTGTACTGAATAAAATTCATCACAAAATCATCATAAAAATTTACAAAAAATATCAATATACCAAAAAGTTTTTTAAATCGATTTATTTAATCACAAATATTATATGAGGTAGAATAATTTATTGTTCCTATATCTTCACTAATATATATTTTTTAAAAAGATCATACTTATGAATACACCTGCCAGTAATAATCTATCCCAAAATAAAAAAAATTATAAAAACAAAAAATTATTTTTATAAATTAATACAAAAATGTGTTTATTACTTATTTATTTTTATATAAAATTGATTTGTAAATAAATAGGGAGGTCAAATCACCAGTAGAAACGTCATCAGGTAGAGATAATAGCTAGAAATACATCCATAAACCTCATGATATCCATCATATATTTTGAAACATTTGACCCGTTTGTTTCTACAAGATTTTAGAATACTCTTTAAGATCTCTAGTCAACCTATGAAGGATTTAATCCAGATATCTTATCCTTTAATCATATCGTATAGTATAAAAGTATCATGATCTTGTATGAATTTCTTTTGACATAGGAAATAGTGAAATCCATGTGATATTATAATAACTAGTTGGTGTTAATCATGAACTTATATTGATGACTCAACCTTTACCAGTAATAGTCCCTCAGAACCATGCCTCCTCCCCAAAGTGTGATTAACCTAAGCTCATGTAATCATCGTCCCCATAATGGGTCTCATCTAGACTCTCCCAAATGATAGAGGCCTCTGATTCATACATATTATACAAAATTTTGATAATATTAAAAATTAAATTGATATATATACACATAGAGAGAGATTGAGAGAGATATTTTAATCCAAAGTAAGAAAAAAAATATAAACCATGATCTTTCAATGTATCTAATAAATATACTATCTACTTGTATAATAAGTGTGAATCCTCTTTTTGGCATAGAATTAAATAGAAAATGGATCGGTAATTGACTGTATATTTTAAAAATATACATTCATTATTTAAAATATATGTAAATTAATGAATATGTAACAAAAATGTAATTTTCCATCAATCAATGATTTAAAACAAAATCACAACTCCTGAATCATTGATTCAAATCCTATCTCACCCAAATATATCAAACTATAAATGATCTTGACTTGAAATTATAAATTTTTCGTTAGTTGTACAACCCCTCCCATATTTGAGAGGGAATATAGTTAGGTTAATGGGTCATTTAATACTTATTGAAAACAATTATGGAATATCCTAACAATGCATTACGTTTAATTTTATACAAAAACTAATATAAATGATCATGTGTGAAATCCTTCATTTCCTTCCTGATGGAGGTCCCCATCAATTCCTCAATAGGATACCATAAACCATACCCAAAATTAAAAATATTGTAAAAAATTAAATATATTTTACTAAAAGGAACAAAAAAATTATTTATATTCCATCAAATGACCAAACATACAGTGAATCATATTGATGGGAACCAATGATCATGATAACCAAGGAGTAGAAAAATATATTTCTGGTGCCACATCAACATAAATAATTTCTAGATATGAAAAAATGAAAAATTAAATTTAAAATTTAAACTCAAATAAATGATTGAGGTAATAATGTAATGATAATTTAAAAAAAATTATGTTTCATCTTACTTCTTCAAACATAAATGAAAACATATTTATGTTCCTTTTATTGTTCATCATTTGAAAATTTACATTTACGATCCCCAAAAAAATAAGTCTTAGATTATTCAATATTAATAATCAATTTAAAGTGTCTCTATTGGAATTTACATCATTAAAATACATTATGTTATGTATTGAAACAAGTTTATATTAAAAATTATATGAGTATAAATTCAAATTTTCCCCTTATAAGTATGCGTTTTCAATTTATACATTAAATTATTTTTTGTTAAATGAATTTTTCTAAAATATATATATATATATAATGAGTACAACCATTGAAATTATATAGGTAGTTAATATTTTTATTTATATGAAAAATATAATATTAAATGATTCATGGAATCAAAGAAAACTAGTGGAATTTTATTTTTAAATTTATATAATATTACAAGAACCTCTTTTTATGGATTACTCAAAAACCCATACCGTAATGTTTTAGTATAAATATCATTGAATATAATAATGTATTAGTCAAAAAATCTCATTTTGATGAAGGAAATGACCCTCTAAGACCAATAGGAAATAATCATTCCATTATGGCGTGAAGATCATGAATTTTTTTCTAATGAGATGACCATTTTTATACGTCTTAAATTGAAAGAAAACCCACCCGATAAACTCAAATATAAAATCCAATGGATACATAATAAGTAATATTATTATGAAATTAAATACAAACATTTTATATTTATTAACATTATGATATATTATTTTAAAATAATTCAATTTTTCGACATTTATAAATTTTTCCATGATCTAACCATTCCTGGATTTTATTTTTCATCTGGTTAGGTGTATCTATAATGATATAGAATATGTTATCAGAGAAATTATTCTCAATATTAATTAAATAGATCATGTTATGTTCTATCCCATAACACCAATATTTTGAATCCAAAAATATACTTCTCTTTTAACAATTAGGATCTCTCATAAAACTAACTAATTTTTATAGGTTTATAGCTTACAGAAAAATAATATCATGTAATGAAGACGTAAAATTTTCTAACTAAATACCTAAGAGAATTTAAGTATATACATATATTTCAATTATATATTTTTTAAAATTACTTATATTTAAATGAAAATTATGGTTGAATAAAAGAAATATGTCGTGATAGTCAAAAAATAATGTTTTCCTCCACTGGAAAACATAATTTTTTTACAATAACCCATAAAGTATAGACATGATTTAAAATATTGTGTAATAAATCCTAATAATATACCATATTAAGGATATTTATTAACTTTACATGATAATGTCACTCTCAATAAAAAAAATTATTATGAAACTTCATCATTTGTGGTTATACCATCACTCCATAATAATTTCAACTCATCAACCAATGATTACGAATATATATTAATATTTTTTGGATTTCATAGTATTAATAATTTTGGATAAATATATAGATCTTACATAAACATCCAAGGAGGTATGTTGTATAGAGTTATGAAAATAGGTTAATAAGAATATTAGAAACTATAAGCACTAAAAGGATAAACAATATATATTGGAAGTCTAAAACAAGAATTATAATTCTATAAAGTAAAATATGGGTGTGGGTTGCCAGATTATTTCAACCAGTCATGATTTAATATATTATTTAAAATATCAATTATAGAAATATCGAATCAAAGTCACATCATGAATAAACTTTTATTGCTATATATAAATAAATATTTCAATCTAGGTGTAATAGAAGAAAAAGTCCATTGTTTAATAGGAACATGTATGTTTTCCATATTTCATTTTTTAACCCTTGATTTCATATATGTTAGAGAATAATTATTGATTTATAATCACTATAATATAACATATAATCATTTAAATAATAATCAATCTTCTAATAACAAAGACCCAAATTATGCATAAGCTTCTTACTTCTATAAAGAAATTTATAGCAATGTATTTACATCTAGAAACAAATATGTAACAAAGACAATGTACTTTATTAAAACTACTATTAGACATTTAAAAATATGATTTATTTTCTATAAACCAATTAACTACATATACTTTACTAGTCTTTTATTTGAGATATAATGAATTCTCTATATATTACAACATATCATAATTTAGAGTTGTTTTAAAATGAGAATTATTTTCATCATTCTAATATTATACTTATTGAAATTACATACAACATCTCCATTTACTAATTTATTATATTTCTATATGTAAAAAAAATATATGATTTTTCCTTGGAATTATGTTCAATATATTGATGTCAAAAAATATAACATAATCAAGGACAAAAACTTAACAAATAAACATCAACGGTAGAAAAATGATTTATATATTTTAAGATCATGTTTCTTGCAAAGGACACTCAATCACACCATTCAAAATGAATTTCTTATTTAACTAAAAAATTAAATATATTCTTCAATATACAATACATATAAAAGATTTAAATCAGAACCATAAGGATTTTTTTGATAACTTGTCAATCTATGATAATATAATATACATTACTGTCTATTTTCTTATCATTAATTTCCAAAAATATGATACATAGATTAATTTAAAAAAACATCAATACAAATATAACATATATAACATTATTAATTTAAGTAGTGAAATTTTAAAAATAAATTCAAAAATGAAAAAAAGAATCTTGTTTACAAATAAATATGTCAAGTAGTTTATTTTTTATGAAAATTAAATTATCAATAATATTTTGATATAAAAACCTAAATTGGTATAAAATAAAATAAGTGTTGTGAAACTAAAAATCTAATCAATAGTATGAATATTTTTTTATTTTTACATTATTATGATTTAAAAAATATAAATAATTGTCAAATTTTTAGTGAAATTTAAAAATAAGTGAAAATTAATTTTTGAAATATCATATCAAGCTAATGATTTGAAAAAAAAACATTTATAGTATATGATAAAAAATTCACTATTATCAAACAAAGACTATAAAATTTGAATTTCATGTGATGATTGATTGTGAAAATATTAAATATATATTAATTTACAGAATCACCCATAATAAGGAATTATAATATTAAACTCTTCATTTGATTATAGTAAATTATTTATAATTGATTATAACTATTATTTTTTAGTATTTAACTTGAAGTAATATTAAAAAAATTAAATTACATCTTAAATTTCACTTGAATATTCATAACTCGATAATTTTTTAAACTCAAGATATTTAAATAATTAGTTAGTATTTATATTGTTGACCTGGTTCAAATCATAGCACACTTATTCTCCTTAAATCCTATTTATTTTTCTCTATTAAAATATTCTTTATAATTTCATTTTTCATAATAAACAAACTTCTAGATTTATTTATTAATTCTTGAGATTGGATATTTATTATTAATTTTTTATTAATATTAAAATATTACAATTTAATAATGAAAAAATATTCACATTTTATCATTTCATTTTTAACTTTTTTTTACATAACATATTTACTAAATATTTGTAGTTTAATATTCACATTTTAATTTTACCACATGATTTATTTATTAAATACTAACATTTTAATTTTTTAAATATTTACATTTTAACTTTTTAAGCATATAGAATTTATTTTTATAAAATTAATAATTCATTATTTTATTATAAACATCATTTTAGTTTATTTTTAAAATATTTTATTAGTATTTAAAACTGAATAATATTATACGTGTTTAATATGTCATATTATTTTAAAATAATCTGTTTTTAATTTTTAAATATTATAGTTTTAAATATTTTATGATCCTCATTATTCAAATTTCTTAAATATTCAAACAAATTATATATACTATTGTTATTTTTTAAAAATATTTTTTATTATTTAATAATATTTTTTTACTTAATAATGCATTTTCTTTTTATATAATAATACACTTTTCAATATTATGTATATATTATAAAAAATTACTTGGTGATATTCATTAACATTTAAAATTATACTTATATTATATTTTATTTGTTAATTAGTATAATTATATTATCGATAAAAATAATATATTCTAATATTTTTTATAATATTTTTTTAATTCTTAACATAATATAAACTAATCTATAGTTTAATTTATTTATACTTTAATTATAAATAGACTTAATATTTAATAAAAAAATATAAAAATTTATTTTAAAGCTGAAGAATTAAGAAATTACTAATAATTATATATATATATAAATTTTTGTTTGTGTATGATTTAAAAAATAAATTATACCTTCAGATGCTTTGAGAACCTTTCACTCTAACCACCCTTTCAAAATCATGAATTAAAACTCAAAATTCATAAGAAAGTGATAAGAAAGGTGGGACATGAGTGAAAAATGAATTGATTGAAACATTGGAATGAAGAAAACTAGTTATGTACACTATTTATTGTTGGTATTTTTATGATCGACAATACAGATGAATTTATTGTGCATTTTCTTAATGCATTTGGTGTGACGACCATTTGGATACATAATATATCACTAATAAATCCCGACTTTTTGAATTTTTAAATAGGTATATATAATGAATATTTGTGATGGAATATTATTTCATCACTAATAAGACTAATAGTTATATGAAAGGTTTTATAAAAAAAATACCACTTTTTAAATTTTAAATATCACAATTGTGATTATTATTGGTGATGTAATACATGGTCCATCACAAAAGATACACTTTATAAAGAGATATTTGTGATGGATATCAAATCAACCAAAAATTTAAGACATTTTTTATAAATAATTGAAATGGATATCAAATTGGTCATAAATACATGTTATTGAATAAATTTAATATTGATGGAAATTAAATCTAACACAAATATAATTAAATAATAGATATTTATTTTTTATTTTCACTTGTCTCATCACTAATAAATAGTTCTTATGGAGTAATCCCTCATAAAATCTAAACTCAGCACAACATTCCTTGAACATAAAAATTGTTTGTGATGGACTATGTGGTCATTGCTAAAAATTTCATAAATATAATTATCTGTGATGTAAAATATTTGTAGGACCCCAAAACACCCTGAGAGGGGAAGGGTGAATCAGGGTGTCATATTTTTCTTCTAAAGTGATGGATCTTGTTCCCATGTTGGTAGGAACCTATTAAACATGTCTGATGGTAATGTGAAGTAATTTAAACACTCACATGTTGAGAGACAACACAATAGTTTTATTTGGTTCACCACTAACGGATAATTCAAGGAGCATCCACTAGTCTTCACTATTTTTTGAATACATAAGTTGATACATAGTCACTCTATGCCAGGAACAGTTCCTTAACAATAATTTAAGAATAACACACTGCCTCCTTTGGAACACTTCTATAGACTCCTCATAGCTCACTACTTTGGGTGAAGTTTTGCTCAATTTATCAACCTGAAGGTATCTTTAGTATATTGGAATTTATTTCTTTGTCCCTGACAAGTATGAGACTCTTCTTTCACCATATACATAATTTAATTTGCTTTGAAATCACTTTTCACTTAAACAAGATTTTCAAAACTATCTTCCATGAAGCTCCTTTGCAAATATCACTACCTTCGCAAATAAAAATTCTTTCATGGAACAAACTAACTTCATGAATATCCCTAAGCAAACATGGAACACTCCACCACTGTGAAACATTTTCTTCCAAGATACCTAAGTATTAGTCAAGCTTAGATAATTCTTTTCATGATTCTCAAGAAAACATTGAATACTTGACTCACAAATCTCTTGGCCATTGTGAATTCAGAGAAATTCATTATTTTCTCCAAATATTTTCATGTGGAATAAAGTGGGGTTATCCTCATATATATATGGGCTCATCCATTCTTGAATCTCCCATGCCTCCAATAAATTTTTTATGATCCTTCAAAAGAACCTTTCTAAAGATCCTCCATTTGTGAAGCTTTAATGTTGTTTTTTTAGTCGTGGAGATTACTATAAACTCATCACACACTCGGGATGCTCTACATATCATTGTCGTAGAGAACACTATCAACTCATCACGTACTCATGAATCTCAACCATTATGAAACCCAATCATCATGAAACCCTTGCCTTTACCATATTTATGAAGAGTCAATTCCAGAAATCAACCTTTCATGACTCTAACATCTTCCTCTATATATTTTACCCCAAAAATTTGGAAAACACTAGAAAATGACTCCATATTCAATACTGATGTCAGCATGTACTATAAGATAATTTTCCTTGGAAACTTCATGATCATCTAAGTGTGGATTAACAACAAACCTAAACCAGAATCCATTTTCAACAATGGATAGCCTTGTTTCCAACAAAATTTTCATCAAAAAAACCTATCCCCAAAATATTATTTGTAATGATGTAATTAGTGATGACTTAGTAATATTTTTTATATTATGAAAATTCATGATCCTTTCATACTTTGAATGTTTTAAAATCTTTAAAAACACCCTTCTTATTTTTAATTGAGTACACCAAACAACTCATAGAATGTTCATAAATAAATGATTCAAGGTATTATGACCCTCCCAAATATACAATAGGTGTAAGAATAGTAATGTATCAAGTATAGGATTCCGTTTCATTTTACATTTTATGTTCTAAACTTTAACATATATTGATTTCTCAAAAAAAACAATTCTCATGAAAGGGTATGAATACCTTTGTAGGTTCATTAAAAAATTGACACAACAAAATATTCAATACATGGACATGATTTTTATTGAATGGCCATCTCAATTATTTTGTGGAGGTGTTTAATGTGAAAATATCTCTTCCTACTTATATGTTTCAAACATGATAACAAATATATTATTTGAGACATTCTTGATTTTCATAACCACTATAACACCTATCATTATCTTTATCATCACATTTTTTATGTGGTTCATGCACATAATATTATATAATTTTTCTAGAGTATATTATCTATTAATCCTTTCACATGATTTACTTAATGGAAAGTTCTAATTAATCCACCTCACATATTAAATTTGATTATACCAACTCTATAAATCTTCATGTTGTGATCATTTACCATGTATAAAAATCCTTTTATGATATGATCATATTGATCAAATCATTCATGTTTAAATTTCATGTGTCATGTTTTTCCTGAATCAATTATCCATAATCCCTTTAGATGTTTTATATCTATAAAAAACATCATTTCTTAATTGACTGGTATAACTTCATTATCATAATTTCTTAAAAAAATTATTGATTGTTTCCCCCGCCCTTTATGTTCTAACACTCTTTCATAATGTACCTATTTATGTCATAATTGAATCATGTGGAATTATTCACTTTCTCATTAACTTGGATCTATCATGATTTTGGCTCCCACTAGAGCTATGTTCCATCATTATTAACATCATAATTTATATAATTTATAATTTATATGAATTTATCAACCTATCATAATTATTCATGTGCAAAATATCTTCTTCAAGTATTTCAGTTACATTAGTATTGAAGAGTATAACATCCATTAGAATGTCTTTAATGATGTTGACGATGAATTGATCATATGAATTTATAAAAATATAGCATATAGTATATTAAAACTAATCTCCAAATTTTGTAAACCAATGAATTTTTTAGTGAATAGGGATGTATAGGTGTTGATGTATTCTATCATGGATTATGACATTTCCATTTCATGTGTTTATATTCTTCTCTTGAAGGAAAACATTTTATGGTGACTTTTACTCTAATAACTTCATTCCTTTGGAATTTTTTTCTATAATTCTTTGCATTATCTCATATAATAATTCCAAATGAATTTTGTAAATAACATTCTGTTCCATGTCACTATATTTCTTATTTATCACAACTTTTTTAATTTTCATAAATTCTTAATAGAAAATTATCATTCTTCAAAACCTCTTAAATATTCATATTCCATATTGAAAAATTACCCCTATTAAATATTTTGATCCTGAATTTTTTCATCTTTGTTATAAGGCCCCAGCCTTAAACCTTACTTAATCTTGAGTTATTACAAGATTACACATTGAGGATCTTTTCGGGTTTAGAGTTTTAGAGAATTAGATCATAAAACTTGCATTACATTCCACATATAAACAAAGTGGTTACATAAAGATAGTATTCTTCATTCCCATCAATGGAAACACATTTAAAATAAAACATGGATTATTTCTTGACACATCCTTGACTCTATCATCTTATCACGTACCTTTCCCTTGACCTGTGAAAAACATTTCAAAAACTTGGGATGAGCATAAAAACTCAGTATGGGTTATAAAAAAAACATGGAAAGGAAACATGAGTTCATATATAAATAAGAATGAAATCATACTTTACCCATAAAACATAGGCACTTTAACATACCTCATAAAATCATGAATAAATCATAGAAATCATAAGACATAAAGGTAACTTGAGGCATTCATAACATTCTTACGTAGGGAGTAACCCTCTTGGTTACGTTTGGAATACCCATCACAGTATATTCCCTAAAAATCTCTTCGGAGAAACCTTAACGTTTCACTCCTTCGCGTTACCCAATGCATTGGAGAGCTATAACGGGCTCACCCGCCCTTAGTTTATCACGGAACCACCCGTCTTCATAATAATGCCCAAGAACCATAACATAATCATATCACATAAAACATGCATAAAGGAAACATAAAATTTCCACATTTCAATCACGAGATATCAATAAAACACATTGATATAAAAACATTATGAAAACCATTTTCAATACCAAAATAAAATAAAAGTAAAACATGGTATTTATTTTTCTTTTAAAAAGAAGGTATGGCTTGTAGAGGAAGCCGAAACTCAAATAACGGTCACGACGGCGGAGAAGTCGTTGTCGCCGCATACGTACGACAAAAACATTCCCTTTTGTCGTTTAGTAAACGCTTCGTATAAAAAATATTCCTTTTGAATAAACGTAAAAGTCAAAGGGGTTTATACACCGTATAAAAGAAAGTTGTGTATAAAATAAAATATGCCTCAATGAAAGGAGATTGAGACGAAGTCCCATACAATGATCATTTTTAAAATAAAATAGATACATTATGTGTATTCAGTATAAGTACACATAAATAAAGTACAAATACAAGATACGACATAATAACATAATGACATAATTTGAAAGTAGGAGATTAACCCAAAGAATGGAAATTGGGTTAAGAAGTTCCCATACCTCGTATCTGACTTGACCCGACCGTTCTTTAAACTCCTGAATAATAAACTTTAGTTAATCTCTACTTGATTATGAATCTTTTCCAAGTTCATTATTCCTTTTATACCATGTTATGAACATCATGTAATCATTTAAGTTAATAATGTTCATTTTGTCGGTATTTGGTAAAAAATAAACTTTTTACACTTACATGTTGTTAATTTGGTCAAAGGTTCATTATATCCAGAATGGTATTCATGATGTAGATATCATATATTTCATATATATCCAGTACATACATGCATTTATAATATTACATCACATTTAGAGGTAAGAAATGAAATGCACCGTTCATGGAGACGGTAAGCCGTACGTACGCATGAACGCTACTTCCATTTCTATTTCATATTTTCTGGAATGGAATCATAATGATATAAGAGTATAGTATAATTCCAGTATAATAACATATATAATATTATTAACTTTATCCTTTACACATCCCACATATGGTATTAACGAATCAAATCACTTTTAGGGGGCGGTAGTCCGCACTTCCTAAAATGAAGATATCGTGTTTTACCCATAATGGAAACCATAAAGGTATGCCCGAAATGAAAAAAACAGAAGCTTAAGGAAAACATAAACATATCACATATCATATATAAAAATAGTGACATCATAATGGACACCTTTGAAGGTGTTAAATGAGTATTGAACAATCATCGTTTCGGGAGGCAGAATTTCGCCATCCACGGAAACCGTATGTTCTTTAACCATTTGATGTAGTTGTGTGAGAGTGTAGCTCAAATATATCTTATAACAACATCCTAGTATATTGAAGATACTGGTGTTGTTACAAAAGAAGTAAATAAAAAGAGTTTAGGGGGTCGGAGAAGCAAAATAAAACAAATGAACATGAGAGAATGAATTACCTTAAAAAGTGTAACTTCTTTTGGTTTGAGCCTAAAGGCTTCCTTTGAAAGGATTCTGCCCAAAGGGAATCCTCTAGGATGAGGAGAGGGATGTGGAGAGAGCAAATGGGCAGGGGTTGGCCGAGCCAATGGCTTGAAGAGTGTGTGAAATGAGGTAGATGTGGGGGCCTTTTATAAGGGGAGAGGAGGGGCACTTTTGGAAAGTAAAGAAACATTACATTATTTGAAAATGTGTTTCGGTTTTAAAAGGTCCCACATTGATGGAATTCGTGGATAAGGTGATAAGGCATCGAAATCCATTCATCCAATTGGTTTTGGACATGTGTAGTTCATAGATTTTATTTTATCTTTCCATTTTATTTAAATCGTCAAATAATGATGTCATCGCTGCATCATTATTATGTCATAAATAATTTAATTTATTTAATGTCTAAAAATTATAAAACAAATACTATGATGTAGGAAATCTTTTTATCTTTCCATTGAATATTTATAATCAAAATTTGGACTTGTATAACCCCACTTAAAAATTGTTTTCGCAAAACATATTATGTTTGTGTCATTTTCACTTTAACATTTAATAAAAAGTAATTTATGTCATTTCCCAACAAAAGTGGATCCATGGGGTCCCCAAGTTGACCCATGGCTTGTCTTGGTCGGCCATGACACAACCAATAAGGTTGGGACATGTGTCTAGGTCATTTTATATTATTAAAGCATTATTTATACCTTAAACTACACTAATTACCACTAATCGCGATTAAAAACTTAATAAGTTACTATTCACCAAAAAATTATTTTAATCTCATTGAACCACATTTTACTTCTTAATGACAACCATGTATGTCGGATTTTCAAAATTCAATACACATTAGTGGTAAACTTTCATTTAACTGAAAAATCAGTTTGCTTGATTACCACTTAGTGGTTTCACTATTCATCAAAAATTGAAGTTTTTCAGAAAATTACCAAAAATTCACTCTAAGCTATATTTGATATTCCGAATTCAAAAATGAAGTCTATTTTACAAAATTCAAATCATATAAGTCACATTAATTAATTTAATAATTAATTCCCGCTGCCAGAGCAAATAGCGTGTTTTTACAAAACAATAAGTATCAAAAGATTGACACCAGTTTAAGTCTAATTTCAAAGTGAAATTGATTCCAATGACCACCATTGGATAAAATGGTAAAAATATATTCTAATTTTACTTCAAAACCAATTCAAAACATAATCTAATCATATAAATAAATTAGATTAAAAAGTAGTTTTGATGTAAAATGCAGTATTTTTCACTATTCATTTAAAAATGAACATTGTCAGAAAATTACCAAAAATTCACACAAGGTAAATTTTGATGTCCCAATCATAAAGGATAAGTTTATTTTGACAAAAATAGTTTATAAAATTGTCAAAATATAGATTCAAAAATGGTTTTCCATCAAAAGGCACTAAAACAATCTTTTAAGAATATTAGTGTATTCCATGCATAAGATTGTATTTATTTTCATTTTAAGCCTCTAAAACACTATCTTTATCATTAATAGACATAGATAAAAATATCTATTATTCATTACTTACTTGGGATGTTACATCCTTCCCCCCTTTAGAAAATTGCGTCCCCGCAATTTATTTACTTATCAAATAAATTGGGGTACTTATCCCTCATTGCATTTTCGGATTCCCATGTTGCCTCTTCAATCATGTGGTTTTTCCACAAAACCTTTACCTGCTTAATCACCTTATTCCGTAACACTTGCTCCCTGTGGTCAAGAATCTGGACCGGTTGTTCCTCATAAGATAGGTTCTCTTCCAGCTGAACTACCTCTGGACTCAAAACATGAGATGGATCTGGCATATACTTTCTCAACATCGAAACGTGAAAAACATTGTGTACCTGAGATAAACTCGGAGGTAAAGCCACTCGGTATGCAACTGATCCAACTCTCTCTAGAACTTCGTATGGTCCAATGAACCTTGGACTCAACTTTCCTTTCTTACCAAATCTCATCACACTTTTCCAAGGAGAAACCTTGAGAAAAACATGATCACCTACCTCGAAAGATAGATCCTTCCTCCGGTTATCCGCATAACTCTTCTGCCTGCTCTGAGCTGTTCTCATGTGTTTCTGAATCAGTTGAACTTTTCCTGCCATCTCTTCTACCAATTCTGGTCCCATCAACTTCCTTTCACCCACTTCATCCCAGAAAGCTGGAGTTCGACACCGCTTCCCATATAATGCCTGAAATGGTGCCATCTGTATACTGGAATGAAAACTGTTATTATATGAAAACTCAACCAAAGAAAGATGTTGGTCCCAACTTCCCTGATAATCCATAGAACAAGCTCGTAGCATATCCTCCAATGTCTGAATTGTTCGTTCTGACTGCCCATCTGATTGAGGATGAAAAGCTGTACTAAAATTTAATTCAGTACCCAACGACTTCTGAAGGCCTTTCCAAAAGTTAGAGGTAAACCTGGGATCACGATCTGATACAATGGAGAGGGGAACTCCATGTAACCTGACTATCTCTTTAAGATACAAACGGGAAAGTTGATCAAGAGAGAAAGTATCTCGTATAGCAAGGAAATGAGCAGATTTGGTCAAGCGATCAACAATAACCCAGATTGCATTATTACCTCGAGATGTCTTCGGTAATCCAACAACAAAGTCCATGGATATATTCTCCCATTTCCACTCTGGCACTGGTAAAGGCTGAAGCATCCCTTTCGGTAACTGTCGCTCTGCTTTAACCTGCTAACAAGTCAAACACTTCACAGTAAAATCAGCAATATCTTTTTTCATTCCATCCCACCAGTAATACTCCCGCAGATCTCTATACATCTTAGTACTGCCCGAATGAACTGAAAACGGAGAACTATGAGCTTCACATAACAACTCTCTCTTCAACTGTGAGTCACAAGGCACACAGAATCTCTTCCCAAACCTCAAAACACAAACACAAAATTATCCAAGAACTCATGGAAAATTTTATTCATTAAGTCCATGAATACAGCAGGTGCATTGGTTAGCCCAAAAGGCATTACTACAAATTCATAGTGGACATATCTAGTACGGAACACAATCTTCGGAACATCTGCTTCTTTTACTATCAACTGATGGTACCCCGACCTCAAGTCAATCTTCGAAAAATACTGAGCTCCCTGGAGCTGACACCACTTCATTCGATGGCCCAACATCTGCTGAAGTAGTTGCAAAGGATTTCACCACCCCTTTCTGCTTGTAGTCTAACTGCTTCCCATCACTCAACCTCCTTGTCGGACACTCGTTTGCATAGTGACCCATCTCATTGCACTTATAACATTTCACTAACTGTAAATCAAATTTATTCTTACCTTCACCTTGATCCTTTTCAGTGCAATCACGAGCCTTATGTCCCATCTTACCACATCGGTAGCACTTCCCAGAATTCAGAAGACATTCCCCAGCATGCCTTTTTCCACATTTATCACAAACTGCAAACTTAGTTTTCTTACCATCAGACTTTTTTGAAGAATTCTTACCTTTCTCCTGCCACCTCGGTCTCTTCTTCTGCTGGTTGTTATAGAAAACTTGGTCATCGGCAAACTCCATTTCCACCTTCTCAGCACATCGAACAAGCTTTTCATAACTTTTAAACTCACGAGAAGCCAATGCCCTTCGATACTTTGGCTTTAGTCCTGAGTAAAAACGATTGATTTTACTATCAAGGTCCCGGATAAAATTTGGAGCATACCTTGCCAATCGAGTGAACCTTTCTTCATAGGCAGCCACTGAGTCTTCCTCTTGCCTCAATTCCAAGAATTTCTTTTCCATCCTAAGTCGAACAGCCTTAGGAAAATACTTCTCAAGAAACATACCTTTGAAGTCATTCCAGTCAAGAGCATCAATCTCATCGGCATCCCTGATATTTTTAACCATAGACCACCACTGATATGCTTCACCCTCCAGACGGTAAATAGCAAGACTAACCTTTTGATTGTCTGAACACCCCATGACATCAAAAATCTTCTCCAGTGCTTTAATCCACCCTTCAGCTTGCACAAGGTCAGATAATCCTCTGAATGATGGGGGATGTTGCCTCATGAAATGTTCCACCACTGACATGTTCCTCTGCGGTTGATCTGGCTGATCTCGTGCATGGATACCACCACCATTTATAGCCTGAGTCAACTGTGCCATCACTGCAACAAACTGTTCAGTTCCGATTCCGACCATCTCAGGTTGCTGATTTGGAAGGTTGTCTTCCTCCTGATGTCGTCCCAACATAGCTTCTTTGTTTCCTCTGCGGAAAACCATTCTGAACACCGAAATATCTTAGGCGAAGCAACATGGTAATCCGTAAATGCTATATCATTTAAATCATATTATAATTTAACACTTTTCTAACTCCTAAAGTTGTCTAAACCGACCTCTGATACCAACTATAAGGCCCCAGCCTTAAACCTTACTTAATCTTGAGTTATTACAAGATTACACATTGAGGATCTTTTCGGGTTTAGAGTTTTAGAGAATTAGATCATAAAACTTGCATTACATTCCACATATAAACAAAGTGGTTACATAAAGATAGTATTCTTCATTCCCATCAATGGAAACACATTTAAAATAAAACATGGATTATTTCTTGACACATCCTTGACTCTATCATCTTATCATGTACCTTTCCCTTGACCTGTGAAAAACATTTCAAAAACTTGGGATGAGCATAAAAACTCAGTATGGGTTATAAAAAAAACATGGAAAGGAAACATGAGTTCATATATAAATAAGAATGAAATCATACTTTACCCATAAAACATAGGCACTTTAACATACCTCATAAAATCATGAATAAATCATAGAAATCATAAGACATAAAGGTAACTTGAGGCATTCATAACATTCTTACGTAGGGAGTAACCCTCTTGGTTACGTTTGGAATACCCATCACAGTATATTCCCTAAAAATCTCTTCGGAGAAACCTTAACGTTTCACTCCTTCACGTTACCCAATGCATTGGAGAGCTATAACGGGCTCACCCGCCCTTAGTTTATCACGGAACCACCCGTCTTCATAATAATGCCCAAGAACCATAACATAATCATATCACATAAAACATGCATAAAGGAAACATAAAATTTCCACATTTCAATCACGAGATATCAATAAAACACATTGATATAAAAACATTATGAAAACCATTTTCAATACCAAAATAAAATAAAAGTAAAACATGGTATTTATTTTTCTTTTAAAAAGAAGGTATGGCTTGTAGAGGAAGCCGAAACTCAAATAACGGTCACGACGGCGGAGAAGTCGTTGTCGCCGCATACGTACGACAAAAACATTCCCTTTTGTCGTTTAGTAAACGCTTCGTATAAAAAATATTCCTTTTGAATAAACGTAAAAGTCAAAGGGGTTTATACACCGTATAAAAGAAAGTTGTGTATAAAATAAAATATGCCTCAATGAAAGGAGATTGAGACGAAGTCCCATACAATGATCATTTTTAAAATAAAATAGATACATTATGTGTATTCAGTATAAGTACACATAAATAAAGTACAAATACAAGATACGACATAATAACATAATGACATAATTTGAAAGTAGGAGATTAACCCAAAGAATGGAAATTGGGTTAAGAAGTTCCCATACCTCGTATCTGACTTGACCCGACCGTTCTTTAAACTCCTGAATAATAAACTTTAGTTAATCTCTACTTGATTATGAATCTTTTCCAAGTTCATTATTCCTTTTATACCATGTTATGAACATCATGTAATCATTTAAGTTAATAATGTTCATTTTGTCGGTATTTGGTAAAAAATAAACTTTTTACACTTACATGTTGTTAATTTGGTCAAAGGTTCATTATATCCAGAATGGTATTCATGATGTAGATATCATATATTTCATATATATCCAGTACATACATGCATTTATAATATTACATCACATTTAGAGGTAAGAAATGAAATGCACCGTTCATGGAGACGGTAAGCCGTACGTACGCATGAACGCTACTTCCATTTCTATTTCATATTTTCTGGAATGGAATCATAATGATATAAGAGTATAGTATAATTCCAGTATAATAACATATATAATATTATTAACTTTATCCTTTACACATCCCACATATGGTATTAACGAATCAAATCACTTTTAGGGGGCGGTAGTCCGCACTTCCTAAAATGAAGATATCGTGTTTTACCCATAATGGAAACCATAAAGGTATGCCCGAAATGAAAAAAACAGAAGCTTAAGGAAAACATAAACATATCACATATCATATATAAAAATAGTGACATCATAATGGACACCTTTGAAGGTGTTAAATGAGTATTGAACAATCATCGTTTCGGGAGGCAGAATTTCGCCATCCACGGAAACCGTATGTTCTTTAACCATTTGATGTAGTTGTGTGAGAGTGTAGCTCAAATATATCTTATAACAACATCCTAGTATATTGAAGATACTGGTGTTGTTACAAAAGAAGTAAATAAAAAGAGTTTAGGGGGTCGGAGAAGCAAAATAAAACAAATGAACATGAGAGAATGAATTACCTTAAAAAGTGTAACTTCTTTTGGTTTGAGCCTAAAGGCTTCCTTTGAAAGGATTCTGCCCAAAGGGAATCCTCTAGGATGAGGAGAGGGATGTGGAGAGAGCAAATGGGCAGGGGTTGGCCGAGCCAATGGCTTGAAGAGTGTGTGAAATGAGGTAGAGGTGGGGGCCTTTTATAAGGGGAGAGGAGGGGCACTTTTGGAAAGTAAAGAAACATTACATTATTTGAAAATGTGTTTCGGTTTTAAAAGGTCCCACATTGATGGAATTCGTGGATAAGGTGATAAGGCATCGAAATCCATTCATCCAATTGGTTTTGGACATGTGTAGTTCATAGATTTTATTTTATCTTTCCATTTTATTTAAATCGTCAAATAATGATGTCATCGCTGCATCATTATTATGTCATAAATAATTTAATTTATTTAATGTCTAAAAATTATAAAACAAATACTATGATGTAGGAAATCTTTTTATCTTTCCATTGAATATTTATAATCAAAATTTGGACTTGTATAACCCCACTTAAAAATTGTTTTCGCAAAACATATTATGTTTGTGTCATTTTCACTTTAACATTTAATAAAAAGTAATTTATGTCATTTCCCAACAAAAGTGGATCCATGGGGTCCCCAAGTTGACCCATGGCTTGTCTTGGTCGGCCATGACACAACCAATAAGGTTGGGACATGTGTCTAGGTCATTTTATATTATTAAAGCATTATTTATACCTTAAACTACACTAATTACCACTAATCGCGATTAAAAACTTAATAAGTTACTATTCACCAAAAAATTATTTTAATCTCATTGAACCACATTTTACTTCTTAATGACAACCATGTATGTCGGATTTTCAAAATTCAATACACATTAGTGGTAAACTTTCATTTAACTGAAAAATCAGTTTGCTTGATTACCACTTAGTGGTTTCACTATTCATCAAAAATTGAAGTTTTTCAGAAAATTACCAAAAATTCACTCTAAGCTATATTTGATATTCCGAATTCAAAAATGAAGTCTATTTTACAAAATTCAAATCATATAAGTCACATTAATTAATTTAATAATTAATTCCCGCTGCCAGAGCAAATAGCGTGTTTTTACAAAACAATAAGTATCAAAAGATTGACACCAGTTTAAGTCTAATTTCAAAGTGAAATTGATTCCAATGACCACCATTGGATAAAATGGTAAAAATATATTCTAATTTTACTTCAAAACCAATTCAAAACATAATCTAATCATATAAATAAATTAGATTAAAAAGTAGTTTTGATGTAAAATGCAGTATTTTTCACTATTCATTTAAAAATGAACATTGTCAGAAAATTACCAAAAATTCACACAAGGTAAATTTTGATGTCCCAATCATAAAGGATAAGTTTATTTTGACAAAAATAGTTTATAAAATTGTCAAAATATAGATTCAAAAATGGTTTTCCATCAAAAGGCACTAAAACAATCTTTTAAGAATATTAGTGTATTCCATGCATAAGATTGTATTTATTTTCATTTTAAGCCTCTAAAACACTATCTTTATCATTAATAGACATAGATAAAAATATCTATTATTCATTACTTACTTGGGATGTTACATTTATGATATATCATAAGTCTATAATCATCATATTTTTATAATAGGGTACATAATAATCTGAGTAAAAAAATGATGTGAAAGACCAACTAGAACCATAATCACAGTTAATATTCAAAATCATGAGAACTATTAATATCCAGGGAATTTAACCAAAAAAAATCCATTTAATCCCATTTAAATTACTTTTTGAGGCTAAAATAATTAACTCTCAATATGCAACAATAATATTGGGATAATAAACAAATATAAATAATATACAAATAACTCGATATAATGATATAATGTATATAAAATCCCAAAAATAATTACCAGTAAAATCATAATCAAAGTGTAAAAATCCCAATGAAAGATAAAAATAACAAACATATATATTTAATATTATGATAAATATAAAACTCATAGAAAAAAACTTCATATGAAACATTAAAACAAAGGATATCGTGTTTCTCATTTTTAATGATGAACTGATAGGGGAGTCCTGTGTTTTATTGGTGACCTCTCATCACCTATCTATCCTTATTTTCTTGGTTTAGGGGGTATGGAAAGGGTTTTCTGTTACATATCTATACCTATGAAATTAGAAGAAATTACAAAACCCATATTCAACATCAACCATAAGAGGAATTAATAATAAAAAATGAAAAAAAAATACAAAATATATCAAATTTTTATGTTAAATATTCATGACTAATAAGTTTGACCAAGTTCCCTTGTTAGGAACTAGTGGTTCCCTATATCTAAAGGTATCAAATAGTCACTATATTAAAAAAAAGATTCTAGTACCCCTTCCCATTCAATTATTTTCTATGAACTTCTAATATAAGGTAAATAAAGGGAAAAGAATGGGAGGGAGATTCAAATTCAAGTATAGTCTAATGTGTTCTTCAATGAGTTTTATTAACTACCTTGAATTGAACCCCCTAATTTAATGAATGGGCCTATTGAACTATAAATTTTCTTATTTTATTAAATTGAAAATCTTTGGATTCCAATATTATATCCCTTACAACATCAACCCCATTGATCAAGTGAATTTTAAAAACTAATTTTAATATTTACTTAGTTAAAAAATAATTATATAATATTTATGAAGAAAAATTGAAAATGATAATCATATTAGTATAGTCAATAAAGTGATTTCTTATATCATTCATAATGAACCCCATGGCATAGTATCAATAAACATGACCCTGTTGGGTTTAGTGTGATTTCCTTTTTCTAGGTCAAGTTTTAGAAGTTGTTAAAGTTTATTCACCATAAGTTATAATTTTAGACCTATATTGAGACAGTACACCAAAATCAAGGTTGTTTTTCGATTTATGCAGCTAACGTGAGTTCAGAAAAAATAATCAGTGTGAGTTGAAAAAAAATATGGGGACCTTGTGGTGTCAACTCAATAGAATATGTTGGGTGAGTTCAGTTAAGTGGAAGGAGAATAGAGGAATTTGTCTTAGTATGGTAATGATGAGGTGGATAATCTGATTCATGTACTCGAAATTCAAACATGTTTCCAAATAAATGATTGAAGCATATATAAGTGGAATCTTTAGGATATTGTTTGAAATTATTGAGGTGGTGATGCAAGTGAGAAGTTTTATGTGATCTATGAACTTTAATGATGGGATATGGAAGTATTTTTTAGAGGATATAGTAGATGGATATTCGTTAAATTAATTAAAGATAAATTAATGGTGATGTGAACTATTCATGATGAGTTTGTATTCAAAGCTTCTATTTATATAAGTAATTGATAATAGCTCATTTTAAGGAATGGTTTACCTTATTTGTCAGATGGTGGTGCTAATTGGATGAAAATTTGGACCTATAATATAAGTGGTATTACTATATTAGTTTAATGATAGATTGATAGTGGTTTTATAGGTCCCAATATGAATGCACACGTGTCCCCCAGAGGGGGTCCTCCTATGTTCATCTAGGTGTTATATGGTATAATGATAAAGATAGAAGCCCGAAGGGAGGAGAACTGAAAGATGAAACTTCTAAGGAATTAGTGAGACTTCTTCTAATATACTGATTAGGATTATTATTATATTATTATCCATGTCAGTCCTATGAATTTTTAATATAATGAATGGTATTCCACTATTCTCCCATGTTTATTGGACACAATTTATAAACCACATAATCCATGTGTGCACTGTGTTTTGTGTTTGTGCATGCATGTGTGAGTTTTTCATGTACTTGATTTCTTGTATATTTTCCAAAATAAGGATTATGAGATTACCAAAACTAGATAGTGGATAGATAACTCAATTTGGTGTTTTAGGTTCTATGTATTCCCATTTTTAGTCATCAAATTCATGTGTAATTTTGATCGGAGGGATACACTTTTGATGGTTGATGTTTTGATGTGTTGGATTATCATAATGAAGAACATCTAGTGATTAGAAACTATGACCTATCCTAATAAACTGGTTCTAGATCTTGGTTTCATTTCATTATAGTAGATAAAGGTATTAGAGTGTCTGGTGGAGTAGTTAATCAAGGACTTTTAAGGAAGTCACTAGAAGAAAATCTATAGTACCATATGGTTTCTAGGATAAAAAAGTTGGATTGACTGACTAATATCATGTGAAGTTTTTTATTATGTTGATATTCAATGATTAGTGGAAGTACATTTGTTTCCTCATGGTTATGTGAACTATAATTTTACCAAAAGTATATCATCAGAATATAGAGGAGATACTAGGGATTCTGGGTTTTTTGAAATAATGTTCAGTTCCATTACGAGTCTTGTATTTTATTCTGTTCATTGGGTAGAATTTTAGAGATTTATGTGATACTACCAAATATTTATAAGAAATATATAATTATATATTACATTGAAAAGATTAATTGGAATATTTTTCTATAAAGGATAATTTTGAAATTAGTTTGGTAATATTTTGATGATATGATGGTGTAATCTGTTGATCTTGGAGGATGTTGAGTTTGCTACTCCTAGTGGGTTCATAGTTCTATTAAAAGGTAAGGTCATCAAGACAAAAGGAAGGAAAAATATAAATACATGGAAGTAAGAACATGGGTTGTTCTATAAGTTATATTTCAATTAACATATGAATCACGTTCTTAGAATCGGTTTTTAGTGAAGAAGTCAAATGGAGTTAAGGTCAAATTAGAAGAGATTGAAAGATCTGTTCTTGAAATATTCCATTTATAGAGGTTCCATAAACATATTGATTATTAGGGGTGACTAAAATTTTTACCAAGTGTTCTCGTATCCTAAATAGTGAGTTTATACTTTAGATTTGGGGTTTTATTGATCATCATCTACTAAGTGGTATCAAGTGGCTTATTATATAGAATCTCTGGTATATGATGGTTCAATTTGTAAAAAGAATCAGAAGGAGTGTGGAAAATTACCAATTATTTCAAATATGGTTAGATAGAAAGTATGATAAATTTTTAATGGTATTGGTTTTTTTATGTTTGGGGGTAACATAGTTGTGGCATATGTGTATGTGTTTCAAACTCTGGAAGAATATGTTTAGGAGAGTGTTTTCATGTCATGGATCGATGATAATAAGATGGAATCTTGGGATAGGTTTTCAAGAGAACATGGGAGTGTGGGATAAGGAAATATGATAATCCTTCATTGTATGAAGATTTAATGGATCTCAATAGGAGTTAGTGGAACCTTTGAAGAAATGGGTGGTGTTCACACACCAAAAACAAAGGTTTTCACAATAATTAGAAGAAAAGATTATAATAGTTTTTTTTTTGAGAATCCATTTTAAATTAAAGTTCCTTCATTAAAAAATATATAAATAGCATGATTCATGTGTACAAGAAGTTTTTATGGTAGATGTGATATTAGAGAATGTGGGAGTTCTGGAAGACTATTGGTTGTGTTTTATATAAATTGATGAAGCGTGACCGGAATCATTAAAAGAATGGTGTGAGGTAGTGGATGTTAATTTTTTATAATCTTGTGTTAGATCCACGTTAAGTCTTTTTTAATTTTTTTCTTAATGGTGTAGTCAAGTATTGTGATCAATAAATATTGGTACAAGATGTTGGGGTATAGCTTAAACATATGGAATTGTGTCAGTTTAAAAGTGAGGTTTTAATAAATATCCTTTAAAAGAGTATTTGTTTTCTATTGAATACTCTATGATTCATTTTTAAACATAAGTTATATTATTTTATGAATTTAATTTTTTTAATTTAGATAAATTAATTTTCCACAACTTTGTCCCTCACATAGGTAGTTTAAAATACTGATCATTTTTTCCCTTATGTAAATTATATTACATTGAATTACTTATTTTATTTTCCCTCATCATCGATATCATCTATAATTTTAAAAATCAACCAATATATAATTTTATCAGTAATTTAAAACTCCAATTATCATAATAATTGTTCAGGACAAAAATTACAATCATGTTATAAAAATTAAATTCATCCCCCTCTTGTATTTTATTTTCCAACACACCTCCAAAAAATTGGTTTTATAGAATTTCTTTACATTGATTCTGAAATTTAATTTTTGAAATTTTTTAATTTTTATTTATATTAGTTTATAGTAATTTTAGGTAATTTTCCTTACAAAAACCATATTAAAAGATGAAATATTTATGTGATGGTAGGAGTATCAGTTGGGACAATAAGAAATTTAAATCATACCAGAACACCTTTTTTCTAGAGTTGATTATGATTATTGTTGTGATTATATGAAATACTATATCATTAATACTATATTTGAAAACATTATCATGCTAATATGAAATTGAAAACATTTAAAGAATGATGTAATTCAATTATTATGATGAAAAATAATAATATGAGGTAAAACAAGAAGTTCATAATACATTATTATGTTATTTGACCAAAACATCTATAACCAGATATTATCATGTGAAATTGAAAATGGAATTTGGAAGAATCTTGGTATAACACATTTTGGAACTTCCAATGTTTTAGAAATTTGTAGAGATATTTTATGATCTGACTATCATGATTTTTAGTTTCTATATAGACAATTTATAATTAACAAGAATTTACAATTTTTGATAATAGTCAACTTTTTACAATACTTTGGTGAAAAATAGTTGTCAAAATATTAACTTACCAAAAATATTATCCATATTATTTAAAAAGAATTGGACTCCAAGAGGATATTTATTGATGATATTAAGCATTTGAAAAAGCTAAGTCAAGATGAATTACTTGTAACTCAAATGAAATATGAGAGTAGAATAAAATGAGATGATAAAAAAGGGAAAATTGATATTATAGTAGAAAATTATTCGACTTCATTTAATCCTAATACTAGTAATATAATTTTTATACTAAAAAATATAAATATCTTGTTTCAAAGAGAAAATATAACTACTTAGATCTATGTGATTCATAAGATTGCAATAGTTAACTTGATCAAATTTCAAGGAGGATGAATAAGCTTTTTAAAAAAATTCAATCATCTGAAACACACATTAAAAGGTCAATAAATATCAAAATTCAAGAAATATTCTCCCAAATATATATGTTATTAATATCATAAGGATGGTTATGATAGATCAAAAATACCTAAACTAAATAAGAAAAAGAGATAACGGAAAAGGTATTATAAAATCAAAGGGAAAATGAGATTTAAAGTAATAGATATTTTGAGTGCTTGTGAAAGTGAAACATCTTTATAATGTTCATTAGAAAATAGTGAAATATAAAGTTAGAAATTTTTTACATTACACTTAAACATTTAAAGTAATGAAAAGTTATTCATGTAAAAGGTAACTCCATAGTCTCTTTCAAAATTAATCCTTCATTAAAAATTCTCTTATAATATTAAAAATGATCATTCAACTTAATAGAAAGATGAAAATATGATCCATTGAAATTTAAAAAATCCAATTCATTAAAAGATGATGACCCTTTATCTTTTATAGATGAAATGGATAGATATGTTACTTTTATAAATCAATAAAATACTAAATTGAAAAATGCATATTATTTTTCAGAATCCAATATTATAAAAGATAATAAAATAATTTAAAATTAAATTAAAATATTTCAAAACATTCAATTGAATTATATTCAAAATATAGTTATTTTAATAAAAAATCAGTCAATTAAAAACTAGCTGATAGAAATTCAGATGATCAAAATTAAGTTGATCAAAATTTCATTAAATGGAATTTTTATGATTGGGAGTACAATAAAGACAATAAGAAATTGGTTATACAATTTAAATCAAGATTTTTTTTTTCTAAAAAAACATTTATCTAATTTTACTTCTAAAACATGAAATTTTGACAAAATATATAAAAAAATTAGACCCTATATATTTTCAATTGGATTGGGTTTTACATATGATAAACAATATTTTTAATGAAACTATTATGTGCCTTAAATGCACCTTTTGTACTAAATTTCAAAAAGAATATTACTAGTGTAAATATTATTCTTCAAATAAAGTTTAATATCGTAGTTTTCAAAAATATTTCATTTTAAAAGAACTATTGGTCATACAACATAAAAGAGTTGAAAATGTGGGTTCCTAAAATTTTATTTTCTAACATAACTAGACCCAAACATGTATGGATACCAAGAACCTAATTTTATTATTTTCAAGAAAATATATTGAGTAATAGTATTAGAAACAATTTGTACATGGATAGTGGTTATTATTATCATATTACTAGAGTAAATCCAATCTTACAAAATTTCAATAAGTTGAATGGAGGAAAATTTACTTTTGGAGACAATGACAAAGGTAAAATATTTGGAAGTGGTGATATTTATTTTCTTGTAAAATCACTTATTTCAAGTGTTTTATATGTTTTAGGACGTCATTACAACCTTATCAATATAATTATGTTATGTGACAAGGGATATCTTTTGAAATTTAGGACTAAAAATTTTATGTTTCAATGTTTAGAGAGTAATTTATTTTTATCTATAATGGACAAGAAAATATTTACAAACTCAACTTATAAGAATTAAGAACTTATAATTTTCCTTTTTTAAGTAAGACTATAAACTTATCTAGGTTATGGAATAGTATATTACAACACTATAACTTTTAGAATTAAACAAAACTATTTTAAAAAGTATGTGTTAGAGATATACTGAAAAATTAAGTTTAATTCTACCAGAGTCTATGATATTTGTCACCATGGAATGAAACATAGGTCAAGTTTTAAATCTAAAAGTGAAGCCTCAACTACCTAATCTTTACAATTTTTGTACATTTATTTTTTCCTACACAAATCGTTATGTGCTAGAGAAAAATACTATGTATATTTCTTGGTTTACGAGTACATTATATTTACATGAGTTTATTTTCTCACTCTAAAATAAAAATCTTTTAGAAATTTTAAGATATTTTTTCCTTATGTTATAAATGATAAAAACCATCCTTTGGTGACTATCCAAATTAATTAGTGTGGTGAGTTTATTAATTATTATTTCTTAACTTTTTGTGTAAAAAAGGGTATTAATTGTAAATTTTTTATACTATGAACACCATAGAAAATGGTATAGTTAAAAGGAGAAATTAAATTATTTAATAAATTACTCGAACTATTCTAAGTGAGTATTATATTAAATTTTTTTTAAGGTTATGATTACTTATTATTACACTATAATTTGAGTTTTACTCAGATCATGTCTTAATAAAATGCCTTATGAGTTGTGGACTAGAAGAAATCCAAAACATTCTTACTTTAGAGTTTTTGGATATAAATTATTCATTATAATTATAAAAACTTAGTTATGAAAATTCTATTTAAAAATAATAATGTAACTTTTAGAGGTTATTCAAAAATTAGTAAGGATTAGTTTTAATAAAAGAATAAATATTTTTAAGAAATATTTCATGTAATTCTTGATTACATTGATCCTTTAGTTTTTATAAAACCATAAAAATCTCAAAATACTGATGATATTTTTTAAAATTGTTCTTTTAATATACAAAAAGATAAAATAAAACAATCAATTTTAAATCCTCCATAAGTTAGACTAATGGTTTTCGAATATTTAGATACTACTTCAATAAAATATGTGAATATGATAGCCAAATATCATCATAATGATTTACCCAAAAATTAGTTGATCTTAAGGAATCATCCTTCTAATTATATCATTGTATATATAGGTCAACTCGTTAAAATAATAAGGTACATAAGAAATAATTGTGAGAATAAATATTTTCTATCTCAATTTTATCCTAAAAAACCAATGATTCTTTAGGTTATGATAGTTATACAAGATACATGAATGAATAGATAAAAGAGTTTGAATGGAACCAAGTTTGGGCCATAGTTGAACGTCAAATAGATCTACCAGAAATTAGATTAAAATTGATTTTTTAGAAACAAGTGTGGTGAAAAATGAATTTTCATTAGAAATAAATCTAGACTTGTTTCTAAAGGTTATTGTAAAAAATAAGTAATAGAATATGGTGAAACCTTTTCACTAGTATCTATATTATAATTTAGTAGAATCTTATTTTCTTTTCTAGAAATCTGAAAATCAATTTATTTAAAATGTATGTGAAAAGTCATTTCCTTAATTAACATGTTATGGAGGAAGTTTATATAGAATAACCTCTTATTTTTGAAGATTATAAGTTTCCCAAAAAGTATTTAAACATAAAAAATATCTCTATGAACTTGTGAAATTCCCAATATCTTGTTATGAAATACTTTTTAGATATTTATTTCAAAATAACATTGTTAAAGGACGAGTTGAACCAACTCTTTTAATAATGATAATTTTCAAACAAACCATTTTTTTCAAATATATATTGATGATATATTTTTTGGTTTTCTCTTAAATCTCTTTCAGATAACTTTTTTAAATGTATGAATAATTATTTTGGAATGACCATGATGGGAGAACATAAATTTTTCCTTGGTTTTAAGATATTTCTAAAAAAACAGAAAGAAATATTTTAATTCAATATAAATATACTAAATATTTACTAAAACACATTGTTTTTTACAATGAATCAAATATTAGTAATCTTATTGCAACTTATATCAAAATCGATCATGATGAAACCAGAATATCGATAGATCAAAACCTTTATAAAAGTATGATAAAAATTTTAATATACCATACTTAAATTTTAACATACATAATATTTTTGGTATGTTTATGTTTATTATTTCTAGATAATCCAAAATAATCTCATTTGTAGGTCTTAAAATACAATTTTAGATAACATAAAGGTACTTTAGAACTTGAATTATTCGATTCTTCTAGAAAAGGCTTTCTATTTAAAAGTTACTCAAATGCAGACTTTAAAGGTTATGGATGAGATATAAAATCTACTTTAGGAACATTTCATTTATCAGTAGAATATTTAGTCACTTGGTATAGTAAAAAACCAATATTCTATAGAAAAAATTAAACTAATGAAGTAGGTCTTGTATTAGCAAGAAGTTTTTGTGCTCAAGTGTTGTGGATGAAAAATAAACTCATGGATTTTGAAGTGATTGTTACTAAAACTTCTTCACTTTGTGATAACTATAGTTCCATTTATTTATCTCAGAATACATTATCTAAATAATGATCTTATCACATAGATGTAAGACACTATTTCCATAAGGATCTCATAATAAAATGATATATCTTTCATGACTTTATATAAATAGAAAATCATTTTACTGATATTTTTACAAAACAACTTACTTTTGATAAATTAAAATTCACTAAACTGGAGTTTGGAATAATATCATTAAGTGATCTCTAATCCAAATTTTTTTCCATCTATCTTTTCATATTAAATACTCTTCTATAAAAAAGGGTAAAAAATATTTCAAATTTATCTAACATTGAAATTTATATATTTTTCAATTTTTTTCTCTTTTCTAATTTTAAATACTTTCCTGAATTTAAATTTTTTTCTAAATTTCAAAAAAAAAAATTTAAAACATTTCTAAAGTTAAAAAAATACAGTATTTTAAAAGTTTCCTGAATTTCAAAACTTTTTAAAATTTTTAAGTGTTTTCTATATTTTAAAACTTTTCTGAATGTCAAAATTACTCTGATTTTTAAGATCATTCTAATTTTTATGATCTCTATTTGAAACATAATTATATTTCAAATTTGTAGTTTATCATTAATTTTCTTTAAAAAATTCACATCTTATTTATAATATGTTTTTGAACCATCCTCAAAAGAGGATCATCATCTATCATTCTTGGAAGATAAATTCAATATGATTTGATATATTTATTTATATCTTTTACTATTTAATTACAATTATTTTATAATTTAGGGGTAGAATTTTTTTTAAAATTGGGTAATTACTTCTTTTAAATAAAGTTTCTTTCACATTCCAAAAGTTTAATATTTTATTTTCAATTAAAATAAATTCTAAATTTAATTCTCAAGAGAATATGTATGATATCTTTTTGACCTATCATATTCTGATCAATTATTACGAACCATACATAAATAAAAGAGAATCTTTTGATGATATAAATCTCACATTCCTATATAAGGAATTTAATATCTAGATTTTATTTTAACTATCTTTCAACCTTCACTTTTCTATTGAAATGTTTATCCTAAAAAATATATTCCTGATGAACATATCATATGTAACATTCCTTTCTAAAGATAATAATTGGATATAGCTGGAGTAACACTTATTATTATTGGAAAATAAGGTGAAGTTCAATAATTGGTATATAGATTCAGTTATTTTATTTTGTCTAGATTCCAAATAATATCCATAATACTTGTGGAGAAAGTTAATTTCAACCTAAACTCACTTTATAAGAAGATATTTTCATATCATAAAAAATGGTCAAAATTGAATTTTTGTATATAAAATATGATACATCAACCATGCTAAAAGGAATTTTACTAAAGATATAAAAACTCCATATAAGTTCAAAATGCATCAAGAAAATATGATCAGACACATTTTAAAGCTGAATTAAATTTCTAAATTTTTAATATTTTTATTTTTATTTTTATTATTTGTTTCCTTCTTCTATACTTATTTTCTAAAATCAAAAAAATGAGAAATTAAAACAAAATTTGTTTCTATGTTTTTTTCCTTTATCATTGTTTTTTAAATAAAAAAAATTCTTTTTTCCAACTAAATGGTTGTTTATTTTTTAAATAGAGAAATTGAGAAAAATCTATATAGTTTCTTATTTTATACATTGGGGATAATTTTAAGAAATATTTATTTTCATATTCAGTGATTAATTATAATTCTTTATCCACAGGGGATAATTTTATATTTTTTACAAATAATAATCTTTTAAAAGTGGATAAGTTTTTTTCTTATAACTATATATTATATATATATATAAGGGAGATTTTTTTGGAGTATTATCTTAACAAAAAATCATATTTATTCCTTGATCCCAAATAGGAGATATAACAAAGGTAGAAATATTTCATATCATAAATACTGAAGGTATAATTTAAAAAAAAAATTATTTCCTTCATCAAAATTTTTATTCATGTTTTATAATATCCAAAAGGGGATATTCTAGGGATATTTTTAATTCAATAACTCACTTTTTTATAATTTTTAAAATCACAATACACTTCATTTGGAATTGTTCTAAATTACATTTCATTAATTTTTTATGTCTTTTCAGAATGAACACTGAGTAACTAATTTTTGAAATATTTAAACTCTAAATAATTTATGAAAATATATTTATCTAAATTTGAAACATTATATTACTTATATAATATTTATAAAACGCTTTAGTGGTACTGAATAAACCCGTCAGTGGACGAAGTATCAGGTTGATATTATATACATAAGAATAAGTTTCTACTGATTAATCTATAATTAATCTCATGTTTTTTGTAATTAAACCATTGGAACTGGTTAAAAAATAACAATAAATAAATAAAAACCTTTAACATCATAAGATTAGTGAGTTACACAGATTCAATGTATCAAGGATTCTGAGATTTTCAACTCTTTTGAACGGTTTTTAATTTATTAATTCTTGATTAGATTTTGATGAATGTATTTTTTTATTTTGGAGTTTTTAATCTAAAAGATACCATTCTTATAGGTTAGCCTTGAAAATATCTTTTTTTCATTTAAATATTTAAAATTCTAATCATGTTTGATTAAATGCTTCTAGAGATAATATGATAGAGGAAAATTTAACCATATGATCTAGGGATTCTATGGATAAAAAGATAAAGGAAAATATGATCATATGATTGAGGGATTATGTTTCTAGGAAAAAAGATATCATGTACATCATTTTTGAAATCGATCTACTACTGATGGGAATTTTTTAGATATTCTATAGATAGGAAGATAGACCACTTGATAGGTATAAAATTGGCGATACCCTATGATAGGTTAAAATTCATGGATACCTCAGGTCAAATATATAGATATACTTTTCATTGTGGATTAAAAGATGGATTTTAATAAATATCCTTTAAAGGAGTATTTTATGTTCTAACCAATACTCTATGATTTTTTTGACTTCAATTTTTTTCGGAATTTTAATTTTTTTTAATTCAGAGTTTTTATGGTTCTAGTACTTTTACTCTTTCATCATTAGTTTAAGATACAAATCATTTTATTTCCACCATGTAAATAGTATTTCCATACAATACATATTTTAGTTACTCTGATATTTAATCTCATTGGTAAATCAAAAAACCAATGAATCTATAACTGCATTAGTAATACACAAATATAGTTATCTTAATAAATGAAGAGCACAAAAATTGTATGTTTTTTATAAAAATTACAATTCACCCCAACCTCTCTGTTAGTCAGATTAGAGTACTCAAGAGGGGGGTGAATTGAGTATCTATAGAAATTTCTATTAAAAATTGCTTCTTTGAAAATTTCCTCCAATTGGAAAATATAATCCAAGCTAGTTTGTAGTGAATTTATAAGAGTCATGAAAGTTCAATTAATTTCTCAATAGATTGATTAGATCTCAGCTATACTAACCTAAATATTGATATAACTTTTGAAACTAATGTACTAGTTTAAAATAGTTATAAACACTTTCTAAACTAACTATTAGAGTTTGGATTTGTTTGAATGGATTTTTTTATAAAACATAGTAAAAGAAAATAACAATAGGCACAGTGGAATTTAAAATAAGAGGTTCATTCTCAATCTGAGACTTAGTCCTCTCCACTTGGCGATCACCTGCCACCAAAAAGATTAAACTAATAAATAAATTTTGATCCACACCCAAGATTTGGGTTCACAATAGCACACAAGGCTGTCCAAGTCACTCTTGACCTCTACCATAGTTCTTCATGGGAAAAACAACAAACTGGTCACACACGACCTCTTCCACAATTCTATGTGGGATAAAAATGGATAGATAAAGTGTAAGATTGAGGATATCAAGTATCCTCCAATTATGCATAGGTGTCAGTGTGTGTGTGTGTGTAAAAGACAGATACACACACTGCTCAGAAATGTAAATAAATGAACAGAACAGAGCTAAAGGTGTAGAGTATGGTTTGGAAGGCTTTTTGTGTTATGTGGTGCATCTCTAGACTCATTTGATGTAGTGGAAATGTAGTTGAAGTCCTCTTTTAGAAGTTAACTCCAAAATATAGTGGTGTAGCCTCTGTGTTCTGGATTCTAAGAGTATGAGATGTTCAACTTCTTGTATAAAATATGTTCAGTCCAACTCACCAGGTTTAGCTTGATTTCTTGATCTCCTCATATATTCTTCCTTTTGAGTTCTTGGATTTTAGAAGTAAGCATGAGAGTTGCAGGAGTTCTTAGGATTTCTTTTCTTGCTACTCTTCTTCATATCTTCAATGATCCATCTTGTTATTATTTTATCCTTCGAGGTCCAGCAGACATAATGATCTCCCCACGTGCATCTACCTCTTATTGTTCTCTGAATATCCTACAAACAAAATTAATTAAGGTCAGAAGCATTAATTTTTCTAAATATCATTGTTAGATATAAAGTTTAATTAAAAATACATAAACATTTTTATGACTATCAGTGAGTCATATGTATTGGTGAGTCGTTATAATCACTCTATCAGAATCAGTGACTATCTGTATCAGTGATTTTGTTCCATTGGTATCTGGGACTCTGGGCATCAGTGAGTCATTTGTATTATCGGTCACTCAGGTCATCGGTGAGTCATTGTCAGTGACTCATTTTGAACTATCGGTATGTCTTGGAATCAGTGAGTCATCATCAGAGACTAATTTTGAACTATCGGTGCATCGATCATAGGTGAGTCATCCATCAGTGAGTCCTTTGAACTATTAGTTTGTCACCCATCGGTGAGTCGCCCATCGTTGATTCGCTTGATATATAAGTGTGATCATTCATCGAGGACTTGTCCATCAGTGTGTTATTTGTTCTATCAGTGAGTCCTGCATTTGTGTCTTTTTTAATCGGTGAGTCATCATCAGTGAGTCATCCATCGGTGAATCCATTCAACCAATCAGTGTCAGAGACTTTTAAAAACTTACGAAGTGTATTTCTTATACAAAACAGTTCCAGATTAAGTGAAATTTATAATTTCATGTAAATATACACTTGTAAATATATTGAAACAAAAATATTCATAATTTTTTGACTTATTAAAATGTATTATACCATGTGACATAATCTATTCATTTATAAATATTCATTGACATGATTATCATCACTTAAAACATAATATGTGAATTATCATAACTCATAAATTGGCATGATTTGGGATTATTAAAACAATTATCTCACAAAGGTTCCAACAATCTCCCCCTTTTGATAATCTCAAATCATGGCATGAATGAGTTATATAAGATGTTAAGGAATAAAATTGACTTATATTATCATACTAACCATGAGTGTGAATTCTCAATATAACCATAAGGTCTTTCCTTTTATGCTTGCCCTAAATAATTGTAGAAGAGAATATATAGAAGGTTCTTAGAAGATATTTATATCAAAACACTTCCATGCCCCCCCTTAGTATGTTGTATTAGAGCAGTCTTAGTTATTTATATTACATTTGGGATAAAAATATATTATCTATTGATAACATGCCATTTTTCCTATTACATAGTTAGTCTCCCCCTTAGGGTAAGAGTTTATGCCTCTTATTCCATAGTTAGTGTCCCCCTTATGTTAAGAGTTTATGCCATCTATTGATTTCTCTTCCTTTATGTATTAGTAAAAAGTTGAAAATAAACATAAAGTATAATGAAAAAAAACAAATAAACTTGAAACATATGGAATTCAAACTTATATTCATTAAATTACAAAAGCGTAATAATATCAAAAAGACACTCATCAAGAATAAAAGTTCAGAGCCCTATCAAAGAATGATCCATAACTCAGTATTGAGATTTTGAGGAGCTTCCCCTTTGTTTGAAGGATCAATAGTGGGGTCTGGATGTGGTGTTTTGGATATAGGAATGGTTGATCGAATTTTTACACCAGGTAAATAAATAGTTGTAGGAATAATAGATGCAAGTCTTGGTCTTTTCTCTGATAGAATACAAATGGTAGGCTTCTCTTGGATCATTGGACTGATCTGTGATAAAGATTGAGACATTGACATCTGGGTAGGAGGTATTGAACCAGGTCTGATGGAAGCATCTATAGGGACCATTATATCCTCAGACTGTACATCCAGGTAGTGCTTCAAAATCTTGATAAAATCATTGATGATTTCACCCCCATACTGCATGGCCTTCTTGAAATCATCCGTTTTTTCCATGAACTTATCCAATGTGGGTGTAAACTCTTTCAACAAGATCACTTTCTTCATGAATTTCATGGCCACTGGTTGTATCTGTAGTTTCACATCTAATTATTTAAAGTTATTATTCAACTCATGGTTTATGTATATTTTAGAAAATTACATGTTCATTGTTTCCCCGATATCTTTTTGAGCAGCATTTTCCTCATTTTCACATTATCTCACCATGTTATATACATTATCACTATTCTTTTACACTTTAGAAAGGGTCTATTTATCAAATTCCTTTTTAATGGACTTGAGATCTTCCCCTATCATAGTCCTAGACGACCACATATCAATAGCAGTCCTAGTAAATCTAGAACTAGATGCACCAGAAATCCTTTTTCCAAGATCCTCTTTCAACCTTTTCAAATCTACATTTAGTAGATGTGTGCCAAGGTTCCTAATAACCTCCATAACACCACCCAGTGTGGTTATGAAATCATTTTAAATAGATAAAATTTCATGATTCATTTTCTTCACTTATTCTCTCAACACTGAATTATTTCTCACCATGATCTCTGCTATAGTGAAATGATTTAGCTATATTTCTTGAATTACCATTCATGAAATCCATGCAGCATCTACCTCTAAAATACTCTTAGATGTAGAAGCTTCATTGAAAATTGGAATATAAGATCTCATAGATTCACACACATCAGCTTTGAATTGTTCGATATCATCCTTGGTGACATAGTCACTCAGCACTAAAGGTATAACAGGCACATCACTAGTGGGAAAAGTAAGCGAAGTAGGAGAAGTCGGTTCCACATCAGCTTGTGGAGTGGGAGGAGCTACCATCTCCTCATCTAAACCATAATCCATACCAAAAAGGATATATCATGGATCTCTATTCCACTCACCATAAAGAGTCTAATATCTAGTCTCCACGGTATCAATTATTACTCTTTTCCTTTGAGGATCCACCTCATTTTGAGGCATAGGTACAATCAGAAATTGACCTTCTTCTTCTTGAACTCTAGCCACTTGAGAATCCCCCTCATTTTGAGGCATAGGTACAATATGAACTTTAGATTCCTCCTCTCTAACTTCATCTATAATATCAGGATGTTCCTAAATTATGCCTTGAGCATCATCAGGGTGGCCATGTCCATCCTCATGTCCAACATCTCCTTCAGCATGATCAGCACCATCAACATTAACTTGTCCATCATGATCAACATCATTCTAACAACCAGCCTCATCATCATATTAATGCACAGACTCCTCACCTAAACTAATTACATCTCTTTTAGCTTTTAGTGAGTCACTCACATGCTCACCATCAGCATCCTCATCATCATCATTATCCTCACCATCATCATCATCATCCCCGATCACATAACCTTCAACTATAGAGACTTCAGTCTCTTCCTCATCATCATCATCATCTAAAATAGGTTCATTCAAAGGTAATTCTAATGGTGGATGTGTAGATCCATATTACATTTCTTTAGGTCTTTCATAGATATCTGGGTCATTTCTATCTTCTATAGTAGAACACTTTTCTATTTTCATCTCAGGCACATCTTGTTCTTCATCTAAATACACAACCTGATCACCAGGGTTAAGACATGGATCAGTTTGATCCCTTGGATTGGTAGGATGATCTATAGGATTATAATACTCATTCAATTTCTCCCCAAATTCAACCCAAAATATCCTCCATGGGTTCCAATTTATTTTCATCATTTTCTAGATTTCATTGTGTAGGAAGAAACCACTACTAGTAGTAGTCACCTCATCTTTATCCTCCAAATATCTGACCCACTTCAACATTGCAGAAATCATCCTCAGATAATATAGATAAGATTATTTTCAATATTATTTGATCATTTCAAAAATATACACCATAAGGTACCTATGCAGATTCACTTTCAGATTATTCTTCAACAAATAAATCAAGATGAAATCCTGATACTCTAAAAAATAAAAATCTCACTTCCTTATGAAGATTTGGTGTTGGATAAATTTGAATAACATTATGGCCACTCCAACTAATTCTGATTCTATTAGCCTCTTTGACTCCACATTTCTAGTCAACTCTTTCAACGCATTTTCATAATAAAATAAATCTGAAGTAGGTGGAATGTTACCGCGATAGTCATCAAATATTCCATCGTGCGGATTTTTCAATAATTCAGCCCACTCTCTAAAAGAAAACGAAATACCCTTTCCCTTTACCACTAAGTTTATCCAATCCTTCTCAACTCCTTCCAAAACAATTTTTATATCGAGATAAAATTGGTGTAACATCGTGGGATATAATGATCTATCATTGTCTACAAACTATCTAATCCACCCTTGTGATTCTAAAACTTTCATCAAGAGAGGCTTGCTTTACAACAACCATTCATCAGAAACTTCTTTCTCAAGAGTTAGTATGCAGCTTCCCAACTCTGGCTTCACAGACCATGCAGCACTTCTTGATTCTCCTTTATGACACTTGGCCGATGAAGATTCACTTGGTCCTTCCATCGCTCACTTTGTCCTCTCTATTCTGAAGGTTTGTGTTGGAATAAGGGAGTCGATAGCTCGAAGTTTCAAAGGTAGAGTGGGTAGTGAAATGTTGAAGGGTAGAACTAGTGTGTATCAATTTAATTTAATCATTTAGGGATTGTACTAAATAAAAATATAAAATATAATAATGGTAAAATAAGAAAAAAAAACTATGTCATTTTACTTAAAAGATACAATAAAATAGATTTACTAAACAGTCTTTATAGGTATCGGTTTTACTCTAATGGTACCAATCTCACCAGATCGATATTTCATGATTGGCTTCACTTAACCATTTTCACTCTAATCAGTTCCACATGATCTGTTTTACTTGAATGGTTTCACATGATTGATTTCCCATGATTGCACTAGTGCAGAAAACGTTTTTTACGTCGGTTATTTTTAATTTTTTACGTCGGTTTCTAGCCGACGTTAATACGTGCGACGTTATAAATAAGGTTTTTCACGTCGGTTATTTAAAAACTGACGTCAAAAACATAAAATTGCGATGTTTATCACGTCATTTATTTTAGAACCGACGTGATAAAAGGGACTATAGAATGGTTTATCACGTCGGTTATTTTAGAACCGACGTGATAAAGGGCCTGGAGAATGGTTTATCACGTCGGTTATCGAAGAACCAACGTGATAAACCGGGCTGAGCGTGGTTTATCACATCGGTTCATAAATAACCGATGTGAAAAACCGGGGGAGGGGGGTTTATCACGTCGGTTATTGTATAACCACTGTGATAAACCGGAGGGGGGGATTTATCACGTCAGTTATTCAATAACCGACGTGATAAACCATTCTCCAGGCCTTTTATCACGTCGGTTATTAAATAACCGATGTGATAAACCATTCTCCAGGCCTTTTATCACGTCGGTTATTTAATAACTGACGTGATAAACCATTCTCCAAGCCTTTTATCACGTCGGTTATGAAATAACCGACATGATAAACCATACTCCAGGCCTTTTATCACGTCGGTTATTAAATAACCGACGTGATAAACAATTCTCCAGGCCTTTTATCACGTCGGTTATTAAATAACCGACGTGATAAACAATTCTCCAGGCCTTTTATCACGTCGGTTATGAAATAACCGACGTGATAAACCATACTCCAGGCCTTTTATCACGTCGGTTATTAAATAACCGACGTGATAAACAATTCTCCAGGCCTTTTTATCACGTCGTTTATTAAATAACCGACGTGATAAACCCAATTTTTTTTAAGCAGAATGCAGTGATCTTCTCTCCACCAAAATCAACCAGAAAATAAATCAAGAAATCGTACCACAAAAACAGAAGTACATCAAAATTAAGCATGTACATAGATAACATATAAAACTTACCCACTAGACAGCATCCACCCTCATTTATACCCCATGGACAGCCCTCCCCCACCCCGTTGGAGCCCTCACCCTCATGTATACCCCCTGGACAGCCCTCCCCCACCCCTTTGGAGCTCCCACCCTCATGAATACCCCTTGGACAACCCTCCCAACCCCATTGGAGCCCCCACCACACTCTTGGACTGCCCCCCGACCCCCGGACACCCCCAAACACCCCTCGACAACCCCCCCCCCCCCCACCCGTCTGAACAGCACCTCCTCACCCCCTCACCCCACTTGACAGCCCCACCACACCCCTGGACAACCCCCCCCCCCCCACCCCTGGACAGCACTCCCACACCCCTGGACCGGCTTCTCACACCCCTGAACATCCCTGCCACCCCCCAGGACTGCCCCCACCCCACCGGACAGCCCTCCCAGGCCGCTGGACACCCCCAACCCCACTGAACACACCCCCACACCCTTGGAACCCCTCCCCCACAGACCCAAATCCATACCAGAAGAACCATCAAAAGTAGACCAAAACAAGAAGTATAGCAAAATTAAACATTCACTTATATAACATTCAATACTTACACTGTCAACTTCAAAAAAAACTAAATCAAACCTAAACAACTACCAAATACACAATTAAAACGACAATATTCAAAATTACATTTTACATTACAAACAACTAAAATTCAATCAAACCTGTAAAATAATTTGACCACTCCACTTGTACGTGTTTGATGTCTTCAGCAGTATAGGGTTGAGGGTCATCAAAAATCTACAAATGAAAAATAAGATAGTTAACGTGTATAATGAATAAATCAAATTGAAATATGATGGAAAAGTTTAAGAGGAAATCGTACCAGGTCAAAATTCACAACTATCCCAGTTGTTATTATTTCATACATAAATATTAACATATAATATCCACATTCGATGAGGCCTTGTTGTTCATGACATTTCTGTTTTGAATGAGTGTAAATTCAATATATTATTTTTATGTAATAAATCAAAAAGTACAAATTATAAATGGAAATTTACCTTCGCATTTACATATTTGATCTTTGTATTTCTTTTCTTTGTGTTTTTTCGAAAGTAGACCCATGCACTGTTAGAAAATAATACGAATGGGGTAAATTTAAAATTCATTATAACATATAAAACTATTGAGAAATTGAAACTTACTTTTCCAATATATTCTTAAAACTTGCCCGCACATCACCATGAACAGAGCATATCCAATAAAGAGCTTTCTCCCTTGGGCAAAAAATCCCTAACATCCAATGATCACTGATAAAAGGAAATTTAATGTTAGTGGTTTTTTATGTTAAAAGATAATTAACTCTTTGAGAGAAATGTGTTTCATAACTCTCACAAAAAGGCATCATCCAATATTGTTGGATTATATTCTTTTCAAATCTTTCAGCAATATAAACCATTCTTTGTTCCTCAGTCAATGCACATGCTTCAGGGGAAATCAATTGCGGGTCCATGAATCCATATACTTCTGTCAGTTCATTCCTCTCACAAATTTTATAAAGATACCTAATACAAAACATATATAAGTATACATTTATAATAAATATAACACAGGGAAAATGTGTTAAGACTTACATGGAAAAAATTTGCACCACGTTGATGCCCAACATATCTCCAGTAACAAGCTCCATGATATCAGATTTTGTAATCCCCATACTTATTTCACGTCCAAAAACATGAGATTCCATTGAAAACTCATAAAAACCCAACAACAAATGTGAATATCTTGACAATCTGTCAAGACCACTGGAATCTGTATCTGATGTCATAGCCTGTTGTCTTTGTTGTTGTCTATACAGTATTTCTTTACCTTTGAAGTATTCTGGTGAAAAAAAATTGAGAATTATAGTAGTTTTCAAATGATAAAACAACTTTAATAAAATAATAAAATAAAAGATATAACATTCATACCTCTATGGTAATGAGTCGAAGAAGTCTGGATGGCCAAACTAAAAAATGGCCGATACTCTGTCCAACTGTCGCCACCTCATCTGTAGGTATTGGTACCCTAGCTGATCTATCTATAATATCCTGTACAGTGACCCTCTGATTCTCTACCTCTAATTGTTGATGATGAACTGTATCTCCTATACAATATACCAACCCGTATGCTACTATTTGATGTTGAGAATCATCAACATACAACTCGCAATATGTAGGAAGCTGCGGCGGAGGCGTAGGATAAAAAATGGGGTCCGCAGGCTGAGGTGGGGGAGTGGGAGCTACTGGCGGAGGTGGAGGATAAATAATGGGGTCTGCAGGGGGAGGTGGAGGAGTGGGAGCTGCAGTCTGAAATTGTCTTTGCATTTCTGCAAACATAGACTGCACCGAATCTCTAATCTTGTCTTCCATCGTCGCATTAATATTTTGAACTTCAGCCTCCAAGGCTTCTATTTTTTTTATAAACTGCCTCAATGTTAGAAGTTGAAGAATGTGGAAACACTTTTCTTACTGATACACCTGTCGGATATCCTCTTACACAACCAGGATATTCGGGCTTTCCCAATGCTGCAAATAAAATATCTTCCCTCCCAGTAGCTGTAAATGTCCCCTCTGAACTCTGCTCCTCAAGAGAGTCCTGTATTAATTAATTGAACATTTCTGTAATGATTGAAACTTATATGAAGAAAAAAGTTAACTTAAATAAATTAAATAGATATCTTACAATCTTCTCAGCTACGATTCTCGATTCTTCCGAAAGATATTTCCCTTTTTTTCCCTTCCAAGCTCTCTTCCATTTTTCATGTCTAGATAGAGGGGATGGAGGGGCCACCTCTCCAGAGCTTTAAGACTCAGCTCTTAGTTGTTGAAATTTTTCCGCTATCATTTTTTCTTCCAATAATGTATACCCTCCCCGAGATAAACTATGAGGGTATACATTTTTAGATTGGATCTCCTGATTAGCTTTCCTTGTTTACTGTAATTTAAGAATAAGAAATCATTAACAAAACATTAATAAAATCATTTATATAAGAAAGTTTATAAAAGTTTACATTTCCCTTACCAGAAAAGACTCTTTTTTCTACTTTCAAAAAACTGTCTCCATGTGTCTTCATCTATAAAAGGATATATACGACATGGATTATCATGACTCCTATGACCATAAATGAAATCAGATGAGAGGGTTGATTTGAAATCCCTCCATCTCCTGGCAGCCAACGATAAACATTTCTTCCTGACTCCTCCAGTGTCAGGAATATCAAATGTCATCTGATAAAGAAGAGGTTAAAAATATTATATATACTAGAAACATTAAAATAATGGTCAAACAATGACAAAAGATCTTACCAAAATCGTCTCCCACAACTGAGAGATAATCTCTTTATCCACACCTCTCCAATCATCATACAGAATGCTTACTTTGGTCTTAGCCTGATTTGCAACAAAACTCTTAAAATCTTTGGCATTCGGACCTCTAGGAATATCATCATCATCAAACTCAACTACTATCCTCTGATCCTGCGTACGGGAAAGTGATAATTTTGGTAAACGTGTGCACCCACGTTTACCAACCTTTGAACTCTTTGTTGTAATAGAAGCATGTGAATGTTCATCCCCAGAGGTATGACCATCAATATGCTCCTCTCTAGAATCATGTGGTTGATCATCTGAATGATCTGTCATTATCCTTCAAATCAAGAAAACAAACGTTAGTTCACAAATATACAAATGAAAATATTTTAATACTACTGTAATCAGAAAATAGAAAACTATACTAGGTTACATAATAGTAAACATTGGTAATATGGTAAACATGTTAAACAATGGTAAAGATGTCAAAGATGTTCAAGATAGTCAAGATGGTCAACATGGTAAAAAATGGAAAAAATGGTAAACCTGGTAAACATTGTAAACATGGTAAAGTAATTGTCAGTGAACAAATATAAAAATTCAAATATTTTAATACTACTGTAATCAGAAAAAAGAAGAGAGTACTAAGTTACATAATAGTAAACATTGGTAATATAGTAAGCATGTTAAACAATGGTAAAGATGGCAAAGATGGTCAAGATGGTCAAGATGGTAAAAATGGTAAAAATGGTAAACCTGTTAAACATTGTAAAAATGGTAAAGTAATTGTCAGTGAACAAAAATAAGCATTTTAAAATTCATGTAATGGTTATAAACATGATAAAATAAACTAAACAAACTTAAAAAAAACAAAAACATATACTTATTTTATTTTAAAACATTTTTTAATAAATAAAAAACTTACAATATCTAACATTTATGGAAAAAATAAATGTAAACAAGAAATAAACATATGTTACCTGTAATTTTAGGAATGTATAGATGGATTGTTTTCCCAAATTCCTTCGTCGTGATCGTTCCTTATGGCAGAAACTATGTCTTCAACATGATCGTCATTATGTTCTGTTAATATTTCCATTGAAGTAGGGATCTCACATAAATCAGCATATTCATCAAGTTCATCCTCACCAACATATTGTTTTTTCCCTTGTAAAACAACAGCCCACTGCATATCTGATTGATCTACTACATAAAAAATTTGTTTTTCATGTGTTTCCATTATAAAAGAATCAGCTGTATCTTCCAATCTATTCAGATTAACAAGTGTCATTCCAAATTCATCGTGTCTGACACTGTTGTTACCATTAAACCATTTACAGTTAAAAACGGGAACTTTAATTTTAAAGTAATCAACCTCCCATATGTCTTCAATCACTCCATAATATGCATTTGATTCAGAAATTGGGTTTTTGTCCTTAGCACTCGAAAAATGCATTGCTTCTGCAAACACCAATACACCACTATTCTGAACTGCACTTCTGTTGTCCTGAGATTTTGTATGAAATGTATAACCATTAATTTTATAACCAGACCATGTTGTCACATTTAAACATGGACCACCCACTATCCATTTTAATGTCTCTGATATATCTGATCTACCAAGCAAAGTCTTTTTAATCCATGACAAAAATGTTTTGTTGTGCTCATTCAAAATCCACATTTCATTCTTCTTTGGATGAAATTGTTTCAACTCATTAATATGCAATGTGATATATGGTTGAGCATCAGCTATGTTATTCAAGATGTATGATTCTAACTTCTTCATCTGTTCAGCTGACAATGATTTGACTTTCAAGCCGCGAATCCCCTTTCCCTCATTATTAACTCGTTCATGGCGAGATGGAGGCAAACCTATGTGTTGCGCCGGAGCCAAGTAGCTCGTACAAAACTTTGCTACCTCCTCAGAAATATACTTTTCAACAATGGAGGCTTCAGGTCGATATAGATTTTTAACATACCCCTTTAATATTTTCATATACCTTTCAAAAGGATACATCCAACAAAGATATACAGGTCCACAAAGCTTTATTTCTCGAACCAGATGAATCATTAAATGCACCATTATATCAAAAAAAGTTGGAGGAAAATACATTTCCAATTGACAAAGTATAAAAATTGCATCCTTTTCCAAAATGTTCAAAGCATTCACATCAATCGCCTTGTTACAAATTGAATTGAAAAAATAACACAACTTCATTAAAGACTTTCTGACACGAATGGGCAATATTCCACGCAATGAAACTGGTAGAATTTGTTGCATCATGACGTGGCAATCATGTGATTTCATACCTAACAACTTCAAGTCCTTCAATGAGACAAAATTTTTTACATTAGAAGAATAACCTTGAGGCACTTTGGTATCATGAAGACACTGACAGAAGCTAATTTTCTCCCTCTTCGATAATGTATGACAAGCCGGGGGAAGAAATGTTCGTCTTCCTTTAGGAGTGGGAGCTAACTCCAAACGTATTCCCATTGATAGTAAGTCTAATATTGCATCCAACCCATCTTTAGTCTTTCCTTTCATATCTAACAATGTTCCAATCAAAGAATCGCAGATATTCTTCTCCACGTGCATGACATCAATATTATGTTTAACTTCATGATACCTCCAATATGGTAGCTCAAAAAAAATTGACCTTTTCTTCCAAATATGTCTATCATTACCAGATTTCTGTGTCTTTCCCAATGTCACGTCAAGGTTTTTCACCCTCTCAAAATACAGATCAGGGGATAAAGGTTTTGGAGCAGTATCAAATTCTTGTGAGCCATTAAATGCCTTTTTTAGTCTTCTATAAGGGTGTTCCATAGGCAAAAACTTTTGATGACCCATGTACACTGTTTTCCTCCCATGATGCAATTGACAATAGGACGTCTGTTGTTCGCAAATTGGACATGCTTTATGCCCTTTAACACTGTATCCAGACAAATTTCCATACGCTGGGAAGTCATTTATAGTGAACAGAAGCACTGCATGCAGTTGAAAATATTCCATTTTATAAGAATCATACACCCTAATACCATCAGCCCATAACAGTTTCAAATCATCAATCAACGGTGACAAGTAAACATCAATATCATTACCGGGTTGCTTTGGACCAGAGATCATTGTACTCAACATGACATATTTTCGCTTCATACAAACTTCAGGAGAGAGGTTGTAAATTACCAATAAAACAGGCCATGAACTATGTGTGCTACTGAGTGTTCGGTATGGATTCATTCTATCTGTGCACAACCCTAGTCTGAGATTTCTTATTTCATTTCCAAATGTAGAATACTGCGCATCAATTTTCTTCCATTGTGGACAATCAGCTGGATGACGTATTTTTCCATTACATACCCGCTCTTCAGCATTCCATCTTAACCTTTTTGCATCATGTGAATTAGCAAATAAACGTTTGAAATGATTAATTATAGGAAGATACCAAAATACCTTTGAAGGGAGCTTTGTAATCTCTACATCACCCTGTGATTTTTCTTTCACCTTATACCATGATGTCCCACATTTCGGACACTCTGATAGAAATTCATATTCCTTCCTATATATAATGCAGTCATTCGGACAGGCATGTATTTTCTTGTATCCCAATCCCATCGGGCATAATATTTTCTTGGCTTTGTAATGTGAATCTGGAAGATCATTATCTTTTGGAAGAATGTCTTTCATCAATTGTAGCAGCTCTTTAAAACTTATGTCACTCCATCCATGCTTTGCCTTCAGGTTAATCAATCTTAACACCACCGACAGAACCGTAAAATCTGTACAACTGGGATATAATGGTTTTTCAGCATCACCATATAGATGTGCAACTGTTGCTTCTATCTCAATTTGTTCTGCTACAATATCGCGAATCATTTCTTCAATTCCATCGGAGTTACCATCTTGTGAATCATCATCATCAGTGACATTCCGTCCAGTTTCACCATGCCAAATCCAAGGGCTGTAACTCGGATTAAAACCATGACATATCAGATGATCTTTTATCTCTCTACTTTTCAACTTCTTCATATTCAAACATTTTAGGCATGGACAGAAAAAAATGTCACTACTTGGAACATTTCGTTTTGCAAATTCCAAAAAGGCATCAACACCTTCCTCAAATTCATTGCTCATTCGATGTGCCATAATCCAACTTCGACTCATTATTACCTATAACAAATATCAACAAAAAATATATATTTTTAAGATAAAACAAATACATTTTTATATGAAAAAAAATCATAATTTGAATGTAAAACAATTTAAAATATAAAACAAATCTATAGGTATTTAAAAAACTATGCTTGAATATTATTTTTAAAACAAAATATAGTTAGATGTAACAGTTTAAAATTTCATTGAATCAAAGAAAACCATGACGCCTAATGATTCTCCAAATAAAATATACATCAATAAAACATAAACAAGATGATTTTTATCTGGAATAAGTGAATATGATCAGATGATACACATTTATAATAATCTCATGCCAATATACTAATAAACATGTTAAAATATAGGAATACCTAATGGAGCATATAACATGTGTTATTCATGCTTGTTGTTCAATCATTATGATCTAAAGTACTCAACACTTTTTGAAAGTAGTAGTAGTTTTCATAAGTACCCAACACCAAATAGCTATACATCGTAAGTTTCATGTTAGAAATATGAATACAGACCATATGTTTTATGTTTAATAATATTGTCATATTATCTGATCATTCTGATTATATATTAGAATTACTATATCCTTTTTATCCGATATATAATCTAAGGATTAATATTTCTTTAGAAAAAGTAATGTTAATATCATGGTAATGTAAAAAAAAGTATATGTCGAACTATATATATGTAATACCAATAATATTGTGAGTTGAATGTTGCGAGTTTAATGTTTTGAGTTGAATGGACATAATAACCATTTGCAATGACAAAAAATTCCACGAGATTCAAAAACGAACGAAAAGCACTTCAAGAATCGAAACAAAAAAGAAGGAAATAAATTCGTGGAAGGCTTACTTGAATGTCACGAGTTGAGATGATAGATCCTAGAGGAGTGAAGAAGATAAACAATGAAGCCAAAACGAGTTTAATGCAGGCGATCGACGATCCGATTAGGGTTTACCGCGCGAGAGAGAGACGAGCCGGCGACTGTCAATCGAAAAATCGTAAATGACAGAACACGGGCTTTAATTTTTTTAAATGTTTTATAACGTCGGTTATTATATAACCGACGTTATAAACTATTTTTGAGCTTTTTTACGTCGGTTATCCTAAAACTGACGTAAAACAGCCCCCGCGCTTTGGTTTTTTACGTCAGTTATATTTTAACCGACGTAAAAAAACCCCCTGGGGCTTTGGTTTTTTACGTCAGTTATATGATAACCGACGTAAAAAACCAATGCGCGGGGGGTTTTTTACGTCGGTTCCCAAATAACCGACGTAAAAAACCCTGATATATACGCATTTTTACGTCGGTTATTTGGTAACCGACGTAAAAAACCGGATATCGACGCGTTTTTTAGGTCGGTTATTATATAACCGACGTAAAAAACCCCCTCGCATTGGTTTTTTACGTCCGTTTTAAGATAACTGACGTAAAAACCCAACAGGCTCGATTTGTAACGTCGGTTATTAAAATAACCGACATGAAAAATCTACTCGCCGCATTTTTACGTCGGTTATATATAACCGACGTAAAAAATGGTGACGTATAAAACTATTTCTGCACTAGTGTTGGTTTCACATGATTGGTTTCACACAATCATTTTTACACGATTGGTTTCACACAATCCGTGTTACAGTGATCTGTGTCATAGAAAAACATAATTTTTCTAATGGGATAAAGACAGAGAGTCTTTATAAATTTATCATTCCTAGTTCATGTTGGATGTATCTCATTCTCTCAGAGTTTTAGAGTTTGGTAAAAAATTTATCAAGTTGATGTTCAGTCCCAATAAACTCAAGAGTTATATCAACTTTTTTATAATAGTTTCTCAAAAAGTGATGTCTTACATCAATATGTTTTGTTCTAGATTCAGAAATTTGATTTTTAGAAAATTTAATAAAAAAAATTTTGTCACAATTTATAGGGATATGTTAGAATTGAAATACGTAGCCTACTAAAGTGTGTTTCATCTAAAAAAAATTTCACAGCAACTACCCTCAACGATGTACTATGCTAGAGAAGTTGATATTGCAATAGAATTTTGCTTTTTACAACACCATGAAATTAGAAACTTTCCCAAAAACTGACAAGTTCTTTAGGTGCTCTTTCTCTCTAATTTATACCCACCAATTTCAACATCAGAATAACTAACCATATCAAAAGGTTTTCCTCTATGGTAGAACATTCATAAATTATTTGTATATTTGAGGTATTTGAAAACTCTTTTAACAGCATTTAAATGTGATTCTTTTGGGTTATCTTGAAATAATGAACTCATAAACACACTAAACATGATGTCTGGCAAACTATATGTTATGTAAAGCAGACTCCCAATCATTCTTCTATAATCATTTTGATCAACAGATTCCCCATTTTCATCAAGATCCAACTTACTTGTAGAACTCATATGTTTTTCACTACTCTTAATGACATCAAATCCATATCTTTTCAAAATATCTTTAGTATATTTACATTTATTTAAAATAATAACTTCTTTGTCTAGAAATATTTGAAATCCAAGAAAATATTTAATTTTACCACTCAAACTCATTTCAAACTCACTTTGCATCATTTTTAAAAAATCATTTCATAAATAATTTTAGAAAAACAAAAAATAATATCATCTATATATATTTCATCTATTAAAACAGTTTTAGAAATTATTTTTATAAATAAAGTAGGATCTGCAAGTCCTTTTGTAAAACTTTTAGTAATAAGAAAGTTACTTAACCTATCATACCAAGCTATTGGAGCTTGTTTCAACCCATATAAAGCTTCAGTTAATTTGAAAACCTGATTTTGAAGATTTGGATTTGTAAAACCTGGGGGTTGTTCAAAAAAACATCCTCAATTATATAACCATTTAAAAATGAACTTTTGACATCCATTTGATAAAGTTTAAAATCCAAATGTGATGCATGGGCAAGAAAGATTCTAATGGATTCAAGCCTAGCTACTGGTAAAAAGCTTTCCTCATAATAACTTCCCTCTTCTTGATTATAACCTTGTGCAACCAATCTATATTTGTTTCTAACTATATATCTAGCTTCATCTACTTTATTCCTAAACACCTATTTAGTTCCTATGATCAAGGTATCTTTCGGTCTTTCAACAATCTTCTGGAATTTTTTTCTCTCAAAATGATTAAGCTCTTCTTACATATCCATCTCCCAAAATTCATCATTGATTGCATCATTGATATTTTTAGGTTCAAGATATGATATCAATGCTTGATGTTCAACTTGATTTCTCAAGGAAGCTCTTGTTTGTGTTCCTTTGTCTAAGTCTCCAAGTGCAGCATCTAAAGGATGGTTTTTAAGGGTTCTAGTTGGTCTAGTAAAAATAAGGCTTATTATTTCATGCCCATAACTTGGTTCTGGTTCTTTATGGTTAGAATCAGAAGAATTTACAGAATAGGATGTTTTAATTGATTTCATTATAAGATGGTTATAGGGTTTAGAATTACTATCCATATTGGACATATCCTCTTCAATATTCTCTAGTAAGGTCTTAGATTCATGTGGATCTGTTTTTACAAACTTGACTTGTATAGATTCATCCACACATATAACTCTTCTATTAAGGACTCTATATGCTTTTATTGATATTGAATATCAACGTAATATTCCTTCTTCACTTTTGGAGGTAAATATTTCTAGATTATTTTTATTTTTTAGAATATAAATGTTACATCCAAACACTTTAAAGTAATTTACCTTGGGTTTCTTATTATTCCACAACTCATAAGGATTTTTCTTAAGGATAGGTATGATTGAGAATCAATTTATTATATAACAAGTTGTATTAATAGCTTCAAACCAAAAATAAATTGATAGGTCATATTCATTGATCATAGTTTGGGAAATTTTCAATATAGTTCAATTTCTTATTTCTACTACACCATTCTGTTGAGGTGTCCTAGGGGAAGAGAAGTTATTCTTATAGCCATTTTTTGACCAAAAAGATTCAAAGTCTTGATTTTCAAACTCATGGACATGTTCACTTCTTAATTATTTAATTTTATGTCCCCTAGGATTTTCTATAGTCCTAGAATACTTGGTAAAATGAGAGAAAGCTTCACATTTGTGATCTAAGAAAAAGGTCCAAGTATACCCAGAGAAGTCATATACAAGAACTTAAACATAGTTATTTCCATTGATACTTGAAAATCTAGACGGTCCAAAAAAGTCCACTTGAACCAACTTGATAGGTTGAGAAGTAGTAAATTATTTCTTTGGTTTGAAATATATTGTTTTTTGTTTTCCATTATGATAAGGGTTGGACACTCTATTGTCTGGAAACTATAGTTTGGGAAGGTCTTTAACTAAACCTTTTATAGTTAATTTATTATGGGAGTTTACATTTAAATGTCCTATTCTTCTATGTCATAGCCAAGACTCATTGTGAAATGAACTTAGGCAGGAAACATTTTGTGATTCTAGTGTGTCTAAATTTACAGGATATACATTATCATTTCTAAAAGCAGTAAATAATAATTTATTTCTAGCATCAAAAACATGGAATAAATCATTTTTAAATTTGATATTAAATACATCATCACATAGTTGATATATTCCACGTAATTTATATTTTAATCCATCAATATAGATTACTTTGGAAATTGAAATAGAGTTAGGGTTACCAATCTAACCTAAGATGATGATTTTTCTTTTACCACTCTCACCAAATGTGACATGTCCTATCATGTGTCTTTAATAGCCACTATCTAAGAACCAAATATTTCTATAGGAACTCTTTATTCAGTTTACCTACAAAACAAGTCATCCATTAAAATATTTTGGTACCCATATTTTTCTGGGTCTAGAAACATTAGTAATAGAGGTTTTTGGAATCCACAATTGTCTTATGGGTTTCTTACATATAGATTGTAAATTATTTTAAAAATAAAAATTATTTGGTCCATAAAAACTTGATGAAGTAAATGATTTTTCAAAATTGGAACTTGCAGTAAAATCATGATTTTTGGACAGAGAATAAGATTTTCCAGATTTAGGTATAAAATGTGTTTTAGATAAATATCTTTGTCTTGGTGATATACTATTCCATAAGTATACCTATGAGCTATCTATTTACCAATTAATAGAGTAAGTTTGTTTTCCCATTGTTAAACTTTTTCAAATCATTCTTAAATTGATCATCAGATAACTTTAGGTCATTTTTTTCCTTTAACAGTTGTGCATTTTTCTCTTTCTTGATAGTAAGTTTAGATTTAATATTTGCAAATAGTGCATGTTTTTTCTTTAATTATTTATACATATCCTTAAATTCATTATAAGTTTCTTTTAGCATATTAAAATACTCAAACAATTCATCATTTGTCATATTTTTAAACTCAAATTAATTTCTAGAATAATAGTAATTAGTTAAATGAGAGTTTAATAGTACCTATGAGGTATTTTTCATAAATCACATGTTTTCTATATCTTCTTTCTCATTCTATAAAGAAGCATATTCACTAGATCTGTCCTCAAATACACTCCAGGCGGCCTTCATTACTTTCTTATATTTTCTATCTTTATTCTCATACTTATTTTTATATTTTAACTTAGGATATTCAGCATTGACATGTCCTCTCCTTTTTCATTCATATCAAACTATTTCTTCTGATTTTTCATGCTTCTTCCAATCCATTTTACATTTTAACTTTTTGTCATATATTCTTTTATAATTTGGTTTCATGAAGTAATTTTTCTTTTTATAAAATTTTATGAATCTCCAAGACATCTGGTTCATTTTCTCATCAATGTCTGAAGATGATTCTTCACTACTTGTTCTCTCAACAGCAGCTTGAACTTTTACTTTGTCTTTTTTTATGTTATCGGTAGTCTTGAAGGCTATATATTTTCTCTTTGGATATTCATACTCTTGATTCACCTTTATTTCTTCTTAATACAACATTAATTTTTCCAATTAGTTCCTTTACAGAAATTTTATCAATGTCACATGATTCTCTTATGGATACTGATGTCCCACTCCATCTCTCTAGTAAGCATTGCAGAATCATCATGATCTTCTCCTTTGCTATGACAGCTCTTCCTAAAGAAATCATGGTGTTTACAATTTAATTGAACCTAAGATACATATAAAAAATATATTCATCAGGATTCATTCTAAAATAGTCTTATTTAATAGTATAAGTATTTAATCTCATCTCTTTCACATTAGTTATTCCCTCATGGGAAACAACTAAAGTGTACCAAATGTTATGAGAAATTTTATAGAAATAAATGTGATTAAATTATTCATCTCCTAGTGCATAGTATAATTAGTTCATATATTTATAGTTATTGTTATTGTATTTCTTGATAGCTCCATCCAAAGTATTTATAGTAGAATTAGGGAGTGCATATTTACTATCAATTGAAGTCCATATTTCAAATCCCTTTATTTCTAAATTTATTTTCATTTTATGCTTTCACTGATTATAATTTGTTCCATTGAAAAAATGTTGTCTATTCATAGAAAATCCTTCTAATATATAGTTCATAATATAAATATGGAAAACATTTAAAATAGGTAAACATTTAAAAGAAAAAAAAATTTAAGATCATGAAATACAACTAAAATAATAGTTTAAAAAGTCTGAAAAAGATTTTTTAAAACTAAAAAATTCCTAGAACATATGATGCCAAATGGTGGTTGGATTCAAGTACTCAAGAGGCGGTGAATTGAGTATCTATAAAAATTTCTGTTAAAAATTAATTCCTTGAAAATTTAATCCAATTGAAAAATATAATCCATGTCAGTTTGAAGTGAATTTATAAGAGTCCTAAATGTTTAATTAATTTCTCAAGATATTTATTAGTTCTCAACTATACTAACCTAAATATTATTATAATCTTTTAAACTAACCTACTGGTTCAAAACTATTATAAAAACTTTCTAAAATAACTATCATAGTTTGACTTTTTTTAATTAAATTTGATATAAAACATAGTGAATGAAAATAAAAATAGGAACAACAGAATTTAAAATAGAGGTTCAGTCTCATGCTAAGACATAGTCCTCTCTACTTGGTGATCACCTACCACCAAATAGTTAAAATTAATAAAAAAAAATTTTGATCCACACCATGGATTGGGGTTCACAATAGAAAAAAAGGTTGTCTAGGTCACTCTTGACCTCTACCATAGTTGTTCATGGGAAAAAAAACAAACATGTCACACATGACCTCTTACATAGTTCTACGTGGGAAACAAATGGATAAATAGAGTGTCATATTGAGGATATCAAGTATCCTCAATTTATGAATAGGATTCAGTGTGTGTGTAACAGACAGATACACACACTACTCAAAAAAGTAAATAAATGAACACAATAGAGATAAAGATGTAGAGTAAGGTTTAGAAGGATCTGTGTATTATTTAGTGTAGCTATGGACTCATTTGAGGTAGTGGAAATGAAGTTTGAGTCTTCTTCTTGTAGTTGACTCTAAAACATAGTGTCATAGCATCTGGGTTCTGGATTTTAGGAGTATAAGATGTTCAACTTTTTTTTTCGAAAGATGTTTAGTCCAACTCAACAGGTTTAGCTTGATTTCTTGATCTCCACGTATGTTCTTCCTTTTGAGTTATTGGGTTTTGGAAGTATTCTCAGTAGTTGCAGGAGTTCTTAGGTTTTCTTTTATTGCTACTATTATACATATCATGAATGATCTATCCTGTTATCCTTTTATCCTTTGAGGTCCAGAGGACATAATGATCTCCCCACATTCATGTACCCCATATTATATTCTAAATAACCTACAAAGATCATTAATTAATGTTAGAAGCATTAATTTATCTAAATATGACCATAAGATATAAAGTTGAATTAATAAAATAAAAAATATTTTTATGACTATTGGTAAGTCATAAGAATCGATTAGTCATTAGAATCACTCTATTGACATCACTGATTCTCTGTATCGCTGAGTCCTTTTCATTGATATCGGTGACTCTGGGTATCGATGAGTCCTCATCGATGACTTATTTTGAACTATCTTTCTATTTGGACATTGGTGAGTCATCATTGGTGACTCATTTTGAACTATTGGTGCGTCTCTCATCATTGAGTCATCCATCGGTGAGTCCTTTGAACTATCGGTGTGTCGCCCATCACTGAGTCTCTTGACATATCGGTGCGACCAATCATCGGTGACTTGTTCATCAGTGTGTTGTTTGTTCAATCGGTGAGTCTTACATTGGTGTTCTCTTTGATCGGTGATTCCTCATCAGTGAGTTATCCATCATTGGCTCCTTTGAACAAATCGGTGTCAAAGACTTTGTAAAACTTACAAGGTGTCTATCTTATACAGAATAGTACCATATTAAGTGAAATTCACAATTTCATGTAAATATACACTTGTAAATATATTGAAATAGAAATAAATATATTTTATTGACTTATTTAAATGTATTATACCATGTGACATGATATTTTCATTTATAAATATTCATGTACCTGATTATCATCACTTAAAACATAATATGTAAATTATCATAACTCATAAGTTAGTATGATTTGTGATTATTAAAACAACTATCTCACAAAGGGTCCAACACACTTTTATTTTATTTACCATCCCACCTCCAAATAGGGACTGACTACCTTATATTAATAGGTGTTATCCCCTAAATTATTATTTCTCAATCTATCCTCGTTCATTTTTAATCAAATAAAATGAAAAAACCCAAAATAGAAGAATTTAGGGATTTATAGAGTTGCAGTGAAGAATGATTAGGGAAACCTAAAATTAATGGGTTTGTGGGGTTATCCTTGACTACCAAAGACCATAAGAAAAAATTTATTATGAATTTAATGATTAATAAATCCTTGAAATATAAGAGAAATGAAATAAAGTAGGCTCCAATACTCCGGATCATGGGGTTGGAGGGTAATCCCCTTATATAAAAAAAATAGTTATTAGAATTTTAAAAAATATTATAGGGTCACGGGTCACCAGACAATTGATAGACCCCAAACCGGATTTGATTGTCCTACTAGGCTTCTAGTGGGATATTATACAACCAATTAAATGGATTTTTATCCTTAAAAATTATTTATGTATGTCTCTAGTGAATCGCATCATTCATTAATATCTATGGACTACTTAATATTCCTAGTTTCGCAGTATATGTAGTCATTCAACCTATGTTATTAGTCTATAAAATTAATATTTTCTTGAAAAAAACCTTTCACTTTGATCTATAATACTGATGCATGCCTGTCGTAGGGCGTGGAAAAAATTATTTTCCTAATGCAGCACAGTGGCTGACCAGGGTCGTCTCATTTGAGGAGCATTGAAGTTAGTTCAATCACTTATTCTAGTTCACCTAATCTAATTATTTTTGTTGTTTTATACTTTATAAAATAAATGGAATTTAATAAAATAAATGAAATTCATAAATCAAAAGAAACTAAAATTTAACTCTAAATTACCATGACATTCTAAACAGAATGTAATTAGAGAAGAAATGAAGTTCTCTCGAGAGAACTTTCAGGGAGCACCTTCATTGGCCAGTTTCAAATAATCTTAGTGAACACACTCCATCATATGTGTGGAAACCTTACTCTACCCCGGTTATGAATGAAAAGTCTACTTAGTGATCCCCAATCACACAGTCCATCGATCTCCTCAATCGAGGGAAAATGGTTGTAGATTAAGAAGTTAATCTTTAGACAACCACAGGGAGGATTACACCCACTATAAATTATCCTTAGAATTAACTCAAATAATATTAAAAACATGGTCTTAGGTTCAAGAACCTGATTACCCCCTCGGGATATTCCTCAGATTAGTTACTCATGATCATGAGTATTATAGTTCACGATTTTAAGAAGAGAGAAATAAAAGAGGGTGGTTGGGTGGACACAATAATAAAAACAATGCAATAATTTATTTGAAATATAAATTACAATTCAAAATTAAAACAAAAATAAAGAAAAGAAATGAAATGGGGATGAATTTTGGCTGTCCTCCCTTGGTGGAGATCTCCTCCTTGGTTCCTTGAAATAATGGAATGGAGAATGGGATGATTTGGGAAGGAGTAGAGGGCCTCCTTTTATAGGCAGAATTTATTCCCCAAAAGTTGGTGTATTGTAGACCCCATTAAGGACCTCTTCACATGTTCCACCCTTCATTAATGTTGTTTATAAATATCTTTTCCGTATCTCCTAAAACTTTAAGCTAATTTGTAAATTGGATGAATGAGTTATGAATTTTGTATTCTCTGTTTATGTTTCTGGCCGAAGCTTCCAGGATGGTTCTTCCAAAAATATATCATTTAATTTCCACCTTAATGACTTCCAAACTCCACCAAATTTGTTTTAGAGTCGGTCCTAGATTTCCTCGTTCTATCCAGGTAGAAACACCTCATTTGGATATGTTTAGGCCTATTTTGGGTTCCGTACAGTTGTGGGGTCCACATTGTCCGCCCGTAAAAATGTCCAACTTTAATGAATTTTTAGACCCTTTAGATGGACGAATTAGCTCCTGGTCCAGAATACAAAAGTGGAGGAAATAAAATAATTATTCAAAAAAAATTTGAATCAAAAAATTTTGAATTATATTTTTCATGAAATGGAAAAAATACCCCTGACATAAAAATATGTCAAAAATCCAGAATTAGTCATTTTTCACATTTATGCTCAAAGTAACACTAAAACCTAAAAATGTGACAATTACCCATTCAATAACACTATGGTGGGATTGTAAACAATTATTTTAAGTATAAAATATATGGAAATGTGAGCTTCGTCACTCGCCCACACTTAAACATTGCACTCCTGGGAAATAATCTCACATCCAAATCAAATTCCACACAATAATCAAAAATGAGAAAATATCAATGATCTTATACAAAATGGAAGTCCATCATGTATCATATATGAAAAAACAGCCTATCTAATTTTCATTTTAATAATAAAATTTTTGTCAACCTCATAAATAAATTCATGGCCCAATCACCACCTACCTTACATTGAATTTTATGTCACTCTTCACTCAATAAAAATTGAATCTAGAGTTATACTCATACATGAAAATCACATGTATCGCCATAGGTTTGTGAAAATTCTCATTTCTCCACATCTTGAAACATGAAAATTAATTTAATCATGAGGTATTTAACTAAATGTTCAAATGATTCAGTGGCTTAGGGTTGGTGGGAAAATGATTGAAAAAAGTTCCAGGCTAGAAAGAGGATGTTGGACTTTTAAGTACAGTGCATGATTAAATCAAATGAAAACACAGGTAATTCCTCTCTCAATCCCACTTGAAAATTTGAAAAGAAACACCAACCCTCTTATGACATGGTACATGAGCCATGAAGTTATTATAATTAATGATATCATCTAATTTCTCCTTTTTTTTCAAATCTCCAGAAAGGCACAACTTTATTTTATTTTTCTTTTTTCATGGAGGATGAGCTGAAAATTGAATACAATGAATGAATGAAAATTCATTCCCTTGATTTTTGAGAGGGAAATGAGTTATAAAAGAATGTAAAATGTGGAATTAAAACTAATCTCTATTTTGTTTCTATTTTTTTCTGAAGGATAAATGGATGAAACAAATAAAGCACAATGAAATGACGACACATGCCCAATTCTCTTATTTTCTACTACCCAAAGTATTGACACACACCTTGCATCACCAATAAATGATAAAAATCCCAATTAATTCACACGAAAGGCCCTTCACCCACACTCAAACTTGAGATATCCATGCAAAAATACTAAAAGTGTGCGTAGGTAAGGAAAAATTGGCTTGTAATGTGGCTTAAACCTATAAGGCAATTCAGGGAATCTAAGGGCTTACGAAGGATAAATGTATGGGTGGGTCTCAATATAAAATGTGGCTAGACAAATATATGCCTAAATCTTTTCAAATACATTCCATGAAATCCAATGCTTCGAAAGAGAATTATTCACAAATTATGGTTATCACACAAAATTCAAGTTTCCCTCAAGAAAGTGTGGGTATTATGAAGAATATGTAAAAGTGGTTTAGAATACCTTACAGGATTGGAAATATATTTTGAGTCAGTGTTTCATGGGAATGGATTTCAAAAATCAGTCAAACTCATTAAAATTCTTGAAAATACATTTCAAGGGAATAGAATTCATATCAACAATAATTTAAAATCCATTATTTCAAAAATCATTTCAACTCTTTCAAAATCAATTGATGTTTGAAAAGTGATAATAATATTCATTAAAACTCAAAATATGTTTGGACCAAATAATGAAAGGAGTTTAAATGATAATCATAAAAAGTGATCTCCCTTTTGAAATAAAGATTTGGTCCTCTTCCTCTAATTATCGGGGCTTCCTTCTGCCTTCATGGTCCTACAAAATAAAAATTACTCAATTAATCACAAGGATCATTTCATTTAAGCTCAAAATTAAAAGAGGGAGGGGGCCATATGCTAGATTATTTCCTAATACTGAATTTTCAATTTAAATTACTAGAAAGAATGTAAAGATAAATCTTGGTAGAATCCCCCAACTGGGCCCTGGAATCGTTTACTGCCTCTAGAGGGAAGAACCATATTTTATCCATAATCTGTCGGTGGATGAAGCTTCTTTGATTTGAACCACCATATGTGGCTTTTCCCATCATCCACGTATGTGTTATTCATGAGGAGGACTCCATGGATAGTGTACACCAAATCATCTCCATTCACATTGTGATATATCTTACATGGTGGGGGTAGGATGATGTATGGAGCATCCTCTTCATTGGTTGCTACTTGTGCAACCTTATTATTCTCTTATTGTACTCCCTCTAATGAATATTCAATGTATTTAGGTAGCATCAAGTGTTCCTCAACAGGTTCATATTCTTTTTCGTCTTCTTTTAAGGTAATGTAAGGATTGATCAAATATGAAAATTCAAAATTATAAGGAGTGATGCTCAAATTGTATTGAATGAAATCAGAAAAGGTAGAGTTCATGGAAGGATCATCTCCCTAAGTTGGTTCTGGTTCAATCACTTCTTCAGTTGAAAGTGCCTCTTGGAGTTGATTATCACTAGATGGAGGTAGGTAGTTGGTCTCCTACATCTTGACTTAAAATTCCACCAATTGGGTGGGGTCTTCTTTTAGTGGTGCTGGCACTTCTTCTTTTCAAGGCTTGGGGAGATCAAGTAGCTCCTCACATTTATTCCAAAATTTTTCCAATTCTTGTTGATCTCCCACATTTGGCTCAGCAAAAAATTCATCCTTTTTTCATCTATATCGAGTAGAATTTGTTGAGTGAGGATGATTGAGTCTTCAGGTACCCCTACATTTACCTCCTATGGTTCTTTAATGATGAGTGGTGAAATTTATTCCGCCACTATCTCAGGTTCTTACTGTGGCTCAGGGTCGGGTTGCTCCATCCTTGCATGAACATAGTCCAATGCCCATTCCATTTTCCTCACCAAATCATCCAAATTATTACTAATCCTTTCAACCTGGTAATTTAGATCATGATAATCAATTTCTGGTTCTTGATATTTCACCTGCGAGTAATCTTCCCATGCATAAAAATTAGAACTTGAATACATCATGAAAAAAACTTTTTTTTAAAGATTTTTATTAATGAAATAAAAATAAAATAAAATATTTATGAAAATGTAAATTTTGAAAAAGTGATCAAAATAACTTTTTAGCTACCTAGAAATGGTGCCAGTTTTGACGCACTCCTGTCATAGGGCATGGAAAAAGCAAATTTATTTTCCTAATGCAGCATAGTGGCTGGCGAGGTTAGAACCTAGTTCCCCTTTAGATGGCTGAATCAGATCCTGGTCGAGAAGGAAAAAGTGGAGGAAATAAAATAAGTATTCTGAAAAAATTTGAATCAGAAAATTTGGAATTATATTTTTCAGGAAATGACAAAAATACCCTTCACATAAAAATCTTTCAATAATCCAGAATTAGTCATTTTTCACATTTAGGCTCAAAGTAACACTAAAACCTAAAAACATGACAATTACCCATTCAATAACACTATGGTGAGATTTTAAACAATGATTTATAGTATAAAATATATGAAAATGTGAGATTCATCAAATACACAACATAATTTTTCAAATGGAATTTCTAGCCTAAATTCCATGACACCATACCTGATCATTCACAAATAATGCCAATCGATTATCCTCTATACCAATTTACATTGAGATCTCCCTAACCCACATTAGAAGATATAATTTCTATATCTTGGTCATGGAGTATTTTACCAAATGAAATTGTGAGGTGGATACAAAATGAATGTTTTCCTACACTATTCAATGGTGAAAATGCATGTAATTTCAATATTAGCTTTGAGATCAACTCAATCGCCACCCCACTATCAGCACCTGATTTCTAAACAAGGTTAGAACCAAGTTCCCCTAATAGTTCCTATTTTAATAAACATTAAACCATACCATATCCTTAAGTACCATAATCACTACTATCCTAATAAATACGCAATACCTTCATTAAATATAGAATTTATCTAGTTCTTATAACAATATATCCATTCCATACCCATAGATCAAAAACTATATTTTTTATTTCAAAATCCATGATCCAAAAATGAAACCATATCACCTAAATGTTGTCTACTAGTGGAAATGGACTATAATTATTCTTGGGAATACTATACCATTGTTAACTCAAATAGATAATAATAGATAAATCAATACATAAATAATATCAACATTTATATAATTAAACATTAGTGTTCACATAATATAATTATAATTATGAGCTACCTATTTTTATAAAATACCAACATGCTATAAAAAATAAACCCATTCTATTAAATAATTCATAAAATATATTTTGGATCACCCACTAAATAAATAATTTACAAATATTAGTAAAAAAATAGATTCAATACTTCATAATCTCAAACCTCTCCATAGACTCCTCTCTGTAACCCCATCAGGTTACTCTAGCCTGACCACCGATGCAATGAGTTTCAAATCCCATATAAAAAACATGAGGCCAAAATTTCCACCAAATTTCCTGTGTAGAGTGTGAGAATAAATATTAGTATGATACCAACATGGAACCCTAATATTAAATGAAGTATACTAAGTGTATTCACAGAAAATAATGAAATAATAAACAATATGTAAGTACCCATGTCAAGTCATCATGTGTTGACTAGTCCACCAGGAAACTCGGCCCTACCTACTTTGACCTATACTGAAGAAATATCAAGTTAGATTAAATAAATAATTCTATAGTGTTCAACAGTATAAAAAACAATCCACCAAGTAATTGAGGACCCAGTTCATTGTATTCCCCTAGAGAATTATTCATCAGGTCAGAGGACCCAATTCATTATCATCTTATAAAGTATTATACATGATGAATCTAAATAGAGAGAGTCTCCAAATCCCTTTAGGATCATACATATTATATACTACTTGTGGGATTCCTAGTTTCCCTTAGGAGCTGTGATATTGTAACTGAATAATGGGAGACATTAACTCCCTTGGGAATCATCTAGGTTATATTCAAATAGTGAGAGTCCCTATCTCCCTCATGAATCACAAGTCTACATTTGAACAATTTAAGTCACTATCTCCCTTGGGAATCTCCTGGACTACATCCAAATAGTGTGAGTTTCTAGTCCCTTGGTAATCATAAGGATACATGTGAATAATGAAAGTTTCTATATCCCTTGGGAATCATTGTTATTATGATGGATCATGAACAATATCTATATCAATCAACATCTATAAATAAGGTAGTTATTCAATAAAATCAAGCTATATCAATGATATTGGAATAAACAAGACATCAATCACATAGAACACACAACTTATAACTACCTCTCATATAACAATTATTACTCTCCAAGAACATTTCTGATGATAATGATATCAAGGGTCTTTCACATCATGATTAACTCTACTCGAGGTTCTTTTATCCCAAATATAGTTTTTGGTCAAAACCACTACCACTTAGCAATCCCCAAATTTGAATGCTACAATCCACCATGATAATACCAACTCATAATTCATTCTAAGATAAACCAATTCGTTTTCTTGTCTCATACAAGGAAAAATAACCCATTAATCCTCCTATGAGTCTACTTAATTCCTAGACATTGCTACTAACGCAAAAAAAATTACACCCATGATTATGTAACAACCTTATGGACATACCCAACATTAAAAAATGCTCTAAGCATATGAAAAACCCATCACCAAGCTATCCTATCATGCCACCATTAGGTAGATCCCTCAATAAACCTTGATAATCCAAATAAGGATTATTTATAAAGATCCTACCTTAATTACAATCTTCTCAATTTCTCTCTAAGAGAAACCAAGGTCCTCAAAACTTGCCTACTCATAACCTGAGTGTCCCTGTAAGTAAATACATTAATAGACAAAACATTTTGGAATAATCTAAGAAATCCATGTCATTGATACCTACCAATCCTCATAATTAGTATTTAATAAATTCCAAACCAAAAAGCACAATCACCATAAAGAAGTAAATTCTAAATAATATTGGATATACCTACATATTAACAATCAATCACATGGTAACCCACCCTTATAACACCTATTAATGATCTCTAATTATTTACCTATCAACACTAGAGATTATAAGATCAACATAAATCCTCAAGCTCTTAGATTCACTCTCGTGTAAAAATAATATGGTCAATGTAATCTGTTCAACACTCACTTGGATTCACTTTGATACCAAAATCCTATGGTCAAAATACTATTTTCAACCCACATCCAAGAATTTCACATAAGAAACCCAATCATTAAACCACCCCTCAAGATCCTTCCCACTCAAGACCCTTCTAAATAACCCATGAGTACATATCTTAGGATACATTTCATTATACTCCTGAAACAACATCCATTCAAGTTTTTTTGTTTGAAACTAACATACATTCCCCTTTGTGACATATTCATCGGGTGACCCTAAAATCGCTAAACTGGATGGAGAACACTCATTATGGGAAAAATATTGTAACACCCATAGATTTTATGAAAAATATTCTTTTAATTTCATTGATGTATTATATTATACACTACACCAAGTTTATCTTGTATTATACGCAACACCGTATTAGCTTGCAGTATATGCAACACTATTCTTGGCTCGTGTTACGCACAATTTCAACTTCATTTTGTGGAAATTATTCTACTCAACATTAAGTATATATTTTGTTTAATGTATAAATAAAATAAGTTTTTATTATGTTAAATGCAACACCAAATGGTGAATTCACTACAGGCAGCCCTGACTTGGCTTGAATTACACGCAATCAAGACCTTCCTCGATAGTGTGTGTAGTATGCAATACCGAGTTTCACTAAATGATATATTATTATAATATTATTATGAACTAGTCGTTATGAATAGTAATACCCAATTTTTGAAATTTTATAAATTTAATCGTTCAAAATGGACTTCATTTTTTGGATATGGAATATTGAAATTAGCCTAGGGTGAATTTTTGGTATTTTTCTGAAAAATTTCAATTTTTGATGAATAGTGAAAACACTAGGTTCCTATTTAAAAACAGACTTTTTATTTAAATAATTATTTATTTTATTTAAATTTATTTTATGTCTAAATTTATACATAATACCTATATAATTTCAATGTAATTCATTGGAGTCATTTTATAATAATTTTCGATATATAAAAATTTTATTGAACTTTTCACCGTCTTTTACCTACCTCCTAGGAGCTTTTTGAAGACTTACATAAAACATAATTTTACTACTTCTGTGAGTGGAATTTCGAAAATCCTAGAGACACGGTTAATATCATGGAGTAAAATCTGGTTCAATAGGATAAAAATAATTTTTGGTGAATAGTAACTTTTTTACTTTTACTTAACACGGTTAAAAGTAAATAGGGTAATTAAGGGTAAAAATGATATTATTATTACCCTAACACATGCCCTAATTCTATTGGATAAGTGTAATTCGACCAAAACAAACCTTAGGAATAAAATATTTCCCTTATTGCACTTGTATTAGATTAGTACATTTATTATTATTTTATTTAAAGAAGAGTTAAAATGGTTAAAATCAAAGTTTAATAACTAAAACATTTTTAATATAGGGTTATACATAGGATAAATTCAACTATAAATATTAATTAGAAAGATAAAACGATTTCCTACATAATGGTATTTTATTTATAATTTTTAGACATTAAATAATTTAATTTATGTATGACACAATGATGATGCAGTAATTCTCTAATTAATGAAATATTAACATAATTGATGTTATAAATACCTAAATAAATGTAATTTGAGACTTTTTATGAATTCCACTAATTTTATAGGTTAATATGACATGTTCGTATTTATTTAATTAACCTTTTTATAACTAATAATTCTGTTATTATTTTCGCAAAAATCAATTACCAAATAGTGTCAAAATTGACATAAAATAGTTTTTAAAACAAATATTATATTATTAATTGTTATTATATTCCTAAAAATCTAAGGTTCGTCCAAGATACTTATATCATGATATGTATATCATAAATTTACCACTTGGGGGTATCTTGGATGTATAAGGTAATTTTATTAACTATATAATATAAAAATACAAAGTGACATGGTAATTGTCAATCTAATTAACTAAGAGTTAAAACTAAAAGATAGGTTTAATATACAAACCCAAACCTATCTAAAATCTATTGGTTGAGATGATTTAAACCCATCCCCACTTTATATTCCAAATAAATCCATTTGGAGCTATTAAAACCAAATATGACTTTATTATAAAATAATATTTTAAGTTTTTCCTAAGGTGCCCCTCTCCTCCCTTATAAAAGGGAACCTCTTCCCTCTTCTCCTCACTCCACTTTGAGCCTTCAAGCTCATCCAACCCCTACAAATTTCTCTTTTCCACTTTCCTAGTAATATTGTAGAGGTCATGTTCTTCTTCACAGACCAATTTTAGTTCCATAAAAGGAGGTTTCAAAGAGGCTTGTCGAAGAAGAGGTAATATCCGTTACTGATTCTTCCAAATTTATTTCTTCTTCTACTTAATCTTCTCTTGTTGTTTCATTATGAAGTAATAACATCAATATAAATAATATAATTTTATGTTATTATAAATATGAAACAGACCTATTTCACCTTCTATCCATCCTATGGAAAACGAAATCACCACACGTGCGTACGTACGGAATACCGTCTCCACGCCGTAGTGTAATCTATTTTCCACCACCACCTTTATTGGATGGGTAAAATGGTGTAAATAAATAACTATATATGATTATTGTAAATTGATATTGATTATGAAATATTATACATACACTTCAATAAAATTCCACAATCATGGGAATGATATCATCGCTCGTGCGTACGTACGGGCTACTGTCTCCACAAATGCGATGAGATTCCTTTTCCATGATTAAACATTCAAGAATGATTATAAAGTATATATAATGAATAATAATGAAATATATGACATAATTAAGCTACTGTATTTATGTATGCATATATATATATATATATTTCATCTACTTACTTCCATTCAAGTCAATAAAGAAAATGAAAACAGCGTTCATGCGTACGTATGGCCTACCATCTCCATGAACAGTTTATTTCATTTCATTTATCTATATATATATATTATATATATATATATACTGAATATATATGATATATAAATCATTATTTACATTCTGGAAGTAATTAAATCATTATATAAGTAATAATAATATCAAGAACAGCAATTCCAAACACGTACGATAAATAAAATGTTTTACCCAAAACGCTACTTTAACATGGAATTTACAAAATAACAGGTTATATAAAGTCATAAGTGAACCATATATGATATCATAACAATGAATATGATTCAATAATAAGTAAATGACATTATTTAAATCATTATACACGAGTTTCGGATACGTACGAAGCATATCAGAACTAAGGTAAGGGATAACTTTTCCAATCTTGTTCTTATCTGAGATTGTTTATTCGTAAGTATTTACTGGGGTTATGTTTATCATCCATGTCAATGTTTTTGAAAATGTTTTCATAAAATGTTTACTATTCTTCCATGTATTTTCAAAGTCATTTTTACCCTTTTTTGACTTTTACCACATGGTATGTAAGGACTATTTCTTTTGTTTACCATACGAAGTACTCTTTGACTTTTCCAGAAAAATTATGAGAAGAATGTTTTTTTAACTTATATGGAATTAAATTATTTTTACAGTTTCATAACGCCTCATTTTCATGAAGCTTCCTCTACAAGATTTCATGATTATTTTCAACAAAACCCTTTTCTTTTAAAATTACATGGAATATTGTGAAAGAAAAATGATTTTGAAGAATAAAGGATATTTTCCTCAAGAATTCGTTTCAGGTGTTTTATCAAAACTATTTTCCATTTAAATGACATTATTTAATATGTTTATGTTTCAAATATAATGCCTCCATTATTTACATGGTTTTAATCTTCTTATGATGAAATTATATCCATTTTTTATATGGATTATGTTATGATGGCATGATGTTTAAGAATCCCATTCTATTACATGGGTTATGCTATGATGTATGATTTATAATTTTGTGGCACACGAAAGTATGATTTCATTATGAGATAGGTGGGACCTATATATCCCTACAATGCATTGGGAAAAGATTTATATCTCATGATATAGACAGGGCTGGAATGGTAGGTTAATCGGGTTCAGTAATACAGTACTGGAACGAGGAGTGAACTCGATTCCGAAAGGGACTTTGTCCACTAAGACGGTCTTAGCAGCATTGCCTTGGCTACTATGGAAATCATATCATGTGATTAATGGTTTCCACAATCACATGTTTTATCCACTTTCTATTTCATCATGATTGATGTTCCTTTATGATATATTCCTTACGTACTTCCAAGATTTATGTCTTTACTCAAGATTTTGATGTTTAGATTTTATGTTCAAGATTTTTCATTCAAATGTTTATGGATTATTTTATGTTCTCTATATTTACCCTTACTGAGCATTTGAGCTCACCCTTTTTATGTTTTCTTTTCCCCATGATTTAAAGAATGTTTTTATGTAAGAAACAAAAGGGGAAGATCTTTACAAGAGATGTTGAAGATCTTTCACCACGATTAGAAGATTATATTCTGAGTTTCCAAAGACACTAAACTATTACGGTCCTTGTGTGTCTGTTTTTGTTATGTATTATGTATTCTTAAAAATTAATTTAATGTCCATGTACTTCAATCTTTGGGTCTTTACAAATATGCTATGCCTATTGTTTCCTATGGTTATGAATGCCTCATAATCCCTATAAAGGTATCTCAAACTCAAATACTAAATCATGAAAGCATACAACACACAGAAATAATAAACATATTGATTTATATGTTAGTTACTATATATATAATATTCAATGGAGTTATCTCATTGAGTATCATCACTTGATTCATCTTTTTTCACTTGATATTGAAGAATTTTGAAAACCATAAAATAGTAAAATTTATGTATTTATAGATATAAAATTAATAATAGTGATATAAATATCAAATAAAAGTCTATATGAGGTTAACCGTACCTATTAAAGAGTGCTGGCATATATGGATCGTGGATCAGATGGTGAAAAAAAATACTTAGGAGTCAATAGAAGTTATAGGAGGGGCCAAACCTTCTAGAAATGTAGTTGGAGGGGTACCACTTTTTATTAAAAAAATTAATTATTTGTTTTTTTAAAAAAAAATAGGTTATGGGACTCTAGTATCCTAATGGAACGCCACTAAGATTCTAGTTTCTCACTAAGTTCTCAGAGTCTTGTCCTATATAATCTTTTAACTGGATTTCCCAGCAAACTCTTTATGAGATCCCACAAAGCTTTTGGTGGTATCTATTGTTGATCAGTAAATGGATAACAGTTACATGCCACTAGAAAATAAACTTAAAAACTCTTTTCACATATTCATACACTTCTAAAAACAAATTAATAACACCTTAAAATATACCCAAAAGTCCCCTCCTGATCGATGTTTAAAATTTAAATTTACTTTAACTCCAATTCCACTAGATTCCAAACTGTTTCTAAAATCAACCAACTCTTAACAATTTGGTCCATTACACTCCCATTATATAGACCATATGGAATATTTTTTACCACTTTAGAATAAATGTGGTTAATTTCGAATATAGTAGTCTTTAAATAATATCCCTAAAATTATATAATAATGTCACACTAAATCATTTGTGATTAAACCATATCTAATAAGTTGTTATTCTTCCTCTTAGTCACACCATTCTATTTTGGTGCTTCAAAGGATTGAGTTGTAAAACAATTCCATAATTTCTCAAATGATCAGTAAATTCCTGATTCAAGTATTCTCTACCTTAATGTAATCATAGGATGTCAATACTTTTTTCTAGTTGATTTAATACTTTATTTTAAAAAATATTTATTCCTTTCAGAAAAATTGATCATTTTTTATAATAAAAACATAACCTGGATGACTAAATTCCTCGATAATGGTTAAAAATTGCTTATACCAACGGTTTTCTTGAGTACTCTTTGACACAAATAAATAACTATGTATTGAATCCAATAGTCCAGTAGCCCTTTCACCTTCTTGATTAAAAATATCTTTAGTCATTTTTCTTAATAAAAAAGATTCTCATTTATCAAGTGTTTCAAAATTTAATAGGCCCAAAAATCCATCTCTATAGATCCTTTTATGAATTTCATATTTACACACCCAAGGAAAAAAATTCAAAGATGAGTGGTCTTATAATCAACATTTAAATTCTTATCTTGAGTGTTATATACCATGATATCTATATTCAGAATGTATAAACCAATCACCATAATCCCAATGAAATAAAACATTTCATTTAGATATAAAAATACACATGTTCTTAATAATGAGTGAAGATCCAATCTTATCCAAATAAGATAGAGAAGCCAAATTTTTATTCATAACCAAATCATAATAATAGTTTTATAATTAAATAACCAATCCATTTCATAGAATTAGATCATAAGTGTTAGATTCCCAAAAGATAACTCTTTTCCCATTACTTAAACATAGATGTACTTTTATTTTCATCAATTATCTCTAATTTATGAGTCTATGATTATCTAAAAAAATATATGATGCACACCTGGTATCCAATATCCATGAGTTGAAATTAGAGAAATTGGTTTCTATAATATCCATATTCGTATACTTAGAATTATTCTCCTTGAAAAAGATTCTGAACCTTAGAAATCCAATTAATAAACTATAGGTTAAACTGATAATTAATCATGAAATGATATTCATGATACATATCATTATCTATAACAATACATATCATTTAGTGAGTATCATGATTTATATCATTTCAATAAATATTTTTATTTAATTTACTACCACTAAAAATGATGATCCCTTCATCATATCCATTTAGTGAGACAAGACCATATTTCACTATTTGTTGAGTTACATGGTTATTTACCCAATATTTTTAAATTTATGTAGTCCACCATGACAATTATATCATGTATAATTCTTAGATATAATACTAGAAAAATTAATGATATACATGGGCATTTACCATGGTCATAGTTTTTGTTGACAATGCCAAAAGATTTTATCCATGGTCAGTCTTTATTTTTCCCCTATTATTATAGAAGTAGGGTAATTTCAACAGGCATAGGACACTCATTGATATATGTTAAATATATAAAATAAAAGCATATTTCATTGTGTGTTTATATATATATTGATATTAAAAAAATATAAAATAATGAGTATAATAAATCATCAGGAACATATATAAAAAATTTATTTCTAATCATAATAGATCATAAATATACACTACATAAAATGTGATTCCCATAATCAATGTTTTCAACACACTCCTCGGTATTAGAATCACCCATAGAAACACTAACACCATCATGACCACAAACAGAGCCACCACCATCTCTAACATATCCATGATCATCATTTTCACAAGCATCACCATCATCACCACCATCTATATCAGAACCTAGAGTAGAGTAACCCTAAAAATTGAACGCATAATCATCAAAAAAATAATTAATCATTATTTCACTATTATGTAGCCATAAATAAAAAATAGAAGACAAATAATTCCGGATTTATTCATTTATTATGTTTTGGTTTTTCTGAGGTTATTCTTCCACTCTTTATATTTCGTGTTCAATGGAATATTTAATTTGTACATATATAACTATAAAAGAAATAGTTTTTGAATAACAATCAATAGAAGACCAGTATTTAGATGGTCCAATATTCTTCCCAAGATAACCCCCAAACCCTACCCTGATTCTCATCTGCTAGCACCTATGTAAAATAACCCATTAGACACAAAATATATAGTTCTTTTTCTACAGGTTATTTAAGATAATTTATTTTAAAAATATATTTCATTAACTCAAATGATAAAAAAATTTAAATATTTAAAAGTAATAAAATTAAGAAAAATTGATATTTGATTACAATTTTTTATTAATTCTCACTGTTTATGGTGCTTTAATTTTTTTTTCTTCTTGAAAAAATAAATCTGGATCTTGGAACACGACATTCAATAATAAATTTACTTTTATGAACAATATTATCAAAAAATTAGAAAGTTATCTATTAATAAACATAAATTAAACTATTCAAAATTAGTAAACCTAGAAATACACTAAATTATATTCATCTAGACTAATTGAAACTAACCAAAATAGAATATATTTTAAGATGAAATACCTAAAATAAATTAAATATAATGAAAATTAGTTGAACCATCATAAATTGAATGAAATTAATACAAAGATCCAATTCAAATAATTGAATCAAAGAAAATAATATAGAACCTAACTTTTTAAAATAATTCAATTTATTTTAGTTTGGTAAGATTCATTTCAATTTAACTTAGTTTTTCTCTGTTCAATTTGGATTTATTTAGTTCAGTTATGTTTACTTTGGATTCATTTTATGGAACCCCAATGCCACCATCATATTGATATTTCCTTTATTTATTTATTTTTAATGTTTTAAGGGTTTGAAACTTAAAAATATAAAAAATTGGAGGGAAAATAATGTTTCACAGTTAGTTCTAACCATGCATCCCAACTATGAATGGGGACGAGTTTTATTCTAGAGAATTATGTATAGTTAGTGAACTACTCTCTTAATCATGAAATATAACTGTGCATGCAATCCACTTGGATTTCAGATGTTACAACATGATTGGCATAATAATTTCAAAACTATGCATACAAACAATTTGATCTACCCATAAAATTAAATTTATCTTTTATACTTTTTCTTTACTCTAAAATCATCTTATGTTTCTTCCTTACTCACATTCAAACTCTCCAAAACTCCCTCCAAACATGGACATACAATATTAATTCACTTTTATTCATCATTTGATGTGTATTATATAAGGAAATATTCCTCTATTAAATCATTTCCTTTCCTTATCTTCTCATTTTTCCATTATTATTCTTTATATTTCTTCATTACATTCCCTAGCCATCTATAGGGGTTGAATTCATGACTGAGGTTTGTCAAAACAAGGGTCTATTTATTCATTGGATTCTTGAAGTTTGTCTATTATCCAAATATCATGATATTTTAAAAAGGAAACTAAGTTTCATTGGAATATGATAGATATCAATACTTAACTTCCTTTTTTTGGTATACTCTTACTTCATACAATTTTCAAAAATATTCCTTAATATATTACTATATAAATAATTTTTATAAATTGGATTATAATTTATCTTATCATATTGATGATTGTTTTTTATTTTATGGGTGTTTCATGGTTTAGAGGGGTTATTTAATGAAAAGAAATTACCATTCTTACAAGGTGTTTGTCACAATACTATAGTAGTTTTTTTAATTCAAATGAATTTTTGGGTAATGTTTTTTAGGGTGTGTGATTTATAAAGAATATTTTTATAGATATGGTAATTTTTTGGTAATTTTATTATTTGATATTGATTATTGTTACAATTATTTTAAAAAAGATTTGGTGATTTCTATAATTATTTAAGTTGTCACATTGGTGACTTGTGTTACAAAATTAGGTTTTAGAATATATTCACATGGGGACCTTTAGTAGTTTTATGAGTAATTGGGATGATTTCTACATTCGATTAGATTATACATTGGATACCTCCACTAGTGAATTTCATGATCTTACTAGGGTATTACCACTCAACAAGGACAAGTGGAGAAGTTAGGGTCTGAGTCTATTAGTTTATCTATAGGATAGTAGGAATTCCATAAGTATGGTATTAGGTTATCCCATTATATTTGAGTTTGATATCCCATGTTTTTTTATGTTCAAGTCATGTTTTACTCCTTACTTTTCATTTTTTATCATATATTATTCTTTAAAAAAATTCCATATACCTTACTCTTGTTTGTTTTCAAATGATTTTGTTGTTACTAAATAAAGTGCATTATGTTTTTTATTTTCTATTATTGTAAAACTAAAAAATAAATGTATTTTATAACTTTATTTCAAACAGTTTTGAAGTATTAACCTTATGAAAGGTGTTGTGTAGATTCATATTGGTATCCTACTATGTAATTTATCGCACCCTAAATACACCCACCAGGTGTGTGCAGACCGTGTTTTATATAATACAAGTAAATATAAAGGAACCACTTATTTTGGTTCGATAAAATTGATTATGTATTCATGTTGTTAGTGAGTGTATGAATAGGTGGTGACCATGGGTTATGAGTTATGGTTTATGTGCTATTTTTGGTACTTGTGGTTTTTTCGAATATACATGTATTGGCCACTTATGCCTTTACTTTATTTTAGTCTCTATGTATATTACACTTCATGTATCTCGCTTTATAATTTGATTAACATGTTGGGATTGGATATATAATTGGATTTACCTTCTTTATTCCACATGTGATTGGAATTATATTTTTTAAAAGTTTATTATTTATTTGGTATGTTTATCTAATGAATGGATACCTTTTATCAGAATATTTTTTGGACTTATCAATTTTATTTACTAGATTTATAGTTGGAATCATTCCAAATAGTTATGTTTGATTCATGAGTTCATATACAACATTATCCTACAGTATTTTTGTAATTTTATTCTCTAACATGATCTATTTTTTCCAGAAGAAGTTTCAGATGTCTATACCATTTAAATCACCTCCATTGTAGGATCTGAGACATTTCATCTTCTTAACAGACTCTATTTCTTCCATAGATTTCAATAGAACAAATAATCTAAACATGTATAATTTATTCTTAAGGAAGTAAACTCAGACCTTTCTTGTATTATAATAAATAAATCTAATTAATTAAAGGGTACCACTAGTCCCCACATATCTAAGTAAAAATGAAAAAAATATGGATCATAGGATTCTAACCACTCAATTTTAATGAAACTCATGTCTTCTTCCCATGCACATTTCTCTCACAACATCATATATGTGTGTGTGATCTAGATTCAACATACCTTTTTTCCATTAGAAAATTCATATTGTCCTCATTAATATGTCCATTTATAAAATTTCATAACTCCTAATCTTCAAAAGTTATTGTTTTGGAAATTTAGGATCCATCTAATCTTCCAACCAAAAAAATGTTCCATCCATTACTCTACATGCCATGACCATGGACCCTTGAGTCACTTTCCAAACTCTACTCGTAAATATTGTTCTATATTCTCCCTCTTTGTGCTGAGAAACATAAATTAGGTTCTTTCATAGTTCAAGGTTTTTTATAACTTCCTTGGGCCTCCCTAAACAATTTTTCTTCATCTTAATATTAACATTGCATTTTCTTAATATTTCTAGAGCTTTATCACTCACCATGTGTACCTTGATGAATATTTTGAATATAAAATTAACTATATTCATTTCCTCTACTATTTAGTGAAATGGTGCACTAGAATAAACAACTGATGGTTTCATCAGAATGTTGACACTTAGTATCAAACTTCTACTTCCCATAGTTATACTCAAAAAAATTAAACTTTTTAAATACATCATTCCTTTAGATTCTATATAATTATTACAATTCTTCTTGAGATAACCATAATGAAAATATGAAGGATTAGGGATAATTGGTTTTCCTTAGATTCTATCTTGATATTTATCTTCCTATTATTTCTTCTAACTTCTCCTCTGATATGAGTACCCTCTTCTTTACGAATTCAAAACATTACCAAAAGGTTCTTGAACCACTATACTATAGATTTCATAATTGAGGATAAATTTACATACATCCTAAAATACCAAGTGAATATTTTTACTTTAGTTACTCAGTATTGTTACCATTACATCCCATTATTCTAACAATAATTAATGTAAAATACTTTTCAAAATATCATCCATGAAAGTTACCTTAACTAATTTTAACTAGCTATGGATCATGTTGAATCATTCACTTGATCTGGAACTAACCTTCTACCAGATATCCTCATGTTGAATAACCACCAAATAGATAACAAATTTTTATGTGTCATGGTATTCCCATATATATCCTCCATGTATTTCATCAACTTTGCAGAATTTTTCTTCTCACGGATGTTAATGTCCAGGTTCTGTGCCAATGATATACCAACCAAACCATGTGTTTTATTATCTAACCTTTCCCTTTTATTTTTCTAGGTAAATTTTATTTTAAATATATAAAAAATAAGTTCTAGGTCCTTTTATATGGGATAATATTTCATATGTACTTTCCAGAAACCAATGTCCATTCTATTGAACTTATCAACCTAGAATTTATCTTCTTATAACACCATACCTTTGAATAATAAAAAAATCCCACTAAAAATGAAATAAAATCAAGTAATGCGGTGAATATTACCTAAATACAATTTCTATCATGTTAAGAGTCTGAAATAAACACAATATCTGATACTACTTGTTCAGATAAGGGAACCATGTAACCTATTCCAGATTCATTATCAATGATTGATTGGTCCTTATTACACCAAACCAAATGGATATTTATAATAGAATTCTCATCCATTTTGTTTCATTTCTCTTATGATACACCCTTTTTTTTAAATGTAATATAATTCCCCTTCTATAAAACCACATGAATATTTATTTTCCAAAAATAATTTTTTCCTTTTGAATTTTGTATCTTAAATTTTATTTTCATATTGAGATAATATTAGGATAGAAACATCACCATTTCATAAAGGTGTGTTCAATAATCTCAATAATTCTTCAATTTCATATAATATATAAGGTTTATTATGAATGAATAATACTTATTTTTTGGGTTATCCCCTTGGTGTGGAAACCATTTTTCAATCTAAAAGAACTAAACCATCATAAGGAGAGAATCTAGAGTCCAAATCTCTAGAACCTAGAGAAATTATGAAATAGAAGAAACAGATTTTTTAGGATTGAAATTTAGATAGAACTAATATAGAACTATAGGGTGTTACTGAAATTAAAACCATTGGATGATTCTTAATAGAGGAAATGTAGAAAAAATTAAGTAATGACATGGTCTTCAAAAGATATAATTGTTCTCTATGATGGAATGTTTTTAATTTAGAGATACTTGACCGAATAGGGGATCAATCATGAAGATCATTTGTGGTACATATAATCCCATGGAAAACATATGGAAGTGATAAATGGAAGCATTTTATTAATACTCATATTTAAATAGGTTTGATAACTTATAATCGTGGGTCATTCAAGTCATTCCATTAATTTTAATTATCCTTTATTTTCTCGGAATAAAATTAAAGATTAATTTCCCCATGGATTAGGGAACAATATTGATCCATGTAATATCATGTATTATTTTTTTCCTTGGGCTTAATTATTTTTTTATTGGTCATATTTTCATTATCCATAAGGAGGGTGTAGTTGTGTGGTGATTTGATATTTCTTTGTCTTTCAAGTTACAAATGCTTGTGAAATGGTCCGTTATAGAAATTCTTTACTTTATAAGCTCCATTAGAGCTAATCTTAGAGGTTTTATTAAAATCAAGCCTCAATTGGACCTGAAAAGTTTTATCATAGCTCATGAATTGAGTAATATGTATAACCAATCTCTGATTGAGGTCTTCTAGAGATCAGTTTAGTAGAAACATCTTTCCCCAGTCTTATAGGAGAACCTCATCAAATAGTTTTGGATATCTTTTCTATTACATTTTTTGGAATTTAGTAGGTGTAAAGATATTTTGAGGGAATGTAATTTGATGAGAGTAAGATCTGATTGGATAATTTTAATAGAATCAATTTTGGATTCTTGAAATTGTAGATAGAAGATAATTTATTGTAGAATATTATTAATCTTATTTTAAATGGAGACTAATAAGTAGTGATGAAAAGGTGGGAATGAGAGAGGATATATAATAAATAACTTATATTGATACGAATTTCACTTTACCAAAATGCAGCATACAACATCTAAGAAGTGAAAATAATAGTGAAACTTTTGAAGACCTTAGATGAAATATATGATAATCCCATGATGATGAAAAAAGTGTTATTTATTTGGACAATTTTCTACATAAGAATATCAAAATTATGGTATATATCCAATAATATCACCAAATTACATTTTATTCAGATTCAATTTCAGTCAGTTTATATAACCTTTAGATATTCGGTTCGAACACTGTTGTTACTTTGTTCACTTCTAAAATCATGGGATATGATGGTTACAATTGTGAGAAATTCAAGTGGAAAGTATAATTACGATATCATGGACTTTCATTAATTGAACTTGAATGGATAAATTCATTAATAGTAAATATGGATATCTTCCATAAATTCATATAACATGGAAGTAAGAGGAATATGCACCATATTGAAAATTAATCAGAATGAAAATGGTGTGAGGAGCCATATTATGGGAAGCTTGGTGGATGGTTCTTTCTTGTGTTGGAATAATTAGAGGTAAATCCACATTAAGAAATATTATATTTAACAAGGGATAATACCATAAAATATGCTAATGAATTTGGATTTTTGAATCAAGTATTGGAAGAAAGGATTGTATTTATCCTAAATTCCACCACCTCATTGGGGTCTTGGGGTAATGACTCCAAAAATTCATTTGAATCAATTTATAAGAGGAAGAGTTTGGGTGATTATACTTTCAAAACACTTGGAAAGGATTATCTTATAGATGAAAATTATATTGAAATTTTAGGTAAAGGAGAATTTTAAATCCAAAAAAATTAATACAAGCATGATGAAGTTTAAGTTTATCATACTCATCATAGACCATCATATGAACCATATTTCAATTAGTAAACTAGATGATTTAGGATTTTTTACTATGTTTATGGATGAATCATGGTATATTTCATGTGTCTCTATGGTGTTTGAAAAATTAGTGAAGAAAAAAAAGTTTACCTTTTAGAAGTATCCAAAGGTGAAAATCATGCTTGAGAAATCACTTCTACAAATTTGCAGCATGAATTTCTTGGGAATGTTGATGAAAAGGTTATGATGGTTCTTTATTCCATAGTATTACTAAATTAATAAATCATGGAGTTCATAACATGCAATTATTTCATATCTATGATGTATTTGAAGTTGTCTTTTAAAAAATAGAGTAAAACACTAATGTGTTAGAAGATGTAGTTGGATTGCATGAATGTTTGGGTACAGTCTTTGATACAATCTCATGGAAGTTCAATATTATATATTACCTTCATTGATGATTTCATAATGAATGTGTGGGTGTACTTTCTAAGGAACATTTACAAGATGTTTGAGACTTTTATCTAGTGGGTCCATGGTGTAAAATGATATAGAAAGTAATTTTAAGAGTGTATGTTCTGACAATAGTTTTCAGTAATAAAGTAGATTTTCTAAGATGTTTTGTTAGTGGTAGGGTATTTGGTTTGAGAAGACCTTGTCTAGAAATCCATAATAGGATGGAGTTATGGAAATTATGAATAAAACATTGGAAGAAAAATATAGAAGTATGAAGACTCACACAAGACTCCTCAATTTATTTTTGGAAAAAGTGGTGAACTTTTCCACCTACTTAATTAACTGGAGTCCATTTTCACCAATCAGACAAAAAAATCATAATCTCGTTGATCTAAAAAAAGAATTTACCTCAACCACCTTAGAGACTTAGGGATGATATCTTATATCCATTTTTATTCCATTTAACAAGAAATATAGAATGATAATTCTTGAGCATATTACTTTATAGGCTAAGATGACGAAGGGTTTAATTATTGAATCTAGTATAATAATTGTTAGAATTCCATCAGAAGTAAAAAAATATGATATTTAAGGATTATATATTATAAAAAGAAAAAAAACATTGTATAATATTTAGGTAAGAATAAATTTTCATCAAAATCATAGGTTTACCTGGATGGATGTCTAGAAGGTATGAATGTTGCAGAAAATCTAAGAAGAATTACAGTTCTAGAAACAGCAGACTAGCTAGAGTAGGTTTCATAAGAAGGTAAGCTTTTTATGGTGTTTCTAAGGATAGATATATCAAAGAGTGTAAGGAATTTGGAAGCCTGAGCATCATAATTTCACACTCTATAAGTTGTATTACCATAATGAACTCAACTATAGGGATAATTACATAGGTCTACCTGGGAAAGGAATAAATTGAAAAGGTATAAAACTAATTTAAATTATTTTATTCTAATGGATAATAGAGAACCCAAAATAATTGATTAGGAAAGGAGTTTTAAAGGCTATAAGAAGTTGTAGTTATCAATTAGGGTTAAACTTTATTCCCTCCATGTGCCCATAACATGGGAGTTGATGGGAAAACCGATTAAGAATAAATTATTCAAAAAAATGGTTTTTTAACTAAAGAATGGGGGATATAGTAGGTGAAAGTAAAAGGTTATGCTATTTATAAAGGGGTTTCAAAAAATTAAAGGATTTAATATATCTAAAAAATCTCTTTTATTTAAGTATATAACTATTTGATGTTGTTAATAATGGTTTCTTTCAAAATATTTCATTAAGAGAAGATGGATGTGAATAAATAATTCATTAATGGGGGATGGTAAAAAGAAATATTTCTAGAAAAATAATAGGGTTTAAAAAATATCATGACTATAATATTTTGGGCAAGATAATATATAAACTATATAGCCTAAAAAAGAACCAAATAATTAGAATTGTAAGTTCAATGATTTTATGATAGAATAAAAGTTTATCCAGAGTAATGTTGATCACTATTATTACTAGAATGTTTTTATTCTTGGGAGTTTTATCATCCTTCTACATAACATTAAATAATATGATTATAGAGGTCCTGGAGAGAGAATGTATCAAATGATCTAAAATAAAAGTTATTAGGAAGACTTGAAATGAAGAACCTTGGTCTGGAAAAGTAGATTTTGGGGATGAAAATTGTTAGAGACCTAAGTTAAGTAATTTATACCAAACATGGTAATATTAAATTTGGAATGTGATGGAAAATTTCAGCATGATTGGAGAAAAATCTGTGACCATACCCCTAGATGTGTATTTCAAACTACGTAGAAGTCACCTAAAATAGAATAATAAGTCAAGTATATGGTAAAAGTTCCATATGAATTAGATAATTTATGTTTGATGTATTATATGTTTAGTACTTTCCCGTACAACGTAAAAGTAGTGGTATTTATCATTGGATTCATGTATAACCCTAGAATGGAAAACTGGGAGGTAGTGAAATGGATTCTTAGGTACTTTAAGGATTTTGAAATCATAAAATTGTTCTTCATAATAGATTAGTCTTTTCAAGTTTTTACACATTCATATTTTGGGGGAGATTCGTATTAACAAAATATAAATTCCATATTTATGATTATATTAATTGGAATGGAAGTAAGTTGGATGAGAAACATTAATCAGGTGTATCTCTCTCAAAAATGTAAGTTGAGTACTTTTATTTAATGGATGTGAGAATAGAGTTGATTTGGATAAAGAAGGGATTAATGGAGAATCATAGTAAAAAGAAAATTTAGGTAATGATATTTTGTGTTTCAAAAAGTGTGATTTAATTATATAATAATATAAAATTTAATTCTAAATTGAATAATATTTATTAAGAGTTTGAATTCAATGATAATCTATTAGATGATGATGAGTTAGACTTATTGAAGATGAAAAAATATAGAATCTAGTAAACATGTTGATAAAATTTATTACTCAGGATTCCTTCAGGAGATTTTTGTGCCTTAATCAGACTATAATGAATAAAAGGTATGGTGGGAAACTATGTTTCTACTTAGAATAAGATCAAATTATGAATAGCAGTATTCCATGGTTAAAGGGAACTTTTTTGTGAAACCAAAAAAGATTATTATCATGTGGGGTATTGTTATTCTATCTATGCAGTGTGAAAAAAAAATCAAGATAATGAAACATGACCAATGGAAGGAGAAAATAAATATGAGAACTTATATAACTTTAGGGGTTGGTAGAATGATATAATAATATTTAAGATGAATAAAATTTAGGAATACTTAATATAGAACCAGTGGTTGTTACTGGAAGTCAAACCATCAGAAGAGGATTTCGAGAGGAAGTATAGGAAATGATGAGGAATCAAGATATTTGTTGAATATATAATTTTTTTATTGGGAGGTAAATTTGAGGTTTAGGATATAATTGATCAAATATAGGATCTCTAATGAAGATTGAATTAGGTGTACTTCATCCCACACAAATTTTCAGGTAGTTATAACTGGAAGATCTGACAGGATGATTCTATTTAAGGAGGGTTGATCACTTATTATCAAGAGGAATTTTATGTATTACAACTATTATAATAACCCTATATATTATATGAATAAATTTTGAACATCATTTCCCCATGGATTAGTGTGTGATCAAGAACCATTTAATCTAACATGTTTTATTTTTCATATGTTTCCTTCTTTAGTTGTTTTCATTGGTCTTGTCTGTGTTGTGTGGATAAAGGGTATAACAACATAGTTATTTGAGAGTAGTTCATCTTTAATATTTTGGATATTAGTTCATGGGTTCATTTTATAACTTTGTTCCAGCTTCATAAATCCTAGTGGATCTATATCTGGTGGTTTTATCTGAATCAAGCCTCCTTTGGACCCAATGTTATTCAAGTAGTGAAATATATAAGAAACTATAACTAATATTGTTCATAAATTGAAACTAGAACTGTAAATAATATAAAATGAACAACATATCATACACTAAATATGTCCAAGAATCCTATATTCAAACACATACTTGATGAAGATAAATTATAAATTTCTAAATGACTCATTCCTCATAGGGTATCCACAAGTTGAGGAATCACCCAATGATTGATAAGGATTATATTTTTTATTATAGTATTCATGCACATCTCGATGGTAAAGGAAAAAAGGATAAGTGTGCTTGGTTATAGGGAGAATTGTGTTATACACAATATAATCAAATTTCACTTTCATGACCATGGAATCCTTTATATAATAATCAAATATGATACCCAATTCCCCATTTATTTACTCAAACATTAATAATTTTTTAGTAAATTGTATGTGGTTACAAACCATTTATATACTCTTAGCCAAAAATGCATTCATTTAGCATTTAAATGCATATTTTATTCTCCTAGTTATTTTATCGTATAAAATATAAATAATAAATAATTCTTTCATGGAATAAGATCTAAATATTAACACTTAAAATTTAAATTCAATGGTAACAATACCATAAAATTGATACATGTCACCACATTGTGAAATACTTATATCATATCTTAATATATAGATAAGGTAGTGGTATGATATCACTATATCATACCCTGTAATATGGAATACCAAAGTATAAAATATGAACTGGTTTTATATATGTTATACAATATGACATACCCATGTTTTTCAATATGATACCATCTAATATATATCATATATACATTGATCTTTAGGGTATATCTCAATCAATATCCTACTTATACAGAATTATTTTAAACTTTGTACAATTTCACCTTATATCTTATACTATATATTAACTTGTGAAACCATATCCAAAACTCATTTTGGATATCCCCAAAACCCATTTTTAAGGTTATCATAAATTTTACAATATATGACATCATATGCAATAACTTGTGAATATCCATCCAAAAGTACTTTTAGATAAACTCTAAAACACTTTTAGAGAAACTCTCTAATATTTCAAAAACTGAATTATTATTAAATCAAGCACAATTTGTGGACCCATTGGAAATTTTAGTATTTAAAACAATTATGAAATTTTTATATCATAAATTTAATCGAATATAAGTCTCTATAAAATAATCATTGTTACTCGAGGTATAAAGGGATCTAGCATGATCTCTATTACCACATATATCACTATAATTGTATCCACCAACTATGTCATATTTATTTATACATATTCATATAACATATTTATAAAATAAAATGAATTACTATAGGAAATATTGTTTTTCAATCCCATATAGTCATTGATACTTTATTCATTCTCCAATATCATCTAACTATATAGATGAATACATCACATGTCATTTTCCCTGAAGGATAAGAAAATCACATTCCCCTCACCCAATATATAAGCTCATATCATATGTTATCATCTATGTATGACTGTAAAAACCTCTTATATATCTCAATAAAAGGACTATATTTCATACTTGTCATATTAGAGGACAAATCTCATCTTGATTAAACCTCAGTCGATGACACGCTCATCCTCAAGGATCATGTAAGAAATGTATCAAAGTATAAAGGTTTTAAAGATAGGTAACTTGTCTAACTTTAAGTATGGGAATTAAATATGAAACATGAACCCCTATAAATATAAAGATATATTGTGTAAAGACCCGTAAAATTCAAGGGAAATTTTTTCTTAATTTTCTTTTGGATTTTACAAGAACGCATTTTCTGACAGCACCTGATTCTGAGGCCCGGTGTACCCGGAATCAATTTCCAAAGTTTAGGTCGGGTACGTTCAGTGAACGAACGAGCTGGTTTTCCTAAATTTTGAACCGGTGCTTGAAATCGAAATCTGAGGGCACCGATGGAACCACAGCGCCGGTAATTACTTAAGAACACTTTTTCTGGAGTTGCGTTTTCTTGGGTTTGGTTTTTAAAAATAGTGGGTTAAGTAATGAATAAAATAAAATTTGTGCAACCAATTTTTTTTAAGGTAGTTTAAACCTATGCTTGGTGGTTGGAGTGGGACCCACTAATATCCTAATTCCATAAGTAGGATATTAGTGAGGTGGGGCCCACAAGAGCCCCACCGCCTTTATTTCCTTTTCACCTCCCACAAGCATTTAATTTGTCTAACACACCCGCACCCCCCCCCCCTTTAATGAAAAGTCAACTCACTTAATTAATTAACTGTTTAAGTTGTTCAATATAATTAATTAGAGGATTCAATTTTGAATTTCAAATTGAGATGTTGTCTTGTGTGTTAATTAAATAATACAAGCCTTATTTCATTAAGGGGGTTCGTTGTGCGAGAGGGATTGGAGAGGAATTGCTCAACCCTTGGAATCCTCTTCTTCCTCCTTTAAGAACATGAAGAATGCATCGTCGCTGACGAAGAACGCCGGCCTCCGACGAAGAAAGCCGAATCCTCAGAGATTAATGACATGATGCGGGGTACCGTGACGCTGACGATTCTCTTCTTCGTGACGCCGACGATGTTTATGGAACCTTGTTCCACAACGCCGTCTTCTGCGATGATTAATTCCCGCGACGAACCTTCATTCAACAGCACCTTGAGGTAGGGGTTAATTGTTTTACCGTGAATTATTTCTTTGTCGTTCATCGACTTCTATTTGGGCTGCCTGTTATCGTAATAACGGGATGAGGTCGGACCGCACGAACACGGCCGACCCTCCTCCCCCTTTGATGGTTTTACTTGATTGCGGTATGAGCTAGGGTGGCATGGTGCAACAGCACCATGCGGAAACAATGAAGAATGGGTGAAGAAGCACGGCGCCGTCGCGCCGCACCGTTGAGGCAATTCGAAGACTCCGCAGATTGTATATTTGACGTGCGTATCGACGGGAGATGACGGAATGGGCCGAAGAGGCGATTTGATGATTCCGTAGTAAATTATGGGACTTCAGATGGACACCGGTGCAGACGGAATTGAAAACGGACTACCAGAGCAACTCCGGTGGCCCGCGGACTTCACCGGCGGCGGCGTCCCGGCACACCGCCAGGAGGGACCGCCGCGACTTCAGCCGCGTGGGACCCGAGGGTGATGCGGCGGCCAGCGCCACATCGCTGGCTAAGGAAGGGGGGACCGCGTCCCCCCATGCTAGACCGCTGGCCGAGCCAGCGTGCCACCCGGCCAGGCCGGGTTGGGTTGCGCGGACCGGACTGGACTTGGTTGCGCGGACCGGACCAGGCCGGGTTACACGGACTGGACTGAGCCACACCTAGCCGGGTCGCGCCACGCCCAGCTGGGTCGGACCCAGACCTGGGTCGGGTCGACATGGTTCGGGCCAACCCAGGGGGTTAGGTCGGGTCGGACCGGGCCTAGACCCCCCATTTTCGGAAGAGTTTCGGTCTTTTGCCCATAACGTGGGCTACAGACCTCAGATCGATGCACCGTTAGTTGTGTGGAGATCCTTGGATCGATACGGTCATTTCAGTATATTACACTCAATGTTTTGGTGAACTTGGTGTATGGACAGGTTGGTTTAAACATGAAACCAACCGGGCCCTCGGAGCGGAAACGCTCATAACTTGAGCTCCGGACGTCCGATTGACGTGCTGTCGACTTTGTTGGATTCCTCTTAGTGAGAAGGGCCTTTTGGATTACTCTTCTTGAGTTTTGGACATACTTGGAGTGTTTTAGGTTTGGTTAGACTTAAAAACCAACCGGGCCCCTAGAACGAAAAAGCCAATAACTCTCAGACCGGGCGTCTGATTGACGCGCCATCTGTCACGTTGAGTTCCCTTTGTCGAGACAGAACTTTGGGATACATCAACTCCGTACTACATGTCAGTTGATGTATCGACCCCTTGGCTTGTGGAGCGGACCCTTCTGGAATCGAGCATGTTGTGTGCGGGAACCCTAGAGCTGGCTGCGACGATGAAGACTGCACTGAAATCCTATGTGGGTTCAGTAGTGATGAAGACCGTACTAAAATACTCCGTGGGTTCGACGGTGATGAAGACTACACTAAAATCCTATGTGGGTTCGGCAGTGATGAAGACCGTACTGAAATCTTCCATGGGTTCGACAGCGATGAAGACTGCACTGAAATCCTATGTGGGTTCGACAGTGATGAAGACCGTACTGAAATCCTCGGTGGGTTCGACGACGATGAAGACTACACTGAAATCCTATGTGGGTTCGGCAGCGATGAAGACCGTACTGAAATCCCCCATGGGTTCGATGGAAATGACTACTGTTCTTGTATCCTACATGGGTCTGGAAGTGTCTGACTCTGTTCTTGTTATCCTCTGTGGGTCTGGCAGAGTAGCTAGTTTGTATCCTATATGGGTCCGACAACTTATCTGGTTTAGTATCCTATGTGGGTCCCAGCTTAGATGAATAAGTGGCTATATCGGATCATCTCTATCACCTTACGAAGAAGTATACCTGTGTGAGATGAGTCTTGACTTTCAATCATTGTCTTCGATATGATTGACTTGTTTTTCCTTTGTGGATTGTGTTGTGTTTTCTTGGGTGGATTTGGTTTTACTGTCATGTGTGGATGTGATCGAACTTGGGCTCGGATGTTGGATCCAAACTGGAATTGATGACTTATGTAAATGTATGGGAATATACCTAAGTAGTGTTGGATATTACTTCTTTATTGTATCTTTCCTTTGTGGATTATCCTTTGTGGATTCTGGGAGACCTTCGGGGGTCTCTGGGTCCCTACTGAGTAGCGTATACTCACCCCTGCACGGGCTATGCCCGCACTACGTTGTGTTGCAGATGACGGACAGTGCTGATCGTGGTTGAGGCTTGTGGAGCAGTCGGTACCTGGAGGTGGACCACTTGGTGGGATGTACACGGAGCGGACTGCTGGACCCGTGGAGCTGAGGTGTCTATCTGTACCCACCCTTTAGGTGGGACTTCCAGCGGATGGCTCGACGTTGCTGCTTTACTTTCACTTGTTGTACTTTCTTTACAGATGTACTTTACATTCATTTTGGGATTGTATTCTGGCCCATTTACTTTTCACACTTACTTATGCACCCAGCTTTACTTAGTGTTTACTTCTGTTGTCTTACTCTGAGGTGTTTGTTTACATTATAAAGTAAATTCCTTCCTTTTTGTCGGGATTTACACCTTTGGTGCTAGTCGTCATCCTCTGGCCTATGGGAGGCGGGCTTGGGGTAGTCACGGAACGGGCCCCGAGGACGGGTCGTGACAAATTGGTATCAGAGGAGTTCGGTTCTACCGTAGAACTCAGGACTCTGATCTTTCTTCTATGTGAAGCAATGGTGTTTAGGGTATTGAGTGTGGTTATCAGTCCAGGGAGTCTAGTGTTGGTGCGTCGGCCGACGTATCCGTACACCAGCACCCTTACTTCTGATTTCCGACTCAATGCACGAAAACATTAATTGCATGTGTGTTTCAAAAAAAAATTTGGGATTACTTTGTGTCAGCTCCCCAAGTATACTATTTTGACTGTGGCACACATGTTTCTTTTTAGGATGGACCCACAACAACAGCCAGCTAGGGTTCCGAGCTTTGTGTGAGATGACAGCCCACCGATAAACGAGGCCTCAGTGCAGGGCCCTTTGACAGTGGAGGCACCAGGGGTACCTCTACATGCCGATCCACCGATGCTACCAGCCCCAACCGATGAGAGTGCGCATAGCCTTAGTGCACTGCATGAGTTTCAGCGTCAGAGACTGCCCAGGTTTCGCGGGGAGACGGACCCTCAGGCAGCCGAGGATTGGCTGGAGGCGGTTGTTCGAGTTTTCAGGTTAGTGGGGACACCGGATGACCTCATGGTGATCCTCACAATGAGCCTCCTACACGCGACAGCAGGCAGATGGTGGAGCTTGATGCTCTAGGTGCACGACTAGGCATCACTCCTTTGGACGGACTTTGAGAACATCTTCTGCTCGGAGTTCGTCCCAGCCACCCTCCGTGCGGTGTGAATCCAGGAGCTACTACAGCTACGGCAGGGCAGCATGACGGTCACCCAGTACTCAGCGAGATTCACCGATCTCTCGTGTTATTCGATTGATATGGTATAAGACCCATTCTTTTGGGATTGGACCTTTGAGCAGGGACTGAGGCATGAGATCAGGGCATCGATGATCTCCCTCAGCATTCCAACATAGGTAGGAGTACTGGAGCGATCCCTTCTCATAGAGGGATTTCTTGCCGAGCCTAATCCAGCAGCGAGACCTACCGCAGGGCGGCACGTAGTAGAGTCATCTACAGTTGGCAGTCGAAGGATGTCACAAGGGTCCAGGCGGACCGGACCATCAGGCAGATGACCTCAAGACACTGGCATAGAGGTGCGGGGCACAGGGCATAGATCCAGCCTTCCGAGGAGCAGGCAATGCTACGCATGCGGCGGGCAGGTCTACATGGCTCGTGACTGCCTAACCCACCGTGTAGAGGAGCAGCAGACAGTTTAGGGGCCACCCAGGCAGAGCCAGAGGGTCGACCGTGGCGATCCACCCAGAGCAGACGGACGAGGCAGGGGAGCTAGCCGACTAGCAGGTGGTGGGTGACGCTTTGAGGCTTTACCACCACCACCACCAGGAGGTCCACCCCGACCACAGGGAGCTGGCGGGCAGAGACAGGCTCAGCTTCAGGCAGCGGAGGCCTATAACCACGACGTGCCAGAGATGATTCGAAGTACTATCTGTGTCTACTCCACCCTTACTGCAGTTCTTATAGACACAGGAGAGAGTCATTATTTTATTATCGCTTCCCTTGTTCAAAGCTCGGAGACTCCGACGGAGCTGTTGGCTCGATCCTTACGGCTAGAGACTCCTACGGGAGCAGACTCGACGATTACGCACTAGTGCCGGAAGTGTGAGCTTACTCTAGGAGGCGAGAGCTTCGGCTGGGATCTTCTTGTAGCGGCGTCAAGGCCTTACGACATCATCTTGGGCATGGATTGGTTATCTACAGTCCATGCTCAGATCTACTATATTAGGCGCAAGGTGCGGTGTGTACGCACCGACGGGAGCAGGTTCACCTTCACCGGTGAGAAAAGAGCCTTTACAGCATAGGATGAACTCTCGCAGAGGAGAGGACAACCCATCACTCATCAGTTGGCTAGCCTCATCTTAGGATCTGTTGACGTGCAGAGTCCTAGTTTTCCTGTAGTGGTGGATCAATATGTGGACTTTTTCCCTGATGACGTTCCAGGACTTCCTCCTCGCAGAGAGGTAAACTTTTATATTGACCTGTACCTCGGGACAACCCCGATATCTACTCCAGCATATCGGATGGCACCTGCTGAGCTTCGAGACTACGGGTACTGTTGGATGACTTGCAAAGAAAGGGATTCATCCGACCCGGTGTTTCATCCTAGGCTTCCTCGATATTGTTCGCCAAGAAGGTGGATGGGAGCTTGCGACTGTGTGTCGATTACCATCGCCTAAACCAGGTGACTGTGAGGAACAAGTATCCGCTACCGAGGATCGACGACCTCTTTGATCAGCTCAAAGGATCACGGTGGTTCTTGAAGATAGACCTCAGGTCAGGCTATCATCAGCTCAGAGTTCGGGACGAGGACATGCAGAATACGGCCTTCATATGTTGTTACGGCCACTATGAGTTCTTGGTTATTCCTTTCGGCATAACCAACGCTCCAGCAGTGTTCATGGGTCTCATGAATAGGATCTTTCAGTCATACCTCGATCGATTTGTCGTGGTCTTCATTGACGACATATTGAAATACTCGACCACTAAGGAGGAGCATGTTTACCACTTTCAGGTTGTACTGGACACACTCTGAGAGAACTAGATTTATGTAAAGCTCTCGAAGTGTCAGTTCTGGATACGTGAGGTCCACTTCTTAGGACACGCATCTCTGAGGCGGGATTTTTGGTGGATCCTGTGAAGATCGAGGCAGTGCTAGCTTGGGAGCCACCCAAGAGCGTGACAGAGGTGCGGAGTTTCTTGGAGCTAGCTGGGTACTACCGGAGGTTTGTGCCAGACTTCTCCAGAGTTGCGGCACCACTCTCAGCTTTGACGAAGAATGGGAAACCCTTCGTATGGTTAGACAGATGTCAGCAGAGCTTCCAGGAGCTAAGACATAGATTGACTAGCGCACCTATCTTGATGCTACCGAAGGAGGGAGTAGGGTACGTAGTCTACTGCGATGCATCAGGGACTAAACTCAGATGTGTCCTGATGCAGGAGCAGGCCGTGATCACCTATGGATCATGTCAGTTGAGGTAGAATGAGTATAACTATGCTAACCATGACCTGGAGTTAGCAGAAGTGGTCTTCGCTCTGAAGATGTGGCGACACTATCTGATGGGCGAGCGCTTTATAGTCTATTCTGACCACCAGAGTCTCAGGTACATCTTCTCACAGAATGACCTGAATCTGAGACAGCGGCGATTGCTAGAGTTCTTCCAGGACTATGACTTTGAGATAGTCTATTCTCCTAGAAAGGGGAATGTAGTAGCAGATGCTCTCAGCATGAGGACGGGCATCTAGCTACTCAGGGATGGGACGGAGCAGCTAGCCGCTTTTCAGATATCCTTCGTGGATAGAGATGGGGCAGCCTTTCTTCAGTCACTCATAGTCACTCCTCCACTACTGCAGCGGGTGAAAGAGGAACAGTGTGGGGACGTTGACTATGAGACGTGGCATGCACAGATATCCTCAGGACAAGAACCTTATGGATTCTCTTTAAGAGGTGAGCATGATGTCCTTTTCCGAGGACGTACCATGGTACCAGCTGCTTTGCAGGAGGAGGTACTGAGAGAGTTTCACACTTCCACTTTAGCGGTACATCCAGGAGTGGTGAAGATGTACCATGATCTCAGACGACATCACTAGTGGCCGGGTATGAAGAAGGATGTAGCTGAGTTCGTTTCTCGATGCCTCACCTGTCAGTAGGTGAAGGTAGAGCACCAGGTACTAGCAGGCTTGGTACAACCCTTGGAGGTCTCGGAGTGGAAGTGGGAAGGGATATCTATGGATTTCGTGATTGGACTTCCACGTAATTCCAGAGGTCACAACTCCATTTGGGTGATTGTCGACCGACTCACCTAGTCGGATCACTTATTACCCATCAGAGAGCAGGGATCAGTGGAGAGCTTGGGACGCCTCTACATTCATGAGATTGTACAGATTCATGGGGTGTCATCATCTATCGTCTCCGATCGAGATGCTCACTATACTTTCTGTCTTTCGAAGGGGTTGCAGGAGGCATTCGGAACGCAGCTATGTCTGAGCACCGCATTTCACCCTTAGAAGTATGGTCAGACGGAGAGGACCATTCAGACTCTCAAGGACATGCTCCGTGCATGTGTCCTCAAATTTGGTCGCAGCTGGGAGGACCACCTACCCTTAGTGGATTTCGCGTACAACAACAGCTACCACTCCACCATCGGGATGGAACCATACGGGGCATTGTACGGCCGGCCTTGCAGATCACCTTTGTGATGGAAAGACCCTGGGGAGTCAGCACTTGTTGGACCAGAGATGGTCCAGGCCACGATAGAGATGGTACAAGTCATCCAGGAGTAGATGAGGACACCTTAGAGCTGGCAGATGTCTTATGCTGATAGGAGGCGGAGGCCACTAGAGTTCAAGGATGGCAACCACATTTTCTTGAGGGTCTCACCTCAACGTGGATTACGAAGATTTGGTCGAGGAGGCAAGTTATATCTCCACTTCATCGGACCATTCCAGGTCCTCAGCAGGGTAGGTGAGGTGGCTTACCGCCTGGTTCTTCCACCTTAGTTGCACCGGGTGCACGACGTCTTCAACGTATCTCAGTTGAGGAGATACGTGCACGACCCAACACATATCATCGACCATGGGGATCTGGACATTGACGATGGGGAGACCTTTGCGGAGGTCCTAGTGGAGAACGAGGATCGACAGTAGCGGGTCCTACGTGGGTGGTCGATTCCTCTAGTGCACATCAGATGGCAGCACAGGAACCTCCAATAGATCACTTGAGAGCGGGAGGCTCAGATGGCGCTCAGTACCCACAGTTTTTCCCCCAGTTTATGATGTATCTTTACAGGGACGTAAAGCCCTGAGGTGGGAGTAATTTAAAAACCCGTAAAATCCAATAGAAATTTTTTCTTAATTTTCTTTAAGATTTAACAAGAACGCAGTTTCTGACGGCACCTGATTCTGAGGCCCGGTGTGCCCGGAATTAATTTCTAAAGTTTCGCTCGGGTACGTTCAGTGAACGAACGAGTGGGTTTTCCAAACTTTTGAACCGTTGCTCAGAATCAAAATCTGAGGGCACCGATGGAACCGAAGCATCGGTAATTTCTTAAGAACACCTTTTTTGGAGGTGCGTTTGCTCGGGTGTGGTTTTTAAAAATAGTGGGTTAAGTAATGAATAAAATAAAATTTGTGCAACCAATTTTTTTAAGGTAGATTAAACCTATGCTTGGTGGTTGGAGTGGGACCCACTAATATCCTAACTCCCTAGGTAGGATATTAGTGATGTGGGGACCACACGAGCCCCACCCCCTTTATTTCCTTTTCACCTCCCACAAGCATTTAATTTGTGTAACACACCCGCACCCCCCCCCCTTTAATGAAAAGTCAACTCTCTTAATTAATTAACTGTTTAAGTTGTTCAATATAAGTAATTCGAGGATTCAATTTTGAATTTCAAATTGATATGTTGGCTTGTGTGTTAATTAAATAAGACAAGTCTTATTTCATTAAGTGGGTTCGTTGTGCAAGAGGGATTGGAGAGGAATTTCTCAACCCTTGGAATCCTCTTCTTCCTCCTTGAAGAACACGAAGAACGCACCATCGCCGATGAAGAACGCTGGCCTCCGACAAAGGACGACGAAGAACACCGAATCCTCGGAGATCGACGACGCAGCACCGGGTACCACGACGCTGAAGATTCTCTTCTCTGTGACACTAATGATGTTTACAGAAACTTTTTCTGCAATGCCATCTTCTGCGACGATTAATTCCTGCGACGAATCTTCGTTCAACAGCACCTTGAGGTAGGGGTTAATTGTTTTTCCGTGAATTATTTCTTTATCGTTCATCGACTTCTATTAGGTCTTCCTATTGTCGTAATAACGAGAGGAGGTAGGACCGCACAAACACGGTCGACCCTCCTCCCCCTTTTATGGTTGTACTTGATTGCGGTACGAGCTAGGGCAGTGCAGTGCAATGGCACCGCGTGGAAATAATGAAGAACGGGTGAAGAAGCGCGGCACCGTTGAGGCGATTGGAAGACTCCGCAGATTGTCTATTTGACGTGAGGATCGACGGGTAATGACGGAATGGGCCGCAGAGGCGATTTGATGATTCCGCAGTAAATTACGGGACCCGAGATGAACACCGCTGTAGACAGAATTGAAAACGGACCACCAGAGCAACTCCGGTGGCCCGCGGACTTCACCAGCGGTGCCGGCGGCCGGAAGCGGCGGACGACCCCGGCCGGCCGCCCGGAGGCAGCGGTGTCCCGGCGTGCCGCCTGGAGGGACCGCCGCGGCTGAAGCCGCGGTGGGAGGCGACCGGTCCCACAGCAGTGCGGGACCCGGGGGAGACGCGGTGGCCAGCGCCGTGTCACTGGCTAAGGAAGGTGGGGGGGACCGTGTCCCCCCATGCTCGGCCGCTGGCTGAGCCAGCGTGCCACCCGGCCGGGCTGGGCCGGGTTGCACGGACCAGACCGGGTCGCGCCCATCCGGTCTGGGCTGCGCCCCGCCGGCTCGGACCCGGGTCGGGTCGGACCCGGGTCGGGTCGATCCGGTTTGGACCGGGCCCAGACCCCCCATTTTCGGACCGGTTTTGGTCTTTTTCCCATAACTTTGGCTACAGACCTCCAATCGATGCACCGTCAGTTGAGTGGCGATCCTTGGATCGAGAAGGTCGTTTCCATTTATTACACTCAAGGTTTCATAGAACTTGGGGTATGGCCGGTTTGGTTCGAACACGAAACCATCCGGGCCCTCGGAGCGGAAACGCTCATAACTTGAGCTCCGGACATCCGATTGACGTGTCATCGACTTTGTTGGATTCCTCCTAGTGAGATGGACATTTTGGCTTACTCCTCTCGAGGTTTGGATGTAGTTGGAGTGAGGTCGTGTTGGTTAGACTTAAAAACCAACCGGGCCCCTGGAACGAAAAAGCCAATAACTCTCAGACCGGGCGTCTGATTGACGCATTGTCTGTCACGTTGAGTTCCCTTTGTCGGGACAGAACTTCGAGATACATCAACTCCGGACTACGTGTCAGTTGATGTATTGACCCCTTGGCTCGTGGAGCGGACCCTCCAGTAATCGAGCATGTTGTGTGCGGGAACCCTAGAGCTGGCTGCGACGATGAAGACTGCACTGAAATCCTATGTGGGTTCGGCAGTGATAAAGATCGTACTGAAATCCTCTGTGGGTTTGACGGCGATGAAGAATGCAGTGAAATCCTATGTGGGTTCGGTAGTGATGAAGACCGTACTGAAATCCTCCATGGGTTCGACGACGATGAAGACTGCAGTGAAATCCTATGTGGGTTCGGCAGTGATGAAGACCGTACTGAAATCCTCCGTGGGTTCGAAGGCAATGAAGACTACACTGAAATCCTATGTGGGTTCGGCAGCGATGAATACCGTACTGAAATCCTACATGGGTTCGACGGCAATGACTATTGTTCTTGTATCCTACATGGGTCTGGTAGTGTCTGACTCTGTTCTTGTTATCCTACGTGGGTCTGGCAGAGTAGCTGGTCTGTATCCTATGTGGGTCCGACGGCTTAGCTAGTTTAGTATGCTATGTCGGTCCTAGAATAGATGAATCAGTGGCTATATCTAATCATCTCTATCACCTTATGAAGAAGTATACCTGTGTGAGTTGAGTCTTGACTTTCAATCATTGTCTTTGATATGCTTGACTTGTTTTTCCTATGTGGATTGTGTTGTGTTGTCCTGTGTGGATTTGGTTGTACTATCATGTGTGGACGTGATCGAACTTGGGCTCGGATGTTGGAGACGAACTAGAATTTATGACTTAGGTAAATGTATAGGCATATATCTGAGTAGTGTTTGATGTTACTTTGTGATTGTATCTTTCCTTTTTGGATTATCCTTTGTAGATTTTGGGAGTCCTTCGGGGGTCTCAGGGTCCCTACTGAGTAGCATATACTCCCCCTGCAAGGGCTATGCCCGCACTACGTTGTCTTGGATGTAGACGATGGACAACGCTGATCATGGTTGAGGCTTGTAGAGAAGTCGGTACCTGGAGGTGGACCACTGGGCGGGACGTACACGGAGCGGACGACAGGACCCGTGGAGCTGAGGTGGCTATCTGTACCCACCCTTCATGTGGGACTTCCAGCGAATGGCTCGACAATGCTACTTTACATTCAGTTGTTGTACTTTCTTTCCAGATGCACTTTAGTTTCAGTTTGGGTTTGTATTCTGGCCCATTTACTTTCCGTACTTACTTTTGTACCCAGTTTTACATAGTGTTTACTTCTTCTGTCTTACTCTATGGTGTTTGTTTACTTTATAAAGGCAATGTCTTCCCTTTTGTCGGGATTTACGCCTTTGGTGCTAGTCGTCAGCCCCTGGCCTATGGGAGGTGGGCTTGGGGTAGTCATGGCACGGGCCCTGAGGATGGTTCGTGACATATTGTATGAAACTCTATATAATATACTCAGTTGTTCATCCAATACATGTAACCCATTTTATGTCTCATGCGCATATTTTGTTTCTCTATGTGAAATCTTACCCATGTTAACCTTAACATTTCCTCACAGCCTATAATAATCAATGATGAACATCAGATATGGATAACTCAAATTTCTAATTTTAGAGGATAATAATCATATAAATTCAGAATTATATTCATCCAACATGAAAGAATAATAATGCATATAAGGCATTTATATAACATGATATATTTTATATTTTCAAACTCCTTTAAGAATACTAAGAAAACCATACATAATAGATTTCTAAATCATATCCCATATGATACAACCATATTGGGATTATGTTTGTTACACTTTTATGATTTTATTAAACACATTGCATCTCTATGTATTTCTCTCTACATATCCATGTGACTATTTTATAAAACCCCCCACTCTATTCCTTAATGAGTAACATCTATGAAGATTTTTTTAAAAATAATGGTGATATTAAGAATCATATTCCCAGTGTTCAAATATAAAAATAAGTATTCAAACTTTTGTATTTAAAAATATAAAATGTTACAATGTTAATAACTTTTTTTTGACATAGAACATTTTCTAATTTCATCATCATCATCTTGGAAATTTTCCATTTAAAATTTTCTTCGAGGTAATTTGGTAATAAATCAAGAATCTTTACATTATTTTTCATTATCAACATACCCTAACGACATTAAGAACTTATAGTGACTCATTCTTTGAATTTAACTTGCATAATATTTTATTGTTTTACACATTGAAATTCTATAATTCTAAACATACTCTCACTAACCTCTTAGAAACTATATTTTCTCCAAAATAACTACTAAGAAACACTAACTTTTTGTGTTTATAAATAAAATTTATTTCCTTCAATGGAAATATTTAATAAATAAACCATTAAAACCCATATTGGATAAAACAAGTTTATTATGAATAAAACCCATTTCATCCTTATCTTATTTGAAAACCATGTTATAGGGTTGAGTGATTAATATCCAACTATGTCAAGATCACCATATCAATTATTTTTAAAACACACTTTTATAATAACCCCTATTATTACATAAGTGTAAAATAAGATGAAAAATACAATATATTTGTTTTAATCCATTATAGATTAAAAGTAGTCCACTTTATCCAAATCTTTGATATAGTATCATCTTACTTAATTAATTAAATTTATAGTTTAATCTCCAACCATCAACTCTTCACCAATATTGAACTCTTATGCATATACATATTAATTTTTTAGTGTATAGTTGGTGTCATATACCATTGAAAAATGAAGATTTCATTTCTACAAAATTATTACTTGACATGGACTCTCTACAGAGTTCTATACACCCCTTCAGGTATTCTATAAATTTCATCCTCTAGTGACCAAACATTTCATAATAGATAAACTAACCCTCCTTTTTAACTCCCCACCTTATGTTTTAAGTACTTTAATAGTATATTAAAAGAAACATTTTTTTACTTCCAAAGGATTTATTCTTTTCTTGCTTAAAATTTTACCCTCTTTCATTATAAAAAAAACACTTTATTCTGGAACTCCCACGTTCTAATCATGTATCCTTGACATATTGAGTAGATTGGGTAAACTCTTTTTTAAATCATTCGTGTTTAAATTGATAATAAACTATAGAAACCCTTCTAGAAATGATTATATAATAAATTATGTAGCATGATTGACCCTTAAAGGAGACCATGTCCTCTCGAAGTCCTTGAAATTCCCAATTATATTGGATAAATGAGTGGGGACAATAGTTTGTTCAAGTATCAGGTATCTAAAAAATTTCTTTGAAACCCAATACGTATTAGGCCTTTCATATACATTATAGAGAATTTTTTAGGTTATCAACATCTTAAATGGAACCATGCTCTCATATTTCTTTTTGCAACTTGGGATACATAAACACAATCATGATACTTGAGAAAAGTAAAAAAATACTTTAAATGCATATCATAATAATTTATATCAATTAGTTAAATATATTCATCAGTTAACTACTTGGGAGGACGTTTCTATAACACATAAAATTATCATTATTTTTTAGGATTTATTCTTAATTATTTATACTTGTAATGACCATGACATAATTACCCAAATATTATTAGGATGGTTCACTACAATACCTTAGGCACACCTCGTGGTCTCCATATGATGACATGAATTATAGGGAATGAATAAATTTTATGTGGGAGATCCACCTTCTATAAATATGATAGTATAGCATAAGGGTTCCACACACAAAATTCAACATGACCCCTACGGATAGATAACATGGTAATTGGAATATAGGTCTTTTCATGTGAAACATCCATAAATAAGATACTTGGAAAATAAATTATTCCTATATACAAGTATTTACATATATATCAGTCCAAAAAAATAAGTGAAATATCTATAAAATATGAAAAAAATACTAAAAGTACATATACATATAAGATGTTGTCCAAATGAGACCCTAAGTGAAAAAGAGATATCCCCACTTGTGTAAAAATTCATAAGGAGAAATTCAAGGGTAAAACTAATACCAATGTCCAAATAATACACTAAAATCCTAAATCAAACTCCACCCAAATCCTTTAATCCTCTTACGACTAGCTCCCATGCTCGGGGGACTTACCATGTGTCATGGATAAATGGATCTGAATGTTTCCCATATGGGTATGTGGAAGGTGTGAGTATGACATATTAGTGATAATTTTCTACCCCACCATTTCCTACCTATCATAAATTCAAGTTTATACAAATATATATATATATATATAGCTATAATTAATGTAAAATAGATTAACTAACAATCATGGTGTTATTTTTAAACTTATACATGTAAAGATAGAACAAGTAACCCCCTATACTAGAAGGTTATATACATTCTCTTTCCTATTTTGGCCCAATTATAGTACTATTTTTATGGATAGAGGTAGGATAATCATTTAGATCATCCCATACAAGTTAATGTGTACTAGAGTTAGGGAATAATCACATTCTATAGGAAAAAGGAATGGGTATAATAGTGTTGGGTAAATCATTCATCATATCTCATGGGAAAGGGGGAAGGCATATACCAAGTTAAGAAACTAAAATCTCATCCCATATTTCATACTCTAAATGTATTTTTTCCTATTATAAATTAATAAAATGCCCATATACCCTTAAAATAAACTTACTTGTCATCAAATAACATTTAAAGTACTTATCAATCTAAAGAAATAATTTCATGAAGACATACATTGTACTAATATAAAGAAAAAACATATGACATGTTAGAATTCATATATTTAAAAGATAAAAAATAGAAAATAATCAAAATATATTCAATCTATACAATTTAATATTAAGTTGATAACTACAAAAAAATATATGAAATAAACAAAATGCTTTAGGGAAACTTATAATGGACATATATTAATGCAGTCCAAAAAAATATTAGAATAGTGTGAAATATGTTATAAGGGTTTAATTTCTTTTGAAAACATTTATTTTAATTAAATTACCTCTTCCCTATATCAATTTTATCCCAAACCTTAATATTATAATATAAAATAGTGGTTCACCCCTAAAAATTAAGTGCAATGGCCATACTTATCTCCAATAGGGGAGAAGAAGAAATATATAGACTACATTGACCAATATTAGAAAATATGATATTATGTAATGAGTCATTATTTATATAGAAAATAAAATTAATGAAAGAAAACCAGGTTCGTGCCTTTTTATTACCCATGATACACTCTAACAGTAGCAAAACTAGAAAAAGATTATATAAATTGAGAAGTTTAAAAATACCTAGGATTCGAAAAAAGTCATATTACACCTAATACTAAGAATATGAACAAATTAAAGCATTAATATCGATAATTTATGGTCCTTCCTTACTAAAGTAGAACATTTATGGACAATTGGAGGCATTTGGATCGTGATTAAAGGATATGTTCATTTATAGAAGATGAGAAGAGAGTGGAATCTCCCATGGAGGTTATATGATGTTGGATTGGGGGTGAATCCCAAGTACATGTATTTTTAGGAATTATTTTGGGAGTTAATTTAAAGACCCATGTCTTTATGAATTGTGAAATTTAGAGGGATTTTGAATTTTTTGTCCTCAAGTAGGAGGCATATTGAGATCCAAGATTTGTATTGGAATTATAAGGGTTAAAAAATATCAAGGAGATGTGTTGGGATATTGATCAAGTAATATAAGATTTTTTAGGTTCTTATTTGAACATAATAAAGGGTTCTAGGTGTCCCCTTGGATGGTTTTGGCTACTTGTAGCTAGTTTCAGGATAGAACCCCTTAGGTTCCACCGCAACGACCTTCTGTTGGGGTGTCGTGGTATGGAGTGTGTGGGATCCTCTTCATAAGAGAGGGAGGTTATTCCTGGGAGGACTAGGACTAACCTGGTTGAATCATTCCACATCATGACCCAATGGTTTCATGAAACATTGGTGATAGGTAGGGGGACAGACCCTCTTCACGAGGCGGTCACATTATGACCCAGGAGGGTCGTGCGACATCATGGATTGAAAATGGAGTTCCATACTATGACCATCATTATTATAAAATGATATTCCCTTTTAAATATTTTTTAAAAGAGGTGATGACCAATATTTTCCATGCCTCCCCCTAGTTTTAAATAGAAACACCACACAGGTAGATCCATTCAGTCAGCTCTCCCCCTATTTCTCCCTTTTATGGAAATTTAAGTTATAATTTCCTCTATGTTATATTATATTATTATTTCCTATCATCGTATTTTAATTTGGTGAAATTTTGAAATAAGGTTTTGGGATGATTCTACCATATCACTTTGGAATTAGGCTGGGATGATGGGTATTTTTCAGGGTTGGCCTATATGAAATCCTGGGAGGATGAATTCATTTTATCGATCTCTAGTTTTCTGAAGGTGTGTTACCCAGTAATTTTATTTTGGTTTTTTAGGAAAATTGGGTTTAATTGACCATTAATTCATCTATATGAATTGGATTATTTTTCATAAATTAGGTTCAAGTGCGTGTTTGGAGTGGAATACACCCCATTTCTCAGAGCGTCTGAACTGTTATACTGCCCAATGAGTTTTTAGGAAATTATTCCAAATTTAATTATACTGTATAATTAATTATAAATTGTTATAATATATTTTTTTTATCTATGGATTTTGATGGGAGATTAGTTGTTTGGATGAGCTTTGATGAGGCTTAGATGATATTAGGCGAATGATGAGATTGATTAAAAGGAATAACTCTACATGATATAAAAATATCTCCCTAGGGTTTATGCTTGTTGTTTATATAGCATGTGACAAGAATTAATTCCATTTGTTTGTTATTGGACATTAATTAAGTAAGTTTTTTCCTTAAATAAAAATTTATATGAATAAAATGGAATTTTCATGGGGAGAAACATACCCTTGAACACTAGGTTGGTTCCCTAACAACCAATGGTTGAGGGATTGATCATAAACATGTGTTATGTGATATTTAAACCCTAGAGGTGTATGATTATAGTGAATAAATGTAGTGTACCTTGAGATATGTTCCTTTAACTTTTTCTAAGTATGTAATAATGATGGATTTTAATGGTAAGCATAGAGATATGTCTTATAGGAACTTGAGATACCTGGGAGCCTTGGTCTAGTTGTCTATAAAGTTTATTGGTTATTCCTCCCCCTCTAGTATATGCATAACCAGAAGGATAGATCATAAAAGGGAATTATGTGGGAGTTTGATTTGATTGGACTGACAGATTAATTCATAGATAGTGAGATGGAATTTATTTAATCCCACTAGTGTTACATTAGTATGGATTTTCTTATTAGGTTGATTAGTCTATGATGTGATCATAGTGGTGTGGAGAGATGTAATTCCCTCAGATTAATAGGCATTGACCTGAGAGGTGGGGATGTGTTAGAGGATCCCATGAAGGGTTTTTGAGATATTATATAACATTTAAAACCTTAGTGGGCACCCCAGTCTTGTGATGACCTCATAGAGGGTAGCGTGTGGAGGCTATTACAATGATATCCTAGTTGCATATGCTAATGGGAATAGGTTTTGTTCATGTGAATATAACCTAGGAATTGTGTGATGGGTTAAAATGAGTTGTAAACCCATGTGTGGAAGATGTCATGTGTGGCTCAAGCATGGGGTCATAAATACATAATGTCATATACATTTTCAAGTAGGGAGAGGGTACACCCCTAGGTTTCCTGATGACATGAATTATGTTTCTTGGATTGGTAGTGTGTATTTCATTGGGTTTTATAGGATGTTACTTTTGTTACTAAGGTGAGGAATATGTAATATTTAAGTCCTAGATGATATGACATGTTTCTTCGGTGGGGTGTGTGTATTCCACTAGTATTCATATGAACTGATATGAAATGTGTCTCAAGTAAAGGGAGAGTTTTCCCTTGGGTTTTTAATTATGTCATATGTGTTTTCAAGGTGGGGAGAGTTTTCCTTGAGTTCTGATGATGTGATACATGTTTCAAATGTAGGGAGAGTTTCCCCTCAGGTTCCCTATAATGTGTTATATATTTCAAGGGTCGGGAAAAATTACACCCTTGGGTAGTTGGGGATTGATATATTAGATTCAAGGGTAGTACATGCATCCCCCTGATGGTTATGTTACATGCTTATAGACATCCAACACTTCTCGAAGCAAGTAAAGTCGATCATATGTTCTACTTTAAAACCTTAGTATCAACAGTGGTAATTTTATTATGAATCCATGCTTTATTAATTATATTGAGAATATCACATGTCCATGTATATTATTTAATAGTTTTTTTGGGGGCACAATTTGTGGTGTACAACTAAGTTTTACTCAAATCCTTCTCGAGTGGCCCTAGCACATTGGTACCTGATCTGACCTCATGACCACTAGGTTAGGTATGTTAGATTCTTAGTGTAATATGATCGATCTGGGGTAGCTCGATTTGTATTTGGATATTAAGATTAGTTGAAGGGTAGGGATGGTAGTAGATCATACTTCTATTTTTATTCCATTTGTTTATTTGTATATGTGATCTTCCTAGTGATCGATTAGTTGGGATATATCATTGTGTCACTAAATATTCATTTTTTATAGCATGGATATGTTTAATTTCATAGAAATACTCTAATTATTATTTATATATATATATTTTTCTTATTTATATTTTTTTTACTACTATATGAGGGTATTGTATCCCTATAGTAACACTTTATACCCTCACTACCTTTTGGAAGCCACTAACATATAAGGAGGTATGCCAGAGGTCATTGAAACCATTGTAAAAACACTGGTGATTGGTCTAGGGAGTGGATTTTACAAAGTGGTATTAGGGAAGATTTTTCTTTATAGTAATATTTGTGGTATGGGAGATAGGGAATATGTATGTGTCAGATATTTTGATTCACATCTTAATATTTCATGGTGAACACCTTTTTTGGATGGAAGTCCATGTTACATGGATATGGGATTGTTGTTATTTGTTTTTTTATGATTATGAAATTTATTTAAATATTATTTTTAGTTTTTAGATCTTATAACATAGTGAAAATTGGATGATTTACATGAATCATTCTTTAAATTTAGGATTCACATGATATCTAGGTGCTTTTGTGTGATTGATTTCACTGATGACAGATGGTTAAACAATTTTAAGTGTCAATAAAAACATATATGGTTTTTTCATATATAACTTTTTGGTGTAATTATACTCAGAATAACCATAGTATTTCTTCTAATAATAGGCCATGTGGATCCCATGTGGGGTTTTTCTTAATGAAAATTATAAATTCCCTCTATTCAAGGGATGTATAATAACCTCTAGTGGGTTGAAACAGGTATTGAATACCTCAGTGAAGGACTCTGTATGGGTGATTGTGATGTTTTTTTGGTTACTTAATGTTTCAAAAACAACCTATATAGTATTTTACTAAATAGATTCTTATTGGAATTATAATTAAGAAACTGTATGAATATGGTTTTATTAAACAAAAACCATCATAAGACAATGTCATTATATATACATGTATGAAACTAGATCCTCAAGGGGGTAGTCTGGTATGTGGATTCCCAGTGATGATGGATTCTCGGGTGTGGATTATTTACTCTCCATGTGATTCAAGACATGTTTATATGGGATCCTTAGAGACTGTGTGGTGGATCATGAGTTTCTTTGTTATATTAGATATGGGATTAGTGATGATACCATTTGATATGTGGCATATATGAGACATGGTTTGTGGACTAGGTGGGGGAACCTAGTGCCATTGAGAATTGGGAAATTTTCCTCAAATTGTTGAGATAAGTTGTGATATACAAGGGTAACCTGAAAGATGGGTTATACAAGACTTGTGAGTTCCCATAGTGATATGAAGCATGGTTGGATTCTTTTTCTTTGAGATTAATGCATGGGAAGTTCTATTATAAATATTTTATAGGCATGGAGATCCTTTATATATCATAGATGTGTAATAATGTGAATTGATTGAGTTTTTTTGTTCTACATAAATGGGAGGCATGTTCAGTTGGTTAATTAGGAAATAAATCCAAGGATTGATGGGATATGACTTAGGATATCATTAGCGGGATGCCTTTAGTTTGTTGGAGAGGAATTATTGAGGAATGATTTTGGATAGATGATTTTAACATGTAGTGGGGGTTGGTCAATTTCTAGTAGTGTGAGCCTATGTTCGAGGATGTTTGATTCATGGGATCATGATTTGGGTTGGGAGATTGGGTTCTATAAGAGTGTCCACCTATTTGGTTTTGATGAAACTGAGATAGATAGTGGAAAATAACTTTTGAGATAATTCTCGTTGGATCACCCTTCATGGGCTAAGAAGAGTGAGTGTTGGTATAATTGTTTTGGGAGAAGTCACGAGGTGTGAAGTAAAGTGTGTGTGGGGTTATGCATGGTGCAATTTAGTTTGTATATTGGTGAGTAGGCCATGTTTGGTATATTTAAAATTTATTGGATTCTGAGAAACTTCAAGTTGTCTAGTGATGGTGAATTCCTCTGGTTTCTGAATTCTTGGAGGAGAGTTATGGGATCCCATTAGGGTTTAGTGTGTGGTCACTCATAGGGTGTGATCGGGGATGAGTTGTGTGTTATTCCAAAATAAGATCGAGACCACTGAGATGGGTTCAATCAGTGGTTCCTTTTTCTTTCATATGAATGTTTCTAAACCAATTTAGTAAACATTATAAACCTATGAAAATTGTTGAAATTATGATCCACTCAAATATAACTTCTCAACCTTGCCATTAATATACAAAAAATATATAGGGAAGGAAACACATGATATTTACAATATTAGGTAAAATGACTTACTTCTTTCCATGTTGGATAGTTCCATTAATATGGAATCATTAATTATATTCTTTCCAAAATACAATGTCACAAGTAGTGAAAAATTACACAATCCTATTAGAAAATTTCTTTTTATTTGGTTATAACCCCCAACTATCCTTTTCAGTATCCACTTCCCACATCTATTTATATACACCAGAAAAAAATCATGCCTTTTTAGCAACTAGTAATAATCCAAAGTTATAGGATTTTCTTTCTTTATTTTTTTATGATCCACTTTAAAAAGTATTAACTTCATCCAAAAGTAAGCAGAATCAATCTGTACTTACATACGATTTTCAATAACTTCAAAAATCCAATAAGGAACTTGTTCCTCTTGAAACATTCTCTATAAACTCTTTCTGGAAAACATACTTAGCAAAATTCAGACTCAATTGCCTCAGTCCGGTAACCTTTTTCTCATTTTCCTCTTTCCGATTGGCCTCATTTTGATTCACCTACTTCTCTTCCTTCTTCAATTGAGTAGAGACATAATTGGAAGGTCTCCGTTTCTCCATCTGATGAAACTCAGTCATATGGGGCTCACTCTATTGGATATGGTTCTAATAGATCTTACTCGGATGAAATTTATCTCATGAACTCATTCTGATGGAATTTCTCTGATAGACTCATTCTGATGGAACTTCCTTAGCATCAACCTAAAAAAAACTATGGTTGGAAACTCAATACATGTTCCACAATCGTCGAATCTCTAGTGCATGTGAACAACTCAACACACTTTCAAAGTAAAAATATATTGTTCTCTCCATTTAGAGGAATCCCATAATAGTAAAGGATGGAAAACCAATTCCTATTCCCTCTCAACAAAATTCTCAAATCCTGAATTTCACGTTCCTTTAACTGTTCATATTTGACTTCTTTAACTTTTCTCAATACTTCAAGGAGAGTCTCAAATCTTATCAAATATTCTAAAAAATTCCGACTTCTTAAAGTTTAAAAACATTTCTTCAGTCCAATTATTCAGTATGATTGTTCATTATGATTCTTCAACATGGTGAAAACATATGAAAAATTTGAGATGACCCATTACAATGACCTATTTTAAATGTTGAGATTCATCTCATGAAGATTATTTGTATCAACTAAATAATACTTGTCCAAAAATTGAGAGTATTATGTATCATTCAAAACCTATTTTGAAAATATATAGGCAATAAGAACATATCTGAAATGTATTAAATGTATTTCTCTTTTTATTCAATTCCTTAGACTGATGATCCCATGTCTGATGAAGTTCAGTATCTGATGACTTTATCAGTTTCAGCTTGTGTTGATGGATGGTATTTGATTTACTTCGATGGTTTAGTGTCATGTATTGTTTGATAAATATTAACCTACTTAGAAAACAATAAACACTTATATTGTTGACCCAATTAAAATATAATTCAACCTAATGTAAATGGTTTACTACATTGTTGATCATCATCTGGTTGATCGGTCACTGAATCCTTCTAGGCAAAAAAGGATACCAACATTATAAAATAGATCTATGTCAAAATTCATTATGATAGATTAGTTTCGGTAGTGACTTCTTTACTTAAACAATATAAATCTTCCAACATTATGATATTGTAACACCAATGATTCTCACACCTTTGACCTACATCCTTCTATGTATAGTGTTCCTCACACTAATGAAAAAAATAAAAAGTAATTTACATTGTATTATCCTCTCCTCCGCAAAATCTAGCTTGTATCATGAATTATTTATGATTTAATAGAACTCCATGATCAGAAAAATATCATCAGATTTAATACATTCAAGTTATATTACTTCTCAAACATTCAGTCTCACTCAGCATCTTCTGAGACTGATCCTTATTGAGACTGATTCCGAGAAATCTATAGATTCTCATAAAATTATCATTATAATTTCCTAGATCTATTGACTCTTGCTGAGGGGATGACTCCTATTTCTCATACTAATGGCCTAGTTCTGCATTTTTGACTCTGGTACAGCTTCTTAGTCATTCTAATGGGGTGTTTCAAAAAACAAAAACTCCACATTTCCTCAAATTCAACCATATATCATCTATTAACAACAAATACAACCTAAACTCAACTTGGGACTAACAATCTCCCCCTTTGTGTTTGTTTTTAATAACCACTTCAAAACAATACCACTTGTAGTTTTCTTTTCTCACCTTTTCTTATCCACATTCCTATATTTCTTCCCCTATTTCTTATCTCTCTCCATTTTTCTTATCTCACCTCATTATTGAAAAAAATTGAAGGGGACATCATGATAGGTTTCCTTCTTTATTGAAAAAATGTTTCATTTCAAAAGGTTGGAACTCTTTATCTCAAAATCCTGAAATTATTCTTCAAAAGAACATAAGTATCACAGGAGTTTCTTAGCAAATTTCCTTTGACTAAACAACTCTAGGTATACATAGGAAAACCAATCATAGAAAAAAATAGTGTATAATCAAGTGTAAGAACTCGAATCTTCTTTTCAGGTATAGATCTTATTTTCAGGTTGTTTTGAGGAAAAGGGAAGAAAAAATGATATTCTATGTACATGACCTGTACTTCTAAGTACCTGTAGTTTACCTAGATTATCATATATTATCTATGCAACAGCTAAGTACATGGATGTATGGTGACTTGTCAGACCCACTTAAGTCAGGGTCCATTTGAGGCTATTACATGGTGTGTAGTTTTAATGATCACACTGTGTACTTTTATTCTAATTTGATATGATGCAGCAGGGTCATGTCACATGTCTAGAAACACCTCCTTCTTCCCTTGTTTTATACAAGAGCTCTCTGGAACAATGGACCAATTTTGATCTTCTGATTCTCCATCCAAGCTCCGATTGAGGCATTGTTGGTCGCATTGGAATCCTACAGGTGAGTTCTCAAACCCTCTTGATCCCTTATTTCTGATTCATCCTCTCTTGTAAGTTATTTAAGGTTGGGTTCTTTTCAAATTTTTATAGAAAAATGTTCATCTAGGCCAATTAAAGGGTTTACATTCAAGTATATAGATCATACGACATTGAGTTAGGTGGTTTGTGCATTTTATTGTTTTTATTTGGATTATATATTCCAAAAGTGTTGCATGTCTGCATTTTAGGTATTTCTTGAATTGGAATTTAAACCTATTATTACCTGTTTTGATTTGTTTGATTGATAAAGGGTTGTTACTTGTTTCTAAGGTTAGATGCCTTATCTAAGGGACACCCCATGGGTACGCTTTTCCTTGTTTGATTGTTTATGGACGTTTGGTCTAGGTTGCCTATGATAGGTACCTTATATTCCATGCCTTGTTTGACTAGTATGGAGTATGATTGATTATATGAAGTTCCTGTGATATGTATTGTGAATGTTTATTCATATATTAGTTATAGATTACATGAGATTCTTTGATATGATATGTACGCTATTTTTTCCAATGGACCGTGAGAGCCTTGGACTAGGAAGATTGAGGGGACTTCCATATTATTTCCACAGGACCGTGAGAGCCTTGGACTAGGAACAATGAGGGGACATCCATATTATTTACATAGAACCGTGATATCCTTGGTGTAGATAATTGACCCAAGCAGTTAGACCATGAGTGCTTTCCCGAAGGGTCATTTGTGAATAGTTGAATGATTGTGACATGTTTTTCAAGCCAAAGCACAAGATTGGATTCAGTCTTACTTGATTGTTTAGATGGCCTTCTAAGACATCTATTTTGTTACTTTACATGGGGGTACAGATCTTAGGCTAGATCCCAGGGTTAAATGATTTAATGGATGAATAATAAATGTTAAATGAATGTAATTGAAAACTATGAGATTTTTTACTTTTGAGTACTTCCTAGTTTATTGCTTCATTTTTTCATATTCTCTTCTCTATATATATATATATATTCAATGATAGATAGAAATAGATCTTTTGGTGTTTGCCTTCTAGGATTCATCTCACACCCTGTTTGGGTCATGATTTTAGATCCAAGCATATTATATAATTATCGGTATATATAAGGGCAAGTGACCTTATTCATCAGGTACTTGATTATTGTTAGAGATGGAGAGCATGGGACCAAGCTCCAGCTTGAGATGCTATTGGAGTTTACTTGCTTTTCAATTGTATTGGACTTTATTATATTTCTAGCTTTGGGACCTGTTTTGGCTGTTTTCCTAAACACATGTGACATGCATCAGTTATATATATATATATATATATATATTCTCCAGTTGTATTATAACTATCAATCTTCCACTGTTTACATATATTGTTTATTTATTAATTCCATTGTATATACTTTTCAAATGAGAGAATAGTTTCCCATTATTAGACCTTGGCCTTCACTTCTAGTCAGCAGCCTCTGGCATTTGGGGAAACAAGCTTGACATTATATGACCAACTGAGTACGGGGCACCTTTGGGTGGAACCTGGATCTAGGATGTTACAAAGTGGTATCATAGCAAGTTTTCTTTTCTAGGTTATCTTACTATTTTGAAACATTAGAAAGGGATATGAAGGAAATTTAGTTTTCTAGTTAGATTTTCCCAGGAGTATCTATATTATGTGTAGGTCAAATCCAAATTACCTTGAATTGAATTATAATTTTTGGATTTTGAACTATTTCATTTGATTCGATTTCACCATCAGGTGAAACACTACTTTTTGTTGTTAGTATTGATATAATTGTGGTTCTATTTTGTTTCAACCTGATGAGATAAAGGTTTGAAATATCATGAACCATATAAGAATTTTTTAGAAATCACGTGCCATGTATTCTTGCCATGCCATTTAGAGAGCATTACTGATTGCATGTTGTTGTAATAGATGTTTTTCTAGATATGCATGTTCTTGTGATAGATTCCATGATATAATAACTACTATTTTGATTGGGTATTGGTATATGTAAAGTTTCTATTGGATGGACACCAAGATTTGGTCTCTAAGGTGTTATGGGCCCTCTTGGATCAGAATTTGGTGGATCATGTTGAACATTAATTGAATTCTGTTAAGATGTGATATGAATAAGGATTCCGAAATTTGATATGTGGAGAGTATGGGCTCTCAAGGATCAAAACATGGCATGAATTGGAAAAAAATTAATATTACGGGGGTTCTGAAGATGTTTTAGAGGCTTACTATCCAAAAAAACCCAGAAAACACAGGGTGTGATGTTATGAACACACTCCATGTGTTCTTCTATTCTGGAAGAAATGACTATTATTAAGTACACGTCATATACCATATGTACACACCATGTAATTTTTTACTGTGTGACTGATTGTGTGAGCATAGACACGGGGTTGGTAAACTCTTGGTAGAACACACCAGGTATGGGGAGTGCACACTATGCTATAGTCGACTGTGTATCTAGACATGTGACTAACGATACTGGTGGATGGAGCTTTTGTTGTACATTTTGTGTCTAGATTTTGAATGTCGTGTAGGGTTACACCAGCAGAACCATGTAAATCTAACCATGTATAAGTACCTGGGTAGGAGGGAATATTCAAGTACATTCCATGTCTCAGGAGGAACATGCCATGTGCAAGGGGTGTTACACCACAAGGTTGGTAGAGGTACACTACCATGTTAATGCTTAAGGGAACACATTGTGTAGTGGTTATAGACACCGTGTAACTCTCTTTTGTAAAATTTGAATGCTTTCCTTCACCGTTTCTAGTCTTGAACTCATGATTTGCAGTTTTAGTTCATCATAAGCTGAGGTGTGCACTTGACCTTGCAGATTCATGCCACCAAAACATCCTATGGTTGTATGCTAGGTACAGGGTGATGATCAAACACCCAAAAATGGTATATCAAGGGCTACCTACAGATACTCCCATCATGCCCTTCTTGGAACCATCTATTATACCAGATGCAGGTGCTGATGCACAATTCACTGAAGGATTTATGAGGGCGATGTGGACCTTTCAGGGAGAACCACATCCTGCTTCAACTATGGTAGTGTTGATACAAGTGTTCCAGCAGTAGCATACTCCTACTTTTTCAGTGGATGGAGGACCATAGGTTCTAGAGTAATGGTTCAAGGCCATTATTTCTATCTTTCAACATCTGGATACACCTCCTAAGTGGAGGGTGAAGCTTGCGACTTACATACTATGTGATTCCTCCAAGAGATGGTGTGATTTTTTTTCATAGGTGGGACGACATCAGGATATGGTTTGGGAAGAATTTCAGATGACCTTATATGATTAATTCTACCATGAGACATTGAGGGACGACTGAGCCTGAGAGTTCATTAATTTAGAGTACGCTGCTCTTTTTTTGATTGACTACTCTTCTCACTTTACAGAGCTTCAGTTCTTCTCACCTGTTCTAGGGGGTAACAAGTTATCATTGGTTAGAATATTTGAATATGGTCTCAGGTATGACATCCAATCACATGTGAATATTTTCATGTTGACTTCAGTGACTGTCATAGTAAACAAGGAATTGATTATAGAGCGTAATATGAGGGATTTTGGAGATACGAGTTATGGTGGTTTATTATCTATGGCTGGTACTCCTCGACTGATAGCATGAAGCACTGCAGGGAGCCCTTGTATAGTGATTCTAGTAGTAGGGATGTATCTTTAGGTAGCTAGGTGAGGGGATACCAGTGCAGGAAGAGTGGGTACACGAGACTGCAGTGCCTGAGAGACTCAGTTGAGTACTGATCTTATGGAAATATGGGTTATCTTCACCATTTTTTTAAGATGTTCTTACTAGAATCTAGTGAGAGGGACTCTTTTATGACTCTACAAGCAGAAGTAGGGCCACCAATTCTTCATCAGTTAGGGAACTAGAGTTACTCGGGCCTTTCAAGCCAAGGATGTGGTATGGTCGTGGTAGCCAAATGATAGGTTTTCATCGACAACAGGGTGGATCAGTCCAGGGTATCCAGGAATGGTCATAGAACTGCAGTACTGGTCATGCTTCTGAGATTTAGCAGACCTTGTATGAGAACAATACCAGACCCTCTACGGTTATAGGTACAATTCTAGTTGCCTCAGATTCAGATTCTTCGCTTTTTGATATATGGGAACCTCATAGTTTTTAATAGTTGTAATTGTGGAGATCATTGGGCTTTATATATTTACTTTTAATGATGTTATGATTTTAGACACTCCTTTGGGGATTAGGATGGCTAGTGTACATCAGTGTATGGAGTGACCTCTTGAGGTTAGTGTGTGTCACTTCTTATGGGACCTCTATGTCTTAGAGATGACAGGATTCGATGGAATTATCAGAATGTTTGGTTGGTCTCCATTCAGGCCTTTGTTATCTAGATGACTAGGGGACTTCACATATGGACTTTCCTCCAACGGTGGATCATTTCAGGGAAGTATTTCTAGATTACTTTTCAGGTTTACCTCTGAATCAAAAGGTTTATTTATCTATTTAGCATGTTCTAGGAGTGGCACTAGTGTCCATTCCTCTTTATAAGATGAATACACTAGAATTAAGGGATCTCAAGAAGTAGTTAGAGGAGTTTTAGTAAAAGTGTTTCATCTAACCTAGTACTTATCCTTTGGGTTCACATTTCCTTTTCGCGAAGAAGTTGGATGGTACCCTCAGACTTTGGGTGGATTATCTGAAGTTGAACCATTTGACGGTCAAGAATTGATATCCCTTACTGAGGATTGATGATCTCTTTGATCATCTTTTAGGAGTCTAGGTGTTATCGATGATTGAATTGAGATCTGGTTATCATCAGTTGCACGTTATACCATCAGATATACCTCTTACAGCCTTTAAGAGAAGTTATGGTCTATACGAGTATTTGGTTATGTTGTTCGGTCTAATGAATGCGCCGACAGTTTTCATGTCACTGATAAACTGAGTGTTCCATCCTTACTTGGATTATTTTTTGTTAGTCTTCATGGATAATATCTTGGTGTACTCTCACACTCAACAGGACCATGTCACCCATCTTGAGATCTTATTGATTACACTGAGAGAGCATCTGTTATATGCTAAGATCTCAAAGTGCCACTTTTGGATGGACCATATTCATTTATTGGCTCATGTAATCTCAGAGATAGGAGTATTAGTAGAACCATATAAGGTGAGACAGATAGTTTACTAGTAGAATCCGAAGAATGTATTTGAGGTACAAAGTTTTTTGGGGCTAGCTAGTTACTACAAATTCTTTATTCCAGACATTTCATGCTTAGAAGTGACACTAAAAGTCCTGACTAATAAAGTGAGGAGTACTTGTGGAAATATTCATACGATTCATCCTTTCAAGATATTAAAGGGATATTGAATTCTGAACTGATACTGATTTTACGGGTAAGACTTACATCATTTACTTTGACACATCAGGTATTGGGATGGGAGTGGTGCTTATGCAGGGGAAGGAGTTGTTGCATATGGGTCTCGGCAGTTAAAGCCACATAAGAGGAACTGCCATACGCACGATCTTGAGTTAACTTTGGTTGTTCTAGCCTTTTTCTTTTGGATACATTGTCTTTTGGGAGTGCATTTTTTGGTATAAACTATCCCCAAAAGCTTCAATTATATCTTTACTTGGAGTGATATGAATTTGAGATAGCGAAGGTGGGTTGTGTACCTTCATTATTTTGACTTTGAACTTTCTTACATGCCTAGGAAAGGAGATGCAGTGGATGATGCATTGAGAAGTAGGACTCAGATGTAGGCATTTCATGAGGCTAGTAGTGAGTGGAATCTTATAGCTCTATTCTATGAGGTGAATTTTTAGGTACCCAAGAAACATGGAAAATTGTTTCTTTCTTCTATAGATGTTACTTCTACTCTACTAGATCGAGTGCAAAGGAGGCATCTATCATATTCTGATGTCCTTGTCTTATAAGAGAGTGTGTCAGGAGAAGACCCTACTCCTAGGAAAACTGTAGGCAAGGATTAGGTTTTTCATTTGCACAGGCACATATGGGTGTCAGCAGATATACATGAGGAGCTGTTGCGAGATTTTCATGCCTCAATATGGGCAGTTCAACCTGGTGTCACCAAGATGTATCGAAATCTACATCATCAGTATTTATGTCCAGGCATGAAGATGGATGTACCTATTTTTGTTATGATATGTTCCAACTATTAGTAGGTGAAGGTGGATCATCAATGAATAGAAGGTTTATTACGGTACTTACCTATTCCAGAGTGGAAGTGGAATAATATCACGATGGATTTTTTGAGGGGTTTACCAAGGCCACCTCGAGGAAATGATGTTGTATGGGTTTTTTTTGATAGTCTCACAAAGGTTTCACCTTTTATACCGATCAAGGAAGCCTTTAGTGATGATGAGTTTGTAAATTTGTACATCCAAGAGATAGTATGTTTTCATGGGGTTCTGTTCTCTACCATTTCAGAAAGGGATTCCTAGTTTACTTCTTATGTCTGGTGGGGACTACAAAGGGCTATGTGTATATAGGTACTTTAGAGTAAAAATTACAATCCCTATGTAGATGGTCAGTCTGAGCACATGATTCAGGTTTTGTAGGACATTCTTTGAGCAAGCATCCTAGATTTTAGGGGCTCTTAGGAGAGACACATACCCAAGGTGGAGTTTTCATACAATAATAGTTTTCAGGAAACAATTCAAATGGAACCATATAAGGCTTTGTACAGTAGGCCAATCCGATCAACCCTATATTGGATATAGGTAGGAGAGGTAGCTATGATCAGACCCCATCTTGTCCAGGAGACCATTGAATAGGTGCGGTTGATTCAAAAGAGGATGGATACTACATAGTCTTTCCAGAAATCTTATGATGATCAACAGAAATGACCTATGGAGTTCAAGGTTGTAGATTAGGTATTCCTTCATGTCACACCAATGTTGGGACACATAAGGATTGGGATAAAGGGGAATCTTTCACTAATATACGTTGGGTTGTTTGAGGTTTTGGAGAGAGTCAGGTCGCTTGCCTATCGGTTATAGTTCCCTCAGAGGTACTTGGCTACGCATGAAGTCTTTCATGTTTCTCAGATACAACATTACCTTTTACACTCATCTCATGTTTTTTCACCCCGAGGAGGTCATGTTGGAGATGGATTCATCCTTCGAGGAGCACCCTATTTAGATTGTGGATCCCAACACAAAGGTTCTCCATTTCCATTTTGTTTCATTGGTATGGGTGTTATGGAAGCATGGGTGAGTGTAGGATAAGAATTGGGAGAGGGAGGCTGATGTCCAGTCGTAGTGTCCGGAGCTATTCACAGATCCTTCTTCACCACCCTTGGAAGGGAAATTCATGAATGAATTTATTTAAGGGGGGAGTTTATAGAAACTCAGATCTTCTTTTCAGGTATGGATCGTATTTATAGGGTGTTTTGAGGAAAAAGAAAGAAAATAGAATTTTTTAATTACATGCCATGAATTTCTAAGTACACACCATGTACCTATATTTCCACATATAGTCGTGTTTTGATCATGTAATGGCTGATTACATGGACATGTGGTGACCTATCATACCCACTTAGGTCAGGGGCAAGTTGAGGCTACTACATGGCATGTAGTGTTAATGATCACACCAGGTAATTTTCTTCTTATTTGATATATCATAGAAGGGTCATGTCTCATGTTAGGAAACACCTTTTTCTTCCTTTTTTTCATACAGGAGCACTCTAGAAGGATGGAAGAAGTTTGATCTCCCAATTCTCCATCTGAGCACCGATCAAGACACCATCGGTTGTGTTGGAATCCCACCGGTGATTTCTCAAACCCTCTTGAGCCCTTATTCTTGATTCATTATCTCTTATGAGTTATTCAACGTTGGGATTTTTTAAACCTTTTTGTAGATCTATGAAGATCTAGACCAATTCTAGATCTGATGTTCAAGTATATCGATCATACGACATCAAGGTAGGTGGTTTGTGCCTTTAATTGTTTGTCTTTGGAATATATATGCTAAAAGTTATGTCTTCCCACATTTTGGGTATTGCTTGAATTGGAATTTAACCATGTTATTACCTACAATGGTTTGTTTGATTTATAAAGGGGGTTTTCTTATGTTTAAGGTTAGATAACTTGTCTAAGGGACACCCCATGGGTGTATTTTTCCTTATTTGATTGTTTATGGATATTTGTTCTAGGTTGCCTATGAGGCATACCTTGTTTTCCATGCCTTGTTTGATTAGGATGGAGTTTGATTGATTATATGAAATACATGTGATATGCATTGTGAATGTTTATCCATGTAGTATTTATTGATTACATGATCTGGTTTGATATGATATGCATGTTATTGTTTCCAATGGACCATGAGAGCCTTGCACCAGGAAGACTGAGGGGATTTCCAGATTATTTTCATTGGACTGTGAGAGCCTCGGATCAGGAAGACTAAGGGGACTTCCATATTATTTAAACAGGACCAAGAGAGCCTTGGTGTTGATGATTGACCCAAGGGGTAATACCGTGAGTGCTTTACCAGTGGGTAATTTCCGAATAGTTGAATGATTGTGCAAAGTCTTCCAAGCCAAATCACAATCTTGGATTCAGTCTTACTTGATTGTTTAGATGGTCTTATGAGAAATATGTTCTTTTACTTTACATGGGGATGCAGATCTTGGGCCATATCCTAGGGTTACATGATTCAATAGATGAATAATAAATGTTAAATGATGTAAATGAAAACTATAGGATTGATTAATATTGAGTAATCCCTAATTTATTTCTTTATTTTTGAATATTACCTACTACATATATATTCACTAAAATATAGGCATAGATCTTTTGGTGGGTTCTTACTGGGATTTATCTCATAGCATGTTGGCATCATGATTTTTGACCCATGCATATTATATGATTGTAGGTATAGATAAAGTAAAGTGCCCTTCTTCATTAGGTACTTGATTGTTGTTGGAGTTAGTGAGCATGGGACCAAGTTTAGTCTTGTGATGCTGTTAGAGTTTACTTACTTTTCCTTTGTATTGGATCTTACTGTATTTCCAGCTTTGGGACCTTTTTTGGATGCTTTCCTAGACACATGTGATATACATCATTTATATATATATATATATATATGCTCCATTTGTTTTATTACTATCAGTCTTCTTCTGTTTACTTCTGTTATTTATTTATTAATTTTGGTGTGCATACTCTTATAATGAGGTAATAGTTTCCCCATTATTAGAAATTGTCCCTCACAGCAAGTAGTAAGCCTCTGGTGTTTGGGGAAATGTGTTTGAGGTCATGTGACCAACCTAGTAAGGGGCACCTTTGGGTGGACCCCGGATCTGGGATGTTACAAAGTGGTATCATAGTGAGTTTTATTTTATGGTTTGTCTAACTATTTGGCGACATTAGAAAAGGATAGAAAGATAATATAGTTTGGTAATTATCTTTTCTTATGTGTAGCTACACCCTGTATAGTGAAAATCCAAATTACCACAAATTGAATTGTAATTTTTGAATTTTGAAATATTACACTCCATTCAATTTCATTTTCGGATGACGCACTTGTTTTGTGTTGTTAGTATTGATATCATTGTGGTTCTATTTTTTTGAAACCCGGTGAGATGAGGGTATTCCATATCATGCATCATATAGGAACTTGTTAGAAATCACATTTCATGCATTCTTTCCATGCCATTTAGAGAGCATTACTGATTCAATGGTTTTGTGATATATGATATGCTATATATGCCTGCTTTTGTGATAGATTCCATGATACAATAACTGCTATTTTAATAGGGTATTGTTATATGCGAATTATCTTTTGTATGGATGTCCAGATTTGGTCCCGAATGTGTTATGGTACCTCTTAGATCGGAATTTGGTGGATCATGTTTGAAAATTAATTGAATTCTATTTAGATATAATATGAATAAGGATTCGAAACATGGATTATTAGGGAGTATGGGCTCTCCCTGATATGAACGTTTCATGCCTTGGCCAAATTTTAAGATTTTGGGGGTTCTAGAGATGTTTCAGAGGCTTGTTGTCTAAAAAAACCTAGAAAACATAGTTTGTGATGCTATGAACACACGCCATGTGTTCTTCTATTCTGGAAGAAATTATTTTTCTTAAGTACATGTCATTTACCATATGTACATGTTGTGTAGTTGTTGACCGTGTGGCTGACTATGTGAGCAAGGACACAAGGTTGGTAAACTCTTGGTAGAACACACCGTGTACTGGGAGTACACACCATGCAGTAATCAACCGTTTATTAGATTGTGTGACTAACAACATGGGTGGATGGAACTTTTGTTTTACATGTCATGATTATAGTGTGAACTCCATGTAGTATTACACCAGTAGAACCGTGTAGCTATAACAATGTAGAAGTACCTGGGCAGGAGGGAATATTCAAGTACACATTGTGTCTCAAGAGGAACATGCCATATTCATGGGGTGTTACATGACCAGTTTTTCAAAGGTAGACATCCATGTTAAGGCATAAGAGAACACGTTGTGTAGTGTTTATACATGTTATTTAACTCTATTTTTTACAACTTGAATTCTTTCCTTCAGCAGTTCCATTTTTTCACTCCTGAGTTGTTGTTTCATTAATCTTGAACTGAGGTGTGCTCTTGACCTTGCAGTTTCATTCCACCAAGATGTACTCTGGTTGTATGCCAGGTATAGGGTGATGATCAGAAACGAGAAATGGTAGATGATTGATGGACATTTAATCCTCATGTTATGCCTGTCTTGGCACCAATTTTTATAGTGAATGTAGGTGATGAGGCATAGTTATGTGATGGATTTTTTTGGATGATGTAGACCTTTTAGGGAGCACCACATCCTACCTCAACAATGGAATAGTTGACATGGGTGTTCCAGCAGCAACATCCTCCCACTTTTCAGGGGATAGAGGGTGACAGGAAAATAGATTCATGGTTGGAGGCCATGATTTCTATCTTAGAGCATCTGGATATTCCTCATGATAGGAGGGTGAAGCTCGCGACTTAAATGCTACATGATTATGCCAAGAGATGGTGGGATGTTGTTTCACAGGAGAGATGACATCGGGATATGTTTAGGTAAGAGTTTCAAAGGACATTCTATGATTACTTCTACCTCGAGACGTTGAGGGCTGACCGAGACTGGGATTTCATGCATTTAGAGCAGGGCTCTCTTTCAGTGATCGACTGATCTTCTCACTTTATAGAGCTTTAGTGCTTCACACCTCTTTTGGGGGGTGACAAGTTATCATTGCCTAAGAAATTTGAGGATGGTCTCAGTTATAGAATCCGATCAAAGTTGAATGTTTTTAGGTTGACTTTAGTGAATGCTATAGTAAACCAAGTGTTGATTACTGAGCGCAATATGAGGGAGTTTGGAGCTATGATTCAAGGAAGTTCATCATCAAGAGCTGCTATTCCTTCGACTGATAGAAGGAAGCAGTGCAGGGAGCCCTTTCATGATGATTCTAGTAGGAGGGATGTATCTTCAGGTAGCCAGTTGAGGTGATACCAGTGTGGGAAGAGTGGTAACATCAGACCAGAGTGCCTGAGAGACCTAGTTGAGGGTTGATCTTGTGGAAAGATAGGTCATCTTCAACATTTTTGAAGGTTGTTCTCACTATTAGCTATTGAAAGGGGATATATTATGACTCCATGTATAGTAGTGGGGCCACCAGTTCCTCATCAGTCAGGGAACAGGAGTACGGAAGGCCGTTCAGGCCGAGGAGGTGGTTGTGGACATGGTATCCATATGACAAGTTTTTAGTGACCGTAGGGTGGATCAGCTCAGGGTAGCCAGGTAGGGTCACGAGACCAAGGTACAGGTTAGACTTTTGGGATGGAGCAGACCCAGTAGGAGCGGGATCTCAAACCCTCTACGGTTAGAGGTACGATTCTAGTTGAATCAGTTTTAACTAATCCATTTTTAAATAGGGGCTTACCATAGTTTTATATCGGATGTCATTTTTGAAAGCCTTAGTATCTGTATATTTACATATGATGATTTTATGACGCTAGACACTCTTTTGGGGATTATGAATGCTAGTGTAAGTCAATTCAAGGAGTTCCCTCTTAAGGTTGGTGGGTGTCACTTTTTATGGGACCTCTATGTCTTAGAGATGATATGATTTGATGTCATTCTCATAATATACTAGTTGGTCTCATTTGAGGCCTTTGTTGGTTGCTATAATTGTAGGGTGAGTTTCACATCACTAGATGGAAGATCTTTTCTACACAAGGGAAAATGGGATGTACAGGTGAGTAGAACTGGACCCGAGCATCATGGGTTAGGAGGAATCATAACCCCTATTTCTAATTTATATCTGGATGACCAGGGGACTTCACAGATGGAATTTCCTCCAATGGTGGATCATTTCAGGGATGTCTTTCAAGATGAATTTTCAAGTTTACCTTCAGAGTGAGAGGTGGATATCTCTATCGACCTTATGCCAGGAGAGGCACCAGTATCCATTCCTCTTATAGTATGGATACAACAGAATTAGAGGAGCTCAAGAAGTAGTTAGAGGAGTTACATGAAAAGGGTTTCATATGACCCAATACTTCTCCTTGGGGTTCTCCTGTCCTTTTGTGAAGAAGGATGATGGTACCCTCATACTTTGTGTGTATTATCAGAAGCTGAACTAGTTGACCATCATGAATCAATATCCCATGCCAAGGATTGATGATTTAATTGATCAGTTTAGAAGATCTTGGGTTTTCTCAAAGATCAAATTAAGATCTGATTATCATTAGTTGTGGGTTAGACTATCAGATATACCTCTTAAAGCCTTTCATAGTAGGTATAGTCTTTACAAGTATTCTTTTATGTCGTTCGGTCTCACAGACATGCCAATAGTTTTCATGTCACTGATTAACCGAGAGTTCCATCCTTAGTTGGATTATTTTTTTGTAGTCTTCATGGATGATATCTTGGTGTACTATCACACTCTACATGACCATGTCACCCATCTTGAGACTGTACTTAGTACACTGAGAGAGCATTAGTTATATTCTAAGATCTCGAAGTGCCACTTATGGATGGACTAGATTCATTTCCTTGGTCATGTCCTCCTAGATATAGGAGTATCAGTAGACCCAGAGAAGGTGAGAGTGGTATTTTCCAAGGAGTATCTGAATAATTTCTTTGAGGTACGGAGTTTTCATGGGCTAGTTGGTTACTACAGACGCCTTATTCAGGACTTTTCATGCTTAGTAGTTCCACTTAAGGGCCTGAATAAGAAGGGTGATAAGTACTTGTGGACAGATTCCTATGATTTATCCCTTTAGGATATGAAAGATAGATTGACTTTCACACCGATACTAATTTTACCAGTATCGGGTAGGAGTTACATTATTTACTATGAAACATTAGGTATTAAGATGAGAGTGATGCATATGCAGGGGTAAGTAGTCATTGCATATGGGTCATAAGAGTTGAAGAAACATGATAGGAGATACCCAACACACAATATCTAGTTTTTTGTGGTTTTTCAGACCTTGTTCTATTGGGGACATTATCTTTTGGGAGAGAATTTTTCAGTGTACACTGACCATAAAATCCTCAAGTATATCTTTACTCAGCATGATCTAAATTAGAGACAGCAATGGTGGGTTTATTATCTTCAATCATTTGAATTTGATCTTGACAACGCGCTTAGTAAAGTCAATTCATTTGTTGATGCATGGAGAAGTGGGACTTAGATACTGGGTGTTCAAGAGGCTAATAGTGATTGGAAGCTTATGGATCTTTTATCTGAGATGCATTTGGAGGTGCACGACAAATAGGCGAAGACGTTTCTTTCTTCTATAGATATTACCTTTACTCTACTGGATAGAGTGTGAATGAGGAAGCTATCAAATTCTGTAGGCCTAGTCCTATAGGAGAGTGTGATAGGAGAGCACCCTACTCTTGGGTAGACTATAGGTGAGGATGAGGTTTTGTGTTTTCATGGGTGCGTATGAGTGTTAGAAGACATACGCGAGGAGATGTTGTGAGATTGTCATGTCTCGGTATGGGCAGTTCATCCAAGTGTCACCAAGATGTATCAAGATCTACATCATCAGTGTTAGTGTCCAGACATGAAGAGGGATGTATCTAGTTTTGTTATGAGATGTTACACCTGTCATCGGGTGAAGGCGAAGCATGAACGAACATTAGGGCTATTATAGTAGTTAAGAATTATTGAGAGGAAGTGGAATGTGATGGATTTATTGATTGGTTTACTAAGGTCACCTCGAGGAAATAATGATTTATGGGTTGTTTTTGACAAACTCATGAAGGTTGAACACTTCTTATTGATCAAGGAATCCTTCAATGTTTATGAGCTTTGAAATTTGTACATCCGAGAGATAGTATATTTTAAAGGGTTTACTCACTCTATCATTTCAGAAATGGATTCCCGGTTTACTTCTTGTGTTTGGAAGGGACTATAGAGGGATATGGGTACATAGGTACTTTTAAGTACATCTTACCATTCCTAGAGAGATGGCTAGTCTGATCGCACGATCCAGGGTTTAGAGGACATGCATTGAGCAAGCGTCCTAGATTTCGGGGGCTCTTGGGAGAGACATATACCCATGGTGGAGTTTTCCTACAATAATAGTTTTTTGGTAACAATTTAGATGGTACCTTATGAGGATTTTTATGGATGGTCATGTCGATCACTTATTTGATGTCTAGAGGTAAGAGTGCAAGCTTTGTTTGGACCTCATCTTGTCTAAGAAACCACTGAGCAAGTGGAGTTGATTCACAATAAGATGGCTATTGCACAGTCTCTCAAGAAATATTATGTTGATCGATGGAGACGGCCTCAGGAGTTCGTGGTTGGAGATCAGGTTTTTAGGTGTTTCACCCCAAGGTTGGGTCAGAGGAGGATTATGAGATAGGGGAAGCTTTCACTGAGATATGTTGGTCCGTTTGAGGTTTTGGAGAGAGTCAGGCCAGTTGCTTATCAGTTGTATTTTCCTCAGAGGTACCAGGATATGCCAAAACATCTTTCATGTTTCACAGCTACAACATTACTTTTCTGACCCATCTCGGGTTTTTCAACCTAAGGAGGTCTAGTTGGAGGTAGATGAATTGTTTGAGGATCACCCTTTTTGGATTATGGATCACAACATGAATATTCTTCGTGGCCAGTCTGTTCCTCTGGTACAGGTGTTATGGCAGCACGGGCGAGTGCAAGATGAGACTTGGAAGAGGGATTCCGATGTGCGATCATAGTGGCAAGATTTGTTCACAGATTCTTCTTTTCCACCCTTGGAAGGGAAATTTGGGGATGAATTTTTTTAAGGGGAAAATTTTTAAGAACCTAGATCTTATTTTCTGTTATGGATCTTTTTTTTGGGTTGTTTCGTTGAAAAAGGATGAAAAGATGATTTTCTATATGCATGTTGTGTACTTCTAAGTACAGGTCGTGTACCTAGATTTACCTATACAACCATGTTTTGACTATGTAATGACTGAGTCATGGCCATGTGGTGACCTATCAGACCCTCTTAAGTCGGGGTCTGATTGAGGCTACTACACGGCATGTAGTGTTAATGAGCATGTCATGTACTTTTATTTTTATTTGATATATTAGTGTGGGGTCGTGTCTCATGTCCAGAAACACCTTCTTCTTCTTTTGTTTCATATAAGAGTACTCAGGAATGATTAATGAAGTTTGATATCCCTATTCTCCATCCGAGAACTGATTGAGACAACGTCAGTTGCGTTGGAATCCCTCTAGTGTGTTCTCAAACCCACTTCATCCCTTCTTCCTAATTCATCCTCTGTGGAGAGTTATTCAAGGTTGGTTTTGTTAATCTTTATATAGATCTACACTGATCTAGGATGATTCAAGGGTTTATGTTCAAGTATATTGATCATACGACATCAATGTATATGGTTTGAACCTTTCGTTGTTTGTATTTGGATTATATGTGACAAAATTTCAGCATTCCCACATTTTGGGTATTGCATGAATTGTAATTTAAACTTGTTATTACCTATTATGGTTTGTTTTTATGATAGAGGGTTTTTTCTTATATATAAGGTTAAATACCTTGTCTAAGGGACACCCCATGGGTGCGTTTTCCCTTTGATTGTTTATGGCTGTTTGGTTTAGGTTCTTATGAGGCGTACCTTGTTTTCCATGCCTTGTTTGATTATGATAGATTTTGATTGATTATATGAAATGACTGTGATATGAATTGTGAATATTTATCCATTTATTAGTTATATATTACATGAGATACTTTGATATGATGTGCGCTCTATTTTTTCCAATGGACTGTGAGAGCCTTGGACCAAGAAGACTAAGGGAACTTCTAGATTATTTCCTCAAGATCGTGAGAGCCCTGGATGAGGAAGACTAAAGGGACTTCAAAATTATTTACATAGGATTGTGAGAGCCTTGGTGTAGATGATTGACCCAAGGGGTTATACCGTGATATATTTCCTATAGCGTCATTTGTGAATAGTTGAATGATTGTGACAAGTCTACCAAGCCAAAGCACAAGCTTGGATTAGGTATTACTTGATTATTTAGATGGTATTCTGAGACTTTTGTTTTGTTACTTTACATGGGGGATACAAAGATTCGTCTAAATTCCAGGGTTATATGATTCAATATATGAATAATAAATATTAAATGAATGTAATTGAAAACTGTAGGATTTTTTACTTTTGAGTACTTCTAAGTTTATTGCTTCACTTTTTTCATATTACCTATTATATATATATATATATATAAATATATTCACTAATAGATAGGTATAGATATTTTGGTGGTTGCCTACTCAGATTCTTCTCACATCCTATTTGGATCAATCTTTTTGACCCAAGCAGATTGTATGATTGTAGGTGTAGATTAGGTCAGGTTTCCTTCATTAGGTACTTGATTGGTGTTGGAGTTGGAGAGCATGAGACCAATATCAGGCTTGTTATGCTTTTGGAGTTTAATTTCTTTTACTTTTTATTTAATTGTATTGTATTTATAGCTTTGGGACCTTTTTTGGTTGCTTTCCTAGATACACGTGACATGCATCATTTATATATATGTGGTCAAGTTGTTTTATTACTCCCAGTCTTGTGTTGTTTACTTCTATTGTTTATTTATTAATTCTTCTATGTATTTGCTAGTAATGATGGAATAGTTTCCCAATTATCAAACCATGTCACTCGCTACTAGTCATCAGCCTCTAGAATTTTGGGAAAATGTGATTGAGGTTATGTGACCAACTGAGTACGAGGCACCTTTAGGTGGCACCTAGATCTGGGATGTTACATCAAGGTTATTAATGTTTTCCATAACACAACTATAATGTAATAAATTTTAATTTTTCATTCAATATTTTCATTTTAATGGAAATTCTTGAGAAGATTTGTAAAAATAAGAATAACCCACACCCATCTCAACAAATGTGTGAGAAATTACAGGTATATAAACACAACATTCAAAACATATTTTTGTAACCACACTACTTTCCTTTTCAATAAAATTAAGAAACTCATGAATCAACTTTCTTATTTAAACTCCTTCAATTCCCTTCAAGTTAGTAGAAATAAAAATTCTATAAAATATGTAAGAACCTCATAGTTTCTCCTAGGAATCCTTTGAACTAAGAATCCTCTCTTAGTATTGAATTTGTTATCTTCTTATTAGAGTTTGTAACAAGTTTATTTTCATCTTCAAACTGTTATGATAATGATTTCAACTTAATTACTTATTTAAAAACCATTTTGTTATAGTGATTTTGTAACAACTTCTTAATAACTTCCTCTTGATCTGGTAGGATAGTTAAATAAATTTTATTAACATTCCCTTATTTCTCAAACCTTTTTCACCTTTTTAGAATTTTCAAATCACTATCTATTGATAACTTTTTATCAACTTTGTTCTCATCTTAAAAAACCTATTTCTTCCCATTTTTTTCAACTAATTTGTGTGCTTATTATAAATTCATAGACATGTCTACTTTTTCTATCAAAATTACTAAGAACTCTTTCTTTTTAGACTCAACATGTTTTTTTTCTCCACTTTATTAATATTCTAATTTTTCTTTATCTTCTGAGTTTCCTTTTTTTATTCCTCATATTTTTTCAGATCATTTTATCTTATTTTCTTATCATAAATCCCCCTGGATTCATACATGTTTCTTGGTAGAGAAATTTTATTCTATTATGAATAATATTTATGTCAAAAACTCAACAACACCAATAGTGACCTCAAAATCTTGATTATTTTGATTGATAGTGAGCCTATTCAGAACTTTTTTATTTCTTAAAAAATCATAGACCAATTTTCTCAGTGAGATTCTTTACTGAATAATTATTTTCTTTCTTGGTGAGATATTTTTTCTCACAAGCATTCTTTTATAAACCTGTATTTACACCCTCTTTAGAAGTTTTACATTTAAAATGAAATATCATAGAGATTTTTTCTCTCATAATTAATATATCAAATTGTGTTGTAAGAATCATTGATTGTGTTTCTATAAACTCCTATTATTTATCAACCAAACTAACTTTTAGAACATCTATCATCTTTTCATATTCAATTATATAAATCCTATTCTGTTTGTTTTCTTAAATAAGTGTAGATCATTTCATGTTTATTTTCCCATTTCTATATAATATTTCTTCACAACTATTCTTTTTTCCTTCAATTTCACCAATTTTTTTTGATATATAATTAGATTGAAATTTTTTCCTCTTTATTCATATGATCATAATTCTTAAAAGATATATATTTAACATCTTTCTGCAATTTTATACTTTCTTCCTTAAGTTGAGTATTCTGCTTAATAAAATTTTCCAAAATTTTTATAGGAATCCACTCTATTTCAATAATCTATTCACCATTATCATTACTGTATGAATAATTAAATCCATTTCTAAATTGATAAATAAATTTGATTTGATGATTTGATTAATCACTAGGTGAGTAATCATTATTCTTTCTTCTACTCATATAATTCTACTTCTTGTTGTCATAAATTAATCTTTCCTTTTGTTTCTCCCACTTTTGTTTCTGAGGTTTCCCATTATCTTATTCAGACTCATACTCTATAACTTTCCCCTTTGGAAAATTCAATGAAAAATTTCATTTCCCTTCACAATTCCTACATTTTAGAGTTTTAATTTTCTATTTTCCTATATTGTTTTTCTTTGAAAGAAGGGTAACAATTTTGTTGCAATATTTATCTTTTTTATCTTCCAATTAAACACTTAATTCATATTTAGTTTGTTAAAATTTATTTTCCCTTTTAAAAAATATTTGAAATCCATTTATCTATAAACCCTTTTCTTAAAATTAGGGGCTTTTGTTATCTCATATTCCACCAAAAAAATCGAGAGTTCATCTAAAGATAAATATTCCTGATCTTTTAAAGTTGAAACTTTAGTATCAAATCTATCTGAAACTTTTCTCATAAGTTTCATGAAAATTATAGAATCTTCTATATTCTCACCCAAACATTTGATGTTAATCAAAATCTCAATTACCCTTGTAAATTAACTATCAATAAATTTATTGATTTTTTTAATAAAATCATTATTCCTAGTAATAATTGTGTTGTTTTTCATGCATGTTTTGGTTTTGTAGTCATGATAATTATAGATTGATCATGGTTCCATCATATACAGAATTTTAACCATGATATTAATATCATATATATATATATATATTCATCCATAAAAGTTATAAAAAATGAATTACACTATTCATGGAGACGGTAGGTCATATATATGTGTGAACACTGATTCCATTTCCGATGGATGGAATATAAGAATGGTAAATAATAATTCAACATTCAATAATAATAATAATATAATTTATATAAAATATTTATTTATTAAATTCATCATTATAAACAACTATGATAGGTGGTGATGGAAAACAAATTACAGGGGTTCGTGAGACAGTAGTCAAACCGTACACACAAATGAAGAATTTGTTTCCCATTTGATGGAAGAAGATATAGATTTAAGTGAGTAAATTTAAAAAAAATAACATCTTAATATATTAATGATATTGGTGTTATTATTTCACCATGTTTGAATAATATTTGAAGGAGGTAGAAGAAGAAATTAAACTAAAATAGTCAGTTAAAGACTATACCTCTTATTTGGAAAACATCATTTGATTTACAACTTAAATACTCAAAGGTTTGTATTATGACTGAAAGAAAAACTAAAAAACATGTGTAAGGATGTAAGGAATGGATTTGGTCAGTTATTGGATGAACAAAAAGGCTTTTGAAGTGTGTATAGAAGAGGACAGGAGGGTCCCTTTTATAAGTGAAGGGAGGGGAACTCTTGGAATTATGTAAAATATTAAATTAATATAAATTAACTTTCCTGGAAAAAAGGATCCAAACTGATATTATTCAAAAATTGGATGAATTTTTATAGAAATAATATAATATAATATAATTTTGAAAAATTTATCTTAGGTTTTTAACCCTTATCTCTTTGTTTTAACTCACATTTAGCATTTTTGAAAATTACCACAATGACAAAGTTTTTACTCTTTAGAGGTCAATATACTAACTATAAAATGAAAATTGGTAATTAAATGGGTCATATATGATATTTATGAAATTATAAAAATAAGTTTTATTAGCATAGGATATTTCATAATTTTAAACCATTTAATAAAATATAATTTATTATAAAATAACAAGAATGTGAATATTGAAAATATTCATTTAACGCGACATTAAAGACAACATGAAAATAATGAAATTTGAATATAATACATTCAAACCTATATAATATGTTATTTTAACCTAAAAAATTCATGGAACCCAATAATTCCATTAAATTGTATTTCTTTTAATATTTTAAAACCATTTAATTTATTATTTTATTAATTGAATAAATATTGTGTCACTGTTACATAAGTATTTAATTTAATTATTTCATCAATAAAAATTTGAAATAAATTATCCTGGTAAGAAATAATTTACCTTTCAAATAACCATTTTGAAATAAGAATAGCCTCTATTTATCTTTATGTAAAACATTTATAGATAAATAAGAAAAGGGAAAGATATTTTTTACTTTTCATTACATAAAAAAATATAGAGGTCAAAATTAAAAAAAAATGGAACCAAGATTCCATATTTACAAAACATGGATATATATGGATGAGATCCACTTATCCAATATGATAAATTAAAATTTTATGTTCATTTTTTAGTCCTTATCATATAATTTTTAACCTTAATTACCCAATTTACTCTTATCATGGTGACAATTATATACTATGGTTACTATTCGTAATGAAAAAAAATAAAAGTGACCTATTTACGAAATTTAGACCTCATAATAAAAAATATGGAACCCATTTTTCAATAATAAATTTTAATCATTGGATGATATTATTCTATGTTTAAAAATAAAAACACAACAAAAAAACAGTTTTTCATAAAAATGCCCTTTTTAGTAAAATGTTTTTATACTAAATTCAAGTATAAAAGTTAATACAGAGACTATAATTGGAGTATTTTTAAACAAAATTAACTAATTAAATATTAAAATTAATAAAAATATAATTTTACATTTTAAATACATTAAAATAAAATACAGATTTTAATTAAAATCAATACTTTTCACTATTAATTGAAAAATCATACTTTTCAAAAAATTTACCATAAGATTGTTTTTAAATTATAATTTAAAAAATGAAATATTTTTTATAAAATAAAATTTCAAAAAGTTATATAAATCAATTATAATAATTTCTCAAAAAATGAATTAAAAATCTATTTTGGAAGAAAATGTGTTTTTGATGAATAAAATGGATTTACTAAAAATTTAACGATTATTTAATAATAAGTTATTAATACAATTATATTGGGTATGAACTTTAATTATATTTAATAAAGTGTTTAATATTATTATTAAATTCCAATTTAAAGGCTAGTTTATAACAGCCATATTTAAATAACTATAATTCATGGTATATACCAATTCGCTTTATGCTTGGTGTTGTGTGTTAACAAAGCTATCGAGCACGGTATTCTTTTAAAACTTGATGTATTATATTTTTTTATTATAATATTCTTATTAATTACTTAAACCTTTCATTAATCAATCACACGTCATTGGTATCTGATTGTACCATCCATTTATAGTTTTCCTTGAATATCACTAATATCATTGAGTCTGGAAAACATCCAAAATGTAGTGTAAGATCCAAAATCCATATGAATTGAAAATTACAAATAAATTTTTACTTTTCAAATTGTTTTATGGTTAATATTTCCAACCATGATTTGATATGAAATTTTGAGATTTGGATCTCCCTGAGTTGTTTTTTGGAAGTTTTTTAATGAATGAATTAGATATGGGGTGCTCTAGAAGGCATTGAAGGTGGCCTGGGGAAGCTAGGATATTAGTAGATATTATCCAATAGTTTTTGGCCATCCTTAATCTAGAAATTAGCTAGCTATAATGACCTATATCTTTCATGTTTTTACCATCAAGCCAAAGAGGCTTTTAGAGGGGGTATTAACCTTTCCCCCTCATGTTTTTCGGGTCGACCCTTTCTTTTCTTGCCCATTTTCATTCATGGGGTCAGTCAACCCCCTTTCTACTTCCCCGTTTGTTCCATTGAATTATTATTGATTTTTTTTTTGAAATTATTTGGTGTATTGTAGTGGTTTCTAACGTTTAGGTATTGGCCCTCCTTTCCTCCTCCTCCTATTCTGATTTTTGCTTCCTTGGGCAAGGAATTTGATGTTAATTCCACTAGAATATGGTGTAATTGGCCAAGAATGATAGAGATTTCATTCTTCCTAGGTAGAGGATTTCATGAGATGATCTCTAAACAATGTCTCAATCCATTTTTATGAAGTATGTTATCATGGTTAATTTTCTTAAGTTCTTATTTAAATTTAAAATTAAATTCTTATCGAATCAATGATGTGTGATAGGGATTTTACACAGGATGATGTTGGGGGTCCACTGCTGACCCTCCGTGGGTTTTTGGTCATGGTTTCATTGAGATAAGGCTTTACATGGAGTTTTTAGTTAATATAACTCGTTAAACTAAATTTATTAATTAATTATACATGTAGTAATTAACTAATTTTCTGTTATTTTCATGATACAAGATGTTATAAGGTTAATATTGGTTTAGTATAGCATAGTTAAGGCTTGGTGAGCTTGGTAAGACCATGGATAGTCATGGATGGACTTTAGAAAAGAAATAAAATATTTAAATGTATCAGTGGGTCCTCAGTACATTCCCTATAGCTTAATTTACATTATTTATTATGCATGTGGTGCATGATCAAACCATAGAGGATGTTGATCAGCTTGATTAATTAACGGAATTGTTAAATTAAGTTAAAAGGTGAAATTTAAATTAAATTCCTTAAGATAGAAGGAATGAAGTTCTAAGGCCACATTAGACCTTTTTCACTACCTTAATCATCTCAGTCATTAATTGTAGAGGTCGTTGGATATTTTGGTATTCCCTATACTGTTTGGACCCATGAGGTGTGTGACTGAAGAAAGAGTTTCTTAGTTTACTTGTGTAGGATCCCTCATCCACCTCTATGTAGAGGTGTGTTGTAACTCAAGTGGAGTGGTCTTAATAGGTCATGTGAGGGCCTAGACGCACTTGGGATACATTAGGGTCATTTGGTTGGGTTAGGTGAGCAGAACAACTTATAATGAAATAAATAACTAGGATGGTACTTTGTGCCACCTCTAGTGTGTTTCCTATAAGGTTTTCCCTATTTGGATGATATGTCGTGATATTTTTAAAGTGGGATGAAGGGTGTAATTTCCCTATGTACCAAGATGACCTCAAGTGGGATTACCTTATCTTAAGTGTACTAAGATGACCCCATGTTGGGTTTTTCTCCCTTGACATAACCTAGGGGGCTCTATGGGGTTCCCCAATGATAAAACGACCCAGAGTAGGAGTTTATAGCTCTGGTTAAATAATGTTGTGGGTGAAACCCTATAATATGAACTTACATGTGAGTCTGATGGGGATGATATGATGGTTGTGGGCATAGTATCTCATCCATACCTTCATTTATTTTTATTTATTTACTTGAAAAATATGATTTGAGATTTCTTAGGGTGCCTTGTAAGTGGTTGATGGTCCTAGAACTATTTTTATTTCTCAGGATGCCTGAAAATCACCTATTGAGGTGGATGAGATCCTATGATTCCTGGAATGTATATGATAAGTTATCATGGATTACTGGAGGGTGAGGGACAATTCTTACTAGAATATTGTTTATATAGTTTATTTAGCTGTGGATTCTTAGAGGTGGTTCCTAGGATCCAGCATCAGAGCCGATGATGGCATGTGTACATGAAATATTAGGATGTATGGGATTAAATTAATACAATGAGATCATTGTCAATGTTTGGGTGACTAGGATTTAAATGGAGATATTGTTAGAACATTGTGAATGACTAGTACCTCCATCATTTTAATGACGGTATGAAGTTTTAAGTGGTAGAATATCTCTGGGAACAAATTTTGGGCATCCTGATTGTGACTATTGGATCCCCTCAATCAATGCCTATGATAACCCCTAGGATTGAGTGGACAAAGTTGATATGCTTTTATTGAGGATCCAAATGATTTTAGATTCCCATGCGACTAACTTTGGTATCTAGAAGGGTATTCCATTTTATTTCCTAGGTCAACTAGAAATTAGTCGTGACTAGATGTATGTGATTAACTAAGGCCTCCCCCTTTTAGGAATAAGATGTCGTCCTCGCATTAAGAATTATTAGTTATTACCATGGGGATCAACCTTAAGGATTGAGGATAAGATATTCCTGGTGACACCTTAGGTTCCACTAGTCATCATGGTGGAGGCCTAGGTATGGGATACCCATAGTTTGGGCTGAGGTCCCCTTAAGGTGATACTCATGATCAAAGATATTCTGACATTGGTTGAAGCAGGTATGGTTGATGGAGGTCTCTAACCTAAAGATTGGTTATGGTTTATTTATTTATTTTGTTTCCTATAGTTAAATTATTTTTTTAGTTGATCATGTAACATGCACATATAACTTTATTTTCAGTTATGTATGAGGACACATTGGTGGTTTTCTATTGAGTTTTTTACTCACACCCTACTCAACCTACCACTCAACTTGGGTACCCATGAATAATCTCAATTGTGTTTTGGTATATTATAGACTAAGGCCTAATATTCTATGTTTGAACTAGAGTATCTCAAGTTGGATTATGAGATTGGAGGTGAGGCTTGGAGTTAGGGTAGGACCTCTTTTCCAATCTATTTTATTTTATTTACTTACTTTGTATATTAGATCGGACCAGTAGATGATATTTCTTGTATGATGATGTTATTGTCTAATAATTTATAGCCTTTTCATTTACTTATTATTATTGTATTTATTATGTATACTTTTATGTGATGATATGGTTTTTATCTAGTAATTTATTTGTAGTTTTGAGCTCTGATAGGGGGATATAGTCTCCCCATAGTCATTCCCTAGACCCTTGTGACTAGTTAGTAGCCTTTGTCATATGGGGAAGTATATCTAAGGTCACATAGTAGTCTGGTCTAGTTTCTGTTCATAATGAACTAGGGTGGGGTGTTACAAAATGGCATCAGAGGGTTTTCTTTTCCTTAGTCTTTCTGTTTGAAATATGGTATCCAGGAGATATAAAAATGCTTCAGAGACTAGTATGGATACCAAGAAGGAGTATCATGAACACCTATTCTGATAGTAATTTTTGGGTTCATAGGGATGGGATTGATATTCTCGATTTATGATATTATAGTTATATGATTTTCACCTTCTGTGATCCACATTGATGTTTGATGGTTTATTTATTTATATACGATTTTGACTCTAGGACTATAGTGTAAAGAGGAATATCATGAATCATATCAGAGATGTAGGATTCACATGACATATAGGCCCTCTAGTCTTTGATTTCACTCATGGTGAGGTTTAATTGTTTAAAGTGTCAGTGAAATCTCATACAGTTTTTCCCATATAATTTCTTGGTGACATTATACCCAGATGAACTGACATGTATATAAATATCTTTCTTATTGTAGTTCGATTGTATCTAGGGTGAGATGCTCCTTGATAGTGATGACATGGTGTTGTAGTTTATGGGACATGGAGTGACCCTAGAAGGTCAGTAAGGTGGAAAATGCCTTAATGGTAAACCCCTGGTGTGTGGTTATTATCTGGGTTTCTCTTATTTTTTGTGTTAGTAACAACCTACAAATAATTTTATAATATATAATGGAATGAAATTATTCTTAACCAATCTAGTAATTGTGTTTCCCTTGATACAGATCATCTAATATGACAACATTAGTTGTTGAAGTGGGGATCAATGAGATCATGATTCTTAAGGGGGAAGTCTTATATGTAAATTCCTAGTGAGAATTAGTTCCCTAGTAGGATGATGACTTTTCATTATGATCTTGATAGATATGTACATTAGACCCTATAATGGGAGTTGGCACATCTATTGCCTCAAAATTTGAGATGAGAATATGATTTTTCCAATGAGTTATAAAACTATGAGATGTAGTATTTGGGAATGGTGGGAGGAATTAGTAACAATTGAGATATGAATTTGTGTATTGGGGAGTCGATATCTTGTACTATCAAGGGAAACCCATGAAAGGGGTTAGATTGAGGACTTTTGAGTTCCTTAAATATTGAAAGAAGGGGTAAGTGTTTGTCTTGAGATCGATTCATGAGTGGTTTTACTGAGTATATGGTATAGGAAAGGGTAGATACCATAGGATTTCCTAATAAAATAACCTTGAGTTCTAGTGCTTTGGAATGTGATACACTTAGATTTTCATAGTATCAAGTTTAGCTTGAAATGGCATGTCAGTTTAGGTTCGTAACTATATTCACATTGGATGCACTTTAGCAATGTATTGAGATCATGGGTGGACATTCATGTCTTTGAAACGGAATTGGATTGTATTAATTGTGTGGTTAAGTTTTGTATAGTAGATGGGATTGATTTTGAAGAGAAATGATTAGGGTTCTCCTGGTTGTCTAGAAATGACATGTGGTAGGGGAATCATTAGTAGTTTTGGATGGTGAGCCTTGACATAGGTGAGATGTTAGGCTCCTATTTGGATGAGATAATATGTGATGATTTTGGTTCTATGAAACTAACATGAAAGAGGCATGTTCAGCTGTTGAATTAGGTTCGTGAGACTATTTTAGATGTGATCCGACTCACAGGAGCATGATTCAGGTTTTAGGATTGGGTGTTACAAGAGTGAAAACATGTTATGTTTAAGTATGTTTGAGGTTATGTATATTGTTCATGTGTGGAACTAATGGATTTTTTTAATCAGCAATGTTCGTGAGGGGGATGAAGGCTGACAGGGATTAGAGGATTGGTTGTATACCTGATAGCCTAGGAACCTAATGATTTTGGCTTAGTTAGAGTGACACATGTATGATTATTGATAAAATTGATGAGGATACACACTCAAGGAATGTCATGAGTATGACTATATAGTGGTGAGTTTGCCAGTGACTGGTTGGGGTGGTGACCCTCATTTTAGATGAATTTCGACAAATGTCATGGGTAACATTTCAATGAGTCAAGAATGGGTAGTAATTTGATATTTTGTGTTTCCTCTCAGATAGGGGTGGGATGGAAACATCCATCCATGATGTTTGGTGGTGGATGAAACAAGGTCCATGGTGATCGGGAATTTTGTTTAATAGTGCGATGATGGGGATATTCACAATGCAAAAAACACCATTAAGAAGTAGTTTTTTTTAGAATTTAGTGGTGATTTAAACCTTTGCAAAGTGCGTAGTTGAGAAACATTTCCTGGAGGTTTTTAGAAATCATCAAAAAATAATTTCACAATATTTTTTATTTTTAAAAATAAATATTATTTATTATGAACTGATTTCACGATGGTTTTCAAAATCACTACTATACCTTTAGTGGTAATTTTTATTTTTATTTTTTGAAAAAAAATTCTTCACTTCCTACCAAAATTAAGCATATATATGTGTGGGATAAAATTTGAACTTCTAACATGTTGTTCATTTTGTAGAGCCTTTACCACTCTAGAAAGCTCTTCATGTGGTGTGTAAAAAGACTTTAGTATACTTAGACATAAACAAAAAATATATATCTAAATACATATGCATGATTATAATTATTTATTATTTATTATTTCTTATTTCTTATTTCTTATTTATTATTTATTATTTATTATTTATTATTTATTATTTATTAAATAATAAATATAATATATTAAATACTAGGTATTAAATAATGAGTATGTGAATAATAAATAATAAATAATATTTAAATAATTAATAAATAAATAACAAATAATAAATAAATATTAATAGTGTAATAAATAAATATTATATATTAAATAATTTAATTAATAATAAATATATAATAAATATATAATAATTAATAATTAATAATTAAATAGTAAATAAATAACAAGTAATAAGTAAATATATGATAAATACATAATAAATTAATTATTAATAATTCATAATTTATGGATATTAAATAATATATAATAAATAGTAAAAAATAAATCATAAATCATCAATCGTCAATAAAATTATAAATAATAAATAACAACTAATAAATAACAAATAGTAAATAACATATAATAAATCTTAAATAATAAATGATAAATGATAAATTCTCACTGATAAATATTAAATAGTTAGATAATAAATAATATTTACAATATAAATTAATTATTAATAAATATAAAATAAAAATAAATAATCAATTAACAATTAACAAAAAATGAATAAAAATAAATAATAAATCAATATATAGTAAATAAGTAATAAATATATATATAAATAAATATAATTACATATAAATTAACTTAAATACAAGTATAAATATATTATAAAAATATATAAATATAAATAAATTTTCATCAACATATATAAATACAAACACAGATACAAATATATATATATATATATATTTATTTATTTATTTATTTATTTATTTATGTATGTATATACACCAACATAATATATATAAGTGTATATAAATGTACATAAATATACATAAATAGATATAAATATCTAAAAATATAATCACATTTACATAAATATGTATAAACACACACATATATATAATTAAATATAATTTTATATTAATATATATATATATACACCTATGAATATAAATAAATATAATTATAGATAAATAAATATATTTAAACCAAAATATTTATAAATATCTATATATATACCCACATAACATATGTAACTATATATAAACATAAATATATATAAATATTTATAAATTTAGATAAATATACATATATAAATATAAATATCTCTAAATATATTCAATTATATATAATTATAAATAAATATACATAAATATATAGAAACACACACATAGATGTATATAATAAATAATAAATCACCAAAGAGGGAAGACCACTACAATTGTTACATCATCATATCGATGGGAATGTGAACTCCTAGAATAAAATAATAGATGACCCAACAAGTATAAGAGGACCCTCTTAAATGAAGTTTAAATTCCATCGAATGTTCAAAAATCATAGTATCACAACTAAAAAGTCATTTTTGGATGCCTTTTAGGCCTTTTAATGAAGAAGAAATATAAATAAAAGTCCCACCCACCTAAATGATGTTGATCTGGTCACAAGATTTTATTTCACATCACACAGATCCCAAATGAACACTCGAATCAAATGTTATGGTTTTTTAAAGTTGAAGTTCTTTTGTAAACTTCTCTTAGAACAGTAATGATTTTTTAATTAATTATTACCAAATTATTATATAATTTTATTATATTTCTTTTCATAATCTTTGATTTGATAGGTCTTTGTGTATAAACAGACACCCGTATCAAATGTTATGCTCATTTGATGTTGAATTCAAATTTTCAACTTTTCTTAGAACATTACTTACATAAGATGTTTTCAATATTACATGAATATATAGATATATGTATTTATGTATGTATGTATGTACGTATTTATGTATGTATGTATATTAAATTTGCATTAGTAATTAATAATTATACTTTTTAACTAATAAAAAATATTAATTAATAATTATTATTGATTATTTATAACATATTTATATATATACATATTTTTATAAGTAAAATATTATTCTGGTTGTTTTCATTGTTATTTATATTTTTTATTAAATTTAATATATTTAGTTGTGGTTTTTATAAAAAACACATTTAAAATTAAATTGAAAATTGTAAAAAAAATATTTTTCTACGGGTTTAGTGGTGTTTTTGAAAAAACAATTTCCTAAAATTAAATAAAAAATAAAATTTATTATTTAAAGGAAATTTAAACTACCTCTAAAAGTGTCACTTATTAGTGGTGGTTTTGAAAAATCACTGCTAAAAAATTTAACAAGAAAATTTTGCAGCTATATTCAAATATTTCTCTAAAAACCCACCACTAAAGTTTGATATTTCTATAGTGATTCCCATGGTGGGGATTAAGATATTAGTCGCATGTGTAACGACCCTCATTTGAGATGGGTTGTATAGGTATAGTATTGTTCATTGGATGATCAATTTGGAATTGGGATGCTGGTAATTAAATGGGTCTAAATATATCTTGAGTCCTCGATGAATGCTAGGTATAAATCTTGGTACATTACTAAATAGATTATGTGTATTGGCTTTGGTCTCAGGATAATTTGAAGTAATTTATGTGTGATCAAGTTCAAGGATCATTAGTTATAATGGTATGGAATATCATAAGGACTTTTTTTGGTTGGTTGAGGATTTATTAGTAATATTCCACCAGAAGTTGGGTATGAACTTTGGTGGGAGTATTCAAATGATCACGGGATGCCTCCGGGGATAATGGCATTATGATCGGGTAAAGTGGAAGCATGTTGATGGATAAAGCTGACTGTCTTTGAGATATGTCATCTTAAGAAGGCTTGATTAGAGGGTTTCATGTAATTGGATTTGATAACTTAGAAACTGCATCAGGTATGTCATTTTGGATTTAATGGGTACATTTCAAGAATTGGTCAAGACTTTTCAAGGAAAATTTAGCATGTTTGTGTTATTCCATGATGGTGAAGGAAAATCTATTTTGGATTAGAAATGGGAAATGAGATTTGGTACTAGTGTTTGATTAGTTATATCACATGTGTTTATGTGAAACATTTCATAAACCATGCAGATCATGTCATCAAGAAGCTAAAAATGTATTTTGATATGCAATTCTGATGGTGGGGAGCACCGTAGAGAGGAATTGGGCATGATGATTTTGTTCATATGGTGGGGATCTCCATCAATCAAATTATGGATCAGGTGATGACATGATTCCTCCTAGAGATAAATGGAAATGGTTAGGCACTATCTAATTATTTTAGTGGTGGTAATGAGTGGCATCTTGTGTTATAGTAAATGAAGCTCCTTGGCTTTCGAGTTGTGATGTGGGATCTTGTTAAATGTTTGGGAGCATGACATAGTGATTTCATCATTAATTGGTGACCCAAGTAGGTCGATTCCAAGAGTATAATCCTCAAAAATATTTATTTGGTACAAGTATTGTTATGTTGGGGATATTTTAAAATCTTGTATCCATACATGTAAAAAATTCTAGAAGGTATTCAAGTTTTTCAATTAGTGGGTGGATCAGATTTTGAATCATGTAACGCCCCAAACTATTATTAATGGAAATTCTTCTTGATATAATTAAATTTATCATTATTTAAAATGGTTATATAAAATATGCACCTACTGGGTTTTATGTTTTTTGGATTTCAAAATACCATTATGAATTTTTACCATTGCTAATATAGTCATGGAACAGAGATCACATGATTAGTGTAAATATAGGGATTTAAAAAATCTAATTTACTCAGACAAAGGAAGCGGTGGCCTCATCCAGTAGACTTTCCCAATACGAAGTCCATTTGTCGGATCTTGGAAAGGAGGTGGCATCATTGTTCTACTCTCTTGACCAAGCCCCAGCCAAGCTTCAACATGTTAAGCTCGAACGGAACTGCCTACAGATGAAGTGAAAGTCGATAAAGATTACCACCCTAGCGATGTTATCCAAGACAACCCAAAAGGTTGTCACTATCATACACCTTACCCTTTGGTCTTATGCGGGTGTTATAAGGGGTTATTTAATGATACCCTAGTACTATGATTATGTACACTATTTTTTTATAGAGATTACACATTGATTTTATTATTTTTACTTTGTAAATAGATTTTAAGTACAAATAGTATTTTTAGTTAATATTCAACTAAGAAATCTATTTTGAGGAATTAATGGATTTTTTGAATTAAATAATATTTTAATAAAATATTATTATTATTATTATTAAATTAATTTTTATTAAATATAAATGATCGTATAATTTTATGAATGCAATTGTAATTTTTATTAAGGTTTGAAAGCTGTTTTTGTCAAAACCCAGGATTTTTTTGATAAATGATGGTTTTTATTATAAAAGTAAAAATTCACATATTTAGAAAATTATTTAAATAAAATTAATATTGTTTTTGTAATCAGGGCATCGAAATTATCCAACAATGAATTTTCCATAATTTTCTGAGAGTTGATTTTTTGGGTAAAAATTAAATACAGTTTAATTATTTAATGTGTTTTATGACATCATAATGACACAATAGTGATGTAATAAAATACTATAAACACATTTTTCGGAAATTATATTCTTTACCATTAAAATAATGTGATTTTAGATTTATTTTATTTATTTTAGAAAGCTTTAGTGGGCCCTCTAAGAGTTATAAAACTTTTTATCTTTTTAAATTGATTTCCTTGAGAGTGTGACTCACCTCCACATAAGCAGCCCTATTATTTCAAGAATTTTGGCCATTTGAATTATAATATATTTTTTCCAATCCTATTTGGAAAAAAACATGGGAAAAAACAATGGTCTGGTTTGTGGTTTTGATTAGTTTAATGTGTGGTGTCCCAAACCTAAATAATCAAGAATTCCCTCTCCTTTCCATTATAAACCCACCCAAGATCCCACTTCCTCTTCACTAAAAGCCTTTGGAGTTAATCCAACCTCTTCCATACTCTATATAGAATCCTCCAAAGGTGACCCAAACTTCAAATAAGTCTCTCTCAATCCTCCCCCAATCCTTTAGTATCACACTTCCAAGTAAGGGATTCATTCTTTTCTCATTTTATCCTAGTTTCTTAATATTGTTATGAAATTTTATTTTAAATTATAAATGTTAGGTTATGATTTCTCACCTCCCCCATACTTCCCTATTTATGTTTTTATGATGATATCCCTTTTATCTCTCATTAATTCCTCCCATGTACACCCATTACCATGCCGAAATTCTGTTAGGAATTTCACTCTCCTCATTTACATTCAAGCAATTCTTTTGTATTAGGAATACAAATTCAATTACTTATCTTGGTAAATGTATATATATGACCCCCTTACATTAAATTTCATGTAAATATTATGAGACACCCCTTTCTCTCTCATCAACCATTTTTATGAATTTTTATGTCGCGTGGTTATGCTATCGAAATTGCACCGTGATTTTCCAAGACAAAGTCATTGTGTAGTGAATACCATGACCATTTCTCTATCAAGGGTATTCACCTTTATAAAAATTTACTCATTGTTTAAATAGTTTCATATATTTATTCCACATTCCAATATTGTGGAATAAAATGATGATGTAAAATGATTCCATGTTGTATGATCCATGTGGCACATTTATGCGTGAAATGAAATTTTTTAGAAGGGTGTGCCCTGATAGCGTTCCAATGCATTGGGTAAAGTATAGTGTCATGATATTTCATGTGTAATGAGTATTTACTCATTATAATTCAATTTAAATTTGTTTTTACTCTTTCTTCATGTGTAATGAGGGTTTACTCATGCTCCATGTGCAATGAGCCTTGGATCATTCTAAGTCCATGTTAAGTGTTGTTGCCACATTTCCATGTTATGATAATCATGCTATATCATGCCTTTAAGTTCATGTTTCTCTTATACTCCATTGATATTCCTATTTACTAACATGTAAAGAACTGTAAAATTCAAGGGAAATTTTTTCTAAATTTTCTTTGAGATTTTACAAGAACACAGTTTCTGATGGCGCCTGATTCCGAGGCCCGGTGTGCCAGGAATTAATTTCCGAAGATTAGCTCGGGTACGTTCAGTGAATGAGCGAGCGGGTTTTTCTAACTTTTGAACCGGTGCTCAGAATTGAAATCCGAAGGCACCAATGGAATCGCAGCACCGGTAATTTCTTAGAAACACATTTTCCAGAGTTGTGTTTGCTCGAGTGTGGTTTTTAATTTTGGGGTTAAGTTATGGAATAAAATAAAAGTGGTGCAACTGATATTTTATTTTATTTAAGTCGCTTAACCTATGTTAAGTGGATGACGTGGGACCCACAATATCCTACCCATTTGGTATGATATTTTGTGAGGTGGGACCCACACGATCCACATTTTATTTTCTTCTTAAGAAATGCACCCGCACCCCCCTTTTAATGAAGTCAAACAGTGCGTTTATTCTGGTTAAGAAACGCCTCATTAATTTGGGCGGTTAAATATTTAAAATTAATTCATTAAATTGATTGTTTATTTTTGAATTTCAAAGGTTGACTTGTGCGTTAATAAAATAATACTGTTCTTATTTTATTTTGGTTGGAACTTGTTGAGTGGAGAGGATTTGGAGGAAAGCGTTCTTCTTCGACGAAGAACGTGAAGAACGCGAAGAACGCACCGATCTCCGACAAAGAACGCCAAATCCTTGGAAATTAACAACGCTCCTTCCATGATGTTTCTTCCGCGATGATCCTTCTCTTCCACGATGATCCTCTTCTTCCACGATGATTAATTTCGCAACAAACTCTCGTTCGACGACAATGTTGAGGTAGGGAATTATTTTGAGAATGATTTTATTCCCTTGATTCTTTCATTCTAAAGAAAACAAAGAACGTGGATCAACTTATTATCTAGTTGATCCACGAACGTTTTCCTTGCGGGTAGGGAATAATTTGTTGTGGAAAGTTGTGGGGGTTTATTTTTTTATTGTTGATCGTGACCTCATCTGTCGCCTTTCTTGGTTTCAATTGGGCCGCCTGTTATTATTATAACGGGAGGAGGTCGGACCGCTTGAACACGACTGACCCTCCTCCCCCCCTTGTTTGTTTGAATTTGTTGCGGCACGTGAAAGGCAGTGTGGTGTCGTTACACCGCACGGAAATGAGAAAGAACGCGGCGAAGAAGTGTGGCGTCGTCGCGCCGTGCTTTTGAGGCCGAACGAAACCGCGGGCGGAGTCGGGGCCACGGAGGCGTTTTGAAGACCCCGCGGTTTGTTGTCAAAGTGAGGATCGACGGATGATGGTGAGGCGGTCCGCGAAGGTGTTTGAAGCCGCCGCAGTAAAGGTCGGGTCCCGGGAGGACCGTTGGCGAAAGCGGTGAGCAAAACGGACCACCGGAGGGCGTCCGGTGGTCCGCGGAAGGCTCTGTCGGCGCCCGGCACGCCGCCGGGAAGAGCCGCCGCGGCAGGCCGCTCGTCCCGTGACCGCGTGGGACCGAAGAGGTGGGAAGCGGCGCTCGACCGCATCCGGTGGCAAGGGGCGGCCCCACGTGGGGTCGTGGTTAGCGAAGCAAGCAGGAGGCACCCCCCCCCCCCCCGCATCTCAACGCTCGGCCGGTTCGGCCGAGCCTCCAGGCTGGTGCGCCAGCGCGCCGCGCGGCCAGACCGGATCGCTCGGGCCGGGTCGGGTCGCGCCCTGAAGGGCCGGACCTGGACCCGGGCTGGGTCGACTCGGTTCGGGCCGACCCAGGGGGGTTGGGTCGGGCCGGGCTGGGCCCAGACCCCCCCTTTTCTGATTGTTTCCGTTCAAATGCCCATAACTTGGGCTACGGACCTCCGATCAATGAACCTTCAGTTTCAATGCGACCCTTGGATCGAGGCTGTCATTTTGGTATATTACAATCAAGGTTTCGGAGAAGTTTGGGTTTGGCCGGGTTGGTTCGGATACGAAACTAACCGGGCCCTCAAAGCGGAAATGCTTGTATCTTGAGTTTCGGATGTCCGATTGACGTGACATCGACTTTGTTGGTTTCCTCTTGATGAGACGGAACTTGTGGCTTACTTCGCTCGAGGTTTGGACACCATCGGAGTGCGGTCGGGTTGGTTCGCTCACGAAACTAACCGGGCCCCTGGAACGAAAAAGCCAATAACTCACAGACCGGGTGTCCGATTGACGCGCCATCTATCTAGTTTAATTCCTCTTGATGAGACGGAACTTTTAGCATACTTCGCCTGAGTTTTAGATTCAGTTGGAGTATGTCTAGGTTGGATTGTACCCGAAATCCAACCGGGCCCCTAGAATGGAAAAACTGATAACTTTCAGACTAGACGTCCGTTTGACGAACCGTCAGTGGCGTTGGTGATCACGTTGAGAAACGGTCCCTATGAGTATACCCTATGAGATTTTGGGGTACAGTTGAGATACAGCCGGGTTGGTTCACACACGAAACCAACCGGGCCCCGGGGACGAAAAGGCTATTAACTCACAGACCGGACGTCCGTTTGACGCGCCGTCTATTGCGTTGAGACCCCTGTGACGAGGCGGTCCTTTGAGATACTTCTTCGTGGAACGTTGAGATACTTGGAGTATCGACTAGTAGCTCGTGGAGCGAACCCTCCCAAAGACGAGCGTGTGGAGTACAGAGACCGTGTATCTTACTGAGACCTAATGACTACTTAACTTACTCGACTTGGGGTGAGTCGAATAGCCCAGTGGATGGAGCACTACTTTGTTTGGGTGTAGACCCATGGAGGACAGATCACCACCTGTGTGATAGTGCAGACCCGCAGTGCTCGTCCGGAGAGTATCTCTGCAGTCTATTAGGGGGTGTTCACTACTGTGTTTGGGTGGAATACCCTGGCGGGAAGAACTACTGTGTTTGGGTGGCTGGCCCGCGGTACTCGACAGGAGGAGTACCTCAGCAGTCTTAGGTTAGTGAGCAGTACCTCGGAGTCGTGAGTGGACCATTGTACACTCCAGAGACGGGGATCTTCAGCAGTTATGGTTTCGATAATGAATAAAATCCTGGTTAGATCTGAGTCTATGACCTTTGTGTTTACCTCTTGATTGAGATGGGTCACTTGATAACTTAGGTATATGTATGGGCATATACCTGGGTAGTGGTTATCCATTGTTTCCATAATATTTGTGTTTCCTCATGATTGAGATGGGTTACTTGATAAATTAGGTATATGTATGGGCATATAACTGAGTAGAGGTTATCTGTTGAGATCTTCTTGTGGTTATCCATGTTGGTTTTAGTGAGACCTTGAGGGTATCGGGGTCCCTACTGAGTATCGTTATACTCACCCCTGCACGGGCTATGCTTGCACCTCGTTGTGTTGGTTGCAGACGACAGGCAGTGCTGACGGAGGCCGAGTGTTCGAGGACTGGACGGTACAAGGAGGTGGACCACACGACGAGTCAGTACCCGGAGGTGGACCACACGATGAGTCAGTATCCGGAGGTGGACTTCACGATGAGACGACACACGAAGGAGGTTGACGGGAGAGAGCATTGTGGACGATCCAGGAGTTGCGCTATCTATAACTACCCTTCAGGTTGGATCCGAGGAGGATGACCTAGGAGATGCTTCCTTTCTTCTAGCTATTTATCCTTTTTTGTTGTACTTTTGTTTAGTTGTAGTTGTACTTTTAGTTGGGTTTGTATTCTGGCCCATTTACTTTTCAGCACTTTCTTTTGTACTTAGTGTTTTACTTCCACTTGTACTCTATGGTGTTTTTTTGCTTTTATAAAGGCAATGCCTTCCCAGTTATCGGGATTTACGCCTTTGGTGCTAGTCTCCAGCCCCTGGCCTATGGAAGGCGGACTTGGGGTAGTCACGACACGGGCCCTGAGGACGGGTCGTGACAAATTGGTATCAGAGGAGTCGGTTCTACCGTAGAACTTATGAATCTGATATTTTTCTTTCTGTGAAGCAATAGTGTTAAGAGTACTGAGTGTGGTTTTCAGTTCAGGGAGTCCAGTGTTGGTGCAGGTGGCCGACATATCCATACACCAGGACCCTGACAACTGATTTTCGACTTTGTGCACGAAAACACTGATTGCGTGTGTGTTTCCAGAAGTTTTTAAAAGTCATCTCAAACCAGGTAAGCTCACCAGGTATTAATAATTTGACCGTGTCACATTGTTTCTTTCAGGATGCCTTTTCATGGACGACCAGCTAGATCCCAGAGGGATGTGCGTACTGACAGCCTGACGAGCAACGAGGCTTGGGTACAAGGCCCTCTTGCAGTTGAGGCACCAGTGGAGGCACCAGCGGTAATACCATACGTTGGGCCACCGATGCCACCAGCCCCAGCAGTAGGCGATCCACGCCACTGGAGCGCGCTGCATGAGTTCCAGCGCCAGAGGCCACCCAGGTTCCGGGGAGAGACAGACCCGCAGGCGGCTGAGGATTGGCTGGAGGCTGTGGTGAGAGTCTTCAGGCTAATGGGGATGCCAATAGAATTCATGGTGATCTTTGCTGCCAGCCTTCTTCAGGTAGCAGCAGGCTGGTGGTGGAGACACTTTTTTCAGTTTTTCAACGGGATGACCTTCACATGGGAAGAATTTGAGACCTTCTTCAGGGTGGAGTTTGTGCCAGTAGCTCTACACCCCGAGCGTGTTCAGGAGCTTCTGCCTTTGCCGCATGATTTTCGATCAGTAGCCAAGTCATCTATGGGCAGTAGACAGATGATGCAGAAGTCCAAGAAGACCAGAGCCAGCCGTACGAGGAGCAGGAAGTGTTATGAATGCGGCGGGAAGGGTCACCTGGCACGTGACTATCCGACTCCTCGTACAGTTGATCCGTAGGCTTTGGAGGAGCCACCGAGGTAGAAGCAGTGGTGGGTGCTTTCACAACAGCCGAGTAGTGGATAAGGCAGTAGAGCTCCGGGAACAGGTGGACAGGAGCGGAACTAGTGGATATGTCCCTTGTACTTCTAGTTCCATGTTGCTGTTGTATTCGTGTCTTTGTACTATGAGCTGCAATAATAAAAAAGACACTTATCTTTGTGATGTTTTCTTTCCTGTCCTTTTGTTTGGTTGATACTGAGTGGTCCCGGTTAAAACTGTTGACTTGACCCTCATGTTCGAGATTTCTACAGGAGGAGACCCAGTGACCTCCCACTGATGTCGACAGTGTGACTCGACCCTTGGAGGCGAGAGTGACAGTTGGATCTCTTGGTAGTAACGTCGAGGCCTTACGAAGTCATCCATGGCATGAATACATCATTCATGTCAGGATTGAAAATATTAGGCAATGGGAGTGGTTCATCCAGGGGATGAGACCGAGTTTCTCTTTTTGGAAAAGGAGAAATTTTAGCAGCTCTTTTAGATCATAGGCAAAGAAGGTGAAGATCATCCAGGGGCAGATGAAGACTGCACAGTGTAGTAAGAAACAAGAAACCGGCGCTAGTCTTAGACACTCGGGCATGTTAAATTTTTCAAGAAGAGGAATCTTTAAGGAGAGATGAGTCTACGAAGCAGCAGACGTGGAGGCAAAGCTAGGAGAGCAGCATGAGGTGGTGTACATTTTAACTTGCTACAACCACCCGCCTTAGTTTTCCCCGTCAGGATCAGGGAGCTGGAGGGCAGGGGAAGAGAGTAGCTGCATGTGGTCAGAGAGAGTGACCCAATGGTTCTAAGAATGATTCAAGGGACAGTATGTGTCCACTACTAGCTTCTGTAGTAATAGACGTCGATATGAATCATTCCTTCCTTACACGAATTTTGTCTGAGACCTAGAGTTTCCAGTAAGTCGTGGACTTGACCCTCATGTCTGGAGACACCATGGGAGGAGACTCGATAATCACACTTACGTCGACGGTGTGGTCAGACCCTCGAGGAAAGAGTTTTGGTTGGATTATTTTGGTGGCAGCGTTGAGGCCTTACGACGTTGGTTTGAGTAGGGACTGGGAAATCACAGTTCATACACAAATTGACGGTATTAGGAAAAAAGGTTTTGGTTTAACTACGACATCTGGATGGGTTTTCCTTGGTCGGTGAAAAGGAAACCCCAGGCAGCAGAGGATAAACTCATGCACTGGAGGGTGCGACCGATCACTCTTGAGTCGGTCAACCTTACCCTTGTGGCAGCAGTCGTTTTTAGTTTTATTTCTAATAGGAATTGGAGACCTCTAGAGTTTGAGGATGACGATCACGTCCTTATGCAGGTCTCACCTCGACGAGGTTTACGGGATTGTGGCCAAGGTGGCAAGTTATCTTCGAGGTTCAGTGGACCTTCTTAGGTCCTCAGCTGGGTAGGCGTGGTGGTTTACCGCTTGACCCATCCACCTCAGTTGCACCTGGTGCAAGACGATTTCCACGTATCTCAACTGAGGAGATACGTGCTCGACCCTTCGCATATCATCGACCATGGGGAGCTGGACGATGGCGATGGGGTGACTTTCACGGAGGTTTCAGTGGGGATCGAGGATCGACAGGAGCGGATCCTACGAGTACGGTCGACTCCTCGAGTTCACTTTCTTTGGCAGTACGGGAACCTCCAGGTAAGCACATGGGAGTGGAAGGATCAGATGTGTGCTCAGTACCGCTTTTGTGACCCTAGTTTGTGTTAAAGATTTACGAGGACGTAAAGCCCTGAGGTGGGAGTAATGTAAAGACCGGTAAAATTCAAGGGAAATTTTTTCTAAATTTTCTTTGGGATTTTACAAGAACGCAGTTTCTGACGGCGCCTGATTCTGAGGCCCGGTGTGCCCGGAATTAATTTCTGAAGTTTTGCTCGGGTACGTTCAGTGAACGAGCGAGCGGATTTTTCTAACTTTTGAACCGTTGCTCAGAATCGAAATTTGAAGGCACCGATGGAATCACAACACCGGTAATTGCTTAGAAACACCTTTTCCAGAGTTGTGTTTGCTTGGGTGTGGTTTTTAATTTTGGGGTTAAGTTATGGAATAAAATAAAAGTGGTGCAACTGATATTTTATTTTATTTAAGTCACTTAACCTATGTTAAGTGGATGATGTGGGACCCATAATATCCTACCCACATGGTAGGATATTTTTGATGTGGGACCCACACGATCCACCATTTCTTTTCTTCTTAATAAATGCACCTGCACCCCCTTTTAATGAAGTCAAACCGTGCATTTATTTTGGTTAAGAAATGCCTCATTAATTTGGGCGGTTAAATCGTTACAATTAATTCATTGAATTGATTGTTTCTTTTTTAATTTAAAAGGTTGACTTGTGTGTTAATAAAATAAGACTGTTCTTATTTTATTTCGGTTGGAACTTGTTTCATGGAGAGGATTTGGAGGAAAGCATTCTTCTTCGATGAAGAATGCGAAGAACGCGAAGAACGCACCGATCTTCGACGAAGAACGCCAAATCCTCGGAAATCAATGACGCTCCTTCCACGACGTTTCTTCCGCGACGATCCTTCTCTTCCACGAAGATCCTCTTCTTCTGCAATGGTTAATTCTGCGACGAACTCTTGTTCGACGACAACGTTGTGGTAGGGAATTATTTTGAGAACGATTTTATTCCCTTGATTCTTTCATTCTAAAAAAACAAGGAACGCGGATCAACTTATTATCTAGTTCATCCGCGAACATTTTCCTTGCGTGTTGGGAATAATTTGTTGCGGAAATTTGTGGGGGTTTATTTTTTTTATTGTTGATCGTGATCTCATCTATCATCTTTCTTGGTTTCAATTGGGCCGCCTGTTATTATTATAACGGGAGGAGGTCAGACCGCACGAACACGGTCGACCCTCTTCCCCCCCTTATTTGTTTGAATTTGTTGCGGCATGTGAAAGGCAGCAAGGTGCTGTTGCACAGCGTAGAAACGAAAAAGAATGCGGTGAAGAAGCGCGGCGCCGTCGCGCCGTGCCGTTGAGGCCGAACGAAACCGCAAGCGGAGTCAGGGTCACGGAGGCGTTTTGAAGACCCCGCAGTTTATTGTCGAAGTGTGGATCGATGGATGATGGTGAGGCGGTCCGCGAAGGCGTTTGAAGCCACCGTAGTAAAGCTTGGGTCCCGGGAGGACCGTTGGCGAAAGAGGCGAGCAAAACGGACCACCGGAGCGCGTCCGGTGGTCCGCGGAAGACTCCACCGGCGCGCCTCACCTACAAGGCGGGGCCAGCGGCTGGCACTGGCTGGCTTCCAGGAGACGGTGGTGCTTGGCGCGGCCCCACATGGGGCCGCGGTTAGCGAAGCAAGCGGGGGGCAGCCCCCCCCCCCCCCCCCCCCCCCCCCCCCGCGTCTCAACGCTCGGCCGGTTCGGCCGAGCCTCCAGGCCGGGGCGCCAGCGCACCGCGCGGCCAGACCGAACGTCCTGGGCCGGGCCGGGCCGCGCCCTGAAGGGCCGGATACAGACCTGGGCCGACCCAGGGAGGTTGGGTCGGGCCGGGCCGGGCCCAGACCCCCATTTCGGATTGTTTCCGTTCAAACGCCCATAAAATTGGGCTACAGACCTCCGATCGACGCCACGTCAATTGCGATGAGACCCTTGGATCGAGGAGGTAGTTTGGGTATATTACACTCAAGGTTTCGGAGAACTTTGGGTTCGACCAGGTTGGTTCGGATACGAAACCAACCGGGCCCTCGGAGCGGAAATGCTTATATCTTGAGCTCCGGACATCCGATTGACGTGTCGTTGACTTTGTTGGTTTCCTCTTGATGAGACAGAACTTTTGTCTTACTCCGCTCAAGGTTTGGATGCCATCGGAGTGCGGCCAGGTTGGTTCCCTCATGAAACCAACGGGGTCCCTGGAACGAAAAAGCCAATAACTCACAGACCGGACATCTGATTGATGCGTTGTCTGTCTCGTTGAATTCATATTGACAAGACGGAACTTTTGGCATACTTCGCCTGAGTTTTGGATGCATTTGGAGTATGGCTGGGTTGGATTGTACCAGAAATCCAACCGGGCCCCTGGAACGGATAAGTTGATAACTTTCAGACTGGATGTCCGTTTGACGAACCGTCAGCAGCGTTGGTGATCACATGGAGAAACGGTCCCTATGAGTATACCCTATGAGATTTCAGGGTAAATTTGAGATAGGTCCGGGTTGGTTCGCACACAAAACCAACCGAGCCCTGGGGACGAAAAGGCTAGTAACTCACAGACCGGGCGTCCGTTTGACGCACCGTCTATTGCGTTTAGACCCCTGTGACGAGGCGGTCCTTTTAGAAACTTCTTCATGGAACTTTGAGGTACTTGGAGTATCGACCTGTAGCTCGTGGAGCGGACTCTCCCAGAGACGAGCGTGTGGAGTACGGAGACCGTGTAGCCGACTGAGACCTGACGACTGCTTGACCGACTCGACTTGGGGTGAGTCGACTAGCCTAGTGGACGGAGCACTCCTTTTTTTGGGTGCAGAACCATGGCGGACGGAGCACTACCTGTGTGACAGTGCAGACCCGTGATACTCGTCCAGAGAGTACCTCTGCAGGCTATTAGGGGGTGTGCACTACTGTGTTTGGGTGGCATACCCCGACGGGAAGCACTACTGTGTTTGGGTGGCAGGCCCGCGGTACTCGACAGGAGGAGTACCTCAGTAGTCTTAGGTTAGTGAGCAGTACCTCGGAGTCGTGACATGACCACTGTACACTCCAGAGACGGGTCTCTTCAGCAGTTACAGTTTCGATAATAAATAAAATCCCGGTTTGAGCTGAGTCTATGACCTTTGTGTTTACCTCTCGATTGAGATGGGTCACTTGATAACTTAGGTATATGTATGGGGATATACCTGGGTAGTGGTTATTCGTTGTTTTCATAATCTTTGTGTTTCCTCAAGATTGAGATGGGTTACTTGATAACTTAGGCATATGTATGGGCATATACCTAAGTATAGGTTATCTATTGAGATCTTCTTGGGGTTATCCATGTTGGTTTTAGTGAGACCTTGAGGGTCTCGGGGTCCCTACTAAGTATCATTATACTCACCCATGCATGGGCTATGCCCGCACCTCATTGTGTTGGTTGCAGACGACGGGCAGTGCTGACGGAGGCTGAGTGTTCGAGGACTGGACGGTACAAGGAGGTGGACCACACGACGAGTCAGTACCCGAAGGTGGACGACACGATGAGTCAATATCCGGAGGTGGACTTCACAACGAGACGACACACGGAGGAGGTTGATGGGTGAGAGAATTATGGACGATCCAGGAGCTATGCTATCCATACCTACCCTTTAGGTAGGATCCGAGGAGGACGACCCAAGAGCTGCTTCCTTTCTTCCAGCTGTTTGTTCTTTTCTGTTGTACTTTTGTTCATTTGTAGCTGTACTTTCAGTTGGGTTTGTATTCTGGACCATTTACTTTTCAGCACTTTCTTTTGTACATAGTGTTTTACTTCTACTTGTACTCTGTGGTGTTTGTTTGCTTTTATAAAGGCAATGCTTCCCAGTTATCGGGATTTACGCCTTTGGTGCTAGTCGCCAGCCCCTGGCCTATGGAAGGCGGGCTTGGGGTAGTCACGACACAGGCCCCGAAGATGGGTCGTGACATAACATGTATTTTATTCTTCATGTTATACCTTGTTTAATCCCTCACTAGGCTTTATAGATCACCTTTTTCTTATGCATGTCCTCAGGTTAACCCATGCAATGATAAATACAAGGGAATGTAGTTGTCATGTAAAGGAAGTTTTCAATAATATGTTGTGCTCTATATTTTAATTTTTTATGTAATGTTCCTAAATTCCAAATACAGTAGGCCTCTAGTTCTTCTATGTTGTATCAAGTGAAGGTTGTATGTAATAAATCATGTTTAAGTATGTAATAAAAATTAGGGTTTTTATCATTGGTATCAGAGGATAGGTTTACTTATTTTTGGGATTATGATTAGAAAACCCCAGTGAATCCTTAGAGACAAGAATAAGTATAATAAAAATATCCCTAAGTTTTAGAGAGTATTGAGTAAGTGTTTTATCAAGAAAATACATCCTTTTCTGGATACGAGTAGGTAGAGGCGACTCTGGGACAAATGTACCTAAGGGTGAAAACCCCGACAAGGAGTTTCGGGCTTGAACCTGGGTATCCTTGTACACGACAACGGGTCTTATTATACTCTTGGTTATGACACTTCTGGGGGATATGCTTTGGTAAATTCACAAGCTTAGTATGAACCATTATTAAGGTAATTAAAAACAATTACCCTAAGAATATATGTTAGAAAGTAGATCATGGATAACATAGATTGAACCCTATAGTTTCATAAGTTAAGGAAATAAAAGCTATTTATAAGTCATCCATTTTTTCATTGGATTACCCTTTATGTGTTACACCTAACTATCCTTTTATTCAAGCCAATGGATGGTAATAGGAGGACTCGGGATAACAACTAATGCAAAGATCAATGTGATGACTAATCTAATGAGATGACTAATCTGATGGGAGTAGGAATCATGAACTTTGTCATTATACACTCTCATTTAACTCAAGATTTGAATAGAAACATGGGTTAAGAGGAATGTTCAACCCCCCCCCCCCCTAAGAAAGAAAATGTCGCTATCGAGATCTTCATGATACAAAGGCCTCCTACATTTAATGGATCATTTAATCCCTCAATTACCGGAATATGGATCAACTCCATTGAAAAGATATTCTCTATCCTTCAATGTTTTGAACATGAGGAGGTTCTTCTGGATGCTTATCATATGGAGCGTGAAGCTGATCAATGGTGGACATTGATCAAAAATATGAAGCCTGAGAAGGATATTGAGGCATTGGATTGGAAGTATTTCCTAAACATGATTCCAATAAATATTTTCCTTTCACCATCTGACTTAAGATGGAAAGGGACTTCCTTTCCCTCAAGAAAAAAGATGAAGAATCCATTAGAGCGTATGAGGAAAAATTCACAAGGCTTTCACAATAAGCATCCATCTTTGTTGTTACCCCCAAATACAAGGTTTACCACTTCTTTGGTGGGTTGAAACCTAGCCTGTGGAAATCCCTGGAAATCCGTGACTTCAACAACTATGAAGAAATTCTCTGATGTGCCCTCAAGTTTGAAATAGATATCGAATAATATCAAGGGTATCATGGGGATAAGAAGCATAAGGTAGACTTAAATTCTAGCATTTATATGGATAAATCCAAAGGTACTAAGAAAATTCAACTCCCCACTTTCCAAAGGTGTGGAAAGAAGCACCCCGAAAATTGCCTAAAGGGGACAAGGAAATGCTTTTGGTGTGGAAGATAAGGGAACCAAGACATTAACTACCGACAAGAAAAACCAGTGGCTGAAATAGAGTAGAGGAACCCTCTATTAGAACCTCAACGCATTGTTAATTTCTTCAACTAAAAAGAACCATGTAACCTTGCAAATCAGTGCCCTAAGCCAATGTTTTTAGGAGGCAACCAACAACCTACAAGGTATAAAGGGTGATATTCTTCCATCACTATCACCAATGTGAACCCTAAAAATGAAGTGGTGATAGTTATACTAGTTATTCTTTCAATAATAGTGAAAATGCTTTTTTATTCTGGTTCTACGTATTCTTTTGTATCTCGAATGTTTAGTATAACAACCCCAACACCACTGCAAATCATGGAAGTAAAGATTTATGGAGTATAGAAAATGGGGAAATCATTTCATCCCAAGAATATAACTCCTCCCCTGACATAATTGGTGGATTTAACTTCCCAGAAAACCTCATCATACTCCCTGTAGTGTAATTTGATGCAATTATTGGCATGGATTGGATTTCCTTATATAGAGCCAACATAAATTTCCATGAGGGGGAAATAACTCTACATATGGTGAATCGACCCTCAATTATGTGAAAGTGAAATGAGGAAGATAAATCTTATTTAGAACCATATTCTAAAGCGTGGATATTACTACCCTATGAGCATATGTATCTAGCTCAGATGCTTTATTATAAGGAAGCAACCGTCCTTGAAGACATGTCGATTGTTAGGGAATTTGCGGAAGTGTTTCCTGAGGAATTTCTTGGTCTTCCTCCTAGAAGATATTTTCAATTATCAATTCATCTTATTCCTGGGGAATTTCCAATATCCAAGAATTTGTATAGAATGGATATTGTGGATCTTTAGGAATTGAAGAAAGAACTACAGGAGAATCTGGATAAAGGGTTTATATGCCCAAGTGCTTTACCATGGGGTGAACTAGTCCTCTTCGTCAAGAATAAGGATGGTTCAATGCATTTTTGAAACAATTATCACGAGCTTAACAAAATCATGATAAAGAACAAGTATCCTCACCCACGAATTGATGAGTTTTTAGATCAGCTGCATAGAGCACAATACTTATCCAAGGTGGATTTGCGATCAGAATATTATCTAGTAAGGGTGAAGAAGGGATATATCCTCAGGACTGATTTTCGTACAAGATACGGGCACTATGAATTCATAGTAATGTTTTCCAGACTCACTGATGCTCTAGTAATCTTCATGGACTTGATGAATAGAGTCTTTAGAGATTACCTTGAAAAATTTGTCTTAGTCTTTATAGTTGATATTATAATATACTCCAAAACCATGGAGGATCATTAGGACCATATAATAACTATACTAGAGACCTTGCGAAAGGATAAGCTCTTTGAAAAGTACAGAAAGAGTCAGGTCTGGTTGAAGGAGGTCTCATTCTTTGGCCATATCATCACAAGCAATAGGATATCTATGGATCCCTTGAAGATAGCTACAATAGAGGGATAACTGAGGCCAATATCAGTAATAGATATTCTTAGCTTCATGGGGTTAGCTATATATTATCACCGATTTGTGAGAAATTTCTCATGATTGTCAAACCCTCTTACTAAGATAACTCGGAAGGGAGTCAAGTTTTCTTGGAGTGATGAATGTGAATAGAGCTTCAAGGATTTGAAAATGAGGATTATAACTACTCCCATGATCACATTACCCACAATTGGAGAACTTTTTGTGGTATTTATTGATGTTTTGAAGAAGGGTCTAGGTTGTGTGTTGATGCAAAATAAAAAATTCATTGCCTATGCTTAGAGGAAATTGAATGTTCATGAGGAAAAATATCAAACACATTATCTGGAGTTGGATGCAGTGATATTTGCTATAAAAATTTGGTGGAATTATCTATTTGGGGAGAAGTTTTATATATATATGGACCACAAAAGCCTCTGGTATATATTCACACAGAAAGAGTTGAACATGCGCCAACAAAGATAGTTAGAGTTGATCAAATACTGTGACTACCCAATTCATTACCACCCTAGGAAAGAAAACAAGGTGGTAGATTCTCTAAGGAGAAAGGACCCTATGATTCTATCATTGATGAGAATTAAAAAGGATCCAATCTTCTTAGATTTGATGAATGTGGACATGGTAATCATAAATAAGGGAACATCATCAATCCTTTCACAAATTATTGTTCAACCATCTCTTTTGGAAAAGTTAAAGTATGCTAAAAAGGATGATGTGGGAATTTCGAAGAAAGTAGAAGCTATCAGAAAAGGGAAATCCTCAGAGTATGATGTTAATGAAGAAAGAATTGTGAGATTTGGGAACAGACTATGTGTCCCATAAATTCTAGAGCAGAAGAAAGAAATTTTGGATGATTCACATAGTTAGAATTTCTCTATTCACCCAAGAATCACAAAGATGTATCTAGATCTCTGAGAGAATTATTGGTGGGATAACATGAAGAAGAAGATTTTTGCATATACATCAAAGTGACTAGTGTGTTAACAAGTGAAGGCTGAGAGGCAGAAGTATAAGGGGGTGATGCAACCATTACCCATACCATCATGAAAATGGAAGAACATCACCACAGACTTTATCACCATGCATCTAAAGACATCCAAAGGAAACAATGCTATCTGGGTTGTTGTGGATCATCTTACAAAGGTTGTACACTTCATTGCTATTTTGGAGGATTTATAATTGGATCAACTGGCATAGATATATATCAGGTAAGTGGTAAGGATTCATCGAGTACCACTATCTATTATATCCAATTGATATCCAAGATTTGCCTCTAAGTTTTGGAAGATTCTTCAACATGCTCTAGATGTTGAGATGAACTTCAGTACAAAGTATCATCCTCAAACTAATGGCCAATCTGAGTGGACTGTCCCAAAACTTGAGGACATGTTGAGAGAATGATCAATGGACATCAAAGGAGGATAGGATCAACATATTCCTCTAGTTGAATTCCCCTATAATAACTGTTTCCACTCGAGCATCTGAATGGCACCATATGAATCACTTTATGGGAAAATGTGAATAACACCAGCGTATTAGGATGAAGTCAGTGAGTGTAAGCTGCTAGGACCTAAAATGGTCAAATAAATGATGGAGAAGGTGAAAACCATTCAGCAGCATATCAAGGTATCCCAAAGTTGGAAGAAGAGTTATGCAGATAACCATCTACGAGACCTTGAGTTCAACATTGGAGACATGGTATTTCTACACATATCTCCATGGAATAATGTCATGAGGTTTGGAAAGAAATGGAAGTTAAGTCCTAGGTACATTGGCCTCTTCGAGATTCTTGATCCTGTCGGGGTTGTGGCCTATCATCTAGCACTTCCACCTACCATGGCCAAATTACAAGATATATTTCATTTATCCCTCTTAAGGAATTACATACCAGACCCTTCATATATACTCTCTTTATAGGTAGTATACTTAGAGGAAAATCTTTCTTAGGAGGAGAAACTAGTGAAGATCTTATATCGTCGAGAAAAAGTTATACGAAATAAGACAATGCCCCTCGTCAAGGTGTTGTGGTGAAACCACAAGTTTGAATAAGTGGCATGGTAATCAGAGGAAGTGATGAAACAAAGTTACCCACATCTGTTTTAGTGTGGGAAAAGGAAATTTCTAGGGAGAAATTTCTTCAGGGGGGAATATTGTAATGACCCAAACTTTTATTAATGGAAATTCCTCTTGATCTAATTAAATGTATCATTATGTAAAATGGTTATATAAAATATTCACTTCCTTAGTTTTATGTTTTTGGATTTGAAAGCACCATTAAAAATTGTTACTATTGCTAGTATAGTCATTGAACATTGATCACAAGATTAGTATAACTATAGGTCTTTAACAAATCCAATTTACTCAGACAAAGGAAATAATGGCCTCATCCAGTAGAATTTCCCCGCACGAAGCCCATTTTTCAGATCTTGGAAAGTAGGTGGCATCATTGGGATTCTCTCTTGAACAAGCCCAAGCTGAGCTTCAACACATTAATCTTGAACAGAACCTCCTATAGGAGAAGTGGAAGTTGATAGAGATTACCACCTGAGCAATGTTATCTGAGCCACCCCAAGAGTTTTTCACCATCACACACCTTACCCTTCGGTATTATGTGGTTGTTATAAGGGGTTATGTAATGATACCCTAGTACTATGATTATTTATAATATTATTTTATATATAATACACATTCATTTTATTATTGTTACTTTGTAAATAGTTTTTAAAGCACAAATAGTATTTTTAGTTAATAATCAAGTAAGAAATATATTTTTGATGAATTAATAGATTTTTTAATTAAATAATATTTTACTAAAATATTATAATTTTTATTAAATTAATTTTTATTAAATATAAATGATCTTATAATTTTATGAATGCAATTGTAATTATTATTAAGTTTTGAAAGCTGTTTTTGTCAAAACCCATGATTTTTTTATAAATGTTTGTTTTTATTTTAAAATTGAAAATTCACATATTTAGAAAATATTTTAGATAGAATTAATATTATTTTTGGAATCAGGACGTTGAAATTATCTAATGGTTAATTGTTCATAAATTTCTGAGATAGACGAATTTTTGGGTAAAAATTAAATACAGTTTAACTATATAATGTGTTTTATGACATCATAATGACCCAATAGTGATGTAATAAAATGGTATAAACACTATTTTCGGACATTATATGTTTTACCATTAAAATAATTTGATTTTAGGTTAATTTTATTTATTCTAAAAAGCTTTAGAAGACCCTCCAAGACTTATAAAATGTTTTATCTTTTTATATTGATTTCCTTGAGAGTTTGACTCACCTCCACATAATCAACCATATTATTTTAAGAATTTTGGACATTTTAAATATAAAATCTTTTTTCCACTCCTCTTTGGAAAAAACTATGGGCAAAAACCATGGTCTGGTTTGTGGTTTTGATTAGTTTAATATCTGGTGTCCCAAACCTAAATAATAAAAAAATCCCTACCCTTTCCTATATAAACCCACCCAAGATCACACTTACTCTTCACTCAATGACTTTGGAGTTCTTCTATCCTATTCCCTCCTCTCTCTAGAATCCTTTAATGTCACCCCAAGCTCCCAAGAAGCCTCTCCCAATTCATTGGGATCACACATTCAAGTAAGGGATTTCTTCCTTTCTCATTTTATCCAGGTTTCATAATATTATTATGCCCTTTTATTTTAAATTATAAATGTTGGGGTATGATTTATCACCTCCCCCGTACTGCCATATTTATGTTTGAATGATTATATACTCTTTTATCTCTTATTAATGCCTCTCATTTACACTTGTTACTTGCTGAAATTCCATTAGGATTTTCTCTCTCCTCATTTACATTCAAGAAATAATTTTGTATTATGAATCCAAATTCCATTAATTATCTTGTTACATGTATATATATGACCCCCTTACTGTCCATTTCATTTAAATATGATTATACACCCCTTTATCTCTCATCAACCATTTTTATGAATTTTTATGTCACATCGTTATGCTGCCGAAATTGCACTGCGATTTTTTAAGACAAAGTCATTGTGTAGTGAATACCATACCCATTTCTCTATAAAGGGTATTAAACTTTATACACATTTACTTATTTTTTAAACAGTTTCATGTATGTATTCCACATTCCTTTATCATGAAATAAATTATTATGTTGAATGATTCCATGGTTTGTGATCAATGTGGCACACTTATGCATGAAAAGAAATGTTTAAGAAGGGTGTGACCTGATAGCACTCCAATGCATTGGGTAAAGTATAGTATGATGATACGCCATGTGCAATGGGTGTTGAATCATGCTAATTCAAGTGAAAAATGTGTTTACTTGTGCTTTATTTTCTATGAGGGTTTATCCACGCTCCATGTGCAATGAGCCTTGGCTCATGCTAATTCTATGTAAAGTGTTGTTTCCACATTTCCATGTAATGATAATCATTCTATTTCATTCCTTTAAGTTAATGTTTCTTTTATGATCCATTGAAATGCCTATTTCCTAACATGTATTGTAGTCTTCATGTTATACCTTGTTTACTCTCTTACTGGGCTTTATAGCTCACCATTTTCTTATGCATATCCTCATGTTATCCCATGTTATGCTAAATATGAGGGAATTTAGTGGTCAAGTAAAGGAAGTTTTCAATAAGATGGTGTGTTCTAATTTTTAATTTGTTATGTAATGTTTCTACACCCCAAAGACACCATACCTCTCGATCTTCTATGTTGTATCATGTGAATTTTTTATGTAATAAATCATGTTTAAGTATGTAATAAAGAGAAGGGTTGTTATAAATCGGGCTTTAGAAAGAAATTATGAGATATAAAGTACCATATATGGATGTTTTAGACATGGTTTTAAGATTATATAGGATATGTAGTGCACAGGGAGGCAACAAAGGTGGCCCTAGGTGGTTGGGATATTGGTAGCTAGCAGCCTCCAGCCAATGGCTCACCACTAGCGAGCCACCGGATCACTGATGGCCTTGAACTAGTTATTCAGTGAGGCTTCTATAGGGGTGAAATAACTATTTTCTCCAAACTTAGGTTTTTTTGTGGAAACCCACTCGAATGGGGTCAGATGACCCCCTTCCTCCATCCCCTTGATTCTCCTCCATTCCTGCTCATTTTTTGTGGTGATTATGTGATGGATTGGGGTGAGTTCTGAACTCTAGTGATATATGATCCTTTCCTAATCCTATAATTCTAATTTTTTCTTCCTAATGCTAGGTATTTTTTTTTGATTCCACTAGATTATGGTTGAATCATTCAAGCATGATAGTCATTTTTTCCTCCAAGGTACAAGATGTCCCAAGATGTTGTCTAGATGTCGTCACACTCTGTTTCAATGGGGTATGTCACTATGGTGAATTTTCTTATGTTTTTATTTAAAATTAAAATTATATTCTTATGGAATTGGTGAAACATGATAGGTATTTCACCCAAGATGATGCTGGGGGTGTTCTGCGGACCTCCCTTTATTTTTTGGTTATGGTTCTAGTGCGATAATTATTTCCGGTGAGTTTCGGTGAATATACCTAGTAGAATTAAATGTATTAATTAATGAATTTTGAGTTATAGGTGCGATGCATGAGCTTATAAAGTTTATATAGATTTAGTAGAGCATGGTCAAGTCTTTGAGATCTTGGTTAGAGCTTGGATAATCATATTAGGCCTTTGGAAAATAAATAAAAAATCATGAAATGATATAGGTTGTCTTTGGAACTTACCACATGGCTTAATTCATGAAATTTATAATTAATTTCATGTACCATCACACCCATGAGTGTGTTGATCCACATGATTAATTAATTGAATTTTTAAATTAGGTGAAAATATTAAATTAAAATGAAATGCCTTAAGATAAAAGGAATGAAGTTCCAAGGCCATGTTGGACCTTGCCAACTTACATGATCACCCTTTTAACTGATGGTCAAGGTCTTGAGAAGTTTTGGTTTACTCTGTGATGTTCATACCCTTAAGGTGTGTAACCATAGTAAGTTTGATTGGGTGTCCTTATGTTGGATCCCTTTTCCATAGCTATATATAGGTCTAGATTGACTCAAGTGGAATATTTCATGTAATCCATGTGAGGACCTAGAGACACATTGGATCCATTTGGATTGTTGAGTTGGGTTGGATGATTATACCTCCCTAAAATGATCTAGGTGACTAAGATGGGTCTTTATTTCACCTATAGTGTGTTTCTTATAAGGCTTTACCTATTAGGTTGAAATCCCTTCATATGTTTAAATTGGTATGAGGTATGTACTTTCCTTATGTATTAGGTGATCACCATATTCATTAGCTAAATTTAAATATACCCCAAGTAGGGTTTTTGACAACCCTTCTCTTTATTTTTCATGACTCATCCCCCAGGGCCCATACCGTGACTACCCCAAGCTTGACTTCCATAGTCCAGGGGCTAACGACTAGCACCAAAGGTGTAAATACCTAAAAATGTGAAAGAATTTCCTTAATAATTAGTAAACACATAGAAACAGAGTACCAGATGGAAGAAAAAACTATGTAAAAACTGTATACAAATGGAGTGTTGTAAAGTAAAGGGGACGGAAATACAAGCCCAACTGTAAAGTACAAGGAAACTGAAAAACAAGTACAGCTGAAGAAATGTAAATAGCTGTTGGATCATCCACCGGGAAGTCCTACCTGATGTTTAGGTACAGAAGGCCTCCTCAGCACTCCACGTTCGTCCATCTCCCCCGAGTACCGTCACGCTGTGTGGTCCACCTCTGGGTACCATCCAGTCCTGTCCACCCAGCCGTGGTAAGAGCTGTCCGTCATCTGCAACCAACACAATGAAGTGCAGGCAAATCCCATGTAGGGGTGAGTACAACGATAAACAGTAGGGACCCCGAGACCCACAAGGTCTCACAAAATCCAAAAAAGATAAACCACAAAGTATGAAATCATCAGATAACCCCACTTAGGTATATGCCCATACATATACCTAAGTTATCAAGTAATATGTCTCAATCATGAGGAAACACAAGATTTAATGACTCGGCTCACATAGGTATACAACTTTTGTAGAGTGATCGAGATGATCAGATTTAGTCATTGATTCATCTAAGCTGTCAGACCCCCACAGGATCCAACACCAGCAGTTGGAACTGTCGGACCCACACATGATCCAAGAACAGTAGTCAGAGTTGTCAGAACTACACAGGATCCAGGAATAGCTAAGATGTCAGACCCACATAGGATCTAGGACCAGCTATTCTGTCGGACCCACACAGGATCTAGAAATAGAAGTCATAATTGTCAGACCCACACAGGATCCAGGAACAGTCGTCAGAGCGCAGCCAGCCGCAGGGTTTCTACAAAGCGTGCTTGATTCCAGGAGGATCTTCTCCTCCATCCAAGATTCGATAATTCAATATCCATGTCATCTAAATTTGATGTATCATGAAGTTTCTCCTCATCAAAATGAACACAATGTGATAGACGGTTCGTCAATCGGACGCCCAATCTGAGAGTTATTGGCATTTCTGTTTCGAGGGCCCAGTTGGATTTAGGTTCAATCCAACCTGAACATACCCCAACTGCATCCAAACGATATGTGGGGTATTCCAAAAGAACCTTCTCGCTCCAATATTTTAGTCTCCGTAGATGGTTCATCAATCGGACACCCGTATCCCAAGTTATGGGCGAAAAGGTGGAAACAGGACAAAACGGGTCCGGGTCTGGGTCCAGCCCAATCGGACCGACCCGGCCCAACCCAGATCTGGACTAGTGTCCATACCAGTACGCGGGTCTGACCCATTCAGTGGGTCCAACCCAGCCCGAGGGGGCAGCCCGACCCACAGGGACGGTCTGGCACGCGAAGGCGGCCCGACCCGCGCTGGGTCCGGCCCGGCGGCCCGTGGGGGTCCGCCTAAGCCGTGTCCAGGGGGGACCACATGACCCCTTGAAATCCCAAATGGATATTCCATTTGGGTTGGATCCAAACCGGTGCCAGGTGGCACCGTCCCCCATCATGCGGGACCCACTGGGTCTCACTCTTCCCGGCTGGCCGAGCGGCCCACCGCTTCCGCTCCGCCGGCAGCCGGCCCAACCAGTTACCTTTTCTCCACCGTCGCGGCCCACCCTCGCTGCGGCTTCTTCCTCTTCGCGACGCGATTATGCTTCTCCCCTCTGAAATCCTGGTGGTCGTGCATCTGCACCATCACAGCTAGGGGCCGCGACATGTTCTTCTATCCAGCGTGACGACGTTGTGCCCTTCTGGGGACCGGGCAACCCTGCGCCACTGGTTTCTTTCGCGGCCGGCCTGACGCCAGCCGCCGTTCCTCCGCCGTGTCCCATCAGCCACAGCCCACTCCTCCGGCGGCACCGTTGCGCCATCTTCGTCATCAATAGGCAAGGAAAACGGAGGGGAGTCAGGCCGTGTTCGTGCGGCCCGCACCCTCTATGTTATGGTGATAACAATTGGCTAAACATAACCCGAGATTGAATGATATAGATCGGGAAAAATTCAAACTCAAAACCCCTACCTCGTATCATTTGTTGGAGATGACGAGGAGGAAGTATGGATGTCATTAGTCGTAGGTGACGATGTCCCACTTTGGAAGGAATCCTTAGGAAAAAGGGCGAAGAAGATCAGCATTCTTTGTTGGCGTTCTATCTCCAAGAGCTCCTCCTCCCTCAATCCTCCTTTTCCACAAAATGAATAGCCCCCACCCCCACCCCCCCCCCAAAATAATAGATCAAGTGGTCTATTATGTTTTTTTGGATAAATTCAAAATGGGTCATTTAATTAATTGATGAAGATTAATTAATTAAATGAGGTGGGTTGGAATAAAATTAATTAAAGGGAGTTGAAGAGTTTCTCCACCTTAAATGGGGAGTTCCAAGGGGTTACAAGCCCGGGTGGTCCCCACCATATTCAACCAGAAGAGGAGTTTAGACCTCCGGTAGGTCCCACCTCTATAACCTCTCAAGGGAGGTTAGAGTGTGGTGATCCCCACCTCCAACCTCCTCTTGGAGGTTTTAACCAACAAGAATAAAAACAAAGCCTCAACTTTATTTTTATTAAATTTATTCATAAAAACGTAAAAACTAACTTACATTCTCGACCAACTGCCATCGAGGTGAAAGTCTTCTTAAGTGAATACCAGTGTTGTAGGTTCAACGGTGCCCTTGGATTTCAATTCCGAGCACCGGTTCAAAAGATAGAAAATCCCACTCATACATTTACTGAATGTACCCAAACAAAACTTTAGAAATTGATTTCGGACACACTGGGCCTCAGAATCAAGCGCCTTTAGTTTCCGCAGACTTGTAAAATTTCCATGTATTTAAAAAAAATTCCACGGGATTTACAGGTCTATACATTCTCCCCACCTCCGGGCTTTACATCCCCGTAAGCTATAACTCAAACTAAGGAAACAAATGGGGGTACTGAGCACACATTTGTGCCTCCCGCTCCCATGTGCTCTCCTGGAGGTTCCCATGCTGCCAGCGGATGTGCACCAGAGGTATCAACTGTCCACATAGGACCTTCTCCTGTCAATCCTGAATCTCCAAAGGAACCTCCATAAAAGTCACCCCATCATCAACGTCTAGCTCCCCATGGTTGATGATGTGTGAAGGGTCGTGCAGGTATCTCCTCAGTTGGGATACGTGGAAGACATCATGCACCCGGTGCAACTGAGGTGGAAGAGCCAGGTGGTAAGCCACCTCACCTACTCTGCTGAGGACCTAGAAAGGTCCGATGAACCTTGGAGATAACTTTCCACCTCAGCCAAATCTCTGTAAACCTCTTTGGGGTGAGCCTCGTAGAAAGACATGGTTTCCATTCTCAAACTCCAGATGTCTCTATCTCCTATCGGCATACAACTTCTGCCTTCTCTATGCAGTCTTCATCCACTCCTGGATGATTTGAACCTTCTCTGTGGTAGCTCGCACCATCTCTGGTCCCACCAGTGCTGACTCGCCAGGGTCTATCTAACACAAGGGTGATCTGCAAGGTCACCCGTATAATGCCTCGAAAGATTTCATGCTGATGGTGGAGTGATAACGGTTGTTGTACGCAAACTCCACCAAAGGAAAGTGATCCTCCCAGCTACGACCGAAGTTGAGGACACATGCACGTAACATGTCTTTGAGGGTCTGAATGATCTGCTCAGTCTGACCATCTGTTTGAGGATGGAAGGCGGTGATCAGATGTAGTTGCATTCAAGAAAGCCTCTTGTAACCCCTTCCATAGCCAAAAAGTAAACCATGTGTCAGGATCAGAGACAATAGAATAAGGTACTCCATGTAGACACACAATCTCTTGCATGTAGAGGCATCCCAAGCTCTCTACTGAACCCTTCTCTCTGATCGGTAGGAAGTGGGATGACTTGGGGAGTCGGTCGATGATCACCCAAATTGAGTCATGACCCCTAGATATACGTGGAAGACCTATCACAAAGTCCATGGATATCCCATACCACTTCCACTCTGGGACCTCTGAATGGTGGACCAAGCCTGCTGGTACTTGGTGCTCCGCCTTCACTTGCTGACAAGTGATGCATTGAGAGACAAACTCCGCTACTTCCTTCTTCATACTTGGCCACCAGTGTTGTCGTCTGAGGTCCTAATACATATTCTCCACACCTGGATGTACCACTAGGGGGATGTGTGGAACTCCATCAACACTTCCTTCTGAAGTGACATTGGTACCATAGTACGTCCTTTGAAGAGGATGACATGCTCCCCACCTTCATAAAATCCATTAGGTGCCTACCCTATGGATATCTGAGCACATCATCTCTTGCAGTCATCATCCCCAAGTTGTGCCTCCCTAACTCGCTGAAGAAGTGGGGGAGTGACTATATGAGACTGTAGAAAGGTTTCTCCGTCTCTATCCACAAAGGATATCTTCAAAGAGGCTATCTGCTCCGTTACCTCTCCTAGAAGTTGTATACTAGATCTCCTGCGGAGTGCATCTTCTACAACAATCATCTTCCCAAGAGTATAGACTATCTCAATGTTATAGTCCTGGAGGAACCCAAGCCATCGTCGCTATCTTAGGTTCAGGTCCTTCTGAGAGAAGATATACCAGAGACTCCTATGATCAGGGTACACAGTAAAACGCTCACCCATCAGATAGTGTCGCCACATATTAAAGGAAAAGACCAATACTACTAACTCCAGGTCATGGGTAGCATAGTTCTACTCATTCTGTCTCAGCTACCGATAAACATACGTTATAACTGCTCACTCCTGCATCAGGACACACCTGAGTCTGGTCCTTGATGTTTCACAGTAGACTACGTACCCTACTCCTTTCTATGGAAGCCTCAAAATAGGGGCCCTAGTCAGCCTCTTCCATAGATCCTGAAAGCTCTGCTAGCATCTCTCCAACCATACGAAGGGTTTCCCCTTCTTCGTCAAGACTGATAGTGGTGCTGAAACTCTGGAGAAGTCTGGTATAGACCTCTGGTAGTAACCAGCCAAACCCAAGAAACTTCGTACCTCCACCACACTCTTGGGTGGCTCCCAATCAAGTACCACCTCAATCTTCACTAGATTCACTGAAACTCCATCCTCTGAGATAACATGTCCAAGAAAGTGAACCTCTTGGATCCAGGAGCCGCTGCATCTATAGAAAGGTATCATGACCGTAGCTCAGTAATCAGCGAGGTTCACCGACCGCTCATGCTACTCCACAGATATGGTGTGGGACCCATTCTTCAGGGCCCAGACCTTCGAGCAGGGGATCAGGAAAGATATCAGAGCTTCGATGATCTCCCTTAGTATCTCAACATAGGTGGGGGTGTTGGATTGATCCCTCTTTGGGGAGAGTTTCCTTGTTGAGCAGCCACCAGCAATGAGACCCACCACCAGGCATCACATAGAAGAGTCTTCTATAATAGGAAGAAAACAAATGTGGAAAAGGACCAAGTGGACCAGACTATCCAGTGGACGACCTCAGGATATGGGATCGGTTGTGCGAGGCACACGAGATAGAGAAAGTAATGTGAGGAGCAGGCAGTGTTTCACATGCGGTGCGGATGGTCACATGGCTCGTGACTATCTGGCCTGCCATTCAGATGATCATCAGACGGTTGAAGGACCACCGAGGCAGATATAGAGATTCGATCAAGGAGGTCTGTAGGGAGCAGGCAGATGTGGAAGAGGAGGTGGTCGAGCAACTTGTGGTGGGAAAAGTTTTGAGGTGTTACCACCACCACCACCAGGAGGCCCACCCCAACCACATGGAGAAGGAGGACAGGGGAGAACTCAACTTCAGGAAGCTGAGGCCTACAATCATGACACTCTAGAGATGATTCGAGGTATGATCTATATCTACTCCACCATAGCTGCAGTTCTTATAGACACAGGTTTCTGTCACTCTTTCATTGCCACTGCCCTCGTTCAGAGCACAGAGATTCTGATGGAGCCGTTGGATCAATCCTTATGGATAGAGACTCCTACATGAGAAGACTCGATGATTACGCACTGGTGCTGGTAGTGTGAGCTTACTCTAAGAGGTTAGAGCTTCGTCTGGGATCTCCTCATATCAGCGTTGAGTCCTTACGATGTCATTTTGGGTGTGGAATTGTTATCTATAGTCCATGCTTAGATTGAATTTATTAGGCGCAAAGTGCGGTGTGTACGTACGGATGGGACAAGGTTCACCTTCACCAGAGAGAAGGGAGCCTTTGCAGTGCAGAACAGACTTACTCAGAGGAGGGTATAGTCAATCACTCATCATTTGGCCTGCCTTACCCTCAGAGCAGTTGTTGTGGAGAGTCTGAGCTATCTTGTAGTGGTGGACTAGTATGCGGATTTTTTTCATGATGATGTTTTAGGACAACCTCCTCAGAGAGAGGTGGACTTCTACATTGACATGTACCCCAATATGGCACTGATATATACTCTAGCATATCGGATGTCTCCCATGGAGCTTTGTGAGCTACTGGTACAACTAGAGCACTTGCAGGGGAAGGGATTCATCCAGCCCAGTTTTTCTCCCTAGGAAGCCCCGATTCTATTCGCCAAGAAGGTGGATAGGAGCTTGAAATTCTATGTTGACTACCATCGCCTGAACCAAGTGACCTTGAAGAATAAGTACCCACTCCTGAGGATTGACGACCTCTTTGAATAGATGAAGGGAGCGCGGTGGTTCTCAAAGATAGACCTCAGATCAGGCTATCACCAGCTTAGAGTTCGAGATGAGTATTTTAAGAAGACGACCTTCAGGTGTCGGTACGACCACTAAAAGTTCTGGGTTATTCCCTTAGACATAACCAATGCTCTAGAAGTGTTCATGGGACTCATGAACAGGATCTTCCAGACATACCTTGATCTCTTTGTCGTAGTCTTCATTGATGAAATTCTGATCTACTCGACTACTGAGGAGTAGCATGCCTACCATTTGCGGGTAGTACTGGACACACTCCGAAAGCACCAGATTTATGTTAAGATCTTGAAGTGCCAGTTATAGATCCATGAGGTTCAATTTTTGGGACATTTCATCTCAGAGGCTGGAGTTGCAGTGGATCCATCGAAGATTGAGGCGGTACTTGCTTGGGATCCACCTAGAAGTGTGACATAGGTACGAAGTTTCCTGGGTTTGGCTGGATGTTAGAAAAGGTTTGTACAAGACTTATAGAGAGTTGAAGAACCACTATCAGCCTTAACAAAGAAGGGGAAACCCTTCATATGGTCAGATATATGCCAGCAGAGATTTCAAGAGCTGAGGTTGAGGCTGACTAGTGCCCCCGTCTTGAGGCTTCCAGAGGAAGATGTAGGGTACGTAGTCTACTGTGACACATCAAGGACTGGACTTGGGTGTTTCCTGATGTAGGAGCGAGCAGTGATCGCGTATGGTTCTCGATAGCAGAGATAACATGAGCAAAACTACGCTACCCATGACCTAGAGTTAACAGAATTGGTCTTTTCCTTGAAGATGTGGTGACACTATCTGACGGGAGAGTGTTTTACTGTGTACTATGATCACAAGAGTCTCAGGTATATCTTCTATCAAAAGGACTTGAACCTGAGACATCAGCGATGGATTGAATTCCTTCGGGACTATGACTTCGAGATAGTCTATACTCCTGGGAAGGGGAAGGTTGTATCAGATGCACTCATCAGGAGATCTGGTATACAGCTTCTAGGAGAGGCGACAGAGTAGCTAGCTGCTTTACATATATCCTTTGGGGATAGAGATAGAGTAGCCTTTCGATAGTATCTTACAGTCACTCCCCCACTTCTTCAGCGAGTCAGGGAGGTACAACTTGGGGATGCTGACTGCGAGACACGACGTGCTCATTTATCCACAGGGCAGGCACCTGATGGATTTTCCGAAGGTGGGGAGCATGTCATCATCTTCAGAGGACGTACTATGGTACGAGTGTCACTTCAGGAAGAAGTATTTATGTAGTTCCACACATCCCCTATAACGGTACATCCATGTTTGGCAAAGATGTATTAGGACCTCAGACGACATCACCGGTGGCCAGGTATGAAGAAGGCAGTAGTAGAGTTTGTCTCTCGATGCCTCAATGCTCAGCAAGTGAAGGCGGAGCACCAGGTACCAGCAGGATTGGTCCAGCCATCAAAGGTCCCAAAGTAAAAGTGGGATGGGATATCCATTTACTTCGTGATGGGGCTTCCACATACATCCATGGGTCATGACTCGATTTGGGTGATCGTCGACCGAATCACCATGTCATCCCACTTCCTACCGATCAGAGAGCAGGGTTCAGTAGAGAGCTTGGTACACCTCTACGTGCATGAGATTTTGTGGCTACATGGATTACCTTCTTCTATTGTCTCCGATCGTGATGCATGGTTTACTTCCCAGCTATGGAAGGGGCTTCAAGAGGCTTTCATAATGCATCTACGTATGAGCATTGTCTTCCATCCTCAGATGGATAGTCAAACTAAACATACCATTCAGAACCTCGAGGACATGCTACGTACATGTATCCTCGACTTCAGTCATAGCTGGGAGTATCACTTACCTTTGGTGGAGTTTTCGTACAACAACAATTATCACTCCACCATCAGCATGGCACCTTTTGAGGCATTATACGGGCGACGTTGCAGATCACCCTTGTGATAGACAGACCCTAGGTACTCAGCACTAGTGGGACCAGAAATGGTGTGAACTACCATGGAGATGGTACAGATCATCTAGGAGAGGATGAAGACTACACAAAGCAGGAAAAATTCGTATGCTGATAGGATACAGAGACCTAAGGAGTTTAAGGATGGAAACCACGTCTTTCTACGGGTCTCAACCCGATGAGGTTTACAGAGATTTGGCTAAGGCGGCAAGTTATCTTTGAGGTTCATCGGACTTTTCCATGTCCTCAGCAGAGTAGGCGAGGTGTCTTACCGCCTGGCTCTTTCACCTCTGTTGCACTGGGTGCATGACGTCTTCCATGTATCCCAACTGAGGAGATACATGCACAACCCTTCACACATCAGTGACCATGGGGAGCTAGACGTCGACGATGTGGTGACTTTTACGGAGGTTACACTGTAGATTGAGGATCGATAGAAGTGGGTCCTACATGGATGGTGGATACCTCTGGTATGAATTCGCTGGTAGCACGGGAACCTCCAAGAGATCACATGGGAGCAGGAGGCTCAAATGCATGCTTAGTACCCCCATTTGTTTCTTTAGTTTGAGTTGTAGCTTATGGGGATGTAAATCCCTAAGGTGGGGAGAATGTAAAGACCCTGAAATCCCGTGGAATTTTTTTAAATACATGGAAATTTTATGAGTGGTATTTTATAACGTTTGAACCAGTGCTCAGAATTGAAATATGAGGGCACCGTTGAACTCACAGTGCTGATATTCGCTTAAAAAGACTTTTACCTCAATGGAAGTTGGTCGAGAATGTACGTTAGTTTTTGGGTTTTTATGAATAAATTTAATAAAAATACAGTTGAGGCTTTATTTTTATTCTTGTTGGTTAAAACCTCCAAGTGGAGGTTGGAGGTGGGGACCACCAAAATTTAACCTCCCTTGAGAGGTTATAGAGGTGGGACACACCCGAGGTCAAAACTCCTCTTCTTGTTAAATACAGTGGGGACCATTCGGGCTTGTAACCCCTTGGAACTCCCCATTTAAGGTGGATAAACTCTTCAACTCCCTTTAATTAATTTTATGCCAACCCACATCATTTAATTAATTAAGATTCATCAATTAATTAAATGCCTCTTTTTGAATTTATCCCAACGAACATAATAGACCACGTGATCTATTATTTTGGGGGGAAGTGGCTATTCATTTTCTGGAAAAGGAGGATTGAGAGAAGAGGAGATCCTGGAGATAGAACGCCAATGAAGTACACCAATCTTCTTCTCCCTTTTTCATGGGATTCCTTCCAAAGTGGGACGTCCTAACCTATGACGAATGACATCCATACTTCCTCCTCATCACCGCTAACAAACGATATGTGGTAGGGGTTATGAGTTTGAATTTGTTCCCGATCTACATCGTTCAATCTTGGGTTATGTTTAGCCAATTTTTATCACCATAACACTAAGGGTGCGGGCCGTACGAACATGACCTAACCGCCTTCTGTTTTTCCTCACTTGTTGACAATGGAGGCGGTGCAACAACACCACCGAAGGAGTGGGCCATGGAAGATGTGTTGTGGCGGAGAAACGGTGGTCGGCGTCGGGCTGGATGTGAAGGAAACTGGCAGCATAGGGCCACCGGGTCGCTGGAAGGGTGACGCGCTGTTGCGCCGCGTGGAAGAACAGGTCGTGGCGGTGCACACGCATGGCCGCCAGGCCGCCGGAGGGACGCGTTGCCATCACGCCGCGCAGAGGAAGAATTCATGGCTAGGGCAGGCCACGACAATGGGGAAAAGGCGGACGGCTGGGCCGAACGCTGGCGGAGCGGAAGCGGCTGGCCGCTTGGCTAGCCAATAGGATTAGGACCCAGCAGGTCCCGTGTGACGGGGATCAGCGTCATTGGCGCCAGTTTGGCTCTCACGTAAATGGCATAGCCATTCGAGATTTCCAGGGGGCACGCGGTCTCCCCCCTGAACGTGGATTAGGCAGACCCCCACGAGCCGCCATGCCACTGGGCCACTGGGCAGGACCTAGTGTGGGCCGTCGGCCTGGACCCAGCATAGGCCGTCGGCCCGGACCCAGTGTGGGCCATCGAGCAGGACCCAGCGCGGGTCGGGCCGCTGGTGTGGGACCGGCCACCCCCCTCGAGCCGGGTTGGACCTGCGGACCGGGTCAGACCCATGAACTAGGTTGGACTCTAGTCCGGACCTTGGTCGGGCCAGGTCGGTCCGACCGGGCCGGACCGGACCCGGACCCGTTTAGGCCTACTTCCACCTTTTCTCCCATAACATTGTCTACAAGTGTTCAATTGATGAAACATCTACGGAGACGGAAATCGTGGAGTGAGAAGGTTCTTTTGGAATACACCAATTGAGTTTTGGACATAGTTGGGGTATGGTCAGGTTGGATTGAATCTAAATCCAACCGGGGCCTCTGAATAGAAATACCAATAAATCTCATACCGGGCATCTGATTGACACACTGTCTATCGTGTTCTGTTCATTTTGATGAGACGGAACTTCAGGATACATCAAATTGGGATGACATGGCAGTTGACATATCAAATCTTGGCTTGAGGAGCAGACCCTCCCAGAATAATGCACACTTTGTAGAAACCCTGCGGCTGGCTGCGCTCTAACGATTGTTCCTAGATCTTGTGTGGGTCTGAAAAATCTTAATTATGTTCCTAGATCCTATGTGGTTCCAACAGAATAACTGGTCCTAGATCCTATGTGGGTCCAACATCTTAGCTGGTCCTGGATCCTGTGTCAGTCCGACACCTCCGACTACTGTTCTTGGATCCTGTGTGGATCTGAGAGTTCCATATGCTGGTCCATGATCTTGTGTGGGTATGACAGCTTATATGAATTAATGACTACATATGATCATCTCTATCACTCTAAAAAATCTTTATACTTGTGTGAGATAAGTTAGTAACTCTTGTGTTTCCTCGTGATTGAGATGGATTACTCGATAACTTAGGTATATGTATGTGCATATACCTAAGTGGGGTTATCTGTTGATTTCATACTTTGTGCGTTATCCCTATTTGATTTTGTGATACCTTGAGGGTCTTGGGGTCCTTACTGAGTATCATTATACTCACCCCTGCACGGGCATGGACCACACCTCGTTGTGTTTGTTGCAGAAAATAGACAGCGTTGACCGAGGCTGAGTGGACAGGATTGGACGGTACCCAAAGGTGGACCACATGGCGTGACAATACTCAGGGTAGACGAACAGACATGGAGTGCTGAGGAGGCCTTCTATACCTACCCTTCAGGTAGGAATTCCCGGTGGATGATCCATAATCTGTTTACCTTTCTTTAGTTGTACTTTTTTTCAGTTTCCTTGTACTTTATAGTTGGGCTTGAATTTCTGGCCCCTTTACTTTACAGCACTCCATTTGTATACAATTTTTACTTAGTGTTTTCTTCTAGTTGGTACTCTATTTGTGTGTGTTTACAGATTATTAAGGAAATGTCTTCCCAGTTTTAGGGATTTATGCCTTTGGTGCTAGTTGCCTGCCCCTGACCTATGGAAGGCGGGCTTGGGGTAGTCACGGCATGGGCCTTGGGGGACGGGTCGTGACCAATTAAATGTAACAACTAGGTCCCAGTGACAGCACAACCACCCCGCCTTAACATGGACCTTGTGTCCTGGCCCACTAGGTACGACCAATTTCCCAACAGACACATGGTCCCCACCCAGGGGCCCACCCACATGCTCGAGCGGGTCATCTGACTCATGATAATCCCCACATACCAACATATGTCCTTCCTATTGTGTTATGTCCTCACTCAAATGCACCCTGGGAAACTTCTTAGAAGGTCACCCATACTGACCACTACTCTAGGCCAAGAACGCTTAACTGTGGAGTTCTAATCAGACGGGCTCTCGAAAAGGAAGGTGCAACTTGTTGACATGAGTCATATCATTTAGTCATTTAACCCTTTATCATTTGGGGGTGTTACAATCACCCCCCCCCCCTTTAGAGCACAACTTCCTCATTGTGGGCTCTATATCTCAACCTAGGTAGTGCACCACACTTAAGGCTAGGTACCACCTCTGATACAAATTTGTCATGAACCGTCCCTCAGGGCCCGTGCCGGGACTACCCCAAGCCTGCCTTCTATAGGCCGGGGGCTGGCGACTAGCACCAAAGGCATAAATCCATAAAAATAGGAACGAATTGCCTTAATAATTAGTAAACACACACAAATAGAGTACCAAATGGAAGCAAACAATAAGTAAAAACTGTATACAAATGGAGTGTTTTAAAGTAAAGAGGCCGAAAATACAAGCCCAACTGTAAAGTACAAGGAAACTGAAAAACAAGTACAACTGAAGAAAGGTAAATAGCTGGTGGATCGTCCACCGGGAATTCCTACCTGAAGGGAAGGTACATAAGGCCTCCTCACCACTCCACGTCTATCCGTCTACCCCGAGTACCATCACGCTGTGTGGTCCACCTCAGGGTACTGTCCAGTCCTTTCCACTCAGCCTCAGTCAACGTTTTCCATTGTCTGCAACCAACACAATGACATACAGGCAAATCCCGTGTAGGGTTGAGTATAAAAATACTCAGTAGGGACCTCGAGACCCTCAAGGTCTCACAAAATCCAACAAGGATAAACCACAAAGTATGAAATCAACAGATAACCCCACTTAGGTATATGCCCATACATATACCTAAGTTATCAAGTAATCCATCTCAATCACGAGGAAAAAAAAGAGTTACTGACTCAAATCACACAGGTATAAAACTTTTGTAGAGTGATAGAGATGATCAGATGTAGTCACTGATTTGTCTACGTTTTTGGACCCACACAGGATCCAGGACTAGTAGTTGGAACTGTCGGACCCACACAGGATCCAGGAATAGAAGTCAGAGCTATCGGACCCACACAGGATCCAGGACCATCTAAGCTATAGGAACCACAAAGGATCCAAGACCAGATATTCTGTTAGACCCACAAAGGATTCAGGAATAGAATTCATAACTGTCGGACCCACACAAGATCCAGGAACAGTCGTCAGAGCACGGCCAACCGCAGGGTTTCTACAAAGCGTGCTTGATTCCGGGAGTGTCATCCCCTCAATCAAAGATTCCATACATCAACTACCACATTGTCCCAAGTTGATGTATCCTAAAGTTCTATCTCATCAAAAGGAACACAACGTGACAGATGGTGCGTCAATCGGACACCCGTTCTAAGAGTTATTGGCATTTCTGTTCTAAGGAGCCTGTTGGATTTAGGTTCAATCCAACTCAAACGTACCCCAACTATGTCAAAACCTCAAGTGGGGTATGCCAAAAGAACCTTCTCACTCCAAACTTTCTATATTCATAGACGGTTCGTCAATCAGACTCCCATAGCCCATGTTATGGGCGGAAAGGTGGAAATCAGCCAAAACGGGTCTGGGTCCGGTCCGGTCCGGCCCAGTTGGACTGACCCGGCCCGACACGGGTATGGACTGGAGTCTGACCCGGTCCGCGGGTCCGACCTGGTCTGCGTGTCTGACTCGGCCAGAGGGGGCGGCCCTGCCCGCTTGGTGACCGGCCCGGTGGCATGTGGGGGTCCACCTAAGCCGCGTCTAGAGGGGAGACCGCGCGCCCCCTCGAAATCCCGAACGGCTATACCATTTAAGTGGGATCCAAACCAGTGCTAGGTGGCATCGGTCCACATCACGTGGGACCTTCTGCGTCCCGATCCTCCCATCTGGCCGAGCGGCCAACCGCTTCCGCTCTGCCAGCGGCTGGCCCAGTCGGCCGCCTTTGCTCCACCACCATGGCCTGCCCTGGCCGCGGCTTCTTTCACTTCACGGCGCGATGGCTTCACACCCCTCCAACAGTCTGGAGGCCGCACTGGTGCACCGCCACGATCAGGGTCCGTGGGCTATACTTCCACACGGCGCGACAGTGCCGACTCCTTCCGGCGACCCGGCGGCCCTGCGCCTCCGGTTTCCTTTGCAGCCGGCCGTTGTTACTCTGTTGTGGACCTTCAGTCGCGGCCAAATACTCTGGTGGTGTCGTTGCACCTCTGTCATCGTCAACAAGAAAGGAAAAATGGAGGGTGTTCAGGCCGTGTTCGTGTGGCCCGCACCCTCTGCATTATGGTGATAACAATCGGCTAAACATAACCCAAGATTGAATGATGTAGATCGGGAACAAATTCAAAGTCATAACCCCTACCTTGTATCGTTCATTGGCGGTGATGAGGAGGAATTATGGACATCGTTCTTCGTAAGTGTGGACGTCCCACTTTGGAAGGAATCCTGAGGAAAAAGGGTGAAGAAGATTGGCATTCTTCGTCGGTGTTCTATCTCCCAAAGCTCCTCCTCCCTCAATCCCCCTTTTCCACAAAATGAATAGCCCCCCCCCCCCCGAAATAATAGATCAGGTGGTATATTATGTTCATTGGGATAAATTCAAAAAGAGGCATTTAATTAATTGATGAATATTAATTAATTAAATTAGGTGGGTTGGTATAAAATTAATTAAAGGGATTTGAAGAGTTTCTCCAACTTAAATGGGGAGTTCCAAGGGCTTACAAGCCCGGGTGGTCCCCACCATATTTAACAAGAAGAGGAGTTTATACCTCGGGTGGTTCCCACCTCTATAACCTATCAAGGGAGGTTAAAGTGTGGTGGTCCACACCTCCAACCTCATCTAGGAAGTTTTAACCAACAAGAATAAAAACAAAGCCTCAACATTATTTTTATTAATTTAATTCATAAAAATCCAAAAAACTAACTTACATTTTCGACCAACTGTAGTCTAGGTGAAAGTATTCTTAAGTGAATATTGGCACTGCGAGTTCAATGGTGCCCTCAAATTTTAATTCTGAGCACGAGTTCAAAAGTTATAAAATCTTGCCTGTAGGTTTACTGAACTTACCTTAACAAAACTTTAGAAATTGATTCTGACACACCGGACCTCGGAATCAAGCACCGTCAGTTTTGTTGGACTTGTAAAATATCCATTTATTTAAAAATAATAATTCCATGGGATAAAAACTCGGCTAAAGACTTGTAGATGTACATGGAAGACCAATCAAGAAGTCTGTGGATATCCCATCCCACTTCCACTCTGCGACATCCTCACCTACGATGAACGATGTCCATACTTCCTCCTCATCACCACCAACGAATGATACGAGGTAGGGGTTATGAGTTTGAATTTGTTCCCGATATAAATCATTCAATATTGGGTTATGTTTAGCTGATTTTTATAACCATAACGCGGAGGGTGCGGGCCGCACGAACATGGACCGACCCCCCTCTATTTTTTCTCACTTGTTGACGGTGGCGGCGCAACGGCGCCACCAAAGGAGTGGTCCACGACCGACAGGACGCAGAGGGGAAACGACGGCCCACCCTGGTCGTGACTTCTTCCTTTGAGCGGTGCTACGGAATCGCGACCCTCCAGCAGCCTGGCGGCTGCCCGTGTGCATCATCGCGGCATGTTCTTCTGTGCGACACGATGGTGCCATGCCCTTTTGGCAGCCCACACTAGCCACAGCTTCTTCCTCTGCATGGCGCAATAGCATCTCTTCCCTCCAGCGGCCACCCGGATGCACCACCGTGGCTAGGGGCTGCAGCCTATTCTTCCGTTCGGTGCACCGGCGTCGCTCCCTTCCTGCGACCAGACAACCCTGTGCCGTCAGTTTCCTTGGCCATCGGCCTGACGTCGGCCGTCGTTGCTCCGTCGCGGCTCGTCTTCCGTGGCCCACTCCTATGGAGGCAACGTTGTGATTCCGCCATCTTCAACAATCGAGGAAAAACCAAGGGGGGTCGGGCCATGTTCGGGAGGCCCACACCCTCTACGTTATGGTGATAAAAATCGGCTAAACATAACCCAAGATTGAATGTTGTAGATCGGGAAAAAATTCAAACTCATAACCCCTACCTCGTATCATTCGTTGGTTGTGACGAGGAGGAATTATGGACATCATTTGTCTTAGGTGATGACATCCCACTTTGGAAGGAATCTCGAGGAAAAAGGGTTGAAGAAGATCGGCATTCTATCTCCAAGAGCTCATCCTCCCTCAATCCTCCTTTTCCACAAAATGAATATCCCCCACCCCCCCCCCCCAAAAAAAATAATAGATCACGTGGTCTATTATGTTCATTGGGATAAATTCAAAAGGAGGAATTTAATTAATTGATAAAGCTTAATTAATTAAAAGAGGTGGGTTGGAATAAAATTAATTAAAGGGAGTTGAAGAGTTTCTCTACCTTAAATGGGGAGTTTCAAGGGGTTACAAGCCCAGGTGGTACCCACCATATTTAAAAAGAAGAGAAGTTTAGACCTCGGGTGGGTCCCACCTCTATAACCTCTCAAGGGAGGTTAATGTGTGGTGGTCCCCACCTTCAACCTCCTCTTGGAGGTTTTAACCAACAAGAATAAAAATAAAGCCTCAACATTATTTTTATTAAATTTATTCATAAAAACCCAAAAACTAAATTACATTCTCGACCAACTGCGGTCGAGGTGAAAGTCTTCTTAGGCGAATATCGGCGTTGTGAGTTCAACGATGTCATCACATTTCAATTCCAAGCACCGATTCAAAAGTTATAAAATCCCGCTCGTATGTTTACCGAATGTTCCCAAACAAAACTTCAGAAATTGATTCCAGACACACCGGGCCTTGGAATCAAGCGTCGTCAGTTTCTGTGGACTCGTAAAATATCTATGTATTTAAAAAAATTCAATTGGATTTCCGGGTATTTACATTCTCCCCACCTCAGGGATTTACATCCCCATAAACTACAACTAAAACTAAGGAAACAAATGGGGGGGTACTGAGCACGAATCTGAGCCTACTGCTCCCATTTGCTCTCCTGAAGGTTCTCGTGCTACCAGTGAATGCGCACCAGAGGTATCGACTGCCCATGTTGGACCCACTCCTGTCGATCCTAAATATCCACTAGAACCTCCGTAAAAGTCTCCCCATCGTCAACGTATAGCTCCCCATGGTCGATGATGTATGAAGGGTTATGCATGTATCTCCTCAGCTGGGATACGTGGAAGACGTCGTGCTCCTGGTGCAACTGAGGTGGAAGAACTAGACGGTAAGACACCTAGCCTACTCTACTGAGGACCTGGAATGGTCTGATGAACCTTTGAAATAACATTTATCCTTGGACAAATCTCCGTAAACCTCATCATGGAGAGACCCATAGAAAGATGTGGTTGCCATCCTCAAACTACAGAGGTCTCCGTCTCCTGTCAACATATGACTTATTCCAGATTTGTGTAGTCTTCATCCACTCCTGGATGATCTGCACCTTCTCCGTTGTAGCTCGCACGATCTCTGGTCCCACCAATGCTGACTCCCTAGGGTATGTTCAGCATAAGGGTGATCTGCAAGGTCGCTCGTATAATGCCTCAAAAGGTTCCATGCTGATGGTGGAGGGATAATAGTTGTTGTATGAAAACTCCACCAAAGGAAATTGATCCTCCCAGCTACGACCGAAGTCAAGGACACATGCACATAGCATGTCTTTGTGGGTTTGAATGATCTGCTCAGTCTGACCATCTGTTTGAGGATGGAAGGTGGTGCTCAGACGTAGCTGCGTTCAAAAAGCCTCCTGTAACCCCTTCCATAGCCGGGAAGTAAACCGTGCGTCATGATCAGAGATAATAGAATAAGGTACTCCATGTATCTGCATAATCTCTTGCACGTAGAGGCGTCCCACACTCTCTACTGAACTCTACATTCTGATCGGTAGGAATTGGGCCGACTTGGTGAGTCGGTCGACAATCACCCAAATCGAGTCGTGACCCCTGGATGTATGTGGAAGACACATCACAAAGTCTATGGATATCCCATCCCACTTCCACTCAAGGACATCCTCACCTATGATGAATGACATCAATACTTCCTCCTTGTCACTGCCAACGAAGGATACAAGGTAGGGATTATGGGTTTGAATTTTTTCCCGATCTACATCGTTAAATCTTGGGTTATGTTTAGCCGATTGTTATCACCATAATGCATAGGGTGTGGGCCACACGAACACAGCTCGACCCCCTCCCTTTTCCCTCTCTTGTTGATGATGATAGGGGTGCAACGACACTGCCGGAGGAGTGGGCTGCGGAAGATGGGCCGCGGCGGAGCAACAATGGCCGTCGTCGGGCCATCCAGGAAGGAAACTGGTGGTGCAGGGCCTCCAGGTCACTAGAAGGGCACAACACCATCGCGTCGCGCAGAAGAACAAGATGCAGCGGTGCACACGGGTGGCTGCCAGGCCTTCGGAGGGGCACAGCGCCATCGCGCCCTACTGAGGAAGAAGCAGCAGCCAGGGCAGGCCGCAGCAGTGGAGCAAAGGCGTCCGGCTGGGCCGGCCGCTAGTAGATCAGAAGCAGCCAGCCGCTCGGCTAGCGTGGAAGAGCGGGACCCAGCGGGTCCCGCGTGACGTGGAGCAATGCCACTTGGTGCCAGTTTGGCTCCCACCCAAACAACATAGTCATTCATGATTTCAGGGGCGCACGGTCTCCCCCTGGACGAGGACCACTCTTCCGGTGGCGCTGTTGCGCCGTCGTCATCATCAACAAGCGAGGAAAAATGGAGGGGGGTCAGGCCATGTTCATGATGCCCGCACCCTCTATGTTATGGTGATAATAATCGACTAAACATAACCCAAGATTGAACGATGTAGATCGGGAACAAATTAAATCTCATAACCCCTACCTCGTATCGTTCATTAGCGGTGATGAGGAGGAAGTATGGATGTCATTTGTCGTAGGTGAGGACATCCCACTTTGGAAGGATTACCAAGGAAAAAGGGCGAAGAAGATCGGCATTATTCGTCATCTTTCTATCTACAAGAGCTCATCCTCCCTCAATCCTCCTTTTCCACAAAATGAATACCCCCCCCCCCCGAAATAAGAGATCACGTGGTCTATTATGTTCATTGGGATAAGTTCAAAAGGAGGCATTTAATTAATTGATGAATCTTAATTAATTAAATGAAATGGGTTGTCATAAAATTAATTAAAAGGAGTTTAAGAGTTTCTATACCTTAAATGGTGAGTTCCAAGGGGTTACAAGCTCGGGTGGTCCCCACCATATTTAACAAGAAGAGGAGTTTTGACCTCAGGTGGGTCCCACCTCTATAACCTCTCAAGGGAGGTTAAAGTGTGGTGGTCCCCACCTTCAACCTCTTCTTGGATGTTTTAACCAACAAGAATAAAAATAAATCCTCAACTTTATTTTTATTAAATTTATTCATAAAAACCCAAAAACTAACTTACATTATCGGCCAACTATCGTCGAGGTGAAAGTCTTATTAAGCGAATATCGGAACTGCAAGTTCAATGGTGCCCTTAGATTTTAATTCTGAGCATCGGTTCAAATGTTATAAAATCCCGCTCATACGTTTACTGAACGTACCAGAACAAAATTTCATAAATTGATTCCGGACACACCAGACCTCGGAATCAAGCGCCGTTAGTTTCTGTGGACTTGTAAATTTTCCATGTATTTAAATAATAATAATTTCCATAGGATTTATGGGTCTTTACATTATTACACATTAATTGATAATTTATTACATAAGAATACACATAATAAAACCCAAAAGATCAAGAAGTATAGTGTATTTGGGAATTAGGTACATAGAAAAACATATAGAACATGGGATATAACAATATTATTCAAAACATCCTTAAAATTCTCTTAGAAATAATCAGTCCTCTTAAATTTCATGGGATAACCTGAGGACATACATAAGAAATGGGTGAGCTATAAATCCTATATAGGGAATATATTAGAATCATAACATGAAGAAATTTTCCATGAAATATAATATCCATTTAAATGAAACATAAAGGGGTGATACTCAAAAGAATGAAAAATAAGAAATTATATAGCATGGTAACATAAATGACACATAGGAAATGTGGAAAGAACTTTAAACATGACATTATAAACATAGGTCAAGATTAACCACAGATATATCATAACATAATGTACTTACGATAATCTCATGTAAAATAAACATGGACTATCATGAGATTAAAACATTACCCAAATATTTGGAGCACTATATGGGCACACCCATCATTTAATTTATAACAGACTCATCTAGCGCTATTTGGGGAACCCATCATAATCATATCATTTACATGCAAAAGTGTGAAACATAGATCATATACATAAGAAAATATTTCATCACATTTAATCCCATGATAATGGAGTGTGGATTATATATATTTGAGTCCCAAATAAAATAATTATAAGTGACTAAATGTGAACACCCTGGATAAGAAATGGGTATGGGTGTTCATGACACAATTGTTTGTCATGGAAGATCGTAGTGAAATTTCGACAACATAATGGGGGAACATATATGTTCATGATAAGGATTAATGAAGGTGAAGTGGGTCTATCAACATTTAGACATTATAAATGTGGTATGGGGGATATGTAAGAACATATTCCAATATTAGGAAGTAATATATAAAAGGGATATGATAATGAAGATGCATGAATAAAAAGGTGGAGAGGATTCAAGCAAAGTAATCGCTTAGGTAAACCCTATAATGAGAGGGGATAAATGATATCTCATTAAAAGATCATAAAGTAGAATATATAGGGGTATTTATAAGATCATGAAAACATGAAAAACTTTTATTCAAATGTATTAATATAATGAATTTTCTTTAATTGAAATAAAGAGGGAAAGGTCCCTCGCTTTTGGTATAAAAAAACACAGGACAATTTTTAGATGTATAACGAGTGTACATAATGGTTTTTGGAATGAATTAATGAGATTAAAAAGTATATATAATCATGTAGAATTTAAAAATTTCAGTAATATGAATGTATAAAAACATTACAAAACAAGAAAAAATGGAAATTAAGAGGCACAACATAAAATAGGTTCATGAATAAAAAGAAGATAGGGAGATCCCTTACCTTGAGAGGGTGATATCAAAATCTTGGGAGGAGATTCTTGAGAGATTGGCGAAACCTTGATAGGACTATAGAGAGTAGAGGGAAGATTAATTACATGATACAAGGTTTTTTAGTGAAGTGTAATGGGAGAATAGGTGGGTTTATATAGAAAAAAAGAGGGGAGTTCTTTATTATTTCTCAAACTTAGGTTTTGAACTCTATATTATAAAATAATCAAAAATACTAACCTTACCATAGTATTTTCACATGATTTCTTCCAAAGAGGAGTGTTTTAAATAACTTTATAATTTAAAGTTCCAGAATCATTAAAATATTACCCTTGCTAATGTGTATATAAGTCATGTTCATAAAGAAATGATTTTAAATCCTTAAAATATAATATAAGTTTTGGAGGGTTCATAAAGAATTAATAAAAATAATAAAATAACCAAAAAATATAATTATTTTAATCAAAATAAATATATTTTATCATGGATACCATTTATATCATTTATTACATCATTTTTGGGTCATTATGATGTCATAATACACATCGTATATTTGTATCGTATTTAATTTTTACCCAAAAATTCAATTTTCTCAGAAAATTATGAAAAATTAACCATTGGATAATTTCATCCCAATGATTTCAGAAATAGTATTTATTTTATATAAATAATTTTCTAAATATTAGAAATTAAAATTTTAAATTAAAAACCCCATATGTTGAAAAATACTAGTTTTTTGAAGAAAAAAAAACAGTTTTTGAACCCTTATAAAAATAAAATTTTCACTTCATATAATTTTATTATCATTTATTTTTAATATTTAATATTTAATATTTAATATTTAATAATAATATTTAAATAAAATATAATTTATTTCTAAATTTATTTAATTAATCAAAAAGTGTGTCTTGATTAAAACTATATATTTTCCCCAACTATAATTTATGTTTTGATGCATAAAAATCAAATTTTTATAAAAATAATTATGTAATCATTTAAAAAGTAAAAAAAATATAATAATTAATATATTTAAATGATAATATAAACACTCATATTTCTATGGTTACTTTTTTCTAGTCCTTTTTAAACTATTTTAAACTTAATTAACATATTTTCCTTTTACTGTGGTAATAAATATTTACTATGGTTACTATTCATATTGTCGAGAAATTTAGTTGATATTTTTATATAATATTAATTTTCATGATTCCAAATATGAAATTAATTTTATCATAATTAATTTATATAGGTGTAATAATATAATTTAAAATAAAAAAGAAATCACGGTGGAAAGTGGTTTTATGAAAAATGAATATCTTAATGAAAAGATGATTTTACTTTAACTTTATTACTAGTAGACTTCATTATATGATTTTAAATTCATAAAAATAGATTAATAATATAAAAAATTAATTTAAATAATTTATAATTTTATTTTATTTTTAACTAATTATAATAGACCATAATTATGTATTTTAAAATGTTTTTTAGAAAAATATGCTTTTAGCCTAAAAATAAACTTATTCTAAAATATAATATAAATATGATTTTAAAGTAATTAATTGGTTTAAAAAAAACTCAATAATTATTATTTAAATATCAAATAAAATTAAAATATTAATGGTAAATTTAAATTACTTAATTTATCAAAATGAATGACAGTTTTACAAAAAAACGGTAATTTTTCACTATTCACTAAAAAAACAATATTTCTGAAAAATCCAAAAATTTCACCTTAAGTTAATTTTGATATTTTTATATTAAAAATGGATTAAATTTTTTCTAAAACATGTTATAAATGTTGTAGAATTTAATTATAATATTTTTCACAAAAATAAATACAAATAATTTTTGATGAAAATATATTTTTGAAGAGTAAAGTTACATTACTAAAAATTTTAGTGATTATTTACTATTAATTTATAAATATATGTATGTTGAGTATGAAATTTATATATTTAATAATTTAGTTAATCCTATTAATATCCTAAAATGTAATGGCTAGGTTAATTTTTTTAGAGGTGGTGTTCTGGTCAAAGACCAAAACACAAAATTTATTATAAAGGAAAGAACTAGAGAAGATTACATTAGTCTAAAATAGGGATTTTTTTTAACATCCCTAACGTAAAGAGGGAGTAACATAGGAGGAAGGTCATCCCTTTAGGATACCTCATGATTAACTCCCACATTGGCAAGTCCATCAGTGATCTTGTTTGCTTCCCAGTAGGTATGGGTGGCAATGAGGTTGAGATCCGGTAGAGAGTGAAAACAGTCCATCCAGTGGGGGGTGAGAGTCCAAGCTAGGTGAACGACACCATTCCAGATGGCTTGGACTATTGTAGTTGAGTCTCTCTTGATCCAGATGTTATTCCAGTTATGCAGCTTGGAAAAAGAAGTAGCATGAATCACACTCATCATCTCTAGCTTTTAGGGAAGAAGCGAAGCCGCAGGTGCCATAGAAACAGCCTAGAACCTAGTCCATATGGTTTCTAGAGATGGAACCACATCCCGAGGGGCCTGGGTTTCCTTTAGAAGTCCCATAAAAGTTTATTTTAATCCAACTTGGAGGTGGATCTTACTAAAAAACATCCATGGTGTATTTAGGTTGAGGGTACCTCCCATCTACACCGATGCGTGTGAGAATCCCAAGATCTGTAACTGAGTTGTTGCAATGATCCTTCTTAAGTAGAGAAACCTCCTGAATAGCAATGAGAATTATCATTTTACCTGCATTAACCTTAAAAGAGTTATTGGCATAAATAAAATCATTTTTTCCATACCATATCACATGTAAGAGCTCTGATGCGGCTGAAATAAAGAGATTTCTGATTTGCGGGGAGTCAGGTAAGTCCACACATCGCTACAAATGAGATGTTATAGAGCAATAAGGTAGCCATATGCACTCAAAAATATCAAAAATGTAATTCCAAAGGTCAGTTTCCATATCACAAGAAAGGAAGAGGTGATTAATATCCTCATGATGATGATTACACATATGACATTTTGAATAGAGATTAATCCCAAAAGATTGTAGACAGTTGTCAGTGGGAAGCCTACCATGAGCAATATGCCAAATGATAGTGAATCTAGAGGTCTTTAACCAATCTTTATTAAAATAATTTAACCATCTTAAATTATTAACCACATTGTTGAATAAATGGTTATTGTATCTTTTTTAGTCAAGCATACCATTATAAGCAGGTTCCCAGATTAGAAGATCCTCAGTAATAATGAAAGGATAACTATCAACAACATGACTTATATTGTCAGGTAAGCAAGGGTTTTGCATTTTTAAAATGTCCTTGATGGTATTATTAGTATTTTCTCAAATTTGAGTATTAGGATCCAAAGAGATTAGGGGTGTACCGGTCCAGTTATCAAGCCAAAATTTTAAGCTATAGTCTTTGCTAACCATCCATCTAAAGTTGGTCATAATAGAAATGAAAGTATTACTGATGGAGGGCTAGATAGAGTAGGAAAAATAATAGAAAATTTTTTTTCTTAATTTATCAAGTAAGTGAGACCTAATAAAATTAATGAAAGGAGAATTGCTGTGAATGAGGTTCCAAGTGAGCTTATCTTGAAGGGATTCATTAAAATTTTTGAGGTTTTTTATGCCAATGCCAACTTTTTCAATTGGTTTGCAACAAGAGGACCAAGGAACCATAACTAGTTTTATTTCAAGAGTGCTCCCTATAAAAACAAAAATTTTAATGTCCACATTAATGAGTCTCAGAAGACCAGTCAGCTATTTATATATCATCATGGAGTAGACTAGTTTGGAGACAATGGTAGATTTGACATGGAAATTTCTTCCTACCATGGAGAGTTTTTTACCTTTCCAAGATAAGAGTTTTAAAAGGTTTTGGTCAATGATGGGAGAAAAATGGGTATCCTTAGGCCTTCCTCAAAAGATTGGGACTCTGAGGTAAGCATGGCTAGGTTAAAATTTTCATATTTAAATAATAATTGTTTTTTTGGGTTCAGTGTTGTGTATCTCATACTATATCAAACATAGTTTTCTCTTTTAAAAAACTAAGGGAATTGAATTATTTCCCTTAAATAAATAATTTCATTTATATTTGAACTTGATCTTGGTAAGAAATTTTGGGACACTTTAAAATATCATTATTGAAAACCCACATCGTAAAAAGGGTTAATAAAATTTCCACTTGAAAAGAGAGAAAAATAAATATGAAGGTTATCACATAACTAAGTTTATAAGTAGGAGAAAATTATTTAGAAGTGGAAACATATAAATAGAAGAGAAAACTAACACGAATGAACTAATAGAGTGTGATAGAAAACATGGTCAAGATAAATTCAAGGACTATAAAACCATAAATCTGTGATGGGTGAAACGACCATCAATTCATTGAAAATGGTTGTACTATGAAAAACAATATTTATATAAAGATTATTTTCCATGATTTTAGGAATTAATTTACAATATAGATTATGTAAATAAGTAAATATACTTTCTTGACAAGTATAATTTCTTCCTTTAATCAATTTTGATTACAATATCATCTTTTTCTCTAAATGATGAGAACTTAATATGAATATTTTTTCCTGAAGCACTAGAAAAATCTTTTATAGGATCACATAATCCACCAAATATTAACAAGATATTATTCATGTATTTACTAAATCCAAATTGGTTAGTATAATATGATATAATTCTAAAAATTAATAAAAATAATATTATATTAATCTCTAAAATTTAACAGAAAATCTCAAAATTTTAACATATAAAATTTCTTAAATAAATACCCATATATCTCAAGGAACACCAATAACCTCAACATTAAAGAATTATTTAACCTAAAAGGTTGTATCATACCCTTCATCTTACACCTCCAAAAATATAGTAGCATTCTTCTAAAATATTCCTTTATATTAGACCTAATGGGTATATATACCCCAACCCAATAATGCATCTTTTGAAATATCATTAATCATATCAAAATAAAAAAAATTGATACTATAATATGTTTTCCAAAAAATTCCTTAATAATGCTAATATTTTTCCATATAAATCATCAAAAGTAGTATCAATGCATTTAAATATTAGACATAGACATATCAATCCAATACACTTTAGGTTTATCCCAACATTAGACACAAATTAAGGGTTATCATTCCTTTATTTGTGTGTTTTCTAAAATATCACCTTATCACTAAATCACTTTTAAAGGTTATAAATACTATTCAAAATATGATAAAAATCATTAAAGAAAAACTAATGTTGATCAATACTTATATGTTTCAGGGTTCTTATTTCCATAATTTCATTCATATAATTCTTCTTCAACAAAACTCTAAAATACCAATATATAAACACTTTCATCATTACACAACAAATATTTTCACTTAATATGTCTTTATTCTATGATATAACCTTTGGATTAGGGAATTTACTACAATAATTTCCATATCCTCCACATATAAGGAATTAAAAAATGGTACAACATGATGTAATTTATTTCCTTCCTTCACACTCATCATTTTTTATAGAAACTAACTACTTTATGCCCTATTTTTTCAAAATTAAAACACCTTTCAGTTAATTTGTGGAATTTAACTAGGTGATTCATTTCACATTTTTGAAATGAAGTAAATGGAATCTTCTTTCCTTTATCACCTTTCTCATATGAACTTACTTGAGATTTAATCATCCTCTTCTTTAAGGTATTTGGACATTTAACTATTTTCTAGTTGTTAATTGTGTTATATATATATATATATATATATATTTTCATAATCACAATATTTATTATTTGGTCTCTTGTTAAGTTAGGCATCTCATTTAGGCAGTCATCGCATTATCCATCATATTGATTGTTGACTCAGTTTTTATTTCTAGCCACTGATTAGAATTAATATAAAATTAGGGATGATTAATTTTAAACAATTAGACACATAACTAGAAAGAAAATAACAAAATAGGGATAACCTATGAATGAAATGTATTTCCTTACCTTATGAATTTCAAGGCTTAAATATAATTTATCCATGGTGTATTTTCTAACATAGACTCTTAGGGGAAATCATGTTCCCTTTATAATGTTTCTTAATGTTCATGTGAATTTACCAAATAATATCTCCCAGGAGTGTAAAACCAAGTGTGCTGAAAGGCCCATTATTGTTCACCATTTCCCGATTGAGTCTAGGTCAATATGGTGCTTTGGTTGTTACCCCTAGGTACATCTGTTCCAAAGCAACATCAAATTATAGTATCCAGACATGGATTTATTTTCTTGGAAGCCAATTACTCTATATTTTACCAAATTTCAGGTATTTTTTCAAATACACAGTGTTATACCTAATGATTTCACTATATTTTTCTAATCCTAATCCCAAAAATAACTAAACTTTACTTTAATACCAACTATTAAAACCCTGCTCTTTATTAAACATTAATTCATGATTTCTCACATATGAATACACATAATACAACCTTACAGATCGAGTATTCTAGTGTCTTTGGGAACTAAGTACAAATAATAACATCTTGAACATGCGATATAACAACATTATTAAAAAATTTATTAACATGCTCTTTGAAATCATTAGTCCTCTAAAACTGCACGGGAAAACCTAAAGATGAAGATAAGAAATGGGTGATCTATAAAGCCCAGTAATGGAATATAAAATAAGCATAAAATGAATAAAGTGTTAAATTTTAGACAATAGGAATTGAAAGATAACATAAAAGTGGTGATAATCATAATCATTAACTATAATAAATGATATATCGTGGTAACATAAAGGCAGCATGGGGAATGTGGAAATAACTTTGAACATGACATTATAAATATAGGTCAAGGTTAACCACCAAGACATCATAACATAATGTTCTTAGTATAACATCTCATACACTGAACATGGAATATCATGAGACTAAAACATTACCCAATTCATTGAAGTGCTATCTTGGTGAACCTATCGTATAAGTTATAACAGGCTCACCTGACGCTATCTGGGTGAACCCATCATAATCATATCATTTACATACATAAGTGTTCCACATAGATCATATATATATATATATATATATATATCATCACATTTAATCCCAAGATAATGGGGTGTTTATTACATATATTTATTTCCAAAATCAAATAAGTATAAGTGGATAAATCTGAACACCCTTGATGGGAAGTGGGTGTGGGTATTCACTACATAATTGTTTGGCATGGAAAATCATAGTGAAATTTCAGCAGTATAACGGGGGAACATATATGTTAATGAGGGAGATTAATGATATTGAAATCAGTATCTCGTAATTTATAAAAAACAAGGTCAGTATGAGGGATATGGAAGAATATAAACAAACATTAGGAATTGGAGATAAAAGTTATAATATAATGAAGATGCTTGAATAAAGAGAAGAAAGATAGGATTTCACTATAGTAAAGGATTAGGAAAAGAATATAATGATAGGGGATAAATTACATCTCATTCAAATAATATAAATTGGAATGTATAGGTATATTTATAATTTCATGAAAACATAAAAATTTGGGATTAAATTTTATTAATATAATGAAGGTTCTTGAATTTAAAAGAAGTGGGAGAGGTCCCTCACTTTTGGTACGAAAAATCGCAGGACAATTTCAACACCATAACAGGTGTGCATAAAGGTTCATGGGAGGGATTAATAAGAGTGAAAGGGGTATATAATCATATTTAAATAAAAATTTATTAATATTGATGTATAAAAAATACCAAAAAAATAAAAAAATGTAAATTCATATGTACCACATAAAATAGGTGCTTGAGTAAAAATAAGAGAGGAAGATCCCTTACCTTGAGAGTGTGATGCCAAAATCTTGGGATGATATTCTTGAGTACTTGGGGGAACATTGGGAGGACTGTAGATAGGTTGGTTAAGATTAAGGACATGATCCAAGGTTTTTGAGTTAAAATGAATGGGTTATTGGGAGGGTTTATATAGGAAAAGAGAAGGGAGTTCTTTATTATTTCCCAAACATAGGTTTTGGACTCTATAAAATAAAATAATAAAAAACCAAAACCCTACCATGTTTATTTCCTAATTTGTTCTTCCAAATATGAGTGGTTATCATTCTTATATAAGTAAAAGGGCCTAACTCAACAAAATATTACCCTTTGTGATGTGGAAGTGAGTTGTGCTCATAGAGAAATGATTTTAAATCTAAAAAATATAATAATGGTTTTGGAGGATTGATAAAAGCTTTATAAAATTAATAAAATAACCTAAAAATAAAATTATTTTAAAGGGGAAACATTTATTTGGTCTCTAATACCTTTTATATCATTTATTAACTCAATTTATGACATTATTATGTCATAATACACACTGTATATTTATACCATATTTAATTTTTACCAATAAATTTGACTATCTTGGAAAACTATGAAAAATTCACCATTGAAAAATTTGTATGTGAGGATTCAAAAAAAGATATTTATTTTATCAAAATAATACTATAAATATGAGAAATTATTATTTTAAAATAAAATCCCTTTTATTGAAAGAAACTGTTTTTTTGACAATAACGGTTTTTGAACCATTATAAAAATACATTTTCACTTCATAAAATTATATTATCATTTATATTTAATATATAATTTTTAATATATAATATTTAAAAATAATATTTAATTAAAATATCCTTTATTTCAAAAAATATTTAATTAATCAAAAAGTGTGTCTTGGTTAAAACTATATATTACCTCAACTACAATTTATGTTTTAATGCAACAAAAATCTAATTTTTTTCAAAATAATTATTTAACCATTTATAAAGTAAAAAAAATATATTAATTAATATATTGAAATTAAAATATAAATATTAATAGTACTAGGTTTACTTTGTTTCTAGATCTTGTTAAAATATTTTTACCCTTAATTAACATATTTTCCTTTTACCATGGTAAGAAATATTTACTACGGTTACAATTCAAATTGTACAAATATTGGGTTGATCTTATTACATGATGTAAATTTTGATTATTAAAAATATTAATTCCATTATATAATAATCAATTCATTCAAGTGGATTAATTTAATTTAATATAACACTTACAAGTGTGATGGAATGCGGTTTTCTGAGAAAATGAATTTCTCAATGAAAATATGATTTTACATTAACTCTATAACTTGTAATATTAATTATATGAATTTCAATTAATAAATATGGATATATAATTAAAAAATATCATTTAAAAAATTATTCACTATTGTTTACATTAATTAACTAAAAGAGTTAAACATTATGCATTTTAAAATAGTTTTTAGAAAAATGCGCTTTTCAGCCAAAAAATAAACTTATTCTAAAGTTCGATATAAGTTTGATTTAAATACAATTAATGGGATTAAATTTAACTCAATAATAACAATGTAAATTTTAAATAAAATTAAAATAATAATGGTACATTAATATTACTTAATTTATCAAAATAAATGATAGTTTTATAAAAAATGGCATTTCCACTATTCCCCGAAAAATCAATATTTTTTGAAAAATCCCAAACCTTCATCATAAATTAATTTTGAAATAATGATATCAAAAAATTATTTAATTTATAAAATAAATTGTATAAATTTTTTAGAAATTAATTATTATATCTTTTCACCAAAGGAAATAAAAATCATTTTTATGAAAACGTATTTTTGAATAGTAAAATGAAATTAATAAACATTGAGTGATTATTTACTAAGAGTTTATAAATAAATTTATGTTGATTATTATAAATATATATATTATTATATTATTATGCAATTAATGATATTCATATCTGTAAATGTAATGGTTAGGTTAAAGCAATTATATTTAAATAATCATTGTTTGTTTGGTTTCAGTGTTGCGTATTGAATACGCTATCAAACATAGTTTTCTGTTTTTTTAAACATATGAAATTATAGGTTTCCATAGTCTTGATTGTACTAAGAGTATGTAAATTAAGGAATATCTCCCTTCACATAACCTAGGGGACCCTATGGGGTTTCTCAGTGATAGACCGACCCGGATCGAGTGTGTTTGGCTATAGGTAGAGATGGTTATGGGTGTCACCCTAGAACATTAACTAACATGTGATCCTAATGGGGATTATATAATGGTAATAGGAATGGGTGTTACACTATCAATTGGTTTATTTTTATTTATTTACATGATGAATATGATTTTGGATTACCCAAGATGCTTTGAAAAAGGATGATGGGTATGGAACTATCATGATTTACTAGGACACCTAGGAATAATTTGTTGAGGAGGATGAAACCCTAGGATGCTCGGAATGCCTCATATTCAGTTTCATAGTTTACTGGGTTGATGTTACCTAGTATAACTATCATTTAGTTTATTTTTTTTATTTAGTTATGGATGTCAAGTGGTGGATTCTAGGATCTAGCATTGTAGTTGGTGACGACATGCATATCATAATGTCTAGGATGCATGAGATTTATTTAATATAGTGAGAATTTTTTCAATACCCAAGGTGCTTGAGATTCAAATGGAAATACCATTAGAAATTTTTTTGAGCTTTATTAATTAATTTATGTTAATCATTATTGAAATTTAATTTGTGATATATTTTCTGTTTTTTTTTTCTAGAGTATACCCCCAACTAGTCCAAATGGATTCACAAGAGGTAATTATTGGTGGTTTAATACAAATGAAACATTTGGTTGATCAAGATATATCAGAGTCATTTTCTCCATTTTCTTCAACTATGAAGCATGTCAATCTTTCTCTTCTGGATGAACCTCATGATTTCATTTGATAATTCTATAATTGAAATCCTCCTCACTTCCTTGGGCAGCCATGTTCTCAAAAAGTAGAGGAATGGTTGGAGAAAATTGAGTATATATTAAACCATATTGATCTCCCCAAGTCTCTTAATCTTATATTGGTAACCATTATACTTTATGGATCAATATGGGAGTTATGGAAGCATGTGGTCTAGAAAAAATCACTTGGAGACCTTTCCTATGAAGGCTTCAAGGCACTACTCATTCTGCAATTTTTTCCCTAATGCTGTGAGAATTCTAAAGGAAATGAATTTTTATTTCCTCCAACAAGGTGATAACATGGTGTTGTACTATTCCAATCATTTTTATGATATGGTTACATACCTTCTTTAATTTTACAGGTTTGAATCCTTAAAGGACTTCTACTTCCAAAAGGATCTTCAACCAAATATTCTTTCAATAGTGTTTTCTCTTGGACTTATCACATACTAATACATGGTGAAGAAAGATATAAGGATTGAATTTGGATTGTTAGATATTTTAAATGTAATCAATGTTTCACCCATCCCTAGGAGTAGTTGAAGAAGCTCTGGTAAAGGGGAAGGAAAGCAATCTAAGTCTAGGTATCCTTGCAGTTTCATAAAGTGACCATCCCATTTCTTCATGCTATACTCTTCTTGAAGTAAGTAATATGTGTTCCATCAATGTGAGAAGTCCATGAATCAAAATTCACCATATCAAGAGACTCCTAAGGCCTATCACCATTGTGGTCATCAAGGTCATTTTAGAAGGTTCTATATAAAAGTTTCTCATAATAGATATAGATCCATATCTACCCCTTAAAGAATCCCCAGGTTCAACCTACTGGTCATAGTGTTGATATAGTAGTAATTTAAGCTTATTTTATGTTTTATTTTACATGTTATTGTTATGTTTCTTCAGGATAATTAAAATTCTTGTGGATTATGTGAATATGTTCTTAATGGAAATGTCTTGTGGTGAAATCTAAATATTGGGTTTGGTGTATAGTGTATTTTGAATGTTGTTCCTCTTTTCTATGAGAATACTAGTTTATTGGAGGTTATGGTTATTTTTTTGTTTTAAATTTTTTAGTAATGATGATAGTTCCTAATATGGTGGGGATACTTCCATATAGTAACTTCTTGATGATCATTTTTGTATTTTTCTCCTTGTATCTTCCTTTGAGACTTTTATATTTAGACATTAAGTTATTTCATTTCCCCCACCCAAAATGGCCTCATTTTTATCCATTTACATATTTATGATCTAGGACCATGTTTTGGATTCTCCCTAATGTTAGTGTATATTGTAATAGGTTGTGTTGGTTGGTTTATGTTCGGGTTGGTGTGCTCCTTGTTTTGAGGTTCTAGGAGAGAGAGTTAATATTTCCCCATTTTGAGGCATTATTTTGTTATTATAAAGGTGTAGTATTCCCATTATATACCGATTAGGTAAATTTTATAACAAAAAATGGGTGTGTTTAGGTTACTTGATTTCTGTTAAGGTGACTTTTTGGATTCTTTTAGGTTAGCCTTTTGGTTTTCCAATCTTTGAACTTCTGGTTTGTGAAGTACTGAGGAGGTTGAACCTAGAGTCCTGATCTTGATCAAAAAATTATTTTAGATATTTTTATGGAGTTTAAAGTGATATAGTTCAAATAAGTTTTACATCTTAACCCCTCTTGACTATTATTTTATTTATTTTTTTAATTCTTATGGTCTCTCTCCTCTCGGGTGGAATTCTCTTAGAATTTTGGAGTTTTGGAGGTAAAATTCATGTCACGCAACTAATAATAAACACGTGGAACCTATGTGATAGACCAGTGGTTCTTAAAGTTCTAAATTTAATGGTTTTCTATCAGTTTTTAATAACATAGATCATCATATCATAGCTAAACATTACATCCCTTGATTATTTCAGAGTAAAAATCCTATTATTTTATCATTATAATAGAAATACTTCATGGTTATATTTAAAATTAAAATTTAAAATATTTATAATTATAATTTTATTAAATAGATATCATTTTTAGTTCATAATTTTGAATTTATCTTAGTTTTAATTTCTTGGTTTTTTTAAAAATAGATGATTTTTAGGTGAATCATGAAAAATGTCATTTTTTCAAAACAACCATCTATTTTATTTCCCATTATTTTATTCATTTGTTTTTAAAATAAAATATGATATATTTTGTTAGAAAATATAATTAATTTTATAGTAATCATCATTATATTTTTTTAAAATATTATTTTTATGCTAAAAAATCATTTCTCTAAAAAAATTGTTTTCATTTCATTTAGAATAGTTATATTAACATTAGATTATGAAAATTATACAAATTTAATCTTTAAAAAAATTTATCATATTTTTAATCATGAGGGTCAATTTTATTAATGATTTCCATTTTAATTTTTTTATTATGAATTATAACCTTGTTAAAAATGTTGTCACCACATTAAAAATGGTCAAACGGGTTAATAAAGGTTAAAACCATTTGATAAGGTCATGAAATATCATATTAATTCTTAATTAATGAGTTTATTTAGACCCTTATCACCTTATATTTTAAATTTAATTTGTTATGTGCCACATATCAACAATTAAGACACTTATAATAATTAATAGTTGAGAATAATTACAAATGCTCTAATCACCTCACTTATAAAAGGGAATCCTCTATCCTCTCTTATTCGCACCACTTTATCCATTTCGATCAACCGATATCTTCATACATACCTTGCCAATATCCCTACCCACGTCCTATATGTCCTATTTTCACCAAAATAGTAATCCTATAAGGATTAAGGTGTAAGCCAAAGGAAGTTCTCCAAAGAATATGTATAACTCTTAACCGAGTATTTTCATATTTATATATTCTTCCACCTCCTAAAAATATTATATAACTAAGTTGATATGATAAACTAAGTATCTTAAATAAAATTAAATATTATTATATTTATATAAAATCACTTTTTTATCTCCTTTCCATTCTATTGAAAATGAAAACATTTCTTGTTTGTATGTACGACCTACTGTCTCTGCATAACGGTGTATTTAATTCTTCATCACCACATTCATGGGTGGTTATAAAAATATAAATATTTAATATATATTATATTTATGAAATAATTATGTTTATTTAAATATAATATATCAGATACCTTCTCATCCATCCACCCAATAAAAAAATATATCTTCGGTCGTGCTCACATGTGGACTACCACCTCTATAAAAATGTTATTTATTTTTCATAACCACCTTTCCTGGATGATTATAAAAATTTTATTTTATTTATAAAAATAATAATTATTTCCTAATTAATATTATTTAAATCATGGAAACATGACCCATTGGATCATGGTCAACCCACTGATGTTATTTTGAGGATATAAACTGAAGGAGTGCAAAATTTCTAACATGAACATAACCAATTTACTCACTATATTTGACATGGTAATAAATCGGACAAAATGGATTATGAAAAGGGAATTAAACTGAAATGGTTATTAAGAAATTATAAAATTAATATAATTTTAATAAATATGATTTAACTTATGTATGTGGTTATTCATACTCAAGGTGAGGGTTTATTCTACAATCTCATATTTATTCAAGATTTTTGTGTTTAAATTTTAATTTAAGGAAATTATAATTTATTTCTATTTTAAAATACATATATTTTCTTATACTCTATTTATCTATGAATTTCACATGTTTTCCTTAAATTTAAATCTCTTTATTACTTAACCCTACCAAGAAACTGTTTTTATGGAAACCCAACCTTATTTATCCTTTTAGTCGAAAACCTTTATCCTCTATATATATGTTCAATATAATGTTTCCAAGAATCTATTTAATATGATAAAATTATGTTTTAAATTAATTTTTAACTATATTTTAATTTTATACCAAGGTTTAAAGGGAATATTTTTGTAATTTTATGAAAAATTTACTTTTTAATTTTTATCAAAAGTGTAAAAAAGAACATTGTTTAAACATTTACCAAATAAATGGATTTTTCGGTTATCATAACTATGTCACGCTGCATGTGACTACTCCTTGATGGCCATCATGTACCTAAAATGGTACATGGACACGTATAAGAGTACATGAGCATGGGAATATTGTCTACTCTGACATGGATATGGCCATACTAGGTGTAAACGGGCATATCCATGTACATAAACATGGTAAGAAGAACACTGGTATGGGCACATTATGTGATTTTACACAAACATATGCATGGTTCATTTACACGGGAAAGACTCAGTGATGAAGGGACATGTTGTGTACTCCTAGTACACAACATGTACTTCTTTAAAATTTTCTGGGATCCATTTTCCTCTATATCTTGGAAAAAAATTAGGGTATGTTCCCTATATCCATTCCCTAAGGGTTGGTATTGAATTATTTCTTACACATAGGATAGTGATCCGTTCTTATATAGAGTAGTTATAATCCTTCCATGAGGCCCATAGTGAGATCATATGTCATCTTCTTTACCTAGTTGGACTAATTGGTATCATCATGACCAATACAAAGTGGATACTGATCCTCTACATAACATTTTATTCCAAAATGAGTTGTTTTTTTACAGCATGGCCTTGGGTTTGATCCACATCTATGTATCGTATTTCTTAAGACATCCATCATATACTTCCTATGAAGAGACCCAACAATCACGACCTCTTTGATTGACATTATCAATGATATCTGACTCGTGGAGTGTGTTTTCCCAAATGAGTTATACGTGGAACCTTTGAGCAAGCATCCTAGGCTAGAATTAGGGTTGTCACTGTAGAGACCCTAATCTTGACGTACATTTACATTACATTACATTTGCGTAATACTTAGTACATAACAAAAAACACACACACAAGGATCGTAATAGTTTAGTGTCTTTGGAAACTCGGAACGTAATCTTCTAATCGTGGTGAAAGATCTCCAATATCTCCCATAAAGATCTCCCTATTTTTACCTAAAACCTTTATTTATATCCTGGGGAAAAGAAAACATAAAAGGGTGATCTCAAATGCTCAGTAAGGGTAAACAAAAGAAAATATAAATCTCATCGTATACACAAGCACATAACTTTTGGAAATCTTAACCTGCAAAAGAGATCATAATTTCATAACATGGGATAAATCATGGCAGGGAAATGTAATCACAATAATCATAACTTAAAACATGAAACTTTTTGGCATACACACATAATCATAGAGAATCATTTCTTGTTAGTCAAGACTCATTTCCAAGACTATCTTAGTGGACAAAGTCCCTTTCTGAACCGAGTCACCCTCGTTCCAGTCCTGTTTCACTGAACCGGTATAACCTACCGTTCCAGCCATGTCTATCTCATTAGATATAAAAACTTTACCCAATGCATTGGAGGGAGATATAGTTCCCACCCATCTTATAGTGAATCCTTTCTTATGTGTGCCACATAATCATAAATCATACATCATCGCATAACACATGGAACAAAAATGGGATTCTTGAAACATCATGACATCATAAAACAAATCATATAAGGTAAATGACTTCATAAAAATAATTCCCTCACAACATAATCAAATCAATGTAGTAATAGGGATAAAAACAGAACCCTATATTATCTTAAATGGAAAATAATTTTGATAAAACATTTGAACTCCATTCTTGAGGAAAATATCCTTTCTACTTCAAAAACACTTTTCTTTTCTTAACATGTCATACAATTATAAACTAAAAGACGTTGATTAAAAATAAACTTGAAAACATATAAATGAATATTCTTGGAAATAATGTTTTAAAAATCCATTCTTGCCGTATAAGTTACAAAAAACATTCTTCGTACTTTTGTCGGAAAAGTCAAAAAGTACCTCGTACGAAAAACGATAAAAGATTCCTTTCATATTCTTTACTAAAAATTCATCGGAGGGTAAAATTGGATTTAAACCATTGTAGGTTGATGGGAATAATATTAAATATTGAGGAAACATGGATGTGGATGATAAAATACACCCCAGTAAATTTCAAAGTATAAACAATCTCGGATAAAAATTAGATTGTGATATTTCCCTTACCTTAGGTCCGATTTGAGTTGTACGTGTCTGAAGCTCCTGTATAATGGTTTAAATAATATTATTGACTTATTCCAGAATCATACATACTGATATGATATCATATATGTTCATATTCTTAGCTTCTTATTAGTAATATTTCATTGTTACTTGTTACTCGGGTCTTTATTGCCTTTTGTTCTTATGCGTGTTTTGCCGAATAAATTCTTATTCTTATTTTAAGGTTATAGATACCTTATATCCATAATGGTATTAGTGTAACATATATAATATTTATTCATTCAATTCATTTATATAATTACTATGTAATGATGATCATGTAGAACGAGTCTCATCACATCGTAGAGACGGTATTCCGTACGTACGCACGAGCGATGATATTGTTCCCATGATCGTGGAATTGTATTTAAGTGTATTTATACTATTTCAGTATCAATATCACTTTATAATAATCAAATATAGTTACTCATTACACCATTATACCCATCCTTGTAAGGTGATGGTGGAAAATAGATTACTCCACGGCGTGGAGACGGTATTCCGTACGTACGCACGCGCGGTGATTTCATTTTTCCGTAGGATGGATAGAAGGTGAATTAGGGTTGTTTCATATTTATAATAACATACCAGTATGTAAGTAATACTTATGTTATTACTTTATCATGAAACAACTAAATAAGAAGAAGTTGAAGAAGAAAGAAATTGAAAAGATTGGTAATGGATATTACCTCTTCTTTGAAACGCCTCTTTGAATCCTCCACTTAGGGATTAAGATTGGTCTTTGAAGAAGACCAGGAACTCTAGGATTATTCTAGGGAAGTGGAGAAGGGATTTTGGCAGGGGTCGGCCGATATTGAGTGCTCAAATTGGTGTGAGGAGGAGGGGGAGGAGGTGCCCTTTTATAAGGGAGGAGAGGGGCACCTTAGGAATATCTCAAAATATTATTTTATATTAAAGTCAAAATCGGTTTATAATAGTTCCAAAGGGTCTTATTTAGAAGGTAAAGTGGGTATGGGTCGAAATCCTATCAACCAATAGGATTTAGACAAGTTTAGGTTTTTATTTTAATCTTATCAATTAGATGTAACTCTAAGTTAACTAATTTAACTTTTACCGTGACTTTTTGTTTTCTTACACTATATGGTTAATACACTTACTATAACATGCCAAAAAAACCCCAAGTTGTTTATTATTAATATATATATCCTTATATAAGTCATTTGGCCGAACCTTAGATTTTTAGGAATTAAATAACAATTAATAATATAATATTTGTTTTAAAAACTAATTTATGTCAATTTTGACACTATTTGGTACATGATTTTTATGAAATTTCTAACAGAATTATAAGTTCTAACCAAGTTACTTAAATAAACAATAACATGTAATATTAACCTAGAAAATTATTGTAAGTCATAAAAAGTCTCAAATTACATTTATTTGGGCATTTATAACATCAATTATGTTAATATTTTCTTAAAAAGGTAATTACTGCATCATCGTTGTGTCATATATAAATTAAATTTTTTAAAGTATAAAAATTACAAATAAACTACCATTATGTAGGAAATATTTTTATCTTTCTAATGAATATTTATAGTCGAAATTATATTTTGTATAACCCTATATTAAAAATGTTTTAGTAAATAAACTTTGATTTTAACTCTTTTAACTCTTCTTTGAATTAAATAATAATAAATGTCCCAATCTAATCCAAGTGGGCCTAAATGATAATATTTTACACTTAAGGTTGTTTTTGGTCGATATACACTTGTCCAATAGGATTATTACATGTGTTAGGGTAATATTTATATCATTTTTACCCTTAATTACCCTATTTACTTTTAACCGTGGTAAATAAAAGTAAAAAGTTACTATTCACCAAAAATTATTTTCATCTCATTGAACCACATTTTACTTACTAAAATCAACCGTGTCTCTTGGATTTTTGAAATTCCATTCACAGAAGCGGTAAAATTAAGATTTATGAAAAAAAAATCTTCAGTACCACTTAGTAGTTTCACTATTCATCAAAAATTGATGTTTTTCAGAAAAATGCCAAAATTTCACCCTAAGCTATAATTGATATTCCGAATTCAAAAATGATTTCTATTTTACAAAATTCCCAACATATAAGTTGCATTAATTAATTTTATAATTAATTTCCGTTGTCACAACAAATAGCGTGTTTTTAAGAGATAATAACTATCAAAAGATTAACACTTGTTTATGTCTGGTGTAAATGTGAAATTACATCCAATGACCAACATTGTATTGAATTGTAAAAATATATTCTAAATATACTTTAAAACCACTCAAATTAATAATTTATCAATATTAATTATTTCAATTAAAAAAGTTGTTTTTAATTAAAATTTAGTAATTTTCACTATTCATCAGAAAATGAAAGTTATCCGAAAAGTACCAAAATTTCACCCTAAGCTAATTTCGATATTGCGAATCCAAAAATGAATTCAATTTTGAAAAATAAAATTAAAAAAATTTCAAAAAGTGGTTATTACTATTCATAACCGCTAGTTTTAATAATATTTTAATAGCATATTGTTGTTTAGTGAAACTCGTTATTGCGTACTACACACGCTATCGAGGAAGGTCGCGATTGCGTGTAATGCAAGGAAAGTCAAGGATGTGTGTTGTGCAAGCTCCTTTTGGTGTAGTGTACAATACATGACATTATTAAAATTAAAAAGAATATTTTTCATAAAATCTCGGGCTGTTACATTCTACCTCCCTTAAAATGAATTTCGCCCTCAAAATTCGTCGGGGTTATAAATGGTTTACTACATGAAAGTTTCTTTAATAGAAACACACATCGTAAAAAGGAATACCAAACCAAATCTTCAAAAACAAAAGTATGAAACGTAACGGTTACCCAAATAAACTAATCACTGGGTTTCCACATAGGTGAAAATATGGATATGGAAGAAAAATCTAACCATCATGTTCTGATGGAGAGTGGTAGAGAACATGGCTATGGAAAATCGAACAATCACAAATCCATAAATTTGTGACGATCTAAGGTACCATCTGATTAATCAGATATAAGAGCACTAGGACAACATTTTTGTTTTTCAAGATCATTTCCCTAAAGTTGAATAATTTGAATTAGAATAAATACTTAATTTATTTTGGTACAATCTCACTGTTGTTCGTGCCTTGAACAATTTCTACTTCATCTCTTAAATAAATGAAGTTGAATTTTTTATTCGTGAAGTGTTAGCAGATCATGTGATAGAATGACAGGTCATTCCATCTGTCTCAAACAAAAGGTTAGCAAAAATTATATTCATAAGTCGATCTATAGTGAGATTAATCATATATGGTTCCTAAAATGGACTTTATACTTCATATATCATACTTCTTAATATAATAAAACTAGTTTATACTAAACAGGGACTTCATGTAGGCTAGTGGTAGGTGATAAAGGTCAGTCGCACTTCGCTTGTGGGTTCGATTCCTACAGCCTTGTCCGACGCGATGGGTTGTCGCCCGTCCTGCAGGTTGTCTGTTTTCTAAAACTACATTACTATAACATCCCATCAATAATATTGAAAAACTTCTATCCTTAAACAATTCTAACTTATGTCCAACATAATCCATTCCAATATTTAGGCTTATCCATAATACTGCAGTCCACTCTCATAATATAGTGAAAATGATTACCAGAGATTTAATACCATCGTTGATCCCCATATATCATAAGATATGTCTTGTTGGTCACATTCCAAACATTCAAAGGCATTAATCATGTATTCTCTTGAAGAATGAATACCCATTGAACCTTAGTGAAAACATGAATACTGTCAAAAGTTAACTCCTTCCACATACCAAAATCCAAAAACTCTATATACTCAAACCATAATATAACCTTCTCCTTATATTTCAATACTCCACGATACAACATTATTTTGGAATCCCATTACATAAACACTTAATCATTCCACCACATCATTGTCATATTCAGCATCACCAATAATGATCGCATGTAACTTCCCTTTATCCTTCGCCTTAAGTGGTTGCTCATGTCGATCATCACTAACCCTTGGATTAGGGCATTTATTAGCATAATGCCCCATTTCCTTTCACGTGAAGCATTGAAGTGTTGGTGGTGTGTTCCCTGTAGTGTTTGCTTTATTCACATCATCAGAAACCCTTTTTCCATTACTTCGACACTCAGCTGCTCGATGACCTTATTTTCCACACTTAAAACATTTTCTAGTTCCTTTAAGACAATCTCCATCATGCTTTTTTCCACACTTTGAGCATAAGGAGACATTAATCTTCTTTTCACCATTATTCTGAGATTTCTCCTTGAACTCCATCTTGTGTTTCTTGTCAAAACCATGAGATGGATACGTAACACCAACTTCCATTTCTACCTTGATAGCACAAAGCACAATTTCTTCATAGCTACTGAAGTCTCTTATAGCTAATGCCCTTTGAAGACTTGGTTTTAAGCCACTGAAAAATCTATCAACTTTACTTTCAGGTTGGATGATAAATCCAGATGCATACCTTGCAAGCCTTGTAAAATTCGCTTCGTATATACCAACAGATTCATCACCCTTTTTCTTTAGTTCAAGAAACTCCTTCTCCATCTTTGTTCGAAGAATACGAGGGAAGTACTTATTGAAAAATAAGTTCTTGAACTTGTCCCATTTCATTGACTCAATTTCAAATCTTTGCCACGTATTCTTGATAATATTCCACCATTGATCAGCTTCACCTTCCAAAAGATATACTACTAAGATGACTTTATCATGTTTAGAACATTGAAGAACTAAAAATATCTTTTCAGTAGTACTGATCCATTGTTCAGCAACAAGTGGATCAAAAGACCCACTGAAAGAAGGTGGTCGTTGCCTCATGAAGGACTCAATAGAATCTTGTTTCCTTCTCTGCACATTTGGAAGTCCAGAATGATTCATAGCTTGTGTAAGTATAGCAATAAGATTTTTCAATCCATCTCCCATAACATTTGTTTGTTCAGGAGGACAATCATTGAAGTGTCCATTGCATTGATCAACACGGTTCCTTCGGGTTCCAGCCATCGTCTAAAACCCAAAAAGAATAGTGTGAGAGGAAAAATCATGCTAGGGAAAACAACATAATAAAGGGGGAGTACCTTCAATATCTAACATCTTAGGTTTAATTCTATGATCGTTAGCGTAATTATAGTACTATAACCTATACGTATACTTAACCTTAGGGACATCCCTAGACATAACTTAGAAATATCTCTAGGGATCTCACTAACGTTTTCGCATCCTAGTTTCCAAAGGTTGACTAAACCTTTCCTCTAATACCAACTGTAGAGACCCTAATATTGACTTACATTTACATTACATTACATTTGCGGAATAATTAGTATATAACAAAAAACACACACGTAAGGATCGTAATAGTTTAGTGTCTTTGGAAACTCGGAACGTAATCTTCTAATCGTGGTGAAAGATCTCCAATATCTCCCATAAAGATCTCACTTTTTTTTACCTAAAACCTTTCTTTATATCCTGGGGAAAAGAAAACATAAAAGGGTGATCTCAAATGCTTAGTAAGGGTAAACAAAAGAAAATATAAATCTCATCGTATACACAAGAACATAACTTTTGGAAATCTTAACCTGTAAAAGAGATCATAATTTCATAACATGGGATAAATCATGGCAGTGAAATATAATCACAATAATCATAACTTAAAAGATGAAACTTTGTGGCATACACACATAATCAAAGAGAATCATTTCTTGTTAGTCAAGACTCATTGCCAAGACTATTTTAGTGGACAAAGTCCCTTTCTGAACCGAGTCACCCTCGTTCCAGTCCTGTTTCACTGAACCGGTATAACCTACCGTTCCAGCCATGTCTATCTCATGAGATATAAAATCTTTACCCAATTCATTGGAGGGATATATAGGTCCCACCCATATTATAATGAATCATTTCTTATGTGTGCCACATAATCATAAATCATACATCATCGCATAACACATGGAACAAAAATGGGATTCTTGAAACATCATGACATCATAAAACAAATCATATAAGGTAAATGACTTCATAAAAATAATTCCCTCACAACATAATCAAATCAATGTAATAATAGGGATAAAAACAGAACCCTGTATTATCTTAAATGGAAAATAATTTTGATAAAACATTTGAACTCCATTCTTGAGGAAAATATCCTTTCTACTTTAAAAACACTTTTCTTTTCTTAACATGTCATACAATTATAAACTAAAAGATGTTGATTAAAAATAAACTTGAAAACTTATAAAGGAATATTCTTGGAAATAATGATTTAAAAATCCATTCTTGCCGTATAAGTTAAAAAAAATATTCTTCGTACTTTTGTCGGAAAAGTCAAAAAGTACCTCGTACGAAAAACGACAAAAGATTCCTTTCATATTCTTTACTAAAAATTCATCGGAGGGTACAGTTGGATTTAAAACATTTTAGGTGGATGGGAATAATATTACATATTGAGGAAACATGGATGTGGATGATAAAATACACCCCAGTAAATTTCAAAGTATAAACAATCTCGGATAAAAATGAGATTGTGATATTTCACTTACCTTAGGTCCGATTTGCTTTGTACGTGTCCAAAGCTACTGTATAATGGTTTAAATAATGTTATTGACTTATTCCAGAATCATACATACTGATATGATATCATATATGGTCATATTCTTAGCTTCTTATTAGTAATATTTCATTGTTACTTGTTACTCGGGTCTTTATTGCCTTTTGTTCTTATGCGTGTTTTGCCGAATAAATTCTTATTCTTATTTTAAGGTTATAGATACCTTATATCCAGAATGTTATTAGTGTAACATATATCATATTTATTCATTCAATTCATTTATATAATTACTTTGTAATGATGATCATGTAGAACGAGTCGCATCACATCGTGGAGACGGTATTCCGTACGTACGCACGAGCGATGATATTGTTCCCATGATCGTGGAATTGTATTTAAGTGTATTTATACTATTTAAGTATCAATATCACTTTATAATAATCATATATAGTTACTAATTACACCATTATACCCATCCTTGTAAGGTGATGGTGGAAAATAGATTACACCACGGCGTGGAGACGGTATTCTGTACGTACGCACGCGCGGTGATTTCATTTTTCCGTAGGATGGATAGAAGGTGAATTAGGGTTGTTTCATATTTATAATAACATATCAGTATGTAAGTAATACTTATGTTATTACTTTATCATGAAACAACTAAAGAGGAAGAAGTTGAAGAAGAAAGAAATTGAAAAGATTGGTAATGGATATTACCTCTTCTTTGAAACGCCTCTTTGAATCCTCCACTTAGGGAACTGAGATTGGTCTTTGAAGAAGACCAGGACCTCTAGGATTATTCTAGGGAAGTGGAGAAGGTATTTTTGCAGGGTTTTTCCAAGCTTGAGTGCTCAAATTGGTGTGAGGAGGAGGGGGAGGAGGTTCCCTTTTATAAGGGAGGAGAGGGGCACCTTAGAAATATCTCAAAATATTATTTTATATTAAAGTCAAAATCGGTTTATAATAGTTCCAAAGGGTCTTATTTAGAAGGTAAAGTGGGGATGGGTCGAAATCCTATCAGCCAATAGTATTTAGACAAGTTTAGGTTATTATTTTAACCTTATCAATTAGATTTAACTCTAAGTTAACTAATTTAACTTTTACCGTGACTTTTTTATTTTCTTACACTATATGGTTAATACACTTCCTATAACATGCAAAAAGAACTCCAAGTTGTTTATTATTAATATATATATCCTTATCTAAGTCATTGGGCCGAACCTTAGATTTTTAGGAATTAAATAAAAATTAATAATATAATATTTGTTTTAAAAACTAATTTATGTCAATTTTGAAACTATTTTGTACATGATTTTTATGAAATTTCTAAAAGAATGATAAGTTTGAACCAAGTTACTTAAATCAACAATAACATGTCATATTAACCTAGAAAATTAGTAAAAGTCATAAAAAGTCTCAAATTACATTTATTTGGGCATTTATAACATCAATTATGTTAATATTTTCTTAAAAAGGTAATTACTACATCATCGTTGTGTCATAAATAAATTAAATTATTTAAAGTATAAAAATTGCAAATAAAATACCATTATGTAGGAAATCTTTTTAGATTTATAATGAAGATTTATAGTCAAAATTATATTATGTATAACCCTATATTAAATTTTTTTAGTAAATAAACTTTGATTTTAACTCTTTTAACTCTTCTTTGAATTAAATAATAATAAATGTCCTAATCTAATCCAAGTGGGCCTAAATGATAATATTTTACACTTAAGGTTGTTTTTGGTTGAGATACACTTGTCCAATAGGATTAGGACATGTGTTAGGGTAATATTAATATCATTTTTACCCTTAATTACCCTATTTACTTTTAACCGTGGTAAATAAAAGTAAAAAGTTATTATTCACCAAAAATTATTTTCATCTCATTGAACCACATTTTACTTACTGACATCAACCATGTCTCTCTTTGAAATTCCATTCACAGAAGTGGTAAAATTAAGATTTATGAAAAAAAAATTAACTACCACTTAGTAGTTTCACTATTCATCAAAAATTGAAGTTTTTCAGTAAAATGCCAAAATTTCACCCTAAGCTATAATTGATATTCCGAATTCAAAAATGATTTATATTTTACAAAATTCCCAACATATAAGTTGCATTAATTAATTTTATAATTAATTTCCGCTGTCACAACAAATAGCGTGTTTTTAAGAGATAATAATTATCAAAAGATTAACACTTGTTTATGTCTGGTGTAAATGTGAAATTACATCCAATGACCAACATTGTATTGAATTGTAAAAATATATTCTAAATATACTTTAAAACCACTCAAATTAATAATTTATCCCTATTTATTATTTCGATTAAATAAGTTGTTTTTAATTAAAATTTAGTAATTTTCACTATTCATCAGAAAATGAAAGTTATCCAAAAAGCACCAAAATTTCACCCTAAGCTAATTTCGATATTACGAATCCAAAAATGAATTCCATTTTGAAAAATAAAATTTAAAAAATTTCAAAAAGTGGTTATTACTATTCATTACAGCTAGTTTTAATAATATTTTAATAGCATATTGTTGTTTAGTGAAACTCATTATTGGGTACTGCACACGCTATCGAGGAAGGTCGTGATTGCGTGTAATGCAAGGCAAGTCAAGGATGCGTGTTGTGAAAGCTCCTTTTGGTGTAGCGTACAACACAAGACAATAATAAAATTAAAAAGAATATTTTTTATAAAATCTCGGGCTGTTACCGTGACTATACCATGAGACTGTGTGTCTTTTTTTAGTATATTTGGATATTCTTGTTATGTGTGATGTAGATATATACTTGTTTAGATCTGAATATTATTTTTATTTATATTCTTTTTGGTTTTGGGGTGTCCTATTAGGTGTTGTTATACTCACCCATGCATGGGATTTTCCCACACATGTGGTGTCTTGTGCAGATAATCGAACTTTTGATGGAGTCCTAAAGGGACCAAGACCATGCAGTGCTTAGTAAGCTATAAAGATGGAGGCGTGTTCCTATGGTTATCATGACAATATTCCACATCTTTCCTTTTAGGTTGGACCTATTTTTATACACTTTTTGGTGGGAATGTATTTAGAATTATTTATTTTCCATTACTTCTTTTCCTACTCTAGTTTTGGTATTTTGATATATACATGCATGGTTTATTAGTTGTTTTACATTTTAGAATTGTATGGTCTTGAGATGTTTGTGTGTGTTTGTATAGGTACTTTAGGCTAAGGCATCCCTGTTATTGATATGCTTACTCGACACTAGTCTCCATCCTCTAACCTATTAGAGTATGTATTGGGGAGTTATGCAATGAGACCCCTTGGGATGCATTACGATGAAGTGGAATTAGAGGAGTCTATTTTACCATAGGACCAGATTCTATGAGATTGGTTTGGGGTAAGAGTGTTATTTGTTTTATGTTTGGTCTTTATTCTAGGGAATCCAGTGTTGGTGTGGCGGCTGATGTATCCATACACTAGGACTCTTATCACTTTCCTTTCAACTCAGTACATGATAAAACTAGTCGTAGAGAAAATAATGGTACATGCATCATATAGGAATGGGTTGTGGTTTCCATGTCCTTCTTGAGTCATCTATCCATATATAATCATTGATGGTGGTATATGTTATCTATTTCAAGATGCCTTCATGGTATATTATAGCTAGGATTTACCATCATGATCATAAGGATGATTCTCTCAGTGATGAGGCATTGATATAGGGACCAGTTCCATAGGTGCTACCTCCAAGTACTGAAACTACTATGCCACCACTTGTAGATTTCCATATGGTACCCACAGTACCCACATATGAGGTGGGCAAGATGAGTTCACTTCATGAGTTTTAGCGGTAGTGACCCCTCAGGTTCCTAGGTGATCCCAATCCATAAGAAGTTGAGAATCGACTTGAGATGGTAACATGATTTTTTCATGTTTTCAATACATCGACCAATCAGATGGTGGTTCTAGAAGTGAGCCTTCTATATGGTTCAGTAGGATGGTGGTGGGGCGTAATGACCCTTTTGTATGGTGAGGCTACTCTAGAATGGTCATATTTTTTAGAGCATTTTCATATAGGAGTTCTCTCCATCTACATTGATCATTTTATGAATCCAGAATCTTCTAAAACTTCATTAGGGAATCACTACAGTATTTGAGTATTCATCATTTTTCACCAACCTCTCTAGGTACTTAATAAATATGATTCTGGATCAGTTGTTTTGAGATCTGATCTTTGAATGAGGACTGTGTAGTGATATCTGAGTCAGTGTTAAACCTATATGTATTCCTACCTATGATGGGGTGATATAGCGGGATTTTTGGGTTGAGAGTTTCATGGAGGAGTAAATGCAGATGGTGGTTGTTGGATGTGGGTATTCAAAAGTGGATACTTTGGTATTAGGGAGCCAACATCAGCCTGAGGAACCTAGACAAGTGATATGTTTTAGGAGGAGGTACTAGGATAGATATTATGCGGTTCAGTGCTCATAGGATGGGTCTATTCAGCCTATAGAGAGGCAGTGCTTCTCATATGATAGTAGGGGACATCTTGCACAATATTGTCTAACCCAACATATGGATGACAAAGAAATAGTGTTTGGGATACCAAGGAAGAGGCAATGGTAGAATAATATGAGTCTATAAGTCAAAGAGTGTGGAATAGAAGATGGGATAAAATTTATAGGTTGTAGAAGCTTCAACTTGTTACCACCCCCACCCCCATGTGGTCTATGCCGGGCCTAGGGAGCTGGAGGACTGGGTAAAGGGAAGCTATAGCCAGTCAAGGCATATAAACCAAAGGCTTTGGGGATGATACGAGGTATGATCTATGTATTTTATACATTAGTTATAGTACTTAGAGATATATGTTCTATACATTCCTTTATTTCCACATATCGGTTTTGATACTTAGAGATTTTGGTTGAGCCCTTGACTCAACCCTTGCGCTTGGAGATTCCTACTGAAGATAAATCAGCGATTACACACTTTTATTGATAGTATGACCTGACACTTGGAGGGAATAGTTTTTGTTGGGATCTCTTTGTAGTATAGATTAGGCCTTATGATGTAATATTAGGAATGAATAGGATATCTATGGTTCATGTCCAGATCGACTATTTTAGGTGGAGGATGTGGTTTTTCCATAGTGATGGGACTAGGTTTTACTTTTTGGGTGAAAATGAAACACATGTACTAAAGGATGGACTCATACATAGGACGGTGTGGTTGATTACTCATTAGGTGGCTAGCATGACCCTTGGTGTAGTGTATGTCATGAGTTTTCAGTTCCCAACTATGGTGGTGGAGTATGATAACATCCTTACAAAGGATGTTTCAAGCTTACCTTCATTTTGAGAGATAGAATACTGCATTTATCTACACCCTGATACGATCCTTATATCTATGCCAGTATATAGAATGGATATTGTAGAGCTTTGTGACCTGAGGGTGTAGTTGGTGGACTTACAGAGAAATGGATTTGTTAGACCCAGTGTTTCACCCCGGGTATCCCCATTTTTATTCTCCAAGAAGGAAGATTAGAGATTAAGGTTATATTTAGACTAAAAAATCTTGATCCAGGTGACTATGGAGAACAATTATCCACTACCAAGGATCAATGACCTCTTTGATCATTTGAGAGGGGAATGATGGTTCTCGAAGGCTGAACTCATGTTAGGATATCACCAGTTGTGAGTATGGGATGAGTATATACCAAATATGGCATGAATATGTCTCTATAGCCACTATGAGTACTTGTTGATGCCCTTTAGTGTGATGAACTCCCCAGTAGTGTTCATGAGACTCATGAACTGGATAATTCAACATTTTTTAGACCAATTCATGGTAGTCTTCATTGATAATATCCTTGTTTACTCAGTGTCCTAGAAAGATCACGTGAGATGCTTGAGGATGGTTCTAGATGTAATCCTAGAAAACCATCTTTATGGGAATCTCTCGATGTGCCGATTCTGGATTCAGGAATTCCACTTTCTTGGACATGATATCTTTTTAGATGGTGTGGAAGTGGAGAAATTCGAGGCAATGTTAGAATGTTATCCACACAAGAGCGTGATGGAGGTGTAGATATTCCTTGGGTTGGAAAGTTATTACTAAATATTCATACCTAATTTCTCTAGGATATCATCCCCCATGAAATATTTGACCCAAAATAGGTGTCCTTTATAATGGACAGAGATTTTATACAATGCTTTTTAGGAGTTGAGGTAGAGTTTGATGAGCGCTCCCATCTTGAGATTTCCAAATGAGGGTGTTGAGTATGTAGTGTTCCATGATGAAAAAGAAATCAGGATTTATTGTGTTCTAATGTAGAGGAAGGATGTGATTTCATATGGTTTATTTCAATTGAAACCACATGAGCAGAACTTTGTGACCCGCAATATTAAGTTAGTAGTGGTATTCTTCTCAATAAGAATGTGGCAACACTAACTGATGGGAAAGTGGTTTATCATTTATTCTAACCATATGATTCTCAATTATATCTTATATTAGAAGTATTTTAACTTGATATGGATTTAATTTCTAGAGTTCCTCCAAGATTATGTATTTTATATTTTTTATACTACTCAGAAGGGGAATATGGTAGAAAATGACCTCAGTAGGATATCTTGTTCCCAGTTGATGAATGAGGCCTCCGATAATTTTTCCTCATTGTAGTTATCCTTTTTGGATAGAGATGGAGAATCTTACTTCTATTTAATTCTTGTTACCCCTCCAATTTTACAGTGAGTCAAGGAGTCATATCTTGGGGATACTGATCGTGATACCCTACGTACTCAAATATCCACTAGACATGCTCTTAATGGATTTTCTGATTGTGGATAGAATTTCATTCTTTTAAAAGGTTTCAAGATGGCACCAGTGAAGTTGTGGGAGGATGTTTTGAGTGAGTTTCAAACATCTCATTTTGCGGTGCATCAAGGTGTGGAAAATATGTACCAAGATCTCAGAAATTAGTTTTGGTGTCCAGGGATGAAGAAGGGAGTTTTAGAGCTTGTCTTCTGATTCCTTACTTCACATAATGTGAATGTTGAGCTCCAAGTTCCATCGAGTTTAGCTCAAACTCTCGATGTACTAGAGTAGAAGTGGGATGATATATTCATGTACTTTATTATGGGATTACCAAGTATGTCTAGGGGATAAGATTCTATCTAGGTTATCATAGACTAACTCACAATGTTATCCAACTTCCTAGATATCTGAGGGCAGAGTTCAGTAGAGAGCTTGGGACACCTCTGCATATAGGATATTTCCCAACTCAATGGAGTTACCTCAACGATTTTTTATGACTCTGATGTTTTCTTCTCATGTCGGTTATGGAATTTATTTCAAGATTATTTTCAGATTCAGTTGCATTTTGAGTACGTCTTTTCACCCCCAGACTGATGGCCCAACTAAGCAGACCATTCAGGTTATCATGGACATGTTGTGAGATTTCATGATGGACTTTGGTCATAGTTGGGAGGAACACCTACCATTTGTGTAGTTTGAATACAACAATATTTACCATTCCACCATTGGTATGGAAAAATTTGAGGCCTTGTACAAGCAACCATAAAGGTCACCGCATTAATGTACCAACCTCAGAGAGTCAACGCTTATGGGCCCATATTTGGTGTGAGCCACTAATAATAATGTGAAAATCATACAATAGTGTTTGAGAACTATATATAAAGTTCATAATTCTTATGATGACTAAAAAAAGAGACCCTTGGAGTTCGAGGAGAGAGACCATGTGTTCCTATTGGTTTCACCTCGATATAGATTATAGAGATTTGGTCAGGGTGGAAAGATATCTCTAATAATCATTATCCATTTCCAATTATTTTTTATAGTCAGAGAGGTGGCATACTGATTATATTTACCAACATAGATAGATTGAGTACACGATATCTTCCATGTTTTGTAGCAGAGGAGTTATGTGCATGAAAATTCTCAAGTTATCGACTAGGGAGAGCTAGACATTGAGGATAGAGTTAAATTTACTGAGTACCTAGTAGACGTTGATGATCAATAAGAGAGTGTACTTCAAGGATGATCAATTCCAATAGTGCATGTCTGGTGGAATCACGAGAATATTTAGGAGATAACCTGAGATTAGAAGGCTCATATGCGTTCTCAGTACCCACATCTTTTTTGTAACACCAATTATTTTGGCTTTTTGGGACATAAATCCCCAAGGTAGGGAGAATTTAAGGAATCTGATTTTATATGTGTTATTTTTAGAAATTTTATGGATTATTTTTTAGACCAGGTATTGAGAATATGTGAGATTTCAAGGCTCAACGTTCCCAAAATAAATGTTTAAAATGTATTAAATATATTAAATAGCATGTTTATGTTGTTTTCTTTAAAAAGTGGAATAAATTATAAACGTAGGCTAGGATCAGAAATATAAAGAAACCATTGATTTTAGAGCATAGTTTTTACCCTAAGTGAAACATAACCTTTGTCGGCATGAGGAATTTTTGAAAAAATTGTCATGGGAGTAAAATGAATTAAATAATTAAATAAATTATTTTATTTTAATTTTTTGATGCGGAGACCTAACATATTTTATAAGTATATTTTTATGGGGTATTACTTGGTTTATCTGATAAAATTTAGAGATCCAAGGTACTATTGAATAGCTATTAGAGGAGATTTTGCGGGCAAATTACATCCAGACCATATCTCGATGATCAGTGTGTAATGGGATTCATGGATCTCACCAATGACAATGATGCAACTTATTTTTTCATCAGCGATAAATACACATCAAGGTATGATGTTGATTTATATGTTTTTATTCTCCATTTATGATTCCTATTATGAACAAAAATCAATAAAATAAATAGTTTATTTGAGGATCGTGCATCTTGCAGGTATGGGATAGATTTTATCTGAGATTGGGGATTGTTTGTTGTTTATTCCATATCTCTTCATTCGTAATTCTAATGGAAATGAATAATGGTCAACACAAACATAGAATGTGGTTCCTTCCTTCTGGTTGGTCTTTTTTTTCTATTTCCCCATGTTTAATACATTTTAATCAATCCCTTGGTTTGTGGTTTAACTAAAACCCAAGGAATTGAATGTTTTTCACCTATTTCATAGCTTAAGTATTTGATATTGCAGATCCATACTTAGTATGATAAGGGGATTGTGTGATGGAAAAAGCGGCAGAAAATCAGATGTTTTTGGTTACCTATTTTTTTCTTCATCATGTGAAAATGGATAGAGTGTGAGGAAATTTTCAAAACATATTCAAAGGTCATATCCTGATTTTTGATGTATTAAAGGCTTGGCCAATGGTATTACTTGGTTTCTTGAAAGGGGTGCGGCCGGATTGATGGGTAGAGGAGAAGAGAAGACACAAAATTCTAGATCTAGAATTCTAGATAAGTCTATAATAATACAACATTTACTTTGAGGCTACATACTTAATGGGGACCTTACAACATTGGCTCACAAGGTATGTGACCAATCCCCCATGGCTCTACATGTACCTAGGATGGTACATAGAAATGGATAGAAGTACACGGTCATGGGCATGTAATGTACTCTAACACGGACACATCCAGGTTAGGTATACATGGGAATAGCCATGTACTGGGACATGGGTAGAAGTACACAAGCATGGGATTTTGTGTACTTTTACATGTACATGAGGATAGGTCATTTACATGGGTAAGACTTATTGCCAAAGGTACACACCATGTTTTATTATTACATGACTTGTACTCATTAAAAATTTTCTTGGATCCCTTGTCCTTTGTATCATGGATAATTTTTTATGGTAAATTACTTATATCCATTCCCTAAGGGTCAGTATGTAATTGTATCCTCCTCATATTATAGATATCCCTTCATCAGGACTTCTTGTATAGAGTTATTAGAATCATTTTGTGAGATATAGAGTGAGATTCTCTATCATCTTCTTACCCTAGGAAGAGTTCTTGGTATCTTCATGACCAACGCTATGTAGGTATTGATTCTCTTCATAGAGGATTATTCTATATTGATTTTTTGTAATAACCCATGGACTTGGGTGTTATACTCATTTTTGTATCATATCTATTCATACTTCCATAAAATACTTTCTTAGATGACAACTGGAAAGTATGACCTCTCAGACAGACATCATCAGTGATATCTGGATCTTGGAGTGTGTTCTCCTAGATGAGTGCTATTTGGAACCTTCAAGAAAGATTCCTAGGTTGTAATTATGGTTGTGACTTTACCTAGAGACTATGTGTCTTTGTTGAGAATATCTAGATATTCCTATTATATGAGTTGTAGATATATACATATGTAGACCTGACTATTATTCATTTTTTATATGATTTGTGGTTTCGAGGTGCCATAATAGGTATTGTTATACTCACCTCTTCATAGTATTTTCCCATACATGTCATGTCTTGTATAGATGATCAACCTTTTGACAAATTTCTAGAGGAATTAGGACTAGGAAACACTTAGTGATCCAAATAGACTGAGGTGTGATCTTGAAATTATCATTACAGTAATCCCTATTTTACTTTTAGGTTGGAATTGTTTTCAGAATATTTATGGTGAGATTATATTTGGACATGTTTTCTTTCAGTTACTTCTTTTTGTACTCTGGTTGTGAGATTTAGATATATGAATGCATGGTTTATCAGTTTTTTTTAAATTTCATAATTGTATTGGATTAGATATGTGTGTGTGTACATGTACTTTAGGATAAGGCCTCCCATGTTATTGATACACATACTTAGTGAAAGTTTCCAACCCCTAGACTATTGGAGGCAGGCTTGGGTAGTCATGGAATGGGTTCTGTTGGAATGGTTGATGACAATAATGTTGTTATATTTATTAACTGGGTAAAATATTAACATTTGTAATGCTAATTTTTCAATATGAATGTTTATGTTGATTATGTATTGAATTATTATTTATTTATTTTATATGATGAATTAATTAGACAAAGTAAGTGATGGGAGGGGGTAGTTATATCCCCTAAATTCATCGGTGGGTCTAATGAGACAAACTAGGTTGGGTATTTTTCATATGCCTTACCTATTTATATATGATGTCATGGAATGAGTCATTGATGTAAATATTATGATGCCCGACATTATGCATTCTATCATTGTAACACCCGAGATTTTTATGAGTAATATTTTGTTTTTATGTATCATCAAAGGAATCTTTCACTACATACTAGCTTGGCTTACTTTACACGCAATCGCGACCTTCCTCGATAGCTTGCGTCGTACGCAATACTGAGTTTCACTAAACAACGATATGCTATTAAAATATTATTAAAACTAGCCGTTATGAATAGTAATAACCACTTTTTGAAATTTTATAAATTTTATCTTTCAAAATGGACTTCATTTTTGGATTCGGAATACCGAAATTAGCCTAGGGTGAAATTTTGGTATTTTTCTGAAAACTTTCAATTTTTGATGAATAGTGAAACCACTAAGTGGTAGGTTAAAAACTGAATTTTGCATAAAACTTAATTTTACCGCTTCTGTGAATGGAATTTCGAAAATTCGACAGACACGGTTGATATCGGTAAGTAAAATGTGGTTCAATGAGATAAAAATAATTTTTTGGCGAATAGTAACTTTTTACTTTTTTTACCGCGGTTAATAGTAAATAGGGGTAAATATGATATTACTATTACCCTAACACATGTCCTAATTCTATTGGATAAGTTTAATTCGACCAAAAACAAACATAGGAATAAAATATGACCATTTAGGCCCACTTGGGTTAGATTAGGACATTTATTATTAATTTATTTAAAGAAGGGTTAAAATAGTTAAAATCAAAGTTTAATAAGTAAATCATTTTTAATATGGGGTTATACATAAGATATATTCGACTATAAATATTCATTATAAAGATAAAAATATTTCCTACATAATGGTATTTTATTTGTAATTTTTAGACATTAAATAATTTAATTTATTTATGACACAATAATGATGCAGTAATTATCTTATTAATGAAATATTGACATAATTGATGTTATAAACACCAAAATAAATGTAATTTGAGACTTTTTATGAATTCCACTAATTTTCTAGGTTACTATGATATATTAGTGTTGATTTAATCAACTTGGTTAGAACATATAATTCTTTTATGACTTTCACAAAAATCATATATCAAATAGTGTCAAAATTGACACAAAATAGTTTTTAAATAAAATATTATATTATTAATTATTATTTTATTCCTAAAAATCTAAGGTTCGGCCAAATGAATTAGATAAGGATATATATATTAATAATAAACAATTTGGGGTTCGTTTGGCATGTTATAGTAAGTGTATTAACCAGATAGTGAAAGAAAACAAAAAGACACGATAAAAGTTAAATTATTTAACATAGAGTTAAATCTAATTGATAAGGTTAAAATAATTCCCTAAACTTGTCTAAATCCTATTGGTTGATAGTATTTAGACCAATCCCCACTTTATCTTCGAAATAAGACCCTTTGGAACCATTATAAACCGATTTTGACTTTAATATAAAATAATATTTTGAGATATTCCTAAGGTGCCCCTCTCCTCCCTTATAAAAGGGCACCTCCTCCCCCTACTCCTCACACCAATTTGAGCACTCAATATTGGAAAACCCCTGCCATTTTCTCCTCTCCACTTCCCTAGAATAATCCTAGAGGACCTGGTCTTCTTCAAAGACCAATCTTAGTTCCCTAAGTGGAGGATTCAAAGAGGCGTTCCAAAGAAGAGGTAATATCCATTACCGATCTTTTCAATTTCTTTCTTCTTCAACTTCTTCTTTTTTAGTTGTTTCATTATAAATTAATAACATCAGTATTAATTACATACTGATATGTTATTATAAATATGAAACAACCCTAATTCACCTTCTATCCATCCTACGGAAAAATAAAATCACCGCGCGTGCGTACGTACGGAATACCGTTTCCACGTCGTGGTGTAATCTATTTTCCACCATCACCTTACAAGGATGGGTATAATGGGGTAATGAGTAACTATTTATGATTATTATAAATTAATATTGATACTGAAATAATATATATATACTCCAATACAATTCCACGATCATCGGAACGATATCATCACTCGTGCGTACGTACGGAATACCGTCTCCACGATGTGATGCGACTCGTTCTACATGATCTTCATTTCATAATGATTATATAAATGAATAGAATGAATTAATATGATATATACTACACTAATACCATTTTGGAAATGAGGTATCTATAACCTAAAGATAAGAATAAGAATTTATTTGACAAAACACGCATAAGAACACAAGGCAATAAAGACCCGAGTAACAAGTAACAATGAAATATTACTAACAAGAAGCTAAGAATATGACCATATATGATATCATATCAATATGTATGATTCTGTAATAAGTCAATAACATTATTTAAACCATTATACAGGAGCTTCGGACACGTACAAAGCAAATCGGACCTAAGGTAAGGGAAATATCAGAATCTCATTTTTATCCGAGATTGTTTATTCGTAAGTATTTATTGGGGGTGTATTTTATCATCCACATCCATGTTCCCTCAATATGTAATATTGTTTCCATACACTTAAAATAGTTTAAATCCAATTTTACCCTTCGGTGAGTTTTTAGTAAAGAATATGAAAGGAATCTTTTGTCGTTTTTTCGTACGAGGTACTTTTTGACTTTTCCGACAAAAGTACGAAGAATGTTTTTTTTAACTTATACGGCATGAATGGATTCTTAAAACATTATTTCCAAGAAGCTTCCTTTACAAGTATTCAAGTTTATTTTTAATCAACTTCTTTTAGTTTAAAATTGTATGACATGTTAAGAAAGGAAAAGTGTTTTTGAAGTAGAAAGGATATTTTCCTCAAGAATGGAGTTCAAGTATTTTATCAAAATTATTTTCCATCTAAGATAATAAAAGGGTTCTGTTTTTATCCCTATTATTACATGGATTTTATTATGTTGTGATGGAAATATTTTTATGAATTCCTTTATCTTATATGAATTGTTTTATGATGTCATTTTGTTTAAGAATCCCATTTTTATTACATGGGTTACGCTATGATTTATGATTTATGATTATGTGGCACACATAAGAAAGGATTCATTATAAGATGGGTGGGACCTATATCTCCCTCCAATGCATTGGGTAAAGATTTTATTTCTCATGAGATAGACATGGCTGGAACGGTAGGTTATACCGGTTCAGTGAAACCGGACTGGAACGAGGGTGACTCAGTTCAGAAAGGGACTTTGTCCACTAAGATAGTCTTGGAAATGAGTCATGACTAACAAGAAATTATTTTTCCATGATTATGTGTGCATGCCACAAAGTTTCAAGTTTTATGTTATGATTATGGGGATCTCATTTTCACTTCTATGATTTATTCCATGTTAAGATATTATGATCTCTTTTGCAGGTTATGCTTTTCAAAAAGATATGATATGATTTTTACTTCCTTTATTTGCCCTTGCTGAGCATTTGAGCTCACCCTTTTATGTTTTCTTTTCCCCAGGTCAGGAAGATGGATATTAAGTAGAATATGCTAAAAGGGACCCTAGATATGATGAAATAAATGGGAGACACTATAGAAGATTTATGAACCAGTTGTTTATGTTTCCCAGTTTCTAAAGACACTATACCTATACGGTCCTTTGTGGTTTTGTCATATGTTGTAATAAGTGTGCTTCAATTTTGAAGTATTAACAATGTATGTAAAGTATGGGTCGTTATAGTTGGTATCAGAGGAAAGGTATAGTCAACCTTTGGAAACTAGGATGTGAAAGCCTTAGTAAGAACCCTAAGGATAAGTCTAAGCATAGAACACAATCTTAGTGTTTTAGAAATGGCCATGAATACCCTAGGATAAGACCTTATGTGTGAAATTTTATCCTTGATTATGTGGTTTTCCTATTATAATTAGTGTTGCTCACACTATTCTTCTTGGTTTTAGTCAATGGCTGGAACCCGAAGGAACCGTGTTAATGCGGAATGCGATGGGCAATGCAATGATTGTCCCCCTGAGCAACCAAAAAATATGGGAGCTGGAATGAAAAATCTTGTAGCCATGCTCACACAACTTTCTCAAGCTATGAATCATGCAGGACATCCAAACGAGAAAAGGAAGGAGAAACATTCTGTTGAATCCTTCATGAGGCAGCGTCCACCTTCTTTCAGTGGGTCTACCGATCCATTAGTTGCTGAACAATGGATTAGTACTACTGAAAAGATATTTTCAGTTTTTCAATGTTCTGAACATGATAAAGTCATCCTAGCAGTGTATCGTTTGGAAGGAGATGCTGATCAATGGTGGAATCTGTCACACCCCGACCTCAGACGTATGTTTATTTTTATTTTATTTTATTTTATTTTCATTGTTTACTCGGTCCGGAGTCAATTGGATGAGGTTTAGTTGGGACCCGGTTTGAATTTTTTTCCTTGTTTGATGTTTTGGTTGGCCTTGGGCCGGTGTACGGTCATCGCGCCATTAGCGGCGACTGTTCATTTGGTCTGAGTGAATGTGCCGTGGTGCGACACTTCAAATAAGTAATGAAATTAAATAAATAAATTAAGCTAATTGAATAGGGAAGATAAATAAAATTGTATATTGATAAAACAATGTTAACGTTTAAATTTTCACAATGAGAATATATTTGCGTGAATGGAAATATTATTATTTTTTAATTTGGTAATAAAACTGTTATTATTAAATTGTTATAAATATAATTGTTATTTAAAATGAAACATAATAAAAGTATCATTTTAATTATCCTTGAGTTTATTATTAATTTAATTTTCTTTCATTATCAATATAATTAAAATTATTATTACCTTTGTTTTTTTATATATATATTATTTTGTTTTTTTTAGGGGAAACCCTACCTTACCTGGCGGCGGCCCCTTTCCCCCTCCCCGTTTTTTTTTGTTTTGCTCGTTCTCCCTTCTGCGCCCAGGACCATGCCCACGGTTCCCCTTCCCCCAGCTTCGCCGCTCCACCGCCCAACCTGTTTTTTTCCCCCTCCGCTCACTTCTCCTCCTCCCGATCCAGTGAAGCCGCCGCCCTGTCCTACATCCGGCACGAGGCGCCTTCTCCCCCTCCCCTCGGCATGGCGCAACGAGCCTCTCTCCAGCCATACCCAATTCCGGCCATCTCCTGCCCAGCCGCTCTACCCCCTTGCCGGCGATCCTGCCTTCAACCGACCCCGCTCCAACTGGCGCGACCTCCATCCAACCCGTGACCGCGCCCTCCCTCCTCTACGGCCGACCCACGGCTTCACATCCCCATATTCGATCGGCCGAACCTTTGCTAGCGGCCCTTCTTCCGTCCTGCTACCCCCTGGCACGATCTTCTACCCAGTGCACCTCCCTTCTTTCAAGCCGGTGCGCAACCCTTATTCCAGCAGCTCGAACCCCCCTTCAGTGGTCATTTTCTTTTTTTCTCTTCTTTGGGGTGCAGTGATGGCGTGAAGTATGAATTTCTCCGGGTTCTCGGATGTTTATCCAACTTTGAGGTAGTAACCCCATTGCATTTACTTGTAAATTAAGTTTGCGTTGTATTCTTGTTCTTCGCACCATTGTTAATCGTTAATTAGACCATTAATGTTGTAAATTTAGTTGGATTTTGTGAAGTTGATTGGTTTCAATCCATTGGTTTCGTCTCGGGGTAAATTTTGTGTCTGTTGCTTGGTTTCGCACCTGTTGAATTAGTGTCTTTTTGTGTTTCAATGTTTATAGTAATTATCTTTTAGTGTGGCGGTCTATTAATTGTGATTTTGGTTCGTCTCGGTTGGTCGGTCACTATTTGAGGTGGATTTGGTTTTAAAGTGACGGTTTTATGTGAAACGATGTTTGTTTTAGGTGGAAAACTTAGTCGCGTCATAAATCATGCATGCAATTATTAAATTATGCATAGGATTGAAATTGTTTTATTTAAGTTATTTTAATGGTGTTTTAATTTGTATAAAAAGTGAAACCCATGTTTGGAAAATGTTTTGAGTTGCGTTTGTTTTTAAAAAAAAGAGAGAAAATAGAGTATGTTTTTAGGGTAAAGCCTTGTTGTACATTCTAGAAAAGTTTCACTATTTATTGAAATGTTTTATTTATTGGTGAGTGTGATGCGAATGATGCTTTGGGAAGGTTTCAGTGTGTGCTTGGTTTTTCTTTTGATTTCTGTGAGTCCCATATACCTTTTTGGTCGTGCTTTGGTCCTTTTGCATTAATTGTTTTTAGGTATTGTTTAATTGTTGTAGGGTGTTGCCATGTTGTGGCCATCAATCCCCTCGCTAGGTTCGCAAAGGGTGCCTCGGGTCACGTCGGAGCATGCTCCGTCCGCCGCTGCCGAAGGCGAAGTAATTCTGATTGCTTCGGATTGTTCGCCTTATTTGCGAGGCACACCTCATGTTTTGGGTTCATTTCGTTTCGTCTGCACCGTTGTCGAGGTGGGTTTTACTCTGTTTATTCATTTGGATTATTTTAAGACATTGTTACTGTGTTTTAGATGCTTTGCGTTGTTGCAGTGCATTGGCAAGGGTTTTCCGTGATGTTGCGGTCATCGTCAAGTGGCGCGTACTTGTGCGCAAGTTGGGACGTACCGTATCGTTGTCATAACTGAGCTGCGAATCGAGGTAGGTCCCCCATTGCACTTACCTTTAGATTTAGAATTTATTAATTGCTTGTTGTTTTATTAATTTTTAATGAATTAGAAATAATATTAGATAATAAAACTTTAAATTATTATTTAGTGCGAAAATAGATGTTTATTTTATACCGAACACTTGTGACATTTTCATGATGGGCGGACACCCAGTTTCGAAAGAATGACCGTTTGGCCTTTAACCATAATTCACGGAACTTCAAATGTGCTTCTAGTTTTAAGGATAAATAATTTCTTCTGAACAAGTGTTTTGAGCTTTTTGAGAAATGAGGTTTTACTTTAAAATTGGTGAAGGCCCGTTTGGCACTTTAATGAAATGGATTATCTTGGAAATCCCACTCGAGGTGATCTTTGGTGTGCGTTGTTTGCGTGAGCTGTATGTGATGTTTGTGCATCGTGACTGATTTATTTACATTGTAGACGCACCCCCTTTTTATTGCTTGTGTTGACATGGGAACCTGGCATATTGAGTGAATTTTCTGAGAACGATTGCTGCACTAGTTTAGACCACGCACTAGCTAGTGGCCCCATAGCAGGGGAATACTGAGTTATTGCTACTATGGGGATTGGGCCCCTCGGTTAGGCCATGCAGGGCTATGCCGGGTAGTATTATGGGCGTTATGATGTCATCGAGTTATGGCATGCCTTCAGGATGAGTCACATGTATAGTACGTTCTGGATTGTTCACGATCTCCTAGGTTCGACCCATGTTTATTTTAGTGTTTATTTGTATGTGGTGGACGATTGAGAGGTCGAGTTCGGTAGCTGACCCATGTGTGCCACTTTTACCATTGCCCTTAGTTTGTGTTGTGTGTGATTCTCCTTTTGCCAAAAAAAAACAAAAGTTTGGATTTCTAAATTGTTCGCAAAGTGTTTTGAAAATGCAATGCACCAGTTTCTTTCAACATTAAACTTGTTCTAAATTAAAAAGGGAAATGGACTGTTACTTGTTTTAGAAATGAGCGTGTGTGGAAACCATATTTTTTATAATTTAGTTCAAACCTGGAATTGATAAATTCTTTATTTATTGGTATGTGCCTTGGGGATAGATTTAGTCAGGCCTACCTACTGAGTTTTAATACTCACGCCTATAGATCTTTTCTGTTTTTAGTGTTTGTGCAGGTTACAGCTTGGGTGTGTCCCCTTGGGTGACGTTTGGTTGTGAGTTGGAGAGTGACCTGCGAGGTCACACGGTGATAGTGGTTGTCTCTTTCGGTTAGTTTTATTTTCTTTTGTTCTTAGTTACTTTACTTTATTTATTTTGCGCTGCTCTGTTTAATTTTCCTGATGCTTTAATTAATTATTTTTACTGGGCAAAATCGTTCCCACAACCTCTGTTGATGCCCTGGCGCTTGTCGCCAGCCCGGGAGGATCGGGAGCGCCTCTCGGGTCATGTCACGGACCGGCTCGGGTGACCGGTTCAGGGTCGACCCGAGTTGGTTCGTGACAAAATGGTATCAGAGGAGGTCGGCTCTTAGCGGACCTCGCTTTTAAGAGTGCCCTTTGTTATTTGGGATGTCTGATAGAAGGAGATTAGGACTGTCGGGACTCAGGAGATAGGTTACGGGTCGGTGCCTGATCACCACCGCTCATGACGAGACCTGAGTTACCAGGGTTAGTCCGGGATTGATTCTTTTGTCCTTGGTTGTTTTGGATTAAGGGATGACAATGGGAGAAAATCGGTTCGCGTTGCGGCCTCACATGGGGTGGTGACCCATGTGGAGTCCAAGTGCCCGGTTTAAGGTCCTCTTAGTGTTATGTCTTACTTGGGGCATGACTCACCGCCATGTCGCCGAGTTAAGTGCAGACACTAGTCCCTCATTCCGATGGTTTATAGTTGGTTGTATTTTGTTTTAAACTCGGTCTGTGTGAGTGTGTGTTGAAAATGAAAGTGATTTGGAAATGAAAAAAAGGGGTTTCTTCCAAATTGTTTTTTGAAATTAGTAAAGAGGGTTTTTAAGGAAAAAGTGTTTTGGTTTGGAACAATATGTTATGTGTTTGTATTTGGTAATAAATGAATTGTTTGAACCTTGGCACTCCTTATTGAGGGTCACATGTGCGTGGGTATGTACAGAGAGTGCGTAGGGGGCACTTGTTTGCAGATGATGTGAGCGAGATTGAATGAACGCACATGTGACGGTTCATAAGGTGCCATAGGTGAGTTGTAATGTTTTAAAGAAATGATGGTTTTGGAAATTGATTTATGCTTGTGGTTGTATATGTTTGGCTTATGGGCCTTTTGACCTTGGCTTGTGTTGTTTCCTTGATTGAGTTTTGTCTTGATTCCAGTTTCGTTGATGTTTCACATGTTGTCATGGGTATGCCCCCCAGAAAGGTCGCTAAGGTTGCTAATGAGTCATGCCCAATTTTCAGTTCTTTTGCATATTGCCTATCGATCAAAGAAATAAAAGTCCGTGAGGGGTAGTTGTTTGGTTGTGGAATTGGAGTGGGTCTTCAGGTTGTTGGGAACTCCCAGGGCTATTAGGGTGTGTACCGTCTCAGGTTTATTTGAGGGTTCAATTTTAGACTAGTGAAGATGATATGTCTCATCATCGTTGGAGTTTTGGGTGTGACTAACGGTGGTCGACTTCCGAGAAGGTTCCCTACCTGGAAAGGAGTGTGGGCCAGTGGAACCTGTCTCCAGGAAACCGTCCTCGTCGGTACCGTTTCATAGTTCGTCGGACCGCTCTCTTGTGTGCCACCAGTATGGCCTGTCCAGACATTCTAATTCCCCTTTCCGCATCCCTTCGAAGTCTTGCTACCGTGCGGCTGTTCAATCCACCAGGGAGAGTTCTAGAAGAAGCGTCACTCATGAAGGAGTTAGAGACCAGGAGATGAAAATGCCTGACTGTGAGGCAGGAGATGCTTCAGCCACCAGGGCCCCAGCCACAGGTCTCGGGGTGAAGCTCGCGCACAGTCAGGAGTTGCTGAGGGTGCGGAGAACCTCGCTTCGGATTCTGTTTTCAGCTTTCTGAAGAAAAATATCCAAAGATTTCTTGTTATATTCTTGTTATCGTTGTAAGATCACCTTTGTTGCGGTTGCGTGATGAACTTATTCTACCACAGTCTAAGCGGTCTTATCTGTTCTCAGTGTGTTTTGAAATCGTTCGGTTCTCCTTGAAGGGTGATGGACCCGCGAATGAACGGGTCAATCTAATTTTGAGTTGGGTCTCAATTATGTGCGTTAGGGGGATGTGTGGTCTTATGAAATTAACAGGTGTTGTTTCGAGGTCCTTTGTGAGTTCGGACTAGAAATTCCCTAGACTCTGGTTGCGATGAGGTTTTTCTTCGGTCGGTGAGTGAGGGGTTGAGATAATTCCTTATCCTCGAGCTGTTGGGTCGTTTCGTAGCAAGCTTCCTGTTTAAGTCTCTGAGTGTTGTTCGGTCTATGTGGAGAAAGTGACTGGGTTCGGTTTGGGAGTTCCCGTGTTGCCCCCCCCCCTCAGGGGTGGTGTGTTCGAGTTTCAAGGTCTCCGTGTTAGTAGATTTCTGTGGTGGGGAGAACCCTCCCGTGTTCTCCCCTCAACCTCGGACAATGTTTGTACTTGAGTTGGTCGGGTGTGACTTGTGTTGGTAATGGTCACCCCTATCCTCTCAGTTTCTTCTAGTTTTTCCTGGGTACAGACTCGAGTTATGCTAACTGTTGGCTTGATGACTTTCTGGGGGCGGAAAGTGTTTGTGGTGGGGAGAATTGTCACACCACGACCTCAGACGTATGTTTATTTTTATTTTATTTTATTTTATTTTCATTGTTTACTCGGTCCGGAGTCAATTGGATGAGGTTTAGTTGGGACCCGGTTTGAATTTTTTTCCTTGTTTGATGTTTTGGTTGGCCTTGGGCCGGTGTACGGTCATCGTGCCATTAGCGGCGACTGTGCATTTGGTCTGAGTGAATGTGCCGTGGTGCGACACTTCAAATAAGTAATGAAATTAAATAAATAAATTAAGCTAATTGAATAGGGAAGATAAATAAAATTGTATATTGATAAAACAATGTTAACGTTTAAATTTTCACAATGAGAATATGTTTGCGTGAATGGAAATATTATTATTATTTAATTTGGTAATAAAACTGTTATTATTAAATTGTTATAAATATAATTTTTATTTAAAATGAAACATAATAAAAGTGTCATTTTAATTATCCTTGAGTTTATTATTAATTTCATTTTCTTTCATTATCAATATAATTAAAATTATTATTACCTTTGTTTTTTTATATATATTATTTTGTTTTTTTAAGGGGAAACCCTACCTTACCTGGCGGCGGCCCCTTTCCCCCTCCCCATTTTTTTTTTGTTTTGCTCGTTCTCCCTTCTGCACCCAGGACCCCGCCCTCGGTTCCCCTTCCCCCGGCTTCGCCGCTCCGCCGCCCAACCTGTTTTTCCCCCTCCGCTCACTTCTCCTCCTCCCGATCCAGTGAAGCCGCCGCCTTCTCCCGATCTGACGCGAGGCGCCTTCTCCCCCTCCCCTCGGCATGGCGCAACGAGCCTCTCTCTGGCCATACCCAATTCCGGCCATCTCCTGCCCAGCCGCTCTACCCCCTTGCCGGTGATCCTGCCTTCAACCGACCCCGCTCCAGCTGGCGCGACCTCCATCCAACCCGTGACCGCGCCCTCCCTCCTCTACGGCCGACCCACGGCTTCACATCCCCATATTCGGTCGGCCGAACCTTTGCTAGCGGCCCTTCTTCCGTCCTGCTACCCCCTAGCACGATCTTCTACCCAGTGCACCTCCCTTCTTTCAAGCCGGTGCGCAACCCTTATTCCAGCAGCTCGAACCCCCCTTCAGTGGTCATTTTCTTTTTTTCTCTTCTTTGGGATGCAGTGATGGCGTGAAGTATGAATTTCTCCAGGTTATCGTATGTTTATCCAACTTTGAGGTAGTAACCCCATTGCATTTACTTGTAAATTAAGTTTGCGTTGTTTTCTTGTTCTTCACACCATTGTTAATCGTTAATTAGACCATTAATGTTGTAAATTTAGTTGGATTTTGTGAAGTTGATTGGTTTCAATCCATTGGTTTCGTCTCGGGGTAAATTTTGTGTCTGTTTCTTGGTTTCGCACCTGTTGAATTAGTGTCTTTTTGTGTTTTAATGTTTATAGTAATTATCTTTTAGTGTGGCGGTCTTTTAATTGTGATTTTGGTTCGTCTCGGTTGGTCGGTCACTATTTGAGGTGGATTTGGTTTTAAAGTGACGGTTTTATGTGAAATGATGTTTGTTTTAGGTGGAAAACTTAGTCGCGTCATAAATCATGCATGCAATTATTAAATTATGCGTAGGATTGAAATTGTTTTATTTAAGTTATTTTAATGGTGTTTTAATTTGTATAAAAAGTGAAACCCATGTTTGGAAAATGTTTTGAGTTGCGTTTGTTTTTTTTAAAAAAAAAGAGAAAATAGAGTATGTTTTTAGGGTAAAGCCTTGTTGTACATTCTAGAAAAGTTTCACTATTTATTGAAATGTTTTATTTATTGGTGAGTGTGATGCGAATGATGATTTGGGAAGGTTTCAGTGTGTGCTTGGTTTTTCTTTTGATTTATGTGAGTCCCGTATACCTTTTTGGTCGTGCTTTGGTCCTTTTGCATTAATTGTTTTTAGGTATTGTTTAATTATTGTAGGGTGTTGCCCTGATGTGGCCGTCAATCCCCTCGCTAGGTTCGCAAAGGGTGCCTCGGGTCACGTCGGAGCACGCTCCGTCCGCCGCCGCCGAAGGCGAAGTAATTCTGATTGCTTCGGATTGTTCGCCTTATTTGCGAGGCACACCTCATGTTTTGGGTTCGTTTCGTTTCGTCTGCACCGTTGTCGAGGTGGGTTTTACTCTGTTTATTCATTTGGATTATTTTAAGACATTGTTACTGTGTTTTAGATGCTTTGCGTTGTTGTAGTGCATTGTCAAGGGTTTTCCGTGATGTTGCGGTCGTCGTCAAGTGGCGCGTACTTGTGCGCAAGTTGGGACGTACCGCATCATTGTCATAACTGAGCTGCGAGTCGAGGTAGGTCCCCCATTGCACTTACCTTTAGATTTAGAATTTATTAATTGCTTGTTGTTTTATTAATTTTTAATGAATTAGAAATAATATTAGATAATAAAACTTTAAATTATTATTTAGTGAGAAAATAGCTGTTTATTTTATACCGGACACTTGTGACATTTTCTTGACGGGCGGACACCCAGTTTTGAAAGAATGCCCATTTGGCCTTTAAACATAATACACGGAACTTCAAATGTGCTTCTAGTTTTAAAGATAAATAATTTCTTCTGAACAAGTGTTTTGAGCTTTTTGAGAAATGAGGTTTTACTTTAAAATTGGTGAAGGCCCGTTTGGCACTTTAATGAAATGGATTATCTTGGAAATCCCACTCGGGGTGATCTTTGGTGTGCGTTGTTTGCGTGAGCTTTATGTGATGTTTGTGCATCGTGACTGATTTATTTACATTATAGAGGCACCCCCTTTTTATTGCTTGTGTTGACATGGGAACCTGGCATATTGAGTGAATTTTCTGAGAACGATTGCTGCACTAGTTTAGACCACGCACTGGATAGTGGCCCCATAGCAGGGGAATACTGAGTTATTGCTGCTATGGGGATTGGGCCCCTCTGTTAGGCCATACAGGGCTATGCCGGGTAGTATTATGGGAGTTATGACGTCATCGAGTTATGGCATGCCTTCAGGATGAGTCACATGTATAGTATGTTCTGGATTGTTCACGATCTCCTAGGTTCGACCCATGTTTATTTTAGTGTTTATTTGTATGTGGTGGACGATTGAGAGGTCGAGTTCGGTAGCTGACCCATGTGTGCCACTTTTACCATTGCCCTTAGTTTGTGTTGTGTGTGATTCTCCTTTTTCCAAAAAAAACAAAAGTTTGGATTTCTAAATTGTTCGCAAAGTGTTTTGAAAATGCAATGCATCGGTTTCTTTCAACATTAAACTTGTTCTAAATTAAAAAGGGCAATGGACTGTTACTTGTTTTAGAAATGAGCGTGTGTGGGAACCATATTTTTTATAATTTAGTTCAAACCTGGAATTGATAAATTCTTTATTTATTGGTATGTGCCTTGGGGATAGATTTAGTCAGGCCTACCTACTGAGTTTTAATACTCATGCCTATAGATCTTTTCTGTTTTTTGTTTTTGTGCAGGTTACAGCTTGGGTGCGTCCCCTTGGGTGACGTTTGGTTGTGAGTTGGAGAGTGACCTGCGAGGTCACACGGTGATAGTGGTTGTCTCTTTCGGTTAGTTTTATTTTCTTTTGTTCTTAGTTACTTTACATTATTTATTTTGCGCTGCTCTGTTTAATTTTCCTGCTGCTTTAATTAATTATTTTTACTGGGAAAAATCGTTCCCACAACCTCTGTTGATGCCCTGGCACTTGTCGCCAGCCCGGGAGGATCGGGAGCGCCTCTCGGGTCATGTCACAGACCGGCTCGGGTGACCGGTTCAGGGTCGACCCGAGTTGGTTCGTGACAGAATCTTATTAAGAATACGAGGCAAAGGGATGAAATTGAGTCTATGGAATGGGACGAGTTCAAGAACTTATTTTTCAATAAGTACTTCCCTCGTATTCTCCGAACAAAGATGGAGAAAGAGTTTCTTGAACTGAAGCAAAGGGATGATGAATCTGTTGGTACCTATGAATCAAATTTTACAAGACTTGCAAGGTACACTTCTGGTATTATTATTCAACCGGAGAGTAAGATCGATCAATTCTTTAGTGGCTTAAAACCATGTCTTCAAAGGGCGTTAGCCATAAGGGACTTCAATAGCTACGAGGAAATCGTTCGATGTGCTCTCAAAGTCGAGATGGAGATTGGAGTAACCCATCAGTCACATGGGTTTGATAAGAAGAGGAAGATGGAATTCAAAGGAAAATCTAAAGAGCACACTGAAAAGAAGATGAGCTTTCCCTTATGCTCAAAGTGTGGAAAGAAACATGGAGGGAGTTGTCTTAAAGGGACAAGTAAATGTTTCAAATGTGGAAAGGAAGGTCATCGGGCATTTGAATGCTGCGATAATGGGAAGAAGATGTCTAATGATGCAAACAAAGGAAGGGATACACAGAATGAACCTACTACACTTCAATGTTTCAAGTGCAAGAAGATGGGGCATTATGCCAATCAATGCCCAAATCCAAGGGTTGATGATGATGGTCGACGTCAACAAAATCTTAAAGCTAAAGACAAAGGAAAGTCACATGCAATTTCTATCAGCGATGTGGAGTACTATAACGAAGTGGTGAAAGGTACACTTACCATCCACTCTAAAGTAGCAAATGTTTTATTTGATTTTGGATCCACCCACTCTTTTATTTCTGAAAAATTTTCAAAGGGTATCACCGTATTACCTCAACAATTAGATGTTGAGTTAGTAGTGACAACACCTAATGGCACAACAGTCACATCAAAAGTTTATAATTCTTCTCCGATCGAAGTTTGTGGGAAAGTGCTTCCTGCAAATCTTGTGATCCTTACTTTAGTGGAATTTGATGTGATTCTTGGAATGGATTGGCTTTCCCTACATGGAGCTCATATCAATTGCCAAAGAAGGGAAGTCACATTTCATATTCCAGATCAATCTACGATCGTCTATCGATGCAAGGATGAATATAACCTTCCAGTGGAAGTTTCTTCCATCTTATGGGTATTGATTCCACTAAATGAAGGTTATTTATCTCAAATGGTTGGTGAGAAACTTACGAATAAGAATATGCCCATCGTACGGGAGTTTGATGATGTCTTTCTGGAGGAATTACCGGGTCTTCCACCAAATCGTGAAGTTGAGTTTTCAATAGAACTCGTACCGGGTGCTTTGCCTATTTCAAAGACACCTTATAGAATGGCCCCAATTGAGTTGCAGGAATTGAAGAAGCAACTCCAAGAGAATCATGATAAGGGATTCATACGCCCTAGTGCGTCACCTTGGGGATCACCTGTTCTATTTGTTAAGAAGAAAGATGGATAAATGAGACTCTGCATTGATTATCGAGAACTTAACAAGATCACTATCAAGAACAAATATCCTCTCCCATGCATTGATGACTTATTTGAATAACTACGCGGAGCTCAATACTTTTCCAAGATTGATCTTTGTTCAGGGTATCATCAATTAAGGGTCAAAAGGGAGGATATACCAAAGATGGCTTTCCATACAAGGTATGGACACTATGAATTTATAGTGATGCCAATTGGTCTTACTAATGCCCCTGATATCTTCATGGATCTAATGAATAGAGTCTTTAGAGACTATCTTGATCAATTTGTGGTAGTCTTTATAGATGATATTCTTGTCTATTCAAAGGGCAAGAAAGAGCATGAAGATCACTTGAGAATTATATTGAAGACCCTGAGAAAGGAGAAGCTTTATGCCAAATTTACCAAGTGTGAATTTTGGCTTCAAAAAGTTGCATTTTTGGGTCACATAATCTCAAAAGAGGGGATATCTGTGGATCCAGCAAAAACAGAGGTTATCGAAAGATGGTCAAGACCAACAACAGTAACTGAGATCCGAAGTTTTCTTGGTTTGGCTGGATATTATCGACGTTTTGTAAAGGATTTTTCACGATTATCTAATCCACTCACCAAGTTGACTCGGAAAGGAGTTAAGTTTGTTTGGACAGAGGAATGTGAAGAGAATTTCAAGGAATTGAAAAGAAGGTTATCCAGTGCACCTGTTCTCACACTTCCTTGTAGTGGAGAAAGGTTTGTGATCTACAGTGATGCATCCAAGAAGGGATTGGGGTGTGTTCTTATGCAAAATGATATGGTGATAGCTTATGCCTCACGACAGTTGAAAATCCATGAGCAAAATTACCCAACACATGATTTGGAGTTGGCTGCGGTAATCTTTGCATTAAAGATTTGGAGGCATTACCTTTATGGTGAAAGGTGTGATATTTATACTGATCATAAAAGTTTAAAGTATATTTTCACACAAAAGGAGTTGAATATGCGTCAAAGAAGATGGTTGGAGCTGATTAAGGATTATGACTGCACAATCCATTACCACCCTGGGAAAGCAAACAGGGTGGCAGATGCATTATGTCGACAAGACCATGCTAGTTTATCCATGATGAGGATCACAAAAGATCCAATATTGATGGATTTACAAAGGATGGATCTTGGAATTATAATTGAAGGGGAACAATATTATCTTTCTCAAATGAATGTTCAACCATCTATACATGTGAAGATTAAAGAGGCATAGAAAGAAGATGCTGAGTTACAAAAGAAGGTGAGAAATGTTCCTGAATTCAACCTTGATTGTGATGTGATAATAAAGTTCAGGAATCGGGTTTGTGTTCCTCCCATCCTCGAATTAAAGAAGGAGCTGCTGGATGAGGCTCATAGTTCTTCATTCTCTATTCATCCTGGAAGCACGAAGATGTATAGGGACCTGAAAGAGTACTTCTGGTGGGATGGCATGAAAAGAGATGTTGCTGAATATGTCTCTCGATGCTTGGTTTGTCAACAAGTTAAAGCTGAGAGACAGAAGTCTAAGGGGATGTTACAACCATTACCCATACCCGAATGGAAATGGGAAAACATCACTATGGACTTTGTCACAGGACTTCCTAAAACATCCAAAGGAAATAATGCTATTTGGGTCATAGTTGATCGTCTTACAAAGTCTGCACACTTTATTGCTATTAGAGAGGATTTCTCTCTAGATCAGCTTGCCAGGATATATGTAAAGGAAGTGGTAAGATTTCATGGAGTGCCACTTTCTATTATATCTGATCGGGATCCGAGATTTACCTCGAAGTTCTGGCGAAGTCTTCAGCATACTCTGGATACCGAGTTGAGTTTCAGCACTGCTTATCATCCCCAGACAGATGGTCAGTCTGAAAGAACAATTCAAACCCTAGAATATATGTTGAGATCTTGCTCTATGGATTTCAAAGGAGGTTGGGATCAACACCTACCTTTGGTGGAATTTTCTTATAATAATAGCTTTCACTCCAGTATTCAGATGGCTCTTTATGAAGCTCTCTATGGAAAGAAATGCAGGACTCCAACTTGCTGGGATGAAGTTGGGGAAAGAAAGCTATTAGGACCTGATCTCATTGATGAAATGGTAGAAAAGGTCAGATCTGTTCAACAACACATAAGAACAGCTCAGAGTCGACAAAAAAGTTATGCCGACAACCGGAGAAAAGACCTAGAGTTTGAAGTGGGTGATAAAGTGTTCTTACGAATATCTCCCTGGAAGAGGGTTATGAGATTTGGAAAGAAGGGGAAGTTGAGCCCTAGATATATCGGTCCTTTTGAAATACTGGATCGTGTTGGAAAGGTAGCTTACCGATTGGCGCTTCCACCGAATCTCTCTCAAGTTCACGATGTGTTCCATGTATCTCTCCTGAGAAAGTACATACCAGATCCTTCACATGTACTCAGCTCAGAAGTTGTACCACTGGAGCAAGATCTTTCTTATGAAGAACAGCCAATAGAGATTCTGGATTGTAGCGAAAAAGTCCTACGAAACAAGACCACTCGATTGGTGAAAGTTTTATGGAGGAACCACCAACTTGAAGAAGCTACATGGGAGCTTGAGGATATGATGAGGGAGAAGTATCCTCATCTGTTTGTTACAAAGTGACAAATTTCGAGGGCGAAATTCTTTTTAAGGGGGGTAGAATGTAACACCTGAGATTTTTATGAGTAATATTTTGTTTTTATGTATCATCAAAGGAATCTTTCACTACATAATAGCTTGGCTTACTTTACACGCAATCGCGACCTTCCTCGATAGCTTGCGTCGTACGCAATACTGAGTTTCACTAAACAACGATATGCTATTAAAATATTATTAAAACTAGCCGTTATGAATAGTAATAACCACTTTTTGAAATTTTATAAATTTTATCTTTCAAAATGGACTTCATTTTTGGATTCGGAATACCGAAATTAGCCTAGGGTGAAATTTTGGTATTTTTCTGAAAACTTTCAATTTTTGATGAATAGTGAAACCACTAAGTGGTAGGTTAAAAACTGAATTTTGCATAAAACTTATTTTTACCGCTTCTGTGAATGGAATTTCGAAAATCCGACAGACAGGGTTGATATCAGTAAGTAAAATGTGGTTCAATGAGATAAAAATAATTTTTTGGTGAATAGTAACTTTTTACTTTTTTTACCGCGGTTAATAGTAAATAGGGGTAAATATGATATTACTATTACCCTAACACATGTCCTAATTCTATTGGATAAGTATAATTCGACCAAAAACAAACTTAGGAATAAAATATGACCATTTAGGCCCACTTGGGTTAGATTAGGACATTTATTATTAATTTATTTAAAGAAGGGTTAAAATAGTTAAAATCAATGTTTAATAAGAAAATCATTTTTAATATGGGGTTATACATAAGATATATTCGACTATAAATATTCATTAGAAAGCTAAAAAGATTTCCTACATAATGGTTTTTTATTTGTAATTTTTAGACATTAAATAATTTAATTTATTTATGACACAATAATGATGCAGTAATTATCTTATTAATGAAATATTGACATAATTGATGTTATAAACACCAAAATAAATGTAATTTGAGACTTTTTATGAATTAAACTAATTTTATAGGTTACTATGATATATTAGTGTTTATTTAATCAACTTGGTTCGAACATATAATTCTGTTATGACTTTCACAAAAATCATATATCAAATGGTGTCAAAATTGACACAAAATAGTTTTTAAATCAAATATTATATTATTAATTGTTATTTTATTCCAAAAAATCTAAGGTTCGGCCACATGTCTTAGATAATGATATATATATTAATAATAAACAATTTGGGGTTCGTTTGGCATGTTATAGTAAGTGTATTAACCATATAGTGAAAGAAAACAAAAAGACACGATAAAAGTTAAATTATTTAACATAGAATTAAATCTAATTGATAAGGTTAAAATAATACCCTAAACTTGTCTAAATCCTATTGGTTGATAGGATTTAGACACATCCCCACTTTATATTCGAAATAAGACCCTTTGGAACCATTATAAAACGATTTTGACTTTAATATAAAATAATATTTTGAGATATTCCTAAGGTGCCCCTCTCCTCCCTTATAAAAGGGCACCTCCTCCCCCTCCTCCTCACACCAATTTGAGCTCTCAAGCTCGGCCAACCCCTGCCATGTTCTCCTCTCCACTTCCCTAGAATAATCCTAGAGGACCTGGTCTTATTCAAAGACCAATCCTAGTTCCCTAAGTGGAGGATTCAAAGAGGCGTTCCAAAGAAGAGGTAATATCCATTACCGATCTTTTCAATTTCTTTCTTCTTCAACTTCTTCTTCTTTAGTTGTTTCATTATAAAGTAATAACATCAGTATTACTGACATACTGATATTTCATTATAAATATGAAACAACCCTAATTCACCTTCTATCCATCCTACGGAAAAATGAAATCATCGCGCGTGCGTACGTACAGAATACCGTCTCCACGCCGTGGTGTAATCTATTTTCCACCATCACCTTACAAGGATGGGTATAATGGTGTAATGAGTAACTATTTATGATTATTATAAAGTAATATTGATACTGAAATAATATATATATACTCCAATACAATTCCACGATCATAGGAACGATATCATCACTCGTGCGTACGTACGGAATACCGTCTCCACGATGTGAAGTGACTCGTTCTACATGATCTTCATTTCATAATGATTATATAAATGAATTGAATGAATTAATATGATATATAATACACTAATACCATTCTGGAAATGAGGTATCTATAACCTAAAGATAAGAATAAGAATTTATTTGACAAAACACGCATAAGAACAAAAGGCAATAAAGACCCGAGTAACAAGTAACAATGAAATATTACCAACAAGAAGATAATAATATGACCATATATGTTATCATATCAATATGTATGATTCTTTAATAAGTCAATAACATTATTTAAACCATTATACAGGAGCTTCGGACACGTACAAAGAAAATCGGACCTAAGGTAAGGGAAATATCACAATCTCATTTTTATCCGAGATTGTTTATTCGTAAGTATTTATTGGGGGTGTATTTTATCATCCACATCCATGTTCCCTCAATATGTAATATTGTTTCCATCCACTTAAAATAGTTTAAATCCAATTTTACCCTTCGGTGAGTTTTTAGTAAAGAATATGAAAGGAATCTTTTGTCGTTTTTTCGTACGAGGTACTTTTTGAGTTTTCCGACAAAAGTACGAAGAATGTTTTTTTAACTTATACGGCATGAATGGATTCTTAAAACATTATTTCCAAGAAGATTCCTTTACAAGTATTCAAGTTTATTTTTAATCAACTTCTTTTAGTTTAAAATTGTATGACATGTTAAGAAAGGAAAAGTGTTTTTGAAGTAGAAAGGATATTTTCCTCAAGAATGGAGTTCAAGTATTTTATCAAAATTATTTTCCATCTAAGATAATAAAAGGGTTCTGTTTTTATCCCTATTATTACATGGATTTTATTATGTTGTGATGGAAATATTTTTATGAATTCCTTTATCTTATATGAATTGTTTTATGATGTCATGTTGTTTAAGAATCCCATTTTTATTACATGGGTTACGCTATGATTTATGATTTATGATTATGTGGCACACATAAGAAAGGATTCATTATAAGATGGGTGGGACCTATATCTCCCTCCAATGAATTGGGTAAAGATTTTATATCTCATGAGATAGACATGGCTGGAACGGTAGGTTATACCGGTTCAGTGAAACAGGACTGGAACGAGGGTGACTCGGTTCAGAAAAGGGACTTTGTCCACTAAGATAGTCTTGGCAATGAGTCATGACTAACAAGAAATGATTTTCCATGATTATGTGTGCATGCCACAAAGTTTCAAGTTTTATGTTATGATTATGGGGATCTCATTTTCACTTCTATGATTTAATCCATGTTAAGATATTATGATCTCTTTTGCAGGTTATGCTTTTCAAAAAGATATGATATGATTTTTACTTCCTTTATTTGCCCTTGCTGAGCATTTGAGCTCACCCTTTTATGTTTTCTTTTCCCCAGGTCAGGAAGATGGATATTAAGTAGAATATGCTAAAAGGGACCCTAGATATGATGAAATAAATGGGAGACACTGTAGAAGATTTATGAACTAGTTGTTTATGTTTCCCAGTTTCTAAAGACACTATACCTATACGGTCCTTTGTGGTTTTGTCATATGTTGTAATAAGTGTGCTTCAATTTTGAAGTATTAACAATGTATGTAAAGTATGGGTCGTTATAATTATTATAAAACTAGTTATTGTTATCCATGTGATTATTTATATTATTATATCATCCATGGATATATTCCCCTTTTATAATATTATTTATATGGAATATTTGATTATTTTGTATCTTTTTCATATTATTAATTATTTATTTATTCTATGATAGATTCTATTGTACACTTTCTTTTACTGAGCATATAAACTCACCCTTTATTATGTTTTCCTTTCCCCAACATACTTAGAAGGGATTTATGAAATATTTTTGGGATATATAGAATAAATAATAAATTTATCACTATAATTTTATGTTTTATTTCAGGTTTTCAAATTTAATGTAAGAATCATGCATGCATCTAGTAACCTAAGACTGATAAACTATTGGATCCTTAACGATGTGATCTATTGTATCTTCAGCCAATATATTATGATAACCATAATATATAGGATACTGGAGTTAGGGTGTTACAAGGTTTCTCAAACTATGTTTCTTTCCCATGTATTATGCCATAGGTCCTCTAATGAGACTTGTATGGTTGGTGAAAGGTTTGGACAACTGTGTGCAATGCCCAGTTTATTAAAAATTGGAATTGAATATTTTTATCATCTTGAATTAAATCCCTTTGGGGATATATTTACCACTCATTTTATTCCCTATAGATATGTGCACGCCCCTGGCTCCTCTTATTCCTTTTATGATTCCTTGGTAGTTCATCAAGGTTTGAAATTGATTGTTCAAGGTAATCTCTCTGAACCTATTTCCTTATTCTATTTATTTATTTTCATTTATTTTTCTTTTCCCACTATCTAATTAGAGACCTAGTTTTAGTTTTTTCTTGATTTTTTAGTTTAGGGTTTTTTTAGGTTTTTTTGTTCCTCTTGGTCTCTTGGGGATTTTTTGACCATGTTGTGGTGATTTAAAACCACAATTGTTAAAAGAAAAATTATCTAAGGTAGGTGGTCGTTTTCATAGCTACATAAAAGTATAACTATTATTTATTATTGATTTCATTTATTTTTATTAGGTGTTTTGAATTTTTAATAAAGTATATCTAGTAAATTTTATAAAATGGATGTTTTTTCTCTTTAGTTTTCATCAAATTCTAATGGATTTTCCCTTTTTTCTAAAGTATAATTTTTTTTGTAAATAATTTCACACCAAGTGTTCATGTAAATTCCCAGTTTTATCTTCAATATCATTTCTTGGATTTTAAAGGGTGTTTTAGTTTTTAAAACAAATTAATCGAGTTGTCTCCTAATAAGTGGGTGTGCTATGAATTTATAAAAGAGGGTTATACCTCATGCATTGGATGTTTTTAGTGGAATTTCTATATTTGGGTTTAAAATAATGTTTAGTGAATTGATTTTTTAATGGATGATCATGAGGCCTAAATCACACATTCTGAATGATTTCTTTAAAAAATAAAAACGCTTGAAACATGCTCTAAGTGTTTTAGAAATTAAATAGTTGGTATGGTATGTATGTGATGGTTCTTGGTGAATGGGATTAAGTTTCTTTAATTATTTTTTAATGAAATTGGGGTTTTTTTTCTTGAGATTGTATTAGAGGTGTGGGTGTGTCTTGTTTTTAAATGGTATAGTATATATATTAATCAGAAATTATTGCTTAACTCACCTCCATTTTCTGATTTCATGGTAATCCATGGGTAGCTAGGTGGGAAGTCCAAAGGAACTTGTTAATATAGTTCATGATCATTCTCTGGCTAGTTTCTTTAAGATACATTCCATTATAATTATGGAATTATGGCCCTTGGTTGGACTAGTGAGGGTGATAACAAGTGTCAAGATATGTTATTTATCATCCAGCACTGGCCTTGTTTAGTTTTTGTATGGCCTTAACCTGGATTTTTCCAATATCTCTTATCTTCCCATGAAAAATACTTTTTTATGTGAAATATTTTCTAACACGTAATATAATTATTTTTAAATGGGTTTTGTTAGTACATTTTCATTTCCCCATTCTAAAAGTTTCTAATTTATTGCATGCCTCTCTTATTTAAAATTTTTTCTCAAATGGTTTCATAAAAATGGATATGGTTGTTTTGAAAAGTAAAATGGGTTTATGGGTTATTGGATTTGATTCTTATTTTCAATGGAAAAAAATGACTACTTTTATATTTTTACTTTCAAAATTTAATGGGGTAGCTTTACTTTTAAAGGGTATGCATGGACTAGATGGTGGTTTCCTAATGGACTATACATCTTATACTTATCATCATGATAGGTTTATTGGGTTTTTCAAAGTCATAGTAGAGGGTCATTAGGTTTGATTTCTGGTTTTGTATGGTGACAAATAAATGTGTCTCACTTGGTGTATGAAGATAGTAGTAGAGGAATTTATTTTCTTTTGTATCTTTTATGTATCATCCTTTTAATATTTTATTCTTTTAATTCTACACATTGTATCATTTTAGTGATCTTATTTGGGGCATAATTGTTTTATTTTTCATTATTTTTTTATCCTCATGTCCTGCATTTACTATAATTCTACGTTTGTTTTTTTTATAACTAATTATTTTTTGAAATGGTATTCAATGTATGGAGTTTTCGTGTTGGATTTAGAGTTGAAAACCATTTGTTCTATATTTATTTTCAAGAAAAATAATTCTCAATGTGCTCTATGAGATTCCCTGATACTTGTCACTAATATGGGAGGATGAGGAATGCCTATCTAGTATACCATGGGCTATCTTGGGAGCCCTGACCAAAGGGTGGCCTCTATTAGTTCATGATAATAGAGGAGGATCGATGCTATTATTATTAAGCATGTTCATGGGAGGATTCTCTCTTAGGTATTGATATAATTCTATCTTTTGTTTATTTTTTACAACCAACATATCCCCATAGAAATTTATATAACTATGTATTTATAAATCAATTCTAGGGTTTAGTAATTGCACATAATCCCTTAGGCAATCCATTGTCCCTTAGAAAATATGATGTTTAATAATAATATGATTAATATTATCATTTACTTGATATGAACAACAACTGAATATAAATAAATATAATTTGTTAAATATATAAATTAAGACTTATTGAAATGATATTTAATATATCATTTATATCTATACCATTAAACTCTATACGTATATCCTCGATATTTACCAAACTTTGAATAATAACTATTAATTTCATAATAAAATATTATTTCATTATTTATAGATAAATATCCACTAAATATCAAAAATAAATATTTATTATTATTCAAATCATATATAAATTATTTTGAATAACTAGTGATCGAATCATGGTGATAAATCCACACCAAATAATTATTAAAACAAAATGTGGGAAAAATATTAATTCTAACTTGTTAAACTAAAATAGATTTTAATAGAGTTTATAAATACATTTAGTGAATTAACCTCTGTGACTATTTCTCATTGGAATTAGGTCAAATTGGTCTAAAATCCAAGTATAGAATCTTACAACATTCTAAGACACCCACTGAGAAATAGGTTAAATATTGCAACAATAATAACCCCATGCTAATGTATAATGTGTAATATAATACCATTTTCATGATGTCTATTCAGGACGGTTTCACACTCATGTCATCAAACTATATTCTTGATATTTCATTCATTGTCATTCAAGAAATGAACACATTGATATAAATTTTATGTCCATGGACTTGATCAGACATTTGCATTTCCAATAAAGGGACTGAGATATTAACTTAAATTAAATAAAATAGGGGAAAAATTCTTTCTCACATTATTCAATAATGCAACATCAGTCATGAGAAACCAAACAAACCCATATTTTCCATAAAAATATATCATTATCATCTATAGTAATACATCAAAGTATGCGACTCATGATATGAATTAATAACAATATTCAAGTCTAAATATCATTACAGATATCCCTATATATGAATATCCAATGATAGATATAAATTTTTATTTCTTACTAGTGGGTCAAGTTATCATAACCTCAATATCTTATATACTAAGGATTAACTTCATGATAAGATATCATGACTCGCCTTCACCAAGATGAGGGAAGGGATTGAAAATTGTCAGACCCTTCCTTATTCAAGTTGAAGGAGAGATAATGAATCCCAAGTCACACCTTCAATAGGCCAGGAGTGGTGACTAGCACCAAGGGTATAGAATCTCACATAATATGGAAGGAATTACCCTTTTTGTAGAACAAGATCAGAATATAAAATGGTAAATCCCAAGCAACTCCAAATATAGAAAATAAAAGTAAATCCTAAAACCCTTTCTCCATATGCATGTTCAAAATAAAGTGAAACAAAGTACAAGAAAAATCCAAAGGAAAGTACTAAAAGAAAGAAAGTAAGCAATGATGACTATCCTGGTTCCCAAGCTAGTAAGGTATGACACAGTCCTCAAAGTCCTCCTGGAAACCTAAAAGCAGTTTTATATACATAGGGCGAGTATACAAGTATACTCTATAGGGAAAACAAAGAGCTCTCATGCGCAAGTGGGGATGAATTCTAATGCCCTGTAAGAAAGTAAAAGTAACCAAAACACCAAACAAGGAAAACTACCCACTCATCCTCACCAAGTCACACTTCCCAAATAATGCAAACCAAGTAAAATAATATAAATAGAACATTGATATTTTATTACCCTAAACCGCTTTACCACTGGTTATTTAGAACATTCTATGTGTCAGACCTCCCCCACAGATCTCACTATAGTCCCACTACCGCCCCCAAAAACAATCATATGGTACATCCCAACTGTACATTCATCCTTCACACAAACACTGGGGCCACCACAAACACAGATAACCATGCCCGCAGACACTTGGTCCACAGCAACCACCACCACACCCAAAGACACATGGGCCTTATCCCAAAGACACTTAGGAAAACAACCTTCCTGCACACACCTGGGCTAACCACCACAACACCACCCTACCTGAAGAGTCTTGGGCCATAATAATCCTTGGTTCATCATAGTATATGTAACGCCCCGACCCCAGTTACCCAAAGTCGGTGCATTATTTTATACATTGGCATGATTACAAGGAATCAAGTCCTGAAGGACCGATTGGTATACCAGTCTTGAAAAATATATTACATACATTAACATTACATTACAATTTCAAACATAAAACACAACATAAATATTTATTTTAGAACGTCATTATTCCCTTTAGCTTAACGCTTCATATCAATCATAATACACTTCTTGGAATCCTGTAAAAATGAAACATAGAAAAGGGTTATCTCAAACGCTCAGTAAGGGTAAGCAATACAGCGTAAGATAACATAAATATTAAGCATGGTGAATAATTGAAACCACATGCCTTTAACAATAATAAACATGAATACTTTTATGGAAAGAATATGAGCTGAGTAAATAATGCCATAATAAAACATATCATGGGTATTCTACTAGTCTAATGACCACATGAACCGTCAATATTATTTTCATAATGAGGGAATGTATAATGTCAGACATTCTGAAACATTTTGTCAAGGCCTCATCCAAGACGTCTAAAAATTATTAAGGCCTCGACCAAAACCATATATCAAATTGGGAAAGGGCCTCAGCCAATTCCACATCTAGTTGTCTCATGAGACCTACCAATGTATCTAGGAGCTATTGCAGGCTCCACCCATCACTTACTAAGTCCAATACATTCCTCATATGAAAAGGTTGAAATATAACATAAACATTCGTATTAAAACTAGCATACTAAAAGTCAAAAATTTATCCACAAACCATGAATGGTATAAAAATACCATATCCATAGTTAAAAATATCACCAAACCTTCAATACAAATGGAAGATCTGTATCATAATAAATCTACTTCAAACAAGTTTAAAATCCATCAAAGGATGTTGACATAGATGAAAATGATTTGTAAAAATCTTTGAGAGAAATATCCCATTTTCATGAAATCAATTAAAAGTTACACAATTTAGAAAGGAATACATTTGAATAAATTTTTTAATCAAAGTTTCCCATAACACTTTGAAACATTTTAAAGGAATTAACATTTTTAAAACATTCATGTCCATATAAATAAATCCTTAAAAACCATATTGAAAATAAGGACATTAATGAGAATGATTTAGAAGAATAAATATTTAAAACATTTAAAATGATATTTTAGTAAAAAGTATCTTAAAATAATCCCTTTTTAAAACTCTTTCATGAAACATGGACATGGATAATAAATATTTCCATGTAGATACTTACGTAAAAACAACCTCAGATAATAAAGAGATTGTGAAATTAAACCTTACCAATTTGGCAGGTTACGAAACATGCACCCCATGAAAGAAGTATCATATAATGAATATGTAAATACACATAAATTAAATTTTATTACACAAAGAATACAATTATGGGTAGTACATACACCACACAAAAGGTAATAGTGGCAATATGGAATGAATCTCACGGAAATAAAGAGTGAGATGAAAACCCCTTACCTTGCACTTTCCTTTGGTCGAGGGTACGTTTAACCTCCTATATAATGACCATAGTATGTTATTAAATTATAACATAACCATATTCATATTTATTATGTCATACATGATTCTTTATGACTATATAATACCCATTTAATAATGATTTCATGTTAAATTTTCATTTTGTTTAATAATTGCTTTCTTTATCGTATGTGTTTTGACTTGTTATTCTTGATCGTGCCATTTAGATCATGATTTAAATGATTCCAGAATATAAAATTTGATTTATATATAATATTTATTTAGAATATAAATATTTATAATAGATTTATATATGAAATGGAAGGCACCATTTATGAAGACGTTAGGTCGTACGTACGCATAAACATTGTTTCTGTTTTCATATCGTATTGAACGGAAGTAAGTGAATAAGATTTTTGTAAGTATACATACATACATACATACATACATACATACACACATATATATATATATATCCAGTATCATTATTATTTAATATATTACATACATATTAAATATATATATTTTTATAATCATCGTTGAATGGTGAACATGGAAATGACTCTCATCGCATCGTGGAGATGGTAATCCGTAGGTACGCACGAGAGGCAATATCATTATTTTGATATAAAATAGTATTTAAATAGATGTTATATCATAAATAAATAATAATTAAAATTTTATATTTATTATTTACATCAATTATACATCATTATTATACCCATCTAAATAATAATGTATTGAATAACAACTACACCCCGACGTGGAGACGGTAAGCCGTACGTACGCACGTATGGTGAAATGTCATTCATAGGATGGATAAAATAATGAATATGGTTATAAAATATTTATAATAACATAAAATTATATATAGTATACTGGATTTATTGTTTTATAATGGAAGCAACAAAGAAATAGGAAGTGGCAGAAGAAAAGAACTTGAAAGAGGTGATGAAATATTTACCTCTTCTTCGGGTTCTTCCTTTTGATTTGATTAAAATGGATCATTAGGTTGGCTTTATGATAAAAATAAGGCCTCTAGGATCAATTTAGATAAGTTGGGAGGATATTTGGGTAGGGGTTGGTCGATCCAAATGGCTTTGGAGGTGTGATTTTTAGAGAAGGGGAAGTTCCCTTTTATAAGAGGGGTGAGGGTCACTTTAGGAAAATATTAAAGTATTAATTTATTATACAATAATTTTCAGTTTATAATGGTTAAAAATGAATTTATTTCAACAATTAGGTGGTTATGGGTCTAACTAATCTCAACAAAAAGGATTTATACAAGTTTATGTTAACATGTTAACCTTATCTTTTAGATTTAACTCTTAGTTAAGTAGTTTAACTTTTACCTTGTCTTCTTGTATTCTTACTCTATATGGTCATTAAACTTACTCTAAACTTCCTAGAGAACCTCAAGTGGATCATTAATGAAACATATAATATTATTTATTCCCTTTGGCCGAACCTTATATTTTTTGGAATATTATATCAACCAATAATATATTATTTGTTTTAAATATTAATTAATGTCAATTTTGACACTATTTGGTATTTTGGTTTTGTGAAAGTCATCATAACTTGATTACATCGAAAAAGATAAATTTAATCAGACATAACATGTCATATTCACCTAGAAAATTCGTGTATGTCATAAAAACTTTGATATTATATTTATTTTAATATTTATAATACAATTTATTTGATTCTTTCATTAATAGGAAAATACTACATCATCATTGTGTCATAAATAAATTTAATTATTAAATGTCTAAAATTTATAAATAAAATACCATTATGTAGAAAATATTTTTATATTTCTAATGAATATTTATAGTCGAAAAGATAACATGTATAACCCTATGTAAAAATTATTTTACTAAAAGATATGTGCTTCTGTCATTTTTGTATTTACTTTAACTTAATTAATATAAAGTGTCATTATCACTTTAAAGTGGCCCCATGAGGTCCCAAAATCAACCCAAAGATGTCCATGGTCGTACATTTATCATACAATAGTGTAAGGACACGTTTTAGGGTAATTAATTATTATTATAATATTATTTGTTACCCTTATTTACCGGATTTACCCTTTAACCATGATAAATAAAATATTTACCAAAGTAATTATTCAAATTGTATAAAAATAAAATTTAACTATTTAAAAAAATTTCACCTCCTGATTCTAAATATGGAATCCATTTTTATAAATTCAAAACACAGAAGTGGCAGAAACTAATTTAAAATTAATTCCTGTTGTCAAAACAAAAAGCGTGTTTTTAAGAAATAATAACTATCAAAAGATTGACACTTTCTTATGTCTAGTTTAAATGCGAAATTAAGTCCAATGACCAAAATTGGATTAAATGGTAAAAATATAATATAATTATACTTTAAAACCACTAAAATGCATAATTTATTACTATTAATTATTTTGATTAAAAAAGTTGTTTTTAATTAAAATTTAGTAATTTTCACTATTCATCAAAATATGAACGTTATCAGAAAATTAGAAAAAAATCACCCTAAGATAATTTTGATATTTTAAATCCAAAAATTAAGTCCATTTGTAAAGATAAAATCTATAAAATTTCAAAAAGTGGGTATTACTATTCATAACGGCAAGTTTGATTGGTTGTGGTGTGTTAGAACTCGAAGTTGCGTATAACACACGCTATTGTAATATTCAAGGAGAAGTGTACCATGGAAGCATGGAGTTTTAATTTCTCCCCTCCTTCAATAAATTGTGTCCTCATATTTTTTCTCGGTATTGGAATCTTGGGGTTGACATTTCAAAATATCTTAGTTGAAATCCCACATCGAAAAATGGATTAATGAGGCCTCTATTTAAAATAAAGAGTGGTAAGTATGAAGGTTACAGAAAATAACACATATTAGGGTTTCATGTAGGAAAACATGGATATGGAAGAGAAATATAACCATTAATATCTTATGGAGAGTGGTAGAGAACATGGCTATGAAAAATCCAACAATCACAAAGCCATAAATTTGTGATGATCTAAGGTACCATCTAGGACAACATTTTTGTTCTAAGTTCCTTTTCTTAATATTGAGGAATTTATTTATGAGATTGGATAAGATAATAAGAAGATATACTTACTTTATAATTAGAGTTTTATCCATTAATAAATTTCTACCACAGACTCATCTTTAACTCCAAAACATAATACAACTCAAAAATACTCTATTTATCCTAATCATATAGGGTTCCAAATATAAACATATTCCATTTAAATGATGAAAACTATTTTGTAACTACCAAGGAATTCATGTAGGCTAGTGTTAGGTAATAAAGGCCTGTTGTACTATGATTGTGGGTTCGATTACGGTAGCGTTGTCTGATGTGACGGGTTATCACCCAAACCGCAGGTTGTCCTTTTCCATAGACTATACTATTATAATATTCCAAAAATAATAATTAGAAATGTTTTAACCTTCAACAATACTATCCAAAGTTCAACTTAATCCATTACAAACATTATAGTTATCCAAAATACCTCTGTCCAGGCTCTCTGTAAAAGGTAACTAAATTCCAAAATCAATTGTAACATCCGATTCCCAAAACAAAGTAAAGTTTCTCTTATTGTTATATACTGAAAATATGATTACCTTAGTCCTATTAAAACCTTAATGAAAAAAAAATTACAGTAGTACAATCCTTATATATATCACAATATTCTTATAACCAGAATATAGTTATTAAATCCAAAAACACAAATACAATAATTATTTAACTTCAACTGTAGTAACAGCATAAGCTTGGCCTTGCTCCCTTGGCCTTTTCTGAGGTAAGTTTACTTTCCACTTAGGACATTCATATTCATAATTCCACATTTCTCTACAATTATACCATTTAACGTTGACAACAACTTTCTTTCCCTTGTAATCATGTGCTTGGTGGCCTTTTTCACAACACTTGTAACAGACTCCCATTTATTTTAGGCAAGTACCAGGGTGTTTATTCCCACAATTATCAAATAATGGAAAATCCTTATCTCCCTTTTTCACATTACCTGTCTCTTGCTCCACCATTTTCTTCTTCTCTTGTTTTACTTTATTGTCATAAGATTTATAGAATTCCTTTTTTGTCTTGATAGCACGTGAGACAATATATTCATATGACGAGAAGGATTATGATACTAAAGCTCGATGGAGAAATGTTTTTAACCCATCAAAGAAATGATCAATCTTACTTCTTGGGTTAGGTATATAATTTGCATCATGCCTTGCTAACCTTGTAATGTTAGCCTCATACTTTTCAACATTCTCATCCTCCTTTTGCCTCAGACTGAGAAATTGTCTTTCCATATCCGCATGATGGTCATGAGGAAAGTATTTTTCTAAGAAAATATCTTTAAACTCCCTCCATTCCATACTTGATACTTCCACATCCTCCTTTGTGTTTTGAATCAATGAACACCATTGACCAGCATCTCCAGTGAGGCGACAAACTACCATGACAACTTTTTTCCTTTCACTACTCCCTAAAGCCTGAATTATTTTCTCTAGGGAACTTATCCATTTCTCAGCTACCAATGGATTTGTTTTCGCATTGAATGTTGGTGTTTGTTGCCTCATGAAGCAATCTAACATTGATCCTCCGCATTGTGGATCAGGGTTCTCTATACGGGTAAGGTTATTATTCATAACCTGAGTGAGTTGTCCCAGTATGGTGATAAGCTGATCAGCACCAGTTGTATCACCATATCCACTATAATTTTCTTGAGTAGGAGGGAAATACCTACATGGAGTATGTGTGTTGATACGATTTCCATTCCTTCCACTAGGTTCCATTTCTAAACAATGGCATAAACTAGATTAGTTTATGAATCGAAATACATAATTCTAAACTTGTAAAATTCCTAATGTAAATTGAACAATTTATGGATACAATCCATAATCATAAAAATGTTTTCTTTGAGTAAGTATATACTCATAAGCCCTTAATAATGGTTTGTAAAGAAAATTAGAATTATCCTAAGCATATCCCCCGGGAGGGTCGTAACTGAGAGTGCAGCAAGGCCCATCGTCGTGTACCAGTTCCCGTTCGAGTCTAGCTCAAAGAAGTGTTTTCAGGGTTTACCCCTAGGTACATCTGTGCCAGAGCCACCTCTACCTGCTCATATCTAGACAGAGATGTATTGCTTGGAAAACTCACAAAATCTCTATAATACCAAAATTCTAGGAAGTTCGTCAATACTAATCCTCAAAGTATATCTTATGGCTATGTGATTTAATTAGAGTTTATCTAAATCTAGTTTCCAATATTTTTACTAAACTTCCTCTAATACCAACTGTAATTCCCTGACCCTAGTTACACAGAGTCAGTGCTTTATTTTAATACATTGGCATGATTACAAGGAATCAAGTCCCTAAGGACCGATCAGTTTAGGAGTCTTGGAAAACAGATTACATACATTAACATTACAATAAAATTTTAAACATAAAACACAGCGTAAATAGTTCATTGAGAACACCATTATTCCATTTAGCTTAACCCTACATATCAATCATAATACACTTCTTGGAATCCGTGGAAATGAATCATAGTAAGGGGTGAGCTCAGATGCTCAGTAAGGGTAAGCAATACAACGGAAGATAACATAAATATTAAGCATGGTGAATAATTGAAACCACATGCCTTTACCAATAACAAATATGAATAATTTTATGGAAGGAATACGGTCTAAGTAAATAATTCCATAATAAAAATATCATGGATATTCTACTAGTCGAATGACCACATGAACAGTCAATATTATTTTCATAATGAGGGAATGTATAATGCCAGACTTTCTAAAACATTTTTTCGAGACCTTGGCCAAGACGTATAAAAATGATTAAGGCATCGGCCAAAACAATATATCAAATTGGGAAATGGCCTCGGACAATTCCATGTCTAGTTGTCTCATGAGACCTACCGATGCATTGAGGAGTTATAGCAGGCTCCACCAATCACTTACTAAGTCCAATACATTCCTTATACAAAAAGGTTGAAACATACCATAAACATCCGTATTAAAACTAGCATACGAAATGTCAATACTTTAAACATAAACCATGAATGGTATAAAAATACCACATCCATAGTCAAAAATATCACCAAACCTTCAATACAATATAGTAGATATGTATCATAATAAATCTACTTCAAACAAGTTTAAAATCTATCAATGTATGTTGACATAGATGAAAATGATTTATAAAACTCTTTGAGAGAAATATCCATTTTTCATGAAAACATTTAAAAGTTACACAATTTAGAAATGAAGACATTTAAAGAAATTTTTGAAAACATTCATGTCCACTTTGAAAACATTCATGTCCCATACCACTTTGAAACTTTTTAAAGGAATTAACATTTTTAAAACATTCATGTCCATATAAATAAATCCTTAAAAACCATTTTGAAAACATGGACATTAAGGGAAAAGATTTATAAGAATAAATACTTAAAACATTTAAAATGATGTTTTAGTAAAAATTACCTTAAAATAATCCCTTTTTAAAACTCTTTCATGAAACATGGACTTGGATAATAAATATTTCCCTGTAGATACTTAAGTAAAAACAACCTCGGATAATAAAGAGATTGTGAAATTAACCCTTACCAATTTGGTAGCTTACGAAACATACACCCCATGAAATAAGTATCATATCATGAATATGTAAATACACATAAATTAAAGTTTATTACACAATTACATACACCAAAAAAGAGGTAATAGTGGAAATATGGCATGAATCTCATGGAAATAAGGAGTGAGATGAAAACCCCTTACCTACACTTTCCTTTGGTCGAGGGTACGTTTAACCTCTTGTATAATGACCATAGTATGTTATTAAATTATACCATAACCATATTAATATTTATTATGTCATAAATTATTGGTTTATGACTTTATAATACCCATTTAATAATGATTTCATGTTAAATTATCATTTTTTGTAATAATTGCTTTCTTTATCGTATGTGTTTTAACTTGTTATTCTTGATCGTATCATTTAGACCATGATTTAAATGATTAAATAATATAAAATTTTATTTATATATCATATTTATTTAGAATATAAATATTTATAATAGATGTATATATGAAATGGAAGGCACCTTTTATGGAGACGGTAGGCCGTACGTACGCATAAACAATGTTTTCGTTTTCATATCATATTGAACGGAAGTAAGTGAATAAGATTTATGTAAGTACATATATACATACATATACATACATATATATATATATATCATGTAGCATTATTATGTCATATATTACATACATATTAATTATATATATTTTTATAATCATCGTTGAATGGTGAACATGGAAATGACTCTCATCGCGTCGTGGAGATGGTAATCCATACGTAGGCACAAGCGACAATATCATTATTTTGATTTATAATAGTATGTAAATAGATGGTATATCATAAATTAATAATAATTAACATGTTATATTTATTATTTACATCAATTATACATCATTATTATACCCATAAAAATAATAATGTATTGAATAACAACTACACCACGACGTGGAGACGGTTAGCCATACGTACGCACGTATTGTGACATCTCATTCATAGGATGGATAAAATAATGAATATGTTTGTACCATATTTATAATAACATAAAATTATATAGAATATACTGGATTTTTTTTATAATGGAAGCAACAAAGAAAGAGGAAGTGGAAGTGGAAGAAGAAAAGAACTTGAAATAGGTGATGAAATATTTTCCTCTTCTTCGGGTTCTTCCTTTTGATTTGATCAAAAGGTATCCTTAGGTTGGATTTAAGATAAAACTAAGGCCTCTAGGATAAATTGAGGTAAGTTAGGAGGATATTTGGGGAGGTTTTGGTCGAGCCAAGTTGATTTTGAGGTGTGATTTTTAGAGAAGGGGAAGTGCCCTTTTATAAGAGGGGTGAGGGTCACTTTAGAAAAAGATTAAAGTATTAATTTATTATACAATAATATTAGGTTTATAATGGTTCAAAATGAATTTATTTGAATAATTAGGTTGTTATTAGTCGAAATAAACTCAACCAATAGGTTTTATACAAGTTTAGGTTACTATTTTAACCTTATCTTTTAGATTTAACTCTTAGTTAAATAGTTTAACTTTTACCTTGTCTTCTAGTATTCTTATTCTATATGGTTAATAAACTTACTCTAAACTACAAGAGAACCTCAAGTGGAACATTAATGAAATATATAATATTATTTAAGACCTTTGGACGAACATTATATTTTTAGGAATATTATATCAACCAATAATATAGTATTTGTTTTAAATATTAATTTATGTCAATTTTGACACTATTTGGTATTTTGTTTTTTTGAAAGTCGTCATAAATTGATTACTTCTAAAAAGATACATTGAATCAGCCCTATCATATGATATTCACCAATAAAATTCTTGGTTTTTATAAAAACTTTGAAATTATATTTATTTTAATATTTATAATACCATTTATTTGATTCTTTCATTAATAGGAAAAATATTGCATCATCATTGTGTCAGAAATAAATTTAATTATTCAATGTCTAAAAATAATAAATAAAATACTATTATGTAGGAAATATTTTTATATTTCTAATTAATATTTATAGTCGAAGATATAACATGTATAACCCTATGTAAAAAAATTTTTTACTAAAAGATATGTGCTTGTGTCATTTTTGTATTTACTTTAACTTAATTAATATAAAGTGTCATTATCACATACAAGTGGCCTCATGAGGTCCCAAATCGACCCAAATATGCCCATGGTCGGACATTTGTCATCCAATAGGGTTAGAACACGTTTTAGGGTAATTTAATATTATTATAATATTATTTTTTTACCCTTATTTACAGAATTTACCCTTTAACCATGGTAAATAAAATATTTACCGAAGTAATTATTAAAAATGTCTACATATAAAAGTTACCTATTTACACAATTTGGACCTCCTGATTCTAAATATGTAATCCATTTTTCTAAATTCAAAACACATAAGTAGTAGAAATTAATTTAAAATTAATTCCCGTTGTCAAAACAAAAAGCGTGTTTTTAAGAAATAATAACTATCAAAAGATTGACACTTGCTTATGTCAAGTTTAATTGTGAAATTAAGTCCAATTACCAACATTGGATTAAATAGTAAAAATATAATCTAATTTAAATTTAAAAATTCTCAAATACATAATTTAATACTATTAATTATTTCGATTAAAAAAAAAATTTTTCATTAATATTTAGTAATTTTCACTATTCATAAAAATATGAAAGTTATCAGAAAAGTACCAAAAATTTACTCTAAGATAATTTAGATATTCAAAATCCAAAAATGAAGTCCATTTTGAAATATAAAATGTATAAAATTTCAAAAATGGAGTATTACTATTCATAACGGCTAGTTTGATTGGTTGTGGTGTGTTAGAACTCGAAGTTGCGTATAACACACGCTATTGTATTATTCAAAGAGAAGTGTAATGTGGAAGCTTGGGGTGTTATATTCTCCCCTCCTTCAATAAATTACATCCTCACAATTTATGATCGGTATTGGAATCTTGGGGTTGACATTTCAAAATATCTTAGTTGAAATCTCACATCGAAAAATGGATTAATGGGGCCTCTATTTAAAATAAAGAGTGGTAAGTATGAAGGTTACCAAAAATAACACATACTAGGGTTCCATGTAGTAAAACATGTATATGGAAGAGAAATATGACCATCAATATCTGATGGATAGTGGTAGAGAACATGTCTATGAAGAAGCCAATAATCACAAAGCCATAAATTTGTGATGATCTAAGGTACCATCTTGGACAACATTTTTTTCTAAGTTCCTTTTCTTAATGTTCAGGAATTTATTTATGAGATTAGATAAGATCGTAAGGAGATATACTTACTTTATAATTAGAGTTTTATCAATTAATAAATTTCTACCACAAACTCATCTTTCACTCCAAAACATAAAAAAACTCAAAAATACTCTATTTATCCTAATCGTATAGGGTTCCATATATAAAAATATACCATTTGTATGATGAAAACAATTTTGTAACAACCAGGGGATTCATTTAGGCTATTGGTAGGTAATAAAGGAATGTCGTACTATGATTGTGGGTTTGATTCCTGCAGCTTTGTCTGATGCGACGGGTTATCACCCGACCCGCAAGTTATCCTTTTCCCAAGACTATAGTATTATAATATTCCAAAAATAATCATAAGAAATGTTTTAACCTCAAACAATACTATCCAAATTTCAACTTAATCCATTACAAACATTATAGTTATCCAAAATACCTCTGTCCAGGCTCTCTGTAAAAGGTATCTAATTTCCAAAATCAATTATAAGATCAGATTCCCTAAACAAAGTAAATTTTCTCTTATTGTCACATACTGAAAATATGATTAACTTAGTCATATTAAAACCTTAATGAAAACAACAATTACTATAGTATAATCCTTATATATATAACATTATTATTATAACCAGAATATAGTTCTTGAATCCAAAAATACAAATACAATAATTATTCAACTTCAACTGTAGTAACAGCATAAGCTTGGCCTTTCTCCCTTGGCCTTTTCTGTTGTATGTTTCCTTGGATATTAGGACATTCATTTTCATAATTCCCCATTTCTCTATAATTATAGCATTCAACATTGAAAAAAACTTTCTTTACCTTGCAATCTTGTGCTTGGTGGCCTTTTTCACCACACTTGTAATAGACTCCCATTTCTTTTAGGCAAGTACCAGGGTGTTTCTTCCCACAATTATCACATAATGGAAAATCCTTCTTTCCCTTTTTCCCATTACCTGTCTCTTGATCCACCATTCTCTTCTTCTCTTTATTTACTTTATTTTCATAAGATTTAGAGAATTCCTTTTCTGTCTTGATAGCACATGAGACAATATCATCGTATGACGAGAAGGATTATGATACTAAAGCTCGACGAAGAAATGGTTTTAACCCATCAAAGAAAAGATCAATATTACTTCATGGTTTACCTATATTATCTGCAGCATGTCTTTCTAACCTTGTAGAGTTAGCCTCATACTTTGCAACATTCTAATCCTCCTTTTGCCTCAGACTGAGAAATTGTCTTTCCATATCCGCTCGATGGTCTTGAGGAAAGTATTTTTCTAAGAAAATATCTTTAAACTCCCTCCATTCCATACTTGAAACTTCTTAATCCTATTTTGTGTTTTGAATCAATGAATACCATTGATCAACATCTCCAGTGAGGCGATAAACTGCCATGACAACTTTTTCCATTTCACTACTCCCCAAAGCCTGAAATATTTTCTCAAGGGAACTTATCCATTTCTCAACTACCAATGGATTTGTATTCCTATTGAATTTTGGTGTTTTTTCCTCATGAATAGATCTACCATTGATCCTCCACGCTGTGGATCAGGGTGCTCTGTATGGGTAAGGTTATTATTCATAACCTGAGTGAGTTGTCCCAGTATGGTGATAAGCTGGTCATCACTCGTTGTATCACCAGCTTCACTATAATTTTCTTGAGTAAGATGTAAATCCCTACATGGAGTAAGTGCATTGATATGTTTTCTATTCCTTCCACTAGGTTTCATTTCTAAACAATGGAATAAACTAAATTAGTTTATGAATCTAAATACATAATTCCAAACTTGTAAAATACCTAATTTAAATTGAATAGTTTATGGATATAATCCATAATCATAAAAGTGTTTTCTTTGAGTAAGTATATACTCATAATCCCTTCATAATGGTTTGTAAAGAAAATTAGAATTATCCTAAGCATATCCCCCGGGAGTGTCATAACCAAGAGTGAAGCAAGGCCCGTTGTCGTGTACCAGTTCCTATTCTATTCTAGCTCAAAGTGGTGTTTTCGAGTTTTACCCCTAGGTACATCTATGCCAGAGCCACCTCTACCTGATCATATCCAGATAGGGATGTATTGCTTGGAAAACTCAAAAAAATCTCTATAATACAAAAATTCTAGGATGTTCTTCTATACTAATCCTCAAAGTCTATCTTATGGCTATTTTCTCTAATAAGAGGTTATCTAAATCTAGTTTCCAAGATTTGTAATAAACTTCCTATGATACCAACTTTAACACCCTGACCCCAGTTACCTAGAGTCGGTACATTATTTTAATACATTGGCATGATTACAAGAATCAAGTCCCGAAGGACCAATCATTTTAGGAGTCATGGAAAATAAATTACATACATTAACATTATAATACAATTTCAAACATAAAACACAGCCTAAATAGTTCTTTGAGAATTCCATTATTACCTTTAGCTTAACCCTTCATATCAATCATAATACACTTCTTGGAATCCTGGGAAAATAAAACATAGAAAGGGGTGAGCTCAGATGCTCAGTAAGGGTAAGCAATACAATGGAAGATAACATAAATATTAAGCATGGTGAATAATTGAAACCACATGCCTTTACCAATAATAAAATCGCATACTTTTATGGAAGGAATAGAGCTGAGTAAATAAATCCATAATAAAACATATCATGGGTATTATACTAGTCGAATGACCACATGAACTGTCAATATTATTTTCATAATGAGGGAATGTATAATGTCGGACATTCTAAAACATTTTGTCAAGGCCTAGGCCAAGATGTCTAAAAATGATTTAGGCCTCAGCCAAAACCATATATCAAATTGGGAAAGGGCCTAGGAAAATTACACATCTAGTTGTCTCATGAGACCTACCGATGCATTGAGGAGATATAACGGGCTCCACCCGTCACTTACTAAGTCCAACATATTCCTCATACAAAAAGGTTGAAACATAACATAAAAATTCCTATTAAAACTAGCATACGAAATGTTAATACTTTAACCATAAACCATGAATGGTATAAAAACAACACATACCTAGTCAAACATATCACCAAACCTTCAATACAATATGGAAGATGTGTATCATAATAAATCTACTTCAAACAAGTTTACAATCTATCAAAGTATGTTGGCATAGATGAAAATGATATATAAAACTCTTTGAGATAAATATCCCTTTTTCATGAAAACATTTTAAAGTTAAAAAATTTAGAAAGGAAGACATTTAATGAAATTTTTTAATCAAAGTTTCCCATACCACTTTTAATCTTTTTAAAGGAATTAACATTTTTAAAACATTCATGTCCATATAAATAAATCCTTAAAAACCATTTTGAAAACATGGACATTAATGAGAATGATTTAGAAGAATAAATATTTAAAACATTTAAAATGATGTTTTAGTAAAAATTATCTTAAAATAATCCCTTTTTAAAACTCTTTCATGAAACATGGACATGTATAATAAATATGTCCATGTAGATACTTATGTAAAAATAACCTCGGATAATAAAGAGATTGTGAAATTAACCCTTACCAATTTGGTAGCTTACGAAACATACACCCCATGAAAGAAGTATCATATAATGAATATGTAAATACACATAAATTAAAGTGTATTACACAAAGAATACAATTATGGGTAGTAAATACACCACAAAAAAGGTAATAGTGTCAATATGGCATGAATCTCACGGAATTAAGGAGTGAGATGAAAACCCCTTACCTTGAACTTTCCTTTGGTCGAGGGTACGTTTAACCTCTTGTATAATGGTCATAGTATGTTATTAAATTATACCATAACCATATTAATATTTATTATATAATACATGATTCTTTTATGAATTTATACTACCCATTTAATAATTATTTCATGTTAAATTATCATTTTCTTTGATAATCACTTTCTTTATCGTATGTGTTTTAACTTGTTATTCTTGATCGTATCATTTAGATCAGGATTTAAATGATTCCAGAATATAAAATTTGATTTATATATCATATGTATTTAGAATATAAACATTTATAATAGATTTATATATGAAATGGAAGGCACCGTTTATGGAGATGGTAGGTAGTACGTACGCATAAACGATGTTTCCATTTTCATATCGTATTGAACGGAAGTAAGTGAATAAGAATTATTTAAGTAAATACATACATATATATATATATCCAGAAGAATTATTATTCCATATATTAAATACATATTAAATATATATATATATATATATATATATTTATAATTATCATTGAATGGTGAACATGGAAATGACTCTCATCGCGTCGTGGAGACGGTAATCCGTACGTACGCACGAGAGACAATATCATTATTTTGATTTAAAATTGTATGTAAATAGATGGTATATCATAAATAAAGAATCATTAAAATGTTATATTTATTATTTACATCTATTAGACATCATTATTATACCCATCCAAATAATAATGTATTGAATAACAACTACACCATGACGTGGAGATGGTAAGCCGTACGTACACACGTATGGTGACATGTCATTCATAGGATGGATAAAATAATGAATATGGTTGTACCATATTTATAATAACATAACAGTATATATTATATACTGGATTTATTGTTTTATAATGGAAGAAACAAAGAAAGAGGAAGTGGAAGAAGAAAAGAACTTGAAAGAGGTGATGAAATATTTACCTCTTCTTCGGGTTCTTCCTTTTGATTTGATCAAAATGGCTCCTTATATTTTCTTTCTGATCAAAATATGGAATCTAGGATCAAGTGAGGGAAGTTGGGAGGATATTTGGGCAGGTTTTGTCTAAGCCAAATGGCATTGGAGGTGTGATTTTGAGAGAAGTGGAAGTGCCCTTTTATAAGAGGGGTGAGGGTCACTTTAGGAAAAGATTAAAGTATTAATTTATTATACAATCATATTCTGTTTATAATGGTTCCAAATAAATTTATTTATATCCATAGTTTTTTATGGGTCTAAATAATCTCAAAAAATAGGTTTTATACAAGTTTAGGTTACCATTTTAACCTTATCTTTTAGATTTGGCTCTTAGTTAAATAGTTTAACTTTTATCGTGTCTTATTGTATTCTTACACTATATGGTTAATAAACTTACTCTAAACTTCCAAGAGAACCTCAGGTGGCTCATTAATGAAATATATAATATTATTTAATCTCTTTGACCTAACCTTACATTTTTAGGAATATTATATCAACCAATAATGTAGTATTTGTTTTAAATATTAATTTATGTCAATTTTGACACTATTTGGTATTTTGTTTATGTGAAAGTCATCATAACTTGATTACTTCGCACAAGATACATTGAATCATCCGTAACATGTCATATTAACCTATAAAATTCGTGGATTTCATTAAAACTTTGAAATTATAATTATTTTAATATTTATAATACCATTTATTTGATTCTTTCATTAATAAGGAAAATATTGCATCATCATTGTGTCATAAATAAATTTAATTATTCAATGTCTAAAAATTATAAATAAAATACCATTATGTAATAATCCTTTTATCTTTCTAATTAATATTTATAGTTTAAGAGATAACATTTATAACCCTATGTAACAATTGTTTTACTAAAATATATATGTTTTTGTCATTTTTGTATTTACTTTAACTTAAGTAATATAAAGTGTCATTATCACTTACAAGTGGACCCATTAGGTCCCAAAATTGACCCAAATATGCCCATGGTCGGACAGGTATCATCCAAAATGGTTAGTACACATTTTAGGGTAATTTAATATTATTATAATATTATTTTTTTATCCTTATTTACCAGATTTACCATTTAACCATGGTAAAAAAAATATTTACTGAAGTAATTATTCAAATTGCCTAAAAATAAAAGTTACCTATTTACAAAATTTGGACCTCCTAATTCTAAATATGGAATCCATTTTTCTAAATTCAAAACAGAGAAGTGGTAGAAATTAATTTAAAATTAATTCCCGTTGTCAAAACAAAAAAGCATGTTTTTAAGAAATAATAACTATCAAAAGATTGACACTTTCTTTTGTCTAGTTTAAATTTGAAATTAAGTCCAATGACCAACATTGGATTAAATGGTAAAAATTTAATCTAATTATATTTTAAAACAACTCAAATCCATAATTTATTACGATTAATTATTTCAATTAAAAAAGTTGTTTTTAATTAAAATTTAGTAATTTTCACTATTCATCAAAATATGAAAGTTATCAAAAAAGTACCAAAAATTCACCCTAAGATAACTTTGATATTATTAATCCAAAAATGAATTCCATTTTGAAAGATAAAATGTATAAAATTTCAAAAAGTGGGTATTACTATTCATAATGGCTAGTTTGATTAGTTGTGGTGTGTTAGAACTTGAAGTTGCGTATAACACACACTATTGTATTATTCAAAGAGAAGCGTACCATGGAAGCTTGGGGTGTTACAGCCTACCCAAATAATCTTGGGCTACCTAGGAGAGGGAGAAAAAATAAGCTAATAACCATCCACTCATAAGAATGTTGTGGAAAACACCATCACCCATGAAATGGGGGTGTTCGGCATGTAGTTATCAACATGGGTGGGGTGAGTATAAGAAACACAATAACCAAATATTATACATATAGGTAATCAAGAACTCATCCCAACATAGGGGTTCAAAAATAGACAATTGGACCATACACCACCACTCTTGATGTTATCCCTACATTCACAAATACGCAATAGCCACAACCAGAACACATCCCATTTCTGGGAAAAAATCCCCCATTGTACCTGTTCTCATTATCATGTTCAAGTGATTCCTTTTAAAACCTTCCTCCACTGCCGGGATACTAACAAGAATAACCACTAGCCAAAAAACAACTGAATGAAAAATATCCAAGCATGATTTGAAGCATTCACACCCAGTTCTCTTATAATATCACAACAACAAAAGGGATCCATGAGATCCCTTGAAGTAATGGAACCAAACCAAGCCCCAACATACCAGCTCCACACAACCTCCAATTCACAAAACAACAACTAGACAACCAGAGGTCCCATCCCCATTCAGGTCACCCCACAACTCATCAGATAGAGAAACCGTACATATCACCATAACAAAGCAAGAAAGTTTCAAACAAAATGACAACACCATTTATTGAGTTTCTTATTTATTTTTTGTTAACTAGGGTGATCGAATAGGGGATATTATTCCTCGAGCGTCAATTTAATCAACCAAGTGTATGTGATTAACTAGTTTCCATGTTATAGCCATTTATACAACAGATCATCCAGAAAATAGAGCTCCATTAATGCACAATAAAGGACCACCAACAGCCACAATTTTTAGTGGACATAATCCCATACAATTCAAAACATAAAAGAAAAGGTAACACAGAAACATCAACATCATCATTCCCACCCCTTTATTCTTTAAAAAGGTCCATTAATTATCTTCTTTAAAGATTATTTCATCTATCTCTCGAAGGATCGTCATCATACCCACCCCGAATGATGGAAAGTTAAAGAGAGATGAAGGAAAAACCCCAACTTGGTTGATCAAGGATCGATGTGTCCTCCTCATGCCAAGAACTATAGTCATGTGAGCAGTAGGAAAAACTCCACGAAGGATGAGCGAGAAGGGATATGGCATGGTCTCACAACTCGTCTCCCAAGGAAGGACTTCAAGCGCATCCATAGGGAACAAAAGAGACCTAGGAAAATGATTTTGGTGATAAAGTCCTGATCCAATAGTTATAGGATGTGAAATCTCAAAGTGATTAAAAAGAGGATCGTGGTTTAACTGTGTATTTTGGTGGTTTCACATGATAGAATTAATTTAGATTTAATGTTTCTCCTCATAGATGGTGAAGATAGATCAACAGATGGTTTTGAGTTGATTAATTTTCATTAAACATAGAAAAACATATAACATGGGTGAAATTGGAAACACAAAAAGCTAAAAAATGCGGCAAGGGGTGTGGCATGCCACACATTTTGGTAAGTCAAGGGTAACCCCATTATTAGGTGATTTAAAACATCATTTATGGGCTTAAAATGGACTTAAACCTCTTTAAAAATGGAAATAATACTTAAAATAAGCATTATAAGAAAATTAGGGAGGGAACCCCAACACCCCTCGGTGGCACGATTCAGGTGCAACACCAATAGGTGACACACTACCACCAACACTGACGCCCTCCTGACTCACCGATGGAGTCCAGGACACCCCAAAAACTATAATTTGGTAAATTAATGGACTAGGAAGGTCTCTACCAATACATAATATACCTATCAAATTATTTTGACCCTCGAGAATTCAAGAATAAACCCAAATAAAAGAGAAGAGTCCAAACAACCACCTCATAAGATACCTCTCAAGGACAAACCACAATGAGTTGTTCCAAGACTGGAATAAAACCTCAACATCCAGGAACAACTATCTATATATAACAACCCAAACATCCATACAAACCCCAAGGATCACATTGTCCTAACACACGAATCCGGGAGTTCTTTCCTCCATTTCAAGATACTATCCGGTTTGGGTGGCACTGACTCACCCACACAGGTTTAATCGCATATGTGCTAATGCATCTTGATTAGGAATCAAGTTCTCCATTCCCTACATATTGGGACTTTTCATACACATTCACAAATTAATGGAAAAAAATCATATAATATCCAAAAAAGGTCAGAATTAAATCACAAAAAGTCACAAAAACAAGAACATCAAGGAAGGATTAGAACAGTAACTCAAAACAGGTCTGTCTACCCATCTGTCTGAGGGTGGAAGTGGTTATAAGGCTTATCTAGGTTCTAAAAGCATGTTGTAATACCCTCCAGAATCATGAGGAAAACCATTCATCCCAATCCAAGACTATGGACCTCGTAACCCCATGCAACCACACCACCTCATCCACATATATCCATGTTAATTCATCCACCGCACTCGACTCCTTGATCGCCAGGAAGTGAGCTGATTTTTTTAGTCGGTCTACCACGACCCAGATAGCCTCACATCCTCATTGAATCATGGGTATTAATGTGATGAAATTCATCAGGATGTCATCCCACTTCCACTCAGGGACATCTAATGGCTACAAAAAACCTCCTAGGACGTAGTGTTCATCCTTCATCTACTAACACACTTGGCACCTTTCCACAAACTCCACCACTGCCCGTTTCACCTCGGGCCACCAAAAATGTTCCCTCCGGCCTCGGTACATCTTGTAAAATCTTGGTTGTACCGCTAGGGGTTAATTATGAAACTCATGGAGAACTCCCTCGCACATTATCTCAGGGACAAACAACATCCCATGGAAAAGCATCTAATGCTGACTATCCTCCAACCACCCTTCTAAAGCATTTCCCTGGTCAACCCGATCACACATCACTTCACTTTATGAGTCTCCCCACTGAGACTCCTCCACCTTTCGCAACAGAGAGGACTGCACTGTCATCTAAAATAGACATCCTCTTCCACTATCCACCCTTTCATCTAGGTGTAAGGTATCCAACTCCTCCATCGCCTTCCAAGCATCCACAAATTCCCAAACAGGTTCCCTTTGCAACTTCCTACTCAAGACATCGGCCACAACATTCACCTTAACTTTAGTATAAGAGATCTCGAAGTAATGGTCCTAAAAAAACTACACCCACCTTCGCTATCGCACATTCAGGTCCTGCTGGGTAAATATATACATCAAACTCTTGTGATATGTGAAGACCAAAAAGTGACCCCCGATGAGGTAATGATGCCACAACTTCAATGAGAACACTACTGGTGAAAGATCTAGGTCATGGGTGGTATAGTTATGCTCATTAGGACATAACTGGATAGACACATAAGAGATCACTCATGGATGCTCCATCATCACACACCCCAATCCAAGACCATAAGCATCACAAAACACCTCAAACAACACCCCTTCCTATGGACACCTAAGAACTAGAGCACTGACCAACCTTTCCTTTAGATATCTAAAAGCTTCTCAACACTGATCACTCCACACTAAGTCCTAGTCCATTCTAGTCAAAGATATAAAAGGAGATGAAGATCAAGAGAAGTTGGGTATGAACCATTGATAATATCCTGACAGACCTAGGAAACTATGAACCTCTGTCACATTCTTGAGTGTTGCCCAAGAAACAACTACTTCAACCTTTGACAGATCAACCACTACTCCTTGCTGGGACACCGCGTGTCTATGAAAATGCACGTCTCATGTCAAGAAATTTCACTTGGACAACTTCCCATAGATCTGGAGGTGTTAAAGGATCTTCATGACCATCTTGAGGTGCTCAGTATGCTTCTCCTCTGATCTTGAGTAGATCGGGATGTCTTCGATGAACACAATGATGAACTGGTCTAGAAACTTGTGGAAAATAGAGTTCATGAGACCCATGAACACAACAGGTGTGTTCGTAACACTGAACGACATGACTAAAAAATCAAATTTCACATTAGTACACCTAAAAGAATTTTTTGGGATGTAACCATCCTTCACCCTCAACTGGTGACACCCAGACCATAGCTCGATCTTAGAGAAAAACCTGCTCCCTTCAATTGGACAAAAAGGATGTCGATCTTTAGGAGAGGGTAACAGTTCTTAACTGTTACCTAATTTTGTATCTGGTAGTCTATGCATAAACCGAGACCACCATCTTCCTTCTTTGAGAACAAGACTGAAGCACCCCGTGGTGACATGTTGGGTTGGACAAAACCCTTCTTTATCAGATTGCCAATCTGAATCCACAACTCCCACAACTTAGAAGGCGTCATCCGATAAGGAGCCATAGAAATAGGATAGACATCAGGTTATAAGCCTATCCAAAACTCAATGTCACGTCAAGGGGGTAGAGTCACAACCTCCTTGGGAAAAACATCCAGTAAATCTCTGAAACTCTCAGAAATTCCATCATCTTATCATACATTGATTCTATTGACAGATCAGCTAACTTATAAAGAAGATTCTCCACACACCGGCTCCCCACCTAAAAATTCTATTCACCGAAAAAAGCCACACATCGACCATCCTCGTCAGAGAACATAAATCTTCTCCAAAATCATTCGATAACAGCGTGCATAGAAAACATCCAATTGGTTCCTTGGATGACATTGTATGGCTGCATTTGCGGCAGAAGGATATCCCCACTAGACTAGTGAAGACCCAATATCAGTCTACATCCTCAAAAAAAAACATCAAACATGTGAGTTTGAATCCCAACTGGAATACTCATCACCAAGGTCTTGGAGAGTCTCTCTACTTCTATGCCCAAGTCATGGGCTTGACTAGGTGTAACAAAGGAGTGCGAATCTCCTAAATCAAACATGGCACATGCAAGATTACTGAACAAGTAGATCTTACCTCGAATAACCAGCGAACCTACTGAATTTCTAACTTTGCAGCATGAAACTTCCCATGACAAGCTCTTCTTGCCCTCATCTATCAGCCACCTCCTCAACCACACCCTGGTTGAGGTCCCTGAGGAGCACCCCTAAGGTCGGCCTCCTCCAGCACCATCCACCCTCGATGGAGAGGGAGATCGCTATCCCTACTACTATAAATAAGGTCTGGCTGGAAAATGGTGATGCCTAGGTGGTCACCGAACCTACCCACCCCCGCTGTACTAAACTCAAACTGAGCACCAACTTTGGATGTTCCAAAAACCTCCACAAGAAAAGAACCTTGGTCCCATTCCCATAGTGAAAGGATGAGGAATGGTAGATCGATATTGGAACTATTGGGGCCTACTCCCTACTAGGAAAAACCTAGAAGGCCCTGATGGTGGAGGCCTACTGCTGATGGTCTTACCCTTTGATGATCTCAACTAGTTCCTCTCTCATGGCACACCTCCTAGCATGTGCATCCTCTTTACTACCTCATCCTTCTTCTGAACCTCTGTGTATGTTAGTAGAGTGAAAGGAGTAAAAACATAGTGAAGGGAAGGTTGGAGTGCCTCCTATAAGCGCCTTTCCCATGACTCCTAGTATGGGAAGAGGTCTGGAGAGAAACAAATGAGATCCTTGAACTTGATCCCCAACTCCATTAACAAAATACTCCCTTATTGTAAGGAGAGAAACTCTTACATATTTTATTCCTTCATCGTAGAAGAAAGGAATTCTGCTCAGAACTCCTCCTCAAAGTTAGTCCACAAAACATCAGTCTCAATCCTCTCTCCAAGGTAGAGAGTCCAAAACTAACAAACTACTACCCTCATCTGATTGACAGCCAACATAACCTAATACTCTCTCATAACACACATCAAGGTAAAGGTGATCTCTATATCCTCATGCCATCCCTTTATCCCCAAGTCAGAAACACTTCCCTCATACTTCCTGAGGATCTTTCACTGGAAAGAACGTAAAGTCTTCTGCCAATTTTCATCCTCTTCCTCTTGGTCAATCCTCTTCTGGTCAACCAGATCTTCCTCTTGGTCAATCCTCTTCTGGTCAACCAGATCATCCTCTTGGGCATCGATCAACCACACTACTCGTGGAAGTCATCTAGGTACCATAGATACAAGGTAAACAAGGAATGTATAAGGCAGAGTAGTGTAGAAGATTCCTTTTAAATTTTTCTTAATCTTTTTAATTATTTTAAATTCTCAAAACACCCAAGACACACAACAAAAAAGTCATTATGATGAATGTACCTTTCCTGTGGTCTCTACCCTATAATCAGTGTATTCTCACCTAGTCATTTGGTAGGCCTAGATTCCTTGAATCGGATCATAGGGGCCCTAAAATCTCATACCCTAGCTGATCTTTTCTGGCCTATTTCACACACCATGATTTTATAACACTATTTCCCTACCATCCCATCCAATTATCACTGTTCCTAACCCCAAACATCATCCTATTTCTCAACCATCTCCTCTAATACCATTATGTCATGAACTGCCTTCACTAAGGTGAGGGAAGGGACAAAAAATTGATAGACCCTTCCTTAGTCAAGTTGAAGGAGATATAATGACCCATGAGTCCCACCATCAATAGTCCCCAGAGTGGTGACTAGCACCAATGGTATAAAATCTCACATAGTATGGAAGGCATTACCCTTTTTCTAGAAAAATATTAGGAGATAAGATGGTAAATCCCAAACAACTCCAAATAAAGAATGTAAAAGTAAATCCAAAAAACCTTTCTCCACATACATGTTCAAAATAAAGTACTATAAAGTACAAGAAAACACCAAAGGAAAGAACCAAAATATAAAAAAGCAACAATGATGACTATCCTGACGCCCAAGCTAGTAGGGTTAGGCATGGTCCTCAAAGTCCTCCTAGAAACTTGGAAGCATTTTTATATATGTAGGGTGAGTATATAGGTATACTTAGTAGGGAAAAACAAAATCCCTCATGCATAAGTGGGGAGGCATTATAATTCCATGTGAGAAAGTAAAGGTCACCAAAACATCTAACGAGGAAAACTACCTGCCCAGCCTCACCAAGGCACAATCCCCAAATAACACAAACCAGGTAAAATAATAGAAATTGAAAATCAATATTTGGGTACCTATAACCTATTTTCCACTAGTTTTTTAGAACATCCTATGCGTCAAACCTCCCCCACATACCCCACTACAGTCCCACTACCACCCCCAACAACAACCATATGGGCCATCCCAACCGTACGTTCATCCCGTCCGTAAACACCTAGGCCACCACAACCACACATAACCACACCTGCAGACACCTGGGCCACAAAAACCACCACCACACCCAAAGACACCTAGGATAGAACTACCAATACCATGCTCAAAGACACCTGGGCCTCATCCCGAAGAAACTTGGTAAAACAACCTTCCCGCACACACCTGGGCCAACCACCACAATACCACCATGTCTGAAGAGTCTTGGGCCATAATAATACTTAGGACATCAACAATTTCCTGAATTATCATGTTCTACCTAGGAGAGGGAGTAGAAATGAGCTAATAACCAGCCACTCATAATAATGTTGGGAAAAACACCCTCCCCCATGAAATGGGGGTGTTCGGCATGAAGTGCTCAACATGGTTGGGGTGCATATAAGAAACAAAAAAACTAAATCTTATACATATAGGTAATCAATCACTCATCCCAACCTAAGGGTTTCGAAATAGACAACTGGCCCATACACCACAACCCTCACTGATATCCTTACATGCACAAATACGCAACATCCACAACCAGAACACAACCCATTTCTAGAAAACAAATCCCCTATTGTACCCATTCTCATTATCATGTTCAAGTGATTCCTTTTAAAACATTATTCCACTACCAGGAAACTAACATGCATAACCAAAAACCAAAAAACAACTAAAGGAAAAAATAGACAAACATGATTTGAAGAATTCACACCTGGTTCTCTTGTAATGTCATAACGACAAAAGGGATTCATGAGATCCATCAAAGTAATAGAACTGAAACAAGACCCAAAATACCTTCTCCACAAGGAATCATATTAAAAAACCGACAACTAGAAAACCAGAGGTCCCATCCCCATTCACATCACCCCACAACACATCAGATAGAGCAACCATACATATCACCAGAACGAAGTAAGAAATTTCTAAAAAAATAGCCAACACCATTTATTGATTTCCTTTTTTCTGTTTGGTTAATTGGGGTGATCACGTAGGGTTTCTTATTCATTGGGAATATATTTAATCAACCAAATTTTCTTGATTAACCAGTTACCATGTTACGGCCATTATACACGAGATCATCCAGAAAATAGAGCTTCATTATTGCATAATAAAGGACCACCAATGTCCATTATTTTCACTGGAAATAATCACATACAATTCACTACATAAAAACAATGGTAACAAGGAAACATCAACATCATCATTCCCACCCCTTTATTCTTTAAAAATTTCTATTCATTATCTTTGTTAAAGATTTTTTCATCTACATCTCAAAGGATCATCATCATATCCACACCTCATGATGCACAGTTAATGAGAGACAAAGTAGAAACCCCTACTTGTATGATCAATGATGAATGTTTCCTCCCCACGCCAAGAACTATGGTCATATGAGAATAATAAAAACTCCACGAATGCTTAGAAGGAAGGGCTTCAGCATGGGCGCATGACTCGTCTCCTAAGGAAGGACTTCAAGTGAATCTATAGGGAACAAAAGAGACCAAGTAAGAATATTTTGGTGATAAAGGCCTGATCCAAGTGTTTCGGGATGTGAAATCTCAAAGCTATTAAAAAGAAGATTGTGGTTTAGCCATGAATTTGGGTGGTGCATGCGATGGAATTAATTTATATTTAATTATTCTTCTTGGAGATAGTGAAGATAGACCAGTGGATGACTAGGAGTTGATAGATTTCTGTTAAATGGAGAAAAATATTTAATAGGGGAAAAATTGGAAACACATAAATCTAAAAAACATGGCAAGGGGTGCGACATGACACACGTTTTGGTATGTCAAGGGTCACCCCACTCTTAGGGGATTTAAAACATCATTTATGGGATTAAAATGGCCTTAAAACTCTTTAAAAAGGGTAAGAAGACTTAAAAGATGTATTACAGGAAAACAGGGGAAGGAACCCCGACACCCCATAGTGGCACTGTTTGGGTGCGGCACTTATCGATGAGACCAATCAGTGAAACATCGATAGGTGACACCCTTTCACCAACACGAATTCCCTACAAACTCGCTGATGGGGTCCATGACACCCCAAACACTAGAATTTAGCAAATTAATGGACCAGGAAGGCCCCGACCATTACATAATAAGTCTTAATGTCTTATGAGTCCCTAACCCTAATATCATGTATCATCTATGACCATTAGATAATATCATCCAGTTATAGAATGTGTATTTAATAATAATATCATTTCACTTTAAGTTTCTCATCATAGTGGGGAAATTTTATGACCTTTCAGCACAATAGGTTCCCTTATGAAATTATCACATAAATGTCACATAAAAGAACATTCATCACGTTATTAGATATAAATTAATATCCAAGATCATGAGTATTTAAGTAATATAATGATCGAAGTAGTTGGTTCTTGGGTACCAAATCCAATAGTCTCCCACTTTCACGAGATTGAATTACTAAAACTTGATTTTTTATCCTCACATGTTAAACATGTTTCTATTTTGGCGTGACTATAGTTGTTAATCCCAACATGATACATATGGTTGGTATGCTCACTGTGACTTCATCTCATTAAGAAAATATCTCAAGATATGATATCACAGAGTATATATATTTTTTCCTATGTAAACCGTGATATCTTGGATAATATCAAATTCATGGTTCATTACAACTTGATTAAAGTTCACTATTTGGATACAATTTTAAAACCTAGATCAAATCATTTCTAAACTTTCCTCCTAAGATGCATCAAAATCCACAATGTACTTGGTATAATATAGATATATAATCCATTGACTATTTTATTATTTAATATTACTTTAGCCTTAATATGATACTAGATCATACTGATATAATAAAGACCAATTTTATATCCCTTTAAAATTAGTATTCTCATTTCTCTAATTACCAGGAAATCATCCAGATTTACTTTCTCAATCATTGTCGGATAGTTCTGAATTCCAACCTATGGTTTCAAACTGTTATTTTTTTTTATTTTCATTTTATGATTTATACATAAGAAATATCAAATGTGCATACATATCAAGGAATGTGAGATAGATTTCCCAAATAATCCTTGTTATATATAGTCTATATATTACAAGAATATCATGTGACATTGGAAACAATTTGGGTGTATTTTTATATATTTTATTTTTTAATACCATGCCAACTATGTATAATGACATGGGTCAAGTAACCGCTTGATATAAACTAGTAGATATTATTCCATTGAACTTGTGTTTCATCTTAAGTAATCTTGGGGAAATTAAAAATTAAGGATTAATTAACCATAAGAATAATGTATTGTTTTTCTATATTTTATCAGACATATATTTCTTGAAAAGATATAGATCTCCCACTAACCTATTATATAAACATAACATCAATTTATTCTGAATGAATATACAATGATCACTATACATGTTTTAACCAATAAATGAATCATTGAAACTTTCATTCCATATTGGTTTTCTTTGATGTTGTTAACCTTTCTGGTTTTTTCATATAGGAATGTTCCATTAGGTTATCACTAAGATAGCTATATTTGAAATCTGAATCCCAATAAAATTATCATAGAATTTTCATATGTTAAGTAGAATTCAGATGGGGTTTTACCCTGATGGTTGGAGTAAATGTTTTCTCATAGACTATATCTAAGACATTATTTAATCCTTTTAGTGATCAATCACATATTATTGGTAATTAATTGTGCCATAAAATTATTGTTTACAATTAATACTCACCATCATTATCAATTTTAGAAAACATCCAAAATATAATGCCCTAGAATTTTGGTACTTGGAATCTGTTATTGAATTCATGAATACTTGTTAATTATAGCATATTTCACTTTACTACTCCCTATATGATTTATTAGTCTTAATCAATAGTATCCATCACCCACCGTAGTGATTATCTAAAACCAAAATGTATCACACATAATAGTGAATATATTTTATTGAATTTTGGTTTTAATATCCCTATATAGTATGTGTTTCAAAAAAAACTCCTCTTATTAATAAATGTGGAGTTTATTGTTCTTATTCCAACTAATCTGCATATAAAACCTAGAATTCTCCCACTATATCAAAAGAGATATACTATCCTACTATAAGTATATTCAGTTATGACTAATACTTTATATATTCAGGATTTTATTATCCTAAGTTACTATATGATAAATAATTGAGATGCACTTTTTATTTATTTTATTGTCCATTTGAAGTTGATATTAACTTACCAAATGATTAAAATTATAACATCATAGGTTTTAGCTTAATAGATTCTAAACATATCATAACTTATATGATATCCCTTAGTCAAATTATTTGGAACATGGTTAGTTTCTATACTACTATTTTCAAAACATGCTTGACAAGAATCATAAAATACTGCAACATATATATGAGAATCCCTATTGACCTTCATTATCACTAAGATGATAATAAAGCTATGTGAGTTTAAGAAAATCCATCATTCTATATTAAATTATCGATTAATACATGGTTAAAATATAATATGATATATCATCCTGGATGATCCTACATTCTTTACCAAGTGAATTAATTACTTCATTGAGAATTCTAAAAATTTATTAATGGAATCTCAAAGAGTGTAGGAATATACCTCTATATTCACCTTGAAATAATTCAAGCTATCAAGCTTGTACCAACTCTAAAATCTTTGTATCTTACCATTATATTTAAATGTTTGATTTTCTAAAACATAATTATGTCATATAACTAATATTTTATATCAAAAGATTCAAAATATCATATTATGTGTACTCATTTATAGTTTTTCTTGAATATGAATTAAATTTTCATAACTAGGTATGAGTCTTATAATTATATTCATTATTTATTTTTAATGATGGATATATATAATTAAATATTTATTAAACTATTAAATATATTTTATCTTAAAAGCATTCATTTCAATATAAATTATGTATTTTGTTCAAATGGAACATTGGGATAAATTTTTTTTCACACTTAACATAAATGATAGTTTGACTAGATTCAATCCAAAGGAAAATTATAATTCATGAATCTCCAATTATTGACATAATAATCAAAATTTCTCATCCATTGGAGGAACAAAACATTATTCTTGTAATGACTTGTGTGATTATTATTATTATAGACATAGGAATCACCCTATATCAACAACTAGAAGAACACACCTTACTTATTTGGTTCTTGTATTAAAATAACAATGTATTAAATACTAAAAAATTGAGGTATATGTATTAAATACTATGAATAATATATACTTGAAGTTTATGTAATGGTTTTCCTATTATTCAATTCATTATAGTTCCATTTTAAATTACCACTATGTCTTGTGGGAAGAAAATAACATATTGTTCACCACAATTCCTATGATTATTTTATCTCAGTGAATGAAATTTTAATGGAACCATTTACAAAATTCATGGAATTTTCAACCTTTCCTTACATGTTGTTCACCATATGGTTTGTTTAATTGAGTTTTCCATAAATCTTATTTACTAAGTGAATATTTTTCAAAATATTCCTAAGTTATTCATCCATATTATACCTATCATAATACTAGATGAATAAGAAGAACCTAAAAGTTATGGATTATAGTATGATATTGAAAGATAATTTCTTATCTATATGGAAGCCTAACTTCACTATGTGATCAATTTACTTAAGTATATTAAATTCAATATCAATATCGAAGTTCATTCATCTAGTTTTTACTAGTATAGTGTAGTTACAATATCATTTATCTAACGCCTCCTTTTCTCCTTCTCAAAGGATGGGAGATGATATGTCTTGGTATGGGCATATATATCCTTATGTTCTGATGCTAGTTTTATAGAAACAATTTTTTTCCTGATGTAGTGAATAGTTGGATCATCCCCATGTTTCTCTAGTAAGTATCCTTTTCATCTTTCACTTTCTTAATGTACTGACTGAACAGGTTTATGGAATACCAGTACATATTATAATTTTTTATATAGTAGTTTAGTATATAAAACAACTATACCACCCTTAAAAATATATACTATTTATGAGAAGGTTTATGTCCTAAAAGATCTAAGTGTTACAATTATTTCTATTTCAATACTCTACATTCTTTAAAAGAGGATTTTATTTTTATCTTGATTACTAAAATATGTGATATAATAAATTTTATTTATTAGTCTCCCACTATTTTATTGAAACTCAATATCTCTCAAAATTAGTTTCAAAATATCCTATCATATAGATATTATAGTGGAAATGATCCATCCATTCCATCTCATATCCTATACTTTGGCCATGAAAATTACTAGAATGAGTTTAGATAGGCATAAATTTCGAACTGTATTAACTCACCACTCCTTGATCCATTGAGTGGACTCCCTTATCATAATATCATGGACTTGGATTTCCTCAAAACTTGCCTTTAAAATGGTATTGAATAGACTTTTTCCATTAAATTTAATACCAATAAGATTAAGTTGAGATAAAATTATCATAAGAATTCCCCTATAAAATTAGGTGACTAAACGTTGGTGACTCAAACACTTAGTTCTACAGTTTCATTCTTATTCATGTAATAAAAGTATGGTCTAACATAATATTTGATTGATGAATTTTATTATTTACACAAAAATTTATCATTTTATCATAATATCCACTAGTTAATATTAATTTGATTTTATTTAAGTTATTAACTATGTCAAGATAAAATTTATGCATAATCCTATTTTTTTAATTCCATCTTTCATTCTTGTTAATTAATGTATTTAGTGATCATGATAAATAATTAATAAGTAATTAACCATGAAACTTTATAGAAATGAATTAATAAAAGTGATATTATTGTGATATTATCTAATGGTTAGTATATCTAGAATATGAAAACTAACCATCCACCATAGGGGAATAACACCTTGAATCATCACTTGGTTTTTGTTGTAGCACTCCACCTATTCACCTAAGTATCTCCTAGATTGGTTTTTCCTCAGTTCCAAACTATTACACCCTATACATTTCTAGGAACTCCATCCATCATATTATATTTACATACATACAAGTTATGGGGGAAAAGTATTGTTTAGGATTTTACATAAAAGAAACCATATGCACATAGACCCTTACATAATAAGGGGGAATAAGACACACATGTCACCATTTAATTTAATAAATTATTTCCAAACTGAGCAATAATAATAAATTTAAAAGAAACTTTCACATATATAGGTTGGTTTTTTTTATCATGATCATCCACATGAAATTAATACAACAATTTAATCTAGCTATCATTCAATTCAATATATTCTTTATTATTTAGACAAACACACATTAATCAATTCAATTAACTAATTAATTATTTTATCTTAATGACTATATGAATAGCCTTAAAGTTCCTTTAATAATTAATATTAAATAAATAAAAATTTTAAACTTGGATTCAACATTATAAATATCTATCATAACTATGTGTTACTCTGTATGGTCTTTTATTGTGTATTTAATATGGCACGTAACATATGAAATATGTTGTGTATTAAATGGTGTATTGTGTGTAGTGCCAAATAAATTCCACAGATTTAATACACATTTAAAATTTAATATATTCAATATTTATATATTTAATTCTTATATTAAATAACTTATAAATGATATCCATACATTCCTTATAGTTATTAATTTATGTGGTAATTAATTAGGCATTTAAAATTCTAAAAAACCAAAATAGATGGTGTGTACTCCATCTACATGTCATGAGGTTTGGATTAATTCCAAAATTAATACTTTTATTTCATGTAATTAATCCTCATAGTTATAGTATGGATGGAATATAATCCAAGTATATGGGTACTGGTAACACAACGAGTACACCCAGCTACAGGTCAAGCAATGGATTTTTCAACACATGCTTAGGGACTCGATGTGTAATCCAGTCATAGATAAAAGTGAGGTGGATGGAATTCATGCTAGCTACAAGTCATGTGACCTCTATATTTATCTTCCACCAGTCTGACGTTTCATGTAATTAATACACGACATGTCGTTGGCCATGAATATTCTATGAATTTCACTATGAATACAGGTGAACTACACAATGTGTATTTCATCTACATGATGTGTAATTTGGTAAACCATGTGTTGGGATGGGACAATAAATATGTGGTGCTTATTAATGCACTTTTCATTCATTTACTACACAAAAACTCATATTTATTTCATTACATCTTTGTATATTGTGAATAGGTACATGACATGTAACTATGGGATACACACCATGTTTTCTTATTTTGTTCAACTAGAACTCTTAGTATCTTCTAATAGAATCTTCCAATACTATTCATGTATTTTTAACCTTTTTCATGGTTATATGATTGATAATAAAGAAGTGTAATAATAAAAATCTATGTTTATATTTAAATAATGAATGAACCATAAATAATAACTTACAAAATATCATATTATCGATCAATGATTAATAAATAATATTGTATTTAAATGTTAATGCTCTGATACCATTGAGGTGCCTATAAATTAAGGTTGGGGTTTGGGTTGATTCATTGACTGTTCATTATGTACACTTTTGATATCATTGAGATACTTATATATTGGATTGAATATCATCATGTACATTGTGTATTGTTATTCATAAGAAACAAATGGATATAGTCCCTTGATATTCCTTAGAGCCTTGTTCAAGTTTACTAGAGAGTGGGTAAAGTGTTCTTACCCCCTAGTATATGTGTACCTAGGAGGGTGGATTATAGAATGGAATTTTTTGTGGGTTGGATGTGAGGGGACTAATAAAAATTTTCTTAGAGAGTGATATGGGCTTCAATTCATCCCTATAGTGTGATGCCAGTTTGGATTTTCCTATGATACCAATTAATCCACAATGTGATCATAGTGTTGTTAATCGATATTTTTCTCTCTAAGTGAAAGGCATTGAATCAAGAGGTGGGAATGTGACAGAGTATCCCATGTATGGTTTATAAGATATTATATGACCTAGGGGATTTTTGGGTGCCCCAAACCTATTATGACCCTAGAGATGGTGGTTTACATTGGATAATATATTGATAGACTAGTTGAATATGCCAATAGGGTTAGGTTGTGTTCTTAAGGGGCCAGTCTGGGAATTATGTGATGGGTTTGGCTGAGTGGATAGACAATGTGAGGATGATGTGATGTATGGTTTAAGCATGGGGGTTAAATCCAAAATGTGATATATTTTTCTTGGTGGGAAGCACGTATTCCCCTGAGTTTCTGATGATATGAATTATGTTTCTTGATTGAGAAATATTTATGCCCTCATATTCCAAAGGATGTTAGTTGTGTTTCCTAGGTGGGGAGAATTTATGCCTCAGGTCCTATATGATATGATGTGTTTCCTAGGTGGGGAGTTTGTATTCCCTTGGGTTTTAAATGAGATGATGTGACATGTTCTTACAGGGTGAGAAGAGTTTTCCAAGGTTTCATGATGATGTGATATATGTTTCCAGGGTAGGGATAGTTCTCCCCAGGGTCCTAATAATGTGATATATGTTTTTAGGATGGGAATAGTGTTCCTAGATTTCTTAGTGACGTGTTAAGTGTTTATAGGGATGGGATTGAGTATTCCATTTGGTTCTTAAAGATTGATCTATGAGATTTTGGAGTATAACTTGCATACCCCAAATGATTATGTGACATGATCAAAGACATTTTCCACTTAATAAAGAAATTATAGTTGATCTTAGGTGTCACCTTAGAACCTAAGGATTTAAGATGATTATTATATCATGATTATGTTATTTATTTATTTTCTTGATCATATTATATTTTCATGTTCAATATTTACTATTTATGTTAGGAACACCATTGGTGGTGGCCTACTGAGTTTTACTCACACCCTACTTAGAAAGCCCAGGAACTTTGGTACCTGAGAAGACCACATGATCATAGGTATAGTTAGGGAATAGGCATGGTGTTGAATGATATGGTTATAGAAGTTATACAGGGGATTGGATATTAGGATGAGGTGGGGATAGGGTGGGTAGTAGAGCCTCTTTGTATTTTTTTTATTTCTATATGTGATCGGCCTGATGGGAGAATAATTAGGATGTATGACTGTATGATTGCATATTCATTTGTTATAGAATAGATTTTTTTTAATTCTACATACTATAATTAATATTTATGGATATTTGTTGTTCATTTAATTTTTTTACACTAATATAAGGGTATTGTCTCCCCATGGAAACACCTTAGACCCTCATTGCAAGTTAACAACCTCTAGTATACTGGGAGGCATGCTTGAGGTCCTGTAACAATATTTTTTTGGAAAATAGTGTGTAGTAAAATGTAGAAATATTACAGATTAATTGATAAAAAATATTCCATCACTAAAAAATCCATATAATATAACACCGCCTACCCAATCCTAAGACATTGGGTACCTGATGATGCTGACAGAATACCTACGACATGTGGGGTTCCATCGAGTGTCTGGTGTTATCAGCACCTAGATATCATCCCCCTACTCCCTACCGACTTTCACTAATCTACTCCAACATCCATATAAATTATATTTATATCTAAAAAGTATTATATTAACTAAAAATAAAGAGAATATAACCTGAAAGGTCAGGTTATTTTCAATATCAATCTAGGATTTTGCTTCTATTAAGATTTTTTCCTCTAAGATTGATCTCAAAATCTGTTTTATGGTGATGATACCACTTATCTACAATATGAGTATTCATGAAATTATTACCATGTTTTCATTAATTTAATATGGATTTTTATTGAACTGTTTGTCACTAAAATGATGAATCTTTTAAATTATATCATATCCATTGGTAGTTCGGGATCCATATTTCACTAAGTGAAGAGTTTAAATTGTAATTCCTCTCATCACAAATCTATTTAAGTAGGTCACCATGCCAATCATATCATATTTTAATCTTAGATAGTTGAGGGGATAACTCTTTATCCAAGTCAATCATATGGATAAAACTTGACTATATTCATCTAATAACCTATCTTATAGTGTTTTCTAACTAAGTGTTACACAAAAATAATAGTGAGATTTGGATACCTAGCTCTTAGGGTTATCCATTTACACCATGTCTTGCATAATATGATCCATAGTGATATTTGTAAAGTGTTTTATTTTGAATGAGTATAACACTTATTTTCTAATGGGTTGTTATTATCTCACCATCACATCTCATCTATTTTGTTTACATGTATACATGCTTCTAATGATTTAGATTTTGAATCCTTATTCCTTTTACCAAATAATTTTGTTCAAACCATATTGTTGTGAAACACTTTATAAAACTCATAGATAGTGTTACGAAGCAAAATTAAGAGAAAATTATATTTACACATATCTACATTCATCACATACATAAGGTACATGAAACCCTTTTCATGTAATGGGTTAGAATAATATGAAATAAAAAACCCAACAAGATCAATCATCATGTAATAGATAACCAAACCACACTTTTCTAAAAAGAGCATAAGCCCCCAATATAGTGAATGGTCCAACCCCAAATCCCACTACCCATGGTTCAATACTCAATAAAGACCACATGTTTAACACAATTCTAATACCTAATATTTATAAACTATAATTATATTCTAAATTCGAGATCATAACTCATAAATAAGCCAAAGGAAATGTATAATAAAACTAAATCAATTATCATTCCTTGCATTTAACCACTTAAATGCATGTGTGATTATTTAAAGAAGCAGTTAAAACATATTTAAAATTAAGAATACCTCAATTTATAATACAAAAAATTTACATCTATAAATAAAATATGAAATAAACAAAATAAATGAACATTTCATAAATTTAGACATTATGTAACGCCCCGACCCTAGTTACCCAGAGTCGGTGCATTATTACATAACATTGGCATGATCACAAGAAGGATCAAATCTCGAAAGACCGATTGGTTTAGTAGCCTTGGAAACACTAGATATATTCATAAGTTTTACATTACATCATAAATTGAAAAACTACTACAAAAACATAATGTTTCCACAATCCACACTATTAACCCCTCATAAAATCCCTGCAGGTCATTCATAACTTACTTCTTCACATCCTGGGAAAAATAAAACATAGAAAAGGGGTGAGCTCAAATGCCCAGTAAGGATAAAAATATAGCGGAAACTTTCATAAATAAGAATAAACATTTAAGGCAATGTATAACTAAAACAAAAGCCTTTTAAATATGAACTTTCAACATGGTATGGCATAAATAAAATGAAATAATGCCATTTACTTATTCACATGGGTATTCTACTAATCGAATAATCACATGCAAAAATCAATAACCACTTTCATAATGTTGGAATGCATAATGCCAGACTATCATAACCACATAGCCAAGGCCTCGTGCCAAGACTACAAATAAGATTTTGTCAAGGCCTTGTGCCAAGACACTAGTTTGTCTCATGAGACCTACCGATGCAATTTTTTTAGAAGATACTTATGTTTAAAATTGCTAAAATATACTCCAGTGTTTTTCTGAAAACATTATGCAAGTTTCTGAAAACAAAATAACTAATTATGAGACTGCTCGACTAGTTATAGGCCATGATGGGTCCACTCCCAATCCCTTCCTATCTACCACACTCGAGAGTCAGGTTTTCTGAAAACATTTTTAAGCTTGCGTTAAATACATATACATTTGCACTGGATTTTCATATTTTTGAAAGAAATATATCTTTTTTTGAAATCATTTAAAAGTCACATAATTATAAAAGAAAACATTTAATTTGAAAATATCCTTATAAACTTGTAAAGAAAACTTTGAAGATTTTATAACGGCAGAAAATAGCCGCACTCGTCGTATAAGTTAAAAAAACATTCTTACCTTAATTCTGTCGAAAAGGTTAAAAAGGACCTTGTTTTGAAAACGATGGAAAGATTCCTCTTATAAAAAGTCAAAAAAGGGTATAAATTACTTTAACCCATATTCTTGTAAATAGTAAAAATGTTTTGAAATACATTTTTAAGAAACATGGATGTGGATGATAAAGATATCCCAGTAGATTATTACGTATAAACAACCTCGGATAATGAAGAGATTGTGAAATAACCCTTACCTTGTACTTTTCCTTGGTTGGGGTAGGTTAACCTCCTGTATAATGGTGAAATAGTTGTTATTAAATTATACAAGAATCATATATAATAATATGATATCATATATGATCTTTTAACATTGATTTGTTAATAATATCTTAGTATTATCATTATATCGGGTGTTAACTTACTTGTTTTCTTTTATATGTTTTGTTACGTAAGACATGTTTGTAAAGGATAGGTTGTATATTATTCATATCCAGAATGATATCAAGTCCTTAAACATCATTTTTAAATCATCAAATGATAATTATACTTGAATGGATACGATGGAGAATGAATCTCATCGCGTTCGTGGAGACGGTAGTCCGTACGTAAGCACGAGCGACAATATCATTATTTTGATATTAAAATAATATATAAATGGATGGTATATCATATATACAGAATCATTAACATGTTATATTTATTATTTACATGAGTTACACATCATTATTATACCCATCCAAATAATAATATATTGAATAACAATTACACCACGACGTGGAGACGGTAAGCCGTACGTACGCACGTATGGTGACATGTTATTCAAAGGGTGGATAGAATACTGAATATGGTTGTACCATATTTATAATAACATCACAGTATATGTAAGATACTGGAGTTATTATTTTAGAATGGTAAGAACAAAGAAAGTGGAAGAAGAAAGGAACTTGGAGAAGGGTGGTGAAATCATTACCTCTTCTTCGGGTTCTTCCTTTTGATTTGATCAAAAGGGCTCCTTAGGTTGGCTTTCTGATCAAACTAAGGCCTCTATGTTGTATTGAGGGATGTTGGGAGAGTATTTGGGCAGAGTTTGGCTGAACCAAAAGGCTTTTAAGGTGTGAAGAAATGAGAAGGAGGAGTGCCCTTTTATAAGAGGGGTGAGGGGCACCTTTGGAAAAGCTAGAAATATTAATTTATATTAAATTCATATTCGGTTTCTAAAGGCTCCAAAGTTGATTATTAAACGGTTAAGGTGGGGATAGGTCGAAAACCACTCAACCAATAGAATTTAGACAGGTTTGGGTACTTATATTAACCTTATCTTTAAGTATTAACTCTAAGTTAATTAGTTTCACTTTTACAATGTCTCTTTGTATTTTTATATAATATGGTTAATAAACTTACTATATACATCCAAGCGACCCCCAAGTGGTACATTAATGATGAAACTATCATTATATAAGTCTCTTGGACGAACCTTAGATTTTTAGGAATTTAATATCAATTAATAATATAATATTTGTTTTAAGAACTCTTTTATGTCAATTTTGACACTATTCAATAGTTGATTTTTGTGAAACTCATAACAGATTGATTACTTCGAAAAAAGTCAATTAAATAAATCCTAATATATCATATTATCCTAGAAAATTATTTTTATTCATTAAAAGTTTCATATTATATTTATTTGGGTATTTATAATATCAATTATTTTAATTTTTCACTATTATAGTAATTACTGCATCATCATTGTATCAAATATAAAATACATTATTTAATGTCTAAAAATTATAAATAAAACATCGTTATGTAGGAAATCTTTTTAGCTTTCTAATGAATATTTATAATCTAAAAGCCAACATATATAACCCTATGTAACAATTGTTTTTCTAAAAGATATATGCTTGTGTCATTTTTGTATTCATTTTAACTTAATTAAAATAAAGTGTCATTATCACTTACAAGTGGATCCATGGGGTCCCAAAATAGACCCAAAGATTCCCATGGTCGACCATGTATCAACCAATAGGGTTAAGACACGTTTTAGGTTAATTTAGTATTATTATAATATTATTTTTTAACCCTTATTTACCGGATTTACCCTTAACCATGGTAAATAAAATATTTACCGCAGTAATTATTCAAAATGTCTAAAAATAAAAGTTACCTATTTACACAATTTGAACATCCTGATTCCAAATATGGAATCCATTTTCCTAAATTCAAAACACATAATTGGCAGAAATTAATTTAAAATTAATTCCCGCTGTCAAAACAAAAAGCGTGTTTTTAAGAGATAATAACTATCAAAAGATTGACACTCGTTTATGTTCGGTTTAATTGTAAAATTATGTCCAATGACCAACATTATATTAAATGGTAAAAATATATTATAAATATACTTTAAAACCACTCAAATTCATAATTTATCACTATTAATTATTTTGATTAAAAAAGTTGTTTTTAATTAAAATTTAGTAATTTTCACTATTCATCAAAATATGAAAGTTATCCGAAATGTACCAAAATTTCACCTTAGGCTAAATTCGATATTCTGAATCCAAAAATGAAGTCCATTTTCAAATATAAAATATATATAATTTCAAAAATTAGGTATTACTGTTCATAACGGCTAGTTTGATTAGTTATGGTGTGTTAGAACTCGGTGTTGCGTACAACACACGCTATCACATTATTCAAAGAGAAGCGTACCGTAGAAGCTTGGGATGTTTCATTTTAAATTTTTGATGTCCCCATTTAGTCAAAAAGTTTAAAATATAGTATTTAAAAAGGGTTCACTATTAAAGTTGATAAAAGTGCAATACTGAAAATGAATTTGTTCTTGCATTATATCTAAGAAACTCATAATATGGATTCTAAAATTGTAAGGATTATATAAACATTAAAATTTATCTAATACTATTCATAACCTCTTTTGAACGGCTTGTTTGGTAAGTCATGGTGTGCTTGAACTTGGTGTTGCATGTAGTGAAAGTTATTGAATTATTTTGAAGAAGTAACACACTATGAAATCTTGGGGTGTTACATTCTCCCCTCCTTCAATAAATTGCGTCCTCGCAATTTGAAATTGTTCTTTGAAAATAAAAGGTTGAAAATAGAAAATATATTTGTGGGAAAACCCACATCGGAAATTGGGTTACTAAAATTTAGTCTTAATATGAGGAAAAGAGAAATCAAAGGGTCACCACGAAATTATGATCTCGATTAGGAGAACATTGGTGGCAATTAGAGACATATAATTGGAGGAAAAACGTAAATATTTATAGGTAGTGATTGAGGTCATAAATCACAAACAAGTATAAAATTGAGGTCCTTAAATTCATCAATCTATGATGATTTGAAATACCATCGGTTCAACAAAACATAGGGTATTAGGATAACACATTTTTGACGTTTCAAAATATCTTAGTTGAAATCCCACATCGAAAAATGAATTAATGAGGCCTCTATTTAAAATAAAGAGTCGAAAGTATGAAGATTACCGAAAATAACTCATACTAGGGTTCCATGTAGGAAAATATGGATATGGAAGAAAAATATAACCATCAATTATCTGATGGAGAGTGGTAGAGAACATGGCTATGAAAAGGCCAACAATCCCAAATCCATAAATTAGTGATGATTTAAGGTACCATCTAGGAAAACATTTTTGTTCTAAGTTGATTTTCTTAATATTGAGGAATTTATTTATGAGATTGGATAAGATCATAAGGAGATATACTTACTTTATAATTAGAGTTTTATCCATTAATAAATTTCTACCACAAACTCATCTTTCACTCTAAAAGATAATAGAATGTAAAAAAATTCTATTTACACTATTCGTATAGGGTACCAAAATAAAGGAATTTATAATTCATCTACAAGATCTTTTAATAAAAACTACATTATTTAATCCAGGACATCTCGTGGGCTAGTGGTAGGTGATACACCCTTGTCGCCCTTTGGTTGCGGGTTCAAGTCTCGCAGCCTTGCCGGACACGACGGGTTGCCGCCCGACCTCCGGGTTGTCCTTTTATGGAAATCCAAAATAATCCAAACTAGAACTATCCAAAATACTTCTATCCAAACTCACAGTCCAACATTTATAAGGAAGGTAAACATAATATAGATCCTTTTTACCCCGTAATAGCATATGAATACCTTCATCATGTATTACCATATTCCTTATTGATTACATTCATGTTCCCTTATTCCATATAGAATGCTGGATATACTTCATTAATCCAAAAATGTTTTAAACCCCAACAATGATGGAATATACAAATCATTAATCAGCTTCAAGGTAGTCAATAATATCCAATATAATTTATCCAAATCAATCATGTATTATTCTAAAATCACCACCTCGGTATCTGAACCATATTATGGTTTATCTTTCTCTCAACCATATATTTTCCAAACATTTAACCTGCTACTGAGTCACTTTTCTTTGTTCCACACCATCTCAAGTCCTTAATGAAATAGTACTGCAGTACAATCCTTATATACTCCATAATTATTATAACAAGTACATTGTTGATACAACACTCAATTGATATAATCAACATAATAACTCTAATCATTCCTCTTCATCTGTGGTAGTATCATAACTTGATTATTATCCAATAGCATAATTTGCGACATAGTCTGATGACTGGGACATAGGTTCGTGTAGTGTCCAAACTCCTTGAAAATGAATCATTGTACATTTGAAACCATTTTCTTACCCTTTCAGTCATGTACTTTGTGCCCTTTTCCTCCACACTTATAACAAACTCCCATTCCTTTCAGGCAAGTTCCAGGGTGTTTCTTTCCACATTTACCACAAGATGGATATTCAACCTTTCCCTTCTTCCCCTTATTTCCATTCCCAGATTGATCAGCAGGTCTCTTCTTCTCTTGCTTTGCTTTAAAGTCATAAGACTTAGAGAATTCCTTTTCGGTCTTGATAGCACATGAGACAATGTCTTCGTACGATGAAAAGGATTGTGAGACTAACGCTCGACGGAGAAATGGTTTTAACCCATTAAAGAAACGATCAATCTTACTTCTTGGGTTACGAATATAATCACCAGCGTACCTCGCTAACCTTGTAAAGTTAGCCTCATACTTTGTGACATTCTCATCCTCCTTTTGTCTCAGACTCAGAAATTGCCTTTCCATATCTGCTCGGTGGTCGCGAGGGAAGTATTTTTCTAAAAACAGATCTTTGAACTCCCTCCATTCCATATTTGATACTTCATCATCTTCCTTCGTATTTTGAATCAATGACCACCATTGATCATCATCTCCAGTGAGGCGGTAAACTGCCATGATAACTTTTTCCCTTTCACTGCTCCCCAAAGCCTGAAATATTTTCTCTAGGGAAAATATCCATTGCTCAGCTACTAAGGGATTTGTATTCCCATTGAACTTTGGTGGTTGTTGCCTCATGAATCGATCTAACATTGATCCTCCACGTTGCGGATCAGGGTTCTCCATACGGGTAAGGTTATTATTCATAACCTGAGTAAGTTGTCCCAGTATGGTGATTAGCTGATCAGCACCAGTTGCATCACCAGCCCCACTATAATTATCTTGAGCAGGAGGGCAATCCCTACATGGAGTGCGTGCATTGATACGGTTTCCATTTCTTCCACTAGGCGCCATTTTTAAACAATGGCATAAACTAGATCAATTTATGAATCAAAATACATAATCCCATAATTATAAAACACTTAACATAAATTGAACTATTTATGGATGTAATCCATAATCATAAGAATGTTTTCTTTGAGGAAGTATATACTCATAATCCCTTCAAAATGATTTGTAAATAAAATGAGAGTTATCCTAAGCATATCCCCCGGGAGTGTCGTAACCAAGAGTGCAGCAAGGCCCGTTGTCGTGCACCAGTTCCCGTTCGAGTCTAGCTCAAAGCGGTGTTTTCGGGTTTTACCCCTAGGTACATCTGTGCCAGAGCCGCCTCTACCTGCTCGTATCCAGACAGGGATGTATTGCTCGGAAAACTCACAAAATCTCTACAATACCAAAATTCTAGGAAGTTCTTCTATACTAATCCTCAAAGTTCATCTTAGGTCTACGTGCTCTAATCAGAGTTTATCTAAATCTAGCTTCCAAGGTTTGTACTAAACTTCCTCTGATACCAACTGTAACGCCCCGACCCTAGTTACCCAGAGTCGGTGCATTATTACATAACATTGGCATGATCACAAGAAGGATCAAATCTCGAAAGACCGATTGGTTTAGTAGCCTTGGAAACACTAGATATATTCATAAGTTTTACATTACATTATAAAATGAAAAACTACTACAACAACATAATGTTTCCACAATCCACACTATTAACCCCTCATAAAATCCCTGCAGGTCATTCATAACTTACTTCTTCACATCCTGGGAAAAATAAAACATAGAAAAGGGGTGAGCTCAAATGCCCAGTAAGGATAACAATATAGCAGAAACTTTCATAAATAAGAATAAACATTTAAGGCAATGTATAACTAAAACAAAATCCTTTTAAATATGAACTTTCAACATGGTATGGCATAAATAAAATGAAATAATGTCATTTACTTATTCACATGGGTATTCTACTAATCGAATAATCACATGAAAAAATCAATAACCACTTTCATAATGTTGGAATGCATAATGCCAGACTATCATAACCACATAGCCAAGGCCTCGTGCCAAGACTACAAATAAGATTTTGTCAGGGCCTTGTTCCAAGACACTAGTTTGTCTCATGAGACCTACCGATGCAATTTTTTTAGAAGATACTTATGTTTAAAATTGCTAAAATATACTCCAGTGTTTTTCTGAAAACATTATGCAAGCTTCTGAAAACAAAATAACTAATTATGAGACTGCTCGACTAGTTATAGGCCACGATGGGTCCACTCCCAATCCCTTCCTATCTACCACACTCGAGAGTCAGGTTTTCTGAAAACATTTTTAAGCTTGCGTTAAATACATATACATTTGCACTGGATTTTCATATTTTTGAAAGAAATATATTTTTTTTGAAATCATTTAAAAGTCACATAATTATAAAAGAAAACATTTAATTTGAAAATATCCTTATAAACATGTAAATAAAACTTTGAAGATTTTATAACAGCAGAAAATAGCCGCACTCGCCGTATAAGTTAAAAAAAACATTCTTACCTTAATTCTGTCGAAAAGGTTAAAAAGGACCTTGTTTTGAAAACGATGGAAAGATTCCTCTTATAAAAAGTCAAACAAGGGTATAAATGACTTTAACCCATATTCTTGTAAATAGTAAAAATGTTTTGAAATACATTTTTAAGAAACATGGATGTGGATGATAAAGATATCCCAGTAGATTATTACGTATAAACAACCTCGGATAATGAAGAGATTGTGAAATAACCCTTACCTTGTACTTTTCTTTGGTTGGGGTAGGTTAACCTCTTGTATAATGGTGAAATAGTTGTTATTAAGTTATACAAGAATCATATATAATAATATGATATCATATATGATCTTTTAACATTGATTTGTTAATAATATCTTAGTATTATCATTATATCGGGTGTTAACTTACTTGTTTTCTTTTATATGTTTTGTTACGTAAGACATGTTTGTAAAGGATAGGTTGTATATTATTCATATCCAGAATGATATCAAGTCCTTAAACATCATTTTTAAATCATCAAATGATAATTATACTTGAATGGATACGATGGAGAATGAATCTCATCGCGTTCGTGGAGACGGTAGTCCGTACGTACGCACGAGCGACAATATCATTCTTTTGATATTAAAATAATATATAAATGGATGGTATATCATATATAAAGAATCATTAACATGTTATATTTATTATTTACATGAGTTACACATCATTATTATACTCATCCAAATAATAATATATTGAATAACAATTACACCACGACGTGGAGACGGTAAGCCGTACGTACGCACGTATGGTGACATGTTATTCAAAGGGTGGATAGAATACTGAATATGGTTGTACCATATTTATAATAACATCACAGTATATGTAAGATACTGGAGTAATTATTTTAGAATGGTAAGAACAAAGAAAGTGGAAGAAGAAAGGAACTTGGAGAAGGGTGGTGAAATCATTACCTCTTCTTCGGGTTCTTCCTTTTGATTTGATCAAAAGGGATCCTTAGGTTGGGTTTCTGATCAAACTAAGGCCTATATGTTGTAGTGAGGGATGTTGGGAGAGTATTTGGGCAGAGTTTGGCCGAACCAAAAGGCTTTGAAGGTGTGAAGAAATGAGAAGGATGAGTGCCCTTTTATAAGAGGGGTGAGGGGCACCTTTGGAAAAGCTAGAAATATTAATTTATATTAAATTCATATTCGGTTTCTAAAGGCTCCAAAGTTGATTATTCAAAGGTTAAGGTGGGGATAGGTCGAAAACCACTCAACCAATAGAATTTAGACAGGGTTGGGTACTTATATTAACCTTATCTTTAAGTATTAACTCTAAGTTAATTAGTTTCACTTTTACAATGTCTCTTTGTATTTTTATATAATATGGTTAATAAACTTACTATATACATCCAAGCGACCCCCAAGTGGTACATTAATGATGAACCTATCATGATATAAGTATCTTGGCCGAACCTTAGATTTTTAGGAATTTAATATGAATTAATAATATAATATTTGTTTTAAGAACTCTTTTATGTCAATTTTGACACTATTCAATAGTTGATTTTTGTGAAACTCATAACAGATTTATTACTTCGAACAAAGTCAATTAAATCAATCCTAATATATCATATTATCCTAGAAAATTAGTTTTATTCATTAGAAGTTTCATATTATATTTATTTGGGTATTTATAATATCAATTATTTTAATTTTTCACTATTATAGTAATTACTGCATCATCATTGTATCATATATAAAATACATTATTTAATGTCTAAAAATTATAAATAAAATATAATTATGTAGGAAATCTTTTTAGCTTTCTAATGAATATTTATAATCTAAAATCAAACATATATAACCCTATGTAACAATTGTGTTTCTAAAAGATATATGCTTGTGTCATTTTTGTATTCATTTTAACTTAATTAAAATAAAGTGTCATTATCACTTACAAGTGGATCCATGGGGTCCCAAAATAGACCCAAATATTCCCATGGTCGACCATGTATCAAACAATAGGGTTAAGACACGTTTTAGGGTAATTTAGTATTATTATAATATTATTTTTTAACCCTTATTTACCGGATTTACCCTTAACCATGGTAAATAAAATATTTACCGCAGTAATTATTCAAAATGTCTAAAAATAAAAGTTACCTATTTACACAATTTGAACATCCTTATTCCAAATATGGAATCCATTTTCCTAAATTCAAAACACAAAAGTGGCAGAAATTAATTTAAAATTAATTCCCGCTGTCAAAACAAAAAGCGTGTTTTTAAGAGATAATAACTATCAAAAGATTGACACTCGTTTATGTTCGGTTTAATTTTAAAATTATGTCCAATGACCAACATTATATTAAATGGTAAAAATATATTCTAAATATACTTTAAAACCACTCAAATTCATAATTTATCACTATTAATTATTTTGATTAAAAAAGTTGTTTTTAATTAAAATTTAGTAATTTTCACTATTCATCAAAATATGAAAGTTATCCGAAATGTACCAAAATTTCACCTTAGGCTAAATTCGATATTCCGAATCCAAAAATGAAGTCCATTTTCAAATATAAAATATATATAATTTCAAAAAGTAGGTATTACTGTTCATAACGGCTAGTTTGATTAGTTATGGTGTGTTAGAACTCGGTGTTGCGTACAACACACGCTATCACATTATTCAAAGAGAAGCGTACCGTAGAAGCTTGGGATGTTTCATTTTAAATTTTTGATGTCCCCATTTAGTCAAAAAGTTTAAAATATAGTATTTAAAAAGGGTTCACTATTAAAGTTGATAAAAGTGCAATACTGAAAATGAATTTGTTCTTGCATTATATCTAAGAAACTCATAATATGGATTCTAAAATTATAAGGATTATATAAAAATTAAAATTTATCTAATACTATTCATAACCTCTTTTGAACGGCTTGTTTGGTAAGTCATGGTGTGCTTGAACTTGGTGTTGCATGTAGTGAAAGTTATTGAATTATTTTGAAGAAGTAACACACTATGAAATCTTGGGGTGTTACACATTAGATAAATATTCATGAGCAATTCATAAATCAAATAATTAAAACACTTTATAATTTTATAAATATTATGTGGATTATATATATAAATTAATATAAATAATCTATATTTATTTATAATATAAATCCTTCATATTATAATTATATATGGAAATTGTTTAAATATATTATATTTAATTAAAATATAAATATTTCATATCTCATAAGGAAAATTCATACATATTTTATAAACATTTTATATAATAAAAATATCACATATTTAATATTATATCAATCATGATCATATTAATTATCAAAAATCAATGTGATGTGATTCAAATAATCTTAAAAATAAGGCCTTTAATTTGAATATTTCAAATTAACAATTGTGGATAATTCATAAATTAAATATAAACTCATTATATTTTTCATTATTTTATAATTTTAAAACATGATATAATTTACCATATAATTTATATATACACACTTTATATCAAAATTATAAGTCATTCGATATAGATTAAAGGTATTTCATATTAATAATTAATATTAAAGATATTAATTTATTAAATGTTTCAAAAAAAATTAATAATTAATTGAAAACACTTTATAATTAATTATTTTATAAACACTTTATAAATTATATAATGTCACAAATGATAGGTTGTGAGTTGTATTTATTGAAAAACACTGAAGGTTGATGTTCTAGAAGTTGAAAGTAATTCTAAATGGGAAATATATTGGTCCAAAAGAAATATTTTTTTTGTAAGTTAAGATAATTTGAATGAAGTACAAAAAATTATTATATAAATGAAAGTAAATAATTGGATTTTATTATGTAATATGTGAATATTGTATGTTTCGGAAGTAAGAAGTTCTAAAAAGTTTTGGAATTTTGAAAGAAGGTTATATTTTTTGAAGTAATTTATAGAAATTAAGTCTTGAAGTTGTCTTGAAGTGGATGAGACAAAAAAATTTAACAAGTCTTGTATGTAAGATTCACCAACTCTAATACATAAGGGTCAATCTAAGCATAATAAGAAATTAGGAAATGTGTAGATTGTACTATATATATGTAATGGTAACCATGCCATTATATAAGGTCTATCAACCTGATGCATCAAGGTAATTTACAAATAGAAAATAGAAAATTCCATAGAATATGGGAGGATATATAAAAGTTATTCTGTGGGGATATGTGTGATTGATTTGCAGAGAATGAAGAATTGTATAATAGTAAATATACAAAATAACAAGGCTGTATCAGAATCAATTTCACAACTACATAATGTGAGATGAAAGGAACTGAATCTCCCATGTGATTAGACTCACCATTACATCAGATTAAAGGGGGCACTTGGTGGTTCACAGAAGATAAAAGGCACATTGGGATGGAGTTGTGTAAATTAAGTATCATCAAGTTTCAAATATTATTTATGAATCATCTCAAACTTTAATGAGATTAAAATTAAGTCTGCATCCAGTCATGTATTTCATCACACCATAGAAAAAAAATCTTGTTTTGAATTATATTGGATGATTTTAAATGGTGATTTATTTTAATATATTCTCACGTCGTGTAACTGATCCACATCACAAAAGTTATATAGATAAAAGATATCTATAATTGATAATGTTGTGATATAATGTAAACATAAAGAATAAAGGTATCATGATTTGTTGTTTAGTCTATAAAGAAAGTATCATGGTCCATTAAAGTTAAGATTTATACTGTTATAGAATAAAAATCAGGTCACTATGTGAAGATCTGTTTCATGATGTGATGGAACTGTTAGTTAAAGAATAACTATAAAAGTAATAGATCTATCACAATGTTATGTAAGTCATAATGCCTTGATTTCTAGAATATAGAGGATTCAAAGTTCTTGAATTAATTAGTTTTACCAAGTAATGTTTGGTAGTTTTTATAACATCCATTATCTAATAATTTGAATATCTATGTTGTAGATCTACTAAAATATGATACAATGGTTAAATCATTAAGTAGGTAAGTTTTTTGGTTGGTTGATGAATTTTAAATTACAAAATTAAATACATATAGGGGAAGCTATGGTATAAAAATAACATATAGAATAAAAAAAGTGTAATGGTGAGTACCAAGAAAGGATAAGGAAGAAGAATAAGGTTGTTATGAACATGGGATTCAATAAAATATTAAATAAAGATAACTAGGTTTTTATTAAAAGAATTATTATTGAATTTAATATTTTTGGATCATCGTGGATATATCTAGATTGTTCGAATAAAGAATAAATAATATATTGAAGATAATTAATACACTGTAATTATGCTATCTAGATTTTTTCTTCCACATAGATCATTTAAAGGCATTAATTCAACTCTTCTAGCATATAGTTGAACATGTATGGGATTATAATTTTGGATCAGTGTATGGTATGAATTCGAGAATCACATATAGAGTTATAAAATAGTGTAACACTAATATAAATTTTGATCATAGAGTTACCTTAAGGTTTATAAACTGATAAGAGACCCACAGGTCTATATAGTTATATCTTTTGGAATAGTGCATAAAAGAGGGGAAATAATTGGCCCTTGGGAGGCAGTGTACCATTCCCTAAACCATTCAATAGGTAGTGATCCATGGTATAACAACCCATATTTATATTATATTTTATTTAATGATTTTCAATATAAGGATCCATATAATAAAATCCTATAAAATTGATAGGTTTGGTGTCTTAAGGAAATTAGATACATAAAACATTAAGGTAAAATTAAATACAACATCATTATTTAAAACTCTATAATGTGTTTCTAGTTTTCTTTTGAAATCTTAATACTGTATGGGATAACCCATGTAAATACATAAGGAATGGGTGATATATAAATATCAATAAGGAAATGATCAAATCATGGCATAATGATAAAAAATACATGTGATTCAAGATGCATATCATGACGACATAAAGAGGTAATAATCATACATACTCATATAGAAGCATGGTATGAGAAAATGATATCATAAAATCATGGTATCATGGGATTGTTGAAACCACATAAAATGAGAAATCATAAGTATAAGTTGATGATAACCCCCAACAAATCATAACATATTGTTCTTAGGATAATCACTCATTCACTGTGCATGGTATCTCATGAGATGAAAACATTGCTCAATGCATTAGAGCACTATCAGTGCAAACCCTTCATATATCTATCTTTTTGTATTCCACATCAATCATATAAAATAAGAATGTATTTCATCATTTAAATCTAGTGATTAAGGAATGAGGGTTTTGAAATATATAAGTCCCCAATCAATGAAGTATATTTATATCTAGGTGAATACCGTTGAATTAAAATAGGGTTGGGTAATCACAACACAAATTTATGGAATAGAAAATTAAGGGATAATTTTGATCACATAAAGGGTGTACAAAAAATATCATAGTAGGGATAAATGATAAATGATTATAGACTCTAGTTATTTTGGAATCATTTTTATAGTAAATTAATGTTCATAAATACAGCACAACATAATCAATTGAGAACCAAAAGGCTTATTATGAAGTAAGTTCTTTAATGGAAAAGAGGAGTGAGAGAATCCCTTACCTTGAGTGGTTTCTTCATAAATCTTGGGAGTAGCTCCTTAAAATGTTTTAAACATGTTAGGATGTATCTAAAGAGGTAAAATGATATTAATTTCATTATCAATGTATTTTGAGTGAAGATTAATGGAAGAATGGGTGGGTATTTATAGAAAAATAGTTTGAATTGTTTATTAATTTCTAAACATAGGCCTTGGATACTTGGTTAATAAAAAATAAAAAACCATTGGACCTACCATGGTTTTCACATGATATTTGAAAAGAAGGGGTGGTTCAAAATATTTTATTATTTTAAGAACTGAACTCCTTAAAATAATATATTTCATGATGTATAAGTGAATCATGTTCACAAATAATTGTTTTTAAAATATTAAAATTTGTTATAGGTTTGATAAGATTCAATATAAATTTGTAAAATTAATCTTATTACTTTAAAAAGACATAATTTTATTGGGAATCCCACTTTTTTGAATAATTCATTTATGAGATTTATTATGTCACTTTTTGGGCTATTATGATGTCATAATACCTACCATATTTAATTTTTACCCAAAAAATAAAATTTCATAAAAAATATGAAAAAATCACAATTTAATAGTACCAAAATATTTATTTAAAAAATAAAATTTATTTTATCATAATAATTTTATAAATATTATAATTTATTCCTTTAAATAAAAAAAATTATTGAAAAATATTCATTTTTACAACACCAGCAACATTCTAACCCTTAGAAAAATTACATGGGACTTCATCAAATTATATTATCATTCATATTTAAATAAATAGTGTTTTATAAAACCATTTAATTAAAATAAATTTTATTTAAAATTCTTGAATTTATTGAAAAAGGGTTTTTTAATTGAAATTATATATATATATATTCCAAAATACAATTTTGGTCTCTCTATTTCAATTTTTTTATCAAATTAATTCTATACTCAAGTGTATTTTAAATAATAATGAAAAATGAATCAATATAACCATTATCATATTTATAGAAAGAAAATTTAAATATTCATACTACTAAGGTCTGGATACATAACTCCTTATTACACTAGTGTACACCCTGAGGGTAAGGTGTGCGATGGTAGTACTTTATTAGGGTGGTTTTTTTAACATAGTTTGGGTTGTGATCACTATAAGCTTGAAATTATCATATAAATGGATCCTCTCAAGTTTCAGTTTTTGAATCTCATCTTGGTCTTGGTTAATGGTGAATCCCAATAATTTCATCTCCCTCAAAACCCTAATAAATAATCCTTATAAGGTATGATCGTATTGGTTGAGGCCATCACTTATTCCTTCTATATCATTTAGACTTTATTTTAAACATTAATATATTCTAATATTAATGGTCATTGTATAATGGATATATTACCAACAACTATAATGTTTAATGGTATTTATGTACATAAATCATAATAAGGTTGCATTTTATAATGGTTCAAAATAATAATGAAATAGAGTGCATGAGTTTTCTATGACTACATTAATTAATAAGGAATAAATTAATTCATAATGAAATTTAATTTATAAAATTTTTGGTCATTACATTATTCCCCCATTCACAAATTTCACCCTTGAAATTTCATTTCCTGCCATAAACTAGATGAGGGTACTTATTTTTTATCACTTCTTCTGGTTCTCATGTTTTATCCACAAACATGTACCTCCACCAAAGTACTTTGACTAGGTGATTTGTCTTGTTTCCTAGAACTTTATCTTTATGACCTAATATCTCCACATGATACTCCTCATAAGAATGATCAGTCTCCAATGGAAGAACCGTAAGATTTAGTATATGTGAGGGGTCTGGTATGTACTTCCTTAATAAGTACATGTGGAACTCATCATGTACTTCAGATAGATTAGGTGGGGGAACTAGTCCATAGTCCATGGATCTAATGAAATCCATAATCTCAAAGGGTATAATGTATCTAGGACTAAGATCTCTCTTCTTCTCAAACCTTGTGACTTTCTTCCATGGTGATATATGAAGGAAAACCTTATCTTCACACTCAAACTCTATGTATCAAAAATGATTTTCCATATATATTTTCTATAACTTTTGTGGGGATTACATATGAAACTGAATGGTTTAAACATTTTCTATTATTTCTTAGAAAATACCATGCCCTTTCAGCTTCCTCTATCAAACTTCATTCTGACATGTTGGATTCTAACACTTCTTTCCATATATACCCTCATTAGGTTCCATTTGAATGTTAGAATAAAAATTTTCTTATATGAGAACTCTATACGGGGAATTTGTTGATCCCAAATCCATTTTAAATCTATCTAACATGATATCAGTATATCCTCTAGATTTTGAATGGTTATCTTAGACTGACCATCCATCTAAGGGTGATAAGCAGTGCTGAAACTCAGATCTGTATCTAATTGTTTCTAATGTATTCTCCAAATCCTTAAGGTAACCCTATGATATCTATAAGATATAATAAATATTGGTACTACATATAGTATTAAAACTTATATTATGTATATCTTAGTGAGTTGTTAAAGAGATAAATCTTACTTAATAGCAATGAAATGTGATAACTAAATAAAGTTACTGACTACCACCCAAATTGAATTATGAACTTTATATGTCATAGGGATCCCTACAGTAAAATTTATGGTTGTGTTTTCCCATTCAAATATTTTTATAGGAAATGGTTTCATCATACCCATAGACTTATATAATTCAATGTTGACTTGTCCTCAAACTGAGCATTAAGATACAAATTCTGTAATCTCCATCTTCATGTTATCCCACCCAATTTTTTTAGGACTCTAGAAATCTTAGTTCTCCCTAAATGAATACATAAGTATGATCTATGCGCATCATATAGAAGTACCCAATTCAGTTCTAGTTTTTATGGGACACATATTTAGGTTCTTACACACTCATATTTTATGAAATTTTTTCAACATATTATAATGATTTTCAGTGTTTTTCAATGATAATTCTTATATATTTAAATATTTAAATCAAAATTGAAAAATTATAAAAGTGTAAATTAAATGATAAAAATGAATGAATTTTTAAGGAAGTTAAATTATAGTATTATATGAGTATTGTGATGGAATTATTTTAATTGCATGATCATATTTTTCAGGAGTAAACTTTAACAAAAAATATTAGGCCAAGGGTTATCCCTCAAACGAGGTACCCTCAAGACACATATCTAGGATCAAGGAGAGGTCGGACGACCAAGAGGTCCACTGAGAGAGATTCCCCGAGACACAAGTGGGGTGTGTGAGCCTACAAGGAGAAACATAATCATATTGATCCTAAAGGCCAGAATAGGTCAAGCAGTGCGACTCATCCCATTTCACGTGTTTTTGAATGTTTTTAGGAGCACCCCCTAATGTATTCTTCTGAGTCACTGACGCAACATTATTTATTTTAAATGAGTGCCTCATCATGAATTAGTTTTTATGTGAGATGGGTTATTTTAAGTTAATTTTAATCCATTTAAAATCCTTTTCACCCCACTTGGTTATAACATGTCATCATCCTCCACTGATTCTACTACTCGACACTGGTCCTCTCTCACTACTCCTCACTGGAAGACACCATCAAATCCACCCCAAAGCTCAATCTCGAGCTCTACTCCCTCTTTCAAAGGTTGGGATCACCTAGGATCACCTCTTCACCCTATGAAAACCTCCATGAATCCTATTTCAATGCTTCATGTAGCCATGTGAGGGACAGATGAAGGAGGAGATCCCACTACTTTCCACTACCCCACTGATCACCACCGAAGTACTCTTCTACGTTCACATCATGTCACATGTCCATGAATGGCATGAATGATCTATGTGAACCATGCATAGGGAGAGGATGCCACACCAAATCCCAGGTATGTGCATCATTTTTGGATTCTTCATGATATATGGTTGTTTCCAATTCTCATAGTCCTGGGTATCGGGGAAATTTAAAATAAATATCTTCATCAGAGGAGGATGATAATATACTCACATTTCCATTAAAAATATATATTATCCACTTCCCAATATAGTCGACACTCATGGAAGGTGGAGTGTGAATACAAGCTTCAAAGATAATCATGGTTGCTTCTGGTTCTGAAGGGACGAGCTTGAGGAAATTTTTGGATGTATTGAAATCGGTTGGTAAATTTCCTGAATTTGACTATCATCCACCTGGAAAGATCATCAAAAAGGGTTTATTGCTCATGTTGTCATAGATCAGGTTGTTGTTAAGGAGCGAGTCAACCTCTGTCACTTCTCGACTATTGCTCGGGTTCTTCTTCCGAAGGGAGGGTCTCTGTGGAAATTTTATGATCTTTATCAGTGTATCTCATAGATCTATGGGTTTGATGAATGGCTGATGATTTCGATGGTTAGCGGCTATTATCATGTTCTGTTTCAATCTGAGGAAGCAAAGTTCCAAGTATGGAGTCTCGGATCTATGTCTTTAAAGCCTGGAGTTCTTCGCATTCAAGAGTGGGATAGAAATTTTGACCCTAATAATGTCAAGGATACACATGCTCAAGTATGGATTCTAATTCGAAAGCTGAATTGGTTAGATTGGCATCCCATAATTATTTGGTATATTGCTTCTTCTATTGTAAATCCTATTCGGATGGACAAGCACACTGAGGATCCTAAATTTGGGGACTTTGTGAGGGTTCTGGTGGAAGTTGATATGGCTTTGACGCTGGTGGAGGAGGTGGTACTTACTACCAGGGATGATAGTTTCAATATTGAGATTCTGTATGAGAAGCGGTCGAGTTTCTGTCTTAATTTTCACTTATTTGTTCACATGGATTTTGAGTGCAACCAAAATAAGGTCTACGGCTTGTGCAAGATGAAGGGTCACTCCGATTCTTTCTGCAGGAAGGGCACTGTGAAGGTGAAGGCCCCTAATGCTGTCATGCCATGTAATCCTAAATCAGAGCAGGTTGATGGTGAGGGCTCTACTCCTGTTATTGATTTTGTTCTTAAGGACCCAGTGCAGGAACCTGATGTGATACCTTCCTCTCTTGGTGAGTCTAATTCTCAGGGTTCTATACAAGTTTCTATGCAAGACAAGTCTGGAACTGGGAATGCCCAGGCTGATGTTCAGACTCAGTCGGTGTCACCTTCAATTCAGGCCCAGATTGAACCCACTGATCCAGGGCATATGGATATCTCTCGGGTTGATGCACAGATTAGTGATTCTGCATCTGGGCCTTGGGTTGTAGTGCAGGTCCAGCCAGTTGTCACTTCTATAGTTCCTTTGGATACCCCTTGTGCCTCTGTTCAGGGTACTGTCTCTCATGAATTGCAGGTGCAATATGATCCTTCTGTTGTGATTGTTGTGCAGGATCCACTGAATGTTGTTGAACCTATTAAAGCATCTGATGTGCATATGTCAAAGAATCTGGATATGCCATCTGGTATTACATCTGGGCAGGATAATGTTGTTCTTCCTGCTGGAACTTCACAAGGGAAGGTTCATCATTTTTCTGGGTCTGATGGGTCAGAATCTGTAAATGACTTATTTTCTAAGGGTGATAAGAGTAGCAAAAAAAAGTTTACTTGGATCCTTCTCATAGGTCCCATTGTCCAAGGATTCAAATAAGTCTTTGTTGCAGACTAGTCAGGAACAAGTTACCTCATTGAATAAATTTACTCCCTTGAGTGGTGTTTTTTGGTCTGATGATAAGGAGGACAGTGCCAGTGAGGGGCAGCCTCTAACTTTGGAATGCTCAGACACTATCACTGGATCATTAGTTGTTTTATTTGTTGCTTATTTAGATAGTAAAGGGAAGAAGAATAAGGTTGAGAGGCAGGTGAAGTTAGTGCAATGGCTTCGGGATGGAAGGCCTAATACTAGGTCCAGGTCCTCTTCTTCATGAAGGTTTTCTTTTGTAATTTCTAGGGGCTTGGGAATTCTCCCATAGTATAAACCCTTAGGCATTTCATCATGGCTAATAAACCTATCCTTTTTGGAATTGATGAGCCTTGTATGTATTTATGAAAATGGAAATCCTTTAAGTGGTCAACACTTGGGTACTCTCTGGTTTCCCATAATGCTAGTCAGGCTTCCTTAGAGACTCTTTGGATTTTTAAACATGATAGTGTCTCCTTGATTTCTTCTTTTTCTGATCGGTAATTGATTACTCTGTCTGTTGATATAAGTGGTCATGGTATGGCTTTTTCTTTTGTTTATACTCTTAATCAGTATACTGGGAGGTGTGCTTTGTGGTCATCCTTGGAGAGCATAGCTCTTCAAATGAGGCAAAGTTGGGTTATTATTGGTGACTTCAATTCAGTACTCTGGACTGAGGACAAGACTTCCACTTGTTTCAATAGGTTGGATATTAGTGAGTTTTTTGCCTGCATTGATGCTTGTAGTCTTATTGAAGTTCCTTTTTTGGGTACTGATTTTACATGGTGATGGTACACTTTAAATGGGTTACAATCCAGCAATATTGAGAGGTGATTTTTCATGTGGATGGGGGAACTCGGGATTTTTTTCTTTCTGGTATAACTCTTCCAAGGGCTAATTCTGGTTACAATACTCTTTTATAGGATTTAAGTTTCCACAGATTGAGATCTTCTCCCCTTCCTTTTAGGTTTAATAATGCTTGAATATCTATTCAAGTCTATAGATAGTTTGTTATTGAATCTTGGGAAACCACTGTTATTGGAAGTCCCTTTTATATTATGGTTATGAAGCTAAAGGCTATGAAGTTAAATCTCAAGGAGTGGAGTAAAAAATCATTCTCATGCCTTGATAATGATATTCAAACTACTGAGGATAATCTTTTTCATTGTAAAAGGCTTAATGAGGGTCAGGATGTGCTCTCTAGGGATGAATTGCTTGCCATTTCTAAATTTAAATAACTCTTGGCCTTAAAGGAGAGTCTTTCTCGGAACCAATATAATGTAAGGTGGCTGAAGAAGGGTGATAGAAATACCAGACTCTTTCATTGCTTGCATAGGGAGAAGAAGGTGAAATGTAGTATGAATGACCTTATAGTGGATGGAGTTCTTTTCAGTTCTGAAAATGACATCTCTGTTGCTGCTTGTAGTAATTTTGAAAAGCTTTACACTGACTCAGGTCATGATAGCACTCATAAAATGTTCATGAATATTTCTCCCTCGGTTGGGGATTCTCAGAATGACATGTTAACTAGTATACCCTCAGAGAAGGAAATCAGGAAGGTGGTTTTCTCTATGAATAATGATAGTGTCTCGGGGCCAGATGGTTTTTTCAATAGGTTTTTTCATGACTTATTGGGATATTATCCACACTAAGTTTGTGAATGTTGTTCGAGATTTCTTTTATCATTCTTATTTTCCTTTTCGTGCCAATGCTTGCTTCATTGCATTGATTCCAAATAAGGAGAATTCCCTTGATATTCGGGATTTCAGGACCGTGGGTATTGGGAATACTATTCCAAAAGTTATCAGCAAAGTCCTGGAAAATAGATTGGGAAGTATTGCTAAGAATTTTATTTTCACAAATCAATTTGGGTTTGTGCCTGGAAGGAACATTCAGAATTGTTTGTACATGGAATCTGAATGTGTTAATGTTATGAGGAGAAATGTGAAGTCTAAGAATATGGCTTTGAAAGTTGACATTTTAAAGGCTTTTGATACGATGAAATGGAGTTTCATTTTTTCGGTGTTAAGAATTAATGGTTTTTTCAATGGTTTCATTTATTTGATTAACTGCATTCTTCACAGCTCTATGCTATTTGTCCTTGTGAATGGCTCTCCTCGAGGCTTCTTTCAATTCTCCAGGGGAGTGAGACAATGTGATCCTTTATCTGGCCTTCTTTTTTCTATTACTGAGGATTATTTGAGTAATTGTCTTTCAGATCTTGTTCAGGCTGGTTTGTATCGGCAAATGACTATTGGCATAAGTCTTTTTTCTCCTTAACATCTCTTTTATGCGGATGATATTCTTTTGTTTGGGAAATTTTATGGCTCTACTATCTGTTATATCAAGGAATCCTTTGAGAATTATGAGTATGTTTCTGGTCAGGTCATCAGTTGGGAGAAATCCTCGGTGTTTTTTGGAGAAGGGGTTATTGCTTCAAAGCAGAACAGAGTTTCCCAGAATCTTGGGGTCAAGAGGGGGACTCTACCCTTTAATTATCTTGGGGTTCCTCTTTTCTGGGGTGCTATGAATAGATGTCATTTAGAAAATATTTACCTCCAAATGATTAATCAGATGGCTACCTAGAAGGGTAAATCTATGTCTCAAGCAGGGCGTGTTTGTCTTGTTAATTTTGTTATCACTTCAATGTGTGTCTATACTTTTTATTTATATGGATGTACTAGATCTCTTCATAAGGATTTATAAAGGCAGATGCAGAATTTTATCTGGACTAGTTCGATACATGAAAGGAAGCTTGTTACGGTTTCCTAGAGTGATTGCATTCTACCTGTTGAGATGGGTGGCATGGGGATTAAGGACCTTAAGCTCTTTAATGAATCTCTCATTAAAAAGTTTACCTAGTCCCTTTTGACTTCTGGTGATTTCTATTTGGAATTTCTGAGTAATATAGTGGGATCCAAGTTGTAAAATGGTTACTCTCTTTATGTATCTTCTTCGATATGGCCCTTAGTTAAGCAAGCTTATTGTAGTCTTTCACAGTACTCTAAAAGGGTGGTTTGTCGAAGTTCCTCTTTGAATTACTGGAAGACTGTTTGGTTATCATGTGCCATTGATGATGATACTGTGATTACTTCTGCATTGAAGGATATGTCTATTGCTGTCTTTCAGAGTAATACTATGGCTCAGGGGTTGCTTTTTGATCCTCTGAAAAGGGAGTTGGGACGTTATCACTATTATGCGATGTATACTTTGGTTTGGTTGCCTAGTCTTACTAGATATTTTATCACTATGGAAGATTATATATCCATGTGTGATGCGACCCTGGTTGTTCCTTCTGGGCTTCTGGTGTTTCATTCTGCTTTTATTCTACCGGTGCATTATTTTCTTTTGTGGAGGATTTGGAAGTGTTGACTTCCTTTAGAGAAGATGATACAGAAAGCTGGATTTTCTCTTGAACTTGTTTTCTTTCATTGTCTTGTTGCTGATGAGACTGTTGATCACTTAATCATTTCATGTTTCTCTTTATCTGGTTTATGGGATTATTTGTAGGGGATTTTTGGATGTCATCTGAATATGGGAAGTTTTGGAAAGCTTATGGATTCTGTCCATCGTGCTGACTGCAGTTCTCAGGTGAAGCCTCTGCTTTTCTCTGCAGTCTCTACAGTCTCTGCATTGATTTATTTTATCTGGAGGTCACATATTGCTCTTGTATTTGAGAACCGAGTTACACTGATTTCTGTTGGTATTCGAGAGCTTCATATTGGTGTGTTTTCTACTGTGTGTGCTCGAATTGGAGTCATGTGGAATGATGTTTCAGATATGGTTGTTTTACGACCTTTGGGTGTTCCTGGTATATGTAAGAAATGGATTATGCTAAAACATATCCGGTGGATTCCTCTGATCTCTCGGTGCCTGAAAGTTAATGTGGATGGAGCAGATTCAGGTTCACTGGGGCCTTTGGGTTGTGGGGGTGTTTTTCGCACTTACAGGGACTTTATTAAAGGTTGTTTCTTCCAATTCTTAGGGAGTGGCTTGGAGATTGAGGCGGAATTATGGTCTATGATTAAGGCTATTCGATGTGCCTCTTTTCATGGCTAGCTGAATATATGGATGGAGTCTGATTTTATTTTGGCGGTTGACATTCTAAGAAATCGTTCAAGGAATGTCCCTTGGAGGATGCTTTCTGCTTGGGATGATTGTCCTCAGATTGTGGAGCATGTTTGTTTGGTTGTCACTCATGTTTATAGGGAGGAAAATCAAGTTGTTGATGGTTTTTCCAAGAGTTCTATTGAGGAGGCTTGTTCTTTATGGTCATTTGTTACTTCAACCTTCTATTGTTGCTTGGTTTCTGCTGATGCGCGTGGGGATGTGTACATGCATTTTTTCTGATTCCATGTTTCTTTCCTGTTGATGTATTTACTTTTTTATTAATAATTTTTTTCTAGGAGTGGGCTTTGCTTGCCCCTGAGTCTTCTGATTATTATTTTATTATTCCTCTTCTATTATTTTTTTATTTTATTCTTTTATTCATTATTTTCTTTTCCACAGTGACCTATTACCCAAAAAATTAGGGGTTAAGCTGAGGGTTGTCTTGGGGGAGGTAATTAGTGTTTTACATTAATTATTCACTTAAATTCTTATGTTATATTTAAATTTTATGGTGAGAAAGAGTGAAGTGCACGATTGTATCAATTGTTCACTATGGCACTGAACTCAAACACATTTCTATTATATGTTTAAATATTTTCCCCCATTACACTAGACATAATCTCTTCATGAAATTAAGTTGATCATTTTAGTGGATGAAGTGATATATGATGGAGTCAGGTACTTAAGATTTCATATTCTCAATTGAGGTGTGTCATCAACCTTGATTATAGGAGGATGAGGTGATGGAATTAAGATTGTTAAAGGAATTTTATATTTCACACCACTAAATAAAATAATAGTAATTCATGCATGATACCTCATAATTTAATTATCAATCTATATTTAAATACCAACAAGGAGAATGATGAAACCCATAAAGGCCAAGTTTTTATTTTCTACACTCATTCTTTCATTGCATGTTAGTATAAATTTTATCATTTCATTTATCTTCTTAAATTCCATTATCATTATAGAATAAATAAATAAAAAGTATTTTAACTGAATTATATTAATTAGGTGATCAATTGTGAATCTCCTCAAGTGAGATGACATTATTTCTCCTCTATGCTACATTAAAAAAATAAATTTTCTTTTTCCACAACCTACAATGGGAATGTGTCAAAACTGGCATCGTTATCAGGCATCCAATCAGTAGATTATTCACTTTTTCTATTTTCACATTTTTGATAGTTTTAATTTATTAAAAAATCCAAAAAAATTATTTTTCCATGATGTTTTCAAACAATAATTTTTTTCAATACATGGAATAATTACTCATGAGTGAAAGATCAAAAGAAAGGGATAAACAATGATAAGAAGGATATCCTACAAAGGATGGATAAACTCACTAACCTAGATAATCATATGATTAATGGGAATGATAACATATTTTCATTTCATGAACTGGAATATTTGATTGATGAATTTAAAGTTGATTATCAATGAATTAAGGTTGAGAAGGAAGTTCCACTAGAGATTCTCAATTTTGCAGAAGACATCAAAGAGCTGGAGTCCTAATGTAGGGATCATCAATAGCCCAACCATCTCAAATATCATATTGAGTAGTACCATGAAGAGATATATAGTGAAGTTAAAGACTCACATGATGATAAGAATATGAGAAAATATTCATATCAGTTTTGGAGTAATTAATAGAGGATAAAATGCAATGAGATCTTCCCATTTACAAGATTGAAGAATCGGCACCTGAATTCATGTTTCTAGCCATAGTAGAGGAGGAATCCATGAAAGTGATGTAATTTTAATAAAATATGGAGGAGCCTGAATACGTACCTACATCCACTAAGATCCAACTTAAATAGGAACTCATCATTAAAAAGTGATTAAACCAGAAACCACTTAGGGATATGATATTAATTTGAATTCTTTCCTTTCTAATCTTATTGAATCCAATTTGAGTATCACTCTTAACTTCTTTGAATATTGAGATTCTTTAAATCCTTATTTTTCCTTAGATGAATATGATAAAGAAGCACATTCATCTACAAAGGAACACATGGGTCTCTCAGATTTTGATGAATATACATTTGAGGAATCCGATGAAGAAATCCAAGTAAATGATCCTAAGAAAATAAAGACAAGTTCTTCTCATTATAAAAGGGATAAATTTATTATTAATTATTAAAATTTAAATTTTATTCAAGTAAAAATACCTAATTAATTTTCCTTTAAATATTCAATTTATGTAGCCCATGTTGAGACAACACTGGATAGAAAAGAAGAAGTTTGACAAGTAGAAACCAAGGAAGAGGATAATTCATAGTTCATCCTACCCCCACCATGTAAGTTGTACTTAATTTTGATCAAGATTTATTTTTTATACTCTATACATGGATCATTCCTCACCAACAAAGTATAATTGAAAGATAGAAAAATCAACATGTGGTAGTTCAAATCTAATAAGATCCACCCCCATTAGACTTTGGATAATATCTAGTACTACCCTATAAAGGCAGTAAAAATTTAGGTTCCAATTGGGGGATCATACCAAGACTTATCTTTCTATTTGATTTCAGGGAATTTAGATATCAATTTCATTCTTATGAATTATTTTAGAACTCATCCCACTCCCTCTTATATTTTTAAGCATAAATGACGTGATCCTTGTAATTAATTGAGTAATTTTCTTTTATAGGTTCATGATGTAGAAAGGAAGACCTCAAAAAGTGTAGAAAGAGGAATAAATATTCATTTATAAATGGAGTTAATTTTTAGTGTTTAAAACTTTTAAAATCTATAAAAAAATTTCCAACATCCTATTTTGAGCTTTAAATTGAAATTCCATTCTCATACTTGAATTATTCTTTACTTGCCTTATCTAGGAGACCTTGTTTTTTAGGAATACAGTGATGTTAGGTTTTAGATTTCAATTTTAATGAAATTTAATGAGTAAAATAGATAATTTTATGATTAAAGTGAAGTGTATAAATTAAAATGAGGACGCATGATTTTACAGAATTAGTTTATTCATGTAAATAAAATTTCCCTAAAATTTTTCATACTTTGAATTTTTCAAATTCATATGAATTGATTTATTATTATTATTCATGACTTGTGTGATTATCCAAAATAATAGTTCTCATTCCCAAGAATATTTCTAGACTAATTACTTCCTATTTTATCTTGATCATATTTATTGAGTGGCCTTTTTAAATGTCATCTTTTAGAACTTGCATTTTAACTTATCAAATCTATGATTGTAAAAATCCACATTTAAAATGATTGAGGAATCTTTTCAAAATAACTCATTCTCGTGAAAAAATTTACATTTGTCCTTGTTTATCGCATAGAGACCATGAATTACCTTGTTATTAATTATTTATGTTTCAATCCATTTTTATATGTTACTTCTATAATCTTATTATTTTCTTGATATTTTCAAGTTTAAGTATAGGGTGTGAAGGGAGCCACAGTGGAAGGGATGAAATTAATTATAAAGAAGAAGTGTAGTGGGTGATACCCATGTGGATTAAGAAAGTTTTATATTCATTTAAATCTTTATTTTCTTCCACTCTGGAATAAAAAGCGAGAAAATGAAAAAAAGAACCAAAAAATTAAAATAATGGGTTATGATTTGGGAAAACCAAAAATTTCCATTATTAGGATGACGATTTTTATCATATGTAGTTAGGTGGTGGATGTGTGGTTTTTTTTAAGAATGAATTTCAAAAAGGAAAAAAATTGGGGAGTACTTTGAAAAAGGAAGAAAAGAGTATAAAAATAGATTAAAATTCAATAGGGTGCACATTCATTGTGATTTACCTTTATCATGATCATACATTGATTTTGGGGAAAGTGGGATTTGTTAAAATTTGAAGGTGAGAATTTCCTTACACTTTTACTTCTGATATCATGCTTTATACTTAGATACCTTCTCTTTGAGCCTTAATTTTTTAAAACATCAATTCCTACCAACTTTAAGCCTCATAGTCATTAGAAACTAAATTGAAAATCCCTCAAGATTTTATGTGACTTTTATCTTTAAAAATTATATAAAATGGTTCCTTTATAAGACTATGGATAAGGTTCCTTTATTCATGATATGATCATAACTATGCTTGAATTGTATCATGAGTGATGAGTGAAAATATTCAAAGGATAGGTAAATCAAAATTTGGAATGTTTTATAGTAATTAATTAAGGAACTAAAATAAATGAGAAGAGAAGTTACATCATTTTCATATGGTAAAAATTAAAATGCTTAATTTTATTGTTTATTTCAAAATTGAGAAATTAAATTGCTATTTTATGTGGATTTTTTAAAATTTGATTTAACATTAATAATTGTTTTATTGTTTTTTTTTTTGAAAATTAAATAATGATAACATTTTTTCCCTCTGAATTACATGTTGAGATTTAATGATTGAGTATAATCATGGTTTTTGTGTGGAGTTATTTGAAACACTCAAATTTCATGCATATTTTTTAAATATATTATAATTATTTTCAGTGTTTTTCATTGATAATTCACATATATTTCAATTTTTAAATAAAAAAGTGGGAAATTATAAAAATGGAAATTAAATGATGAAAAATTAAATAATTTATTAAATAAGTTAAATTTTATTATTTATCTGTGTATTTTGACAGAATTATTTTAATTGGTTTATCATAATTTCTAGAATTTTACCTTACCAAAAATATTGGGATAAGAGCTAACCCTTGAAATAGAAAGCCTCAAGTCACATAGTTAGCCTCTAAAAGAGGTCAATCAGCCAAGAGGGGCATTGGGAGAGCCTTTCTATGGCATAGGTGGGTTTTTTATTCTACGAGGAGTTTTGGGAGCATAGTGGTCCCAAAGGCCCATGCATGTTTAGAGGTGTAGCTCGACCCATTTTTGGCGTGTGTGCATGTTTTCAAGAACCCACCCTGGTGTAGGATTTAGATCTGTTGAAGCCACACTCTATCTTTTAAATGAGTAACTTTCCATATTATTATTTTGTTCTCGGATGGGTTCTTTTATTTTACTCTTCAAACATTTAAAATCATTTTCACCCCCACTAAGTTATAACTCCTCATCGTCCTCTACTGATTCCACTACCCGATATCGGTCCTCCACCACTACTCCTAACCATAAGACACCATCAAATCCACCCAAAATATTGATCTAGAGCTATACTCCATCTTTTGAAGGTCATTCTCACCTTGGATCACCTATGCACCCTCATATGACCTCCATTAATCTTATTTCAAGGCTTCATTCGTTCATGTGAAAGTTTGATGAAGGAGGATCTCCCAAAGCTTGCCACTACCCCGCTACTCACTATCAATGTCTGCTTCCTCATTCACTGCATTCCACATGGACATTCATGCCTTTCATGATCCATGCACACCTTTCACGTAAGGAGGAGGTTGTACTAAATCCCAAGTATGTGCATAATTTTTTGAAGCTGCATGATCTACGATTGTTTCCAATCCCCACATTCTTGGGTGTTAGGGAAATTTAAAATAAATATCTTCCCCGAGTTAGGATGAGACTCTAATCCCCTTTCCTATAATAAGTGTTCTTGGTCACTACCCAAGATAATTGGCACTCATGAAAGGAGGATGTTGAAGCCAAGATACTCTCATTTGATTATATTTTCTTTTTATTTTATTTTCATTAAATTTTTAGTTTTAATTCATCTGTGATTTTAATTTTATTTTGTAAAATAAATTCATGCATTTTAATTTCTTCTTCAATAAAAAGTTCCATCCATCCAAGTTACCCTTATTATTTTTCTTCTTTTTCATTATTTGTGTTATATTATTTTATTTTCTTATTTATTTTCTTTTATTTTTTTTTATTTTTAAATCTCTCCCTCTTCTTATTCTCTTTTTATTTTTGTGATTTCATGTGTCTTATTTATTCTTTCTGTCCAATTTTAATCCATTTTTATTTTTTTATTATTAATCTTCTATTATTTTTATTATTTTATTCTTCTATTGTTTCTTTTATTTTTCATAGTGATCTCTTACCCTCAAAATGAGGGGCTAACCCGATTCTTTTCCTGGGGGGGGGGGGGGTAACTGGTGTTTTCCATTAATTCTACGATTCAATTATTATGTTTTATTTACATTTATGGTGAGAGTGAGTGAATTCCATGAGTGTGAAAATTTTCTAATATGACACTAAAATCAAACTCATTTCTATTCATTGTTTACATTTTTCTCTCCATTCCATAAATATAAATTATTTATACTATGAAGTTGAGCTATTTAGTGGATTAAATGACATATGTTTGAGTCAGGTCCTAGAAGATGTCACATTCTCGATTGAGGTGTGTCATCATCATTGAATGCAGAAGGTTTTGGAATTAATATTTCTAAAGGAATTAAAGATTTCACAATACTAAATAAATTAATATTAATTCATTCATGAGATCCTAGAATTGAATTATCAAACTAAATTTAATCCCCAATAAGGAAAATTATATAACCCATAAACCAAACCACAAAGGAGAAGTCATTTCTTTTCTAAACTCATTTTTTCATTTCATATTAGTATAAATTTTATCATTTCATTTATATTCTTAAATTCCATTTTTTATATAAATAAACAAAAACAACAAAAAATAACTAGTTTAGGTAAATTAGATTAAGTAGGTGAAAAAATGTGAAGATCTTCAAGTGAGAGGACCCTGGTCAGCCTCTAAGCTTCATTAGGAAAATAAATTTGTTTTTTCTAGTCCCTACAACAGGCATGCATCAGGTTCCAAACATTATAAATCTATATTTATCAAAGTTGAACTATAGAGTATTTTATTCCTTTATATGTAGATCCACACCATCTTTCTAGTAATCCTTTATCTTCTCAAGAGTGTGTGGGTGAGGAGTTATTTAAGAAAGGTATGATGGTGTGATTTTTATAATTACCATGTATATCATTTTCATGTATATAAATATTGAACCTATATCAATCCTTTTCATGGATAAGAATTTAGGATCTATTGTACTCATAGTATATTCCACATTATTTTCCTTTAATGGTAATTGATTGAAAAATCACAATCCTTGGTCAATTATAACCTCCTTCATTGGACCATATTGAGCTCATTTTGTGTGAATATATACTTGAGGAACATATATTTAACATATATGTTATACTTCTACCTCAAGAGATAATGTCACCAAATATTTAATGTAAATATTAAAATAGACACTTCATATTATGTTTCATATAGTTTTTCTCATGATTATTTAATTTTTTCAAGGCATAGGATATCACTTTATAATTTTCCAATAGTATACAAGCCAAGTCTATCTTGGACACATCATTGTAGAACACAAATCCTTCACCACTTGTGGTTAGTGTGAGTATATTTGTAGTGATTAGCTTATTCTTTAACTCTTTAAATCTCTCCTCACATTATTCAGTCTAGGAGAATTATACTCTCTTCTATGTTATCTTGGTTATTTAGATAGAAAATCATGAGAAGTTTCTCACAAATCAACTATAGTATTCATATAGTTCAAGAAATTTGTAGATATCTATTATAGATATTGTTATTAGATATTACTCAATCACCTTTTTCTTGTAAGGATCTATAGATATACTTTTTTGTGATAACATCCCTCATCAATGTTACTTTATCTATCTAAAACTCACATTTAATTTACTTTGCTTATAACTTCTCCTTTCTCAAATTATTCATCACAGTATTCAAATTCTTTTTTTGTTTCTTATTACTTTTAATGAATATGTTAATATATTCTATAAATACTACCATAAATTTACCAAGATAATCTCTACAGATTCAATTCATCAAATCCATGAATATTAATGGATCATTAATGAGTCTAAATGGAATTAATATTTACTCATAGTATCCTTATCTTTTACAAAAAAAAAATCTTTGGAATACCTCCCTTATTCACCTTTACATGATAATTTCTTGACCAAATATCCACCTTAGAGAAGTACTGGGATTCTCATAGCTGATCAAATAAGTCATAAATATGTGGTAGGGGATACTTTTTCTTTATTTTGATCATGTTGAGTTGATTATATTCGATATAGAGACACATAGATCTATCCTTTTTCTTAACAAATAGAAATTCCCACCCCATGGTGAAGCACTTAGGCATATAAACCCGTTATCAAGATCCTCTTGTAATTTTTTCTTCTTATTTTCAATTTCAATAATGGTAATTCTATATGGAGTCTTGTATATTGGAAAGGATCTAGGTATTAGTTTTATTTATAAATCAACCCCTTGGTTAGAAGGAAGACTAGGTAACTCTTCAGGGAACACATAATCATATTCTATTACAATTGTAATGTCATGAAAGATAATATTTTTCCTTCATATAAATTATTTAATATTGATAAAAAATCTATTAGGATAATAATATCCATGATTGATATGGGTCTATAAAAGTATACTCATCATCCTCCTTAAACATCCATAAGATCAATGGTCGATTCAGTATATGGAAATTTATTTCCTTATCTAGGAAATTTATGTTGTCTCTATATGAGGATAGTCAATACATTCCCAAAATAGCATTATATTCCATTAATGGGAGTATCGCAAGGTTTTTTGGGAAATTAATCCCATAATTATTTACTAGGAAGGAGTTATATACTTGCGATGCAATAATTACCCCATTTATCTTTTTCAATGATAACTCAACTTCCATGTTTTGAGGTGGTGTTTGAATAGTTATAATAAACTTGCATTATATTAAAGAATTCATATAAATAGAATAAAATAGTATATTTTATATTCATGAATGAATAATTAGCATACCTATCACCACTTTATTATCAGGATCCACATTACTATTTTTTATTGAAAATGATCATCCTTACTCTATAGGATCCACATTACTATTGTATTTAGTTTTCAAGATTCACATTATTATTGTCTTTAGTTATCTTCGACAAAGCTAGGCTTAGGGCATTGGTTTAAATAGTTTCCATGTTCTTTGAAATTCAAACATTTTACCATGGGTTGAAGATTAACCACAAAAGTTTTTTATTCTATCACTTTAGTGGTATTCTTCCTCTCTCTTCAAAATTCATTAGTGTGATTCCACTTTTTTCCAAACATGAAGAATTTCTTTTTCCCCTTCAAGTTATTTTTGGGATTCTTCTTCCCACACTTTTAACATGTGGTTAGTTTTAATTTCTTACTACCATGGTATTTCTCCATTTATCCCCGAGAATTAAACTTTATTCTAAACTTTCTATCTCAATTCTCATGACACCCATGAGATTCACCAATCTCTATTTCATCTTTGAGGGCACATTAAATTATTTCCTCATAGTTATCAAAGTCTAAAATCACCAAATCATTTCATAGACTCGTATTTAACCAACTAAATAAGAAATCAATTATACTTCTATTTATGATTACAAATTCATAGGTGTATCATTAAATCCTTGTGAATTTTTCATCATACTCCCTGATGGATTCATTATGATTTTTATTAACTCCAAGTAATTACCACTCCATTTTGAAACAATGAGTGTGATGAAATTATTTATTGAAAAATATTTTCTTGAATTCATCCCAATATTTAGCCTCAACATCTTTCATGGGATTTTTATTCTTGATCAGTATCCACCACTGATCAGCTTCTCCCTCTAAGTGAAAAACAACCTATATAATCTTATCTTGGTTATAACATTAGAGGATAGAGAATATCTTCTAAATGTATTTAATTCATTATTCCATAATTAAGGTCTTGTAATATCCACAAAAATTAAAAGTAATTTTTTGTATAAATTTATTTAAAACAAATTTTTATTTATTTAGGGGAACTGGTAATTTCACCCGAGTCAAGTTATTGATCAAAACATGAGTCAGTTGATAAAACATTTCCATAAAGATCATAACTACTTATCCCATTATGTGAGTAATATAATTTCGTAAATCTTAAAATTTCTGATATTATTGGTTTTCAACACAGTTCTACCTATTTCCATCCATTGACTAAAATAAAATAAAATTTTGAATGATGATTTTCAAAATATTTGGCATATGAAAGGGAAACTTTAAAATTAAAAGGGAAAACTAATAAATGGAATATTAATTCTTTCTCATGAATTTCTAGTCTTTAATATAGGTTATCCATGGCCCATTTCCTATAATTAAATTTTATAAATATTTTACCATTTTTTTAGTTTATAATGGTTTGTAAAAATCACATGATTAACTAAAGTATATCCCTTGGGATTTTATGGCTAGGTGTATAGTATTTAGACTCTTTATCATGCACTAGGTATAGGTTGATTTAATACCCAATTATCCCTTTTGGGGTTATAACCCCTAGGTACATATATTCCATAGTGCAATCGACTTTCTAGTATCCAAAAAGAGATGTATTTTCTCAATAACATATACACTCTATACTCTACCAAAATTTATGGATTTTTTCTTTATTTATAATTATACCTAATGTTTGTACTATGGTTTTATAGTCCAAATCCCAAAAAATAATTGGACCTTTATCTAACGCCAACTATAGTATCCCTCTTACCCTATAGTGGATGTTCGATAAAAAATGGATTGTGACTAGAAAATTTAGAGGCCTAGTGTGTTAAGTAAATTAGATACATAAACCATTAACATAAAATAAAATACAATAACATTATTTAAAACTCTATAATGTGATCCTAGTTTCCTTTGAAATCCTAATATTTCACTCGATAACCTTGGGATATGCATAAGGAAATAGTGAGATATAAATCATGATAAGGGAATAATAAAATAATATAACGATGATAAATAATATGTGAGAGTCAAGAGTAATTTCAATATAACATAAATAGGTAAGAATCATATATACTCACATGGAATCATGTAATGGTAAAATGACAGCATAAAATCATGGTATCATAGGAATGTGGAAACAATATAAAATGTGGCATAAAAAGTATATATTAATGATACCCACCAAGAAATCATAAAATAATGTTCCAAATATAAAATTTCATGCACCATACATGTTATCTCATGAGATGAAAACATTATTCAATTCATTGGAGAATTATCAAGGCATACCTTTTATTTGTCTACCTTTATATGTGCCACATCAATTATATAATATAAGAACATATACCATAATTTCAATCACATGATTAAGGAATGGGGGTTTTATAAATGGAAGTACCTAATAAATGAAGGGTATTTATATCTAGGTGAATAAACATGAATGAAAATAGTTATGGTAATCAAAACATAGAGGTATGGCATTGTAAATTAAGGGATAATTTTAGCAGCAAAACGGGTGTACATAAAAGTTAACATAAGTGATAAATGAGTGATAAAGGTAGTCTCTAATTATTTGGGAGATATTTGGATAATAATGGAATGTTCATAAACACACATCAACATAATTAATTGAAAATAAAAAATGCTTATTATGATGGATTTTCTTGAATGGAAAAGAGGAGGGAGAGAATCCCTTAGCTTAATAGGTTTCTTCTTAATGCTTGATAGGAGCTCTTTATAAACCTTTAAACTCACTGGGTGGGATTTAGAGAGGTAAAATGAGAGTAAATACATGTTTCAAGGATTTTAATTCAAGAGTAATGGAAGAATGGGTGGGTATTTATAGAAAAATAGGTGAAATTTTTTATTTTTTTCTAAAATCTGGATGTGGGAACCTAGTTAATAAAAAATACAAAACCATTGTCCTTATAATGGTTTTTCCCATGGTATTTTCCAAGGATGGGTAGTTTTAAATATTTTATTAGTTTAATAATTGAACTCCTTAGAATAATATCATTCATGTTGTGGATGTTAGTCATGTTTATAAACAATTTTTTATAATATTAAAATATATTATAGGTTTTGGAGGATTCATTATAGTGTTGTAAAATTAATCTTATTACATTAAAAACCCATTATTTTAATGTCAAAACCCCCAATTTTTAGTCAATAATTCCTCTATGGTATTTATTACATCACTTTTTGGGCAATTATGATGTCATAATACCTACCATATATTTATTTCATATTTAATTTTTACACAAAAAATAAAATTTCATATAAATTTATGAAAAAATCACCATTGAACGATTTCAGTGTATTAATTTCAAAAACTATGTTTTTATAAAATAATTTTATAACTATGATAAATTTATATTTTAAATAAAAAATCATTATTTATTGAAAAATACTAGTTTTACGTCACCAAAAACTTTCTGAACCTTATAAAAAGTACATGGGAATTCATTAAATTATATTATCATTCATATTTAAATAAATTTTGTTTTATAATACTATTTTATGAAAATAAGTTTTGTTTAAAATTCTTTAATTTATCATAAAAGATTGTTTTTATTGAAATTATACATTTTTTTCTAAAAATACAATTTTGATTTCTTGGTATCAAAATCTATTTTTTATCAAATTCATTATATACTCAAGTATTTATAAAATAATTATGAAATTGGATTAATATAACCATTATATTATTTATAAAAAAATAATTATTCATACTATTAGGGTCTAGATACATAATTACTTATTACTCTAGTGTATTCTTTAAGGGTAAGGTGTGTGATGGTAGTAATTTATTAGTGTGGTCTAGAAAACATAGTTTGGGTGGTGATGTCTATAAGATTTAACTTATCCCATAATCAGTTCCACTCAATTTTTAGTGGTTTAATATTACCTTCATCTTGGATAAGTATAAATCCAAGTGATGCGATATCTCTAGAAATCATTGATAAATCAGACTTATAAGTTAAGCTCCTACCGGTTGAGGCCATTACTTATTCCTTCTCGATCAATTATATTTTATTATAAACCTTAATATATACTAATACTAATGGTTCCTTTATAATGACTATATTAGACATTATCATGATTATTAATGGTCTTTATGCCCAATGGTAATATTAAGACTATAATTTATAATGGTTTAAAACAATAATTAAATATATTGTATGTGTTTGATATAACTACATTTCTTAATAATGTATATATTATTTTAAAAGGAAATTTCATTTATAAAATTTTTGGTTGTTACACTTGATGAGGAGTGAATTCACCTAAACATGTATGGGAAGTGAGACTTGGTGAGAAATGAATTCTTCTAAACTTATATCCACCAAAAATAGAGATTTATATTGGATTTTTGGCACACAAATAAAATGTAGAGTGTATTATCCTTTGATATGGTGTGGTACAAGTTAAATAAGTAATATATATGTGTGTCGTGTGTTTAAATTTTAGTATTTGTTCTTAAGATTCGGTAAGGTTATATGTGAAAGTAAATAACCATAAGTCGAAAACTATTTCCATTTAACATGGTAAAAATATCTAGAAAAGATGAAATCAATTAAAAAAGGTTCAAATTAGGATACACACTGACCCCCCCCCCCTCAGGTTGTCTCAAGTTATAACAAGATGGATCATAGCCCAAAGTTTTTTATTTAAATTTAAATATTTAAAATATATTATATAATTTATATGGATCCTATATCTCAAATGTATGGGATTATAGTTCAAGATAATAATAAACCATAGGTATTTGTTTAACTTAATGTAGATATTATATGTGCTCTTGAAAATTAGATAGTAAAACAAAGATTAACAATAATATTGTATAAATGTTGAAAGAGTCATATAAGTATAATAAATAACTTGAGGTTGGACTTTTTCAACTTGAAAATGTAGTTAAAGAACATGATGTATCTCAGGAATAATTATAATCTTGTACTATTTTGAATCAAAAGGTAGATGAAAAAGCCATGTGTAGATTTCATGCATTTGATGCGTGAACTAGACAAAGAATTAAATCATGTGTTATAATGAATAATTTAATATAAGAAACAACAAGGATTATCCTTATGTATATATAAATTCACTTACATGTGATGGAAAGAGTGTGTGGATGCTTGGAAAAAACTCTCAAATGCCTGACCCTCTCCTTTTATTCCTCCTTCACATCATGAGATGCTAGAATATCATGGAGGGTATGAACTCTCATTCATATTATGAAAAATTATGTTGTCCTATGGATACTGTTAGAGGTGGGATACTTTAAAATTACACATTGGTGATCCTCATTAGACACATTGAAAAAATATCAGGAAGTTTTCAAAGGATTTTTCATTGAATGGTATTCATAGTTCTTTATTTTTGGTTTTACACAATTTCATATGTCTTCCATGAAGATCCTATATTTGTGGTTTCTTTTTCTTAGTTATTAATTTTTAATAAAACTTGAATAAATACAATAATGGTTTCATAGAAATCCATGATATTATTTTATGAAATCATCTTCATGAAATGAAGAACACGACAGAAGAGAGATGTATTTTTCTTCCACTACACCCAAGAAACCCATCACCACACTGTAATGATAGTAGTTTCAGACCATGAATTAAAAATTAACGCATGTAAAATAGACACCCTACATTTAGTATGTCATGGTGAGTAATTTTTTTAGGAAACACATTAAGTGATAATTCATGAAAAACGGTTAGCCGGTATTCACTAAGGCATGGTAAGGAAGTCATTTTACACAGGTGTTGGGGTCCTTAAAAAAACATCAGTAGGTTCACCGTAGCCTAGTACAAGTTGAGGTGCTGTGAAAAATAGGTTTTTCAATTTTTAAAAATTTAAAATAATTAATGATTTATAAATGATTTAATTATTATAATAAATATATATTATAAGTATATTTATTAGTTAATAAAATTTTAATTAATTAATTATTTATAAAAGGTTTATAATTAATTAATAAATGTTTTTAAAACATTTATTATTAAATATTCCTTAAATATTAATGTCAATTTTTATAAAATATCTTTTTACAAATTTATATGGTATGTTTTATAGATTATAAATAAAAGGTTTTATTTTATAATCATAAAAATTTAATTTGTAAAGTGTTTATAAATTACATAAATGAGGAAATCATATAAATTTTTTTATATTTTCAATTATGAATTTTTAATAATAAATTATATTGAATTGTTAAAAATTAATAAGGCCTTATTTGAAGTGTTATGTATATGATATCTAGATTGAGTAAAATATTTACATAATAGAAAAAAACCATAAAATTGTATATAATTCATGATAATATCATATATTTAAAATTTAATGAAATATAAAGATTAATATGAAATGTTCATATTAAAATGAATATAAAATGATATATTTATAATTGTATAATGTGTATAATGAATAAATATGAAATTATAAAAGTATTTACAATTATCTTTTATTTATGACTTGTTCATGAATGGTTATATCATGTATAAATATTTGAATTGCTCATTTTCTTAAAGGGTATTCCTTATTTTGTTCATAGAAATAAATTCTTTATATTATGAATATTTGTATGGAATAATTTATATGATAAATTTATTCTAGGATAGAGCCTTACATTCTCATGCTAGGAATGACTTCATAATGAATTCATTTTTTCATCTACCTTGACCTCTTTTTGTAATTGAAATTATAAACATGAATTTATTGATTAAATATAGTTTATTAATCTTAGGTTTTTGAGTTATGATGATTTGGATTCTCTCTTGAATAAATTCTCACTGAGAAGTGGGACATGGGGCCAGACTACCAATGGTATTGAAGGCTTATTCCTTGTCTAGAAAGGTGAATGATCTCAGTTATTATTTTCTCCATGATTACTCATGTGTAGATTTTTAATCTCATATTACTCTATGTATTTACATGAAAATTTCATGGACTTTATGCATACAATTCATTTGGATATGTATGAATATGTTTGGATCCTATATTTATGTGGGTAACAGAAACCTATGGGATGTGTAAATCATTATGCATTAATATGAATTGAACATATTGATTTGGTATAGGAATTAAATTAAAAAACTAAATTTTTAGAATCATGCATAAATAAAATGGAAGAAAATAAGATAAGATGGTGAGATTAAATCACCTAAAAATATTATGTTTTGGATTCCTTCCAAACTGGAACTTATCAAGACTTCGATCATCTAACTTGGTAAGTCATGATAAATTTGGGTGCCCTTGGATTATCTTGTGTAGGGAAATAAAGTAATAAGTTTCTCTAGATATCCCTACTAGGTGGGTCTTTCTAAAGCTGGGTGCCCATAGATTTTCCTTCATCAGCTTGTTTTAGGAATTTTCTTTGGGATACATTAGCTGGGAGACTCTAATAGGATTAGGTTATTGGAGGAAAGGATTTGAGTATATCAATTTGATGGATTTAGATAAAGAGTTATTCACTTTGCTATCCAGGATTCATATATGATATGATTGGGCTAATAGCCTACCAAAATATTAAAACAATGGGAAAATGCTAAAGAGACCTAGAAAATAGTGAAATATGGATCTTTTCCTACTAATGGATATGATGTTTTCTTAAAGGGGTCATCATTTTAGTTGAATATCATTTAATATATGACCTTATAAAAATTGATACCCATCTATAAATATTATTTTGTGGATAAATGGAATCATAATTAAACATGAACTTGGGATCAATCCTTGAAAATGCAAATAAAAATGGTGGTAAATTTCTTTACTAGTACCAAAATTTGAGAGTTGTTATCAAGAAAGAAGTAAATTTCTATTTGTTTGAACAACCACATCCTAAAATACCAACTAGTGAATTTATTCAATAATAATATTTAGATTACATTGATAAAAATTTAAAATATTCATAAGAAGTATCCACACTCATTTTTGTTAACATGAAGTTAAAGTTGAAAAATAAACATTATAACCTAGATTCCTATAAAATGATAGATATCCTGAAAAGGATCTATCAAAAGAAAGCTAGGAATGAATGGTATAAAGTTTCAGAATATATTTTTTGTCGTAATATGATTGAAGAATCCCTAGTCACCACTCATGTACTCAATATGGTTGGGAACTTCAATGACTTAGAGAATCTTGGTTCATTTCTTAATCTTTAATTATACATATATTCCATTCAGTAATCATTGGTGGAAGTTTTTTGGATTTTTTTTGAATTACAACATGAATTCACTCTATAAATCATTACATGATCTCTTCGATATATTGAGGATGGATGAGAGGCACATAGGAGGTCCAAGATTGAGTACCATTTTGATGGTATAGAATGAAAAGGGTAAAGTTTTTGGCTATAAGGGAAATACAAATAATTCATTGATATTCCACACCACCAACTAAACTAAAAAATAATGAAAGAAAATGTTTTCCTTGTATCAAAGATTTATATAGGAGAATAAATTTTCCAAATTACCTAAAGGGTTATAATAATCCTAGTAGAGAGTACACATGAGGTATAAATGTTATATAACTAAATTATATTATTTTGATAGATATATTATATCAACTTTATGATTTACAAGCGTTTTAAATATACATGAGGTTAAAAGATGATAAATAATTGAAATTTGGAGCTTGAAGTCGTCTTTCAAGTAATGGGGAAAAGGATTTGGGGTATCAATTAATTATATTAATTATTATTTGATTAAATTCTCATAAGATAGGAAATTTTATCTTGTTTTTATCTTTATAAAAATATTAGGAAATTATTTTTTTAATAAAATGAGCTGGTTGTTTTTAATACAAATAATTTATATTTTTTTCAATTATATAAAATTATTTAAGGGAGATAAAAAAATTACTTATTCTGGTTTGGAAATTATTCCTATTGTTATTTATGAGTTTTTCTAAAAACCTGATTAAATTCATGAAAATGTTGCCCGATATTCTCAAAGTGTTGATAATAAGTAAATTGGGCATATTATTTCAAGGTACTAATTTTGTATAGATAGTGAATGTTGGTAAAAGTTAATACTAGAAGAAGAAAAGTTAGTTTAAGAAGTTTAATAATGTTTTTATATGAATCCAATCACATTGAAACATTTGGTTTTAAAGGAGTAGGAGTAATAATTCCATATGATGAATTGTCAATATACTTGAAGGAGTTTTAGGAAACTCTATTGAATTTCTATGTTGGGTATAGGGATTAGAAAAATGAATTATTTAATTTTTAAGGATATACTATACCAAATGTATATTTTATAAGTGTTCTATATATATATAAGTAAAAAAATAAATAGAATAATTGATATAGATTTTAATTTTCATTTAAATGATAAATAAAATAATTTAAACAACAAATATTTGAATGTAAAGAAATTTATCAAGATTAAATAAATCTATGTAAAGTATGTGTATCTTCATCTCAATTATCTTATATTATGAGAGAGGTGGTTCAATAACAATGAGTTTTCGTGAACAAAAAATGAGATGATTGAATGTATACACATGGTTTAAGATTCATCAGATTATATAACATACTTGAAAAGAAGATAAGGTTAAAAGTGTATATCAATATATTTTAAAAAATAGGACGAAACATGATTCCACCACCCATCAGTGGTATATTTTAAATAATTGTCTTCTTTTAAAGAAAATTATTTAAACACATATAATAACATAAATTATATAGTTAAAATATTTTGTTTGTTAAATATTAATAATAATAGGAAATAAGTGTTATTTCTTAAAAATGATTTTTGTATCTTAGAAAGATATTATGAAATAAAATTGTATCTAAGAATCGAGTGGGAGTATTTTTAAACTTATAGAAGTTCATGGTTAACAAAAGATTAAACTATTATAAGATTAAAGTATTTTCCACTTAATATCTGAAATAGTTTACGATATTTGATAATAAATAAAAATGTAAATAGTTTCATTTAGTTATTTTGAATAAGTGAACATCACTTTTTTCTATAATATTTTACTAGTAAAATTACCAAGTGAATAATTCTTGACATATTGAAATAGTTTAAGTTGTGGTGGTAAATAAAAATTTAAATTGTTACATTAGTTACCATAATAAAGTAAATTTTACTCTAAATGGGTTTAGGATATGTTTTTAAAGTAATAATGTAAATAGTTGCATTATTTAAAAAAATAAAGGGAAAATTTTGATGAGATTAGTTCTAAGGATTATGATAATTCACTTAAAATAGTTATAAGTAGATAATAGAATTTTACATCATAACATTTGATATTATGAAGATAAGTTTGAATATGTTTAAAGAGTTTAATGTTAGGAATATGATTCCTAAATCCCACCATTATTCAAACATTCTAACTTTATAAATGTTACTCGCTAAAAACTTAGTGGGAGGGTTTTATCAGATATAAACATATAGATATGGAAATAATTACATTTGTATGTAATGAGTTAACAAAACCCCTGAAATTATAGTATACATAAGATTTATTTCCATTATACTTTCCTATATGTTGGATTCATAAATGTATATATAGATGTGTTTCATGAAGTTTAATGATAATTGACCTCTCAAAGTATGACTTTGAGTTATCCCTAACTAATAATCATCATGTAGAATTATAAGTCATAATTAAATTTTAAGGTTAGTGTGTGTATAATTCTTTTTTAGATATACTAAATATTCTCATGAGGTACAAAAGTGGGTTTCTTTGCATTTAATAGACTACTAAGTATACCAAATAGTGTTTTATACGGAGGTATTTGGTATAATATGGGTGCATGGATCATATTTTAGTCCTCATACCTGAGGTTGGTGAGAATCGTAGCATGGAACCATTATTATTTGGTACCCTACTTAAACAAGTCTACATGTTGACTTAGCTAATCAAGTGGTGTTTATGTATGTTATTGAACATTTTTTTTTGTTCAGATCTTAAGAAATATGGGATTTATCCTCTTATATGACAAGTATGGAATATGGGCTATCGATTGAGACAAATTTTGTAGTTTTCGGATGCACCTAAAAAGTACATATGATGTGATTATCTATTCAGATAGGGTACATGAGATGTGATCATCTATATAGATGAATAAAATGTGATTCATTCATTAATAAAGTTAGTTTATACTTGGAGAGTAGAGAATTTATGGGTAGGATATATGGTATTGACATGTTTTGTGTCCCATAGTCACTTGAAATCTTAGAAAAATAGAAAATATGAGGATGCACATTTTCATATGATACAGAATAGTATAATTTGGTAGACACAAGTGCTTTGATAGATATCTATCCAGGTCCCTTTATATCTTGAGTATCATTTACACTTAGTAAAATTCCAATATTTTCTTATATATATGGATTAAAATATTATTATTGTTTTCAATTTTATAAAGTCTCATGGGATCATATGTTATGGTTTACTAAATTGAAAATGAGTCTGGCTGAGGGAGAAATATTAAAATTACATTAGATTTAAACCAAAAGGATTTTTGGATGGGTATTCACAATTTATTTTATATTATGTAATACAAGGTGAAGTTAATAACAACTTTCTAAAAGTGTTCTGTGAAATTTCTAAAATTTATTTTGGATATGATTTCAAAAGATAATGTTTATGATATAATATCATTTAAAATGGCACAAAATCTTTAATATTTAGATCAAGTGGGAGATATAAGGATATGTATGCCATAAATCATTTTTTTCTATAATACAAATCGTTGGGTCATATGAGTCATAGCCATCATGTGATTCATAGATATATGATGCTCATGAAATACACATGTTATTAGATTTGATTAAATGTATAAAATACCTCTTCCATGTAGGATATCATTTAAATAACTCTTTCATAATATAAAACATGTTGGAGTTTGTATCATTAAAGAATTAAATACATGAACTAGACAAATCATTAACTAATGCATTGTAATGAATGTGTTAATACAAGAAACAACTGTGTATTATCTATATTGTTATATAAATCTACTACCATGTGATATAAATGGTGTGTATATTCTTGGAAAAAACTCTCATATACTCAACTCTCTTTTTCTTGCACCTTTGCATCATGAGATGATAGAACATTATAGAGGGTGAGGAGTATCTTTCATATAATGAATGATTTAATTGTCTCATGGGTACCATAATAGGTGGGGGGATTTTTTATTCCACATTTTTTATCCCCATAAAACAAATCATGTGAATATATGGAAGGTTACAAAGCCTTATTAGATTAACTATGTGCACATTTCTTCATTTTCAGTTTTACATGATTTTATATTTCTTCCATGGTGGTCTTATATTTTTGGTTTCTTTTTATTATAATCCTATTATTAATTATTAATAAACCTTGAAGAAACCAGAAACCAATGTGATTGAAAGTTTGATTTTTTATATTAAAGAAAAAAATGAGAAGAATAATTATCCAGGGGAAGAAGTTTGTGTGTTTAAAAGAATGATCTCTAAGGTTCATCAAAATATGTTTTACTTGAAGTAAATTTTTTAAGGGGTTTTAATAATTATAAAGAGTCACATATGTATAATGATAGTACTGATGTGATGAATAATATATGTTTATTATTTCAATAAGAGGAAATGATGAAAATATTTTAAAAAAATAATAGATCTCTAGATAAATAATTCAAATAATTTGATGATACTGTAATAAGGAACTACAAAGATTTTATTAAATAAAAACTATAAGGAATATGTATTCTTGATTAGTTATTGGTTGAGAATAATGGTTTTGGATGTAATTTTACAATAATGACTCTTGAAGAAAAATTTAATGTTATGGAAGGAGAATTAAAATAATGTATAGAAATCCATAATGCCAAGTTAGATATAAAGTTAAAAATTATTAAATAACTTGAATGTTCATTTGTACATTTAAAAGAAATAAAATAAGATCAAGTGAAACTTATAAAAATGGAATATTAATAAAAATTAAGATCCTTGTTAGATGAAAGATATCATCTCAACTTGAAGTGTTTTGGTATGGAAGTTAAGTTGATATATTTTGAAGACTCAATTGTAGAAAAAAAAAATTTCACTATAGATTTATTTTGACCCTGAGAAATATTTAGGAATGTCTTAAAGTTTAAAGGCCAATTGAAATGGGAAAAGTAGTTTTGAGGTTTAATAAATCATCATTTAAAGGAATTAAGAAACCAATAATGAATCAGAAAGGTAGATAAGAGGATTTCACAAAGATAATTCAAGTAAATTGATTCAAGAATTGGAGAAAGTGTTTGAATCAAACAAGTGGGTCTAAATATATAAATATGAAATTATGTATTTTTTATGGGATTTCTATCCATAAAATTATTTTTTTGTAAATATATTATTGAGTTTATTTTATATTATTAAAGGAAATGAATATAAAATTCATCCAAACCACAATATAAAAGATACAAATCTAGAATAAAGTATTTCTAAATAATGGAATTAAAAATACACCTTTGAAGGTATTTTTTTTCATGGAAAACAAGTTAATTTTATTAAAAAGTTCATAATGAAGTTTTTGAGCTAGAATCAATGGATGAAAAGGATAACTTGGGATCCTTATAGTATAATATGTTATGAATATGGTTACAAAGGACTTATTACAATGTATTTCAATATGAGAAGAAGGGAAAGAATGATATGGAATACCATTTCTCTTGAAACTAGTATAAATAAAGCTGGTATGGAAAAAAAATTAATTAAAAAATAGATTCATGTATTTGAGGAATGATGTGATAGATTATCAAAGGGATGTGTGTGATATATAAAAGTTTGTCATGGTATAACAATATTCATGGATGGAAAAGAAGAAATTATGGAAAACTAATAAGAAAGAGGAATATATCTTCATGGATATAAAGGAAGATGTAAAAAAAATTATTTTCAAATAGTGAGATGGAAATAAAATGAAGAGATATGTATTACAAGTGAAGGATACCTTATTATGAAAAGGATGGAATCTTTCAGAAGTGTAATCATCAAGAAGATAATTACATAAGTAATTTACATGAAACAAAAGGAGGAGAAGAGTGATAAATCACATACTCATGAGGAATAATTAATTAGTAGTAAGAATGAAAGAAATACTACTAAGAAGTATTTCAATTAACTTATAAGAAATTGGTTGGTTCAAAAAGGCCAACCATATTCCTAAACTTGAGGATGACTAGAGGTAACCCCCTCCCCATGCACATAATTTTTATATATAATGAGTGGAGTTGTTCATGATTAATGGGAAGATATGATCCATTGGTTTTATGTATTAAAATAAGATGAATGTAGTGGGTAATTGTATTGATAGTAGATAAAATGAAACAAGTGGTGTTGGAATTATCCACTATGGATGTCAAAGAAGAATCTGTGACAAAAATTTTTGGTGGGATAGATTTAAAATAGAACCTTGAAAAATATGTAGAAACATTTAATAATTAATAAATTCCAGTGTTATTAAGCTAAAAATGATCAACTAGTGATATTAAGTAGATTTCATTATAATCTGTGATGAATCAGGTTATACATACTATCATGATGAAGTGTGAATAGTATAGAGCCAAATTTTAATTAAAAGAGTTATCAAAGCCATATCTAGGTTTTCCAAATGGTTTCAATCCAATTTTGAAATTCAAAACATACTATCAGGACTTTACTAGGAGGTGGAAAACCCAAAAGAAGAAATCAATTAGATTTATGGTGTAGAAAATATATTCATGGAGGAATAATTTATCTATTTATTAATGATATAATACTTTGGTATGATATTATTGATTTTCAAGAGACTAAAATATATTGGTAATAAAGTATTATGACCAAAAATAATTTCCCTATATAGAAGGGTATCACTAAATTTAGTTTCCAAAACTGAAGAAATTAATGGAAGTTATTGATGAACATTCAAAGGCTATTTATCCTCATATATAAATAAATAAAGTTACATCATGGATATGAAGTGGTATCACTAGTTTATCATAAACATGTGGTATTAATTGGTTCAATATTTGTTATGACTCGCACACTTTATTTGTTATTTTTTATATAAAGACAATCTTGTGTAATTTTTATTGAGATCATATGAATTTTTTTTAAAGGAACATAATTTCTCAAGTTGAAAGTTTTTATTAAAATCAGTGAATGAAATGGATAGTATTTAAGTTATTAACATAGTCTTGTGTTTCCTACATTGGGTTTTATATAAATTGTCTTAAATAATTTTTTGGTGACTCATTTCTAAGTGGAAAATTCACTCACTAGAACTCCTTGAGAAGGATAAAAGTGAAAGTGGGATAAAATTTTATTTATAATGAAGAATTCTTGAAAGAGGCTCAATTGTTATAAGGATATTAAATAGGTTTTTGAAATATCAAAAAAATTTAGAGGAGAAATTGAGTGGATGAAAGTTGTAATGGTATAAATTTCCAAAGAGGATAGTTTTAACTTTTTAAATCTATAAGTTATTAAAGTAATAAAAATAGGATCATATTTCTTAAAAATATATTTTAAGAAGGTTATTTAAAATGGGGGAGTGAAACTGGTGAGGATATCTCAATAACTTTTATAAAAAAAGAGGAATAATAAATAAATAATCCAACAAAGTTAAACCCTATTAATTTTATTGACAAATGGAGAGGAAAGAAATTGATAAATTCCAAATGTTTGGAAGTAATTATATTGGAATAGAAAGTGGGAGAGATCAATCTCTATATATAGATTGAGCATGGATTTTATGGAAGTATTAAAATAAATCCAAAGTATGATATTTTTTCAACTAGATGGATGGTAGTTTTATTTTTTGAAAATTACTAAATGTTAATGTTTTGAAAGTTGTAATTAATTATGAATGATAAAGCAATTCTGAAATAAATTTTTTATTTTGTAAGGTATGGTGTTTTGAATGAATTATTGAATTTTATTCTAGAAATAGAAGTAAATAACGGTAGTTTATTATATAATATGTTTTGAAATATGTTAATATTAAGTGTTATGAAAGTAAGAAGTTTTGAGAAGCTTTTGGAATTCTAGAATAAGGATAGAGTTTTTGAAGTGAAATCCAAAATTAAAGTTTATAAGTTATCTTGAAGAGAAATAGATAGAAATTGATAAATTACCATACATAATATTCACATACTCTAATATATAAGGATTTATATTAATATATTAGGAAATCTTGAATATTTTTTATTACACCCTCTATATATAGGGATATCCATGTCATTATATAAGGTTCATCAACCCAATATGTAAAATTAATGTACAGAGAGAAAATGGAAAAGTTAGTGATGTAGGAGAGTATACATAAGAGTCACCCTATGGGGATACATGATATTAATATAAATAGAAAGAGGAGATGTGTAATATTAAACATATACATCGGAAAGGTTGTGTTGGAATAAATTTCATAACTACATAAAGATAAGTGAAGGTAACTAAATTTATCATGTGATTAAACTCAATGTTATGTTAGATTAAAGGAGGTGTTTGGTGGTTTTCATAAGATGAATCTGAATTGTGATGGGGCTATGTAAAGTGAGAAATGGAATTTTTTAAATATCATTTATGAATCAAATAATACTTGAATTAGATTAAAAAATGTATCAAGACAATATTTTATATTATAACATCATGGGAAATAAATAATAGTATGAAGAAGATTAAGTGATTTTAATGGTTTTATATTTCTAGAGATGATCATGTCATGGAAGTGAGTCAAGTCATATAATGTATATAGGTTGAACATATTTGGAATTTATCATTCCATTATATAAAGGAAACATGATTTAAGGTGTTTAGGCTGTGAAGAGAGAGGAAGAGACTGTGAAAGTGAATCTTCAAGAAATCTTGGAACAAAAATTGAGCCACACCACGAAGCTATGTGTCACACCATAATAGAACTGATATTTTAAAAATAATTGTAGAAGGAACTATTATGTCACACCATGATATATTTCATCATACAATGATTATTGGAATCTAGAGGATTAGAACATATTAGAAGAATTGGTCTTCTCAAGTAGGTTTGGTAGTTTTTGGAACACTCCTTATCTATATATTTGAATATCTATGGTGAATATTGACTATAAGATGATCTAATGGTTGGATTTGGAAGCAGAAAAACATGTATTTTGATTGATTATTTTTTAATTTCAAAATTACAAGAATATAAGGGAATATTCTATATAGAAATAATAGAGGGATTAAAAAAGAGGAGCTTTGTTTTATTAGAAGGTAGAAGGAAGTAGAAGAAGAAGTTATTCAACAGTAAGGGATTCATTGAAAAATATAAAATAAAGATGATTAATTAATTTTTTATTGAAGTATTATTGGAGACTATATTTTTGGATCATCATGGGTATATCTATATTTTTGAAGTAAAGAATACAAAATATATTGAAGTTAATTTATATACTATAATTATTTTATATATATTTTTTCTATTATAGAGTTTATTTGGAAAACATTAATTCAACTCTTATAATAGAGTTAAACATATCTGGACATATAATTTTGCATCAAAACATATTATACATTATATAATTACATATGTAGTTATGATATAGTGTATAACTAGTATACATATTGATCATAGAGTGACCTTCTTATTGATAAATTGGGAAGATACCTATAAGTCTATAAACTAATATATTATGGATCAGTGGGTGAAGGAGGATAAGGTAGTTTCCCAAGAAGGTAGTGTGTCATTTTATAAACTATTAAATAGACGGTGAGAATTTATATGGAGTTAAGTAACCTAAAATTGTATAGGCAGTGATCCTTAGTGAGGAGTGACTTCACCCGAAACAGTATAATTTATAAACGAATTTTAATTTATCAAAATCAATTCATAATTGAATAATGTAAAACCATATTTTTCTTTATATTATGATATATTCTATATCGTATGTTATGATTCATCCATTCATATATATCATGTTTTGTGATAGGTGAACTATACCCCTTTCCATATCCTTAAAGTGATGGTTATCATATATTATGAAGGGATTTGATATCCTAAAGATTATATGATTCTATATTTTGTGTGACATGAAATAGTTTTTTGAGACTATATGATTCCACAATTTTATATTTTGATATAGTAAAAATTTTATATTATAGTTTAAAATAATCCATGTCATGTGTTATGATATAGGATTTATCCTATACCATAACTTATAATATCTTATATCATATGGTGTGATCCTATCCTAGTTTACGATATCTAATATCATATACTATGATGTAGTTTAAAAATATATCACATTATACAATATCAACTACAATATCTATTTTTATTCATTTTAAACATTATTTAGTGAATCTATTAAAGCATGGACTAACTCTGAGACCACTTTAACCTTTATTGGGATCAAATAAAACTTATTAAATTAGTGAAAAACATAAGAATCAATAACTAAGATTGTACATGATTTGAAATTAAAACCATGCATAACATAAAATGAAATACACTGAGGACAACGAAGCCTTTTTTCTTCAACCACACACTTTATGAAGGCCACTTAAAATTGTTCAAAAGTCACTTTTCACCTAAGGTATCCATGGGTTGAAGAATCATCCAATAATTGAGTATGATTATCGTTTAAACCATAGTATGTAATTTGACATGGCTTAACCCACCATGACACCACCCAGATCAGTGGAAAGCTGAGTGTGTCACCCCAATACCACCTCCAATAGGTCATGGGTTGGTGACTAACACCAAGAATTCATAACATACATGGGAAACCTTGACCTATAACAACCTCTAGCATACATGAAGCATTAGAGAACAATATAATAAACAAATAGAATCGATATATATATATAATTGAATTATATAATAGTGCATGTATGATACATCAACCAACCATTACAATTCTATATAGGATAATTCCATGAGAGGAAATAGTATAATAGGTAAATTCATTGAATACAATAGAATAAACAAGGGAAACCCCTCATCACTATAAGGACTCATTGAATGATCTCTAATTATATTATTCACTACCATAATCCACCATATTCCACTATTCATTATCGCTACAAACTCCATCAGCTCCACATCCACCAAGGTCACATCCAAACTATGTGTCATCTGTACGTAAAAAAACACATGTCAGCACAAATCCCTATAAGGGTGAGTATGATACCCTAAATACAAAAAAAAGTAAAGATGAAATGACATTCCAAATTGAACCCATGACTAGGGGAAATAGGAAGTAACCCAAAGGTTCCAGATATACACTAAGATCAGGATAACCAAAGATAATAGAATAAAATCATCCTTCATAACTCTACTTTACAAAGGATCACATCTTGCAACCAACCAAATATTCGGAAAATATCCAAAGATTTCTGATTCCCAAAGTTGATAACGCAACTATTAGTCATATATTAAAGGAATCCAAGAATGTATTTCTTATAATGAAACCTTTAAAACCCAAATTTTTCATCATTCATAACTACCCATACCTCATAATTTCCATGATACCTCTCTATAACTATAGTGGGGGACTCATTGCTCGACAATGAATGGTTTTCATTTGAGGTGGTGTTAACCCCTATAGAGGATCTGCACCTCTTTTAGAGAAAATTTCAACCAAGAAATTAACAACTCTAATGGATGAAGGAGTCACACCTCATCTTGTGGTGGAGTGTGAGATTCAATAAATAAAGTACTTGTGACTCATCATGTGGAGGAGTATTAACTTCGATTATTGTATAGGGGACTCATGCCTCATCATGATCAAGGGATTAGAAACCCCATGCTAGAATTACTAAATATGGATGAATTGTACCATGGATAATTAGTGGATCACTAACTCCATGATGCATGTGGGGGACCCGTGCCCAATTTTCAAAATATCACCAGGGGTGTTAGGAACCAACTTCAGGACACCACTAAATCAGCCACCCTGTTTGTCTTGTGACATGGACCGATGGGCATTTTGAATCTCCACTACCTGGTGACAAGTTCTAGGGAATCAATTAAAACCCTATGATAATGATTTTTCTTGACAAATTAATAATAAAATAATATATTACACCTAAAATATTAGTATGACTCTCCCTTACATTGTAAGGGAACACATAAGAGCACTGGACTATAAACATAAAGATAATACCAACCATGGAATAGAAATAACATACATCTCCTAAAATAATAATAAAATTAAATAAACTACATACCAAATAAAATAAAAAATATTTGGTCAAGATAAAATAATTCAAAAGAGAATAACATAACATATATTCCAAAATTAATGAAAATAACTAAAGCATTAACTACTATCTACATATGTCAAGTGAAACATTTTCACTAGGCACCACCTCTTAGCCAAACTGAGACCAAATATCAATCACTTTAACCCAATAAAACTTTATAAACCTATAATGATAGTCACGAGAAAACAATTATTGTTAGTTATCCTCTCCACACCCTGAGTATATAATTTTAAGATAAAACCATTTCATTCTAGTTTAAAAATACATATAAAAATAGGTTTTCCGTTCTTTCCCAAGTAAATAACATGTTAATGTTTTTTAAAAATATTTAACATTTCTATTTTAGCATGAAGAAAATATTATTTATATAATACTATCATTAAACCTTTTAAGGAAAAGAGTCATGTAATATAATGAAAATCTATTTAAGAAAGGGAAATCATAATGAAAAATACCATTTTAAAAAAAAGTACCCTAAGGAAATAGAAATAATATATATATATATAATAGTAATGAACATGAAAACCTAGGAGTTTAAGGAAAAATCTTGTACTGGGATAACATATAAAATATAAAGAAAAAGTAGAAGTGGATACAAAATGACCTTCCCAAACGCCCAATATTACCCTCACTAGTCTAATCGGGGGAAATCTGGTAAGTAATGTAAAATCTATCATACGGATTCTAGCTAGAGTGTAATAAAAAACTAGTGCATCAAGTGTCTTTATACTTCCCACTAAGCTACCCATGGCTTCCCATAACATGAAAACAAAGTTGAGTTCGAACAAAAATCACATAAAAATATATAAAATACAATTCAAAAATAAGACACACCCTCACCTCCAACACCTATACAAGAAACGTCCCCTTTTATCAAAAAATATAAAAAATACACAATACTTTTAACTAGAAATCATCCATATAAAAGTCCTCAATAAAACAAAAAAATATTTAATGTATGGGTCTTATCTCAGGGGCTTAAAATTTTTATAAAACCCATTTCAAAGGTTTCAATCAGACCTTATAATCACTACTTAAGAAAATAGGTTACGAAAAAACTTTGAAAACCAAATACACAAACATCATAAAATACATTAATCAGTTGAGTGATTCTTACCTCATAAAATTCCAATAAAATCATTAATTTCAAAGGAAAAACATTTGGGAAAAGATGTTACGTGACTAAAATACCTCTTTAATTATAAGTAATCCATTCTAAAATCCATGTGGTCATTTCATCAAACACATGGTGTGCATTTAATTTTAAAGAAATTTAGGTTCTATGTTTCCAAAATAAATACCACTTTTACACACTAAAAACCATAGATAAACAATTATTCTATTAAAAACTACTAAATATACTAAGTATAATTCATAAAACATCAGAAATATCAATTGTAAAACACAAAAGTTCATGGTTATAAGTTTAAAGATTTATGAAATGGGCCACCTACCTTTGATCTTATCACCTCTATGAATTGAGGATTATATCCATCATAAGTAGGTGAGAGGGGCCTCAAAATATAAAACTAAACCCTAAAACCAATAACTCCCTAATTAAAAAATGAGTTTAAGAAAACCCTAGGTCACCATGACCCTGCTAGGGTAAAACAACAAAGGATAAACAAAGAAAACTTAAGGGGGACAAGTCTCCAAGGTGGTTACCTCAAAAGAATACACCTTAAACATTGAATAAATCCATGGGATATGGCCTAAGGAGGGAATATTTGATAGGAGATGTTTCATAGTCATAGGAGTTGAATGGTGAAGGAATGGGTGGCTTAAGGGTTAAATTCAAAGAGGGTAACTATGGTCGATTCACAATATTAATGAAATTGGTTTACTTGAAAGGTATGATCACATGGGTACACCGTATGGTTATGTAAATTGGGAATCAATCATGTGATTCACAACTAACATAAACTATAGGCATATCACATGGTTGCCACATTGTTAGTACTAACCTTCCATTAAACGTGTGACATACACTATGTTCCTAAAATATCTAAATTTCAAGGAAAATTACATTTAAAGGATATAGGAACACTTGAGACTCAAAAAAATAAAATAATATATAAAATCAAGGTTGGTGAGTAACAATTATTCCTATCATAAGACTTTCATTCCCCATAATGTTTCAAAATAATTGGTTGATCATGACAAGGACTCGAGATACTAAGAACCATGGAAAAAAAGAAACCATCCTTAAGAACCAAATTAACAACTAAGTGAGAATTGAGTATGAAAATCATACTAAATTTTGGACACAAAGGTCATCCTAAAAGATCAAAGACCAGTACACCAATGGTCTCCCTACTAGTGAAGCAACAACTTATAAAGGGGAAAGGTTATCTCCCTCATATGTGATTTCAAAAACAATGATCGCCTCAATCTGAGCATAGATAATCCAAATAAACCTATTATGGAATGCTCAAAATATCCAAGAGTATCCACAACACAATCCATGATAAATATTTATCCAAGTTTCTAAGAGTGGGGTCGCGTGAGGAAGGGTCCAGGGATTAACCTCCAAAAGATAGAAATCAATTATTTAATAGGAAAATCAATGGATAACACAACACATGGCTTATCACAAGATTACTCAATGGTGGTCACCACACCATTTATGAATTTCACTAGCACAATGATACTGCAAAAACAACTGACACTCCAAAGAACTTGAAAAAGACATGAATATCTCTATAAAAGAATACTTAACAAGAGATGGAAGGACCCTAAAATAATTCACTGCTACCCAAACCATCCATGAATTTCATTCCTAATGAATAAAATATATCTCCAAACCAAAATTATCCTAATAAACCTCAAACACTTCATCAGAATCCAAATATCAGGATGGGTACTACATAAAATTATAAAAATCAAAATAACATAGATAGAAAATAAATACACACTTGAAAATACTCATGCATAAACATGCCTCAATAAGAAAAATAGGGTCCCTTACATCAAGTCAATCGAGGGTGACCTAGGACCTCACTATAGAAACACTGAATATTAGTGAACCTAGAAAAACAAACAAACCATAGTAATCATCTCAGTTACCATAAAACACTCACCCAAGACTTCCCATCTTCAACCCCTCAAGAGCATAACCTCATCACAATGATGGAATCCCCTTAAAAATTGAATCATACAACCATAAATGAGGCATGATAATCACCAAAAAGATCAATATTACCAATGTAATAATGAAGGGGATACCCAATAGAGTACACCAATTAGAATTTCCCTCAAAATATTCAAATGGAATAACTCAAAAAACCTAAAAATTGGTAACCATCACCAATCCCTAAAATGATTAATTATCAATCACTCCAAAACTAGATCACTTCTAGACAATGGAAATGACACCCTAGGTACCAACCATCAACCTTTTATCAGGAATGTTTTAGGGAATATGTGAAATAACCTAAAACATGAATCTTTTTTATCTATGTTTCCTAATTTAAAATCATGGATACCAATATAGAGTATCAACATTAAAATCAAAGAAATACAACTCACCAAGATAAAGTATCATGGAAAAAAATAAATTCCCTTTTTCATTAAAAATATCTTTTTCTCTTTAAAATCTTAAATATTAAATTGACAATTTTAAAACACACTTTAAAAAATAATGTACACATTGAAAAAAAATATCAAATAAATAATCTTATCTCTTTTAAAAAACTAAGTAAAATGATCTCTATAGCCTTAGGATACTACCTAAATTCTATAATAAAACATCAAATTTTTTAAATAATACCACCCAAAAATAAAAAATATTTCCCAAAAATTCAATAACATAATGTTTTTCAAAAACATAACATAAAAATTATATTTCTAAAATGTTTTCAAAATGAAACCTTCTAATAAACTATAATTTATTTTTTTTATAAAAACCTGAATCGAAATTTTCAAAACATTTCCAAATCAGTAATTTTCACAAACACTAGGGAATATTTTATTATAAATACTCATAGAACTATTCTTAAAACATTTTAAAAAAACCAAAACAGCATCTCTTTTTCAAATCAATACATTTAATAAACCCCCACTTCATTTTATATTTAAAACATTTAGAAATTACAATTTAACTTTTCCAATTTTCAAACTCTTTTTTAGGAAAAAAACCAATTTCCCTACTAAAAATCATAAAATAGACCAAATATAATTAACCACTCATATTAAGAATTCTAATTACATCTTAAATCAATAAAAAATTAACAATTACAACTCAAACCATAAGTAAAAAAATACAAAATTTCATGATAAATTATTATGACACATGGTTTGGCCACACAATTTTGGTAATCATGCACCAACCACATGAAGATCATGGGTGAGTGATATATATTGGATTTTATGGTATATGCATGATTTTCAAAACCATGCAGTGTAATCGTGAAACCATATATTTCCTTTAAAAGTCTAATCCAATGCTAAATATTTATAAAAAAATATTTATAAATTATCAATGCAATATAGAGACACTCAAATAAGAACCAAGCATCTTTAATCCCACCAATAACCATGCTCTAATTCAAGATATAAACAACCCTATTATCCCGAGTAGCTCAAGATTCATCCTAAAAAGTGGTGATCAAGAACCTATATATGACAAGCTACATGAATTATGATGATCTTATCTTCTATCTACCATACACCCCAAATAGAATGGGTGCAATAGTACTATTTTTTAGAAACAAACTCCTAACCACCCATAAACTGAGCACACAAGTCATCTCGTGACATAGCTTGAGGATCATTTATAATCCCCATGGGATAGAAAAAATTTCAAAGGCATCAATGATAAATTAATGGGAATGATTTATCCTAATAAATTAATACTAAAATAAGAACTTCCACTTGGAATTTCAATATACCCCTCCCATACTTTAGAAGGGAATGCATCAGGGTTAGTAGGTATAAACATAAATATAGGATCAACCATGGAATAACAATAACATACATATCCCATAATAATAATAAACTGAAAGCAACTATATGAACCAAAAAATAAATATGACCCTATTAAGATGTAGGGACCTAGTTTTCGCCTTTTAATACTTTTAAATATTTCTATATATATTTCTTGAGTTAGGCATTTAGATATCATGCAATTATAAGGAATGGTGTCCCTAAAATTTATTTTATAAAAATATTAAATATATTTTATATGATGTATGTGATAGAAATGAGATATCTCTTAAACTATATCTCAGATCAAAAATTCAATGCCACAATTGTGTTTTGAATGCATCATTTACCCTAGGTGGGGCATAAATTTCACCGGTGTGGGACTTCTATGGAAAAATGCACCCAAGGGAAAGATCGTAATTAAAAATAATTAACTTAATTATTTTACCCTGATACCGAAGCAAATAAAATTTAAATGGGGACTCAGATTAGAAATCTGAGACTTCTATTGAGTTTGGAATGGGATGTTTTTCCAAGGCACGACATAAAATAAGAGGGCACAAGACATTCGGATTTTGTTCCTGTTAGCGGGATAGTTTAATTGAAACCCCAAAACCCTTTGTTTTTGTATAAATAAATGATTAAGTGAATTCAATTACGATTACCCTCTAATTTCTTCTCCAACAAAGAAGAACCTCATCTCCCCTACCTTGGTAAATTTGTGACAAATCCTTGAAGAAACAAAGCAGGATCAATCCAAGGATGATCTTCAATTACAAATTGATCCTTTCTTGAGGTAGGATTCCTGCTATTTTTTGATCCCCAAAAATCAATTCTTAGTTTATTCTTGTTTTCATTCTTGAATCCTTTGTTTTGAACATCGAGTTGATGACCAAAAAAACATTGTAATCACCCAATCCCCATTTTAATCCCCAGTTGTGTTGCATTCTTCACCATTATTCACCTTAATTTCTTACTAGGTTGAAACATCGTCGAATCACTGAGAAGAGGTTGGCATTGTGAAGCCTTTGACCCAAGGATCCCAAAACTTTTCTTGTCTCAAATTTTCAAACACCAGAGCGGTCACGATGGTCTGTGAAGGGATTTTGATGTGCTCCACCAACAAGGGCAGTGACTGGAAAGTAGAGCAGGCTAGACGGTGGTGGGGTGCTGAGGTGGCAGTGACATCTGGTGGAGGCCCAAGGTGGTGGCGGGCTAGGGGAGCCGGCCAGGAGAAGCGACCAGCGTGTGCTGTAGAGAGGCAAAAGCCGATTGGGAGTAAGTCAGTGGGAATTTGGTGTGCGGTGTAGCAGGTGGGAAAAGGCGAGGCCAGCATTGGAAGGCACTAGTTGATCAGGGTCAGGCGGGTTCTACGAGGTGGTGACTGGGGGACGAAGACAAGTGTGATGCAGGTTTGCCGCGTTGACACAAGGACTAGGTAAGGAGGACTGGCCACTCAGCTGGTCAATGTCAGTAGGAGGCCCATAGTCCACGCAAACAGGCTGGTCCATACGGCAAGTCCATGGGCTGGTAGTCCAGACCAGCCAGTGCGGGTCGGCCCAGGTAGGGCAGACTAGCCAGGCTGGGTCGGTCCATCCTGTATGGGCCAGATTTGACCTAGGCACTTCAACTGCCTGTACCTTTCAATACAGTCATTCGATTTGTGTTCCGTCTGTGGAAATAAAATTTTTGATTTTATCTGAACCATTTGAGGTGGTTTTTAAAATTTTAAATTTCAATCTCAAAGGTGGGTGGTGTGAAATTTTCACTTTCTCAATAATAATTTAATTATTTTTATTTCATGGTTCCTTCTTTCGGACATAGCGCCTACATCCAAAGTCTGTTTGATTCACCATCTATAGCACTATGACCCTAGAGATTAAGAAGACATTTTATGAATAATTTTGGGTCTTTAAACTAAATTCAAGGTTTGGTACCCATGTGGTCTTGTTTGCATGATTTTCAGTGAAATGAAACATTTTCACTAGGTATCCATTTTGGATGATCAAGTAGTCAATATCATGTGTTTTTTCCAATATAAAATTAATAGTGTGATCTATATAATTATTTTTTAATTTTAAATGTGGTCCCCACAATATTCCTTTGGAGCATAGTGTGGTGTTATTCAAATTTTTCATCAGATGTCCGATTATGGCGAGTGAATAGTCTACCTCGCATGTTTTTTTCACAAGGATAACAATGGTGTGATCCATTTGGATGTGTAGAGACTTATCCGTGATCTCATAAAATGTTGGAGATTGAAATGAATATTTTTGGAAGATCATTTTGACATGTAATAGAGTAGAATCCCCATGATGCATCAGGGTGTGGTTAGCCACTACGACTCATACTATAGTGGAATCCCCCTAATGCATCAGGGCATGGGTAGCCTCTACAACTTCTATCAGAGTGAAATCCCCCTCCTGCATTAGTGAGTGGGTATCCTCTATGACTTCTACAAGAGTGGAATCCCCATGACGCATCAGGGTGTGGGTAGATTCTATGATTTCTATCAGAGTGGAATCCCCCTGACGCATCAGGGCGTGGGTATCCTCTACCTTGGGTTTACACCGTGCCTTTTTGGATCAATGGCGACATGAAATTTGATGTTGCCTTGTACTCACGATTAAGGGGTGATTACCCCACCAATATGGGTTCTGTTGATATGACATAAAACATGTGGGAGATATAGACCTTCCCAAAGTGGATAGTATCAAGTTATGGTGTTTGAGCCCCTTTGACTTGCAGTTTAGGGCAGACGTGACGATAATGGGTATCAATGATGGCTACTTTTGGGACTATTGGTGACTCCTTACCTAGGCTGATATTTGAGATGGATATCCCCTTACTCCCTCATTTGGGTTTCTTTGACTGAGAATATATATATATATATATATATATATATATATATATATATATACACACCCTATTGTAGTACCCACTCCTTGGGTTCTGGTTACTCTCAATCCAGGATAGGCGAAGACACGCAGGGTATGGCACGTGCTTTTTGTGTCTAGATTATCATGGTTGGATTAGTATACTATCCTAATATAAGTAGAAAATACTTAACTATAAGTTTATATTCTCTCTGTTTCTATATCCATGTGTTTAGAGGAGTTTACTTCACTCTCTTGTTGGGTTGAGATACACTCATTTACTATCCTTTATTTCATCTGGTGTACTTTTTTTCCTTTTTGTATATTTTAATTCTCCCCCTCATTTTTGGGGAATACTATTGAGTATTTTTATACTCACCCCTTCAAGTTATTTTCCCACACATATCCTGCTTTATGCAGACGACAGACCGGTTTGATCGAGACATTAGGGGGGTCATGATTGTAGGTGTTTGGACTGTGTGTGATGGTCACTATTCATATTCCCAGAACATGGATTCCTTAGTAGCTATACTTTTAGTTTTATATCAGGTTGGGACACTGTACAGGTTGGGAATGTATTTTTTCTCTTTTTCCTTTCTATTTACATTACTGTATTTGTACCATTTTAGTGGTTCATGCATGCTTGGGTTTAATTTTACAGCAGGTTGCATCTTTTAATTTCCTCTCTCTACACTTTGAATCGAGTTAGTTGTGTGTGTGTGTAGATACTTAAGAAAAGGAATCACCATGTTTTTTATGCCTTTGGTGCTATTCTTTACCCCTGGCCTATGGTGGTGGGCTTGGGGTAGTTGCGGCTTGGGCACTGATACAGTCAGGTCATGACAAAGTGGTATCAAAGGTGGTTCGACCCTTGGGATTTTGTTCTGAAATTTCCCTAAAATGTTCTTGGTTGGGTTTAGGGACAAAATTTCAACATGTCTTAAGACTGGAACTTAGGATAGGGAGTCCAGTGATGGTGTGGTGGCTGACATAGCAATTCACCAGGACCCTGATTACCCGCTTGTCGACTAAGAATGTTGAGACATTGTTTGTAGGGATCAGTGATGCATGTATCATATAGGATTTAGTATTTGACTATTTTTTTTGAGAAATATCCTATTTTATATTGTTCTATTTATATATATATATATATATTCTCATCTAACTATATTACTCCTTGATAAATTTTTAGGATGCCTCCATGCTGAGAGCCAACCATGTTACCCGCTCTGACTCGTGATGACAATGTCATGAGTGATGAGACCTCAATTCAGGGTCCATCACAGGATCTATTTCTTCTAGGTAGACCAGAAGTAGTATCTGCACCTGTAGATAAGTAGATTGTATCAGTATTATAGGCTGAAGACAAGATTTGGTTGATCTAGCTTCATGATTTTTAGTGGGAAAGGCCACGGAGGTTTTGAGGTGATACAGATCCCTAGGTAGTGGAGGACTTGTTGGAGTTTGTAGTCTACCTATTCAAGCTAGTGCAGACACTGACTGACTAGATGGTGTCCTTAGAAGAAATCATTTTTCATAGGTCATTTGGGAGATGGTTGGATCTGGTCACCCAGATGCACGACAAATCAGCACTCTCGTGGGATGAGTTTCAGCAGATGTTTCGAGAGGATTCATTCCCATCGTGCATACACTCCTTAGGATACATGAGCTTATGGAGCTAAATCAAGTGTTCATGATAGATTCTATATATGCATCTAGGTTTACTGACCTTATATTCTACTCACTAGATATGATCCCAGACAGTTAATTCTAGGCGCGGAAGTTTGAGTAGGGTCTTCATCAAGAGATATGTTCCAGTTTGGTGCCCCTGTGAATCCCCTCTTATGCCGGGGTACTAGAGTGGGATATTATGATGGAGAGTTTTCTAGAAGAGGAGTTCTATTATCCTGGACCCAATAGTGGTTTCTTCAGAGCATAGGCTTCCACAGCAGCTGGTATACATCAGGTATTAGGTCCATGACATATGAGGTTTCCCCATGATCGGGCATGGGAACATGATCATGCGGCACCTGGGCCAAACAGAGCATCGGTTCAACCCAGGGAGGGGAAATTTTTTACATGTGATGGGTGAGGTCACATATCTATGGACTACCAAACTTGATGATTTCAACATCTCGGGCAGGAAGTAGGTGGACCATCATGGCAGAGGTAGTGATGTGATCAGGGTGGTCCTCAGGAAGGCAGTGTCGTCTGAGGAGACTAAGGGGAGGGAGGTGGGGGATGTTCTTACGAGTTTCCCCCACCACCACCACCAGGGTGTCCTATTTCAAGCTTAGGGAGATGGCAGTCAGGGCTGTGGGTAGCTTCAGGCGATGGATATTCGTGATCCTCCACCACACGAGATGATCTGAGGTACTCTCTATGTTTATTCTCCTCTTTCTTTAGTATTAGTAGACATAGGGACTATCCACACTTTTATATCCTTATTCCTAGTACGAGAGTTCTATCTACTAGTAGAGGAGATATCACAATAACTTTTTCTTGAGGTTTCTATGGGATGTTCTTCTTTTGTATCTTTTATCTGCTAGTAGTGCGAGATTTCATTTGGAGGAGAAATGTTCATGTAGGGCCTTTTGGTCATACGATGGAACCCTATGACCTAATCTTGGGAATGGATTGGCTTTCCATGGTTAGATCCCAAATCGAAAATCCCCATAGACTAGTCTGATGTCTGCACACAAATGGGACGATGTATACCTTTCTTCGTGAATGAGGCCTCTAAGTAGGGCAGGTGTGTACTGTGAGTAAGAGACTACAAACTTTTACCCATCATATAGAGAGTGTGAACCTTGGTGTAGTATACTCTTCAGGCACCTGGATTCCTTCAGTTATACAGGATTACATGGATGTCTTCCTCAATAATGTCTCAAGACTACCTCCAAGTCGATAGTTGGAGTTCTGCATTGATTTGAAACTAGGGACTGCCTCGATATCTTCTGTTGCATATCAAATGGCACCCGATGATCTCCAAGAGCTAAAATTATAGTTGGAGTACCTTTTAAAGAAGTATTTTATCGGACTCAATGTGTCCCTCCCCCTAGGAAGATCTGTTTCTATTTGTGAAGAAGGAAGATGGGAGTTTGCATGTTTGTGTGGATTATCGTCACTTGAATCAGGCCATGATAAAGAAAAAGTACCCCTTTCTAAGGATTGATGGCCTATTTGACCTATTTCAAGGCATGAGGTGGTTCTCTAAGATCAATATGATATCCAACTACCACCAGCTATGGGTTCGCGAGACTGATATTTTGAAGCTGGCCTTTCATTTTCTCTACAGGCATTATGAGTTCCTAGTGATGCCCTTCGGTTTCATAAATGACCCCGCCGTTTTCATGGCCTTGATGAACCATGTCTTCCATCCATACATGGACTAGTTTGTTTTTATCTTTATAGAAGACATAATATTTTACTCAGCGCTAGAGGAGGAGCACATAGAGCATATGAGGATGGTCCTGGTTTTTCTTCAAGAGAACTAGCTTTATGAAAATATATTGAAGTGTCGGTTTTGGATACACGAGGTTCACTTTCTAATGCATATCATTTCTTAAGAGTGATTCGATGTGGATCCCATGAGGATTGAGGTAGTGCTTTCTTGGGTTCCACCCAAGAATGCATTAGAGATGCGAAGCATCCTTGGTTTGGATGGGTACTACCAGAGATTTTTTGTAGACTTCTTCAGGATTGTGGACCCTTTTATTGCTCTTACATGAAAGGGACTAATATTTACTTGGTCTAAGCAGTTCCATAGATCCTTTAATGAATCGAGGATGATGTTGACGAGAAATCTGGTTCTAAGACTACCAGAACAGGGCTTTGAGTCTGTAGTGTATTGTGATGCCTCAGGAGTTGGGCTTGGTTTCATATCGATGAAACAACATGCAGTTATCTCATACAGGTCGAGTTAGTTGAGACCCCATGAATAGAATTATGTGATTCATTACTTGGAGCTCACAGTGGTAGTTTCCGACCTAAGGATGTGGAGACACTATCTCTTAGGACAGTGCTTTTTGGTTTTCTTAGACCACTAGAGCCTCATGTATATCTTTAACTAGAGATATCTTAATCTAAGGTGGCGATGATAGTTGGAGTTCTTATAGGACTATGAATTTTATATTTTCTATACTCCAGGGAAGGGAAATATTGTATCATATTCCCTTAGCAGGAAGTCTCAGGATCTCTTAGTGCGGGAAGCTTCATAGCAGTTGGCTTCCCTGGAGTTAACCCTGGTGCAGCATGAGGGTATAACTTTTCTGCAATCAGTGGTGTTAATGCCTTATCTCCTTGAGAATGTGAGATAGTCCCTACTGGGATACATCGACTGCAAATTTCTACTTGAACATATACCCATTGGTGACACACTTGATAGGTATTTTGATGGAGGGAATCATGAGATCTTATTCCAAGGGAGAATAGTGATTCTCGTTGCGATAAGGGAATAAGTGATATGGGAGTTTTATACTTCACACTTAAATATTCATCCTGGTGTGGGGAATATGTATGAAGATTTTAAGTGGTAGTTTTGGTGGTCTGAAATAAGGCAAACTATTGCTGAGTTAGTCTCCTGATGTCTTACCTGTCAGTAGGTGAAGGATGAGCATCAGGTTCCGGTGGGTTTGTTGTAGCCTCTCGATATCCCATAGGGGAAGTGGGATAGCATATCCATGGAATTGATCATAGGTATTTCATGCACAGCGAAGGTTCATGACTCCATATGGGTGATAGTGGAATGACTTACCAAGTCGGCACATTTCCTTGGTATCTGAGAGAAAATTTCGGTGGAGGGTCTGGGACAGTTGTACTTTTAGGAGATCGTCCGCCTCCATGGGGTACCCTAGATGATTGTCTCTGACCATGACATGCAGTTTACATCACAATTGTGGAGAGACCTACAGGAGGAATTCAAGACCTGGTTGTGGATGAGTACAACCTTTCACCCCAAACCGATGGGCTGACCGAGCACACTATCCAGGTGCTGGAGGATATTCTAAAATCCTGCATACTAGATTTTGGTTGTAGTTGGGAGGATCACCTACCTTTGGTATAATTTTTCATACAACAACAAAAATCACTATAACGACCCATAATTTACATACATTGTTATTACATCAGAATTGAAGCACACTTATTACAACATATAACAAAACCAGGAAAGGACCGTATAGGTATAGTGTCTTTAGAAACTGGGAAACATAAACAACTGGTTCATAAAGCGTCTACACTGTCTCCCATTTATTTCATCATATCTATAGTACCTTTTGGTATATCTTACTTAATAACCTTTTTCTTGACTTGGGGAAATAAAACATACAAAATGGTGAGCTCAAATTATCAGTAAGGGTAAACAAAAGAAATATCAATCACATCATATTCATAAGAACATAACATTTTGGAAATTTTAACCTGCAAAAGAGATCATAACATGGGATAAATCATAGAAGTTAAATGTAATCCCAATAATCATAACTTAAAACATGAAGCTTTTTGGAATACACACATAATCATAGATAATCATTTATTATTAGTCAAGACTCATTTCCAAGACTATCTTAGTGGACAAAGTCCATTTCTGAACCGAGTTCATTCCTCGTTTCAGTCCTGTTTCACTGAACCAGTTTAACCTGTCGTTCCAGCCATGTCTATCTCATGAGATATAAAATATTTACCCAATTCATTTGAGGGAGATATAGGTCCCACCCATCTCATAATGATACCATTCTTATGTGTTCCACAAAATCATAAACCATACATCATAGCATAACCCATGTAATAAAAATAGAATTCTTAAACAACATGACATCATAAAACAATTCATATAAGATAAAAAAATTCATAAAAAGAATTCCATCATAACATAATCAAATCAACGTAACAATAGGGATAGAAATATAACCCTATATTATCTTAGATGGAAAATAATTTTGATAAAACACTTGAACTCCATTCTTGAGGAAAATGTCCTTTATACTTCAAAAACATTTTCCTTTCTTAACATGTCATACAATTTTAAACTAAAAGAAGTTGATTAAAAATAAACATGAAAACTTGTAAAGGAAGCTTCTTGGAAATAATGTTTTAAGAATCCATTCATGCCGTATAAGTTAAAAAAAACATTCTTCTGGTACTTTTGTCGGAAAAGTCAAAAAGTACCTCGTACGAAAAACGAAAAAAGATTCCTTTCATATCTTTTACTAAAAACTCACCGAAGGGTAAAATTGGTTTTAAAAAATTTTAGGTGGATTGAAATAATATTACATATTGAGGAAACATGGATGTGGATGGTAAAATACACCCCAGTAAATTTCAAAGTATAAACAATCTCGGATAAAAATGAGATTGTGATATTTCCCTTACCTTAGGTCCGATTTGCTCCGTAAGTGTCCGAACCTCCTGTATAATGATTTAAATAATGTTATTGAATTATTACAGAATCATAATTATTGTTATGATATCATATATGGTCATATTATTAGCTTCTTATTAGTAATATTTCATCACTACTTGTTATTCGGGTGTTTATTACTTTTTGTTCTTATGCGTGTTTTGTCAAATAAAATCTTATTCTTATCTTTAGGTTATAGATACCTCATTTCCAGAATGGTATTATTGTAATATATATCATATTAATTCCTTCAATTCATCTATATAATCATTATGCAATGAATATCATGTATAATGAGTCACATCACATCGTGGAGACGGTATTCCATACGTACGCACGGGCAATGATATCATTCCCATGATCGTGGAATTGTATTGGAGTGTATGTATACTATTTAAGAATCAATATAACTTTACAATAATAATATATATTAATTATTTACACCATTATACCCATCCATGTAAGGTGGTGGTGGAAAATAGATTATACCACGACGTGGAGACGGTATTCCGTACGTACGCACGCGCGGTGATTTCATTTTCCGTAGGATGGATAGATGGTGAAATAGGGTTGTTTCATACATATAATAACATATCATTATATGAGTGATACTGATGTTATTAATTCATAATGAAACAACTAAAGAAGAAGAAGTGGAAGAAGAAATAAAGATGAAAGAATTGGTAATGGACATTACCTCTTCTTTGAAGCGCTTTTTTGAGACCTCCTTTTAGGGCACTAAAATTGGTCTTTGAAGAACACCAGGACCTCTAGGATGTCTCTAGGGAAGTGTAGAGAATAAATTGGTAGGGTTTGGCCTATCTTTAAGGCTCAAAGTGGTGTGAGGAAGAGAGGGAGGAGGTGCCCTTTTATAAGGGAGGAGAGGGGCACCTTTGGAATAACTAAAAATATTATTTTATTATAAAGTCAAATTCGGTTTTTAATAGCTCCAAATTGATATATTTTGAAGATAATGTGGGTATGGGTCGAAATAATCTCATACAATAGAATTTAGACAAGTTTGGGTTCCTATTTTAACCTTATCATTTAGATTTAACATTAAGTTAAATAATTTTACTTTTACCGTGTCTTCTTGTGTTCTTACACTATACGGTTAATAAACTTACTATAACAAGCCAAACGAACCCCAAGTTGTTTATTATTAATATATATAACCTTATCTAAGTCATTTGGACGAACCTTAGATTTTTAGGAATAAAATAACAATTAATAATGTAATATTTTTTTTAAAAACTATTTTATGTCAATTTTGACACTATTTAGTAATTGATTTTTGTGAAAATCATAACAGAATTATTAGTTCAAAAAAAATTTAATTAAATCAATACTAACATGTCATATTAACCTATAAAATTAGTTTAATTCATAAAAAGTCTCAAACTACATTTATTTTGGTATTTATAACATCAATTATTTCAATATTTCATTAATAAGATAATTACTGCATCATCATTGTGTCATAAATAAATTAAATTATTTAATTTCTATAAATTATAAATAAAATACCATTATGTAGGAAATCGTTTTATATTTCTAATTAATATTTATAGTCGAATTTATCTTATGTATAACCCTATATTAAAAATGCTTTAGTTATTAAACTTTGATTTTAACTATTTTAACCCTTCTTTAAATAAATTGATAATAAATGTCCTAATCTAATCCAAGTGGTCCTAAATGGTCATATTTTATTCCTAAGGTTTTTTTTGGTCGAATTACACTTATCCAATAGAATTATGACATGTGTTAGGGTAATAATAATAACACTTTTACCCTTAATTACCCTATTTACTTTTAACCATGGTAAAAAAAAGTAAAAAGTTACTTTTCACCAAAGAATATTTTCATATCATTGAACCGAATTTTAGTCCTTGATATTAACCGTGTCTCTAGGATTTTCGAAATTCCACTCACAGAAGCGGTAAAATTAAGTTTTATGAAAAATTCAGTTTTTTTAACTACCACTTAGTGGTTTCACTATTCATCAAAAATTGGATGTTTTCTGAAAAATACCAAAATTTCACCCAAGGCTAATTTCGATATTCCGAATCCAAAAATGAAGTCCATTTTGAAAAATAAAATTTATAAAATTTCAAAAAGTGGTTATTACTATTCATAACGGCTAGTTTTAATAATATTTTAATAGCATATCATTGTTTAGTGAAACTCGGTATTGCGTACGACGAAAGCTATCGAGAAAGGTCGTGGTTGTGTGTAAAGCAAGCCAATCTAGTGTTGTGTGTAGTGAAATATTCCTTTGATGATTTAAAAACAAAATATTTCTCATAAAATTCTTGGGTGTTACATTCTACCCCCCTTAAAATGAATTTGGCCCTCTAAATTCCTCACTTTGTAAAAAACAGATGAGGATACCTCCCCCTCATCATATCCTCAAGCTCCAATGTAGCTTCTTATAATTGGTGGTTCCTCCATAAAATTTTCACCAATCGAGTGGTCTTGTTTCATAGGACTTTTTTGCTATGATCCAGAATCTCTATCGGTTGTTCTTCATAAGAAAGATCTTGCTCCAGCGGTACAAATTCTGAGCTGAGTACATGTGACGGATCAGGTATGTACTTTCTCAGGAGAGATACATGGAACACATCATGAACTTGAGAGATATTCGGTGGAAGCACCAACCGTTAAGCTACCTTTCCAACACGATCCAGTATTTCGAAAGGACCGATATATCTTGGGCTCAACTTCCTCTTCTTTCCAAATCTCATGACCCTCATCCAGGGAGATATTCGTAAGAACACTTTATCACCCACTTCAAACTCTAGGTCTTTTCTTCAGTTTTCGGCATAACTTTTCTGTCGACTCTGAGTTTCTCTTATGTGTTTTTGAATAGATCTTACCTTTTTTTCCATTTGATCAACGAGATCAGGTCCTAATAGCTTTCTTTCCCCAACTTCATCCCAGCAAGTTGGAGTCCTACATTTCTTTCCATAGAGATCTTCATAAGGATCCATCTGAATACTGTACTGAAAGCTATTATTATAAGAAAATTCCACCAAAGGTAGGTGTTGATCCCAACCACCTTTGAAATCCATAGAGCAAGCTCTCAACATATCTTCTAGAGTTTTAATTTTTCTCTCAGACTGACCATATGTTTGAGGATGATAAGCAGTGCTGAAACTCAAATCTGTATCCAGAGTATGCTGAAGACTTCGCCAGAACTTTGAGTTAAATCTCGGATCCCGATCAGATATAATAGAAAGTGGTACTCCATGCAATATTACCACTTCCTTTACATATATCCTGGCAAGCTGATCCAGAGAGAAATCCTCTCTAATAGCAATGAAGTGTGCAGACTTTGTAAGACGATCAACTATGACCCAGATAGAATTATTGCCTTTGGATGTTTTAGGAAGTCCTGTGACAAAGTCCATAGTGATGTTTTCCCATTTCCATTCAGGTATGGGTAATGGTTGTAACATCCCCTTAGACTTATGTCTCTCATCTTTAACTTGCTGACAAACCAAGCATCGAGAGACATATTCAGCAACATCTCTTTTCATGACATCTCACCAGAAGTACTCATTCAGGTCCCTATACATCTTTGTGCTTCCAGGATAAATAGAGAATGAAGAACTATGAGCCTCATCCAGCAGCTCCTTCTTTAATTCTGGAATGAGAGGAACACAAACCCGATTCCTGAACTTTATTATCCCATCACAATCAAGGTTGAATTCAGGAATATTTCTCACCTTCTTTTGTAACTCTACATCTTCTTTCTGTGCCTCTTTAATCTTCACATGTATATATGGTTGAACATTCATTTGAGAAAGATACGATTTCCCCCCTTACATTATAATTACAAGATCCATCCTTTGTAAATCCCTAAATATTGGATCTTTTGTGATCCTCATCATGGATAAACTAGCATGGTCTTGTCGACTTAATGCATCTTCCACCTTGTTTGCTTTCCCAGGGTGGTAATGAATTGAGCAATCATAATCCTTAATCATCTCCAACCATCTTCTTTGGCGCATATTCAGCTCCTTTTGTGTGAAAATATACTTTAAACTTTTATGATCAGTATAAATGTCACACCTTTCTCCATAAATATAATGCCTCCAAATATTTAATGAAAAGATTACCACAGCTAACTCCAAATCATGTGTTGGGTAATTTTGCTCATGGATTTTCAACTGTCGTGAGGCATAAGCTATCACCATATCATTTTTCATAAGAACGCACCCCAATCCCTTCTTGGATGCATCACTACAGATCACAAACCTTTCTCTACTACAAGGCAGTGTGAGCACAGGTGCACTGGATAACCCTCTTTTCAACTCCTTGAAATTCTCTTCACATTCTTCTGTCCAAACAAACTTAACTCCTTTCCAAGTCAACTTGGTAATTGGATTAGATAATCATGAAAAAACTTTCACAAAACGTCGATAATATCCAGCCAAACCAAGAAAACATCGGATCTCGGTTACTGTTGTTGGTATCGACCATCTTTTGATAACCACTGTTTTTGCTGGATTTACAGATATCCCCTCTTTTGAGATTATGTGACCCAAAAATGAAACTTTTTGAAGCCAAAATTCACACTTGGTAAATTTGGCATAAAGCTTCTCCTTTCTCGGGGTCTTCAATATAATTCTCAAGTGATCTTCATGTTCTTCCTTGCTCTTTGAATATACCAGAATATCGTCTATAAAGACTACCACAAACTGATCAAGATAGTCTCTAAAGACTCTATTCATCAGATCCATGAAGATAGCAGGGGCATTAGTAAGACCAAATGGCATCACTATAAATTCATAGTGTCCATACCTTGTATGGAAATCCATCTTTGGTATATCCTCCCTTTTGACCCTTAATTGATGATACCCTAAACTAAGATCAATCTTGGAAAATTATTGAGCTCAACTTAGTTGGTCAAATAAGTCATCAATGCGCGGGAGAGGATATTTGTTCTTGATAGTGATCTTGTTAAGTACTCGATAATCAATGTAGAGTATCATTGATACATCTTTCTTCTTAAAAAACAGAATAGGTGCTCCCCAAGGTGATGCACTAGGGCGTATGAATCCCTTATCAAGATTCTCTTGGAGTTGTTTCTTCAATTCCTGCAACTCAATTGGGGCCATTCTATAAGGTGTCTTTGAAATAGGCAAATCACCCGGTAAGAGTTCTATTGAAAACTCAACTTCATGATTTGGTGGAAGACCCGGAAATTCCTCCGGAAAGACATCATCAAACTCCCGTACAGTGGGCATATTATTAATCATGAGTTTCTCACCAACCATTTGATATAAATAACCCTCATTTAGTGGAATCAAGACCCATAAGATGGAATAAATTTCCACTGGAAGGTTATGTTCATCCTTACATCGATAGACGATCATAGATTGATCTGGAATATGAAATGTGACTTCCCTTCTTTGGAAATTGATATGAGATCTATATAAAGAAAGCCAATCCATTCCAATAATCACATCAAATTCCACTATAGGAAGGATCACAAGATTTGCAGGAAGCACTTTCCCACAAACTTCAATCATAGAAGAATTATAAACTTTTGATGCGACTGTTGTGCCATTAGGGGTTGTCACAACTAACTCAACATCTAATTGTTGAGGTAATACGGTGATACCCTTAGAAAATTCTTCAGAAATAAAAGAGTGGGTGGATCCATAATCAAATAAAACATTTTCTACTTTAGAATGGATGGTAAGTGTACCTTTCACCACTTCGTTATCGTACTCCACATCGCTGATAGAAATTGTATGTGACTTTCCTTTGTCTTTAGCCTTAAGATTTTGTTGATGTCGATCATCATCAACAACCCTTGGATTAGGGAATTTATTGGTATAATTCCACATCTCCATGCACTTGAAACATTGAAGTGTAGTAGGTTCATTCTGTGTGTCCCTTCCTTTGTTTGCATCATTAGACGTCTTCTTCCCATCATTGCGACAGTCAAATGCCCGATGACCTTCCTTTCCACATTTGAAACATTTACTTGTCCCTTTAAGACAACTCCCTCCATGTTTCTTTCCACACTTTGAGCATAAGGGAAAGCTCATATTCTTTTCAGTGTGCTCTTTAGATTTTCCTTTAAATTCCATTTTCCTCTTCTTATCAAACCCATATGAATGATGGGTTACTCCAATCTCCATCTCAACTTTGAGATCACATCGAATGATTTCCTCGTAGCTATTGAAGTCCCTTATGGCTAAGTCTCTTTGAAGACTTGGTTTTAAGCCACTAAAGAATCGATCGATCTTACTCTCAGGTTGGATAATAATACTGGAACCGTACCTTGCAAGTCTTGTAAAGTTTTCTTCATAAGTTCCAACAGATTAATCATCCTTTTGCTTTTGTTCAAGAAACTCCTTCTCCATCTTTGTTCGGATAATACGACGGAAGTACTTATTGAAAAGTAAGTTCTTGAACTCGTCCCATTCCATGGACTCAATTTCATCTCTTTGCCTCGTATTCTTAATAATATTCCACCGTTTATCATCATCTCCTTCCAAACGATACCCTTCTAGGATGACTTTATCATGTTCAGAACATTGAAGAACTGAAAATATCTTTTCAGTAGTACTAATCCATTGTTCAGCAACTAATGGATCAGTAGACCCGCTGAAAGAAGGTGGACACTACCTCATGATGGATTCAAAAGAATTTTGCTCCTTCCTTTGCTCATTTGGAATTTCAGCATGATTCATAGCTTGAGAAAGTTGTGTGAGCATGGCTGCAAGATTTTTCATTCCAGCTCCCATAACGTTTGTTTGCTCAGGGGGACAATCATTGCATTGCCCGTCACATTCTGCATTAACACGGTTCCTTCGGGTTCCATCCATTGACTAAAACCAAGAAGAATAGTGTGAGCAACACTAATTATAATAGGAAAACCACATAATCAAGAATAAAACTTCACACTTAAGGTCTTATCCTAGGTTATTCATGGACATTTCTAAAACACTAAGATTGTGTTCTATGCTTAGACTTATCCTTAGAGTTCTTACTAAGGCTTTCACATCCTAGTTTCCAAAGGTTGACTATACCTTTCCTCTGATACCAACTATAAAGGTCTGGAATTACTTCTAGTGGACTATAATTGATACCTATCAGGGAACTCCATGGGCAGCTACACCCTCTGGGTGGGACACACCACCATCTCCAGTGGCATCCATTTCCTCATGAAGCCCTTGGGTGCAGAGCCATGCTTCGTCCAACGCTCACATGTAAGAGTTCCCAAGGATCAGATACATTCCTACCTCATTTGCCTCTGATACCAACTATAACGACCCATACTTTACATAAATTATTATTACATCAGAATTGAAGCACACTTATTACAACATATAACAAAACCAGGAAAGAACCTTATAGGTATAGTGTCTTTAGAAACTGGGAAACATAAACAACTGGTTCATAAAGCGTCTACACTATCTCCCATTTATTTCATCATATCTATAGTCCCTTTTGGCATATCTTACTTAATAACCTTTTTTCTGGACCTGGGGAAAGAAAACATACAAAAGGGTGAGCTCAAATGCTCAGTAATGGTAAATAAAAGAAATATCAATCACATCATATTCATAAGAACATAACATTTTGTAAATCTTAACCTGCAAAAGAGATAATAACATGGGATAAATCATTGAAGTGAAACGTAATCCCAATAATCATAACATAAAACATGAATCTTTGTGGCATACACACATAATCATAGAGAATCATTTCTTATTAGTAAAGACTCATTTCCAAGACTATCTTAGTGGAAAAAGTCCATTTCTGAACCGAGTTCATTCCTTGTTTCAGTCCTGTTTCACTGAACTGGTTTAACCTGAAATTCCAGCCATGTCTATCTCATGAGATATAAAATCTTTACAGAATTAATTATAGGGAGATATAGGTCCCACCCATCTCATAATTATACCATTCTTATATGCGCCACAAAATCATAAACCATACATCATAGCATAACCCATGTAATAAAAATAGAATTCTTAAACAACATGACATCATAAAACAATTAATATAAGATAAAGGAATTCATAAAAATAATTCCATCACAACATAATCAAATCAATGTAATAATAGGGATATAAATATAACCCTATATTATCTTATATGAAAAATAATTTTGATAAAACAACTGAACTCCATTCGTGAGGAAAATATCCTTTCTACTTCAAAAACATTTTCCTTTCTTAACATGTCATAAAATTTTAAACTAAAAGAAGTTGATTAAAAATAAACTTGAAAACTTGTAAAGGAATCTTCTTGTAAATAATTTTTTAAAAATCCATTCATTCCGTATAAGTTAAAAAAAACATTCTTCTCGTACTTTTGTCGGAAAAGTCAAAAAGTACCTCGTACGAAAAATGAAAAAAGATTCCTTTCATATCTTTCACTAAAAACTCACCGAAGGTTAAAATTGGTTTTAAACAATTGTAGTTGAATGGAAATAATATTACATATTGAGGAAACATGGATGTGGATGATAAAATACACCCCAGTAAATTTCAAAGTATAAACAATCTCGGATAAAAATGAGATTGTGATATTTCCCTTACCTTAGGTCCAATTTGCTTCATAAGTGTCTAAACCTCCTGTATAATGATTTAAATAATGTTATTGACTTATTCCAGAATCATACTTATTGTTTTGATATCATATATGGTCATATTCTTAGCTTCTTATTAGTAATATTTCATCACTACTTGTTATTCGGGTGTTTATTACTTTTTGTTCTTATGGGTGTTTTGTCAAATAAATTCTTATTATTATCTTTAGGTTATAGATACCTCATTTCCAGAATGGTATTAGTTTAATATATATCATATTAATTCATTCAATTCATTCAATTCATTTATATAATCATTATGCAATGAAGATCATGTATAACGAGTCGCATCACATCGTGGAGACGGTATTCCGTACGTACGCACGAGCGATGATATCGTTCCCATGATCGTGGAATTGTATTGGAGTGTATGTATACTATTTCATAATCAATATAACTTTAAAATAATCATATATATTCAATCTTTACACCATTATACCCATCCAATTAAGGTGGTGTTGGAAAATATATTACACCACAGCATGGAGACAATATTCTGTACGTATGCACGCGCGGTGATTTCATTTTCCATAGGATGGATAGATGGTGAAATAGGGTTGTTTCATACTTATAATAACATATCGGTATATGAGTGATACTGATGTTATTACTTCATATTGAAACAACTAAAGAAGAAGAAGTGGAATAAGAAATAAAGATGAAAGAATCGGTAATGGACATTACCTCTTCTTTGAAACTCTTTTTTGAGACCTCCTTTTAGGTCACTAAAATTGGTATTTGAAGAATATCAAGACCTCTAGGATGTCTCTAGGGAAGTGTAGAGAAGAAATTGGCAGGGTTTGTCTGAGCTTGAAGGCTCAAAGTGGTGTTAGGAAGAGAGGGAGGAGGTTCCCTTTTATAAGGGAGGAGAGGGGCACCTTTGGAATAACTAAAAATATTATTTTATTATAAAGTCAAATTCGGTTTTTAATAGCTCAAAATTGATATATTTCGAAGCTAAGGTGGGTATGGGTATAAATCCTCTCATAAAATAGAATTTATACAAGTTTTGGTTCCTATTTTAACCTTATCATTTAGATTTAACATTAAGTTAAATAATTCTACTTTTACCGTGTCTTCTTGTGTTCTTACACTATAAGGTTAATAAACTTACTATAACAAGCCAAACAAACCCCAATTTGTTTATTATTAATATATATAACCTTATATAAGTCCTTTTTCCGAACCTTAGATTTTTAGGAATAAAATAACAATTAATAATATAATATTTGTTTTAAAAACTATTTTATGTCAATTTTGACACTATTTAGTAATTGATTTTTTTGAAAATCATAACAGAATTATTATTTCAAAATAAGTTAATTAAATCAATAATAACATGTCATATTAACCTATAAAATTATTGGAATTCATAAAAAGTCTCAAATTACATTTATTTGGGTATTTATAACATCAATTATGTCAATATTTTATTAATAAGATAATTACTGCATCATCATTGTGTCATAAATAAATTAAATTATTTAATGTCTATAAATTATAAATAAAATTCCATTATTTAGGAAATATTTTTAGCTTTATAATGAATATTTATAGTCGAATTTATCTTATGTATAACCCTATATTAAAAATGCTTTAGTTATTAAACTTTGATTTTAACTATTTTAACCCTTCTTTAAATAAATTGATAATAAATGTCCTAATACAATCCAAGTGGGCCTAAATGGTCATATTTTATCCCTAAGGTTGTTTTTGGTCGAATTACACTTATCCAATAGAATTAGGACATGTTTTAGGGTAATACTAATAACACTTTTACCCTTAATTACCCTATTTAATTTTAACCATGGTAAAAAAAAGTAAAAAGTTAATATTCACCAAAAATTATTTTCATCTCATTGAACTGCATTTTAGTCCTTGATATTAACCATGTCTCTCTGATTTTCGAAATTCCACTCACAGAAGCGGTAAAATTAAGTTTTATGAAAAATTAATTTTTTTTAACTACCACTTAGTGGTTTCACTATTCATCAAAAATTGAAAGTTTTCAGAAAAATACCAAAATTTCACCCTAGGATAATTTCAATATTCCGAATCCAAAAATGAAGTCCATTTTGAAAAATAAAATTTATAAAATTTCAAAAATTAGTTATTACTATTCATAACGGCTAGTTTTAATAATATTTTAATAGCATATCATTGTTTAGTGAAACTCGGTATTGCGTACAGCGCAAGCTATCGAGGAAGGTCGCAGTTGCGTGTAAAGAAATCCAATCTAGTGTTGTGTGTAGTGAAATATTCCTTTGATGATTTAAAAACAAAATATTTCTCATAAAAGTCTCGGGTGTTACAATCACCCTACCATTAGCATGTAACCATATGAGGCCCTATACAGGAGACCTTAAAAATCACCTTTGTGTTTTATATAGGTTGGAGAATCATCCCTCGTGGGACCAGAGTTAGTAAAGGAGATGACGAAGAAGGTGTAGGTCATCCGTTAGCGGATGAAGACAACCCAGATTAGACAGAAATTGTACATAGACCATCATCTTAGTCCCTTGGAGTTCGAGCTGAAAGGCCATGTATTCTTGAGAGTCTCCCCGCAATGCGAAACGTGGAGGTTCAGTCAGGGAGGAAAGTTATCCCCGAGGATCATCAAGCCATTTTAGATCATGTGAAGGGTTGGATAGGTTTTCTATTTCCTTGAGCTACCCCAACAGCTAGAGTGGGTGCACTAAATCTTCAACATATTGTAGCTAAGGCAATATGTGCGTGATCCTAGGCACATTATCGACTAGGGAGAGCTAGAAATTGAAGATGGAGCCACTTTTCTGGGCACCCTGTGGTGATCGAGGATCATCTGGAGCGATCCTTACATATAAAAGTTGTCCCCTTGGTTCATATACTATGGAGGCATGGAAACGTGCAAGAGAGTTCTTGGGAACTAGAGTGCTAGATGCAGGCTTAGTATCCCGAGTTGTTTTCCTAGTTTTTTCTTTTTGAGGAAAAACATTTTGAGGGAGGGAATAATATAGAGACCTCGTTTTTTCCATGTAATACTTTTAAATATTTCTATATATATTTCCAGAGTTAGGTGTTCAAACAGCATCCAATTCTGAGGCTCGGTGCACTCGAAATTAATTTTATAAAAATATTAAGTATATTTTATACTATACACGTGACAGAAATAGGATATCTTTTAAACTATAGCTCAAATCCGAAATCTGAGACCATGGTTGTGTCTTCAACATGGATTTTACCCTATGTGGTTCATAACTTTTGTTGGCATGGGACTTCAGTGGAAAAAGGCACTCAGGGGTAAGATAGTAATTAAAAACAATTAAAATAATTATTTTACCCTGACGTTGAAGAAAATAACATTCATTCATGGGATCATATTGGAAATATGATACCATCATTGAATTTATAATGAAATGTCTTTTCTAAGTGCGACATAAAATAATGGGTTGTAAGATGTTCGGATTCCACACCTGTTGGTAGGATAGTTTAATCGAAACCCTAAAACCCTTTGTTTTTGTATAATTGCATGCTTAAAAAATCAATTAGGGTTATCCTCTAATTTCTTATCCAACAAATAATAACCTCATCTCCCCTCCCTTGGAGAATTTATGACAAATCCTCGAGGTACTGGAGTAGGATCAATCCAAGGACAATATTCAATGCCAAATTGATCCTTCCTTGAGGCAGGATTCTTTTTGTTTTCACACCCCAAAGTTAAATTCTTGGTTTATTCTTGTTTTTTTCTTGAATAATTTTCTTTTAATGTCAAGTCAATGTTCAAATGAACATGACCATTGCCCGATCCCCATTTGAATCCCTAGTTGTGTTGTGTTCTTCATCGTTCTTTGACTTAATTTCTTGCTATGTTGAAACATCATCGAATCACTAAGCGGAGGTTGGAATTATGAATCCTTTAACCCAAGGATCCTAAAATTGCTCTCATATCAATTTTTTGACCACTGTAGTATTTATAGTGTCCTGTATAGGGCTAAGATGGCATGGCTCTAACAAGGGTGTCGGCCGATGAGCGGAGTAGGATAGACGGCGGTGGGGTGTTGAGGTGGCGATGGAATCTGGTGGAGGTCCAAGGTGGTGGCGGTCCATTGGATACAGCTAGGAGAAACATATAGTGTGTAGTGTGGTGAGGTAGAAGATGACTGGGAAGAATTCATTGTGTGGCTAGCGTGCGGTGTGACAACCAGGAGAAGGAAGCTTCGGCGTTGGAAGGTGTATGCGGATCGAAGTAAGGTGGGTCGGACATGGGGATGAAGACCTTCACGATGCGGGTATACTACATTAACATGAGGGGATAGGTGAAGAGGATCGATAGCTCTGTCGATTGGCGTTGATAGGCAGACCATGGGCAACACGGGTGGACCGGGCCGCATGGCTGGGTCGTGGGCTGGCAGGCCGGTCCAGCCTGTATGGGCCTAATTGGGCCCAGACACTTCAAATGCCCGTAACTTTTGGTAGAAGAATCAAATTCACATGAAGTCTATGGAAATTCAGTCCTTTATTCAAGTCATATAATTTGAGATGGTTTTGGAAATTTTATATTTCGTACTCGAAGTCAGGTGGAATAAAATGCTCACTTTATCAATAATAATTTTATTATTATTATATTGTGGTTGCTTCTTTCCAACATAGTGCATGCATATAAATTATATTTGATGTACTGTTAGGGTTTATATGACCATGGAGATTATTATTAATTTTGAATACTACTTTAGGGTGTTTAAACTAAAGTCAAGGTGCAGGCCCCATGGGGTCTGGTTTGTACACCTTGCGGTGAAATGCAACTTTTTCACTAGGTATCCATTTTGGATGATCAAGTAGAAAATCCCGTGTCTTTTTCTAAGAATATCACAATGGTGTGATCCATATAATTATTTTTAGACCTAATGCATGATCCCCATGATACTTATTTTGATCATAGTATGGAATTACACAACTTTTCCATTGGATGTCTGATTGGGGTGAGTGAATAGTCTACCTCGCGTGTTTTTTTACAAGGATCACAATGGTGTGATCTGTTTGGATGTGAGGATACTTATTTGATATCTCAATAAATGTGGAAGAGTTAAAGGAATATTGGAATATGTTCCTTTTGACATGTAATATAGTAGAATCCCCCTGACACATCAGGGCATGAGTAGCCTCTATAACTTCAACTTGAGTGGAATCCCCCTTACGCATCAGGTCACGGGTAGCCTCTATAACTTCTATCAGAGTGGAATCTCCCTAAAACAACAGAGCATGGGTAGCCTCTATGACTCCTACTAGAGTGTAATCCACCTGACACATTAGGGAATGGGTAGAATCTATGACTTCTATTAGAGTGGAATCCCCCTGAAGCATTAGGGAACAGGTATCCTACACTTTGGGTTTACACCCTGTCTTTTCGGATTAGTGGCTAGATGTACTTTGAGGCAACCTTGTACTCACATGTAAGAGGGAATATTACCCCCACCAAGATGTGTTCTGGTGATTCAACCTGAAACTATGAGGGTGAGATAGACCCATCCAAATAGGATAGTATTGAGGTGTGGTGTTTAAGCCCCTTTGACTTACAGTGCAGGGCAGATGTGAGGATACTGGGTATCGATGATGGATACTTATGGGACATTTGGAGACTCTTTATTTGGGTTGATCTTTGAGATGGATATCCCCTAACTCTCTCATTTGGGTTTCTTTAACTGATCATATATATATATATATATATATATATATATATTCACACCCTGTTGTAGTACCCACACCTTAGGTTTTGGTTACTCTCCATCCAGGAGAGGTGAAGATGTATGGGGTATGCCACATGCTTTCTGGGTCTGGCTTCTCATGGTTAGAAGAGTATACTCTCCTACTATATGTAGTGAATACTCAATGATAAGTTCATATTATCATCATTTCTATCTCCTTGTGTTTGGTGGAGTTTACTTCGCTCTCTTTTTGGATTGAGTTTCACTCGTTTACAGTCCTTTGTTCCATCTATTGTACTATATTTCGTTTTTGTATCTCTTGCTACTACCCCTCCATTTTGGGGCATCCTACTGAGTATGCTTATACTCACCCCAACATGGGATTTTCCCACACATATCTTACTTTATGCAGATGATGGATAGGTTTGATCAGGACATCAGGGGGCTCAGGATCATAGGTGTTTGGACCGCATGTGGTGGTCATAGTTTGGATTCCTGGAGCAGGGATTCCTCAATAGCTATACTTTCAGTTTTATATAAGTTTGGGACACTGTACTAGTTGGGAATGTATTTTTTATCTTTTCCATTATATTTACATTATTGTACTCATTCCATCTTAGTGGTTCATGCATGCTTGGGTTTAATTTTACACCAGGTTGCATTTTTTACTTTCCACTCTCTATACATTTCATCGAGTTAGTAGTGTGTGTTTGTGTACAGGTACTTATCCAAAGGCCTCCCCATGTTTTTTTGGCCTTAGGCACTGGTTGCCACCCCCTAGCCTATGGTGGAGGGCTTGGGGTAGTTGTGGCTCAGGCCCCAATATGGTGGGGTCATGACATAAGATATAATAAGATTAAAGTAGTTGATACAATAGAGATTCCAAAAATGAATGAAAATAACCAAATACACAACTCTCATCTCTGTGTGTTGAGTGAAACACTTTAACTATCCACCACGCCTTACCCGAACTGGGACCAAAGATCATCTAGTATAACCAAATGGAGCCTGAAATACCAATAATAATTGGCATGATAAACACTTGCCTAGTAGGTATCCTCCGCATATACTGACCATACCCTTTAAAGATAAAACCATTTTATGCTAGTTTGAAAATAATTATAAAAAGATATTTTTCCATTCTTTCCAAAACAAGTAACATATTAATTTTTTCAAACATATTTCCCCATTTTATTTTAGCTCAAATAAAAAAAATTAATAAAATACCATCCAAAAACCTATTAAAGAAAAGTTTCATGATATATAATGAAACATTTTAAAAGGAAATGAAATCAAAATGTTAAAGAACATTTTGAAAAATAATTCCATAGGGAAATGGAAAATATTATTTATTTATATATATATATACACACACACACACAAGATCTGTCATAATGGGGACCTAAAAGCTCAAATTACAATCTAGGAAAAAGATAAATAACCAATATAAATAAAAACTGGTGTTATATACCAAAAAAACTTATCCAAACACCTGGTATTTCCCTCACTATCCTAACCAAGAGGTAAAATATCATAAGTAGAAAAAACTCTATATTAGGTCCACTATCCAGAGAATTATTATAAACTAGTATAGAAAGTATCTCTATACTTCCCACATATCTACCCATGTCTTCCCATTACATAAAAATGAAGTCTATTTAAAGAAATAAACATGTAACAATATATATAATACAAATCACAAGCAATCCACACCCTCACCTCTAACACCATCATGAGAAACAATCCCTTTTTTATCAGAACACATAAAAAATACATAAGACCCTTCAGTAAGGATCATCAATATACCCATACTTAATAAAAAAACCATTTTCTTTAATATAAGGTTATTGTCTCAAGGGATTACAATTTTTAGAAAAAAACATTTCAAAAGTTACAATCAATATCTATAAGTATTCCTTATGAAAAAGGGTTTCAAATAATCTTTAAAAACCAAATAAACAAACATTATAAAATACCTTAATTGTTTGGGTGGTTCACACCCCCTTAAAATACCAAGAATTATGTTAATTTTGAAGGAATCCCCTTTAGTAAAAGTAGTTCAATGAACAAAAAACCTCTTTGAATATAAGGATTCCTTTCCAAAATCTACACTAGAATTTTATCTAACACATGGTGTGAATTTTATTTTAAATAGGTTTGCATTCTATGTTTCCAAAATAAATACCCCTTTTCACCCATTGAAAACCATATCAAAACCATTCTTCTTTAAAAAAACAACTAAATATACTATGATCCCCTGAATGGCCCAAAGGCCTTATTTTTTTATTTTTGTATAGATAATACCCCTTTTTAAGGGATAAAGAGAAACCCGTACATGACCCATAAGCCCAAGGAACAAGGCTCGACATGACTCGCAATACATGACCCGAAGGCCCAGAGGCATACTATGCCCAATACATGACCCATAAGCCCAACCCACAGGAACTGCCCCTCCCCTAGCTTCTGCATCATTGATCACCTAGATCCCCACCTTACATTGCTGATTGGCTAGAATTGCCCAGTACAAAGCTACACGGTGCCTGGTCCTGATGGCAGTTTCTATAACCTCTCATTCTTCCAATCAGGTAGCTCTGCTTCTGGTGAATGCTAGTCTTGTTGTTCTTGATCCTCTTCTGGGGCCTACTCTATGTGAACTAGGCTACTCCATGGTCTTTATGGCCCAAAGGCCCTAAGGCCCGAAGACCATTGATGACCCGAAGGCCCTGGAGACCCATAGGACCACACCGGTGGCCCGAAGGCCAAAATAGGGTGAATAGTTCTGACTGTTATAGTACTGCTATAGTACTACTATAGTAACCTGGAAATTCACCTCCACCCAGTTTTTGAACCTAGGTCTCTTGGATTCCTATTAGGAGCCCTTACAACTTGGGTATGATCTCATTGGCTAAATATACTTTGATGAATTCATAGAACCTAAAAATAATTAATTATAAAATACAACCAGTCATGTTTCTAAGTTTAAATAGATATTAAAGGGACCATATACATTTCATCTCATCATTTCTTTGAACTGAGAATTAAATCTATCATAATAATTTGATAGGGGACTCAAATGATCATAACAAACCCTAAAACTAATAAATAACCAATTTAAAAACAAGTTAATGGAAACACTAGGTCACCATGTCCTCACTAGGGAAAAAGGATAAGGGAAAAAAGGAAAGTAAAGAAGGACAAGAGTAAGAGGTGGTTACTGAAGAACCATTGTGATAAATTGTTTTAACAAAGTTTTGTATTTTTTGAAAAATAACCTTTTAGTATAAGAATGTTTTTGTTATTTCGAAATCAAACCCAGATTCATTGTAATGAGATATTTGAAAATAATGTTGAAAGTTTAGATTAAACCAATAATAGGGAGAAATTTTTCTGGACATTGTTTGTCCATACACAAATTTTTGGACATAGCTTGTCCAAAAACAAATTTTTGGGAATAGGTTTTTTTGTTGAGATCCACTGCGCACATAAAAAGTCAGGAATATGAAGTTGTTGTTTTCTGGAAGTTTTACTTTTCCACAATCAAAGAAAGAAAGATGTTGGTCAGTTTGAAAGAAGTTTTTGAATGAATAAGTCTTTTTGTTGCTAAAGAGATTTAAAAGTGGATGTTGATGAATTTTATGAAGTCAAAAATTAGAAAGTTTTAAAACTTTCTAAACTAAATTATACGACTCTTTGCTGATCAAGAAGTTCTCACAAATCATGAAAAATTTCATGATAAAATATTTTGAAGAATGGTAGAGAGGTTTGAATAAATTATATCCACTAAAAAGAATTAGAAATCGAAATCACTCAAAAATAAATTCTAGAAATAAAGAAGATCAAACTTGAAATTCAATTTTTTCATAAATTTCAAATAAATCTAATGATGATTTAAGAATCCAAAGTTTAAGGTTTAAATGTGAGATATTTTTAGAGTTTTTTTATTTAAGAAATTGGGAAAGTTTTTAAGTTTTCCGCCATAGGTTTCTGAGTTTCCTATAAATAATTGCATAGATCATTCATTCATTTGAAATTTTCAATATATGTGTGAAAGGCATAGCACTGGTGAAATAAAATTGATTATTCCCATATGATTGAAGAAAAATTTTATTGAGTATTCTATTAGAGTTTGAGTTTAGCATCCTTATTCGGATAATTGGATCCAGCATCATTGTTCTGAGAAAATCATATACAACATTCTTTAGAAAATCAAAACCATCATTATTATTCTAATAAAATCACATCCAAAATATTTAGTAAATCAGATCTAGAATTTTAAGAAAATTAGATCTGTTATTCTAAGAAAATTGGATCCATAATTATGAGAAAATTGGATATAGAATATTTTTTAAGTCATATCTAGCATTTTGAGTAAATTGGATCTAGAATTCTGAGAAAATCATATCCAAAATTCTAATGAAATCAGATCTAGCATTCTGAAAAAATAAGAACCAACATTTTCAAAAAATCATATCCAGCATTCTGAGAAAATCATATCTAATATTCTGAGAAAATCAGATCTATCATATTCAGAAAATAGGATCCAATATCCAACATCATTGTATTAAAAAAAATCAGATCTAGCATCATCAGGTTGAGAAAACTGGATCCATCCAAATTGGACTGAGGATTCGGACTGATCAATTATAGATTAGATTCAATAAAGTCTTTATTATTTTATTTGGCTCAATTATTTTAAAAAAACATTGTAAAATCACAAGAGTTAGTATAATCTTTCCTATTAGAAGATAGAAGGTGTATAATGGGAGTTCGCATAAGTTTTATTCAATTCTTCATAATATTGTATTTCCATAGACCCATGGGAGTGGCTATGGAAAGGACATAGGATCTCACACTGTGGTCAAACCTTGTAAATCTTGCATGCTCTACTTGATTTAATATTATTTCATGTGTGAGTATTTTCTAAAAGTTGATAAATAAATATATCTTAACAGGTTATAGGGGTTATGTTTCTAAAAGTTTTGAGACTTATAAAAATTGAACAACTGATTCAACCCCCCCCCCCACTCCCTCTCAGTTGTTATTCAATCCATGGAACTTCAATTGGTATCAGATCAGGTTCCCTTGTTGAATCCTTATCATATATAATATCAATTCTATCAATAGTAGAGGAATTACTACATTCAAAGGAAAAAAATTATTATAGATGTAAAAATAGTATGATTTTTTATCTTCTATCTCTTGGCCTAAAAGTTGTTGATGCTACTAATATTGGTTTTTCACCTATTGAGAAAGTTTCTCTTATGACGTTTACTGATAAGAGAAATAAAGAAGTCGATGGAAAGTCTAGAAATGAAATACTTATTGACTTATCATAGAATGTTTATCAGAAGGTTATGGGTCTAAAAAATTCAAAAAGTATGCAAGAAAATATAGAAAGTGTTTTCAAAGGGAATGTTAATGTCAAGGAATCCAAGATACAAATCTGGAGTAGTAAGTATGAGGACATAAAAATAAGATATGAAGAAACAATTGACGAATACTTCACTAAAGTAAGTGAAATTGTTTCCAACATCATAGGATTTGAAGATGTCCTGGAAGATTATACAATTGTGAATAAACATATGAGAAACTTTCTAGACAGGTTTGATTCTAAAATTTTATCTTTAGAATATAATGATGATTTATCTCTTAATGAATTGCCTAACATTATTTTTTTTCTTATGAATTGAGGAAATATCCAATGTTTAAAGAAAATATGAAAGATGAAATGTCTTTTGAAGCTATGATAACTTTGAAAATTTAATATGTAGAAGACGTTGATCCTTAATTATGACTCCAAAGATAAAGAGGATGATAAGTTGAATGAAAAAAAACATTTCTCTTATATCCAAGAACTATCTAAGAGGAAGAGAAAAATATGGAGGTAAACTTCCTCTCAAATGTTTTGATCACGGTGGATTAGACACTTTTCTATGAATTTCCCCCAAGAAGAAATTTGGAGAATATCAATATGATTGTGATGGAAAACCTAGATGGAAGAAGTGGAAAAAATGTTAAAGAACAAAAGCCTTCCAACAGATGCAAGAATAAATTTACTAAAAACAAAAGAAGTATGTTGAGTAAAAATTTGAATCGAAATCAACTGAAAAAAATCATTCAAAAGATTAATGTTCAGAACAATTTAGAACCTTCATTGAAAAAGTTGAGAAAACAAATGATTCCTCATAGATTAAAGGAGGTGGTGAAGAATATTATAGAGAGTATCAGCTCATAACCAAACATATTTCAGGTCTTGAGAAAAACAAACCTATTAAAAAAGAAATTAGAGTAATGAAGAAAGATTGTGATGAAGTCATTTATAGAAGAGAATATGTCCTCAAGAATTATGATGAATAAATTCAAGAGATTTTATGTTACAAACGTAGAATTTTTGAATAGATAAATATGATTGATGATCTTAGCAAGATGTAGGAAGCTAAGGAAGAAGAGTTTAATAAGTTTCAATCAAAACTTACTGAGTCTGAAAGTACCTTGAGGAAGATGAATGAAAACTTCAAAAAAGAAATGAATAGTGAAAAAAATAGTGGATGTGATGGTGCTTTGGGCATGAAACCTAGCTCAAATTATTTATATACTTGTGAGGGTGAAGGGAGGAAAATTGCTTGCAAAAAGGTGGTAGATGATTGCTTTGGTCACAAAGACCACTTCAGTCTTTGTACAATGAAAAAATCTAATGTTCATAGGGAGGAAAATGGATATAATAAGAGTTTCACATATTCTATCAAATGTATGGAAAACCCATCATTTCTTGAATGTGAGTTTGTCTCTTCAGGAAAGATCATATGAAAAGGGTGGATTGCCCATGTTTCTGCTAACCATAATGCAGTGGAAGAAATAATTAATCTCTATAGGTACTTGATCATTGCTCGGGTTGTTATTCCTAAGGGAGTGAATCTATGGAAATTCAAGGACCTCACTGATAAGATGGATGAAATTTGGGGTTTTGCTGACTGGAAGATGATAACAATGGGTTGTGGGTTTTACCATGTTGTATTTCCTTTGGATGAGATGAAGCGGCGTGCTTGGAGTTATGGTTCAGTTCCCCAAAATCCAGGATTCCTCATAATTCATGAATCTGATTGAAATTTTGACCCCAATGTTGTTAATAATACTTTTTCGTAACTTTGGATGTGTGTATCCAACCTAAACTGGATGTACTGGCACCCTAAAATCCTATGGGATATAGCTTCATCTATTGGTAATACCATAAGGTTAGATAGATATACTGAGAGCCCTACCTTCGATCATTATGTGAGAATTCTTATTGAGGTTAACAAGTTAGCAACACTAGTGGAGGAAGTGGTACTAACCACTCATGATGATAGTCTCACCCTCGGCATCCATTATGAAAGAAAACCCAAGTTTTGCCTAAATTTCCATTTCTTTGGCCATGTTGCATCTGATTGCAATAGAAATAAGATGTGCAACTTATGTAAAGTTTGAGGACATGATGAGGAAGGATGTAGTAGAAATAAGGGGAAGAGAATGGCCTAGGATGGACCTAATCCTAATGCAGTGAATGGAGCCTCTAATGATGGGTGCATCGTTAATATGGAAAACTCTAAGAAAGTTGTTTTAGTTTGTGATATCAATGCTACCACCCTCAAAGCAATCGTGAAAGATAGTGATGAGAAGGTAGTATTGAGTCCTTGTGCACAGGACTCTGATTCTCTAGGGTCTACTGATTCGGTACCAATTTCTAGAGTGGATATGATGGAATATGAAGATAATCTATAGATCAGGTTCCTAAATCTAGAATATTGGTTTATATCCCCTTAGATAACCCTACCATCATCCCTTATAGAGATATGGAAGCTCCTTCTAAATCTCCAACTCAATTGAATACAGAGGATGTTGGAATTTGGAATGCAAGACAAGTTGAATCAGCTCCAGAACCAGGTTTTGGCCCTTCCATTACAAGAGAATTCTTGAATGTACAAGTTGAAAAGGCTACTAAAAGGAAGTTACCTGCTAGCCTGCTCTCCTATCATGTTGACTCTACTAACAAATTTTACTTGCTAAATGTTGAGGAATCTGTTGGGGAGGAGGATGGATCTACATCAATTGATCAAATGATATGTAATTTTGATGACATTGATGTTATCTCATTTGTTAAAGAAATTACTATAATTAATGATGGGTCTAGCACTAGGCTTCGGTCTAAAAAATGAAAATCCTATTTTGGAATTGTCAGGGGATTGGGAATCCTCCCACGGTCAGGTCCCTTAGACATTTTATTATGACCCATAGACACTTGTTAGTTGGTATTGTTGAACCAAAATTGAAATTTGAAAATTAGAGCTCATTCAAATGGGCTTCTTTAGGCTACTCTTTTGTTACAAACAATCATTTTGATGGAAATTATGAATCCTTATAGGTGCTCAAGCATTACAGCATCACTATCAACATTATTCTGGATGACTTCCAATCTATCAAGATATATTGTTCTACTAATAATGCCTATATTGTTGTGACCTTTGTTTATGCCTTTAACCTCTATACAAGAAGAAGGTCTTTGTGGAATAATTTTGTCAGTATATCTAAGGGAATAAACACCAGCTGGGTTCTCCTGGGTGATTTTAATACTATTTTTAGGCCTGATAAAAAACTGGTGAAAATATTTGTCGTGTTTCAGCTTATGACATGATATCTTGCAATGATATCTTGCATTGATAAGTGTGGTCTCTCTGAGGTCTCCCTTGCTGGTGCTGACTATACGTGGGGCAGGTACACTGTTAATAGGTTATAGGCAAGTAAATTAAGCAGGTGCTTTGTGCAAGTTGATGGTAGGAATGAGGGGAATGATGTGTCTAAGAGGACTTTTCCAATACTATATTCTGATCATATTCCTATCCTTGTGGATTTAAATTTAAACAGAATAAAATCAACCCCCTAACCTTTAAGTTTAAAAATTCTTGTCTTGTTATCCCTGACTGCAGAGAGATTATCTTGGATGTTTGGAAGAAGATTCATTTGGGGAGTTTATCTCATAGATTATGCTGTAAACTTATGGAAGTCATGGAAAGGTTGAAACATTGGACTAAGGATTCCTTTTCCTCCTTGTATGGTGATATCAGGGAGGCTGAAAATGTCTTGGCAGGGTACCAAGCCAACAGTATGTATTATGAATTTCCTTCTCAAGAGGAAATCTGCGATACTTAAAATCTAGATAAACTGCTGATCTTGAAAGGGAAATTAACCCAAAATAAATTCAACATAAAATGGATAAAAGAATGGGACATAAACATAATATTTTCCCAATGCATTAATAGAGAAAAGAAGGAAATGAGGAGCCTCAAAAATATGAGTATTGATGGTACTTTTTTCTCTTCTGAAATTGAGATTTCAGAAGCTGTGATAACATATTTTGAGAGGATGTATTTAGATTCTGGTAATGACATTTCTGAGAGAATTATCTAGTGCTTTGATCCATCCATTAAAGAGGATCAAAACAGGAGACTTGTTGGTATACCCAATCAAAAAGAGGTACATGATGCACTCTTTTCTTTGAATGGTGATAGTGTTGTAGGCCCAGATGGATTCACCAATAATTTCTTTATGTTTTACTGGGACATTGTTCGAATTGATGTTATAAATTTTGTGAGGGATTTTTTTAAATCATCGTACTTGCCTTTTGGGATGAACTCCAACTTCATTTCATTAATCCCTAAGAAGGGAATTCCCTTGACATTAAGGACTTTAGGCCTATTTCTATTGGGAACACCATACCAAAGGTGATCAGAAAAATCATGAATCAACGACTTGGTGAGGTTTCCAAGGGACTCATATCAAGAAATCAGTTTGGTTTTCTCCTAGGATGGAATATAAAATCCTTCCTTTTCACTGCCTTTAAATGTGTGAATGTAATGAAGTGAAAGGTGAAATATGGAGATATGGCCTTGAAAATTGACATTTCTAAAGCTTTTGACACCATCAGATAGAGTTTTCTTTTCACCATTCTTAAAATTCATGGATTCTCTCTGAAATTCATTAATCTTTTTGGGTTCATTCTCACCAGTTAAAGGCTATCAATTATTGTTAATGGATCCCCTATAGGGTTTTGTCAAATGTTAAAGAGGGGTCAGACAGGGTGACCCTCTCTCTGGCATTCTATTTGATATTGCGGAAGACTATCTTAGTTGGTTCCTGAATTATCTGTTTAACTTTAGTTGGTATCAAAAAATGATAATTTGAAGGGATTTGTGTGCTTTGCCACATTTATTTATGCTTATGAAATATTGCTCTTTGGAAGAGCAGACAAAGGTACTATATCCTGTATAAAAGGAATTTTCTTACACTATGAAGAGGTCACAGGTCAAGTCATCTGCTGGGGAAAATCATCAATCTAATTTGGTGAAGGGATTTTAATATCTAGGAAAAATAGAATTTCCAGGAGTCTTGGAGTTCAAAGAGGGTATCTCCCTTTCAACTACCTGGGTGTACCTCTTTTCTAGGTCAGATTCAAAAGGTTTCATTTGGAAAGAATTTCTTTAAAATTCACTAATCAGCTGGTAGGATGGAAAGGTAAAAATATGTCCCAAGCAGGGAGAATATGTCTTTTCAATTTAGTCATCACTTCAATGTTTGTTTATGTCTTTTCTTTGTACATATGGCCTAAAAATTTGATTAAGGATTTAAGTGGCTAGAGCAGAAATTTGTTTGGACTGGTTCTATTCATGAGCAGAAGCTGGTCACGGTTTCTTGGAAGAACTATATTAAACCATCCCAAATGGGTGGGCTGGGTATTAAAGATATCACATTATTCAATGATACTTTGATCAAAAAATTCACTTATAACCTTATATCAAACCCAGATTTAACCATGGACTTCCTGGAAAATAGTTATGTTGAGAAATTGCAGAATGGATACAACAGTTACCTCAGATCCTCTATTTGTCCTTCTTTGAAGCTATCCTTCTATGATCTCATGGTTTTCTAAAAATGTGTGGTGTCCAAATAGTCAAATTTAATCTTTTAGACCACCCCTTGGCTTTCCCGGCCAATCTGTGATGAAATTATCATTCCATATTCTATAAATCTTGCAACGATTGCAGATTTTTATGAACATATAGGGATTCAGGAAATTCAGCCTAGCCACCTGCACTTCGAGGACACTCGATATTTCTTTAATGATCATGATGTATTAGTATGGATGCCTAATGTGAATGGTTGATTTGCCACAAAGGAGTTCTATAGACACCTTTGTTCTGGTAATTAGTTGCACCCCCCAGTTGGGTTAAAGACTTCTACAAACCTTTCATACCTCCATCTCAATCACTACTGGTCTAGAGGATCTAGAAAGGCTGACTTCCCTAGAAGCACATGATGTAGCACTGTGGGTTTCAGCTAGTTGTGGCATGAAACTTCTATTTGGAAGTAGATGAAACCATGCAGCATATTTTTATCTCATGTACCCTTTCTTACAGGTTGTGGGCCTACATGTAGGGAACTTTCCATTGCCATCTTTCCCATCGATCTATGGAGGATATGATACAATCTTCTTGCAATGCAGAATACAACTAGAAAGTCCATGATATTCCATTGATATCGGCAGTCGTGGCTCTAGATTTAATCTCAAAGGCTAGAAATGCCCTGATATTTAGTATCACAAAGCCCTCTTTCCATGCGGGTGTTCTTTTTATTCATCGTTCCATCCAAATTTTCTCTAACATTCAAACAGTTACTATTATAAATGATGTCTTTGACCTTATTTTGTTGAAGTCTCTTGGTGTTAATGGAAGGACAAAGAAGCCTCTAATGTTGAAGTATGTTTGGTGGATACCGCCTCTCCCATGCTGGATTAAATTCAACGTTGATGGAGCTGTGTCGGGTGCTCCTGGTCCCTCTGGTTGTGGTGATGTTTTCTGTACCTATAGGGGATTTGTGAAGGGTTTCTTTCTTCACTTCATTGGTAATGGATTTTCCATTGAAGTGGATCTCTGGGCTATGATAAAAGCAATAAGGTATGTTGTCCATTTAGGTTGGCATGACTTATGGATAGAATCAGATTCTTCTGTTGCAGTCCAAATTTTCAAAGACCGCTCAAAAAATGTGCCATGGAAGATGTTACCAGTCTGGACTGAATGTCTTCAAATTTTTGGTTCGCTCTCCCTTGAAGTCATGCATACTTATCTTGAATCCAATCAAGTTGTGGATTCTCTTTCAAAGGGTGCAATCTCTAAGGTCTGTACTAATTGTTCATGTGTCTTATCTAAGTATTGTGAAAGTATTGCTCATGCTGATTATAGTGGTGAGGTGTACACTCATCTTTATAGAGCAACTCTATAATGTCTTGTAGCTAACTTTTTATCATTTTAATCTATTTACATTGGAGTAGGTTTGTCTGCCTTCAGATCTTCTTGGTCAAAAAAGAAATGGAAGTAAAAGCAGAGAATTCTACATTTTTCCAGAAGGCTCAATACGAGAATCAGGTGAAATTATTTCTTACTAAAAATAATATTTTATCAGATTATTTTAACATTTCATGTTCCGAAAATAGTTTTGAGAAATCTTGGGTTGATAAAGGATGTGAGAGACCTATCAAATATAGAAAAATATAAAAATCACTCAAAGTAAAATATGGTCTACATCCTGAGTATGTTAGAGATGAAAGAACTTACCAACCTCAATAAAGTTTCTATAGAAAAAGATATTATTTGAATAGAAAATAAATATTTGAAGGATATTGCTGGTGTTGTGGAATCTATGGGAAAAGAGCTTACAATTTTTGGAACAACTTATCTCTACCCAGAAGAAGGTTTGAGAAAAGAAGAATAAATAGTGAAAGAATAATGAGAAACTCTCCTAACTCATAGAAAGTTATAAAGGTGAATTCTCAAGATTTTAGAAAAATAAAGAATCAATTTTAATGTCTAGAAGAAGATTTTGGAAGATTTGATCATTCTATTAATCATGTCAAAAGATGTATGACACTCCTTATAGAACAAGTTTCTTATGATAGAAAAGAAAATAAATCTGAAAAGAAAAAGGTTGAGGAAATGTTTTTTTTGTTGAGATATATTTGATAGAAATTAAGAGGAACAAACCATGTATTATTGATAGTTTTTTTTATTCACATATTAAATGTGATATTAAAATCTTGAAACATGTTGAAATTCATGATGGAGGAGGAGTTACTTTTGGAAATGACATTCCATAAAAATTAGAGGAATCAGAATGACAGATATTGAAGCAGAGAAATTAAAATCTAAGGATTTATTACTTGTTGATGGTCTAAAACATAACTTAATTAGTATAAGTCAACTTTCTGATGATGGAAAATAAGTAATATTTGTAAAGGATTCTTGTATCATCAAAAGTGTGAAAGATGGAAAATTCATTCCAAAATGAGAAAGAGCTAGTGGGAATCTATTTCAAATAGGATAATTAATAACTTCTTTTACTTTAGTGCTAAAGATGAAAGCAAATTGTGGCATCGAAGAATTGGTTACCATGGGTAGAAAAACATTATTAAACATTCTAAAGTTGATGTTGTCCAAAATTTTCCAGAATTGAAAAGAAGATATGAAGATGTTTTTATTACTTTCCAGAAAGGAAAGATGACTAAAAAAATTCTTAAGATAATTGAGATTCAATCTACCAGAACACTGGAGCTTATTCATTCCAATATGTGTGGGTTGATGATACATTGATCAATAAAATGTGATTCATACTTTATCACTTTTATTGATGATTTCACTCAGATGAAAAAAAAATAATGTTCATGAATCACAAGTCAGAGGCTATTGAAATGTTCAAATTCTTTAGAAAATATGTTGAAAAAGAATTGGGGGTTTCTATTAAGAAGTTAAGTACAAATAATGCAATCAAATTCATAAAAAATAATTTTGAAACTTATCTAAAAAAGCAAGGTATCAAGAATCTATATAGTGCTCGCTATAATCCACAATAAAATATATTAGCAGAAATAAATAATAGAAGTTTGGTTCAAATGGGAAGAAATATGTTAGAAGAATACAAAAATTCAATTTTCTATTAGAGAGAAGTTGTTAGTATATTTGTACATGTTCAAAATAGTTGTTTGTTTAGACCGGAAACCAACATGAATCCTTATGAAATGTGTTATAACAAAAAACATTCATTTAAATAATTCAAAAATTTTGAAATACCATGTTTTCTAAAAATCAAAAATCCATATTTGGGAAAGTTTTATGAGAAAGATGAGGAACGAACATTCATGGGTTATTCACCAAATGGGAGAAGTTACAAATGTTGGAACATACATTTACAAAATTTGGTGGAATCAAAGGATGTGAAGGTAATTGAAAATCAATGTTACTTAAAAAAGTTTATTGAGAATGATGAGGAGGATAAATTGGAATTTTCCTATAATAGTGAAGGTAATTCAAAATATTCTTATCAAGATTCATAAGAATCATGTGATGAGGAAATTCCACCTGGGAAAGAAACTTTAAAGTTTCCTACCTTAAAAAAACATTTTGAATTTGAAAACATAATTTGGAATCATAATTATTTGGTTCAAACCATAAGGAAGTTGAGATTATAAAATCATACTTTACTTATCTCAAATTTTGAACCTGAATTATTTTTAGAGGATAATAAATATAAAGAATGGGTGGAGGTTATGAAAGAAGATTTGGATCAAATTTAGAAGAATGAAACCTGGGAACTTATCCCAAGGGAAAAAAATAAAAATTTTATCGGAACCAAGTGGGTTTATAGAAACCGATTGAATGATAATAAATAAGTTTTAATAATCAAATCAAGACTTGTTTGTAAAGGATATGCATAGGTATAAGGTGGTCATTTTGATGAATCCTTTTCCCCAGTTTCACGATTTGAAACTGTTGGAATGTTTCTTTTAGTGGTTGAACATCTGAATTACAAAGTTTATTAGATGGATATAAATTCATCTTTCTTACATGGTGAGATTAAAGAAGAATTTTACATTAATAAACCTTATTAGTTTCTACTTTATGAAGATGAAAAAAAAAGTATGTAAATTGAATAAATATTTATATGGTCTGAAGTAAGCACCATGTGCTTGGTATTTGAAGCTTGAAAATTATTTGATAATGATGAAATATTCTAAAGTAAAAGTTTATAGAAACTTTTATGTGAATTATGTTGAATATGGAACTCTAATTATAATTGATTATGTGGATGATATAATTTTTTCTAGGGATAGAGAAGATGTTTGTCAAACATTTGACGATGAAATGAGGAAGAATTTTAAAATGTCAATGTTGGGAGAATTAACTTTCTTCCTTGGATTACTAGTTCAACAAAAAGAGAAATAAATTTTCTTATCTCAAGAAAAGTATGTCAGGGAATTGTTAAATAACTTTGGGATGGTAGAATCCAAAGAAGTTCCAACTCCTATTTCAGTGAGAAAAAATTTGAGCAAATATGAATCCAGAATAAGTGTGAATCAGAAAGACTTTCAGAATCTGATAGGAAGTATTCTTTACCTTTTAGATTCAAGGAATGATATTTTTTATAATCTAACTTTGTGTGTTGGGTATCAAAGTAATCCAAAGGAATCACATATTTTGGCAGAAAAAATAATTCTGAGATATTTCAAAGGAACAACTTCACAAGGGTTATTATACAAAAGAAATTGTGAGATGAAGTTTCTTGGTTACACTGATATTGATTGGGATAGAGATTGTAATGAAATAAAGTAAATTTGAGAATGAACATTTTTCTTGGGTGAATATTGTGTGAGTTGGTCTAGTAAGAAACAATGTTCAGTAACTATGAGAACAACCAAATCCAAATATGTTGCACCTACTCCAGCTTGTACTCAAATGTTGTGGATAAAAGTTCTAATGAAACATTTTAAAGTAAAAGTTATTAAACCATTGAATATACTTTGTGATACTTAGAGTGAAATTGATATTTCTAAGAATCCTCTCCAACATTCAAGATCAAAACATATTGATATAAATTTCACTTTATAAAATAGAAAGTTTCTATTGGAGATGTTTTGTTGGAATAAATTTCAACAAAGTATAAAATTGCTGATATCTTTACAAAATCATTGTCGAAGGAATGGTTTATTGAATTGAGTCAGAAACTTCATGTTCAGCCTCCTCCCATTTTTTTATAAACCTCATAAGGAAGAACCCCCACCATACTTTGGATTATATTCACAAAGGGGGAGAGAATGTAACAAATTTTTACATTGTAATAAGTTTTTACTTACCTTTCTTTTATGATTCTGAAGTTTTGGTTATCATATAATAAGGGATAAAAAATAAAGTGTTAAAGGAAAAGAAAGGAGATTTTATCTTTACATGGATGAAACCTTTTCTTATCACTAAGGGATGGAATTCCTTCAAAGACATTATTTTATCTAGTAGTGTGGTGTCAGGATACCCTTTTTTGATAAAGGATAAGTTTTGATAAAATTTAAAAAAAACATGAGTTGATTACAAAATTTGAGTTATGAGAAAATTTCTTAGAGTTGGAAAAGTTTTTAACAAGGGTTGAAAACAAATCCAAAGGGAGAGATTAAAGAACCTTTTGTGATAAATTGTTTTAATAAAGTTTTTTATTTTTTGAAAACAAACCTTTTTAAATAAGAATGTTTTTTCTATTCAGGAATCAGACCCAAGTTCATCGTAATGAGTTTTTTGTAAATAATTCTGAATGTCCAAATCCAAACAAAAAAAGGGGGAGAAATTTTTCTAGACACAGGTTTCCCAAACACAAGTTTCCTGATGCAGGTTTTCTAGAACCAAATTTCCAAACACAAGTTTTTTTATTGAGATTCAACAGATATAGAAGAATTCAGGAAGATGAAGTTGTTGTTTTATCGATGTTTTTTCATTTCCAGAATCAAAGAAATAAATAATTTTCTGAGATTGAAAGAAGTTTCCAAATAAAGAATACTTTTTTATGAATAATTTTAAAATAGGTTGTTGATGAAGTTTTTGAATTCATAAATTAGAAAGTTTTCAAACATTCTAAACAAAATCAGATGATAATTTTTTGATTAAGAAGTTCTCACAAACCATGAATACTTTAATGATAAAATATTTTTAAGAAATTATGGAGTGGTTTGAAGATATTGGATTCACTAAAAAGAAGCAGAAATCATATTCACTAAAAAAAGTTCCCAAATTAGAGAAGGTCAAACACGAAATTAAACTTTTTCATAAATCTCAGAGAAATATATTGAGTTTTAAATAAGTAAAAGTTGAATGTTTAAATGTGATATATTTTTAGAGTTTTGATATTTAAGTAAGTGATAATGTTTTCAAGTTTCCCACCTTTGGTTTCTGAGTTTCCTATTAATACTTTTTCAAATCATTTGTTCATTTGAAAATTTCTACATACACGCAAAAGGTGGACCACTGGTGAAATCAAAGTGAATGTTCCCATCTAATTGAAGAAGAATTGTACTAACCATTATATTAGAGTTTGAGTTTAGAATCATTGTTCTGAGAATTTGATCCATCATCATTATTCTGAGAAAATCACATATAGTATTCTTTAAAAAATCTGATCCAACATCATTATCCTTAGAAAATAAGATCCAAAATATTCATCAAATCAGATCCAGTATTCTAACCAAATCAGATCCAATATTCTGAGAAAATAAAATTCATAATTCTAATAAAATCTGATCAATCATTCGGAGAAAATTGGATCTAGAATTCTGACCAAATCAGATCCAGGATTCTGAGAAAATAAGATCCAACATTCTAAGTAAATTGGATCCTTCATTTTTAGAAAATCAGATCCAGTATTCTAAGAAAATCAAATCTAGTATTCTGAGAAAATAAGATATAGCATATTAAAAAAATAAAATCCAAGATCCAACATCATTATATTGAGAAAATAAGATCCAGCATCATCAGGTTGAGAAAATCGAATCCAGCATCATCAGGTTGAGAAAATCATATCCATCCAAATTAGATTGAGGAATCGGACTGCGCAATTGTGGAGTAGTTTCAATAGAGTTTTTATTTTTTATTTGGATCAATTTTTTTAAAATAAAACATTTTAAACTAATAGGATACTGTATAATATTTCTTATTGGGAGATAGAAGGTGTCTAACGGGAGTTTTTAAAATTTGTATTCGCTTCTTCATAATAGTGGATTTCCATAGACCCATGGGAGTAGCTATTCCAAGGACGTATGTTATCACACTAAGGTCGAACCTTGTAAATCTTATGTTCTCTAATTTATTTACTATTTTTGTATACATGATTATTTTATAAAATTTGGTAAGGAAATAAATCTTAACAGGTTGCATGGGTTAAGTTTATAAAAGTTTTTAAACTTATAAAAAGTGAATAATTGATTCAACACCCCCCCCCCTCTTCTGAGTTGTTATTGGATCCTTGTAATTTTAGTTACCTTGGTGAATGCATATTAATCCTTGAAGAAAAAAAGAGAGAGATAGCCTTAGGATGTGGGAAAGTGAGAGAAGAGGTTATCCATGTAAGTATGAGTCAAATAAGGAAGGGATGGGTGGCTTAAGAGTTAAAATTTAAGAAGGATAACTATGGACCATTAGAATTTTTAATAAAACTAGGTGATCAAAATAGTTTGGTCACACTATTTTCCTAACCATGTAGATGGACTTGTATAAAATGGAGCACTTTCCATAGGTAGACCACATGGTTAGTTAAAATATGTGTCAACCATGTGATTCACCACTAACATAAACTATAGGTCTATTTCATGGCTTCTGCATTGTTAGTACTAACCATGTGGAATGCACTGCACACCCAAAATCACCAAATTTTAAGGAAATTTACCCTGAAAGAAGATATGAACAAAATTTACTCAAAAATAAATAAAATAATATATAAAATCAAGGTCAAAGTATGAAAAGGGGAGTACCTAAACCCTGTCAACTTCGGAAATCCCGTTTGAAGGTGCATGTCATTGCCTCTATAGAACTATGATCCTCAAACTATTAAGAACTCCTCATAAATGATTTCCAGTGACTGTGAGGATCAAAATTTCATTATCTACATGTAAAATCACTCAAAATGGACTATTTATTCATCTAATTATGACACCCAATTAATAAGAAACATAAAATGATTAAGATCATATAGTAAATGACATGTACTTAGAGGTACATGGTGTGTGAGCCGCAGTCCATATTCTAGAATGTAATGTTTCCATCTCCCATGTGGTTTCAACCTGCATGGTGTGTCACCTTTCTGGACACAGCATGTGGAACTTGTTTTCCATTCTAGGAATGTATTTTCATTACATGTTGAGTCATTTCAATTTACTAATACATGATGTGTCAACCATATATACATGGTGTGTGAATCTCAAGGGTCAGTTAGGCATGTATCACAGATACAAGGAGTCATGTCGTTTATACATACACAACATGTTATCTAACAATATATAGTTAGTCAATCATGAGTCTTGGTTGGTATGTACTATAAAGACAGGAATTGAATCCTTGAAATTATACATTACACATTCCCTAGTCTACATGATCTATATGGATAGGTCATTAGTCAATGTTTACTTAGGAACCCATCAATTCAATTGGCCCATTATACATGATGTGTGACTCAAAATCACACACTGTATAATATTTATAAACTATAGTTTCAGAGTTAAATATCTTGAAAAAACTACTTTGTACTTTAGATAGTATGTATATTCATGAATTTTAACATTAATAAACACCTTATCACATATTGATTTTTCTTCTAACTAAAATTAATTTGATAATGAATTAGGGTATCTATCACATCAAAATATTCCATATCAGTTCCCTACTATGATGAGAACCTTGAGATGTTATAATGATATCTATTAAATATAAACCATATGGTCAAGATGGGTATTATGATAGAGAACCTAGTTTTTTGACTGTCAGGTGAGAGTGCTCGTAAGAGGATGAGGCTTCATCTCATGAAGTCTATACTTGGTGATCTCAAAGATAGGAGATTATGAGGACAAACCCACATGTAGGAATTCTGAAAGTTTATGTGTCATCGGATATTCATATCTATGAGAATGTGTAATGGTCCTTGGTCTTTGAGATTATTATTAATGAATCTCTTGACTCACACACTTTCACTATAGGAAAAATATTAATTAGTGGAAGTTTTTTGGGTTTAACTATGGTTTAAACAGCCACTAAATTGTTTCACTGTGGTTTTTCAAAATTTTCACAAAAAGTGGTGTCATGAAACATTTAGCTGTAGTTTTCAAAAATCACTACAAATGGAATTAGTGGTGGATTTTAAAAACACAATTAAATGTTTAGTGGAGGCTTTAGAATTTTAAAAAATTCCATATTATTAAATATTTATTATTTTTTTATTTAATTATTTATTTTTTATTGTTTGTTTTTTATTATTTATTGTTTATTGTTTATTTTTTATTGTTTATTATTTATTATTTATCAATTAGTTATTGATTTTTTCTTTAATTATTTATTATTTGTTATTTGTTATTTGTTATTTATTTACTTATTATTATTTATTATATATTTATTAATGGAACACCCCAACCCTAGTTACCCAGATTCGGTGCATTATTACATAACAATGGAATGATCACAAGAGATCAAGTCTCGAAATACTAATTAGTTTAGTATCATTGGAAGTACTAGATACATACATAAGTTTAACATTACATCATGAAAGAAAAACAACAACAACAATTTTTACCCTTTGAACACACTTATACCCCTTAGCCTATCCCTGAAGGTCAACCATAAAATATTTCTTCACATCCTGGAAAAAATAAAACACAGAAAGGGGTGAGCTCAGATGCTCTGTAAGGATAACAATATAGCAGAAACCTTCTTAAATAAGCATATATATTTAAGGAAATGTATAAAACTAAAACATAAGCCTTTTAAACTTAAACATCAGCATAATATGGAAAATATAAATCCAATAATTCCATTTACTTATTCACATGGATATTCTACTAGTCGAATAATCACATGCAATATCAATATCCAATTTCATAATGATGGAACGCATAATGTCAGACATAATAACCACATAGTAAAGGCCTCATGCCAAGACTACAAATAATATTTTTTCAAGGCCTTGTTCCAAGACACTAGTTTGTCTCATGAGACCTACCGATGCATCAAGGAACTATAGCAGGCTCCACACGCCACTTACTAAGTCCAACGCATTCCTCATATGAAAAGGTTGAAACATAACATAAACATTCATATTAAAACTAGCATATGAAATTTCAATAATTTAACCATAAACCATGAATGGTATAAAAATATCACATCCATATTAAAACATATCACAAAACCTTTAATACCATATGGAAGATTCTATCATAATAAATCAACTTCAAACAAGCGTAAAATCCAACAAAGGATGTTGACATAGATGAAATCAAAACTATTTGAGAGAAATATCTCTTTATATTGTTAAATAATTTTAAAGTACTATAATTTTAAAAGAAAATATTTATTTTTAAAATATTCTTATAATATTTTAATGTAATCTTCAAAGGTGTTATGATGGTAGAAAATAGCTGCACTCGACGTATAAGTTAAAAAAACATTCTTTTCTTAATTTTGTCGAAAAGGTTGTAAAAGACCTTGTTTGGAAAATAACGGAAAGATTCCCTTTTAAAAATCTCATAAAAAGAAAAAAAATGGTATAAATGACTTTAATTCATATTCTAGGAAATAGTAATAATGTTTTTAAATACATTTTTTAGAAACACATTTGTGTAAGATAAAGAAGTCCTAGTAGATACTCACGTATTTGCAACCTCAGATAATGAAGAGATTGTAGAATTAACCCTTACCTTGAACATTTCCTTAGAAGAAGGTACGTTAACCTCCTATATAATATTCAAATAATTGTTATTAAATTATACAAGAACCACATACACAAATATGATTTTATATATGATCTTCTAATATTTCTTTGTTAATGATATTTCAGTAGTATCATCGTTTCGGGTGTTAACTGATTCATTTTCCTTTATATTTTTTATTACATAAGTCATGTTTGTTATGGATAGGATGAATTTTATTCATATACATAATGGTATTAAGTTCTTAAAAATTATTTTTAATCACAAAATTAAAATTATTCTTGAATGGTTATGATGGGGAATGAATCTCATCATGTTCGTGGAGACAGTAATTCGTACATACGTACGAGCGATAATACCATTCTATTAATTATGAAATAGTATTTAATTGGATGGTATATCATATATAAAAAATAATTAACATATTATATTTATTATTTACATCAATTATGCTCATTATTATTCCCATCCAAATAATGATGTGTTGAATAACAAACTACACCACAATGTGGAGACGGTAAGCCGTACGTACGCACGTATGGTGACTTGTCATTCATAGGATGGATAGAATAATGAATATGGTTTTACCATATTTATAATAACATCACAGTATGTATAAGTTACTGGAGTTATTATTTTGGTATGGATACAACAAAGAAAGAGGAAGTGGAAGAAGAAAAGAACTTTGAAAGAGGTGATGAAATTATTACCTCTTCTTCCAGTGTTACCTTTTTATTTGATGAAAAGGGCTCCTTAGGTTGAATTTATGATCAAATTAATGCCTATTGGTTTAATTGAGGGTATTTTTGAGGATATTTTAGTAGGTTTTGTCTGATTGAAATGGATTTGGAGGGGAGATTTTGAGAGAAGGGTAAGTACGCTTTTATAAGAGAGGTGAGGGTCACTTTAAGAAAACATTGAAACATTATTTTATTATAAAATAATTTTCAGTTTATAATGGCTCAAAATGGATTTATTTAGAGGATAAGGTGGGTATGTGTAGAAATACTTTCAACCAATAGGTTTTAGATAGGTGTAGGTCACCATATTAACTTTATCTTTTAGATTTAACTCTTGGTTAAATATTTTAACATTTACCATTCTCCTTGTATTTTTATATTTTATGGTTAATATACTTACTATAAAATTCCAAGAGAACCCCAAGTGATTAATTATTGATATATATAACATTTTATAATCCATTTGTCCAAACATTATATTTTTAGGAATATAATATCAATTAATAATATAAAATTTGTTTTAAAAACTTATTTAGGTCAATTTTGACACTATTTAGTAATTGATTTTGGTTAAAGTCCTAAAAACTTGATTACATTGAAAAAAAATCATTTAATCAACCCTTATATGTCATATTAACCTATAAAAAGTCTTATAATTCATCAAAAGTCTTAATTTACATTTATTTGGATATTTATAATATCAATTATTTTAATCTTTCATTAATAAGGTAATTAGTACATCATCATTGTGTAATAAATAAATTAAATTATTTAATGTATAAAAAATATAAATAAAATACCATTATGTAGGAAATATTTTTATCTTTATAATTAATATTTACAGTCTAATTTATCTTATGTATAACCCTATATTAAAAATGTTTTAGTTATAAAAACTTGAATTTAAAACTTTTAACTCTTCTTTAAATTAAATAATAACAATTGTCCTAATCTAATCCATGTGGGTCAAATAAGATAATATTTTATTCCTAAAGTTTATTTATTTTAAAATAAACTTATCCAGTTGAATTAGGACATGTGTTAGGGTAATTATAATATCATTTTTACCTTTAATTACCCTATTTACTTTTAACCGTGGTAAATAAAAGTCAAAAGTTTTTGTTCACCAAAAATTATTTTCATCTTATTGAACCACATTTTACTTATTGATGTCAACTATGTTTCTTAGATCTTTTAAATTCAATTCACAAAAGCAGTAAAACTATGTTTTATACAAATTTGCTAATGTGCCTAGAAGGTGGGTAAAAGATGGTAAAAAGTTCAATAAAATTTTATACATCTAATTTTATTATAAAAATGACTCCAATGAATTATATTGAACTAATATAATTATTATGTATCTATTTTTATTTAAAATAAATTTAAATAAAATAAATAATTATTTAAAGAAAAAGTTGGTTTTAAAGAATAACGTAGTGTTTTTCACTATTCATCAAAAATTGAAAGTTTTTAGAAAAATGCCAAAAAATCACCCTAAGATAATTTTGATATTTTGAATCCAAAAATGAAGTCCATTTTGAAAAATAAAATTTCTAAAATTTCTAAAATTGCGTATTATTATTCATAACTACTTTTAAAATAGTTAGTTTGATTTGTCGTGGTGTGTTAAAACTCGAAGTTGCGTACAACGCAAGATATTATATTATTCAAAGGGAAACGTACAGTGGAAGCTTGGGTTGTTACATTCTCCCCTCCTTCAAATAATTTCATCCTCAAAATTTCTAGAATAATACTGCACAAAATGATTTAGGTGGTTATTCATCATAGGTTCCTCGGGTTCCCACATTCCCTCTTCCATCTTATGGTTTCTCCGATGAACTTTTACCAGATGAGTCATCCTGTTTTTCAGCGCTTATTCTCTGGTATCAAGAATCTTGATAGGCTCTTCACAATAAGATAGATCGGGTTCAAGTTTTAATTCTTCATAGGTGAGTACATGTGTTGGGTTAGGCATGTATTTTCTCAACAGTTTTACGTGGAACGCATCATGATCTTTGGAAAGACTTAAAGGAATTTCCAAATGGTAAGATACAACTCCAATTCGTTCTAGAATTTCAAAAGTATTGATGTACCTAGGACTTAATTTACCCTTCTTTATGAATCATATAACACCCCTCCATGGAGATACCATCCAGAAAACATGATCTCCCACTTAAACTTCCAAATCCTTCCTTCGGTTATCAGCATAGATCTTTTGCCTACTTTGAGCTGCTTTAATGTGGGTTTGGATAATCTTCACATTTTCCATTGTTTTCTCAACAAGTTTTGGGCCAATGAGTTTTCTTTCACCAACATCATCCCAACAAGTTAGTGTGTGGCATCTCTTCCCATATAACGCTTCATATGGTGCCATCTGAATACTTTAATAGAAGCTATTGTTATAGTAAAATTATACCATTGGTAAATACTGATTCTATATACCTTGAAAGTCAAGTTAGCAAGACCTCAACATGTCTTCTAATTTTTGAGTAGTCCATTCTGATTGTCCATCAGTTTGAGGGTGGTAGGTGGTGATCAAACGAAGTTCAGTATCCAGGTCCTTATGAAGACTTTTATAGAATCTTGATGTAAAACAGGGATCACGATCAGAAACAATCGATATGGGTACTCCATGAAGTCTTAAAACATCATTAATATATAGTCTTGCTAAACGTTTATGTGGTAAATCTTCTCTTATAGAAATAAAATGTGCTGACTTGGTAAGATGATCAACAATGACCCATATTGAAACATTCCTTCTAGGAGTATATGGTATCCCCATGACAAATTCCATCATAATATTATCCCATTTCTACTCAGGTATGGGAAGAGGTTTCATGACTCCTCCAGGATGTTTCCTTCCAGCTTTCACTTGTTGAAAAACCATATATCTTGACACATAATCAGCAATATCCCTCTTCTTGTTGTCCCACCAAAAATGTTCCTTCAAATCTTTATACATCTTGGAGCTCCTAGGGTGTATAGAGAAATTGGAGCTATGAGCATCATCCAACAATTCCCTTTTTAGATCAGGTATATTGGGAACACAAAGCCTCATTCTAATTTTCAAAAACCCATCTTCATATATGAAGTCAATCAATCACCCATAATTCATAGCTTTAATTTTATTTTGAAACTCCTCATCATCATCCTAATAACTTTTCATCATTTCTATTAAATATGGTTTTGCAACCATTTGAAAAAGTATTGATGTTTCACCTTCCGTGATTATTCCCATATCCATATTTACTAGATCCATGAACATAGGATCTGTTTCAACTCTCATCCTGTTTAAAACTCCATGATCTTTTCTGCTCAAAGCATCTGCCACCATATTTTCTTTCCTTGGGTGGTAGTGTATTGTGCAATCATAATCCTTGAGTAGTTCGTTCTATCTCCTTTGCCTCATATTGAGTTATTTCTGTGAGAAAATATACTTCAAACTCTTGTGATCTATATATATCTCATATTTTACACCATAAAGATAGTGTATTCATATCTTCAAAGAAAATATTGCAGTTTATACCTCATGATCTTGAGTAGGATAGTTTTTTTCATGAATTTTTAGCTGTCGTGATGCATAGGATATAACTATATCATTCTGCATAAGGACACAACCAAGTCATTTCTTTTAAGAATCACTATAAATAACAAACCCATCATTCCCCAATTGTAGAGTTAAGATAGGAAAATTCATTAATATTCTCTTCAGTTATTCAAAACATTATTCACACTCATTTTACCAAACAAATTTAACCACTTTACGTGTGATCTTGGTTAATGGGTTTTCCAATTAGGAAAAATTCTGGATGAAACACCGATAATAACTTGCTAAACCAATAAAATTATGTGCCTTAGTTATACTCATTGGTTCTGGAAATTCTTGTATTGTTATTGTCTTATAAGGATCAATAGAGGTTCTATCTTTAGAGAAAATAAGGCCAGGAAAATAAATTTTATGAAACCAGAATTCACATTTTCTAAACTTCCCATATAATTCATTTCTTCTAAGGGTTTTCAGAATAGTGCACAAGTGATTTTCACAATATTCATATATTTTTTAGTATACCAATATATCATCAATAAATACTACTACAAATTCATCAATATATTCCTTGAAACTCTATTCATTAGATCCATGAAAACAGAGGGTGCATTAGTCAGTCCAAAAGGCATTACTGTAAACTCGTAACGCCCGTACCTGGTTCGAAATGCTAATTTTGGAATGTCTTCCTTCTTCATACACAAATGATGATATCCAGAGCGAAGGTAAAACATTGAAAAACATTTAGCTCCATGAATTTGGTCGAATAAATCATCAATGCAAGGTAGGGGATACATTTTCTTTAATGTTATAACATCGATCTCCCTGTAGTCAATGCACAACCTCATAGATCCATCTTTTTTCTTAACAAAAAGAACAGGGGCTCCCTATAGAGAAACACTAGGGCAAATAAATCACTTATTACTCAATTCTTCTAGTTGTTTATTCAGTTCCACTAATTATACAGTGGTCATTTTATAAGGGGTATTCGATATGGGCCTTGAAACAGGAATTAAATCAATGGAAAACTCGATTTCTCATTCTGGAGGATGTCTAGGTAAATCCTCTGGAAACACATCAACATATTATTGTAAAATAGGTACATCCTCTATTAGAACATTCTCTTCCTCAACCATAGTTATTTCATTCTCTTCCTCCCTAATAATTGAATTTAGTAGAGTTACTGGGGATGGATCTAGATAAGAATCAAGTGGTAACATTTCTTCTCTAAAGATAAGGTACTCTTTATCATCATAAAAAATAGTAACCTTCTTCTTTTTACAATAAATATTCACATCATGGTCCGAAATCCAATCCATACCAAGGATTATATCAAATTCAATAATGGGTATGATGATGACATTAGAAGATAAAACCATTTATATTACCTAATGGGAACTGATTCACAAAACATTGTTGCAATGATACTTCCCTTGGGAGTTTTGACTGACAACTTCCTTGTTAAATAAAATTAGAAATATCTAATTTTCTAAGTAAACCGGTAAGATGTGAAACAATGCGATGATCCAGAATCAAATAAAGAATTGGCTAAACTTGAGGAAACCATTAAATTACCTGCCACCATGTCTTTTGGAGCTTCAACCTCAGTAGTAGTGATCGCATAAGCTTGGCCTTTCTCACTTGTCCTTTTCTAAGGTAAGTTTCCTTAGCTCTTAGGACATTCATTTTCATAATGCCCCATTTCTCTAAAATTGTAGCATTCAACATTGATAGCCTCTTTCCTCCCTTTATAATCATGAGCTTGGTGGCCTTTTTCAGCACACTTATAACATAATCTCCGTCCCTTCAGGAAAGTACCAGGGTGTTTATTCCCACATTTACCATAGGATAGATATTACACTTTTCCCTTCTTCCCCTTATTTCTATTTCTAGAGTGTTCAGCAGATCTCTTCTTCTCTTTCTTTGCTTTAAAGTCTTAAGACCTAGAGAATTCCTTTTCTGTCTTGATAGCACATGAGACAATATCTTCATATCATGAGAAGGATTGTGTGACCAATTCTCGATAGAAAAATTGTTTTAACCCATAAAATAATCGACCAATCTTACTCCTTGGGTTATGTATATAATCTATTTCATGCCTTTCGAACCCTGTAAAGTTAGCCTAATATTTTGTGACATTCTCCTCCTCCTTTTTCCCCAGACTCAGAAATTATCTTTCTATATATGCTCGATGGTCATGAGGAAAATATTTTTCTAATAAAATCTCTTTAAACTCCCTCCATTCCATATTTTATACTTTTTCATGTTCCTTTTTTTTTGAATTAATGACCACCATTGATCTACATCTCCTGTGAGGTGATAAACTACCATGACAACTTTTTCCCTTTCTCTACTCCCCAAAGAATGATATATTTTATCTAAGGAACTTATCCATTACTTATCTACAAATGGATTTGTATTCCCATTGAATATTGGTGGTTGTTTCTTCATGAATTGGTCTAACATTGATCCTCTATGTTTTGGATCAGGGTGCTCCATACGGGTATGGTTATTATTCATAACCTGAGTGAGTAGTCCTAGTATGGTGATAAGCTGATCAGAAATAGTTGCATCACCATCTCCACTTTAATTATCTTAAGTAAGAGGGTAGTTCTTACATGGATTATGTGTGTTGATACAGTTTCCATTTCTTCCACTAGGTGCCATTTCTAAAAAATGGCATACACTAGATTAGTTTATGAATTACAATATATAATTCCAAACTTGTAAAAAATTTAACATAAATTTAATAGTTTATGGATATAATCCATAATCAAAAAAATTATTTGAGGAATTATGTACTCATAAATCCTTCATAATGGTTTTTAAAGAAAATGTGAATTATCCTAAGCATATCACATAGGATTGTAGTAACCAAGAGTGCATAAAGGCCCATTGTCATGTTCCAGGATACCCCGAGTCAAGCCTGAAACTAATTGTCAGATTTTTCACTCCTAGGTACATCTGTTCCAAATCCTCCACTACCTGATCATATCCAAACATAGATGTATTTCTTGTAAAATACACAAAATCTCTACTTTACCAAAATTCTAGGAAGTTCTTCAATACTAATCCTCAAAGTTTATCTTAGGGTAATGTTCTCTAATCAAAGCTTTTATAAATATAGTTTCCAAGGTTTGTACTAAAATTTCTCTGATACCAACTGTAATGCATCTACCCTAGTTAACCATAGTTGGTGCATTATTACATAACATTGGCATGATCACAAGAGATCAAGTATCAAAAGACCAATTAGTTTAGTAGCCTTGGAAGTACTAGATACATACATAAGTTTTACATTGCATCATGAAATAAAAACAACAAAAAACACACTTATATCTCTTAGTGTATCCTTGAAGGTCACCATAAAATACTTCTTCACATCCTGGGAAAAATAAAACATAGAAAGGGGTGAGCTCAGATGCTCAGTAAGGATTACAATATAGTGGAAACTTTCTTAAATAAGCATAAACATTTAAGGAAATGTATAAGACTAAAACATAAGACATTAAAACTTAAACATCAGTATAATATGGAAAATATAAATCAAATAATTCCATTTAATTATTTACATGGATATTCTAAAATTTGAATAATCACATGCAATATCAATATCCAATTCAATAATGATGGAATTCATATTATCGTACATCATAACCACATAGTCAAGGCCTCGTTCCAAGACTACAAATAAGATTTTTTTCAAGGCCTTATGCCAAGAAACTAGTTTGTTTCATGAGACCTACTGATGCATCGAGGCGCTAAACAGGATCCACCCGTCACTTACTAAGTCCAATGCATTCCTCATATGAAAAGTTTGAAACATAACATAAACATTTGTATTAAAAATAGCATACCAAATGTCAATAATTTAACCATAAACCATGAAGGGTATAAAAATATCACATACATAGTCAAACATATCACAAAACCTTCAATACAATATGGAAGATTCTATCATAATAAATCAACTTCAAACAAGCGTAAAATCCAACAAAGGATGTTGATATATATGAAATAAAAACTATTTGAGAGAAATATCTCTTTATATTTTTACATCATTTAAAAGTCCAGTAATTTTAAAAGAAAACATATATTTTGAAAATATTATTATAATATTGTAAGGGAAGCTTCGAAAGTGTTGTGATGGTGGTAAATAGCCGCACCCTCCGTATAAGTTAAAAAAACATTCTTTCCTTAATTTTGTTAAAAATGTCATAAAGGAACTTGTTTGGAAAATGACAGAAAGATTCATTTATAAAAATCTCATAAAAAGTAAAAAAAAGGTATAAATAAATTTAACCCATAGTATAGGAAATAGTAATAATTTTTTGAAATACATTTTTAAGAAACACGGATGTGGATGATAAAGAGGTCCCAGTAGATACTCACGTGTAAGCAACCTCGGATAATGAAGAGATTATAGAATTAACCCTTACCCTGTATTTTTAATTGGTCGAGGGTATGTTAACCTCCTGTATAATAGTTAAATAATTGTTATTAAATTATAAAAGTACTGTATGAACAAATATTATGTCATATATGATCTTGTAATATTCCTTTGTTGATGATATTTCAGTAGTATCATCGTTTCGGGTGTTAATTGATTCAATTTCCTTTATATGTTTTGTTACGTAATTCATGTTTTTTATGGGTAGGATGTATTTGATTCATATCCAAAATGGTATTAATTTCTTAAAAATTATTTTTAATCATAAAATGAAAATTATTCTTGAATGGTTATGATGGGGAATGAATCTCATCGCGTTCGTGGAGACGGTAATCCGTATGTACGTACGAGCGACAATACCATTCTATTAATGGTAAAATAATATTTAATTGGATGATATATAATATATAAAGAATAATTAACATATTATATTTATTATTTAGATCAATTATAGTCATTATTATACCCATCCAAATAATGATGTGTTTAATAACAAACTACACCACAACGTGGAGACGGTAATCCATACGTACGCACGTATGGTGACTTTGTCATTCATAGGATGAATAGAATAATGAATATGGTTTACCATATTTATAATAACATCCCAGTATGTATAAGGTATTAGATTTATTATTTTGGTATGGATACAACAAAGTAATAGGAAGTGGAAGAAGAAAAGATATTTGAAAGAGGTGATGAAATTATTACCTCTTCTTCGAGTGTTTCCTTCTGATTTGATAAAAAAAGGATCCTTAGGTTGGATTTATGATCAAAGTAAGGACTCTAGGTTGAATCTAGGGTAGTTGGGAGGATATTTGGGTGGGGGTTGGCCGAGCCAAATGGTATTGGAGGTGTTATTTTGAAAGAAGGGAAAGTACCCTTTTATAAGAGATGTTATGGTCACTTTAGGAAAACCTTGAAACATTATTTTATTATAAAATAATTTTTGGTTTATAATGGATCCAAATGGATTTATTTCGAGGATAATTTTTGTATGGGTCTAAATCCTTTCAACCAGTAGGTTTTAGATAGGTTTAGGTCACCATATTAACCTTATCTTTTAGATTTAACTCTTGGTTAAATAATTTTACATTTACCTTATCTCCTTGTATTTTTATATTATATGGTTAATATACTTATTATAAAATGACAAGAGAACCCCAATAAGTTAATTATTGGCATATATAACATTATCTATGTCCTAGGGAAGAACCTTATATTTTTAGGAATATAATATCAATTAATAATATAATATTTGTTTTAAAAACCCATTTATGTCAATTTTGACACTATTTAGTAATCGATTTTTGTTAAAGTCCAAAAAACTTGATTACTTTGAAAAAAATTAATTTAATCAACCCTAAAATGTCATATTAACCTATAAAATTCATCTAATTCATCAAAAGTCTCAATTTACATTTATTTGGATATTTATAATATCAATTATTTTAGTCTTTCAATAATAAGGTAATTAGTACATCATCATTGTGTAATAAATAAATTAATTTTTTTAATTTCTAAAAAATATAAATAAAATACCATTATATAAGAAATATTTTTAGATTTCTAATTAATATTTATAGTAAAATTTATCTTATGTATAAACGTATATTAAAAAAAATTTAGTTTTAAAAACTTGAATTTAAAACTTTTAACTCTTCTTTAAATTAAATAATAATAAAGGTCATAATCTAATCCAAGTTGGTCAAAAAAGATCATATTCTTTCCTAAGGTTGATTTTGGTCGAAATACACTTATCCAATAGAATTAGTACATGTGATAGGGTAATTATAATATCATTTTTACCATTAATTACCCTATTTACTTTTAACCGTGGTAAATAAAAATCAAAAGTTACTATTCACCAACAATTATTTTCATATTATTGAAGCACATTTTACTTACTGATGTCAACTGTGTTTCTTTAATTTTTGAAATTAAATTCATAGAAGCGGTAAAATTACGTTTTATGCAAATTTGCTAACGTTCCTAGAAGGTGGGTAAAAGACGGTAAAAAGTTCAACATAATTTTATAAATATAATTTTATTATAAAAATGACTCCAATGAATTATATTGAACTAATATAAGTATTATGTGTCAATTTTGACTTAAAATAAATTTAAACAAAATAAATAAGAATTTAAATAAGAATTTGGTTTTAAACAATAACGCAGTGTTTTTCACTATTCATCAAAAATTGAATGTTTTCAGAAAAATAAAAAAAAATCACCCTAAGCTAATTTTGATATTCTGAATCCAAAAATGAAGTCCGTTTTGAAAAAATAAAATTTATTAAATTTCAAAAAGTGGATATTACTATTCATAACTTCTTTTAAAATGACTAGTTTGATTTGTCATGGTGTGCTAGAACTCGAAGTTGCATACAGCACAAGCTATTATATTAAAAAATTGGGTGCAACCACAAAAGCATCACACGATGCGAAGAAGAAAATTACATTAAATTGCAAGCCCGGGGACTTGACCCCGTGACCTTCCCCTCACCCCCCAAACCCTTACCACCCCACCACCAACGGTGGGGCCGAGCTATTATATTATTCAAAGGGAAACGTACCATGGAAGCTTGGGGTGTTACAATTAATATAAATTATTTGTGATTTATGATTTATGATTTATGATTTATTATTTATTATTTATTATTTATTATTTATTTATTTATGTACTTACTTATTATTTATTTACTTCTTATTTATTTACTTATTATTTAACCTACCATGCATGCATATGCCATGCATAAATTCAGCATATATATGTGTTGGGCCTCTTGGTTATTCTAAAAGTACTTTACCACTCTAGATAATTCATGAAAAATAAATATGAAATAAATAATAAATAATTAATAATTAAAAAACATATGATTATTAACTAATAACTAATGAAGAGTAAATAATAAATAATAAATATTAATATTAATAAATAAATAAATAATATATATATATATTAAGTAAACAGTAAAAATAATAAATAAATATATAAGTAAATATATAATATATAATATATAATATATAATATATAATATATTAACAATAAATTAATAATAAATATCAAATCGATATATAATAAATAAGTAATAAATTGATAATTAATTGATAATAAATAAAAAATAAATATATAATAAATAAATAATAAAAAATAAAAATTATTGAATAATAAATGATAAATAGTATATATATATATATGTAATTATACATAAAAATTATTAAAATGAAGTTATATATAGTATAAAAATATGTAAATATAAATAAATTTATATTCATGAATGTAAATACAAGCACAAAAACAGACACACACACCAACCAATAGAATACATATAAATATGTATACCAAAATCATATATATAAATATACATTAATGTATATAAATATATATAAATGAATATAAATATATATAAATATAGTCTAATGTGTATAAATATATATAAATGTCGATGCATAGATGAAATTATATATAATTTCAAATTAAATATTGATAAATATATATAAATTATAAATATATATACAAAAATGCATGGAAATATACAAATATATATATAATAAATAATAGAGCACCAAAACAGGGGAAACCATAATAATTTCAGCACCATCAAAACAATATGTATATAAATCCCTGGAATAAATTCATATATAGCCCAACAAGAATATGAATACCATCTTAAATAAAGATGAAATCGCATCAAATGTTAAAAAAAACATGGTATCTCAACAAAACATTAAGTTTATAGGAATTTAATACCTTTTATACCTCTAAAAAATAGTGACCAAGGTCACCCCAAGTCAAAACATCATATATCTCTTTGCAGGATTCAATTTGATATATGGTAGAGTCCAAACAGACTCTCGGATCAAAATTTATGGTTGTTTGAAGTTGAAGTTTGATTTTCTAATTATCTTAAAATATTAATAAATTTTATTCTTTTACTTATGACCAAATTATTATCTAATTTTGTTGTAAATAATTTCATAAGATTTTATTTTACTAGTTTTTATAGCTAAAGTGGACACCCAAATTGAAATTTATGGTCATTTGATATTGTGATCTGATTTTTTTCAAAAAAAAAATTTATTTTTAGGGGTGGTTTCCTAAAAAATCATTTTTAATCCATTGCAGTTTCTAAATCCCCTACTAAAAATAAATTTAAAAAAATAATATATATATATATATATATATAATATTTAGAATCAATTTTTAAAAAACCACCTCTAAAAAAATGTTGACAAAATATTTAGTCACGGTTTTGAAAACTACCATGAATTTTGTTTTTTCTTGTAGTGTTTTTTTGTATTATCTGAAACCATGAATAAAAGTTCATGGTGAAGTTTGGTACAGTCGATGAATCATTAATGATTTTTTATTAATGAGTAATTTGAGGAAGTATTTTTCCCTTCCATCTTTATATAAGTTGATATCTTATCCCTTTCGTTGAAATGGAACCGCCGCATTAATTTTCATGGTCATGGTGTAATGAAGAGTTTATTTCAGATATTCAAAAAAAAGACATATCAAGAATATAGGTTGATGACATGGATGTGTAACCTGTTTGATAAGATATCATGAAAAGGGTATTATATTATATAGTGAGCATTTGTATGTGGTTATTTTCATTGAAACATATATTATTCCTCTATGGGTTCCTTGACCCGTTGCTATATAGTAATCTTTGACTTTAGGTAACCTCACCTAATTTCATTAAGGAATGATCCTAGAGTACCACACATAAAGTGTTTCCATTGATCTCACTTAAATATTAATTATATTTAACAATTAGAATAAATATTGTTCTCCAGACCAAGAGTTAATATTTATTCAAGATTTATTAAATGATCATAAATATTAAATAAATATTTATTTACAAAAATATTATTTACTTATGTAAATATATAATATTTATTTATATTATATTATTCACATTGTAATAAATAAATATTTATTTATTATAATAAATAATTTATTTATTTATGATAATAATAAATAATTATTTATTTTCCATTCTGTGAAAAGAATATTTATTTAGTTATTGAATGAATAAATATTTACAAAAAATATATTTTTTTAGTATTCAATAAGTTTCAAGGAGGATGAGCATATCAAGACTAGGTCCAGTGATAAATATTAATTTTCAAGATTGTAAAATAACATTTATCATTGTTCCAATTAGTGCAAACCATGAAATAAAATAAAGATATTATTATTTTACATGACATGGGGTTCCTTTTGGGTTTAACATATTATTAATGGAATTTTTGCAACTAATTAATATGAAATCCTAACCCTAGGTCTATAAATAGACTATTTTGTGAATTATTATTGGTTAGTCATTGCATACAACATTATCCTCCATGTATAATTCTCTCTCAATGAATAAAATATCTTGGATTTTCCCTCAAGATCTAGATATTCTCTCTACCTCCATTTATTTCAAAATATAGAGATTAAGGGGTGATCCTTGCAGACCGAAGGGATTGAGGTTGTGATCAAGGGATTTATGAAAGAAAAATGGTTCCACCATGATATTACTTGGAGAATCATTGATGACATTTTGAAATAAAAGGGACACGTGTGGATCACCGCTAGAGGGGATCTACTTTAGTTCATACTCAATATAACGGAAATACATTAGAATAACCTTTCATATGATCAAAACCTACATCAAAGAAAGAACTAAAAATCAAGTTATTTAGCTATGCTATCAAATTAACTATAAAATGGATGTGAAAAATATTTTCTATTTGTTCCAGAATTTTATTGTTTAATATTCTTTAGGGAAAAAAATTGGTCATGAAGTTTGCATCATGTATATTGTGAATGATCTGTTGAATTTGAAAAAATATGATTTGGCATTTGTCCCAACACACCCTTCCACTATACTAAGAAACTTCATATTGAAACCCAAATATTTCAACCAGAAAACCTATATTATGTATGTTTCCTGGATGATATGATGTGTGGTTAGGTTTTCTTTAAGATCCACCATAGATGCAATATTTCTTCGTTGATCCATTAGAAAATGATCCACTATAATTTTCCACACATCAGTGTCTTCGGTGGTCCTTTTGTGCTTAGCTCATTGACATTATGCCTCCACAAAACTATCCTTTCATCACCATCAACATTTATCTAAGATGACATGATTTTCACTATAATACTTGCTAACACACTAAATCCTTTCTCGATCCATGCCAATAATGCATCATGTCAGCCTTCCATCAACTATTGATTCTCCACCAACCTTCACTATCACATTATCATTCATGGTCTCCTAGACCTATGGCCCTTGCAAGTCCATGATTTCATCCCCACCATGCCCTTGAGCCCACTTCTCTTTGAATCTATCATCCAATACTGGGGTTGGAATCAAACCATTAATTCATATGGAAGAGGAATAAAGAGAGGTAAAAAGATATATCATAGGAGTATTCTTCACCAAATATTTTCAAGTGTAAAATGATAATTCCAATAATAAAAATTTATAATAAAATAGATCCTGAGATTAATATAATGATAATGTCCCAGGAATATAGTCACAAAATTCATCATAGTGCAATCAAAATGAAAATTGGGATTTTCAAATCTTCATGAACAAAAAACAAGTAATGAAAGTGAGAAATAAGCCATACCTCATGGAAAAAACATAGATGATTCAATTATTTCATCAATTACATGATATTTGATCATAATTTCTACATGAATCTACCTTCTATCTACAATTTGATGTCAAATCCACCACCAAGAATTGTATCCACCTTCTTCTAGGGTTAATGTCAAGAGAGTGGATAACCCCAAAGTAAATAACATAAGGAAAACATATATAGGATGACAATTAGATCAACTTGGACTTTAATTAAAATCCAAAATTAGCCTATCTAGGGGCATGATACCCAACTAAAAGTTTCACCTCTCTTAGGAATATCCCTTCAATCCAGAAACAATATCAATGTAAGAATTTCCATCAGATATTCTATTTTGAATATACTATCATTCTCACTCATGGGATAAATATTAAATATCCCTTAAAATTTTACTAGCATGGAATTTCACCAAAACATAACTCAAGGGGAACCACCACATTCTAAAATCAATATAATGCTTAGAAAATTTTTATGAGTTCATTTTCTAGGGTAAATTAATGATTTTACCCCTTTAGATGACTCAAGGCTTTAGAACTCAAAATGAGTTAAGTCCCACTCAAGAGAAAAAACTAGGTCACTACATCTTTCTTTCATTTAAACCTTTTTATCCCATAAAAGGAAATAACTTGGACCAATAAATTATAAAGCTCAAAAAAGAAAACTTGTATGGAAAACAACTGATCCTAACACACACTTTATCCAAATTTAGAGGTTTGGGATCTATGAAAACCCAGGACACAACCACATAAGAAATCATCATATTTCCCAACCATCGCTATCTATAATTTCCTCCCTAATATTACACTTATTCATGTGGATTTATCAGCTCAATAATTTTATAGGGTAATTCCTAAATAAAAGCATAACTTACATCATGTGAATCTTGTAGATATTTCTTACTAAAAAACATTCCACACATAGGTCTCCCATCCTTATGGAACAAATGGAACTATGAAACATTGAAATCTATATGGAAATGGTTTTTTAATATGAAAACATTTTTTATGAGCATTATTATCCTCACATTTAAAGAGATACAAAGTTAACTTTTGTACAAAGCCCCTCAATCCACAACAAAAACTATCGATGGGAACATCCATGAGAATTATATACCCATTTTGGGAAGATCCTTCGAATAAAATGCTCCTCGAGGTATGCTTCTACTATAAATCACTCATGACAAGGCATACACGCCAATATTTCTAACACAAATTATAGGGAATAACCAATCCAAAAGAATAATGTTTCTTTTATCAACTATATAAATCACATAATCACACCTCCAATCTTAAAAAATATCACTTCCACTATCAAAGATAACCCAGTTGGTTTGTGGTTGCTATTAATGAAAGCGATTAATGAGAATATCAAGAAATGGTACCAAATTCATCAAAATTACATACAACCAATACTTAGATTAGTGGTAGCCTATTTTGCCAAAATCAAAAGTGACATGTTCATATGAATTTTCTCTATTATCTCTGGGCCATAGGATAAAACCTACTAGAACTTGAGTGACTAAAAACCTTAACCCATAAAGAAACATCTTTTACCATGTAGCTAAAGTTAATACATGAATAAACCCAATGATTAATTACTATAACACCATGAAGGTCAAATACCCCACTAGGTGGTCTCAGTTCAAAACCACATATCATAGCACCCAAGATTATTCTCATGTGATACCACTATCCAACCCTGAAATACAATTTGTTACTCCCCATATTTAGAAAACCCCTTAGGTACCTTGCCTAAAAAAATGGTCACAAAATACCCCATAATAAATGTTTCTAAGTTGATCCTCCCTTACTCAATGAAATATTGGGTCCACCACAAACAATGAGGTATATACCACGTCTCCCACTTTAATTGGAAACAACAATACCATGGATACAGTTTTAGATATATCCTCTACCTATTGAACACATATATCCTATTAAGGGTGTCGGCTATAAAATCATCATTGTGCGACTCTTATCACATAATCCATCATGGACCCAAATGTCATGATGAAAAACTATAACATCACCATCCTAAATGGATTGTGAAAAATTATGGATCTCTCAAACCTAGGACTGCACCTCAAGATTCCACCATATCATTGGTTCTCCTATAGTAAAACACGAATAAACCTCAATGGTCATCTGACCCAAACTAAATAAGCATGTCATAAATGAATACTGCTATAAATGATCCATGGGTTTTACAAATACATTAAAGTAATTCCATTATCCCAATGGAACCACTATGATTTAAAATGCCCATAACGATGCCTAATTTTTACCTATAGAATTTCCTCCTCATGAAACTGAATATGATACTGATCTGGCCTAAGTTTAACCTATAAGAAATACTTTTTTCCTTTCCACTAGTTAATGAGGCCACACTAATCCTGCTGAAAAATTCCTACTAAAAGTTATCTCAACCACATTATTATCTTTATGATCTCATCCATTCTAACCAATAATTTTATAAAGATATCAATACAGTAGTAAAAATATGGTCCATGTGAAATTTTATCTCTCAATTATAGTAACCCTAAAACGGTCTCTACTATACGTTCACATATTCCTATACCACAGTGAAAAACTATTCCTCTGTAATATCCATAGCATAATAATAAAAACTCAATAACTTATAGTAATTAGCTAAAATTCCTTGAGATTTTTCCCTACTCATCCTTTTTTGGGACTTATTCTCTATTGAAGCTAAACCTAGACTCATCTTCTCAATTTCACATTACCTTTAAATAATAGTGAACCATAAAACCCACACTAATATCAGTGACTTAGGGTCTCATCCTAACATGATGGAATATCACAATGGATCACTCTCAATTTTGGATAAGCTCATGCTATTATCTGATTTAAGTGAAGGTATGATCGATACTAGTATGGGTATTAGTGGAAGTGGTATAACTAGGAGAACCACTAGGATCTCAAACTCATAAACAATGGTATAGGAAATAATGGTCTACGCTGGTATCAATGAGTACTAGTGTTAATGAAGAAGACAAAAATCATACCTTTAACCCTATCGGGTGACACTAGATTGGATCCATGCATCAAGTGTCACTATCTATGGTCTGGCCATCGATTCACTATTCCTAATAAGAATCACCTAGAATTAGTGGTAAAGGTTGTTAAAAGGGTCACCCACCTCTAATTTTTTTATCACACTAAAATGATTTTGTTATTTAAGGGAGGTTTTTTAGTGGTAGTTTGTGAAACCACTACTAAAAAAATCTATGCTTATTTAGAGTTGGTTTTTAAAAAATATATCACTAATTTTCTAAAAAATAAAAAAATGATTTCCTCCCTAATCTCATGTTTTTTCTTCCATCCCCAAGCTCATCCATCCATATAAAGCTACCCCACCTCCTCCCTTTCTTTAACTACCACCATTTGAAAGTAAAGGCTTGTTGTAATCCAAGGTAAGGCCATGGAATCTCTCTAATATTCCTCATTCTTCTCTTTCTCTTTAAAATCATATTTAATATATTCCTATTAAATTATAGGGATATTTTAATTTACCCTTTCATTTTGATTTCATCCAGTTTGGTTATGTTGGAAGGTTCACTTGAGCGGTATCAAGGTAATGCCTTAATATTCTTCTCTAATTTCATCTACCATGTCAAGGAAGTCTGAATACCTAATTTAAATATTTATTAATGTTAGTTAGAATATTCAAGTGTTGGTTTAATATTATTCCATAGAATTCAAATAGTTTCCTTATAATCAATTAGGTATGCATGCCCACTTTCCTCCCATTCTATTTAAGATAAAGTTGGGTATCGATATAAGGATGAAAGAATTTAATTTAGATAATTTTTTTAATGATAAATAAAATCATATATTTTCTTTATCAACTTATGAAAGTTGTTTGGGTGTATCTTTAAATTTTCACTTATTTTTTCACAAATACCTAGAATAATAATCTTATTTCATTTACTTATGTAAGTGCATTTGTATTGGTACATGGAATGTAATGTATAAATGTTAACTATATTCACTAGAATGGTGTCCTATATTTTATTGTGTTAATATTATTAAGAAATGTAACTAAGGATCAATGAAATAAAAAAAATTGAAAGGACCTTCACTAGTTATATTAATAACATCTTCCTAGACTATTAAGGATTTAATATCTCATTATTAAACATACAAGTATTTTATAATTTTATTTTAGTCCTACATTATTATATAACTATATATTATTTCTGAGAATATTGTTAGATAGTGATATGTGGATAAAAGTTATATTAGATTTACTAGGAATACACTATATTATTATAAGATTTTAGAAGATTTTTTAGATTTTGTAATTTACAATCGATCCATGGATGGGAGAATAAAATTCACATTTCATAAATTAAATTCATAACATAGTTGAAGGAACATGAAGTTTATAAATAATTGATATTGTAGAAATTTTATACTCAATATGTGCATTATATTTTATATAGAGAATAAAAAATTATATAAAGTTTGAACACCGATTTCAATCAGCTGAATGAACAAGAAAGTTTCCCAATAGTATTGAATTAAATTGAAAATTCTAATTAATTAATATTTTAGAATTTTAAGGAAATTTTATCAATATAAAAACATATTAGTACAACTATTTTAGGTAACTATATATATTAACTTGACAAAATGGTGTTTTTTTAACTTCAAGATAACCAAATAAAAATTTTAACATATCAGTGAATCTTCTTCCTGGTATTATGAATAATGATGAAAGAGAAAGATTTATTGAGTATAAAATGTATTTCATGAATTATTTAATGATGGAAACCAAGAGTTTTATGGAGGATTAATCAACTATTCAAAACATTATTTTCTACTAAAGTTGTGGCATATCAATCATATATGTGGAATTATAAATAAATAAATGTCTATGATATTGGAAATTTTTCATGAATTATTTTTTAAAGATAAGATACCTGAGTATTTTTATGACTTAAATAATTTTTTTAACAAGCTTGGGATTAATTATAAAAAAATATACATGTTTTTACCAATTATTATATGTTATATTTGGTAGAGGATTAAAGTAAACAAGAGAGAAAATATTTTCAACTTTTGAATGGAAGTTACCGGGTAATGTCAAAAGTATGTATCAAAATGTTATTTTGAAGAAGTAGAAAATGAATAATCTTATAAAGGTTTTTTATTACTTCCCTTTAAAGACCTCACCATAAAGAATATTCATATCATTTTAAACCATGTACCACATAAAGTGGAATGTTATAGAAATTAACAATGATGGGTAAATATTGATTCCAATAACTTTTAATGTAAGGAAAACAATTGATTCATTACATCTATATTTCTAATATGATCCTAGTAATGTGTGATTGGGTTTAGTTTCTAATGGATTCTACCCATTCAGTACTTTGAGTACCAGTTATAGTATGTGTCCATTTATTTTGATCCCTTATAATATACCTCTATATATGTTTATATAGAGAACATCCTTCATCATTTCAATGATTATTACTAGAAAAAATATGCCTATAAGCAACACATATTTATACTTCCATCCTCTAATTGAATAATTTTAGGAGTTATGGAACAATGGTGTTAAAGCATATAATACATCTACTTTTACAATGTTCAAAATTTATATTTCTCTAATGTGGACCATCGTTGACTTCCTTGTACTTGGAAACTTATCTAATTGGAATGATTACATTGGTTTAGATTATCCAGGTTTCAAATTTGATTTTGTTCATGAAAAACTAACTTATAGTAAAAAATAGTTTTTCTTATGTCATCATAGATTTACCGATGCATCACATAGATTTCAATTCAAAAATTTGGAATTTATTTGATTCATTGATCATAGAACACCTTCAAAGTTACTCATAGGTTCCAAAATTTTAGCATAACTAGTAAATTTTTAAGGAGAATTTTATAAGATCCATTATTTGTATGAAATTGGGAAATGATTTCTAAATATAAAATCAGTTGAATTTGAAACATAATAATGGGAAAAAAATATTTTTCAAAATTCAATATTGGGATTTTAATTTTCTACATCATTATTTTGATTTCATGTATATTGAGAAAAAAACTTCTAAAAATTTTACTTTAAAATTACATAATGAGCATGGGAAATTGAAGGAAAATATTAATGGTCTTAAGGACTTGATGTCAATGAATATAAATTATGATCTATGTCTAAGTGAAAATCAAAAGTTTGTTGTGGCAGTTTTTTCAATGAAAAATAAGGAGAATGGTATATTCCTTCAAATATTAAAATATGTGAAAGCATAATATGGATATTCAAGTAACAATACATGATTTTTTGAATTAAAGTATCATAGGTTACATGTATTAAAAATATGTGATTCATGTATTTTTTTAGATAAATTAATACCTTTGTAATTGTTTAAATTATTACCTAAAAAGTTAAATAAACTTATAATAAAATTTTCACATTATTTAAAAAAAATTGTAAGAAAACTATACAAATAATTATGGTTTAAAATCTTCATGAAAGAATTTTAGTGACTGTTTTTCATATATAGATAATATTTCCCTAATCATTTTTTACTTTCACAATGTATTTGACTATGAATTTGGTCAAGGAAACTATATTAGGAGGTCATGCACATTATTTATGGATGTATCAAATTAAAAGGTACTTTATTTATATATATATCTTATTAAGTAAGTTATTATTTCTAATTAATTACATATATAGTTAATTATATTTTTTCATTTTTTATAGATACCTCAGTCATTTTAAATCATATTTGAAAAATAAATCCCAACCATAAGGCTCTATTTATAAAGGATACCTGGAAAAGGAGTGTATTAGATTTTTTTCTAGGTACTTGGATGGTATTAAGACAATATTCAATCAATTTTTTCTTGTTGATTGTATATCAACTTAATCTAAACCTGATATCAAATCAATAGTCCTTTTGATTATTGGTTGACCAGTTGGGAGGACCTCAAATGTTACACTAACATAACTAACATTATTACAAGAACAAAGATATGTGATACTAAATATTGAAATTTAATATGTATTCATTTAATAACTATAGATAAAAACTAATAGACATATTATAATTATAACATGGAATGAGAATGATATAAAAAAAGTTTTTAATAAAGAACCAATATAATTTTTTTCACATCATGTTAGTTCATAAATACTGGAAATTATCACTATTATATTTAAATATATATTTTATAAATGTAATAATTTATATTAATTAGTATAGGTCATAAATATATATATTTTAGATGAAGTGTCTGATGATTTGATGTTTTTGTCTTGAGGTACTCTACAGAAGACTAAGAAATTTGATGCTTACAATGTAAATGGTTTCAAATTTCATATATTTTATCAGGAAGAAGGTTTATAAATATAAATTAGTAGTATATTTACAATCACCAAATTGGGATTTTATTGAAATTTTACTGATACTATCAAATTAAAGTACTATATTCATTTTTCATTTTTTTTATTCAAATAAAAGTGGGTTAATATTTTCAAGGGTATTAAAAACATTCCTTACAATTTAATTATATAAACTTCTATCCCTAATAAATATTGATGACCATGAAGAATATTATCCAAATATATTCACATCTTAATAAAAAATGGTATATTATATAGAAGATATGGTGAATAAATAGTGGATTTTAGTTGTGCGCATGAAAAAAGAGACTCATATGATATAGGTGATAAAGTGGAAGAATTAATTTTTGACATTGAATCCCATCAGTAGTGGGGAAATAACTTGTTTTTCTATAATTATATTGATAATATTAATCTTACAAGGTAGGATGAAGTAGAAAATGAAATGATAAATCATGATAATGATAACCATTGAAGGATAAAATAATTGTATGTGTAGTCATCCATTAACTTATCAATTAATAATGTATTATATTATTTATTTTTAGTATTGTATATATATTATTATATTTAAATTTCTTTTTATTCATTAAGTGTTTAAGTTTGAAAATTAAAAAGTTATTCTTGTTTTAAAATATATGTTCTGAAAAAAAAATTATACTTATTTTAATTATAGTAATGATGAGGAAGAAACATTTCAATTACAATAGTTGATCAATGATAGATGTCCTACCCACCATCCAGATATCATATACTTTTCTAGTTAATACCTAGAATATTGTATCTAACACACCCTTTGGATCCCTCTTTATGGAATTTTGAACACCCTATGCCTACCTCCAAAAATTATCTAGAACACTCCCTACATATACATTTATCCCATGAAATAGTTGTGGTAGGACATCAGGTTATGCAGGAGATGTTCATGCATCAAGGGAGTAAGTTATCACTCTAGTTACTTCACAAGGATAATGGAGGTTCATGAATCTAGATGTTAATTTTTTAAAAAAAATTGTATTTTTTTATACTAATAGTATATTATCCCCCAAAAATATGGTGAAAATTATTTTAGAGAGGAAAATGTTAATAATTCATAAGTGTGGTATCTGAATGGAATAAAGATAATGGTACTATTTTATAGTTTTGTGGTTTTCAAAAAGGATTTTTTGGTAACAGTAGGTTTGATATTAGATTAATTAGATTTTGATCTAGTGAATATTCCCATTACTTATTCATATTGTATACATATTTCTTTTTCTTATAATAATGATTTATTTGATTTACATATTAAGGTAATTTTAATACATTATTCATAGTTGATTAAATCTAATGTGGTTATATAAGAAAATTTTAATAATTTGGTTACATTGTTTTTGAAAATTTTCTTCCCTTTTAATATGCTTGGTGATATCAAATAGCTATAGATTCATAAAATGGGTAAGAAAATGAATGATTTTAAATTGATATTATGGAATGATTCCAATGATACTTCATTTATAATTCAACAAGTGTATGATAAGGTGCCTAGAGTTGTTCCTTGAGAGGAGTGGAATGTGTTTATTGATATTCATCACCATGATAATCATATAGTATTAAATAATCTATTTTTATATTGATATCATTTTATAAATAAGTGTAAAATTATTATTAAATTACCTATTATTTATTATTGCAATTTTCTGGAAAAAATGAATCAAAAAGAGAGAAACATATCTTCCTTCACACATTTTTTTGAATATTTTTTCAAGAAAAAGATTTATCATGGTAATATTTTAATGAATTTAAATATTTATATATTAAATATTACATGTTTTTTATATTAAAAGATTTAATTTTATCTTTTTCATATAGGTAAATGGGCCAGGGTGATATTTTGATTGAATGGAAGTTTGGTAAGATGTCCCCACCAAGTCTAATGATAGTTAAGTGAATGATCTTGCCAAATATGTTGGGGTACAAGCTTTTGTAATTTTTTGTTAGTTTTTATTTTAATTTTAATTTAAAATATATTTTATTAGAAGGTAAAAATAAGATAAATGTGAGATTATGACCCCATGTAATCATACTCAGTCTCTTAAGATTAACCTATTAATTTAGTCCTTCGGAAGGATCATCCTAGTTTTTTATAAAGGATGGGTTCTAGAACACCTTCATCTTAGGCCTTTATAAGGTCATTGGGTTCATTTTCTATGCTCGTATATTTTATATATTTTATTTCTCATCTCCCTATAGAATCTCATAGGGAATTAATTTTTATAAAAAAAATTGGATTATGTGAACAAGGGGAACACAATACAAGAATAGGGGAGTCATATAAATATTCAGGATGGAAAGGTAAACACTATAAAACATATTGGTTTAATTATATCAGAAGATGATTATAAAAGTCCCTGATGGTGGGAGAGAGTCAATAGGTAAATTTCATAACTTCATAACCATTTAGAATACTAATTTTTATTACTTTATATTAATATATATATATATAATTTTGTTTCATTTTCAAATAAATTATAATACATATGAAGTAAGTAAGGATTGGAGATGGATTTTATCATCACTAGTATATAGGTAGATATAATGAGGATTGATTTTGAAATTCACATCATAGTTTCTTCATATGTAAATTTAGGTTTAGAATTTTCTTTCAGTAAAAAATTTTACAATTATTTTCTTTTAAAACTAGCCAAATATTTTAAAGATTAATGTTTTTGGAAAGTTCAATTATAGATTGGTTTCATAAAACTATTGGGACTATTTTTAAATGAATATTGGTTTTCTATTCGAGTGAATTCCAAAATCATTTGGTCAAAAACTCAGTGTGTTCATTCCCTTGGATTTGAAATTTTTTCTATGATTGGTGAATTTTAAATTTTATCATTTTTGAGAGATGATTTAGAATATTTATTTTAATTTTAACTTTTAAAATTGAGTGTAACATGAATGGTTGAGTCATTTTTATCTTTATTATTTAGATTAAATGATTAAAATATATTTCATGGATGTGTATCTATGGTTTTTATTGGGTATACCTTGTATTTATACTTTAAATATTATGTTTTTCATGCATTTTTTTGGAACTTCTTCTTTGAAATATAATGGAGCCTTAAATTCATTATCTAAACTTTTATTGACATATAAAGTAATGTTTTAATAAAAGGTTTTGAGTTTTTTATTGATTTAGTAGTTTTAACGTGGTTGTTTTCATTATAAAGTAAGTGATTTTTATAATTTAAAGTCTATTTTTAAAATTTTATATTGTTTTAATTATGTAAAAATTTAAAGCTTTGTTTTATGATCCTTAAAATAAAACATGGAATGTTATGGATATTAATTGTTATTTTGACATAATTATTGCTTTTATTTGAATATTTCTATTTGAGGATTAAAATATTTAAAAGGGGGATTTTTAAAAATATAATTTATAGTTTCTTATAAAGGCTTTAAAAATATAGATTGATTTAAATATTTTATGTTAAATGTGTTTGAAATGAGATTGTTTTAAAGACATAAGGCCATATTTCATTATAGTTTATTCTTTTTTTTATACTAATTTGTTTTGGTTTCAAGTTATTTGGTTTAAAAATATTTGATTAAGGTTGGAATCATTTGTTAGGACTTATTTGGTCAGTGTGTGTATCTTGAGCTTATTTTATGATATTAGAAGGCAATAGGTTTATTTGAGTCAAGATGTAATTTATTTTGAATTTAAACTCAAGAATGTATTTCTTAGGTTTTAGAAATTTTTTAGTAATAAATTTTTTTAACACTTATAACTCTTTCATATTTAAGGAAATGTTTGGGTTTATTTGAAGTTTATGTATATATTCATTAAATTGGTTTTCAGAAATTTGGATTATCTATGTTTGAAACTATTTATTATACATATTATTAATATGTTCGATTGTAGTGTATACAAGCTTGTTGATGTTTTCATGGTTTTTGATTTTTGTATAGTGTGTATCCAATCTAAAAATGAAAATATCTGTTTGAAATACATTTTTACTAAGTTGAGTTTTAAACTAATTTTTTGGAATTCTGTATTATTGGGTTACTTCACTATTTCATTGAAATTATGTTTTATTTTGAATTATATTTATTAAAAAATACTTATGATGTGTGATTTGAGAGGTTTTGGGGTTATGAATTCAAAATTTATAGAATGTTTTGATTTAGTGTAACATCATTGATTTGAAAATCTATCTGGGTTTTGTTTTAAATTTATAAAATAAAAATAGTTTTATCTATGCTTTTTTGTGCTCCATTTTTCTCCCTACCTATACTTTTGGAACATGAATTAAAATATGATATTATTTTTTAGTTAAAAATATACATTTTTGTATCTTTGTGTTAATATCTATAAATCCATCTTAATTTGTTTTTTTTTATGTTTATCTAAAAATGTTTGAAATTATTCTTCATTTGGTATCAAACTGTTACATGATATTTTTACACTAATATGGACAAGGTTTTGAGATTAAATTAGTAAAAAAACCTACATTTATAGGGGTTTTTGGTATATAATGGTGGTGTATATTACTATTTTAGGTATATGGATATATTGGTTTATAATAGTCTGGTGTATGTTCTAAATGTTTACATGTATATATCTATTGGTGATATTTTTGTATGTAAATCCGTTAGGGTACGTATATGGGTCTATTAGTGTATGAGGGTGCATCTCTACCAGAAAACTCTCAAATATTAATTCTCACTCAAGAACATCGATATAGGTGGGAGTATAGAGAGGTATAACCCAAACTCAAATCTGACCTCAGAGGCCTTTATTGAACTCTTAATATCAACAAAATCCATTATGAATCATGTATAAGAAGTACCTCATCTGTGAACCTCAACACATACTTGGTAATGGTCATGTTTTCTTGGAGAGGGAATGATTCCTTCCAAACTCAAACCATCCTCAACATAATTGAAAATAACTCTACCTAAACTATAGATCAAAATCCAACCATGGTAAATCAATCCCATCAAAAGGTTGAGTAAGTCAACATCCACCAACAACTATTTTAAAACCCTCATATGATAAAGGGTTAAATGACTAAATGATATGACTCATGTCAACAAGGTGCACCTTCCTTTTCGGGAGCCTGTCTGATTAGAACTCCACAGTTAAGCGTGCTTGGCCTGGAGTAGTTATCAATATGGGTGACCTTCTGGGAAGTTTCCCAGGGTGTGTGTGAGTGAGGAAAAAGCACACTGGAAAGGACAAGTGTTGGCCTGTGGGGAATTTCATTAGTCAGATGACGTATTCAGGCATGTGGGTGGACCCTGGGGTGGGCCCCACGTGTCTGCGGGGCAACTGGTGGTACCTGGTGGGCCAGGACCCGACGACCTTGTTAAGGCAGGGTGGTTGTGCTGTCACCGGGACCCGGTTGTCACATTTGGTATCAGAGGTGGTACCCAGCCTTAAGTGCAGTGCACTGGCTGGGTTGAGATATAGGGCCCACAACGAGGACCTTGTGCTCTAAAGGGGGGTGATTGTAACACCCCCAGATGATAAAGGGTTAAATTACTAAATGATATGACTCATGTCAATAAGGTGCACCTTCCTTTTCGGGAGCCTTTCTGATTAGAACTCCATAGTTAAGCGTGTTTGGCCTGGAGTAGTGATCGGGATGGGTGACCTTCTGAGAAATTTCCCAGGGTGTGTGTGAGTGAGGACAAAACACACTGCAAAGGACAAGTGTTGGCCTGTGGGGACTTTCATTAGTCAGATGACCCGTTCAAGCATGTGGGCAGACCCTGGGGTAGGCCCCACGTGTCTGCGGGGCAACTGGTGGTACCTGGTGGGCCAGGACCTGACGACCATGTTAAGGCGGGGTGGTTGTGCTGTCACCGGGACCCAGTTGTCACAACTATCTTCATTGCAAAGAGAAATTGATACAAGAACTACCATCTACTTGGTGAGTGTCCAAACTAAATGGGAAATGTGAGTCTCAAACTCTAACCAATCCCTTACCATTCAGCGATGAGTATCACCACAAAACCTATGTGGTATTTGTTACTAGAACATATGCAGTGAATTTAGACTATGGTTAGTCTCTAGTAAGTTTGGTGTGAAAACTACTTTTGGATTTTTTTATAATTTTGGAAAGTAGAGGTTCTAGAAATATCTTACGAAACTTGATTCAATAACATGTGGAACAAATTTTCCCTAAAATGGTTGTGTCGAGAGTTTCTTTAAGTGGAAAGGGGATATGGGTTCTAAACATGTACATTGTTCACTGGGAGTAAATGTAGAGTTGGTATGCTAATAAAGAATTTTAAGGTTAACATGATCAAGTGAGGATCCTCTTGGAAAATTGGATTGCATTGGAACTAATAAAATTGGTTGGATTCTATATATTTCGTCTATAAATATATGTGTGAGGTAATTTTTATATAGAATCAAGAAACTAGTTTTTTTCAATACTTTGTGTTAGATATAAAGACTAGTTTTGTTTCTCCTAGATAGTGTCCTAGAAGTTTGGGAACTAGTATCTTGGTGATTGGTTTATCTTATACTCTCTTCTATAGAAGTTACAATTTTTCTCATGGAGTAGTACTTATTTAGAACCATGTAAATTCCAAGTTTTATGTGTGAATGTGTTTATTCAATTTTGGTTGGTTCCATTTTGGGTGTTTTGTGAGTTTTAATATTAATGGTTTGGTGAGTTGATCAGGAAAGAGGCTTCTCAATTTAGATATACTGATTCCATAGTGTCAGGACATTTCCAAAATTCTAAAATATTATTTTCTATTTAAGGTTTATAATCTATTTTTGGATCATGGGTTTCAAGTGAAAAAAGTGTTATCAAATCTTCTTGGGTTCTTGTGGTGAGCTCAGTTTTCAACTTTTGTAAAGAAGTTTTTCCTATTCATTATGATCTATTTCAATGGGAATTTTCTTATTCAAAGGGAATATATTAGAGGATGGAAAGTTTCATCTAAAAAACTTAATTGGATGGTTTTTGAATTCTGGTAAATTCAATTAGAGGATCAGCTATTCCAAAAAATTGTCAATCTTACATTATTAGGGGTCAAGTCAATATCATTGAAAAATAAAGAGTGGTAAAGGCTTGGCTGGAAGGTTTTGGGTGTGATTCAAATGATTTCTTCTCAAAACATTTCATTCTACATCAATTAAGTGAATACTAGTGCTGAATTAATGTCTATGCTTATTAATATGTATGATAATACTTCTACAATGAACAAGGTGTTTACAATGTAGTGAATTTTTTCTATAAATATGTCTTAAGGAAGGTCGGTAGATGATCTTGTGAATGATTTAAATTTAATCTATATTTTTCTATATTTTTTTAGAGTTAATTTCACTAAAAGTGTGTGGGTATTAATCATTTTTTCATCACTTTCAAAATCATGGGATGTGATGGTTACTACATTAAGAACCTTCATTGGTAAGAATGAATTGGTGTTCAAGGAGATCCAAGGTCTTATTCTAAATGAGAAAATATGAAATAATTTAGTATCAATTGATACCAAAACCATGATTAGTATAGAAGTATGGGTAAATTCAACTCAAAGTAAACCCCAAATTCAGAAGAAGGGAGATAAAAAAAGAGAAAGGTTCATGGGGAATTTTTTTTCTAGGTTTATTATATATATCATCGCTATAGGAAGAAATGGAATTTATGGAAAACTATCTAGAGAGATGATTCAATACCAAAAATTATTCCTCTAGTTCATCCATAAAATCCAAAACTAATAAAACATGAAACTTTGATTCTAATTGTCACTGCATCATTAGAGTCATAGATTCTTAACTCTATGGAATATTTACACTCAATTTTCAAGGAGGGATACATACATAATTATATATATATAAGCTTCAGAAAATATCATCTTGTAAATAGAGAATTTCGTGAGATTTTTGGAATAGGTGATATTAATTTATTGACGAAGAAAGAATGTGTACTAAATTTATTAGGAATCATTCACATCTTAGGATTATAGAGGAATCCAATCTCAGTTCTTCTGGTGGATAATGTGCATTTTTCAATGAAATTTGAGGATTATGTGTAGAATATTACACAAGTATTCATAGTTGTGTCCCATAGTTTTAAGGAAATAAATTCGTATGTAACATGGTACACTCTATTTTTAATGTTTAGCAGGTCATACATCATGTTCAGTGGGTGTTAGATGGGATCTGAGGGTTTTCTAAATAACATGGGTTGAACATTGGATACATGATCTAGTTAACTCCATGAATTTTACATTCATGATGTGAGTTATTTTTTAGAAAAATCCATAATATTTGTTTTTAATATTTTAAAATCATTCATGATATGAAATTATATTCATGTTATGAACTTGGATTTTGATATTTTAATTTGAGGGGATGTTTTTTCAGCATATCATCAATTCCAAAAGTTCAAATTGTGAATTCATAATTAACACCATGAATTATGTCAATTATATAGAATTTTTTTTTCACGTCCAACACCTATTTCATTTGAATTTAACCTTCTTCTTTATACCCTAGGTCCTCTCTATGTGATTTTGGGTGAATCTATCTCTTTTAGGATTCACTAATTGACGCTTTGATCTTAGGGTTGGTTTCTTTCTCCTCCTTTTGTAAGTTTGATTGTTCTATTCTAATATTTTCTATTTAAGTTAGATTTGTAAATGGTATTAGGCTACATTTCTAGGATTTATTGATCATGTTATGATCCTTCTACAATTTCTTCTAGATACCTTGTGTTATTGTCTTCTGGAGGCTTGTTCTTATATCAGTTGTGGTGTGGGGCTTGTGTTTTCTAAGGTATGTGTTGATCTACCTTCTCCATCAACCCTTTTTCTTATGAAAATTAAATTATATTATGTGATATTTTATGGTAGTGAATCTATTCATTTATCTTTCATTCTCTTCCATTTTTGATGGGTGTATCCCATTGTGGGTAGTGTGCAACTTATGCATAAGGTATGTGTTTCCATTTCTAGCTTATATTCTATGAAACATGAATGATCTTGATTTATTAAATGGTTTTCTAAATTAATTGGAGTTATTTTTAATTTATTTATTTGTGTTTGTAAAAGGTTTTTTTGAAAAAATATGGTTTCCCCTCATTTTGGTAAAAGAAAGGTGTTTTTCAAAGTATTGTGAAATGGATTTTGAAATTGGTTTTCAAAGAATGTATTTTTATGAATAAAGGGTTGTTTGGAATTATTTTTGAAATGTGGAATCCCTTTGAAATTGATTCGATATATTCCATGTATGGGAGAATTTAGTATTGAGATAGAAGGTGTAGTATTGGGACTCATCCATTGGTATTTTAAGGGGGTACACTTTCTAGGGTGATCCTCTATTTCTAGATCATGGATGAATTGGATCTAGGAGCTTGATTAAAATTATATGGGGTTAACTTTTTGGGTAGTTTCTCTATTCCATATACTTTGATGCATGGCGTCTAGGGACTTGATTGTACACTAGACTTTGATTGAAAATTAGGTATGAGTGACCCGGCTAGCCAGAACTTATGTTATACTTCGGGTGTTTTCCTTTTTTGTAATATTTTTTACTTCTTAGTTTGATATGAGATGATACATTCATTTATTGATGTAAATGGTTTATGGAAATTATGATTTTAAATTCTTTTACCTAGTTTTGTGAAGGATTTACAAAAGGGGAACTATTTACCATGATTTTAATATAAAAAAATTAATTACTTGTCATGTATTGTTTTATTTAAATTTGATCATATTAAGATTATTGTAAATAGATGTGATATGGAACACCTGAGAGGGATCATACTGAGCCTTTTTATCTCACACTATGAACACTCCCTTAGGGTTTTGTAGACTACGTTATATCTAATCCAGGAAAGGGAAAGGGGCCATAGTGAGGTTGTGAGTTTTTTGTCTGTTGGGTATGGGTAGCTAGTGGTGAGATGGTGGTATGTGTCCCACATATCACATAGAGTGGATATTATATGTTTTGGGTTTTCCTTTTGGTTATTTTGTGGGCATGTACTCAGGTTTTTATCTGGTTGTTCTTTGTTGTGTCTCTACCATTGACACTCTTTGTTATGGAATTTTTTTGGTTATTATTTTTTCATGTATATATTCCATGAATCTTGTTTTAGGTTGGGTTAAATCATTCCATTTTGTTATTTTTCAATGCCTAGGTTCTAATTTTCAGCCTGTGGGGATCAAGAATGCTCTTCATTTCTTGTCATGGTCTAGTTCAAATCCTAGATAGATGGAATTTTTGGGTCAATTAATGAAAATTTGGTATCATATGAGGTTATCCTTAGTCTTGGGAAGTGGATATATATGATATAGGATTATCAAGACTCGAGAGATAGGTTGCATTGAGTACCTGGAAAGATCCATGATGAGCCTTAAGTCACTATGGGATGTTTGGATTTGTGTATCATAGGTTGGGTTTTGACCTAAATCATAGTTTCTACTTATGATCTTATAGTTTATAATAATATTATCCTATTTCTGGTCATTTTTATATGTTTCTAGTATGTAGTAACATGCCTCCAATATGTCTTCCCTATGTTCCTTAGAATTTTACAGTGGTAGATGCTCCTCAAGGGAATCCTCATTTGGATTATAATGTTTTAGGATCTATCATATGGGTAGTTTGTGTTTTAGAATAGAATGTATTGTATGTTCATAACCAACATGTTGAGGTGTAAACAGGAGAAAGAGGAGATAGGGATCAAATCTACAGTTCTTATATGAGAATCCCCCATCCATTAAGGGTCTGAGTGAACCTCTAGAGTTAGAGGACTATCTAATCAATATCAATTAGATATTTGAATTCCTATATACACCTAATTCTATCAAGGGGGAATGAATAATATTTAATCTTTATGGTCCTAGAAAGTGGTTGTGGGATTCCATGGTTCAGGAAAACCGATATTTGGGCTTGGAGTGGAAGTGCTTCAAGACCCTTTTCTTTCAATAGTTCTACCCAAAATCTCTAATGATAACAAAATTTCAGGAGTTCTATTCTTTGTGGTAGGGTGAGCACTCAATGTCAGAATTCACCAACCATTTTGTGGATATGGTTTGTTTTTCTCCAAAGGTTTTGTTCAACTAAAATCTCGGAAATACTAGAAATGCATGCAATCATATATCCAATCGTAGGTATGTATGTAGAATATTTCTACCTATCAAGAGACAGTTGAAAGGGATATGATGATAGAAATGGATATGGAGGGAAAATTTGTATTCTATGGCTCTTATATTCCACCCAGTAGTAGTTTTAGTGGTGTGTGGCGAAATAATATAAAGTGGAGTGATAATCTAAAGGGTGGTGGAGGTGGTTCCCAGCATCGGTCGTCCTATGAAACATCAGTAGAAACTAACAGTGTTCCTATGACGTGTTATCGGTTTGTCAAGGTAAGGCACACCCAACATTATTTTTCTACACTCATGAAGATTTTCAGTTCTTATGGCCAACAAGGACATCTATAGAGGTTATTACAAGATATTTATATACCCTATTATAGTTAGTTATATTCAGCTTTAAAGGACACTACAGCGTGCTCAAAATCTTCAAAGTTTATAGAACTCCAACCATAGGCCTTAGGAGTAAATCACCTTCACATAGTGTATGAGTTTCTGATATTTGATTTTATATTATTATCTTTTGATATTTGATTTTGAGTTAGTCTTGGAATTCTTAGTTCTTTATTTGGATCTATTTGAAATCGTTATCAGGATATATTTTTCTATCTAATAATCATGCTGATATTGATTATTATAATTAGTGTGTTTCATTATATACTACCCATGGGAGATTTCGAGTGTTTCAGGGAGAGTGGGACATGAGGTCTGGTCATGCATGACCTTCCTTCTCAGTGGTTAGTATGTTTTTTTCTGTCATTATAGTTGAGTCTGATGATGTTTCCTCCCTTATTGATCTACCCTTGGTTGTATAGGATTTCCATGTGGTTTCCCCATGTGACATATCTATTATAACTCTAGAGAGGGAGGTAGATTTCTAAATTAATATAGTGTCAGGTAAAGAGATGATTTTTATACCATATTATCTTATAGCACCTATTAAGATAAAAGAGATCAAGATCTAGATGGATAACTTGATAGAGAAGAGATTTTTTCTCCCATTTTATTCATCATGGGTATCCCCCATACTCTTTTCCATGAAGGAAGATGGTTATTTGTGTCTCTATGTAGACTATAGAAATTTAAACTATGTTACTGTTAAGAATAAGTACCATTTTACCCATGTGGATGAATTTTTTGATCAGTTAAAGGGGTGAAGTGGTTTTTGAAAATCAATATTTGGATGAGTTATCATCAACTCAAGGTTTAAGAGTATAATATCCCAATGACCTATTTTATTTTTAGGTATATCCATTATGAATATCGTATTATGACTTTTGGACTCACTAACTTTAGTGTAGTGTTTATGGATTTGATGAACTATATATTCCATCAGTATCTTGATACCTTTTTCAGGGTGTTTGTGGATGATATACTAGTTTAATTAAGATCTGATCATAAGAGTAAGCACTATATGAAATTAGTTTTGGAAATATTGATAAATAAATTCCTTTATAGAAATATTTCATAATGAAATTTCATCTAAGAAGTGAATTTCTTGGGGTATGTAATTTTAGAACATGGCCTTTTAGTGAATCCTGATAAGGTGAAGGCTATCTTATCATGGGAAGAACTATAGAATGTCTTTGATATATAGAGATTCCTAGGTCTGGATGGATATTATCAGTGACTTTTAAATGATTTATCAAATTTACCATCTCCTGTGAATATTCTTATAAATAAAAGAGTTAAATTATATTTGGGATACTAAGTGTCAGACTTATTTTGAGTAATTGAAACGGATTCTAATATCATATATTATTTTTATATTTCTTTATCTTGGTAAGGGGTATGTGGTATACTATAATGCTTTTGGTACTATTATAGGTTGTGATATTATATAGTATGATCACATTGTGGACTAAAAATATCTTCAACTTCAGCTACATGGGAAAAATTACCCCACTCATGACTTGGAACTCACTTTTATTATGCTTGTTCTTAAGTGTTGGAGGAATTATATTTTCTAGGAGAGGTTCATTGTATTTTCTAATCATAAGAGTCATATCTATATATTTTCTTATAAGGACCATAATCTAAGGTAGAGGTGGTGGGTGTAATATCTCTAAACATTCAACTTCAGCATTGACTACACCCTAAGGAAGGGGAATGTAATGAATGATTCTCTCAATAAAAAAGTTCCACCATGGGACATATTAGAATGAAATGAGGTGTGGAAATTTAAGAGTATTTTTCTTAGTTTCATATGGATACACAGGAGGCTAATTCAAGTAAGGTTTTGGACAGTGTTTAGTTATCATCATCTCTCATTGAGTCTATTTTACAAGGCCAATAGCAGGATTATGAGTTCAAATGAAACATAAAAACCATATATGGTCGAGATACCATTTATAGTTGGTGTCTATTGTATGATGGTATTATTTTATTTGGGGATAAATTTTTTATCCCATCATCCATGTGGATTTTACTGTTTTATGATTTCTAAATTTATTCATGGTATGTTCACCCTTCCACTACAAATATGTATTATAACATGATATAATGTTTTTGGTGGCTAGGTATGAAGTTAATCATTTCAAATTATGTTCCCCACCATTAAACCTTATAATAGATAAAGGTATAGCACATGATTCCTTATTTTCTAATCTATCCTCTTCTAGTAATAGCTTCAAAATAGAATGAGGTGTCTATGGAATTCATTATTGGATTACCATGAAATCCTTTAGGTAAATATGATGCATGAGTATTGATTGATTAGTTGAGAAAATAATCTAATTTTGTTCTAATAAGGGACACTACCAAGGTCTAAGATCTAGGTAAGTTATATGTGTAAGGGATTGTGAGGTTGTATGGGGTTCCCTCAAACATCTTTTCTAACAGGGATCCAAGGGTTACTTCCAGATTTTAGAAGTCTCCAACAGGCGATGGGGACTTAGGTATGATTGAATATAGTATACCATTGATAGATAGATATCTAAATGGAGTGTGATATAATTATTATATATTATATGTTCCATGCTTTAATGTTTTGGATTTTTGTGGATCATAGGATATATGTCTAGTACTGTTCAAGTTTTTGTATAATAACAGTTATCAATCATCAGTCAAAATGGATCCCTTTAAGACTTTTTATGGTCACTCGTGCAGGTTGCATATTTTTTTGGAAGAGGTGGTAAAGGTATCTATTATGAACCCAAGTCTCATTCAGGGAATTTCAATGAGAATTTAGGATATATGTTGATTCTTGGATACATATTAGAGTCGATAAATAATATGTTAATAATTATTGTCATCTTTTGGAGTTTTTCGATGGTGATTGGGTCTTCTTGAAATTATCTACTCTGATGGGTCACTATTATCTATAAAATAGGGTAAGTTTCTTCTAATATATTTGGATAATTTGATATAAGTGAAAAACTTGGTAGGTTTGCTTATTGGTTGGTGTTACCAACATAGGTGATAGGCTCACATGATTTTTCTACATATCTCATTTTAATAACTACCACTCAGATCCTTCCCGTGCTTTGAGCTGGGAGGATACTGCGTTTGGGATAGTTGTTTCCATTATGGATTATCCAATGGATGTTTTTTATTATCATATGAAATACTTTCATGGGAAGTCGATTTTATTGGTCAAAGTGTTTTGGAGGCATGGATCATATTCTCAAAAGACTTAGGAGTATGAATTGTCATTGAGGAAGTAGTGTACTCACATATTTTTGAAGCATCCTCCTGCCACATAAATTTTTGGGGACAAAAACTCCTATATTGGGGAGAATTATAACAACCTTCTTATGGTATGCTCTCTTTTTAATGATTAAGATGTTGTACTTCAGGATTGAGGGGTGTCGAAGGAGATCCAGTGTTTTTTTAAGGACTTGGGATGAACGTTGGCTATAGGAGTCAATTCATACTATTAATTTTATATTCACAACATGAATTACATCTAGGAAGAATAAATGATGTTTTTAGGGCATGAAAATCATTCATGACATGAAATTATATTCATGTCATGAACTTAGCTTTTAGGATTTAAAGTTTAGGCGATGCATTTTTCATCATATAAATTCTGACAGTTCATGACATGAATTCATAATTCAAGTATTGAATTATTTTTGTTCTAGTGGAAAATATTTTTTCATATCCAAACCCTTTATCATTCATCTTTCACATTCTTATCCAATCCCTATGTCCTCTCTAGGATATTTTTCTTGAATCAAACTCTTCAAGTCTTCTCCAATTATCTCTTTGATCTCCAAGTTGGTTTTTTGCACCTTTTTGGTAATTTTGATCAATATCTTCTCATTTTATCCATTTATTTTGGATTTGGAAGTGTTTTTGGGATGTGTTTCAAATATATATTGATCATTTTATTATCCTTATCTAATTTCTTTTAGATCCCTTATTTTATTTTCTTCCGAAGGGAAGTTTTATTATCAGTTGTGGTGTGATACATGTGATTTTTTAGTTATGTGTTGATATACATTCTTTAATAGACCTTTTTATTATGTAAATTTGATTATAATATGTTTGAATCAGGTTTAGGTACTTTATTCATTTCTCTTTCATTTTCTTCCCTTTTTAGTGTGTGGATACCGTTATGGGTGATTTGTGAATTGTGCTTAAGGTAGGTGGTTATGTCTCTAGCATATGATCTATAAACATCGAATGATCTTGATTTATTAAATGGTTTTATAAAGGAGTTTTCATGATCATTGATCTATTTATTTGTGTGTGTAAAATGGTTTTTGAGAAAAGATGTTTTTCCCCTCATTTTTTTAAAAGAAAGGTAATTTTCAATGAATTATGAAATTGATTGTGAAATTGGTTTTCAAAGCATGTTTTTTATTAATAAATGGTTTTTTGGAATTATTTTTGAGATGTGAAATCCCTTTTAAATCTATTTGATATATTCTAAACATTTGATCCTTGGTAACTTAGGAGGAAGGTATAGTATTGGACCTCATCCATTTGTATTGTACGGGGGTTCACTTTATGGGGTGATCCTCTATTGATAAATCATAGATACATTGGCTCTAGGAACTTGATTGATATTTTACATGTGTGTCACTACATGTTTCAATTTAAAAATTTATTGACACACTAACTACAGTAGAAGCGGCGAGCAGGGTCGAACCATATAGAGAATGTGTGTAGACGCAAGGAATACCCATTAAGAAGAATGTTTAAAAAGTAAGTTCTTTAATGTGATTAACAATTAAAAATTATAAAAATTAAAAAACTATATAAAATTAATTAATTAAGTTAACTAAAACTATGTAAGTGAACTAAATTAATCTATGGAAGAAATAAGAAAAGATGTAAGTGTCATATTTCTTACATCCCTTCAGGTGCATGAAATACTAATTATTTAATTTCAATATCTGAATAATTATTTATTCAATTATCACTATTTTCAATTTTAATCAAAATACTATGAGGTATAATTATCTGATGTTAGATAGTATTCTAATTTTTACACAAATCATTCATCTTTTTATTCTCTAATTTGATGATTAATTTTTGTGCCATTATAGCACTGAATCACTTGGTGAAATACCGCAACCCATTTTTTTCAAATTTGATGTATCTATCTATTCCCGGTTCACTAGAATGAGATCACTAATTAAGTATCACTCATGAATGTTTGAATGATAATACACATAAAATATTAATTTTTTAATTAATATATTTATTTATTAAAAAATTTCTTGTGTGTGGGTTATGATTCTCTCATGCGTGCAATCGACTTCCAGATAAATAAATTCTCTAATAATCTTATAAATGTGATTGATTATTAGGTATCACATGGTTGAGAACCAAAGAAGGTGTGCATACCCCAAATGAAAATTAATTCAAATAAAAATATAATTACATAAATAAAAATCCAATTAAAAATATTAATTCAAAAGGAAATCAAATATGGAAACAAGCTAAAGGAATTCATACACCATTATGTTCATCACAACTATAAAAATATGGAATTTAGCCCAACATCACGGAAAAAAACACAAAAAATGATAAATAGAAGTAATCATCATCCTCAGGTCATCATAATTGTCATCGCAAGATGTGTTTGAGGATCGTAGAATAATAACCATCACTCCGGCGATCACCGAAATATCCAAAAAAATGATCAGATTATTTTTCAATATCACCGTGAAGTGTCGATCTCTGAAAGAAAAGCGGATCCACCCCATGCACAACTTGAAAATCACAAAAAAAATTGTTCACCACCCAAATTTAATTTTCATGGGAAAGTATTGGACACTGTGGGGGTAGCTGTCTTGCAAGGAAGAGGCAGACTCACTTGGTACAATGCAACAAAGGAAGGGGTTGACATCGTGGGGTCTTGGTTTTGTGGTATGAATGTCTCCCTAATGATGTGAAGCTACCATGTATTGGTGATAGTGGAGGCTAATTCATTGTGCTGAAGGAGGTGAGGTTGATGCTTCTTGATTTGTAGGAGGTGTAGAGGCATCTTGGCATGGTGATGTTGTATGAGAGAAGGGAGGAGGCATGGAAAGTTGGAGTGTGTTATGTGGGAGGTGGCCTCGGCTGGAGGCATCGTGATCCACTAGGGGTGCGCTCAGCTATCGAAGGATTATAGGGGTGACGTGGGTTCATGAAGGCAAGAGGGATTTTCCTGGTGTTACTTAAGGTGAAGGCTGGTAATGGAGGTGCGCAGGAGTAGGGCTCGATGGATACTGGCTCACGGTGTAAGGAGAGGAGATAGAGGAGGCCTCCACCTCCCTTCCTATGATTTTTTTCACCTACCGAGAAGATGAAGCCTCCCCCTATCTTATGAGATCTTTTAAAAACAAAAACAAACAAAATTTAAAATTTCTAAAACTAATTAACTAATTCTTAAATGTTAAAACAATAATAAAAATAATAATACAATAATAGATTGTTAATAAAAATAAAAATAAAAATAAAAACAATAATAAAATTATAATTATATAAATATATAGTATAGTAATTATAAAAATAAATATAATTAAAATATAAAGTCATATATAAATATATAATTAGGTAAATAAATATAATATAATTAATAATTATATAAAATTAATATCTATATACATAATAACAATACCATTATTAAATATTAATATAACATAATAATAATAATAAAATAATAATAATAATACTATTAAAACTACTAATATTCAAAATTATATATAATAATATAAAATAATAATATAGGAAATTAATAAAAATATTAATATTAATGTCAAAATAATAAACAAAAAAAATATTATTATTAACAAAACTACTATTATAAAAAATATAGTGTTAAATAATACAATTTAATAATATATTCATAATATAAACTAATAAAAATAATAACTTTTTAATATTAATATAAAAATAACTAAAAACTATAAAAATAATAAAAACAACACAAAACTATGAAATTATGACAAATAAAACAAAAAAACAAAAAATGTTAAACTATTAAAATAAATGATGTCAGAAAAATATAAAAATATTAGTGAAATCCATGTGCATTAACCCCATACTTAAACTTTTTCACTCCTGGGTAAAATAATCAGAAAGAATACACAACTCGATCTCCAAACAAATCAAAACATCACAATTCCAAGTTTAAAATTTTTCAATTTCTTTTAACCACAAAATATCATGCTTCATTTAAAATTATATTTTTTAAAAAAATAGTTTCACTTCCATTCACACACTTTCCAAAAAAATCATCTACACTCATGCATCATGTGACCCACCTCGTCATCACTCTCATCACTCAAATAATATGATCAAATCAATACTCAATTATCATACTCATTCATTCTTACTATATAATTTCCATGAATTTCACATATCCACCAGTGTAAATCAAAATAATGCATTAATCTTGAGGACTTCATATTAGGTTCAAATGTATCTGAGGATGTGGGATGGTGGGATATAAAAAATAGACAATTTTTTGTAAAAATGATGGTTGAATCTTGAAATAAATGCATGAAAAGCATCAATAAAAATATCTCCCTCAAAATATTACACCCCTAAACTAAAAATGTTTCTTTTATCCAAGCATATGATAATCCAAAATCACATATAAATATGATTTTTTCTCTTGATTTTTTATGAAAAAAACACTCACATAAGATGGACAGAAAAAACTGTGATTATCAACTCCAAAACCCTATGAAATATAAATAAGTAAATATCACAATAAAAGGTATAAAAGTATTTCATACGTTGTAACATCTCAGCAAAAGTAGGTCATATATAAACTCCCTATCTCCTTGAGTAATGGATAATCACTTTTATAGGTATCCCTAAAGGTGAGAGTTACTACATAATGACCACTGAAGTACTAATTGTTGGAACTAAAGAGAATCTATATTCTCATATTCAAATATATGTGATACATGTTTCTACTATGAAATATAACACATATAATAATTATGGGATAATGTCAATCCACATGCATAAAATGAATCACTGCCCCTCTATAACATCTCATTATATTCATTGAAGTAATACCCTTTTATTTACTTGTTTTCCTCTTTAATTGGGTGTGTCTTGGGACTCCCAAGGATAGAGAGAATTTGTTTTTTGGAATTAACTAAATTTATGGGATGTATTTTTTTTTAATTAATGGAGTCTATATATAAATGTGTTGATGAATTTGCGAGGTTCTCCCAGAGTTCGGAGGATTCCTGAGTTTGTTTGGGGTTTTTGGGTAATATTCCGTTGTTTCTTCAAACTGCAAGGTAAATACACACCGTGTAATAAGAGTAAATTATGTTTAAGTTCTTTAAGTAAGATGTTGTGAACTTGGTATACAACATTAATGGGTTACACACATTGTACTGGTAATACATCGTGCAATGTTAAAAGGTTGATTTTTAATAAAAAAGTGATGGGTTTTTATCATATCTGAGTCCCAAGAATTATACGATGTGTAAAGGGTTTTTACACCATGTAAATGTAACTATGTTGGGTTTTAGGGTTCTTTCGAGCTGAATTTTTCATTCATTCATCCACAGATAATTTGGATCTCGACCTAGAGACCTTATATGAGGATTTTGGGAGTCCCCTTTCAATCTAAATTGATTCATTTGATGATTGATCATAGTTATGGTTGGTTTTCACTCTTCGGGTGAGTAATCCTTTATGATTATTCATTTATTTGATAATGGTAGCACCATTGTGTTGTGTTATTGGATTCGTTGAACTGTGGTGATGTTTCTTCTTGTTTCCTTCTAGATTCGTTATGTGATATTCTCCTAGGGGTTGTTTACTTTATTTGTTGTGGGGAAGAGAGTGTGTGTTCTTGAGGTATGTGTTGATTCCTATTCTACTATAATAATTTTCATAAATTAAATCAATTATAAGATGTTTATATTGGTTCTAGGGCCTCCATTTTTGTTGTTAAAACCTTTCTTGCGGTGGGTTTCATTATAGGTGTTTGTGACCTGTGTTTTTATATAGGTGCTTTTATATCTAGCATGTGTTAGTGAACTACATTGATAATATTTTTTATTAAATTTTTATTAAATGAAATGGCATGATGTGATTGATTGGATTTGTGTGTGTGGATCTATTTTTTTATAAAATATGTTGTTCCCTTGGTTTTGGAAAATGAAAATTTATTTCAAAATATTATGAAATGGTGTTGTGAAATGGTCTTCAAAGCATGCAATGATTAAATGGTATTATGAAATGATTTTGGAAATATATCACATGGGAAGCCTTGGGAAATTAGGTGGAAGATATAATAATAGGTATCATCCACTGTAAGGGGGTTTTCTCATGGGGCTTTCATATGCTCCCTATGCCCATTATTCTAGGGACTTGTTAGAGATGTTATAAGGTTCACTTATTGGGGTGTTCCTCTTCTCTCTATACTCAATGCACATGTCTATAATCTTGATGTGTAAGCAATTTTCTATTTTAGGTATGAGTTTCCTAGCTATCCTGACCAAGTGTGATCCCTAGCATGATGTTACATATGCTTATGCTTTTGGTTTGTATTGTTTAGTTGTACTACCATGGATTTGAAATCATATGTGATGCATTATTTATTTTGATATGATATATCTAATATGATATACGGATATGAAATTATTTGAAACTGATTTACCAAATTTATTTTTAAATGTGGAAAGGGGGATATTAAATTATTTTTCCATGCTTTTGATATAAAAAATGTTAAACTGTTATCATGAATTGTATTTTTTTTAAGTTGAGCATGATTGGATTACTATTTAGAGAATTGATATGGAACACATGGGTGATACCATACTGAGCCTATTAGATAACACCCTATGTACCCCTTTGTTGGTTTCTAGACATGGTTATGTCTTTCAATACTGGGGAAGTAAAGGTACTAAAACGAGGCAGCAAGGTTTTATTTTAGATGAGATGGGTAGCAGGTGGTGATATGGTGGGATTTTTTCCACTCTATAACATAGATTAGATGGTTTTATTTTCCTTTTTTGGTAGTCCTTTATGGTTGGACTTGTACTTAGAGATTTTTTTACTCTTGGGTTATTTTGTTTCCTCTTTTTTCAGCTATGGAATATATTTATATTTCCCACTATTTTCTTTGTTATATATATTTGTGTCATGTCATTTCTTCAAGTTGTGAGAAATCATTCCCTTTGTTTTTTGTTTGATGAACGAATTCTAGTCTTCATCCCATGGGGATCGGGAACACCCTTCAGTTATGTGGTGTATCGGGTTAGGTACCAGTTTGAGAGGGTATTCGGGTTGGTCCTTTATAGTTTGGTATCAAAGGTGGTCTTTCCTCAAGATTACTTGTTTTAAAACATTTGGAGGACTGGAAATATGATTTTTGGGACTTGATAACTATATTCCGTGAGTATCTAGCCATCTCTTACCATGATGATACTCAAGTTACCATGGGATTTTCAGATGTGTGTCTCCGATTTTGAGTTCTTAATGTTAATCTATGTTTTTCCTCAGGGTTTTTTTTCTTTTAATTGATATTTTTCAGTTTTTTGGTAATTTATTTTGTTTTGGTGTGCAACAGTATTCCTCCGAGATGTGTTTTGTGAGTTCCTCAAGAATGTGTAACTAATGATCCTCAAGGGAATCCTTTTATAGATAAAAACAGTATCATGGTTGTTGTGAAATTAGTTTATTCTATTGACCAAAATGTTCCACAATATCAGAACATGGTTGTTGAGGTACAACCATGAGCTATAGGAGAAAGATCAATTACAGGAGTTCTTGTGTGAGAAACCACCATCCTTTAAAGGTATTAATGAACCTCAAGAGGTGAAGGATTGGATTGAAAAAATTTATCATATCTTTAACTTCATGGATATACCTAATAGTATTAAGTTAGAATGTAAAAAATTCATACTTGAGGGGTCCCAAAAAGCGTTGGTGGGATTTCATGGAATGGGAGTATAGTCATGTGGGATTGGACTATAAAGAGCCTCAAATTTCAAGGAATTTTTTTTATTAAATTCTTTGGGATTTTATGAGTACGCTGTTTCTGATAGAACCTGATTCCGAGGCCTGGTGTGACCGGAATAAATTTCCGAAGTTTAGCTCGGGTACGTTCAGTGAACGAATGAGTGGGATTTTCTATCCTTTGAACCGGTGCTCAGAATTGAAATCTGAGGGAACCGATGGAACCGCAGTGCCGGTAATTGCTTAATAGGTCCTTTATCGAAGATGTGTCTGATCGGGATGAGTTGAAAAAAAATGTGGATTAAAAAAAATACGTTACAATTTTATTTTATTTTTCTAAGTGGTTATATCATAGGTGTGGGAGTTGGGGTGGGACCCACTAGTTACTAACTACCCTTGAGAGGATAAAGGTGAGGTGGGGCCCACACGATCCCAACCCTTCACTTTCCCTAACTCCCTAACTCCTCCCTTTATGTGAGTAACTCCTCTCTCTCTCCCTCATTAAACTTGCCAACATAACACCCAATTAATTAGACAACTCAAGTTATATTAATTAAGTGAATTGGTTTTGAATTTTTGTAATTTGAAATGCATGACATGATTTAATAAAATAAGAGGAGTCTTATTTTATTTGTGGGTTGGCTCGTTGTGTTGAGGATTGGTGGAGAGAGATCTAGTTCCTTTGGAAGAACTTCATCCTTCCGCGAAGAATGTCACCCTTCGACGAAGAATGTCGTCACCACAAGGAGAGACGATGTGTCATACCTTCTTCTCTCCGCAGTTAGTGTGAGACATCGTCCCCTCCTTGGATGCACATCAACACCATCTTCTAAACCTCACCTCGCGATGCCATCTTCCGCGTCACCGGCAAACTACATCGTTAAATCAAGGTAGGGGTTATCTTCGATCATGTTTAATTTAACGTTCTTCGTTGATTAATTTGGCTGAATGTTACCAACGTAATGGAAGGAGATCAAACTACACAAACACGGCCGATTTATCCTCCCCGCTTTCTTGTTGAACAATCTTGACGAGTTGTGGCGAAGGCGGCGCGGTGCCATTGCACCGCACGGGAATGAAGAGGACTGCGGCCGGAGCGGGCCACGGAGGTGGTGCACGGTGCCATCGTGACACAATGGAGAACTCGAGGGAGGCTGTGGCTGGAGTGGGCCATGGCAGAGGGGCGCAGCGCCATCGCGCCGCACCGGTCGAGGAAGAGCCGCGGCGGTCCAGCAGGGGCGGTTAGACAACAGGCCGCCGGCAATCTGGGAGGCGGGACCCCCACGGGTCCCGCGGCAGCTTAACCAGCCGTCCATAATGGCCAGCCTCTTTCCAAAAAAATTGGGGGTTGAAACACCCGACCAGTACATAGGGCGGACCCCTTAGGGTCCGCCGTTTCATAGACAAGGGGGCAGCGCCCCGCTCGGCCGCGAGCCGAGCCGCGGCCGGCTTCCGAGCCGGGCAGCAAGCCACGCCTAGCCATAGGCCAGGCCACGCCCAAATGGGCTGGACTCAGACCAAGGTCGGGTCGACCCGGTTGGGGCCGACCCAGGGGGTATCGGGCCGGGTCGAACCGGGCCCAATCCCCCTAGTTTGAGACAAGGTTCGTTCAAATGCTCATATCTTAGGCTACGGACCTCCAATCGATGCACCGTCAGTTTTGTTGGGATCCTTGGATTGAGATGGTCCTTTCAGTATATTACAATCAATATTTCAGTAAAGTTTTGGTATGTCTGGGTTGGTTCGAACCCGAAACAAACCAGGCCCATGGAGCGGAAACGCTTATAACTTAACGACCAGACGTCCGAATGATGTGTCGTCGATCACGTTGAATTCCTCTTAGTGAGACGGTTCTTTTCGCTTACTCTGCTTGATGTTTGGATGCAGCTGGAGTATGGTCGGGTTGGTTTTAACTTAAAAACCAATTGGGCCCCTCGGATGAAAAAGCCATTAACTCTCATATCGGGCGTTCGATTGACACGCCATCTGTCGCGTTGAGTTCCTATAGTCAAGATGGAACTTTGTGATACATCAACTCTAGAATTTTGACAGTTGATGTATCAACCCCCTTGGCTCGTGGAGCGGACCCTCCTGGAATCGAGCATGCTGTGTGCGGGAACCCTAGAGCTGGCTGCGATTGCGACGATGATGGCGACTGTACTTGGATCCTGCGTGGGTTCGGAAGCGAGGATGACTGTACTTAGATCCTACGTGGTTTCGGCAGCGATGAAGATTGTACTTGGATCCTATGTGGGTTCGGTAGCGATGATTACTGTACATGGATCCTGCATTGGTTCGGCAGTGATGACCTCTACACTTGGATCCTACGTGGGTTTGGCAGAGGAGATGATTCAGAGGCTACATATAATCATCTCCACTCCTCTTCTTATGTAGTATACCTCCGTGAGATGAGTCTTAACTTTAAATCATTATCTTCGATATGATTGACTTGCTTTCCTGTGTGGATTGGGTTGTGTTTTTCCTGTGTGGATAGGGTTGTGCTTTCCTGTGTGGACTGGGTTGAACTTGGGCTCGGAAGTTGGAGCCGAACTGGAATTGATGACTTAGGTATATGTAAGGGCATATACCTAAGTAGAGTTGGTTGATACTTCGTGTTTGTATCTTTCCTTTGTGTTTTATCATTTGTGGATTAGAGGAGGCCTTCAGGGGTCTCAGGGTCCCTACTGAGTATCGTATACTCACCCCTATATGGGCTATACCCGCACTACGTTGTATTGGTTACAGACGACGGACAACGCTGATCGTGTTTGAGGCTTGTAGAGTGGGACGGTACCCGGAGGTGGACTATCAGGTGGGACGTACATGGTGTGGATGGTCGGATTCTAGGAACAGAGGAGACCATCTGTACCCACCCTTTAGGTGGGGTTTCCGGAGGATGACTTGGTGGTTGCTGCATTACTTTTCAGCTGTTGTACTTTCTTTTCTTGATTGTACTGTACTTTCAGTTTGGTTTGTATACTGGCCCATTTACTTTCTAGCAGTTACTTTTGTACTCAGTTTACATAGTGTTTACTTCAGCTTGTGTACTCTGTGGTGTTTTTTTTCTTATATAAAGGCAATGTCTTCCCTTTTATCAGGATTTATGCCTTTTGTGCTAGGCGTCAGCCCCTGGCCTATGGAGGGCGGGCTTGGGGTAGTCAAGGCATGGGCCCCGAGGATGGGTTGTGACAAATTGGTATCAGAGGAGTCGGTTCTATCACAGAACTCAGGACTCTGATAATTTCTTCTATGTGAAGCAATAGTGTTTAGGGTATTGAGTGTGGTTATCAGTCCATGGATTCCAGTGTTGGTGCGGCGGCTGACGTATCCATACACCAGGACCCTAACTTCTGATTTCCAACTCAATGCATGAAAACATTGATTGCATGTATGTTTCAAAAGTTTTCTTTGTGATTACTTTGTGTCCGATCACCAGGTATACTGTATTAACTGTGGCACACCTGTTTCTTTTTAGGATGGCCCCACGACGGTAGCCAACTAGGGTTCCGAGCTTTGTGTGAGATGGCATCCCACTGAGTGACGAGGCCACAGTGCAGGGCCCCATTACAATAGAGGCACGAGGGGTACCTCTACCAACCGAGCCACCGATTCCACCAGCCCCAGCAGCTGAGAGTGCACGTCGCCTGAGTGCACTGCACGAGTTTCAGCGTCAAAGACCGCCCAGGTTCTGCGGGGAGACGAACCCTCAGGCAGCCAAGGACTGGTTGGAGGCTGTTGTATGAGTCTTCATATTAGTAAGGACACCAGCTGACCTCATGGTGATCCTTGCGGCGAGTTTCCTGCACGTAGCAGCAGGTAGATTGTGGATCCTGATGCTCCAGGTGCACGATGAGGCATCATTACTTTGGTCGGACATCGAGAGCCTCTTCCGCTCGGAGTTCATTCCAGCCACCCTCCGTGCGGTGCACATTCAGGAGCTACTACAGCTGCAGCAGGGCAGCATGACAGTAGCCCAGTACTCGGCGAGATTTACTGATCTCTCACGCTATTCCACGGACATGGTATAGGACCCATTCTTCCAGGCCCAAACCTTCAAGCAGGGACTGAGGCATGAGATCAGGGTTTCGATGATCTACCTCAATATTCCAACGCAGGTAGGAGTACTGGAGTGAGACCTTCTTGTATAGAGCTTTCTTGCTGAGCCTACGCCAGCAGCAAGACCTACTGCAGGGTGGCACATATCGGAGTCTTCTACAGCTGGCAGTAGACAGTTGTCGCAGAGGTCCAAGCAGACCATACCATCAGGTGGGTGACCTCAGGATACTAATTTGGAGGTGCAGGGAACACGCATCAGATCCAGTTATATGAGAGGCAGACAATGTTATGCATACGGTGGGCAGGGCCACATGGATCGTGACTACCCGACCCGCCATATAGAGGAGCAGCAGACAGTTGAGGGACCACCCAGGCAGAGGCATAGGTTCGACTATGGTGGTTCGCAGGGAGTAGGAAGATGAGGAAGAGGAGATGGTCGGGCAGCAGGTGGTGGACGACGCTTCGAGGCTCTACCACCACCACCACCAGGAGGTCCACCCCGACCATAGGGAGCTGGCGGGTAGAGGCAGGCTCAGCTTCAGGCAATGGAGACCTATGACCACAGTTCACCTGAGATGATTCCAGGTATTATCCGTGTCTAATCCTCCCTTGCTGCAGTTCTTATAGACACATTAGTGAGTCATTCATTCATTGTCTCTGCCCTTGTTCGGAGCTCGAAGATTCTGACGGAGCCGTTGGCTCGATCCTTACGGCTAGAGACTCCTACGGGCGAAGACTCGACTATTACGCACTGGTTTCGGTAGTTTGAGCTTACTCTAGGAGGCGATAGCTTCGGCTGGGATCTTCTTGTAGCGATGTCGAGGCCTTACGACGTCATCTTGGGCATGGATTGGTTATCTATGGTCCATGCTCAGATTGACTATATTAGGTGCAAGGTGTGGTGTGTCCGCACCGATGGGATCAGGTTCACCATTACCAGTGAGAAGGAAGCCTTTGCAGCACAGGATGGACTCACACAGAGGAGAGGATAGTCGATCACTCATCAGTTGGCTAGTCTCATCCTGGGAGTAGTTGATGTGAGGAGTCTGAGTTTTCCTATTGTGATGGATCTGTATGCGGACGTTTTTCCTGAAGATGTTCTAGGACTACATCCTCACAGAGAGGTAGACTTCTATATTGACCTGTACCCCGGGACAGCCCTGATATCTACTCCATCATATCAGATGGCTCCCGCTGAGCTTTGAGAGTTACGGGTACAAATGGAGGACTTGCAGGGCAAGGGATTCATTCGACCCAGTGTTTCACCCTGGGCTTCCCTGATTTTTTTTCTCCAAGGAGGACGGGATCTTGCGACTGTGTGTCAACTACTGTCACCTGAATCAGGTGACTGTGAAGAACAAGTATCCACTTCCGAGGATTGATGACCTCTTCGATCAGCTCAAGGGAGCACACTAGTTCTCGAAGATAGACCTCAGGTCGGGCTATCATCAACTCAGAGTTTGAGATGAGGATGTGCAGAAGATGGCCTTCAGGTGTTGGTATGGCCACTATGAGTTCCTGGTTATGCCTTTCAGTGTAACCAATTGTCCAGCAGTGTTCATGAGTCTCATGAACAGGATATTCCAACCTTACCTCGATCGATTTTTCGTCGTCTTCATCGACGACATATTGATTTACTCGACTACTAAGGAGGAGCATGCATACCACTTGCGGGTTGTACTGGATACACTCCGAGAGCACTATCTTTATGGTAAGATCTCAAAGTTTCAGTTCTGGATTCAAGAGGTCCACTTCTTGGGGCACTTCATCTCTGAGGCAAGAGTTGTTGTGGATCCTGTAAAGATTGAGGCAGTGCTAGCTTGGGAGCCACCCTAGAGCGTAACGGAGGTGCGGAGTTTCCTAGGTATAGCTGGGTACTATCAGAGATTTGTGCTAGACTTCTCCAGAGTTGCAGTACCACTTTCAACTTTGATGAAGAAGGTGAATCCCTTCATGTGGTCATATAGATGTCAGCAGAGCTTCCAAGAGCTGAGACAGAGATTAACCAGTGCATCTATCTAGAGGCTACCGGAGGAGGGAGTAGTGTATGTAGTTTACTGCTATGCATCAGGGACCAGAATTAGGTGTGTCCTGATGCAGGATTGGGCATTGATCACCTATGTATCATGACAGTTGAGGCATCATGAGCATAACTACGCTACCCATGACCTGGAGTTAGCAGCAGTGGTCTTTGCCTTGAAGATATGGCGGCACTATCTGATGGACAAGCGCTTTACAGTCTACTCTGACCACCAAAGTCTCAGGTACATCTTCTCGTAGAAGGACCTGAACCTGAGATAGTAGTGATGTCTCGAGTTCCTCCAGGACTATGACTTTGAGATGGTCTATACTCCTGGGAAGGGGAACGTAGTAGCTGGTGCTCTCAGCAGGAGGTCGGGCATCCAGCTACTTGGAGAGGCGATGGAGTAGCTAGCTGCATTGCATATATCCTTCGTGGATATAGATGGGGTAGCCTTTCTACAGTCTCTCACAATCACTCCACCACTACTTCAGCAGGTCAGAGAGGCACAGCATGGGGATGTTGATTGTGAGACGCGAAATGCACAGATATCTGAAGGACAGAAACCTAATGGATTCTCTATAGGAGGAAAGTATGTCATCCTTTTCATAGGACATACCATGGTACCAGTTGCATTACAGGAGGAGGTGCTGAGAGAGTTTCACACTTCCCCATTAGTGGTACATCCAGGAGTGGTGAAGATGTACCAGGATCTCAGATGACAGTACTGGTGGTCGGGTATGAAGAAGTTTGTGGCAGAGTTCTTTTCATGATGCATCACCTGCCAGCAGGTGAAGGTAGAGCACCAGGTACCATCAGGCTTGGTACAGCCCTTAGAGTTCATGGAGTGTAAGTGGGATGGTATATCTATGGATTTCGTGATAGGGTTTCCACGTACTTCCAGAGGACACGACTCCGTCTGGGTGATCATGGACTGACTCACCAAATCGGCCCACTTCTTACCTATCAGAGAGAAGGGCTCAGTGGAGAGCTTGGGATGCCTCTACATTCAGGATATCATACAGCTTCAGGGTGTGCCATCTACTATCATCTCTGATCGATATACTCACTTTACTTCCCGTATTTGGAAGGGGTTGCAGGAGGCATTTGGGACGCAGCTACGCCTGAGCACCGCCTTTCACCCTCAGACGGATGGCCAGACAGAGAGGACCATTCAGACTCTTGAGGAAATGCTCTGTGCATGTGTCCTTGACTTTGGTCACAACTAGGAGGATTATCTTCCTTTGGTGGAGTTTGCATACAACAATATATATCACTCCACTATTGGGATGGCATCATACGAGGCATTGTACGGCCGACCTTGCATATCACCTCTGTGCTGAACAGACCCTGGGGAGTCAGCACTTGTAGGACCAGAGATGGTCTAGGCCACGACGGAGAAGGTATAGATCATCCAGGAGCAGATGAGTACTGCTCAGAGCCAATAGAAGTCCTATAATGACAGGAGGCAGAGACCACTAGAGTTCGAGGATGGCGACCACATTTTCTTATGGGTCTCACCTCGACGTGGATTACGGAGATTTGGCCGGGACGACAAGTTATCTCTGCACTTCATCAGACCATTCCAGGTTCTCAGCAGGATAGGTGAGGTGGTTTATCGCCCGGCTCTTCCACCTCAGTTGCACCGGGTGCACGATGTCTTCCACGTATCTCAGCTGAGGAGATACGTGAACGACCCGACGCATATCATTGATCACGGGGAGCTAGACATCGATGACTGGGAGACATTTGCGGAGGTCCTGGTGGAGATTGAGGATCGATAGGATCGATTCCTACGTGGATGGTCTATTCCTCTAGTGTGCATCAGGTGGCAGCATGTGAACCTCCAAGAGAGCAAATGGGAGCGGGAGGCTCAGATGCATGCACAATACCCCCATTTGTTTCCCTAGTTTATGATGTAGCTTTATGGGGATGTAAAGCCCTAATGTGGGAGTAATGTAAAGACCCATAAATTTCAATGACATTTTTTTCTTAAATTATTTGGGATTTTACGAGTATTTAGTTTCTGACGGCACCTGATTTAGAGGCCCGGTGTGCCCGGAATCAATTTCCGAAGTTTAGCTCAGGAACGTTCAGTGAACGAATGAGTGGAATTTTCTATCTTTTGAACCAGTGCTTGTAATTGAAATCTGAGGGCACCGATGGAACTACAGAACAATTAATTTCTTAAGAGGGCCTTTACCAAAGATGTGTCTGCTCGGGAGGAGTTGATAAAAAATGTGGATTAAATAAAAAGTAAAATAAAATTGTGTTACAATTTTATTTCTTTTTCTAAGTGGTTATATCCTAGGTGTGGGAGTTGGGGTGGGACCCACTAGTTATTAACTAACCTTGAGAGGATAAAGGTGAGGTGGGGCCCACACAAGCCCAACCCCTCACTTCACCTAACTCCCTAACTCCTCCCTTTATGTGAGTAACTTCTCTCTCTCTCCCTCATTAAACTTTCCAACATAACTCCCAATTAATTAGACAACTCTAGTTTAATTAATTAAGTGAATTGGTTTTGAATTTTTATAATTTGAAATGCACTCCATGATTTAATAAAATAAGAGGAGTCTTATTTTATTTGGGGGTTGGCTCGTTGTGTTGAGGATTGGAGGAGATAGCTCTAGCTCCATTGGAAGAACTTAATACTTCCGCGAAGAAAGTCACCCTTCGATGAAGAACGCTATCACCACAAGGAGAGATGATGTGCCATACCTTCTTCTATCCATAGCTAGTGTGAGACACTATCCACTACTTGGACACACGCCAACGTCGTCTTCAAAACCTCACCACGCGATGCCATCTTCCGCGTCACCGGAAAATGACATCGTTAAATCGAGGTAGGGGTTATCTTCGATCATGTTTAATTTAACGTTCTTCGTTGATTAATTTATCCGAATGTTACCAACGTAATGGGAGGAGATCGGACAGCAAAAACATGGCCGATTTCTCCTCCCTGCTTTCTTGTTGAACAATCTTTAAGAGTTGTGGTGAAGGCGGCGCGATGTCGTTGCACCGCGCGGGAATGAAGAGGACCACAGCCGGAATGGGCCGCGACGGTGGTGTGCGGCTCCGTCACGCCGCACCGGTGAAGCCGAAGGAACCGCAGCTGGAGCGGGCCGCGGCGGTGGTGCGTGGCTCCGTCGCACCACGTCGGAGAACCTGAGGGAGGCCACGGCCGGAGCGGACCACGGCGGAGGGGCGCGGCGCCATCGCACCGCGCCGGTCGAGAAAGAGTCACAGCGGTCTAGTAGGGGTGGCCGGATAACCGACCGCCGGCGATCCGGAAGGCGGGACCCCATGGGTCCTGCAGCGGCTCAATCGGCCGGCCATAATGGCTGGCCATTTTCCAGAAAAAACAGGGGTTGAAACCCCGGCCAGCGCATAGGGCAGACCCCTTAGGGTCTGCCGTTTCGGAGACAAGGGGGAGGTGCCCCCCTTTGCGCCCCGCTGGGCCGGGCCGGGCCGCGCCGGTCTGTGCCCAAATGCTCTGGACCCAGACCCGAGTCGGGTTGACCCGGTTCGGGCCTACCCAGGGGGTATCGGGCTGGTTCGGGCCGGGCCCAAACCCCCTAATTTCATACAAGGTTTGTTCAAATGCTCATATCTTGGGCTACAGACCTCTAATCTACACACTGTCAGTTGAGTTGGGATCCTTGGATCTAGGTGGTCGTTTCGTTATATTACACTCAAGCTTTAGGTAAAGTTTGGGTATGGCCGTCTTGGTTCGAACCCGAAACCAATCGGGCCCTTGGAGTGGAAACGCTTATAACTTAACAACTAGAAGTTCGAATGACGTGTCGTCGATCACGTTTAATTCCTCTTAGTGAGATGGTTATTTTGGCTTACTCCGCTTGAGGTTTGGACATAGTTGGAGTACGGTCGGGTTGGTTTTAACTTAAAAACCAATCGGGCCCCTAGGACAAAAAAGCCAATAACTCTCATACTGGGTGTCTGATTGACGCGCCGTCTATCGCGTTGAGTTCCTATTGTCGAGATGGAACTTTGTGATACATCAACTCTGGAATTCCTGACATTTTATGTATCGACCCTCTTGGCTTGTGGTGCGGACCCTCCCGGAATCGAGCGTGATGTGTGCGGGAACCCTAGAGCTGGCTGCGACTGCGACGACGATGGCAACTGTACTTGGATCCTACGTGGGTTCGGCAGCGAGGATGACTGTACTTGGATCCTATGTGGGTTTCGCAGTGAGGATGACTGTACTTGGATCCTATGTGGGTTCGTTAGTGATGGTTACTGTACTTGGATCCTACGTGGGTTTTACAGTGATGACATCTGTACTTGGATCCTACGTGGGTTCGATAGAGGAGATGATTCAGAGGCTACATCTAATCATCTCCACCCCTCTTCGTGAGTAGTATACCTTTGTGAGATGAGTCTTTACTTTCAATCATTATCTTCGATATGATTGACTTGCTTTCCTGTGTGGATTGGGTTTTGTTTTTCCTGTGTGGATTGGGTTGTACTTTCCTGTGTGGACTGGGTTGAACTTGGTCTTGGAAGTTGGAGTCGAACTGGAATTGATGACTTAGGTATACATAAGGGAATATACCTAAGTAGATTTGGTTGATACTTCATTTTTGTATCTTTCCTTTTTGGTTTATCCTTTTTGGATTCTGGGAGGCCTTTAGGGGTCTCGGGGTCCCTACTGAGTATCATATACTCACCCCTGCACGGGCTATGCCCGCACTACTTTGTGTTGGTTTCAGACGACAGACAGCGCTGATCGTGGTTGAGACTTGTGGAGCGGGACGGTACCCGGAGGTGGACTATCAGGCGGGACGTACATGGTGTGGAAGGTAGGATTCGAGGATCAGAGGATATCATCTATACCCACCCTTCAGTTGAGGTTTCTGGAGGATGACTTGGTGGTTGCTGCATTACTTTTCAGCTATTGTACATTCTTTTCTTGGTTTTACTGTACTTTCAGTTGAGTTTGTATACTGGCCCATTTACTTTCCAGCAGTTACTTTTGTACTCAGTTTACTTATGGTTTACATTATCTTGTGTACTCTGTGGTGTTTGTTTTCTTATATAAATGCAATGCCTTCCCTTTTATCGGGATTTACGTCTTTGGTGCTAGTCGCCAGCCCCTGGCCTATGGAAGGCGGGCTTGGGGTAGTCACGGCACGGGCCACAAGGATGGGTCGTGACATGGACTATAAGGATTTCAAGACTCTCTTCATCTAGTAGTTTTTTCCAGAGTTAATGATGATGGTGAAGTATCTAGAGTTACTCTTTTTGAAATAAGGAGAGCACTTGGTGTTAGCGTACACAAATCGGTTTGCTAAATTAATTTATTTTTCACCAGAGCTTGTAAAGAATGACCAGCTAAAATCTCAGAAGTGCCTGTAGGGTTTTCAATCGGATATCAGATTTTAGGTATTTATGATGAATCTTTATACCTATGTGGAGACAATGGAAAGCTCTATGATGGAATAAATTAATATGAAAGGTAAGGTTATATATTTTTTCCCTTATCTTCCACCTATTGGAAGCTTCAGTGGAACACTCGGGAAAAAGAGAAAGTTGCAGGATTATTGCAGGAGTGGTGGAGGTGGTTCATAGTATCATGCCTCTTTGGAACCTCTATTTTTAGCAAGTGGTGTGCCTCTTAGTTTCTATCAATTCTTCAAGGTCATACACAAATGGAATTCTTGTCCTTCACCTATAAAGATGTGCAACAGTTGTGGACATTATAGTCATCTATATCATTTTTTTAGGCTATGTCTACTCCTCGATATGGTTAGGGATCAAAAGATCCAAAGGATTCTATGGTATAATAAGATTCTTGAAAGACTATAGGGATCCATCCATATGCCTCAGGATTGAAGCACCTTTATACAATAGATGAGTTTCTGGTAGAGGTAGATACGGTTCTAGTGATAGTGAGAGGTACCGTCCTTATTACATCTTTAGTAGAATTTTATTTATTTAATATTGGTGCATCCCACTCATTTATATTTGGTCGTTTTTTATATGTATAACATTATAATGGAACTCATTTACTTTTTTATGGAGTTAGAGACACCTACTGGGAAGAGGAAAGAGTAGAGGTTTCAGTGTACTTGTTGTGTGTTATCAATAACTGATGTGGAGTTAGTTTGGGTTTTTTGGTTCTTGATCTAGATCTATTTAATGTTATCATCAGGATAGATTTTCTTGTTTCTCATCATGATAATGTTTATTTTTATCATCAGTGTTTCTTGTTTCTTTCAGTTGATGGGAGCTTGTGGGTGTTCTAGGGAGAGTGGGATGTGAGGTCCAGTAGCGTAGGACCTTCCCACCTAGAGCTCAGGAAACTGTTTTCTATTATTTTAGTTTTTCTTGAAGATGTTTCTTATGTTTTTTATCTTCCAACCATTGTTTGGGGTTTTCTTGACTTTTTCCCATATGATTTCTCTAGGATTTCTCTAGAGATGGAGGTAGATTTTACAATTGACCCAGTGTTAGGGATGCATCTGATATCGATACCTTTTGATCATATTGAACCAGTAGAGCTGAAATAGATCAAGATTTAGTTGGATGACCTAATAGAAAAGGTTTTTGTTCACCCTTGTGTTTTACCTTAGGAATACATAGTGCAATTTTCCAAGAAGTTAGATGGTTCACTCCGATTGTGTGTGGAATATCATAAATTGAACTCGGTAATAGTTAAGAATAAGTATCCTTTACCCCATGTGGATGATTTATTTGATCAGTTAAAGGGTGAAAATTGGTTTTCAAATATTTTTCTTTGGTCGGGTTATCATTTTCTCATAGTTTGAGAGTTTGATATATTGAAGACATCTTTCAAGAGAAAGTATATCCATTACAAATATCTTGTGAAATAGTTTGGTCTGACTAATGCTTCTAATGTTTTTATGGATTTGATGAATCAAATATTCCATTATTATCTTGAAACTTTTTTGGTTTTTTTTATCGATGATATTTTGGTTTATTCAAGATCCAAGCATGAGAATGAGAACTATCTGAGTTTGGTTTTGGAAATTCTGAGGATTCACCATTTGTATGGAAATATTTATAAATGCATATTATGGATTCAAGAATCAAAATTATTGGGTTGTATGATTTATGATCATGGATTATCGGTTGATCTTGATATGGTAAAGGTTTTTTGGTCATGGGAAGATCCATAGAAAGTATTTGATATTTGGAGCTTCCTTGGTCTTGTTGGATACTACTGACGGTTTGTTAAGGATTTCTCAAAGTTAAAATCACCTTTTACTACTATTACTAGGGAGGGGATGAAATTCACATGGGATGAGAAGTGTCAATCTTATTTTGATTATATGAAAATACTGGTGACATTATCTTCTATTTTGATCTTAATTGATCCCAGTAATGGATATCAGTTTTCTATGATTTTTTTGGTGTCGGTTTGGGTTGTGTGCTCATGCAAATGATCATTTGGTAGCTTATAGATCTTTTTATCTTTGATTTCATGAGAATAATTACCCCACTCATGTTCTAGATCTTTCCACAGGTATGCATGCACTTAATTATTTGTGACATTATATTTTTGTGTAAAGGTTCATAGTCTTTTCTGACCATAATAGTCTGATCTATATCTTCTCTTAAAAAGACTTTAATCTTATATAAAGGTGTAATGTTGAATACCTTTAGACATTAGACTTTGATATCACTTATACCCTAGGGAAGGGGAATTTCATTGTAGATGCTATTAGTAGTAAAGTGCCATCACAAGCTATTCAGGAATCAAAGTAAGAGTAAAACCATATGGGTATTTTTTTCAATTTCATCTGGATACTCAGGAGGATGTTCCATGTATGGTTCTAGGTAATGTTTAGTTATCATCATCTCTTCTTGAGTCTATTATGAAGATTAAACATTAGGATGATGCGTTCAGAGGAATTTTAGAGACCCTATATGGTGGGGAGACCATTTTGGGTTAGTCTCTCTCTTGAGATGGTATTATTAATTTTGGGGATCGGTTTTTCATCCCAACATCTATGAGGATCTCAGTTTTGTTTGATTTTCATAGTTCTCCTAGGGTTATTCATCTAGGAACTACCAAAATTTATTATTATATGAGGAAACAGTTGTGATTTCTAGGTATGAAGCATGACATTTCTGATTATGTGTCCCGTTGTTACACCTTCCAACAAATAAAGGTTGATCATTTTAAACCTTATGGGTTACTTTAGCCACTTCTGGTGCTGGTTTGGAAATAGGATGAGGTATCCCTGGATTTTTTTTTGTATTTCCATGGAATCCCCAAGGGAGGAATTATATATGGTTGGTTATTGATCGGTTGACAATGTTAGGTCATTCTATTCCAATCAAAGACACTGTAAATGTTAAAGATCTGGGTAAGCTGTATGTGTAGGAAATTTTAAGGTTACATGGGGTTCCTTTTTCCATTGTTTTAGGCAGGGATCCTAGGTTCACTTCAATATTCTAGAGGAGTCTCTAGGAGGTGATGGGGAATCAGGTCATATTGAGTATAGTTTATCGTCCATATATACATGGTTAGGTGAAGCATGCCATTCAGATTCTAGAGGATATTTTATGTGCTTGTGTCTTGGATGTTGGTTGAACATGGGATAGTTATCTAGGACTGGTTGGGTTTTCTTATAAAAATATTTATGAGTCATCAATCAAAATGGATCCATTTGAAACTTTTTATATCATCCCATTTAGATCACCACTTTATTGGGAAGAGGTGGTAAAAGATTATTTGGTGGGACTGAGCTTGGTTCAGAAGATGTTTGGGAGGATTCAGGATATACACTAACATTAGGTTATAGTGCAGAGTCAATAAAAATATTATGTGGATCAACATCATCATCCTTTGGATTCTTCCATAGGTGACTGGGTTTTCTTGAAATATTCTCCTTGGATGGGTTTTCGTCAACTTGAAAAATAGGGATAGTTGTCTTTGATATATGTGGGACCATTTGAGGTCACTGAGCATCTTGGGAAAGTTTCTTATCAGTTATAATTGTTGAATCAGTTAATGGTAATTCATGATTCTTTCCACATATCATTGCTCGGGAAATATCATACTGATTCCTCTCATATTTTGAGTTGGGAAGAGATTAAGTTGGAACAAGATGTTTTCATTATTGAGAATCCAGTTGAGATCATTGACTCTCAAGTGAAAGTCTTGTGTGGGAAATTAATTTTGTTGGTCAGAGTGTTGTGGCAGCACAGATCAAATTTTCATGAGACTTGGGAACATGATCCATTAATGAGGAGGCAGTGGCCTTAACTTTATACCAAAAATCATTCTTCCACATGACTTCTCATGGAAATAAAGTCTTATGGTGGGGAGTTTGTAACATTTTGTTACCCACTTTTAGGTAATTCCCTTATCTTTACTTATTTTCCACTTCAATTGGGTGTTTCTTAGGACATTTAAGGATGGATAGAATTTGTTGGGGAAAATAACCTAAAGTTTTTGTATTTATGTTTTTTTGAATTAATGAGTCTATGTATGTGTTAAATTTTTTGGTGGGTTCTTCCCAAATTCAGAGGAAATCCATATGTTGGGGGGGGGGGGGTTGTGTAAGAATATATAGTTTTTTGCAGTTTTTATGGAAAATATATGTCATGTAATGGGAGTAAATAATGTGTAAGTTATGTAAGGAATATTCCATGAACTTGGTACATATCATGAATAGATTACATGGTGTGTACTTTTTACACATCATGTGATGTTAAAAGGTTGGTTTTTAATAAAAAGGTGATAATTTTTTTATGATATCTAAGTCCTAAGGATTATAGGATGTGTAAGGGATTACATGTAATGAAAATGTTGTGGTGTTTTTATTTAGGTTTCTACCATCCTGATGTTTTCATTAATTCATCCATCTATCCTTTGGCTCTCAATATAGATCTCTTCTCTGGTAATTTTGGGATTCTTTTCTCAGTTCAGATTGATTCATTTGGTGATTGATCATCATCATGGTTGGTTTGAATCTCTCTGGGTGAGTAGGCCTTTCTTATTATTTGTTTCTTTGATTGCTGTAGTGATGTTTTTTAGTGTTATCAGATCTATTGAATTGTGGTGATTTTTCTTCTTGTTTCCTTCAATATTCTTTATGTGATCTTGTTTTGAGGGTTGTTTCCTTTATTGGTTAAGGTGAGGTGGGTGGGTGTTCTTGATGATTGTGTTGATTCTTCATCTCCACTGATCCTTTTCATAAATTGAATCAATTATAAGATGTGTACATTGGTTATAGGGACTCCATTTTCGTTTTTTAATCCTTTCTTATGGTGGTTTCTATTATGGGCATGTGCAACCCAAGTTTTGAGGTAGGTGATTCCATCTATAGCCTATTTTTTTGTACTGCATTGCTCCTATTTTTGATAAATTGTTTTATTAAATGATATGGAATGATATTATTGATGGGATTTTTTTTACAGAACTGGATTTTTATAAAATATGGTTTTCCCCTAGTTTGGGTAAATTAAAAGGGTTTTCAAAGCATTTAGAAATTGTTTTTTGAAATAGTTATCAAATAATGAAATGATGAAATGGTTTGATGAAATGATTTGGAAAATAGAGCACATGGGAATACTTGGGTACTTAGGTGGAAGGTATAGTAATATGTATCATCCAATGTTAGGGGATTTTCTCATGGGGATTTCATATGATCCCTAGGACCATTATTCTAGGAACTTGTTAGACCTGTTTTGAGGTTGACTTGTTAGGGAATTCCTATGCTCTCTAGACTCAATTAATGTGTCTATTTTCTTGATGTGTATGTGGTTTTCTATGTTAGGTATGAGTGTCTCAACTATCTTGACCTAGTGGGATCTCTGGCGTGATATTACCTATGCGTTTTTTGTTGGTTTGTACAATTTAGTTGTACTTACATGGATTTGATATGATATGTGATGCATGATTTGTTTTGATATGATATATCTGTCATGATATATGGATATGAAATGATTTGAAACTGATTTACCTACTTTATTAGAAAATGTGTAAAAAGAGCAAATGAAACTATTTTATATGCTTTTGATATAAAAAGATGTTAAATTTTTATCATTCCTTATTTCATTAAAGTTGAGAATGCTTGGATTATTGTTTAAAGACTTGATATGGAACACCTTTGTGAGGCCCTACTGAGAATTTTAGCTCACACCCTGTGTACCCCTTGGGTGGTGCATAGACTTGGTTATGTATTTCAATGAAAGTAAAGGCAAGGAACCATTATAAGTTAGCTATGTTTTCTATTAGTTGAGATAGGTATCTAGTAGTGATATAGTGGGAGTTTTCCCATGTTATCACATGTATTAGATCATTTTATTTTCTAGTTTTAGTAGTCCTTTATGGTTGGACTTGTACTTGGAGGTTGTTTTTACTCTTTGGTTATTTGGTTTCTACAATTTATTTTTTGTTATGGAATATATTTATCTTTTATATTGTTTTATCTATTATATATGTGTTCCATGTCGTTACTTCAGGTTGGGTGAAATCATTCCCTCTTTTTTTGATTCCTGGGTATTATTCGCCAGCATGTGGGAATTGGTAATTCCCTTCAGGTATGTAGTGTATCAAGTCGAGTACCAGTTCGTGAGGGTAAGAGTTGTCATCATGGAGTAGTAATTATGATGGGTGACCTTCTAGTAAGTTTCTCAAGGTGTTTTTGAGTGGGGGAAACACACTAAAAACATGTGTTGGCATATGGAGATAGTCATTAGTCTAATAAGAAACCCCATTGATTAATAGTTTGTGGTGTATATGGAAGGAAACCGAGGTATTACAAGAGACCCATGGGGTAGGATGATTAGGTTTATGACCCAAAAAAGGCTGAGTCATAACAAATTTCATTAGATCCAATACCCATCTAAAAGTGTACTGACATTGGATGGTTTTGGTGTGTGGGGTCCACAATGGGGATGTTGTGCTTTAAAAGGGTGGAGAGTATAACACCCCAATAAAATTAAGACTTAAATGGATAAATGTTACTTCCCATGTTAACAAGATGCACCTTTCTTTTAGGGAGCCTACCTAATTAGAACTCCATAGTTATGTGTGCTTGGCTTGTAGTAGTGACTAGGATGAGTGACATTCTTTGAAGTTTCCTGGGGTGTGTCTGAGTGGGGACAAAACACGATGAAAGAACATGTTTTGGCCTATGGGTACACTCATTAGTATGATAATAGACCCCAATGAGTAATATCATGTGGTGTATTGGGAAGGAAACTAAGGTATTACATTATAATCTTGGGGTTACATGAATAGGTTCATGGCCCAAGGTAGGATGGGTCATGACACCCTCAAAAAATCTTATCCATGAATAAACTCCACACTTAGATTGATAATCATCATGAAAATGTTCAAGAAATGGGAAGGGAAGGGTATCAGCTATGGGATCATCCTAAAAGGGATTTTTTATGGCTTATAAGGGATACATATGTATGGGTGGATCAGTGGTTCAAAAGGGATAAATATCTCAAAAAAATTCCTCATAGTGTAACTTTAAAGATTCCTATCACTTTGATAGAAAAACATGTAAAGTTATAGAAGACAAAACATGGTCAAGATTCCCTCAAAAAAATAAAAATAAGAGATGATGAAAAAATGGTCCATAATCCCCATGGGTATGAAAATAAAATGTTGGATAGTTCAACTGGGCATGAGTTAATATATGTGTCTCAGAAATATACAAGTTTCCAGAAAACATTTTTAATTGATGGAATAATAGTAGTAGTCATCTAATTCATGAAATCAGGGATCAAAGAATTCCAAACATGAATCATGTTCTTAGACTACCCAAGGATACAAGTTTTATCCCCCTGACTATGTTATCATAGAAATGAATATGTTTTTACGTGGGTTGAACAATGATAGAAATGTTGGGGGTTGGTTTTTTTTCATTTTTTTCTTTTTTTATAAGTTTTTTTGTTATTTTACATTGTTTTTTTGGAATAATAAAATATAACATAAAATAAAACACTTCCCTTAGTAATTGAATATAGACATGGGAAGGTTGAATGTATCTGATGAAGCTACAAAAATGATTTACCTAGAAAATCTATACATGGACAGCACTTACCCACATCATATCAAAGAGATAACACTAAAATAAAATTAACATGTGGATGGTGAAAATATTTATGATGAATTCAAATCCACTATGGTGCCAAGAGAAAAATAGATTGGTTAAAATTCATGCTATTTTATTATATAAAAACTAGATTAATTGAAACTAAATGTAGTGAATGAAAAACAAAAAAATGATGGGTTGTATCCCATTAATCACTAATTTTACTTCGTATTCATCTAGACATTGATGATACTCCACCAATATTGAACAGAAATGTATACCATGCATTTTCTTATTTTTTGGTAGATGTGTGGATTACATTCATTGGAAATGAAATTATCCTACAAGCTAAAAAATATCATAATGTAAACTTGTCTTAAAAATGGATGGGTGTAATTAAATGAAAATATCCATGCTCATAAGGTAATTAATTAACCTCTTCTAAAGAAAAACTCACCAAATAATTGAATTTTTTCAAACAGAATCATCCTGAATATCAAGAATATTACCTTTTATAATTTTCACAAGATAAGAAATTCTCTTACAATACTCTTTTATTAGTTGGATTACATACATTATATCCTTGAATACAGTATATGGGTTGACGATGTATCCCAATTTGTTTTCACTACCAACCACAAGCATAAGGAAATCCAATGGTTTCCAACTCAATTATTTCTCAATATTTTTATTGATTTCACCAAGTTCAAGATTATTTCTAGCATCTATGGGTATTTCAAGTGAAGAATTTTTAACCTCAATGCATAGAGTAGTTGGGGTTGGCTCAATTGGAGGAGATGACTCCATTGTGTCAAGAATGACATATTTTTCAAAAGTTCTTTTTTTTACTTCACTCGTTATATTTTCCTACTAGTGCATGTGTCACCATAAACTCAGGATCCTCCAGGAAATCTCATTCTTTAATTATTTCTAGAAAATTATGAGTGTTCTACACCATAATCACTGACTACTTTTCTGAATCTTGAAATGTTTCAGATGTATCCACATAGGAAAAGGTTTCAGACTCGCAAATATTCTTAGAAAGCGGTGATTCAATGTCATTTGAAGGGGTGTTCTCTTACATGTGGAAATCCATGGTGTATTGATTCAATTATAACTTGATCGTAGTAAACAAGGGCCTCAGATCAATTTACTATTCATCCTTAAAATGAGTAATTTTATATACATCAAAGGCATTTGTTCTCACTTTGGGATGGAAGGTTCGTGAAATCATAGAATAAGGAAAAAATCACATTTTTTTAGGGACCGTTATATTCAAAAAGGTTTAAGGCTAAGCTCTCATATTTTTCAAATGTGATTATATTGGAAGAATAAAATTGTGATAGAGAGTGTTCATCAATGGTATGATAAAAAAAGGATCAATCAAATTAGTCTCATACTCAAAATCAGATAATGAATATTGTCCAAATAGAACCTCTACTACACTTTCCTTGAAATAAATACTCTGAATTGGATCATGAAGTAGAAATGGGGTGACTTGTTGGACAAGATGAGTTAGTTTTTTTCTAGATTTTTCATTTTATTTTATATATCTTTCATTTGAATTTATAAATATTTCATTAAAAAATAAACTTTTCATTATGTTTATCTTGATGCTCAAACATCCTATTTTTCACAGTGATAGAAGAATGAAACATGTGCTCAATTATTGAATCATTTGTTTCACATGAATTATCAAGTTCTAAATTTTTAGGAATGTTTTGACATTAAAATGATTAAAATATGTAAAAGTACTTGTATCACAACATGGTGGAGCATTATCATATGGATCAGGACATGTTCCTAAATAAAAATTATAATAATTAAATGGATTACCTGGAGATCTCATGTGTGGTGAATAACCATACTTCGTACCATGAGTTGTAGATGTGTAGGGAGGGTGTTGATTTTATATGTATGGTATTGACCACTCCATTCATAACTTATGGGTGTATTAAAATTCCCAGCAATTAAAAATTCCCAAAGTGGTAAACTAAACTATTATTTGGGTTTTTTATTACTATTTTTAACTGAAATCACTCTTTTTAAGGATATAATAATGCTATTATTCTCCTTGGAAAAATGCTATAAATTTGACACACATGTCGCAATGCTTGTCAATTTTAAAATTTATTAACCTACAAACTATTTTAGAAGCAGTGAGCATAGTCAAACCACAGAGAGAATGTGAATAGAAACTAAGAATATCCTCTAAAAATAATTTATATGAATAGAAGTTATTTAATGTGATTAACAATTAAAAATTATAACAAGTAAAAAACTATTTAAAAATAATTAATTAAATTAACTAAAATTATTTATGTGAACTAAATTAATTTATGGAAGAAATAAATAGAGATGAAAGTGTCAGAGTTGTGACATCCTTTCAAGTATATGCAATACTAATTATTTAATTTCCTTATTTTGAATATTTATATATTCAATTATCACTAATTCCAAATTTAATCAGAATATTATCATATCTATTTCTATAATGTTAGACAGTATTCTAATGTTTACACAAATCATCCATCATTTCATTCTCTGATTTGATGAATATTGTGTGTGTCATTGTAGCACTTAATCACTTGGTAAAATAACACAACCCATTCCTCACAAATTCAAAGTATCTTTTTGCATCGGGTTCAGTCACTTGAGATCACTGATTAAGTATCACTCATGAAATTTTGAAGGAGAATACACATAAAATAATAATTTTTCAATTAATATATTTATTTCTTACGAATTATCTCATGTGCGATTTATGATACTATCACGCGCGTGATCGTCTTCCGAAAAAATAAATTCTCTGATAATCTCCTTTCCATGATTTCTTATTAGGTATCACATGAACAGGAACCAGATTAGGTGTGTAGAGCCCAAATAAAAATTATTTCAAAAGAAAATACAATTAATTAAAAAAAAATCCAATTAAAAATAATAATTCAAAAGGAAATAAAATATGGAAACAATCTAGAGGCATGCATACACAGTCATGTTCATCATAACTCTGAAACAATGGAATTTATCCCAACATCACAACAACACAAAACATAAAATAATAAATAGAAGGTATCATTATGCTCATGTCATCATAATTTTCATCTCAAGTTATCATCGATGATCGAAAAATAAAAACCATCACACCATCGATCACTGAAATGTCAAAAACAATATTGGCTTCATGTTCAACCTCATTGTACAGCATTGATCTCCGGAAGAAAAGTGAATCTATCTTGTGTGTAACATGAAAATCACCAAAAATGGCACACCTACTGAAACTGAATGTGCATGGTGAAGCTGCAGACACTATAGGGGTAGCTTTCATGTGTGGAGGAGGTGGACTCACCTAGTTCTATGCAGCAGAGGAAGGGGTCGACACCATAGGATTTTGGTGTTGTAGTATGAATGTCACCCTGATGATGTATGGATTCCACGGACTAGGGATAGAGGAGGTTGGTTTGTAGTGTTGAAGGAGGCGAGTTCATCATTGCTTGATATGTAGGAGGTGCATAGGCAGCCAAGCGTGGTGATTTTGTGCATGAGGAGGGAAGAGGAATGCCTTCTTAGAGTGAGTTCTGTAGGAGGGGGTCACTGTTAGAGGTATCTTGATCCACCAGTGGTGTGATCGACCTTCAGAGGATGAGAGTAGAAATGTGGGGTCATACAGTCGGGAGGGATGAACTTGGTGTTGCTAATAGTGTAGGATGGTGATGGAGGTATGCAGCAGCTAGGCTTGGCAGTTGCTAGCTCATAGTGTAAGGAGAGGAGATGGAGGAGGTCACCACCTCCCTTCCTCGGGTTTGTTTTTTTTCCTACCCTCTCTATTATGTGATCTTCCAAAAATAAAAACAAAAAAAAAATCAAATTTTCAAAAAATAATTAACTAAATCTTAAATGTTAAAACAATAATAAAAATAATAAAAAAATATTAGAATGATAATAATAATACTAATAAAATTAGAATTATATAAATATATAGTATACTAATTATATAAATTAATATATTTAAATGATAAATCCATATAGAAATATATAATTAGGTAATTAAATATAATATAATTAATAATTAGATAAAATTATTATCTATATACCTAATAAAAATTACAGCGTTAAATATTAATCAAATATAATAATAATAGTAAACTAATAATATTAATACTACTATTATTAAAACTACTAATTTTCAAAATGATATACAACAATATAAAATACTAATATAGAAAATTAATAAAAATATTAATATTAATTTTAAAATAATAAAATAAAAATATACTATTATTAATGAATCTACTATTATAAATAATATAGTGTGAAATAATACATGTTTATAATATATAAAATTCATAAAAATGAATAAATATACTAAATTTCTAAAATTAATATAAAAATAAATAAAAATAATAAAAATAATAAAAACAACACAAAACAAAGAAATTATGAAAAATCAAAAAAACACTAAAAATGTTAAACTAATAAAATAAATGATGTCACAAAAATATAAAAAAATAGTGAAATCTAGGTGCCGAAACATTGTAATGGGTTCACTTTTTGGGTTTTTCCTTTGTTCATTAGACTTTGATGCATGGGATCTAGGGACTTGAGTGTGCACAAGTCTTTTATTGAGATTGAGGTATAAGTGACCTAGCTTGCCTAACCTTATGTTATCCTTGGAGTGTTTTCCTTTTTGTGTTTTATTTTTTCTACTTGGTTTGATATGATATGATATATGATTTCACTGATGTAAATGGTTTATGTAATTTATTCTTTGAAATTATTTTACCTAATTTTGTTAATGATTTTGAAAAGTGAAACTATTTACCATGATTTTGATATAAAATTATTTAACTACTTATCATGCCTTTTTTTCTTTGGATTTGAGCATACTGGGATTATTATAAATAGACTCGATATAGAACACTTAGGGGGGATCCTGTTAAACCTTTTTATCTCACACCCAACACACTTCCTTGGGTGTGTTTAGACTTTGTTTAATTTGATTTAGGAAAGGGTAAGGCTCTACAGTGATGTGGTGAGGCTTTTTTCAGTTGGGTATGCGTATCTAGTGGTGAGATAGTGTTATATGGCCCACATATCACATGGAGTATCTTTTTGAAGTTTTGGGTTGTTCTTTTGGTTATTTTGTGGACATATACTTGAGTTTTTGCCTGGATACTTTTGGTTGTTTTTCTAATGTTGTAACTATTTATTATGTTATATTTCATTTATGGTTATTCTTTCTACATGTATATATTCTGTGTATCTTATCTTGGGTTGGGAAAATCATTCCCTTTTATTATTGTTCAATTCCAATGTTTTAATTTCCAACCCATGGGGATCGATAATTCCTTTCAGGTCTTATCAATATCTGTTCAAAGCCTAAATGGATAGGTCTCCTAGGTTGGGTCATGGAATTGTAACTGATCGAGAATTCAGAAGGTCTAATTCATGATGAAGTAACAAATTAAAAAAATTAAAAGTTATGGTATTATCACCTTGGTAACATTTTTGTGAAATGTTTACAAACCATTTTTAGAAACCCTTGTCCCAATTACCCTATTTACAGTGCCATTGAGGCCTTGAATGGAAAATCTAGGTGGCTAAAGTGTGAGTCTGATTGATATTTTTGATTCTATTAAGGATTATTATTTTTCTTAAGATTAAAATTTAAATTTTAGTATTTGAGTATGATTTCATAGAAATTGTTTTGGTGAGGTTTACATCTCAATAGAGGTCTTAGGGGTTTGGGGTTCCTATTAAGGAGAGTTAATGATATTTTACAACTACAAGTGTGGCTAGGTACCCAGTAGGTTCTTGATGGGTTTTCTTAGTAGGGGTGTTTTATAATTTTCACTTTAATTACCTGTTTCTTCTCATATTATACACCCTCAACATTAATCACTTCCATCCACATAGGATACCCTTATATAACCTCTCTTGACCTCCCCTTCTTCCCCCTTCTTACCTCTAGTTTCAAGGTGTTTACATGGGATTTTTATAAAGACCCTGACTCTAGTATCCTAGAGACAGTGGTTACTTTATTAAATTTTTACTATATACAAGTAATCACATCCCAAGGGACCATATATTTTTGTAGTCTTGAAGAACCAACTACAAACATGATTCCCATATTACATTATAAATATAAAATACCTAGCATAAAAGCATTATTTTATCCTTAATTTTATTCATAATACCCTTTTTCATATCCTAGGGAAAACAAAACAAATAAAAGTGTGAGATCAAATTATTAGTAAGGGAATGTGTACAACAGAAGCTAATAAGGAATGAATAATATGGAAAAAATAAATTATGGTCAAATATTTCCATATAAATAATCACATCAACTAGAAACTCATCTGTGGATATCATAACAAATAAAATAATCACATGGACATCAATAATCAATTTCATAATGATGGAATGGATAGAGGTGTACATCTAAAACTTACCTTTGATTCCTTGGCCAATACCATTTAAAAACACCATTGAGTCCCTGTTCCAAGACACATGAAAATAAATGGGTAAGGCCTCAACCAAAATCCAATCTATTTTGTCTCATGATACCTACTTATGCATCTAGGATCTATTGTGGGCCCCTATCATCACTTACTAAGTACAATTCATTCCTTATATGAATAAATAATACAATTTAATAAAAATGCATTAAAATTCAATAAATACCAGTATTAAAAGAACTAGCATGAATAATATCAATAATTTCCCCAATCAAGATGGTCATAAGCCATCCAAAGAAATATTTTGTATATTATCTTGACCTAGGGTCCACTTAACCTGAGCCCCAATCCAATGGGTCACATGGCCTCAGGAATTCTTCCCTATACACTATAGAAAGTCAACTAGCAGTGAGGGTGTAAAGGTAGTTTAGTGGAGAGACTATACCCACTTATTAGAATGTCACATCGAATACAATCAATAATAAACAATAGTAGAATAATAGATAAACATACAGAACAAGTAAATTTTGGATGTGTAAATAAACAATTAGAATAGATAAATCATTAGAAGAATATAAATAGAACAGAATAGCTGATAATAAAATCCAAAATCCTCTAAGGAGGAATCAATACACGATGCATGTCATGTTAATCATAAAATGGGAATAGGGGAACAAGCAAGAAAAAATGCTATACAATAGTACAAAAAGAAAAAAAAGTTGTTCCACTAACATCTTGAGTGAATGTTTGGTCCTCTACTCTAAGATCTAACTATAGTTAATAATATCAAAAACCTATAGAAGGGGACTTTCTGTTATCAATACCTCTAGAAATATGATCTACTTGGGTACTAAAGGTATCCCGAATAGGGTGTGATATAAAAATATTAGTAGACCACCACCAAAGGTGTCTACATATAATCCAAGTAGTTCTCATAACTAAATAGTGTATAGGTATAATAGAACAAGTAAAGTAATCTTGAATAAATAAATAACTATTCCACTAAGGTCCTGAAAGGACACATGATGGCTCTACCTGCTTCGGATCATTATCAGAAGGAGTGTCTAGACATATGCTATATATATATATATATATAATCCACATATATGTACCAAGTATGTGCAGACATAAGTGGTCATATACTTGGAATACTAGTGCTGGCTGGACTGGGGCGTAACTCATACATCCATGACCTATAAAATGAGCCTAATAGCTCATGAAATAGGGTACATTCTCCACATCACAATAAGACTGTGAGACATCATGAATGAAAATCAGGGTGGTTATTGAGCCATCATTTAATCACTCTAAGAAAGGAACATGGAACGTAAAGCCCAACGTCATACTAGTGTCAATGGCGTAAGACATCATGCTCAACACCTAATGTAAGAGAGCATGATACTATCATGATTAATGGTACTTTTCCATCATATCATAGCCTCTATAAAGAAATATTATGCTTATAACTGGCATGGGAAATTACATACCATCCATCACTTTTATCTAACCCATATATATATATATATATATATAAGCAATGCATAATCATATTTAAACATATAACATGAGGAAAAACATCTCATGTCAGGTTTACAAATCCCATTTATATAATAACAAAGAATATCCATGGTCACAATGTCACACATGAGGAAATAAATCTCATTTTATCCTTTAGTCAAGTTCAATTCCATTCATGACATTGTAATTCATTATAATCATGATTAAAGGCATGGTCCTACCAAACAACATAAACCATTTTATTCAATTAAACCAACTGATTCATTTGGTTCAAGGAAAATAATACCATATTGTATAATCCCTTAAACATTTATTAATTCCATTTAATTCAATTAAGGAATAACATTCATCATGCCTATTTGATTCCATTTAATTCCATAAATCATGGCAATTTCATTTATAAGCCTCAAAAGAACCTAAAAGGGGAAATAGTCAAATACAGCCATTTTCTACTTGGGTAATTCCAACCATAAGTGGGAAAACCACCTAATAAGTTCCTTGGGGTACATTTATTACTCATATATCAAAGTAAATTTCATTTAAAACTATGTCAGGAGTTAATTGGGTGTTCTGAGGATTTAAGAAATTTGGACCAAATGGCCAATTCAACATGGAACACCCAAGGGGTGGCCATATATGGTATGTGTAACCTCTATACTATCAAACAATAATCAAAAGGGATGTAATATTGTACAATGGTCAATTTAACATGAAGAAGTCATAAATGGGATGATTGGAAAAGGTTGTTGTGTGGCATAACATCATAGCTATGAGGTGACAAAACTCAAAGGGAAAATGACATGGTCATATACCTCAAGACCATAGACAATTCCTCACTTGATATCGAACTCATATTTAAAGAAGGTTGGAAGAGATATGAGAAATAGTCCAATTACCTAAAAATAGGGCATATAATTTAGAACCTAAATAAAACAATGGATTCAAAGGAAAACTGAGATACAATTTAAGAGACTAGGGGAGCATACCTCAAGGGTTCCAATTCCTTCAATAGATTGAGAAATGGACACCAAAGAAAGGAGTTTCTTCAAAACATATCTTGAAGTGTTCTTGAGCTCAAGAGAGGATGAGAACCAAGGTTGGATACTAGAGGGAGAATAATAAAAAGGAAATAAGGTTTTAACTTAAGTGAGGGGAAATTTGGTCATTTCACCTTAAAATATCAAGTCCCATGGTTTGGATACATGGTTTTTCCAAACCGTGTGTAAACTATTCTCATTTCACTATTATTTAAGGGCACACTGCATGGTTAGGTACATGGTTTGACTAACCATGCACAAACCGTACAAAATGGATATATCCAAAACCTGCAACCAATCGTATGGTTGTGAGCCTTGGGTCACAAGGTTGCAGACAAACCATTTGGCCCAGTCCCTTCTTCCCATTTTGAAGCTTCAAACTCCAAATGAGCCCTGGATGCATCCAAGAACTATTTGGCCTGATTAGACATCAACTTTAGAGTTGTTTAATGAATTAAAATCGAAAAACTAACGATCCATAGCTTCATTGAAAATATGGTTCATTACAAACTCTCCACCATAAAGAAACTCATCCCCATGTTATCCTTCTTAGGGTAAAGAAGTATCGTCTAATAATTTTTTTGGCCACTAAGCTTATATATCCACTTCCCATTCTCAGGTCTCATCCTATACTCATCTATGCTACCATAGCACTTGTACCAAAGGAACTGACCTAGATCTAAGTGTATTTAGAATTAAATAAACTATACACACTAGATACTCCTCAAAGGAATCATCTACATCCAATTTGACCTCATTAGGTGGAAAGACTTGTGTTAGGTGTGGATAGTTTCTATGAAGTTGAGATATATGAAAACATCATGCATAGACTGATATCTTTGAGGAATTTCCAATTAGTAAGCTAATGGTCTAATCCATTTCACTACCTATAAGGGTCCAACAAACATCAGGGAGAGTATAACCTACTTCCAAATAAATCTATTTCCTATCATGGGTGAGGATTGTAAGAAAACCCAGTCTCCAACCCCAAACTCGAGAGGTCACTAATTTCTGTTGGCATAAAATAGTTTTTTGGACTGAGCTATCAACATGTGCTTTTTGATCAAATGGACTTGATCTACATTATCATGTACAAGATAATGACCAAGCATAGATGCCTCCCCTACTTCTAGCCAGCATAGAGGTGAGTGGAAAGTCTTACCATATAAGGATTCATAAGGATCCATCTTGATGGAATCCTGAAAACTTATAAGAAAACTTGATGAGGAGAATGTGATTCTCCAAAGAACTGCCAATGTCAAGGAAACATGCATAGAGAATGTACTCTAGCACCCATGTTGTACGCTCTGTATTTCCATTGGTATGTGGGTGATAGGTCGTGCCCAGAAGCACCTTTATTCCCAAGACCTTTTGCAACCCCTGCCAGAACCATGATGTGAAACGAGTGTCGCTTTTAGAAATGATAGAAAAGGAGCTCTATGAATACATACAACCTCTATGACATATATCCTTACTATATAATCTACCAATAAGGTATCTCACATAGGTAGGAAGTGTGGGACCTTCATCAAATGATACACGACAATGCATATAGTATCACTTCCATGAGATGATCTTGGTAGACCAGTCATGAAATCCATTGAAACATCATCCCATTTCCACTCAGGAATGGACAAAAACAGTAAAATCCTTACTGATTGCTAATGTTCAGCCTTCACTTAGTGACAGGTGAAACACCGAGTGATGAAAATGGAAATCTCATATTTCATACCAGGCCACCAATACTAGCACCATAGATCTTGATACATTTTGGTGACACCAGGGAAAACTTCCAATGTCGAGGTGTTAAATTCCAGCATCATCTCCTCCCTGATATCTACTAGTACCCACACATGCCCATGGAACAATAAGGTATCATCCTCATCCATGGTCCAACATAAATATGTATCATCATCTTAAATGTTTTCCCTTAGGACAAGGCCTTATGGATCAAATAATTGTCTCATTAGTACTCATTCTAGATGAGTAGAGGTAACTTCTATAGCGACCTGGACTTTTCTTACATTACTATTACATCATTTTAAATATAAAAAACATAATAGTAATACACATAGATGATCCAAAGGTTTAGTGTATTGGAAAAACTAGGACCATACATAACAATTACAACATCAAGCATAAACATTTATTTAATTCCTTCTTCTCTATCTTTTTATTGGCACTTGACCTCTCCTTAGTACATGTAGTCACCTAAGGATATACATAAAAAGGGGATGAACTAAAAGCCTATTAAGAGGGTAGATAAGAGAAATATATAATTGAGTTATCATAATCATAACATAGGAAACATATCATGAACATGATAGGAATCATTCATAAAATATTTAAAATGTGGAAATGCATAAAAATGAAACATCATGTCTTAGTGGTTAGCTACCACACATTATTGTGAACAAATCTATCATCTTTTTCACACATCATTTTAGTTAAACTTATTAGATTCATAACTTTACCTAATTAATTTGAGTGTTGTATAATTCCAAGCACACCCGTCACATTCAAACATTCATATTGCGCTATATAATTCTGGGCGCACCTGTCACATCATAACATTATCATTTATCATGCATGCCACAATGAAAAAATATGAAAAATGAACATAACTAACCCATGGAAAGTAATGGGTTTCAACTCATAAAAACACATTCATAAACATTGGGTTCCCAAAAGAAGTAGGGAATAACATACATGTTACAAGAACTCTCAACCTTGAATGAGAAGTAAAAGGTGTGTTCTTAAAAGAAGAGTTATTTTAGAAAACATTTAGTTTGACATAAAATATAGTGTATGACATTAATATCCCCGAAAAGGAAATACAATGATGAAAAAATTATTTTTAAAGAGTAACCATATCAAAAAAAAGTGAAATAGGGAGAACCTGAACGATGAAAGTTGGGTTCGAGGATTTCCCCTTACCTTGTATCTGAATGATTTCTTCTATTTAATGTCCTATATAACCACATTAAGTTAATTAATTTATAATTCCAGAACCTTGTATGCATGAATATGGTTAATTATGGTTTCATTAAGTTATTTTATGGGCCTTTGAATGAGTTATAGAGTTTAAAAAACATGGTTCAGGAATGTTCGTTTTTATGGTTTTCTTGAGTGGTTCACTTGTATTCATAAATGAAAGTTTGTGTAGAACATGGATAAACATAAAGAACAAACATATCATGTTATTAATTATATTCCAGAAGTTTAAATGATATTATAATAAATTATATTATATACCATGTGGATTAATAATTATATAAGAATTAAATGATGATTGCTTGAGTTAATTTGGGTGGTTTTTTGACCACAACGAATTTATTTTGATTAATCATTTAGTAATATGTACATAAATTAGTTCCAGAACTTTAAATAGGAAATAATACATATAAAATATTCTAGTTCAACAATAAAAATGGTTTCATGACCAGATATGAAGGTAGAAATGAAAAATAAAACATGTCGTTCTTGAAGGTGATAGATTAACACTTCACGAAAAAATTTATTTTATAAAATAAAAGGAAGAGGAGAAGAGGTTTGGATGGTTTAATATCCCATTAGTATCATAACATTACACTATATGTATGATAATAGAGTTACCATACCATGTGGATAAAGATAGGTGGGGAGAGAATAAGAAAAGAACTTGAAATTGAAAAGAAATTAAACGAAAGAGGAAGAGAAATTACCTCTTGAATCCTCCTCTTGAGATCCCCCTTAAGGGATCTAGGCTTGGTCTTTTGATGAGACCATAAGATCTTAGACATGGGGGAGGGGCTAGGGAAGATTTTTGGGTAGATTTTAGATAATGCTTGAATATTGGGAGGTGTGAGGAAATGAGGGTGTGAAGGGTGGTATTTATAGTGGAGGGGAGAGGGTTTCCTTAATATTTAATTCATTAGTTTATTAATTTCCTATAAGACAAGAAATAGTGAGTATTCCATGACCAATAATAGTAAATAGGGCATGTGAGTTTGATATTTGGGTTCTTACATCACTTGTGATGTCAGGAATAGTGGGTATAAATTATAATGTATTTATATGGTAAATTAATGTATTTTACTATTCACCAAAAATTCAAGTATTTTAGAAAAATAAAAAAATCACCATAACCATTTTTTGACATGTAGAATCCAAAAATAAAGTCCATCATTCAAAAATAATTTTATAAATATTATTATTTTAATATTTAATTAAAATCATAATTTATTATAAAAAACCAGTTATAAAACATTCATTTAGTTATTCTAAAATATTGGTATATCATACTTTCAACTTGAATATTATTTATAAATGATCATAGGTAAGGTTACTATTCAATAGGGTATATCGCTCTTCATAAGGGTATGTTACTATTCATAAGGGTAGGTTACTATTCCCAAAAAATTATGTTTTTATTATTGGACTCCAAATAACTTACTAATTTTAACCTTGTATGTGATATTTTCGAATTTTCAAACATAGAAGTGACAAACTTATGTTTAAAGGTCACTTAGAACTTAGCAGTTCATTATGTTGTGTTTTCATGTGATTTTATGACATATTTATAAGAAAGTAATTTCCATTTATAAAACATTGGGTCATTACAACTGTTAAAGCTAAGAGGATAGTCTAACCATGGTCCTCCTGAACTTCAACATGAATCTCTAAGAATAAGTCTATAAGCATCCATTCACCACTGGATTCTTGAACCGAATTTTCCTGAGTCTTTCAACTCAGATCATCGGCTAATGAATTGCCTTTACCCGGAATTTAGGCAAGCTTGAAATCAAACAACTATAGGTACTCAACCCACCCACATTGCCTGAGATTTATATTCCACTGTATAAAAATGTACTTGAGGATTTTGTGATATATGAATACCACAAAATTATCTCCAAGTAAATAGTGTCTCCAATAACGTAAGAAATGAACTAAAGTAGCAAGATCTAGGCCATGTGTTGGGTAATTAATCTCTCGATGCCTTAATTGATGAAACTCGTACACAATTACTCAGTCGTCCCCCATTAGAACATATCCAAGCTCGATAAATGACGTGTCATAGTATACAGTAGATCTTCTATTTGGCTCTAGAAGAATATGTATCGGGCCTAAAGTCAAATGACTCTTCAACTCCTGAAAGGCCGCTTCACAAGCTTCTAACCATAAAAATTTCACACCCTTCTTTGTCAAGCCCATAAGAAGCACTACAAATTATGAGAAATCATGGATGAAGTGTCTGTAATATTCAGATAGTCCCAAGAAACTATGAATGTCAAATATGTTCTTGGGACACTCCCAAGAAAATACATCTCTCACTTTCTCTACGTCTACTGAAACTCCTGACTCATAGATGATGTGACCCAAGGGGTGGTCATTTTTTATCCAAAAGTGGAATTTACTGAGCTTAGTATAGATATGATGCTCTCATAGGGTATTCAACACGATCTCAAGATGGGTTTCATGGTCATGTGTGGAGAATAAATACACTAAGATATTTTCAATAAATACTACCACAAATGAATCCATATATAGTTGAAAAAACTGATTCATAAGACCCACGAATATTGTAGGGGTGTTCGTGAGTCCGAATGGCATAAACAAGTACTCATACAGACCATACTTACTCTTTAAATCTATGATAGGCATTTCTAAAGTTCTAACATAATCCGGATGATATCCTGACCTCAAATATAAATTTGAAAATGCTTTCGCTCCTCATATGTGATCAAAGAGGTCATCTATTCTAGGAATTGGATACTAGTTCTTAATAGTGAGATGATTCAAATGATGTTAATCTTCACAGATCTTGAGGGTACCATCCTCCTTCTTAGTAAAAAGGATTGTTGAACCCCAAGGAGAAGTACCTGGGCATATGAAACCTTTATCCTTTAGATCCTCCAATTGATTCTTGAGCTCCATTATCTCCTTAGTTTCCATCCTATAAGTAGGAATGGTCACTGGTGCTACTCTTGGTATTAGATCAATAGTAAGATCTACCTATCACACTAGAGGTAGACCATAGAATTTGTTAGGAAATACATCCATGAAACAAAACACTATAGGAGGGAAAATTGAAGGTCTTAATCCATGGTCATCTAAGAAAATACTAGAAATATGAGCTATCACACTACATATCCCATGCTACTCAGGTCTAGATCTAGTCTCATTGGCATTCCATTCACCCTTATTCACATTCCTAACACTCTTTGGTGATGTAAATGTCACCCTATAATGATATCATTAATTAAAGGCTCAATAGGGAACTAATCGGTCTATACCAATGATTACATCAAAGCCTATCATGTGAAGGACATAAAGATTCCACGCAGAAAGGTAACCACCAATATCAAGAGGAAAATTTCTACAATGATGAATGCCCTATGAACAGATACCTAATGAGGTGTCTAGAATCATAATTCCATGAAAGTGTTTGATCGCAAGGACCAGAATCATAGTGATTTCCTCAAATATAAAGGAGTGAGATATTACTATTTCAAATAAAGTAGACACTAAAGTATAGGCTAATAGAATAGTATCACATATAGTAGAAGGTGTGTTGATTTTCTCCTCCATCATAGGTTGTAATACATGTAAATGGAATGTAACATGGCCTTGAGTCACTACCTAACTTCCCTGAGAAAGCATTATATTTTGGCACTGAGAATCATAAGTCTTGTTACCTCTTCCTCGACCACCACCACATCCAGATTGGCTGATGGTATTCCAACTGCCTGCTTTTTGTGATCTTACTGGCCTAATCCCTAACTGAGGAGTAAGTGTAGATCCCTACTCACTAGGCACTAGAGGGAAAATCATGTAGAAGCACTACATATTTTTCATCCTACCCTAACCTATGTACTTGACTGGATCCCATGGTCACTGAGGTTTTGTGTGCCCTAGCTTACCGTACTGATGATAGATAATAAAACTATCTACATGAGGAGCCTAACTGCTACTACCTCTGTGAGTAGCCTCAAAACACCTATTTCACCCAAAATAGGATGTATTGATAGATCTCAGTGCTGAACAACCCTAACTCACACTTTCATATTCCCTCAAGTTAAACTCTATAATAAAGTCTTGGTTGAAAATTTTAGAAATTGTCATCAATCAGAATACATTGACCTATGACTTCCTGGCATAAACCATCCCATCCTCAAATCTCCTGGTAGTCATAATATCATCACCTTCTAGAGAATGAGAAAACCGATATAGATCTATGAAACAAGTAGAATAATTCATGACACACATGCTCCCCTCTTGTACATTCATGAATTCTCTAGATCCATCATCCCTCAAAATCTGAGGAAATAAATAATCATAGAAGATCATCTATAAATCTTCCCAAACCATATCCCTATACTGATTTTCCTAGGTGATAACACCCCACCACCACTTGGCTGAATCACGTAGTATATAAACTACTATCTTGACCATCCACTCAAAAGTGATCTCCAGATGTTTGAATATATAAAGTATTTATTCAATAGAATACTCTTGAATATGAGGTCTGTCATCCCTCAAAAATGTGGGAGGATGCTGCTACTGAAACTCTCAAATAAACTCTGCCATATTTGGGGTGGGTCAAAAAATGACTTTCATATTCAAAATTACATGTAATAAACCATCTCATAATTGGTATTTGGTGCCCATATCTGGTATAGGAAGAGGTTCCACATGTGGAATTGCAAGAATAATCATTGATGGTTCAAGACCCACCACCTCAGGAGCATGTTCATCACCAACTTCAGGGAACACGACTAGAGTACATTGTGGTCGTATAATGCTATAATTCTAAACACATGCCTCAAAAGATAATTTAATTAATTTAGAAGATTGTGTTTAAGAAACTAGTATGGGAGAAAAGACTTCCAATAATAACTTTCACACCTCTCTACCTACTTCAAAAGTCGGGTATAGACAATAGAAAGAGAGAAAATCAAGTCACCATAACATAAAAGATACCCCCTACCCACTACTAAGTCCAGGTTTGGGTCTAAGTGTTTTTTTATATGTATAGGATAACCAACTTCACTTTATATTCTATATTCTTTTTAAATTTTTTCATGTTCAATTGTGTAAATTACTTAAAATGGTTGAATTAAATAGTATACCACTTTCAATTCATAAGGTAACTTACTCCTTATGAATAAAAATATGATATATACTCAACTCACACCATAACATGTTCCATCCCATGTGATTAATGGTATATGGCTTAACATTCTATAATTTAATGATTCAGGTGTCTACTTTAACCTATTCAAGAAAACATTGTTAGGCTATGAAAGGCACTTTAAGTATCAATTATGTTTTCCAATCCTATTAAGAAGTTTTAGCACAATTCAATATATATTCAAGGCACTAATAACATGATACAGAAAAATAAACACTAAAAATAGACATGGAATAGAAAAATGCATGGTATATTAGTCCTATTGTGCCTTATAATGATGTATGTATCAATACCCCTTTCCCTCATATCCTTAGTGTAACATCCCATTACCAATCTGACAGTTATGCCTTTAAAATTGTTGTATTTTTTCCTTTTCATTGACTGGGTAGGGTTTAGAATGGATTAGTAGGATACCTATAATGTTTAAGTTAGATATTTCTTTCAATATCACCTTTAATCGGCCTTTTTTGTAGGCTGTCAAAGGGTTACACGTCATGTAACTAGGTTACATGACGTGTAATGGTCATCGGGAACATACTATGTAAGGTTTACACCATGACAGTTACATATCATAAAGGGAATTTACACATCATGAGTTATTTAATGAATGGTTTTTCAATTTAAATCGAATAATTTTTTAGTGGTTTTGAATATTAAATATTTCATGTCGTTTAATGGGATAACACGTCATGTAATATCCTGAATTCATTTTTTAGATAGGTAGTGTGGCTGAGATTATCTTTTCTCCTCCACTCAAGTTTCATTTCCCTCAACCCAAATCCTTCCTCAGGTGATCTTGAAGCTCTCCAACCCTTTTAGATCCTTTCTTTTGACATTCAATCATCATTTCACTTGTGGTGTGATTCCCGGGTAAGCGTTCTCATTTGTTCTTCATCTTTATCTCTTTATCCACCTTTGGGATTTCAATAGATCATCCTGAATTTTATGGATCTATCCATCATTATATTGGATCTCATTTCTAGGTTGAGTTTCTAGGTCTTCTACACCTTCTTTCTCATTGATAGGTGTTTTTGTGAGTGTTGAGTTTTGGGAAAAGGTATGTGATTCTATCTCATTTATCCAAATTGATTAAAATTCAAATTGCTTGATTTACTTCAACTATTGATTTAAATTCAATTTAACAAACTTTCTTTCAATTGATTCAATAAAAAAAATCCAATTCTACTGAATTGGGTTATTTGAAATGGGTTTGGATTGAGAATTTGGAAAACCTACAATTCCATTGGATTGGGGTGTGTTTATGGAAATTGGTTGATTTAAATTGTTTAATTTAAATTAGATTTTTTATGGAAATGATTTCAATTAAACTGTTGAATTTAATCATGTAAATGAATTGTGAAATTTATGGAATGGGTTTTTAATGGATTTCAAACTTGTGAAATTGGATTGAAATTTTTTTATAGAAACCTAGTGGTTTTATCTTGTTAAAGAGGCATGTTTTTTTATTAAAACCAATTTTGGTTTTAAATGAAAAATTAGCAATGAAATGGAAGAATGGGATTTAATATTATTTAATAGGTCTTAAAATAAATTTCCCATAATATATTGTGAAAAGAAAAATGAAAGCCTTAGGTAGTTGGTGAGTTATTTGGACACACTCTATGCTATTACAACATTCTAAAACATATATACACTGCATCACATCCCTGATGGGATGGTGATGAGTTTCCTTTGGATAGTGTTAGGGATAATTGTGTATAAACATATTGGTGAGATCAATTAGAGAGTGTGGAGTCCTATAGTCAGAATACTATCGTACCTATTGGGTAGAGGACCATGTTGCTCACTTGTAATTTATATTTGAGATATAAAAGTATGCCAAAGTTGTAAATCTTCTTTAGATGCCTTATGAATTTATATAAATTTTTTATTTAATCAATATTTTTAGAAATATTTAATCACTTGAAAAGAGTTTTCTTAATGTATTTTCCATCATTTGAATTGTATAGCATGATTTGTTTAAATATTATTCAAAATTCTAAACATGTATATCTTTAAAATTAAAAGCATTCATTTGGTAAATATTTTATTAGAAACCATTATGGAATATATGGTGAGACCCTACTTGGTTTTTTAGCTCACACCCTACCTGTGCCTTCGGGTGTTTTTTGATTATGTTATTCTAGGTTCGAGAAGGGGGAAAGGGTCACTTGGAGGTGGATCTAGCTATTGGAATTTGGACCTGTTGAGTTGTTTCCATAGGTACTTTGGGTGTTTTCCTCTATTTTGGTACTTGGTTTTTAGTACTTTGGGATTGTTTATTCTTTGTTGAATTCTGGTAAATTACTCCCAGTATAGTTTCTTTTGTTATACATACTTACTTGTTTCTTTTTCTTCCTCAATGTTTGTGGAAAACTGTTACCTCTTTTAGTTTGTATGATTCTATGTGTTATTCTCCAACCAAGGGGGATTGGGAACACAGTTCAAGCTATATTATGTTTTGATCGATTATCGGTTTACCAGGGTACTCAGGATGGTTCGTGACACTTGGTCCAAGGATAAAATAAATCCTCAATCAGAACAATAATAATAACCACGACATAGTGTGTGAGTCACCCAATGGTGAAATGATATCAAAAGTAATAGGAAAAATTAGAACAACAATTATAATTTAGAAAAATTGGCCTTTACCCTGAACATGGGTTCGCGACACCCAAGCATGGCTTATGAAAAAGTTCCAAGCATTCCTAATCTACAATATATTATCTCCAAATTATAAAGCAAGAAAGGAACCAAGATCTGATACCACTTTGTAATGTCCTGACTAAGGGTCCACTTAACCTGTACTTTGAGCTAGTGGCTCACATGGTCTCATGTGCACCTCCTCATATTCTAGGGGATGCCGACTAGTAGTGAGGGTGTAAATATAGTATGGTGGGGAGACAATAGGCACTTATCATAATGGAATGGGTGATATAATCAATTATAAACAATAGCATAATCGTATATAAACAGATAGAACAAGTAAACTATGGAACCATAAATAAATATTTAGAATATATAAAAAAGTAGAAGAATATAAATAAAACTGAACAACTGATAATAATATAAAAAATACTCTAAGGAAGTATAAATACATGATGCATTTCATTATAATAATAAAAGGCGAACAGAGGAATAAGAATACAAAATTTCTATACAAAAGTAAAAAAAAAAAGAACAAAAGATGTTCTACTAGAATCTTGCTTGAATGCTTGATTATATGCTCCTAAGTTCCAACTATAGGTAATCATATCAACAACTTGTATAAGGGAACTTTCCATTATCAATTACTATAGACATATGATCTTATCGGGTACCAAAGGCATCCTGAGTAAGGTGTGAGATAAAAATCTCAGCAATCCACCACCAACGGTGTCTACATGTAATAAAAAAATTTCTCATAACTAAATATTGTGCAGGTATAATAGAATAAGTAAACTAATACTGAATAAATAAATAACCATTCCACTCGGGTCCCTAAAGGACACATGATGGATCTACCTGCTTCATCTCATTACCAGAAAGAGTGTATGAACATATACCATATATATATAGTAATAGTATATATATAGTATAATATATATATATATATATATCATCCACCTATATGAACCAAGTACCTGCAGAATTCAGGGGCCATATACCTAGAATACTAGTGTGGGATGGACTGGGGCATAACTCAGACATCCATGACCAGTCTAATGAGCCTAACATCTCATTCAATAGGGAACATTACTAATATCCCAATAAGAGTGTGAGACTTCATGCATGACACTCAGGGTTGTGAGTGAGTCATCATGTCATCACTCTAAGAAAGGAGTGTGATGCATCAATCCTAGCATCCTACTAGTGTCAATAGTGTGAGACGTCATGCTCAACACCTGATGTAAGGGATCATGATACAATCATGCTCAATGGTCCCTTACCATCGTATCATAGCCTCTATAAAGGCATATTACAATTATAACGGTTAGGTCCACAAGGTTGAATACCCTGAGAGGGGGGTAAATCAGGGTATGACAAATTTAAAATTAACATATGTTCTGATCTTGTTTCACTATTAAGCAAAACACTCTTCTCTCTCTTTCCTGTTGCACAAAGTAAATAGAAAGTAAAACATGCACATGACACAGCAATTTTACTTGGTTCACCGCAAAGGGCTACGTCCAAGGAGCATACTCCGACAAGTTGTCGGTCGTAACAAATTCCACTAAACTTCACTAGCTGTGGATTACAAGATTTGGGCTAGATAACTTCTATGCCCAGGCTCACTGCCTTTACAAAGTTTAAGGTCAGCTCACTTCTTTCCCAAGGATCACTCCCTGTTTCTCTCTCTTTGGCTCACTACTGATGGAGAGGACCACCTTCTTCCTCTTCCTTTGCTCACTGCTCTGGAAAGGATCCACTCACAGTTTATAGACCTATAGGTCTCTTTATTTGCATGAAGGAATGCATCTTCCTCTGTAAGTAGATTCTCTGTTGAAGCCCAATTTTCACCCGTAGATGAATCTCTCTTTGCACCAAAGGTATCGGGAAAACTTCCAGCTTCCACGTAGCCTGAAAATCACTACTGGAAATAAACCTTACTTGGCGCGCAAGTCAATCTCGGTGCACAAGTATCGGCGCCCAAGTCACAACGGACACGCAAGTCCACCTCAGACACTTGCGTGACATAATATTCCCCAACTCCAAACTTGTGTGACTCTCTTCCTTTTACACCCAAACCAATATTGGCGTGCAACTGCCAACCGGTGCGCAACTTCAACCACTAGCGTGCAACTTCACTTGCGGGACCCACACACCACTTGCACGACTACCACACCTGCGCGACGGGAGCTCTAATTTCTCAAAGTGTTGAACTCCGGTAAATAATGAAGAGGGTTGTTCCAGTATTTATAAGCAAATTGACCACCCTGCGCGACGGCGCGCAAGTCACCTGTACGACCCAGTCTCAGCGCGCAAGTCTTCTGTCCTCCTAGACACTTGCACAACAAACTCCCAAACTTGCGTGAACCTATTTCCTTTGCTATATTTTGATCTTATGATCTTGAAAAACATATGGCGCTCAAGTTTCCTATACTCCAAGTCCTTGGCGCGCAAGTCCCTTTGCCAAAAACACTTTTCTTTATTTGTCTATTTTCAGGCCCAAAAATTTGGCAAACACCGGAAAACGGCTCCACCTTGTATCTGTTCTTCTTGTACCGACTCCAGATCGTCCATTCCATTATCAAAGTTATTGAATCAAACATGGATCATTGACCACAGCTCTTGAACTCAACATTCTACCATGAAACCCCCTTTGTCAACAAATTTTTATGCCATCATTTTCATTGTCAACAATCACAACACAGATGTTCACTTTGTCAACAAACACAATCACCTCAAAAATACTTCAATGATGCCTTGAGAGATTATTTCACAACAATATCCCCCTTTGGGTTTGTTGAAAACTCTTCCATAAAAATATGCATCATTAATTCTTTAGCCACCATTCGTCTTTTGTGATTTTGATAGCGATCAAGGATTTACTCAACACATACCCTAAGCCCACATGAGCAATGATCAGTGTGAGAAACAAAAGTAAATGAAAAGTTCATCAATGAATCACTTCATCTCTGACTCCCACTATTGACACCAAACTGATACCAATTTGTACTAAACTGATACCAATTTTTGAAGGACTTGTTGGAAGACCAATGTTTGGTTTGGAAATATTCTTACCACTCTCCAACACCACTCGTATGCTTTTATCACGATCCACAGCTGTCGTGATATCCATTCTTTGATCGATCACTTCTAGCATCGTCTGATTTTATACGCTCCCTGGTTAGCTTCAAAACCTCTTTATCCCTATTTCTTGTGTTGTCCAAGCTAAGCCTTGGCTAATCATGTTCAACTAGCTTCAACTCCCCCTATCTGGCTGCTCCACTTGTGAGCTTCTCCCCATATCATTCATGATTTATCAAATCTCCACATTGTATACCCCTTGAACAATCACTATTTTCTCCCCCTTTGTCAACGAACCCAAAGGTCACTCCTTTGTAGGCTGTAACAGAGTAGAGAACACATATCATCACATTTGGTAAAAACACATCATACCTTGGGGAGAGGGGGGAGGTTCCACAACCACACTATTTCAAGTGCTGGGAATCGACTGAACTCCTAGAGCCAGTCGATGCCTCTCAAAATCTTCCTTGGGTAAGGCCTTTGTCAGAATGTCTGCAACCTGTAACTCTGTAGGCACATACTCCAACTTTATGATTCCATGCTCAACCTTATCCTTGATAAAATGATACTTTATCTCAATGTGCTTTGTCCTTGAGTGATGGATGAGATTTTTGCTGAGATTTATAGCACTTGATTTATCACACTGGATTCCGATCGGAGACATCACTTCAACTCCCATATCTTCAAGCTGTTGCTTCAACCACAATAACTGTGTGCATTCTTGAGTGGCCGCAATATACTCAGCTTCCGCGGTGCTCAACGAAATGCAATATTTCTTCTTGCTTAGCCAAGAAATACACAATCCACTAAGATAGAATGCACCACATGATGTTGATTTTCTATCATCTGTTGAACCGGCCTAGTCTGCATCAGTATATCCCAATAACTCTGTCTGAGATTTTTCAGTATATGTCAAGCCGAAATCCACTATGCCCTGGATATACCAAAGTATTCTTTTCACTGCAAGCATGTGGATTTACTTGGGATTACTCTGATATCTCGTTGCTTGACATGTGGCGAAAACAATATCAGGCCTTGTTGCGGTTAATTACAACAGACTTCCAATAATTTTCCTGTATTCTGTGATATTAACTGCCTTGCCATCCTCATCTTTTTATAATTTCATCCGGGTAGCAACTGGAGTCTTCATATCCTTGGAATTATCCATTCCAAACCTTCTCAGGACCTCCTTGGCATATTTATATTGAGAAATGAATGTTCCATTCCTTTCTTGTGTCACCTGTAGACCAGGGAAAAACGTTAGCTCTCCAATCATTGACATTTCAAACTCATTTTTCATGAATTCAGAAAACTGTCTGCATTGAGCTTCATCTGATCCGCCAAATATTATTTCATCGACATAAACCAACACCATCATCCTTTGATTACTTTCATTGCTGAAATAAAGATTGTAATCAACTCCCCCACGCTGAAAACCAAGCTTCTTTAAGTACTGATCAAGTCTTGAGTACCATGCCCTTGGTGCTTGTTTCAGCCCATACAATGCCTTCTTCAGTCTGCAAACTTTTTTCTCATCCTAATGAATGAGAAAACCATTTGGCTGCTCAATATACACCTCCTCTTCTAGAACTTCATTTAAGAGTGCAGATTTCACATCCATCTGGATTACTTTGAACTTTCTTTGCACTGCTATGGCCAAAAATAATCTGATTGTCTCTAGACTTACAATTGGTGCAAATGTCTCATCAACATCTATTCCCTCTATCTGGGAGTATCCCTTGCACACTAGTCGTGCTTTGTTCTGAATCACTGTGTCATCTTCATTCATCTTTTTGTGATAGACCCATTTAGTCCTGATGACATTCTTATCTGCTGGCCTCGAAACAATCTCCCATGTCTGGTTCTTCTCAATCTGATCAAGCTCTTCATTCATAACCTCAACCCAGTTTTCATCTTCAGCTGCATCGAAAAAAAAAATTTGGCTCCACTTGAGACAAAAATGATGTTTGTTGTAATGATTTCATTCTTTGAGTCTGAACTGGAGCTGTCTGATCACCAATGATATTCTGCCTATCAATTTCAGCTCGACTCTTTGGCTTCCTTGCAGACACAGACTTGACACTTTATTGTTCATCATTAGTATCTTCTTCTGAGTCAGCCTTTGCCACTTCTGCTCCCCCTGTGTTGCTTACCTCATCATCTCTTTCATCCAGGAACTGTTCACTGGATCGTTGAGTATTCTGTTCATTCTCAACTATTGTGACATCATTTCTCTCAACAATTTTTCACAGCCTCTTGTTGAAGCATTTATATGCTTTGATTTTCCCTGAGTAGACAAGTAATATCCCCTCATATCCTCGTGCCTCAAACTTCCTGTGATTTTCTTTGTTGAGAATGAAAAACTTACTTCCAAAGATTCGAAATTATTTCAATGTTGGCTTCTTTCCGTACCACAGTTCATATGGAGTCTTCCCTTACTTCAGACACAATAGAGACCTGTTTGAAACATAGACCGATGTCAAAACTACTTCCTTCCAAAATTTCTCTGGTAGGTCCTTATCAATAAGAATTGTTCTGGACATGTTGTTGATGATCCGATTTCTCCTTTAAACCACTCCATTATGTTGGAGAGTTCTCACTAATGAAACTTGATGTCTTATCCCGTGTTTCTCGAGATAGTTTTCAACTTGAGTGTTTGTGAATTCTATACCGTTATCAGTACGGAACTTATGAATTCTCTGCTCAAGTATCTTTTCTGATTCCCTCCTATACTGCTTTATGCAACTGAACACCTCTGTCTTATGGGTAATAACAAATACCCAAGCCATTCTGCTATAATCATCAATGAAAAGAACATAGTACCTTTTCCCATTTATAGCTCGTGGTGAGATAGGTCCACATACATCAGCATACACCAATTCAAGAACTCTAGTTGATTTCTGTTCCTTTGGCATGTATGTCTTTCTGATGATCTTCCCTTGCTGGCAAGCATCACACGTATGAGTGTGATCACGTGATAGTTTGGGAAGGTCTCTAGCAGCATCACACTTTACTAGATCTTCCATAGATGGTTGGCATAGATGACCAAGTCGCTTATTCCACAACTGGTTTTCTTCCTCTCTGGATAAGAGGCACATATATTCTTCCCCACTTACAAGGTAGAGATTCCCTTTTGTCATTTTTCCCTGGAGAACAACTGCCCCATATTTTCCCATGACAGTACAGGTCTTCTTGGTGAACCGTATAGAATGTCCTGAGTCACACAATTGACTGACACTGAGCAAATTATGACTGAGACCTTCTACAACCATGACATCAGCACGTCTGATTTCTTTTCCCCCAAACCTATCCTTTCCTGATCAAATTATCTTCAGGCCTTCATCATTTCCAAACTTGACAACTTCTTCTTTGTCAAATTTTATGCCTGTAACCAGATCCTTGTTGCCTGTCATGTGAGACGTACAACCACTATGAAGAATCCACACACCAGAACGATCTGATGCTTTAAGGGAAATTTCAGCAACTACTACCTTCTATGTTCTCTTATTCTTGGTCAATATTTTTGTCTCCATACTTGGTATAGATTGAGACTCATGATCATTCTCAGAGTATGATGGACCAGCTTCATCTTGCAGAGCTGCAAATCTGTTCTGAACTTTTAACTCTCTTGTCGGTTTATTGATCTGCTGCTTGCGAACATTTTGATTCTGCTTTGGTACATTTCTCTAAATGGTCGAAGTGAAATACCTAGCCATGTGTCCAAATCATCTGCACCAAAAACAGTGTCCTTCAAAATATTTTCTGGAAAACCATTCTCTGTTTGGCTGCCATCTCTGTTCATGTTCCCTTCTATATCTCTTGGCTATGGAACACACATACTGTGAATGTCCCATTTTCCCACAGAAATAACACCTGATATAGGATACATTCCTTCGTGATACTTCAACACTATGATTTTCCCTTTGGGATCTCTGTATATTATGATTCTGTTTTGTGCCCAAATCATCCTTCAATTTCGGGATGGTTGCTTGTGGTCTAACTGCAATTGTCACAGATTTTTGTTCCTGATTAAGCCCTGAAATGACCTTAACATATGAGCTCAATTGATGCTTCTTCCCTTCTGAACTACTAGGCTCCTCTTTCATCTTCTCTATCTTCTGAATGGCCTGCTTTTCTGATATCACATTGGGGGTCAAGAGTTTTTCTTGATCCTTAATTTTTTGTCGCAGACTGACCACTTTTTCTTCAAGATCTTTAATACATCTGGCCTGCTCCTTTCCTGTGTTATTTAAACAATCAATTTCCTTCTTTTGTTCCTCAATTTTAAAATTATACTCATCAATATTTTCTGAGCTCTCTGGTGTTGAGGATTTTAGTATTTCAATTTCTTCTAATAGATCAGACTTTTCTTCATCCTGTTGTTTCATATAGAGTTTGGCATCATGAACCACTTTATTGGCTTTCTTCGTTTTGGATCTCCAAACGTCTATCTCCTCAAGAGCTGCTTCCAATTCGGCTTCCATATCAACTCTCCCTTCAATTTCTTCTTCTTCTTCAGCGTCAACTTCTTCCTTTTTCTGAGAACTACCAACAATCGCCACCAAGGAATTTACCCCACGGTCTCTGCAATTTTCTATTTCCTTAACCTCTTCATCCTTAGACTCATCTAAACATTAAAATTCTTGTAAAAGAAGATTCTTTTTCTTGAAGAAATTTCTCATGAATTGCTTCTTCCCTTTCACAATCGCTGAAGTCTTCTTCTTGGGAATTTCAACTTCATCATTATCATCATTGTTATCTTGAAATTTCTTGGGGCATCTTGCCACAATATGACCAACCTTTCCACATAGAAATCATGATAGTGGAAGTTTACCTTTAAACTTTCCTCTTCCTCTTTGCATATTTGAAGAAAATAATTACACCACCTCATCTATCTCTTCTTCTTCATTAGAATCTTCAATGGTGAGTTTCTTCATGGCCTTGAATGCCACCTCTTTGGATTTCCCCTTTTCCACAGTATCGTTATCATCGTTTCTCATTTCGTATGCAACAAGTGTGTTGTGCAGGTTATCCAATGTCAGTTCTTTTGGGTCTTTGTCTTCCAAAACAGAAACTTTCAGATTGAACCGAGGTGGAAGTTTTCTCAATATGCACTTCACAATTTTTTATATCTTCGATAATTTCTCCAAGACCCTGCATGTATTATACCACAGCATTTACCCTGTCAAAGAATGCATCAACAGACTCATTCAGTTTCATTCTCAGATCTTCATACTTGTTCCACAACACTTGCAGATTTGCCTCTCTCACCTTTGTATCCCCTTCATATATATTCAAAAGCTTTTCCCACAAGGCATGTGACGTTTGGATGACATCACCTCTGTATAGATGGGATTAGAGAGGTATCCCCCTAAGGCATTGATCACTTTAGAATCAGCATCCAACTCTCTATGTTCAGCTTCTGATAACGCACCACTATTAATATCAGTTGTGATACCATGCATAGCTGCTGAAAACACATCCATTCCCAAAGATCAGAAATAGTGTTGCATTCGATTCTTCCATATCTGAAAATTACATCCGTCGAAGATCGGAATCCCTTTATGATTATTGACCTCCATTGAGTGAAGAAAAACTGTCAACCTTTCTCTATGATACCAATTGTTAGGTCCACAGGGCTGAATACCTTGAGAGGGGGGGGGGGGGTGAATCAGGGTATGAAAAATTTAAAATTAACGCTCGTTTTGATCTTGTTTCTCTGTTAAGCAAAACACTCTTCTCTCTCTTTCCTATTTCACAAAGTAAATAGAAAGTAAATCATGCACAGGACACAGTAATTTTACTTGCTTCACCGCAAAGGGCTACCTCCAAGGAGCATACGCCGACAAGTTGTCGATCGTACCAAATTCCACTAAACTTCACTAGTTGTGGATTACAAGATTTGGGCTAGATCACTTCTATGCTCAGGCTCACTACCTTTACAAAGTTTAGGGTCAGCTCACTACTTTCCCAAGGATCACTCCCTGTTTCTCTCTCTCTGGCTCACTACCGGTGGAGAGGATCACCTTCTTCCTCTTCCTTTGCTCACTGCTCCGAAAAGGATCCACTCACAGTTTATAGACCTGTAGGTCTCTTCATTTTCATGAAGGAATGCATCTTCCTCTATAAGTAGATGCTCTGTTAAAGCCCAATTTTCACCCATAGATGAATCTCTCTTTTCACCGAAGGTATCGGGCAAACTTCCAGCTTCCACGCAGCCCGAAAATCACTGCTGGAAATAAACCTTACTCGGTGCACAAGTCAATCTCAGCGCACAAGTATCGGTGCGGAAGTCACAACGGGTGCGCAAGTCCACCTCAAAAACTTTTGTGACATAATCTTCCCCAACTCCAAAATTTCACAACTCTCTTCCTTTTACGCCCAAACCAATATTGGTGCGCAACTGCCAACCGGCGCGCAACTTCAACCACCGGCGTGCAACTTCACTTGCGCGACCCGCACACCACTTGCGCGACTACCACACCTGCATGACGGGAGCTTTGATTTCTCAAAGTGGTGAACTCTGGTAAAGAATGAAGAGGTTTGGTCCAGTATTTATAGGCAAATTGACCACCCTGTGCGATGGCGCGCAAGTCACCTGCGCGACCCAGTCTCGGCGCGCAAGTCTTCTGTCCTCCTAGACACTTGCGCAACCAACTCCCAAACTTGCGCGAACCTATTTTCTTTGCCATATTTTGATCTTCTGATCTTGAAAAACATATGGCACACGAGTTTCCTATACTCCAAGTCCTTGGCGCACAAGTCCCTTTGCCAAAAACACTTTTTTCTATTTGTCGATTTTCAGGCCCAAAAATTTGGCAAACACTAGAAAACGGCGCCACCTTGTATCTGTTCTTCTTGTACCGCCTCCAGATCATCCATTCCATTATCAACATTCTTGAATCAAACATGGATCATTGACCACAGATCTTGAACTCAACATTCCACCATGAAACCCCCTTTGTCAACAAATTTGTATGTCATCATTTGCATTGCCAACAATCACAACACAGATGTTCACTTTGTCAACAAACACAATCACCTCAAAAATACTTCAATGATGCCTTGAGGGATTTTTTCCCAACAATAACTGGCATGGGGAATTCCCTCCCATCCATCAATTTTATATATCCCATATATATATATATAAGCAAGGCATAATCATATTTAAACATATATCATGAGAAAAAACTCTCATGTCATGTTTACCAAGACCATTTATATAATAATTAGGCATATTTAGGGTCATAATGTCACACATGAGTCAATACCACTCATATTATCCTTTAGTTAAGTTCAATTCCATTCATGAAATTTAAATTCATTATAAGCATGATTAAAGGTATGGTCTTACCATATTACATAAAACATATTCAATTAAACCAATTAATTAATTTTCTTTAAGCAATAGAAAACCATCTTGCATAATCCCTTCCACATTGATCAATTATATTTTACCAAATTAAGGAGTAACATCTATCATGCCTATGTGATTCCATTTAATTCCATAAATCATGGAAATTTCATTTATAAGGCCCAAAATCACCTAAATCGGCCAAGTCAAATAAGGCCATTGCCTACTTGGGTAATTCCAACCATAAGTGGGACAACCATCTAATAGGTTCCTTGGGTTACATTTATTACTCATATCTCATGGAAAATTTCAATTAAAAACCAAGCCAAGAGATAATTGGGTGTTCTAGGGAATTAATAAATTTGTCCAAATGGCCAATTCAACTTGGCACACCTAAGGGGTTTCTATATATGGTATTTTAAACCTCTAAACTATCAAACAAGAATCTATAGGTATGTAATAATGTGAAATGGTTAATTTAACATGAAGAAGTCAATATAAAGGGGACACTCAATAAAGGCCAAAGTGCAGAATAATGACATAGCTATGAAATGAAAAAACTCAAAGGGAAACAACATAACCACCTAAATCAAGGACATAGAAGTCACCTCACATAATATGAACCTAAAATTTAATGTACGTTGGAAGAGATCTGATAAATGGTCCAATACCCTGAAAATAGGGAATATAAGCCTGAACCTAAATATTGAAATGTATTTTAAGGAAAACTGAAATATTAGTTAAGAGACTAGGGGATCAAACCTCAAGGGATCCAATTCCTTTGGTGGATTGAGAAACAGACACCAGAGTAAAAATTTACTTCAAAACCTATATTGATGTGTTCTTGAGCTCAAAAGAGGTGGAAAACCAAGGCTAGCCATGAAGGGAGAAGAAGAAAATGGAAATAAGTTTTAACTTAAGTGGGGTCAATTTGGTCATTTCACACCAAAATAACAAGGAACAAAATTTGGATACATGGTTTGGCCAAACCATGTGTAAACCATGATCATTTCACCACTACATAGAGGAATACCATATGATTAGGTGCACAGTTTGACTAACCATGCGCAAACCGTGAAAAATGGCTCTCTTCTAAACATGAAACCAATCTCACAACCATAAGCCCTGGTTTTCAGACTTTAAAACAAACCATGTGGCCCAGTCCCTTCTTCCCATTTCAGAGATTCGATCTCTGTATGAGCCCCGAACATACCTGAGACCTCCTTAGCTTGATTATAAATCAACATTAGAGTTGTTTAAAGAATTTAAATTGATAAAATAATGAATCGCACCATAATTGAAAATATAGGTCATTACATATTGTATGGTATAAATAGAATAAATCCTCAAAATAAGATTAAATAAATCATGTTGACATAGATAAAAATACTTTAAATATATTACTCGAATATTTCTTGAGGAAAATACCCTTTTCACTTTGAAAATCATTTTCTTTAATCAAATTTTTTTCCACATATTTATGAAACCATTCTATTTGAAAATAACCTTATAAACTTATAAATTAATCTTTGAATCATTAATTGGTTGTGATGGTGTAAAATTTATTTTATGTCATATAAGTTAAAAAACATTCCTTTTACACTTTTGGTAAAAGTCAAAAAGTACCTCTTTCAGAAAAAGACAAAAAGATTCCTTTAAAAAACCTTTTTAAAAAAGTTAAAACATAGATAAAAATTTATTTAATAAATCACTATAGTAAATAAAAAATATTATTTAAAATATTTTGATAAAATATGGATTTGGAATAAAATACTCCCTCGGTGGAGACAGTCCTGAATAGTGATGAGATTGTTAAATAAACACTTACCGCTTTGAAAACTTCTGAATCATAACCCCCATGAGAGAAATGACTTAAAATGAAACTTTAAATACCATGAAGATAAAAATAATCATTATATAACATATCAAAGTTTCATTATATGCACTACAAAAAGGAAATAAGTGGTTAATATGGCATATGTTTCATAGAAGTAAGAGTGAGATGAAAAACCCTTACCTTATGATCAAATTCATTTGTATGCATATGAAACTCTAGTTTAATAAATTTATATTTATTATAAATATATTTAATAACCATAATAATATATATAATACCTTATATTATTTACTTATAATCTTTTATCACCCATTTATTAACAATTATTTATTAAAATTATTGTTCTGGGTGGTAACAACTTTGTTTTTCATGTATGTTTTGGATTAGTAGTTTCAATATGTGTACTTTTATTATGGTTCCATAATATAAATACTTTTAATAATGATTTAAATATCATATATATTCATTAAATACATATTTATCATCATCTATGAAGGTTACATATAGAAAAATGAATTATGTTGTTCATGGAGACGACACGCCTTGTGTATGCAAGAACGTTGTTTTCAGTTTTTGATAAACGGAAAGAAACATAAAAAAAATAATTAATATTTATAGAATCATTATTATATCATATTTATCATATATATTCATCAAATACATCCTTATTACAATCCAATTAAAACAGAAATGAAAAAAAATCACATTGCTTCGTGGAGGTGGTAGTCCACATGTACGCATGTGCGATGTTATTGTATTCCAACATATTGAAAGGTAAGAAGTTAGATGTGATATTATAATTTCAGGGTAATAATTATTTCATATTTATCATATATAAACATTAATATAATCATAATAACTATCTATAAAATATGGTGGTGGAAAATGTATTGTATCGCTATGTGGAGAGGGTAAGTTTTACGTACACATGAGTGACACCTTCACTTACCATTTGATGGGAAAGAGGGTGGATAATGGTGATTTGATAATAAAAATAATATTTAAGTATATTTAGGGTAATTAATTTATTATTTTTTGATAAATAAAATAGATTTATATGAGTTAAGTAATTCAAAAATATTATCAATTAAGGCAATTATGTCTCCTTTGAAATAACTCATTTAAATATCTTTTTAAGGGTCTTAGGGTTGGTATTTTAAGATGAACAGAACATATAGAACGTGAATGAGGAATTTATAAGGTATTGTTTTAGATTTTTGTTGATATATACGGCTAAATGTGGTGTACTGAAGTGAGGGAGGTGGTGCCCTTTTATAATTGAGGTGATGGGAAAATTTGGAATTTCTTAAAATATTAAATTATAATAAAGTAATTATAAATAAAAATCATGCAAAATTGCATTTATTTTAAACTAGGGTATGATATTGTTGAAATATAATCAAAAAATTAAATTTTTATAGGTTTATATGGTGTTTTAAACTTTATCTTTTGGCTTAACCCCTTAGTTAACTTATTTTAACATTAATTGTGGAAATGTATTTTTCATTCTTAAAGGGTTATAATTTTAAATACAAGGTAAATATTGAATCATAAATTGAAAATGGATGAAATTTTAGACCATATATTACCCCTTTTCATCTTACAATATTTTAATTATTTTTAAATAATTTAATAAAATTTTATTTTGATAAATTATCGTTAATGTCAATTTTGACACTATTAATTTAATTTGACTTCAAATACATCAAGACAAAGTTATATATATAAAATAATTAATTTATGCATAACAAATATTTCATATTAATCTAAAAAACTCATGTAATACTATAAATCACTCAAAATTTCAATATTTTTAATATCATTTATTTTATTTTTCTATTAATTGAATAAATGTTGTATTAGTGTTGCGAAAGAATTTAAGATAATTATATAATCAATAAAAAATAGAAATAAATTATCATCCTGAATATAATTTAATTATTCATAAAATTTATATTTATATTCATTCATAACTTGATTTTGTCTCTATGTGGACACATAATAAATATTTAAAACATAAAGAGTTACATTTTATAACTTTCATTGATTTAAATATTATATTGGTCATTTTCCAGTAAAAGGGTCAATTAAATTTATTAATCTCAAGAATAAGGTGATAATTATCGAATTACATTCATCCGATAAGAATTAAGATGAAATATTATGACCCTAACACTTATTTTTAACCAATATTAACCTGATTTACCCTTTACTAAGGTGATAAATTTTACCATGGTTACTATTTATAATGCCTAAAAATAAAAGGGAATTATTTACCTAATTTTAAATTATAGATTACAAATATTTAATCCATTTTATCAAATTCATTTTCTATTTTTGGAATAAATTCATTTTAAAAAAAATGTGAAAAATGCGATGAATAACAGTTTTTCTAGAAAATGTCTTTTATTTATAAAAACGTTTTTATACTAAATACAATCATGAAATTAGTTAAAATGAAATTAATTATATTATTCAGAATATAAGAGAACTAACTTTAGTTTGAAATAATTTTAAAACAAAATTGAACTTTTTAAATTCTTGAAATAACAATATAGTTTTCAATAAAAAGCGGTATTTTTTACTATTCACTATAAAATCAATATTTTTAGAAAAATATAAAAAAAATCACTATAAGATAATTTTGATATTATGATTTTAAAAATGATATTATTTTTATAAAATAACATTTATATAATTTTTTTAAATTAATTATAATATTTTATCACAAAATCTAATAAAAATGATTTTTGAAGAAAACGTATTTATGAAGCATAAAATAACTTTACAAAAAAATATGTACTTATTTAAAAAGAATTAATCAATGAATTTACATTGAGTAATTACTTTATATATATTTTATAATTTAGTTAAAACTAGTCATAACCACCAATCTAATGGCTCGTTTATAATGGTTATATTTAAATAATAATATTTCTCGGTTCATTTAAGCTCAGTGTTGCATGTCATATATGTAATTAAACCAAAATTTTCTTATTTTAAATTTCATCCTCAAAATTTAAACTTGTGTTCATTTATCAAGGTTTGATATATGAAAATTCCTTTATGGAAAACCCACATCAAAAAAAATGATTAATAAAAATTCCTCTTAAAAAGATGGAAAAGGAAATACGAAGGTCATCTAGAAAAACACATGTCTATGGTATCAAATAGAAGAACATTAGTGTGGAAAGAAAATATAGACATGGAAGATAAAACTAACACCCAAGGATTAATAGAGAGTAATATAAAACATGGTCATGAGAAATTTAACCATAAAAAAACCATAAATCTGTGATGGGTTAAAAGACCATTGATTTCTCAGTAAGAAAAGTAAACGGATAACATTTTTATTTCAGAGCCCTTTTCCAAAAGTCATGGGATTCTTTTACTATCTAGATAAAGCATTGGATAAAATAAAGTTATTTTATTTCTTTCTATTTCATTTAATGACCCAAAGTTTTAAATGGAAATTTCCTTCTTATAATTATGTTATATTACAACATGAAATCACAAAATAATGAACTAATAAGTTCTATGTGACCTTTAAACATAATTTTCACTTTTGTGTTTGGAATTTCAAAAGTCTAACATACACAGTTGCGATCAGTAAGTTATTTGGATTTTGATAAAAAAACTTAATTTTTGGTGAATGGTAACCTACCCTTATTAAAAGTAACATACCCTTATGAATAGTGATATACCCTAATGGATTGTAACATTACCTGTGATAGTATATAAATAAGATTAAAATGAAAGTATGAGGTACCTATATTTTATAATAAGTAAATGAATATTTTAAAACTAGTTTTTTAATAATAAATTATGATTTAAATTAAATATTAAATTAATCATATTTAAAAAATTATATTTGAAAAATGGACTTCATTTTTGGATTCTACACATTGAAAAATGGTTAGGGTGAATTTTTGATATTTTTCTGAAATAATTGAATTTTTTATGAATAGTAAATTACGGTAATTTACTGTATATATACATTATAAGATAAATATACTATTCCTAGAATCATGGATGATGTCACCACCCTTATTTCAAATTCACATGACCCATTTACTATTCTTGGTCATGGAATCATCACTATTTCTATTCTTGAGGGAAATTAATAAACTAATGATTAAAAAATTATGAAAATCCTCCTCTCCTCCACTACCCCCCCCCCTCACTCCATCTTCTCTTCACTCCTCTCAAGACTTGTGCCATTCCAATATTCTACCAATATCTATCCCCAAGATCCTACCCCACGTCCAAAGTCCCCTAGTCTCTTCAAAATAACCAAACCTCTCCCATTAAGAGGTTCTCAAAGGAGGTAGACTCAAGAGGTAAATTCCTTTTTCCAGTTCTTTCATTTCTATTATGTTCTTTTATTTTCTTGTTTCTTTCCTCACCTTTATTCACCCAAATGGTATGATAAATCCATTAGAATAAATTTAATGGTATTCTATTATGTTAATGGGATAATTATTTTTCTTCTCTCCTTTCCCCAACTTTTATTTGAGAGAAATGAAAGCATCGTTTGAGATGTGTTAATTTAGCACATTCAAGGACAAGGGTTTATAAGTTTCTATTATCATCTTTAATTTGGTAATGAAACCTTTTTTATTATGGTATTAGAATATTTTTATATATCATAGTTAAGGTTCTGTAATCTTTTTGTAAAAATAGTATTAATTTATAAAGAAAAACATGTTCATTGTAATCAAACCCATCGATTACCCAAAACGGTTATCACTAAGGTTTTATATAATAATTCATCTTCACTCCTAAAAACCGAATGAATTTTTATAACCATGTAATCTCCTTTATTTTCACTAATATCATAAAACTTCAATTCTGGACAACCAATTTCATCTTACTTGTTTATCGAAACATGAATATAAGTGAACCGATCATTAAAATCAAGTTAACAAATGGACCCGAATAATGAAATTAAACCTCATAACTAATCAAAATGGTCATGAATAATCTTAAAAGGGGTTATAATAAATAATTTAAATATATAATAGGTTCTTTAATTATTAATTAATGAACCTAATTTTTTTATTCTGGTAATTAAGTTCAAGCAAAGATCACCATCGGACTTAAGGTAAGGTATCCTCTCCCTTTCACTCTTAATCAAGATAACCTCTTTGCTATTTAATTTTATGTGTAATACCTAATGATGGTGTAGAATTAATCACCTCCCCCATAATTCCCTCATGATTTATATGTTATGATAAAACCCTTTTCTCTCTCATCAAACCCTCTTAGGTACACCTGACACCATGCTGATAAACCGTAATGAATTCTACTCGAACCTTCTTTATTCTTTTGGGTTACCTTATATTTCTTTATATCAAAATGGAGTTATCTTATATGTTTATGTAATTATTCTAAATTATATTTAGTTTTACAAAATTCATTTATGAAGACCCTTTTATCACTCTCTTTTGGGGATATACATGTGTTTAAAAGATTCCCTCCTTAGAACTTTCTGATAAGAAAACCTGTTTTAAGGGAACTTCCCGAATTTTAACACAATTTCAAGTGAAATATATCCACTATTTTAATAAATAATTGTATTTATAAAATAATTATTTTTATTATGAAAACCTTCTTGGTTCAATTATTATTATATATAAAATATTGTCCTCTTTTCTATTTTAAAGGCTCTAGTATTTTCCTTAAAACCGCACAAAATGTTTTAATGATAATGTTTCTAAAATACATTTATTCTATATTGTCAATTATGTTTGACATAACTTAACATTTTATATGCCTATTTTACCTTATGAAAGTCCATGTATGTTATAATCCCTTTGTTTCATCGACACTTTCATGATACGCCCATTGGTTATGCTTTATGTCATGATTGTGGTACCCAATTCTTTCAATGGGTACCCTTATATTTATGTATGGTTGATTATGTATGATTATTTATGTGGAAAGCATATTAATGAAAATTTTGAGATGGGTGTGTCCAGATAGTTCTCCAATGCATTTGGTAAAGTTAAGTCTCATGAGATGTTATGTGAAACGGGATAGGCGGTTAGCCTTGACTCCTACTACTATGGGAAACAGGATTGGAAGTTAGCCTTGACCTGTACTACTATGGGAAATGGGACTTTCGGTTAGCCTGGACTCATATTGAAGACATATTTTTATGTTTCTACCACATTTATATGATTCCATGTTTATATGGTCCTATTTTTATGTGATATTATTTCATATGTTCCATGTTTTTTATATCATTATATCATTCCTCCTAACTCATTTTCTTAAGTTGTATACTTATGTTCATTCCCTTACTGGGCTTTTTAGCTCATCCATTTGTCCATGTGTTCCCCAGGGTACCTTATGCAGATGTAAGGTCTCAAAGGAAGTTAGGATCTTTTTACGAAGATTAAGTAAAGAAGTGTCTTTCCCCATGTTTTAGGTTTTATGTACTTAGTATTCAAAGACACTAGACTGCATGATTCTTGGCTTGTACTCTGATGTATAATTATGCTTAAAATCATGTAATGTTATGTGAAAAAGGCTAGGATCACTGCAGTTGGTATCAGATGATGGCCTACTTATTTTTGGAGATTAGGAATAGAGAACCTTAGTGAGAACCTTAAGGATGATACTAAATATAAGGAAACTCCCTTATGTTTTGGTGAGTATAGAGTAAGTGGTTTATCAAGAAAATACATCCATGTCTGGATATAAACAGGTAGAGAAGGCTCTGGAACAAATGTACCTAAGAGTGAAAACTCTAACAAGGAGTTTCAGACTTGACCCGGGGTATCCTAGTACACGACAATGGGCCTTTTTTAACTCTTGGTTTGACAGTCCTAGGAGATATTATTTGGTAAATTCATAAGCTTAGTACTAACCATTAATAAGGGAACAAAAAAAGATCCTATAAGAATATATGTTAGTAGTTATATCATGAATAACATTGGTTGAGGCCTAGAAACACATAAGTTAAGGAGATAAGTGTAATTTATAAGTTTTCCCTTTAATGTCATTGGTTTCCCCTTTATTCCATACTCATCCCCAAATTTTATTTTATTCTATACAATGGATGGTAAAAGGATGAATCAGGTTAAAACCCGATGTGAAGGGCAATGTGATGACTGCAAAAACAAGATCCCCAATCACATGGGATCTCAAGAAGGACATATCATGATTATTCCAAACCAACTATCAAAAAACAAAATTAACAATTGGTACTTGATTGAATTACCAATGGAGTTAATGAATAGGAAGATAAAATATCATGAAGGTTCATCTAATAAAGGTGATAAGGGAAAGAAGACCCAATTTCCTTTGTGCAACAAGTGTGGAAAGAGGCACCAAGGGGGATGTCACAAAGGGACTTAGAGATGTTTTAAGTGTGGAAGGATTGGGAACAAAGCATCAAATTGTTGTGATAAAATGAATAATTTAATGAATGGAAACAAAGATCCATTAAAGGCATCATAAATAGTTCTATGTCATAAATGTGGAGAAGTTGGACATTATCTAACACAATGCTCTATTGCAAGGGCTGAGAAGCATGATAAGCATCAACAATCTGCATGATCACAGGAGCACTGAAGGTCCTATGCTAAGGTAGATAGAGATAAATAAATTACATGTAACCAATACTTTAAAGTAGTTTATGTCATAATGTATTTTAATTCACATCATATTAGTATATCTCTCATGTTATCTAAGAACATTGATTCCCCACCTGAAATGATATTATATCATTAGGGAAGACTTCTATGAGTATTGTATTAAATGTTGAAGTTTTTGGGAATGTTGTTCTTGAAAATATTATAAGTCTCCCTTTGGTGTAATATGAGAAAAAAATGAAAAAGTGATATCCTACACCGTAAGGAAACTGATAATCCATGAGCAAAACTATCCTACGCATGATCTGGAGTTGGTGGCTATGATCTTTATGTTAAAAATCTGGTGGCATTATCTCTATGGGGAGAAGTGTGAGATATATACTGACCACAAGAGTCTAAAATATATATTCACACAAAAATATCTTAATAGGAACTAGTGAAGATAGATAAAGATCATCAAGTATTATGACTGCTTAATTCACTACCATCCCGGTAAGGCAAACCAGGTGGTGGATGCTCTAATTAGAAAGGATCCTGCATCTTTATCAATGATGAGAATTGAAATAGATGTGATCTTCTTATATTTGTAGAGGATTGACATGGTAATAATTAAGGTACGAACATCATAAATCCTTTCTCAAATGATTTCTCAACCATCCCTCAAGGAGAGAATAAAGGACACTCAAAAAAATATGTGTAAATTAAGAAAAGGGTGGAAGCTATCAGAAATGGAAAATCCTCTGATTTCAAAATTGATGATGAAGGAGTTGTAAGATTTGGGTCATGATTATTGTACTATCCAATACAAAGATAAAGAAGGAGCTTCTGAATGACTCACATAGCTCTACCTTCTCTATCCACCCAGGGATCACAAAGATGCATTGAGATCTTTGAGAAAAATTTTTGTGGGACAATATGAAAAGGGAGATTTCTGAATATACATCAAAGTTCCTGGTATATCAGCAAGTGAATGTTGAGAGGAAAAAGTCTAATGGGATGATGAAACCACTACCCATAACAACATGGAAGTGGAAAAACATTACCATGGACTTTGTCACTGGACTTCTAAGTACATCTAGAGGAAACAATTATATATGGGTCATTTTGGATCGTCTTACAAAGATATCTCACTTTATCACAATTCTAGAGGACTTCTCATTGAATCAACTTACATGGATATATATCAAAGAAGTGGTAAGGCTTCACAGAGTACCATTATCTATTTTATCTGATATAGATCCAAGATTTACCTTGAATTTCTGGAAAAGTCTCCAACATTCTCTAAGTAGTGAACTGGACTTCAGTACGGCCTATCATCCTCAAACTGATGGCCAATCTGAGCAAACTATTCAGAAATTGGAAGATATGTTGAGAGCATGTTCTATGGACTTAAAAGGAGTATGGGACCAACATCTTCCACTGGTTTAATTCTCCTACAATAACAATTTCCACTCGAGCATCCAAATGGCACCATATGAAGCTATTTATGGGAAAACATGCAGAACATCAGTGTGTTGGGATGAAGTCGGTGAGCATAAGCTGCCAGGACCTGAAATGGTCAAAGTAATGGTGGATAAGGTGAAAACCATTCAGCAGTATATCAAGGTAGCCCAAAGTCAACAAAAGAGTTATGCAGACAATCGCAGATGAGACCTTGAGTTCAAAGTTGGAGACATGGTATTTCTACACATATCTCCATGGAAGAAGGTCATGAGGTTAGGGAAGAAAGGAAAGCTAAGTCCCTGGTATATCGGCCCCTTCGAGATCCTTGATCAAGTTGGAGTTGTGGCCTATCAACTAGCACTTCCACCTACCATGGCCAAAGTACTTGATGTATTTCATGTATCCCTTTTAAGGAAGTACATACCATATCCTTCACATATACACTCTTTAGAGGTGGTATAGTTAGAGGATGATCTTTCTTATGAGGAGCAGCCAATGAAGATCTTAGATCGTAGAGATAAATTTCTACATAACAAGAATACTCACCTGGTCAAGGTGTTATGGAGAAACCATAAGTACAAAGAGGTAACATTGGAACTAGAGGAGGGAATAAATAAAAATTACTTGCACCTATTTATGGCTTAGAATGTAAAATGAAATTTTGAGGGTGAAATTTCATAAGGTGGGAAGAATGTAACGACCCAAAGTTTTCAATGGAAATTTCTTTCTTATAATTATGTTATATAACCGTATGAAATCAAAACATAATGAAATACTAAGTGATATGTGACCTTTAAACATAATGTTTTCACTTTTATGTTTGAAATTTTGAAAATATCACATACAAACTTGTGATCAGTAAGTTATTTGGATTCTGATAAGAAAAACTTAATTTTTGGTGAATAGTAACCTAACCTTATGAATAGTAAAAATACCCTTATGAATAGTGATATACCCTAATGAATAGTAACCTTACCTATGATTGTATATAACTAAGATTCAAGTGAAATTATGATGTACCTATATTTTAGAATAAGTAAATGAATGTTTTAAAACTAGTTTTTTAATAATAAATTATGATTTAAATTAAATATTAAATTAACCATATTTAGAAAATTATTTTTGAAAAAAATACTTCATTTTTAGATTATAAACATCTAAAAATGGTTAGGTTGAATTTTTTATATTTTTCTGAAATACTTGAATTTTTTATGAATAGTAAAATATGGTAATTTACTGTATATATACAATATAAGCAAAATAGACTATTCCTAGAATCATGGATAATGTCTCCACCCTTGGTTCAAATTCACATGACCCATTTACTATTTTAGGACATGTAATCATCACTATTGTTGGTTGTGAGGGAAATTAATAAACTAATGATTAAAAAGTTATGAAAACCCTCCTCTCCTCCACTATAAAAACCCCCTCTCTCCCTCTCCTCTTCACTCCTCTCAAGCCTTGTGCCTTGCCAATATTCTTCCCAAATATCTCCCCAAACTCCTCCCCCAAGTACAAAGGATCCTAGTCTCTTTAAAATACCAAAACCTGTCCCCTTAATAGGTTTTCAAAGGAGGTAGACTCAAGAGGTAAATTCCACTTTCCAATTCTTTCATTTCTTTTATGTTCTTTACTTTTCTTATTTATTTCCTCACCTATCTTCACCCAAATGGTATGATAACTCCAGTAAAATAAATTTACTAGGATTCTATTATTCTAATGGGATAATTATTTATCTTCTCTCCTTTCCCCACCTTTTATTTGAAAGAAATGAAAGCACTGTTTGAGATGTGTTAATTTAGCACATTCAAGGACAACAGTTTATAAGTTTCTATTATCATATTTAATTATGGTAATGAAACCGTTTTTGTTATGGTTGAACCAAATTTTTATATATACTAGTTAAGGTTCTGTAATCCTTTTGTAAAAATATTATTAAGTTATAAATAAAAACATGTTCATTGTAATCAAACCCACCGATTAACCAAAACGGTTATCACTAAGGTTTTATATAATAATTAATATTCACTCCTAATAAACAAATGAATTTTTATAACCATTTAATCTCCTATATTTTAAATAATAGCATAAAAATTAAATTCTGTACAACCACTTTCATCTTAATTGTTTATCCAAACATGAATATAAGTGAATTGATCATTAAAACCAAGTAAGAAAACATACCCGAATAATGAAATTTAACCTCATAACCAATAAAAATGGTAATGAATGATCTTAAAAAGGGTTATAATAAATAATTTACATATAAAAAGGTTCTTTAATTATTAATTAATGAACCTAATTTTTTATTCAATTCACTAAGTTCAAGAAAATATCACCATCGGACTTAAGGTAAGGGATCCTCTCCATTTCACTCTTAATCAAGTTGTCCTCTATGTTATGACATTTTATGTGTAATCCATAATGATGGGGTATGATTACAAACCTCCCCCCATACTGACCTCATGATTTATAAGTTATGAGAAACCCCTTTTCTCTCACATCAATCCCTCATAGGTACTCCTGACATCATGCTGATAAACTGTAACAAATTCTACCCAAACCTTCTTTGTTCTTTCAGGTTTCCTTATCTTTCTTTATATCAAAATAGAGTTATCTTATATGTTTATGTACTTATTATAAATTCTGTTTAATTTTAAAAAATTCATTTATTAATACCCTTTCATCACTCTCTTTTTTGGATATACATGTTTTTAAAAGATTCCCTCCTTAAAACTTTCCGATAAGCAAACATGTTTTAAGGGAACTTCCCAAATTTTTACCCAATTTAAAGTGAAATTTATACTCTATTTTAAGCCAATATTTTCTTTATAAAATCAGTCTTTTTATTATGAAAACCTTCTTGGTTAAATTATGGTTTTATTTAAAATATTATCTTCTTTTCTATTTTTAAGGCTCTATAGTATTTTCCTTAAAATCGCACAAAAATGTTTTAATGCTAATGTTTATAAAAAACATTTCTTATATGTTTTCACTTATATTTTACATAACTTGAAATTTTATATTCCTATTTTACCTTATGAACTTCCATGTATGTTCTAATCCCTTTCTTTCATGGACACTTTCGTGATACTCCCATTGGTTATGATTTATGTCATGATTGTGGTACCCAATTATTTGCATGGGTACCCTTATATTTATGTATGTTTGATTATGTATAATTATTTATGTGGAAAGAATATTCATAAAAATTTGAGATGGGTGCACCCATATAGTGCTCCAATGAATTGGGTAAAGTTAAGTCTCATGATATGTAATGTGAAATGGTATTGGCGGTTAGCCTTGACTCGTACTACTATGGGAAACAGGATTGGTGGTTAGCCTTAACCCATACTACTATGGGAAACAGGTTTGGTGGTTAGACTTGACTCATACTAAAGACATGTTTTTATGTTTTTTCCACATTTATATGATTCCATGTTTATATGATCTCATGTTTATGTGATATGATTTCATATGTTCCATGATTTTGATATCATTATGTCATGCCTTCTAACTCATGTGCTTTAGTTGTATCCTTATGTTCATTCCCTTACTAGGCTTTTTAGATCATCTATTTGTTTATGTGTTCCCTAGGGTACCCTATGAATATTTAATGGCTTAAATGAAGTTAGGATATTTTTATGGAGATTAAATAAAGAAGTGTTTTTTCCCATGTTTTATGTTTTATGTACCTAGTCTTCAAAGACACTATACTTCATGATCCTTGGCTTGTACTATGATGTATAATTATGCTTAAAATCATGTAATTTTATGTGAAAAAGACTAGGGTTGCTACATTTCATAATTAAAATATCATCCTTGGGTTGTGCTTTGATCAATTTCCACTTAATCTCTTATGTCAAGAAATGGATCTTCGAGATGAATTTTTTATACCAAAAGTACTAAAATAATATATTAATGAATCAAAATATTCATAAGTCATTCCTTCATCCTATTAACATTTACCAAAACAAAAATGGTCAGAACAAGTTATCCAATATGATAAATCATACTTTAACCTCAAATAATAATATCTAAAGTTCAACTTTATCTATTCCATAAGTAGTTAACCTTAAGCCTCCTCTAAAATATGTCTGACCAAATTAAAAAATTAAAAATTTCAGGAATAAGGTCACTAAATTTCCAAAATAAACTTATCATTAATCCCCCATAAAGTAACTCGCTATGTCACATGTAAAAACCTTGATCACATAGTAATAACTTGAATCACCATAAAACCTTAATGAAAATATTAATGCTTCCAAGAATTAACTCTCTCCTTAATCCTTAAATAAAATCTCATATTACCAAATATAAATCCACTAATACAGTAAAATCCATCATAAATTACTTTTTTATCAAACCACTAACCATTTTCTAGGTCACCAATACTATCCCATTTTCTTCATCAAGTTTAATCTTATCTTTATCTCATCTAAACATTATTAACTCAACATCACAAATATATTAAGAGTTATATTTCCCTTATTCATGCATTCTCTAAAAATATCACCTTACCACTAAATCACTTTTGTTGGTTATGAGTACCATTCAACATATGCTTTAAAATCCTTAAAGAAAAACCATTACAGATCAATACTTTAATGTTTCTTGATTCTTAAAACCATAATATCATTGATAAAATTCTTCTAAAAAATAATTATTAAATCCAAAACATAAATCTTTAATCCAAATATACAAGTAATTTAATCATTCCACCTCAGCTGCAGTAATAGCATAATATCGACCTTGATCCCTTTGTTTCTTCTGAGGTATATTCCCTTGATGCTTGAGGCATTTGTTTTTTAGTTCCTTATCTTTTTATTAATGAAACACATAAAATTATAAGTTTATTTCTTACCTTTTAATTCATGTTCTTGATGGTCTTTCTCTCCACACTTAATGAAAAATCTCATTACCTTTAATCAAGTACCAGGGTGTTTCTTTCAATGATTATCACATATGGGAAAATCCTTCTTTCTCTTCTTCCCCTTATCCAGTTTATGCTCTTACATACACTTTTTATATTACATTACCTTAAATTCATAAGACATAGAGAATTATTTCTATATCTTAATAGTATATGATACTATGTCTTGTCATGATGAGAAGTTTTTGGTGATTGGTGTAATTTGAAGGACTTATTTAAAACATCAAAGAAGTGGTTAATCATACTCTTTGGATTTCATATGTACTTCACAACATGCCTTGTTGACCTTGTAAAGTTTTCTTCATACTTAGAAAAAAAAATTCTTTATTTTGTCTCAAAATCAAGAATTCATTTTCTATATTTTCTTTTTTTTTCATGAGGAAAATATTTTTCCAATAAAGTTTCTTTAAAATCCTTTCATTCCATGATCACTATTTCAACCTAATCCTTAGTGTTTCGAATCAATGAACATCATTTATACACATCCCCTAAGAGATGGTAAACTGCCATGATAACGTTCTCTCCTTTATTACTTCTAAAATTGAGGAATATCATATATAAGGAACTTATCCATTACTCAACTACAAAATGGATTTTTAGTCCCATTAAATGATGGAGGTTGCTAATGCATGAAGCAGTCTTGCAATATTACACTTCATTTTGGATCAATAGGCTACTCCTATAAGGCCCCAGTCTTAAACATAACATAATCTTGAATTAATTTAATAATTCACATTGAATATATTTTCAGTTTTAGTGCTTTAGAGAATTAGATCATAACTTATACATAACAACTTGAATATTACATATAGACACTTCTACTCAGTATCCATTTTTTATAAATTAAAAACTCTTCAAAGAAAAGAAAGGTGTTTAGTTCCATGTTTTAATTAGCATGACTTTTCCTTGATCCCATCCTTGACCCTATTACACTTTAAGTCATGTGAAAAACATTTCAAAATCTTAGGATGAGCAAAGAAAGATTAGTAAGGGATACAAAAAGAAGGACAACCATTATTTTTTGAAACAACATGTAAACGATGAATACTTTATCATAAAGTAATACTTTTCAACTAAAAGAAATAAAGAAACACTTCACTGAATATAAGCTCATTACTTACCCTTCTTTTGTAACCAAAATATTACCATAAAACCCATAGAAAGAAACATATAGCATATAAAAGGTAAACTTGGAAAATAATCATACTTAAAAGGTATAACCATATGGTTGAAATCCATAAGTAATTCTTACAAATGGAATATCCATACGTTCGACTTCCATACCCAATGAATTGGAGGTTATAACATAACCACCCATCATTGGTTTATTACGGAACCACCTTTAATTTGGTTTATCACATAACCACCCATCAAATTTCCAAGTACCATTATATAATCATAACACATAAAATATTGCAAATATCAACAGTTTACTAATAACATTTCATTTGCAATCATAATAAATCATTTCAATATATTGAAATAATCAATCTGTTTCAAAAAACATTTTCAATACTAAAACACCCAAAAAGGGAAAAAGGATTTATTTTCCTTTTAAAAACATTAAGGCTTATAGAGGAAGCCAAATAATGATTATAGTGGCAGAGAGGTCATTGTTTCCGCAAACGTTAAAAATATTCCTTTTGTCGTTTAGTAAAATGATTTGTAGCAAAAAATTCCCTCTGAATGAAAGTAAAATTCAAATGGTTGTATTATGAACCATGTAAAATAAGGATTTGAATATTATCAAAACATTCCTCAATGAAAGTATATTGAGATAAAGTCCCTTACAAAAATTTGGCAGCCTAATGGTGTCACTTTAAAATTCAAAAAATGGGTTGATGGGAGAGAAAAAGGGTCTCTCATCACTTGGACATAAAATAGATAGAAATAATGATATATAATAACATATCCCAACATAAGAAAATATAAATTAAAAGTAATAAAATAATAAGTCTTTGACTAAAAGAGGACAGTGAAAGTTTCCCTTACCTCGAGTCTGACTTGTCTTGTATGTTCCTTATTCTTCTTCAATTCGGGTAACTCCTTTTGATTTAATCTAAAAGGCCTTCTTGAATTGTATTCTACCTAGGGGAAGGCTTCTAAGAGGAAGAGAAAAATTTTGGGATCTTATTTGGGTAGAGGTTGGATGAGCCAAGGGGGCTTGAGAGGTGTGTGTAATGGGTTAGAGGTGGTGTCCTTTTATAAGAGGGAGGAGGGGCACTTAAGGAATATCTTGAATTATTATTTTATTATAAATTCTATTTCGAGTATAAATGAGTCCAAATTAATCTAGTTAAAAGATAATATTAATATAAGTCGAAATAAAATCATCTAATAAGAATTAGATAGGTTTTGGATATTTTTTAGTCCATGTCTTTTTTATTTAACCCCTTTTTTACTCTTATCGTTTTATCAAGCATTTAACACTTTGAGAATCAATATCGTTACCAAAACATGGAAAATATCTAATTAAAGAGTCAATAATAAAATTTATACTTATGATAACTATTTTTCTGAATATTTTTTTTTATTTTATAATATTTAATAAAATATTTTATATTTTAAAATATGAATTTTGTCAATTTTGACACTATTCATATCATGAATTTTTTTAAAAACCATAAAAACTTTATTGATTTGAAAAAACTTCATTAATACAAATATAAAATGTAAATGTTATCCATAAAATTAGTGTATGACATAAAAATAACTAAATTACATTTATTTTAACATTTATAATATCATTTATTTGAATTCTTTATTAATGAAGCAATCACTACATCATCGTTGTGTCATAATTAAATTTATTTATTTAATCCCTAAAAATTATAAATAAAATACCATGATTTATGAAATAATTTTATATTTATAATGATTATTTATAGTCAAAAATATAACTTATATAACCCCATATAAAAATTGTTTTATTAAAAGATACATGTTTAGGTTATATTTTCCTTAACTTTAAATTAAAAGTAATTAAATGTCATTTTCACACACAAGTGGCTCAATGGGGTCCTAAAATAGAACCAAGGATGCTCATAGTCGAATATATCTCATCCAATAGTATTAAGACACATGTTAGGTTAATTTAATATTATTATATTATTTTTTACCCTTATTTACTAGATTTACCCGTTAACCATGGTAAATAAAATATTTATTGAAGTTACTATTCATAATGTCTAAAAATAAAAGTTACCTATTTACACAATTTGGACCTCATGATTCCAAATATGGAATCCATTTATCCAAATTCAAAACTTATATGTTTTATATATTAATTTAAAATTATTCTCGTTGTCAAAACCAAAAAGTGTGTTTTTAAGAAGTAAAAACTACCAAAAGATTGACATGTGTTTATGTCCAATTTCAAAGATAAATTACTTAAAATTACCAAAATTGTATTAAAGGGTAAAAATATAATATAATTACACTTTAAAACTAATTACAAGGACAATATAATCATATAAATAAATTATATGAAAAGACAGTTTTGACTTAAAATGCAGTATTTTTCACTATTCATAAAAAATGTACTTTATCAGAAAAATACCAAAAATTTACCCAAAGTAAATTTTGATTTCCCAATTCTAAATAAAAATTTTATTTTGTTAAATATAACATATAAAAGTGAAAAAAAATAGATTTGAAAGGGTTCTCTATCAAAAGACAGTAAATTGACCTTTTAAAGAATATTAGAGTATTTCATTCTTAAAATCAGATTCATTCTTATTTTAAGACTCTTAAATATATTGGATAAATGTAAATACATTTAACAAACATATTTAATAATAATTTAGTTAGTTATGTTCATTCCTAGCAATACAACGGCTCTGTGTTATCTACCATTTGAAATAATATTATTATTATTTTATTTTTCAGTATAACTCAAAGTTGTGTGCAACATACGATTTCAAAGAAACTCATTGTTGCATGTTGAGTATTCTATCTAAAAAAGTGTCCGTTTAACCTAAAATTAATATATTATTCATAAATATTAATATATATGAAAAAATATTATTCTATAAATACCTGGTTTGTTACATTGTAACGTCCCCGGCCCGAAATCCATTAAGTCGGTGCTCCGAGCCTGGTGGTTACAAGACCTTAAGTGCGCCTCCTTGTACGCCAAAGGATGTCGACTAGTAGTGGGGGTCTTTTTGGTCAAGTGGGGAGACTATACCCCCTTTTATCAGAGTAAGAAACAATAGAAATAAACCAATAGCGTAAATAATAATCAATAAACAAGGAACATGTATAACAACCATTTCCAACAATAAATATTCCATGTCATACTACAAGTGCAAGAGTGAAAAAAAACCCAAAATAAAGACAATGGCCAAAATCCCCAAAATGGTCCCGTCTCCAAGTCTGGATCCTCCACCAAGTGCTACCCATGTCCACTCAACGATCTAGCAAGGACCCTTTCCCTTCTCCTGACCTACAAACATGAAGTATGCTCGGGTACCCAATAGCGGCCTGAGCAGGGTGTGAGTACAACTCAGTAGGCCACCACCAACGGTGTCTACAAAATATCCAGAATAAAAAGATAGTGCATGAAAAGGTATATGAATGATAATTTCTAAGTAATTATTTAAGGTTTCATTAACCAATTCAGAGCCAATTCCATTGCCACTTCCATTCCTATTCATTTCACACCAATTATCATCACTTACCATTTCAACACATTTCCAAGGGTTAATCACATACATTATGTTACATGGGTCTAAGGCCAACAATCACATGTAAGAGGGTAAACACATCATTATTCTATCTCACTAGGATTAACCCCCATATAGCAACCATATCTTCACCTCGAAGCCTCAGTCCGGGTGGATGCAACCGTTAGGGGAATAGAGCATCAGTCCTCATTTATAACCCGTGCATTTAGGGAGGAGTTCAGAGCATCAGTCTTCACTCGACCCTTGGGCATAGGTCCTAAAGTCATACCCCACTCTACCAAGCCATGTGCACATGCTTATATATACAAGTAACCATCAACCCACTATACCATTTCCCTTTGGCAAACACCATTCACAACAACCACACAGGAATTCACATTATGCCTTAACCCATTAACACATTACCATTTCACATCATTTAACCATTAACCCAATTCCCATGTGTCATGCCTATCTCACTAATCATTCAACACTAAACCCATAACCTATCTTGTTATGCTCTTTAATCAGTTTACACATTAACACATTCAACCCGTTCATCATTTCCATGAATCAACCATTCAACCCATTCCACATAACCCTTAGGTCATTGCCAAGTCTAGGTGCGTCACCTAACTTCTATTCCATGTTCAACCAATCATGACAACATATTCTTCAAGGGATCTACCATTTATTACAATAAGTTTAGTTGTTTAATAACAATCCATAAACCCAGGAAAATCCGGCGCATCCCATGGATGGCCCTCAATTAGGTCAAATCAATCCCAACACATCCCATGGGGATCATGAGGGTTCCCATTTTCCATTTTAAATGCCATTATTACCGAACATACCAAGGTTATTCAAAACATAACCAAGGGAAAACAATAACATAACTAAACATGCACAAATACCTAAATAACCATGGGATGTAACTTGTATACCACCTACCTCGAAACCGCGGTTGAACGCACACTCAATCGAGTACTTAGACATTGATCCGACCAACCTTTGGAGCTTCAACCAAAAACTCACCCAAAATATAGGGTTTTAGAGCTTCGAAACAAGAGGGAGAGAAGATAAAAACCCTAAACCAAAAAGAGAAGCAAGGATGGGATTAGACTTACCCAGAGCTTCGATCCGCATCCAACGGCACCAAAAACTCCTTAGAAACAAGCGAGATCAACCTCTTAGAGCTCTTGGGATATTTGGTTCATTCCTAGGGTGAAGAGGGAGGAAATGAGAGGAAAACCTGAGTGGGTTATTAAAATCCAGGGGTGGCAATTTTATAATTTTTCCCAAATTTAAGAGGTCGCACGGTTTGGCTGCACGGTTTGAAAAGCCGTGCGCAAAATGTTTGCATGCTACTGTCCAGAGGAGGAGGGGTCGCACGGTTTGCCTGGGCAGGCCACATAGTTTTCCCTAGCCATGCGCAGGTCATGCGACCTAGCTTGACTTGTCCATCTTTCCCTTATTTCGTGCCCCGAGCCCCCAAAACACCCCCCAAGACCTCACATACTTTAAGAAGACATCCCTTGAATCCCAAAACAAGGGATTCAACCAAAACATAATGAAAACATACCTTTCCAAAAACCGGGATCTTATATACATCCTTACCCCATTTTGTAAATTGCATCCTCATAATTTTAAAATTGGGGTTGGAAACTTCATTGAAATTCCCACATCAGAAAAAAGAGTCAATAAAATTATCACTTTAAAAGAAAGAAATATAAGTACAAAGGTCACATGAGATAACACATACTAGGATTCCATATAGGAAAATGTGGATATGGAAGAGAAACTAACTCTCATAGATTTATAGAGAGTGATAGAGAACTTGATCATGGAAAGTTAACCACCACCATACCATAAATTTGTGGTTGGGTAAAAGTTTGATGATAAATGAAATCATATAACATTTTTTCTTCAAGATAATTTTTATAGAGTTAAATAATTTTATTACTACCTAGACTAAGATCATAAGGAGATATACTTACTTGAAAAGTAATTTTTCATCCTTTTATCAAATTTATACTACAAACTCATCTTTTCTCTAGAAGATGAGTATTCAAGATGACTTGGTCACATCGGAAGCGCGATAATCAACTTCTAGAGAATCACATAATCCAAAAAAATGAACTATATATTTACCTTATCTTTAGACATTAACTAAAACCAAAATGGTTAGTATGAGAGCAGATAATCCCCAAAAAGGATAATATATTATAAAAATAAATATTACTCTTAATATCCAAAATTCGACAAACAATACCCAAAGTTCAACAAATACCATTCAATAAACAATTTTCCTTAAAATTAATTTAAAGTAATACAAACTAAGATTGAAAACCAAAACTCAAAAGGATTTAATAACATAGTCTTCCATAGTAAATCTTAACATTTATCTCCAAATAACATTGACTACTCTTAAATTCTCATACTGAAGTGCATTTAACCTAATCACATATTCTCTATGATAGGTTAATCATTTCCATAAATAACCCAAATCACTATTAGTCCAAAATAAAACATAGATTCTTCCAAACTAAAGTTGAAACCATTAATCCACAAATCAAATCCCATGTAATTCTATTTTCCTTAGACATATAGTGTTCCCAAAAGAGTGAAAATATTTCAAAACAACATTTATCACTTAATCACCAAATCATTTTCCTATACTAAGGATATCCATTTGATAAATCATAAGTTCCCAAAATCAACATATTCTTGATCCATAAAATCATTTAACTAAAAATAATTAGTCATACTAGCCAGGGACTTTACGTAGTCTAGTGTTGGGTGATAAATCCCAATCACACTTTGGTTGTGGGTTCGATTCATGTAGCTTTGTTTGACGTGATGGGTTGTCACACGGTCTATGTGTTGTCCTTTTCAAAAAACTTATAATTCTAATAACATTTAAAAAATGAGATAAAATCCTTAAAAATATCCATAACATGTTTTAACATTAAAGTTTATTTCATACCTCACATTTTGCATCCCAAAAACTAATAACCCATAATTTCCTCAAAAACAAAATATCTCATGAACCCCTAAGTTTATCCATTATGTCCACACAAGAAAAAATAATTCTTCCTTGAATAACACTCTCACATGTTAAAATTTGGGGTTAAATATACTAGAAAAAGTATTCCAAATTAATCTTATCATTAATACATTTAAGAATATCATCATCCATAGATCCAACATAACTCTTCAATTCCTAGACATGTTAATCATCGAACATTATTCATGATCCTTTATCCATGTTTTTCTATCTTATTTTTTATACTTTTTAAACAAACAAAATAATGCATAATTTCCTAAGATTTCAATAATGTAAAAAACATGATCTAAGAAATAATCCATACCTTTCATAGGTCATTTTTAGTTTCCTCATCTTCAATTTTAATGGCATTAGGAATTGGTAAACATATATTTGTATGATCCTACAGATCTCATTCATAAACCTTCTTCATAGGACATATATTTTTATAATGACTATGAACACCACATTTAAAACATTCAATTGATCCATCAGAAAGAACTTCTTTCCCTTTCCTAGAATCAACTGGACACTTCCTTTTTCCATGGCAGGTTATTTCTTTATGACCTTCATTACCACATCTAAAACATCTTCCTGTCCCTTTGAATCATTTTTCTAGGTGTTTCTTTCCAAATCCTTGACACATAGTTTTTTTAATATACTTACCTTTATGATTATTACCTAAAATTCCATTGGGATTCGTTTCTCACATATATAATGCCTTAGAAAAATTACCAAGGTTAAAGTGGTCAATCATGACTTCAGATAGTTAGTTAAGAATAACCACAAGAGTTATCATTGCAGCTCCTATTTCATTTAGTTTCTCATTCATAAAACCACAACAGTTTCCTTTACATCCATTTTTACTTTGGTGTATGTTAGATCCATCTATTTACTAAAACCAAAAAGGTCATTGTGAGTATATCAGTAAAATCATTATATACTATCTTATGAGGAGGATAAACACTAAGATACACTTATTCATGTTATCTTAAAATCATTAAATTTATCTAAAATAACTATCACTCTTTATAATATGCTAACCATTATGGTTATGTCACTTATTCTTAAATAACACCCTAACCTCTAAAGGTATCTAAACCGAACTCTAATACCAACTATAAGTCCCCATCCATAAACATTACATAATCTTGAATTAAGTTAATAATTCACATTGAGGATATTTTCAGGTTTACAGATTTAGAGAATTAGGTCATAAATTATACATAACAACTTGAATATTACATGTAGAAACTTCTACTCAGTATCTATTTTTTCATAAAGAAACTCTTCCAAGAAAATAAACATGTTTAGTTACATATTTTAATCATCATGACTTTTCCTTGATCCCATCCTTGACCCTATTACACTTTAAGTCCTATGAAAAACATTTCAAAAACTTGGGATGAGAATAAAAAGATTAGTAAGGGTACATAAAGAAATAAAACAATTAGTTTTCAAAACAACTTGTAAACCATGAATACTTTATCATGAAGTAATAATTTTCACCTTAAAGAAGTAGCAAAAAATACTTCACTGAATATAAGATCATTGCTTACCCTTATTTTGTAACCAAAATATTACCATAAAACCCATAGAAAGAAACATATATCCTATAAATGGTAAAATTGGGACATAATCATACTTAAATGGAATAACCATATGATAGACTTGCACAAATCATTATTACAAATAGAATAGCCATACAGCTACCTTTCATACCCAATGCATTGGAGGTTATAATGTAACAACTTGTCCTTGGTTTATCATGAAACCAACTATCAATTGGTTTATAATGTAACCACCTATCAAATTTACAAGTAACATTGTATAATTATAACACATAAAATATTGAAAATATCAATATTTTACAAATAACATTTCATTTGCAATCACAAGAAATCATTTCAAGATATTTAAATAATCAATCGATTTCAAAAACCATTTTCAAAACCAAAAAAACCAAAAAGGGAATAAGTTTTTCCATTCCATTTTAAAAAAATTAAGTCTTATAGAAGAAACCAAATAATTATTACGACGGCAGAAAGGTCATTGTTTCTGCAAACATTAAAAACATTCCTTTTGTCGTTTAGTAAAATGATTTGTAGCAAAAATATTCTCTTTGAATGAAAGTAAAAGTAAAAGGGATTTATTATACACCATGTAAAATAAGGATGTGTATATTATCAAAACATTCCTCAATGAAAGAAGATTGAGACGAAGTCCCTTACAGAAATTTGGCAGCCTAATGGCGTCACTTTAAAATTCCCAAAATGTGTTAATGAGAGAGAAAGGGTCTCTCATCACTTGGACATAAAATGGATAGAAATAAGGATATATAATAACATATCCCAACATAATAAAATATAAATTAAAATACATAACATAAAATAAGTCTTTGACTAAAAGTGTATGGTGAAATTTCCCTTACCTCGAGTTTGACTTGTATCGTATGTTCCTTGTTCTTCCTCAAATCGGGTAACTCCTTTTGATTTAAGCTAAAAGGCCTTCTTGAATTGTCTTATTTCTAGGGGACAGCTTAGAGGATTAAGATATTAATGTTGGGAGCTTATTTGGGTAGAGTTTGTACAATCCAAGGGGGCTTGAGAGTTGTATGTAATGGGTTAGAGGTGGTGTCCTTTTATAAGAGGGAGGAGGGGCACTTAAAAAATATCTTGAATTTTTATTTTATTATAAATTATATTAGAGTATAATTGAGTCCAAATTCATATAGTTATAATATAAGATGAATATAATTTGAAATAAAATCATCCAATAATAATTAGATATGCTTTGGATATTTTTTAATCCTTATCTTTTTTAACCCTTTTTTTACTCTTACCGTTTTATCAAGCATTTAACACTTTGAGAATCAATATCATTAACAAAACATGAAAAATATCCAATTAAAGAGTCAATAATAAAATTTAAGACTTATGATAACTATTTGGATGAATCTTAGATTTTGGGGAATTTTATAATATTTAATAAAATATTTTATATTTTAAAATATGAATTATGTCAATTTTGAATCTATTCATATCATGACTTTTTTAAAAATCCATAATAATTTTATTGATTCGAAAAACTTCATTAATACAAATATAACATGTAACTATCATCCATAAAATTAGTTTATGACATAAAAATAACCAAATTACATTTATTTTAATATTTATAATATAATTTATTTGAATCCTTTATTAATGAAGCAATCACTTCATCATCATTGTGTCATATTTAAATTTATTTATTTAATACCTAAAAATTATAAACAAAATACCAAAATTTAGGAAATATTTTTATATTTTTAATGAATATATATAGTCAAAAATATAACTTATATAACCCCAAATAAAAATTGTTTTACTAAAAGATACATGATTAGGTTATATTTTCCTTAACTTTAAATTAAAAGAAATTAAATGTCATTTTCACACACAAGTGGTTCCATGGGGTCCTAAAATCGACCTAAGGATGCCCATAGTTGGATATATCTAATACAATGGTATTAAGACATGTGTTAGGGTAATTTAATATTATTGTAATATTATTTGTTATTCTTATTTACTAGATTTACCGTTTAACCATGGTAAATAAAATATTTACTGAAGTTACTATTCATAATGTCTAAAAATAAAAGTTGATTATTTACAAAATTTTCAAATACTGATTCCAAATATGGAATCCATTTTTCAAAATTCAATATATATAAGTTGTATAAATTAATTTAAAATTAATTCCCGTTTTCAAAACCAAAAAACGTGTTTTTAAGAAGTAAAAACTACCAAAAGATTGACATGTGTTTATGTACAATTTCGAAATGAAATTACTTCCAATGACCAACATTAGATTAAATGATAAAAATATAATCTAATTACAATTTAAAACCAATTAAAATGAAAATCTAATCATATAAATAAATTATATGAAAAGATATTTTTGACTTAAAATACAGTATTTTTCACTATTTATAAAAAATGAACTTTATCAGAAAAATACCAAAAACTTACCCAAAGTAAATTTTGATGTCCAACTTCTAAATAAGAAATTTATTTTTCAAATGGAATATATAAAAGTGACAAAAACTATATTTAAAAAGGGTTCTCCATCAAAAGGTGGTAAATCGACCTTTTAAAGAATATTAGAGTATTTCATGCTTAAAATCAGATTCATTCTTATTTTAAGCCACTAAAATTTATTGGATAAATGTAAAGACATTTAACAAACATTTTTAATCATAATTTAGTTTTTTATGTTCATTCCCAGCAATACAACGACTATGTGTTAACTACCATTTGAAATAATATTATTATTATATTATTCTTCGGTATAACTCAAAGTTGTGTGTAACATAAGATTTCAAAGAAACCTGTTGTTTCATATTGAGTACTCTATCCAAAAAAGTGTCCTATTTAACCTAAAATTAATATATTATTCAAAAATATTAATAGATATGAAAAAGTATTATTCTATAAATACATGGGCCATTACAGCTCTATATAGGCAAGGATATTGGTCATAACCTAAGTTAGTTGCCCCAAAATAGTTATAATTTTTTTAGATCTAGATTAAATATCTTATCTAGAGGGGAAATACCTACATGGATTACATATATTGATATGGTTTCCATTCCTTCCACTATTATTTATTTTTAAATAATTGCATGCACTAGATTAGATTATAACATTATGAACCATAATGTATAATTTCAAATCTAGTGAGACACTTAACATAAATTTAAAATTTATGTATAACTAATCTCAAGATCATAAGATAGTTTTCTTTGGGAAAATTCTCAAAGTTTAATAAAGGTTTATGTTCTCTAATCTATGTTTTCCTAAATCTAGTTCCAAAAGTTTCTATTAAACTCACTCTGATACTAACTATAAATACCACAAATATAGTATCCTAAATCCAATGGTTACTTTATTACATTGGGAATAGATACATGTAATTACATCCCAAATGACCAAATATTTTAGTAGTATTAAAGAAACAGATACAAACTTGATTCCTATATTATATTAGAAATAAAAAATACATAGAATAAAATCATTATTTTATCCTTTATATTATTCATAATACCCTTCATCATATCTTAGGTAAAAGAAAACAAATATAAGGGTGATATCGGATGCTCAGTAAGGGAATGCAGAAAACATAATCTAAAAAGTCATGAATAATATGGAAAGAATAAATGATGGTAAAAAATGTTATATAAATAATCACATGAACTATAAAATCATCCATTGATATCATAAAAAATCAAATAATCACATGGAAATCAATCACTAATTTCATAATGGGGGAATTCCTAATATCAGACATCTAAAATGTACTGTAGAGGCCTTAGCCAAGCCATCTAAAAGCATCATCGACACCTTGTTCCAAGGCATCTAAAAATAAATGGGTAAGGCATTGGCCAAAAAACCAATCTAGTTTGTATCATGAGACCTAACGATGCATCGAGGGGATATAGTGGTCCTCATTCATCACTTATTAATTCCAATTCATTCCACATATGAATATACAATACAACTTAATCAATATGCCTTAAAAATCAATAATTTTATGTATTTGAAGAACTAGCATATGGAATATCAATAATTTCCCCAGTCAATCTGATCATAAACCATACAAAGAAATATTTTGGATGGTATTAATAGATAAAATCCTCAAAACAAGATAAAACAAAGGATTTTGACATAGATTAAAATACTTTAAAGAGATTGCTGGAATATTTCTTGAGGAAAATACCCTTTTAACTTGGAAAATAATTTTTTTAATCTAAAAACTATTCACATATTAAAGAAACCATTTTATTTGAAAATAAAATTTTAAACTTATAAAGTAAGATTAAAATCATTGATCTATCATGGTGGTGGTAAATTCCCTTCATGTTGTATAACTTAAAAAACATTCAGTTACACTTTTGGTAAAACTCAAAAAGTAGCTCGTTTGAAAAATTATAAGAATATTCTTTTAAAAAATATTTATAAAATATTAAATCATAGATAAAAAATTATTTAAAAATAATTGGATGAAAATAAAAAGTATTTTTTAAAATATTTTGAAAGAATATTGATATGTAATAAAAGACTCCCCCAGTGGAGACAATCCCAAATAGTAATGAGATTGTGAAATAAACTCTTATCACTTTGGAAACTTATAAATCATAATCCCCATGAAATAAATAACATCAAATGGAACTTTAAATACCATTAATATAAATAGAATTAGGATATAAAATATTAAAGTGGTAGTATATACACCATATAAAATTAATAAGTGTTTAATATGGCATATATCTTATAGAAGTAAAAGTGAGACAAGAAACTTTTACCTCAGTTTTGACTTCCATTGTATGCATCTGAACATAATTTATAATAAATATAGATTTATTATAAATATATTAAAAAACTATACTCTTATATATCATACATTGTATTATTTACTTATAATGTTTTATCATGTATTTATTAATAATTTTTTATTAAAATCACTATTCTAGGTGGTAACTACTTCATTTTTCATGTATGTTTTTGTTTATTAGTTCTCATCCTTGTAATTTGATCATGGTTACATAATATAAAAAATTTAATAATTATTTAAATATAATATATATTCATTATATACATATTTATATTCATCCCTAAAAGTTATAAATATAAAAATGTATTACGTCGTTAATGGAGATGGTATGTCGTACGTACATATGAAAATTGTTTTCATTTTTCGATGGATGGAAAGATAGAAAATTAAATTATAATTATCATTTAAAGAATCATTATGATATCATATATATTCATAAAATTGGTCCTTATTACCATACAAGTAAAAATGAAATGAAAAAAAATCACATCGCTTCATAGAGGTGGTAGTCCACACATACGCAGAAGCAATGTTGTCGTATTCCAACATTTTGGAAGGTAATAATTTTGATGTGATATTATAATTATAGGGGTATAATTATGTCATAATTATAAAATATAAATAATAAATCTATCATAATAACCATCCATGAAATATGGTGGTGTAAAATGAATTGTATCGCTACGTGGATATGGTAAGTCATATATAAGCTTGAGCGATACCTTCACATCCCATTTTATGGGAGAGATGGTGGATAATGGTGATTTAATAATAATAATAATAAAATTTAATTATATTATTTAATTTTTTATTTTATTATAAATTCTATATATTTATATGAGGTATGGAAAAAGTAAAAAGAAAGTGATCGGTTAAGGTGATTACCTCTCCTTTGAAAGAACTCCTTTAAAAAACCTCTTAAGGGTCTTAGGGTTGGTCTTTTGGGATGAAAAAAAACCTATATAATGTGGATAATAATTTTTAAAATGGATTTTTAGGGATTTTTTGAGATATAAAGCTCAATGTGGAGTACATAAGTGAGGAAGGATGTTCCCGTTTATAATTGAGGTGAGGGGCACTATTAGAATTTTATAAAATATTAAATTAAAATAGCATCATTATCAAGACAAATGGATCAAAATGGCTATGTATTTAGACCTATATTATGATATGGTTAAAATATCATCAACCAATACAATTTTTATAGGTTTATGTGGTTTTTTAATCATTATATTTTAGTTTAACCCCTTAGTTAACCTATTTTAACATTAACTAAGGTAATGTATTTTTCATTATTAAAGTGTTATAATTTTACATATATGATAACTATTTACTCATAAATGGAAAATTAATGATATTTTAAACAATATATTACCCCCTTTTTCCTCTTAAAATATTTTAATTATTTTTAAATAATTTAATAAATTATTATTTTGATAATTTGTCTTTAATGTTAATTTAGACACTATTTATTTAATTTAACTTCAAATACATCAATAAAAAGTTTTATCCTGAATATAATTGATTTACACATCAATAATATGTAATATTAATCTAAATAATTTATGTAAAAATATAAATAACTGAAATTATATCACTTTTAATGTTTTTAATATCATTTATTTTAATTTTCTATTAATTGAATAAATATTGTATTAGTATTGTTCAAGCATTTAAGATAATTATATAATCACTTAAAAATAGAAATAAATTATAAAAATTAATATAATTTCCTATTCATAAAATTGAAATTTATATTCTTCCATAACTTTATTTTTTTCCTATGTGGACACATAATATATATTTAAAACTAAGAGAATGAAATTGTGTAATTTTCATTGATTTAAATATTATATTGGTCTTTTTTATGGAAAATTATCCATTAAACATATTAATTTTAAGACTGAGATGATAACGGTTGAGTTAAAATTATACAATAATAATTAAGATGAAATATTATGACCCTATCACTTAGTTTTAACTCAGGTTAATATGATTTACCCTTTACCGAGGGGATAAAGTTTACTACAGTTATTATTCATAAGGCCTAAAAATAAATGGGATGTATTTACCAAATTTTAACTTCTGGATTCCAAATATAAATTATATTTTATCAAATCTAATTTCCATATCTAAATAAATTAATTTTAATATAGAAGTGAAAAATGTGACAAACAACAGTTTTTCAAAAAAAATTCTTTTATGTATAAACATGTTTTTATTATAAATTCAATAATGGAATTGATTCCAATGAACTTAAATTATATTATTAAGAAAATAATATTATTAATTTTTGTTTTAAATAATATTAAAACAAAATGAAACTTTGTAAATTCATGAAACAAAAATACAGTTTTTAATAAAAAGTAGTATTTTTTACCATTCACTGTAAAATCATTCATTTTAGAAAAATATAAACATTTCATCCTAATAAAATTTTGATATTATGATTTCAAAAATAAAATTATTTTGATAATAAAAAAATTATATAAGTTTTATAAATTAATTATAATATTTTCTCACAATAAGTAATAAAAATCATTCTTGAGTAAAACATATTTCTGATGCATAAAACAACTTTACATAAAATTGAGTACTTATTTCCAAAGAATTAATGAATGAATTTTTATTGTGTAGTTATTTTATATATATTTCCTAATTTTTTAATACTAGTCATACCTTGTAATCTAATGGCTAGGTTATAATGTTCATACTTAAATAATAATATTTTATTGTTCATTTAAGCTCAGTGTTGTGTGGTGTGTATGCTATAAAACCTAACTTTATTATTTTAAAATTATTGGATGTTGCAAGTTTCAATTAAAAATACAAGTTTAATCCTCCCACTCCTCTCCTCTCATCTTTTCTTTCACAATTATTCTAATACCTATTGTTGAACTAGGTATTTTGAGTTGAATTCCATAGAAGTATAGCAGAATTCACCCTAGATCATAGGTATTCCTCTCCTTCTACTTCATAGAGGATCATATGGGTTAATTACTATCAATTAATAATTTATTTGATTAGATTTTAATGTGTTATGTCTCACCATATTTATTTTTTTAGGGTGTATTTTTAGGGATTTATTTCTTGAAGTTTTTTGGGGGTTAAGGCTACTATATTTTTAGGGAAATTTATGGAGTAAATTGCATTATTTTTTATGAGATTTTATTAATCTTATATTATTATGGTTGTGTAGTTCAATTATCTAGATGATGGAATTTTATTTTCTTATTTTAGGTGCTTCTTAATGATGTTTTGGAATCTAAAATCATGCTTATGTATATAGTAAGCGGTCTCAACCCTCTAAGCGATTCTCAGACTATGCCTATAACATGTCTGTCATTTTTTTATAAATTAATAAAGAAACTTATTTATATTTTGACAATATGAATTAATGTTTTTAAATGATAAATTTATAATATGGATTAAATGGTTTTCAATGGATTAATTTTATACTTTGTAATGAAAATTCTTTTTTCATAATATATGTTGTGATTTTTACTAACCAATTTGTATTTTGTTATTCCCTTGTAAGACTTGACATTTGTTATTGAATTTTACTTGGTATATTATTTAGGTAACTTGTGTTGAAGAAATTTAACTAAACTATATTGTCACCATGTGTTGGAAATATCCTTTGATATTATTCTTGGGATGAAATGGAAGTCATTGGTCTATGATTAGTCTCAGACCACCTTGAGGACAACCTACCAATTAAGGGTTTTTGTTAGTATAAGCCTTCTTAGATTTTTATTATATAATGAAGGTATAATTCCTTGAGTCCAAATCATATTCTATAATAATTATTGCTTGATTAAAATTTAATGAACTATAATTCAACGAACCATGCTTAACCCTAGTTTAATATGGTGCTTTAGTGGTAATGTGGTGGTTGTGTTAAATAAGAGAGAGGAAGTGATTTGACATTAAAAGCCTAAAAGTTTCATTTTTATCCTAATGTTTTTGTACATAAAAATAAAAGTATTTTTATAAAGGTTAATTTAAGTGGAGTTTTATATAAAAATTTATTTTAAAATTGGATCCATTTGAAGACACTTTCTTAATTAAATTTTCTTTTTTATTTATTTTTTAGATGTTTTACCAAAACATGTTTACAAACCACCCACTCTTTTATATTTTTCACATTTATATTCTAAATAATTGTTTCATAAATATGTGATATGAAAATTTTTATATAAAAGGGGTAGTTCTCAAGTGAGTTTCAAAACTTCCTTCTAATCATGGGTTTTACAAGTAATAAATTCCTTACTTTTGTAAATGGTATTAAATAGGTTTTCCATTAAAACTAAGTCATAAGTTAAATTAATTAATGGGTTTAAATCAATTAATGGTTTTAAGAGGGATCTTGGAACAATCTTGTTATCCTAGATAGTATTTTAGAAACTTATACCCCTAGTTATTGGCTTTACTATTCCTCCTTTAGACCAAATGACGTCATTAATAGGTTCTAGTTAGTGCCTCACTGGGCATGTTCATACCAAAATTAAACAATTTCATTGCCCTGTATTTTTCCTAGTTTATATTCTAACAAGTATATCTTAGGGATAAATTATGTATTTCCTTAGGTGTCCACTTGAATTAACATTAGAATATAGGATTTCTTATAAGTTTTATTGTATTCTTGGATTAGTTTACATCTTTTATCATTCTTGTAATATATCTTGGAAACTTTCATGCCGGTATAATTTGATAGTCAGGTATATTGAGCATGAATTTTGTTTTACTATATTAAGAATATAGTGGTTGTATTTTAACTATCATGCCATTGCTTAATTATATAGTGCATGTGACTATATTATTACATCAATTATGTTATTGTTTTATTATATTGAGAATTTTTGTAGATTTTATATGAGTGGAATGTTATTGGTTTATTATATCAATAATATTTATTATTATAAATCCTAGATTATTTTTCAAATGAGGTGTGTTATGAATGTATAAAAAGAATCCCATGTACACCTCTTGTAGTCAGAAAAGTTGATGGAATGGTATGGGATCAAAATTACTTAGATCTATTATACCCCTTATCCTAACCCTAAATGGGAAGGATAACTCAATTATCCTAACTCTATTATACATGATTCCCTTTCCCCCCATATGGGATGGTTATAGAACACTGACATCAATAAAAGGGATGGCCAGTTCACCCTAACTTCAATTTATGGCATGTCTCAAATTTCAGGTATTGACCCAAAATTGGTAGTATAGGTATGGACCCTCCCTATATATGGAATTATTATTTGGATTTGTTATAGTTATTCATGATGTTTCACTTTCATTTTACTTCCCTACTTTATTGTTAACATATTATTTTATATTTCTTGTAAATTTTAAAACTATTTTATTAAATTTATATAAATAATTATACATGTTTATTTATAAATATAATTAATTGAGTCACATACACATATTATTACATGATTTTTAACAAAAAAATCCATAAACACCACCCAAAAATATAGACTCATGGTGTCATTGGTAGATTATATACATAAAAATCAACTTAAAAATAAACTACAAAAATTTTATTTCAATATTCTTAATGTGATAAAAAATTTCTTTGAACTTATATTACTACATAGGATACTCTGGGATATAAATAAAGAAAAGTTTGAGTTATAAAGACCATTAGGAGAACAAGCATGATAATGAAGTATAACATATAAGTCAAGAGGAATAACATAATATCATAAAAGAGGAGGATCACATATAATCATATTAAAGAATGACATAAAGAGAAATATATAATAATATCATTACATCCTAATAATTTGGAAGCAATATAAAATATGGCATCATGATCATAAGTCAAGGATCGCTACCAAGACAACATAATGTAGTCTGCTAGGATTATTACCCATGCACCATACATGGTATCTCATAAGATGAAAACCTTACCCAATGAATTAGGGATTTTATAATTCTAGTCCCACCAATCACATAATAATATTTACTTTCATATGTGTGACACGTAATGAAAATAAATCATATTTGGATCATTATCATGAGAAAATCCATTAGAAGGAAATGGGTTGTAGAATCTTGTCTCAAATCATAACCAAATGATATATCATAAATATTCCCTATAAAATAAATGATTAAATATTTTTAGATATTCATAATTGAATAAATAATCATAGTTCATTAATTTGAAGTTAAATTGAAGAAAAAATCATAATAAATGAGTGGAGAAGTGGGTATAGAAATGAACCTATTGAATTTTGTTTTAAGAAATGAGTAATGAACCTTTAAATAAGGTAAGCACATATTGTTTTAAATAAAACCAAAAACTAAATATAATAGTTTTCTATAAAATATATATTATTTTAGAAAGTCTTGTAAGATAAAATACTTTAAAATAGTGATGCATAAAATAGAATAAAGAATAGAAAAGTTCCCTTTAATTAGGTTTTCTTAAAAGAAAAGAGTGAGAATAAAACCCTATATATATATCCATATAAAATAAAGTGATGGTAAACATGTAAATATAAAAGTAATATATATATATATAAATAATATATAATAATTTCATGTAAATAATAAAGATATAAATAAATGTAAAGATATAGAAATCATAACTCAAAATAAAGGAGGGTGGTTTGGGAGTTTCCTTACCTTGAGCCCCGACTTGCTTGGTGCGTGCATATAACCTCCTGAATAATAAAAATTAATTTTATTAAATACTTGATTCATAACCTTTTCAATTATATTATAATTTTTAATTTCCATTTATTATTATTTTTTTCTCGCATCATCCACTTGGGGTTATTCGTTTAGCTTCTATAAAATTGCTTTGGTTTTTTGATCATGTTCAAAGGTGTTTTTAGATTGATCCAGAATATAAAAAATTGTATAGGTATAGATTATTTATCATTTTAGTACAATAAAATTTATACAATTCAATAGATAGTCCAAAATAGTTTTAAATTTTGAGATGTGTCTTGGTACACTCATTTTAGATAGTTAAAATTACCATAATAATTTTTTGGTAATATCATTGATATAATGATCAATATAAATTTTCATATTATTAATAATGTTATGAATATTATATTTATTCATGAGATATATTTTTAAATTTATAAATTTAATGTGGTAATTGATGTGTTATAACATCATCCATATAGGTGGTTAAAATCAACCATTATGGGACGAGTATCATAAACAACGCTAAAGATAGGTTTTATGAGTTTTATGATAATATAATGAATATTAAAGTAGTATTATATTCTTAATTATGATATTTAATTTATGTTTATCATAAAGTGGGTGTGTAAGTAATAATGAAAAGAAATTTAAAGGTGTAATAAATAGAAAACATACTTTATCACTTTGGTGTGCCTCCTTAACACTACACTGTAAGCCTTATTAAATTGGTATTTTGGTGAAACTAGAACATAAAGGAAATTTTAAAAATATTTCGAGAGGTGTTTATATTGATTTTTGGAAATGAAATGTGTTTTTAATGTGAAGAGAAATGGGTGGAGGAGGGTGGTATTTATAAGGGGGTAGAGGGGTGTTTTAGAATAAAATATTATATCTTCAAATAGTGACCAAACTTATGATTCAATAGTAAGGGGATTATGGTTCAACATAAAATGGGAAATTAAAATATTTATATAACTTCTATAAACATAAAAAAATTTAATATACACTATTATAAAATATGGTATTTATAGAGTATTTTACTTTTCACCTCTGTATTTTACTATTTATGAAAAATGAAAAAACATTACCCTAAAAAAATTCAGTGTGCTAATTCTAAAAATGAAATCAATTTTATAAAAATAATTTTATAAATCCTTGAAATTAATTTTTAATTAAAATCATTATTTATTGAAAAATACTAATTCTTAAAACATGATTAAATTTATAACCATTGAAAAAATTACTTTTGTTTTTATAAAATTATTTTATTTTTTTTATACAAAAACTATTATTTTTAAAAACATTTTACAAAAATAAAGTTTTATTTTTAAATTTTAATTTTATCATAAAAAATTAATTTAAAAAAATAAAATTTATATTTTTTCCAAAAAAATTATGGTTTCATTATATCAAATATTTACTTTATCATATCTAACAATTTTTTAATGGTCTTATGACATAAATTACTTATATTTTTATTTCATAAGATACCTAGATATTGTTTTACTAATCCATCAATCTAGTTACTATTCTAACGGTCAAGTTTCTATTTCTAATGGTCATGTTACTATTCCAACGGTCATATTTTCAATGGTCATATAGGTTTTATACTTCTAATAAATACAACATATTTCCTTCATTCATCATTAACGTCAATTCCCTTCAATATTATGTTATCCCAAATAGGAAGATATAAAAACACCACAAGAGGGGGTGAATTGCAGTTGTAAATCCGACATAAAAATTTTATCCCACTCTATTGTTAATTTGATCAGAAGATATAATTTATGATAATGTTAAATTAATCAGATTAAACATTTTACTAATACATTACATGGATAATGAGATTAATAATTGATATATAAACACTAAACTGATAAGAACAATAAGAAGACATAAATAAAAACAAACAATGTAATGTAAAAACAATGTGTGAATTCAAGGATAACAATCCTTAAACTCCTAAATGGATATTATTAGTAAAATAAGTCCACACTTTTAATCCAGAGTGTAATGAGGATATGAATAACTGATTACAGGTGTCCCTATTCGAAACCCAAAACAACCTCAACTATAAACCTGTCTAAAGGTATCGAGTTCCTAACCTAAAACTTCTCCAATAAACATCAGTAGTAGGAAACTCTAACCTATATCACCTCCTATATCAGATGATTATCAACAAGTCTAATCCATTATACTTATTCAAACACAAAGTTTGGAATATATAACTTCTGGTATTAAAATAATATTTATCATCATTATGGAAATTAGCACTTTATATTAGCCATGGAACCTCCTCGGTCATACAGGATTTGAAAATGAATAATTAAAAGCAATGCTAAGATCATTATAAGAATACCTCACACAATGGTATCTCTTAGAAAAAACTCACTGAAAAAAAATTACAATCAAAAATTCTAAAAGAATAAACATAATAAAAACTTCAACATGACTTCAAACAAGCTTAGTGAAGTTTATAACTTTCATAACATATATCCTTCACTCCACAAAGCCCTCGATCCAATTTATAGCTTCTATTATAACAAAATCCAACAATCAAATTCTAATATATTTAGGTATGGTTGAAACTTCATCAGAAGAAATACTCCATATTATTATAAATGTAGGGTCTTAATCTATCATATAATGAGATCATCATCATGTCTCTACAACTTTTAATGGAATTAATTCAAAAAATCTTGGTAAATCAGAACATACAATCCTTATCTCAATAGTTCATATAATAGGTAAATACAATCTACACATTTAAAACTCAAAAATAAATTTCAATTTAGTTCAATTCAAACGTGAGTGTCTTTTTATTTTAAAAATAAAAGAATAAAGAAGATTCATTTGACTCAATAATCTCACAATTCTTTATATTCACAAAAACGAATGAAAATATTAATTCTGAAAATAATTTAAAAGTAAACTTCTTGTAACTTATGATGAAACTACATCCTAATTTTACCGTCAAAAATATTTAATCTTTTAATATTTTTAAATTTATCCCTTTCTAAAAGTTTATTTCTCCCCATTTTAGTAAATCTTACAACTAACACATTAGTAATATAAACTTAATATTCTCAAATTTCTCCCCCTTTGTGATTTTCAAAAATAAAAAACAAATAAAATAAAAAATGATTAAGATGAATTCTTAGACATTAAGTAAGAAATATAAAATATTAAATGATTAACCCCTTTAAATTTTGATAATATCCCCCTATGTTAGATATATCTCACTTTTTTATATTCAAGGAATAATAGGATAAGAATTTTTATTTTAGTAATATCTGGTAGTCTCCTCCTATCTAAAAATAAGGAAATACAAAGTTCTTATTTGGAAAATCAATTCAAGTGAAGATAATAGTTTCTGAAAAATAATTAATCAAATAAATATAAAAATATTTAGAATATCATATCAAGTATCATTAAAAGTAAAGTTTATATTAGTTAAAATATTACAATCAATTAGAAAAAATTATAATTTATTATTTTTTTAGAAGAAAATTGGTTACCTTATGATGAAAGTAAATTTTCAAAGTAAAAAAAATAATTACTAGAATTTACCATGATGTTTAAAATAAAAATAAACTACCAATTTAACATAAATTTTATAAGATAGAGATAAAAATAAAATAATACCCCCTTGAAGTTATCTTCTATTAATGAGAAATAATCATATTCCTTAAAATATGGTTCTATAAATTTTATTAAAAAACATTCCTATATTTTATTAAAAATAATCATAGATAAAAAATATTTTTTCATTAAATTTGGATAAACAAACACAACTCCCCCTTGAAAAATGAGTTAATGTTTAAAGTAAAAAATTAATAAAAATATAAATTAAAATTAATGATTTATATAAATATATAAATTATGACAAAATAAACATGCATAAAAATAAAATTTATCAGGTACCAGATATAATAATTCAGTTGTTAGTAATTTGTGACTTCATCAATTAGGAATTAAGTTCAAGGAAACCAAACCTACTTCAGCCTAGATAAATTCACATGGGATACCTTTTATAACAGCCTAAAGTTTTATGTGGAACTGGATACTATGGTGTGGATCTTGTTTTTCACCATGGAGAGTATAATTTTTCCATGGTTTGGGAATTTATGTGTAGTGCATAGATTTAATGGTTTTGAATATTTTTTTCTAGTTGCAGCATAGAGAATGGGTTGTGGCATGGAGTCCTGAAGGTGTATTTCAGGGGGGTGGTTCTGCCAATATTGGGGTCACTACACCATGAAAAAGTCGTTTTTATTTAGTATACTTATAAGGTCTTGAGTTCTATATCATAGTCATGGTTATTGAACCATATTCCATTTACCTAGTCTATAGGAACTCTCCATTGACCACAGTGTTGATTTTAGATGTGCTTTTGACCAGGAACCATTGTGGCATAGAAAACTCCCATTTGTCATAGTCATTTCCATTTTTGAATGCATTGTGACATAAACCTATGTGTTACACCATAATTCATATTTTTCTAGAATTATAATAAATATATGAGGTTACTTGAACCCATATTTGTTTTGGATTTTCCTCTCAAACCTTGGGTGACTCTAGGGATTATTCAAGAGAACTTCTAAACCCTAATCTCATAGCTTTATCCTTGATGTTATAGGATCAACTCTTGGAGAATTATTCCTTTCTTCTTAGATATGTGGTAGATCTAGGGAGTTAATAATGTCTCTTGATCAGATTGATATCTACCATTGATTATGGATATCTTATAGGTATGTTTTTATATATCATCATCCTAGACCTCCTCTTGATGGATGAATGATATAACTATAATCCATTAATGGTCATTTGGTAGATTGGTGGGGGACTCGACATGTCAACAATGTACCTTTGACTGAAGATTGATCCCTTTAGAATGATAGATGTTTCTAAGTAATTTTGAATAGATTGATCACCTTGATAATATCTTCTTATTGAAACATATCTTCTATATATTTTTTGTTGATAGTTTGATGGTGGATCAATGTTTGTTTACTAGACCTGATGTTATTTTCTGGATTTTATGAGGAATTTACAATCAATTATAGAATTGGAAATGGATCTGGTGAATTGACATCCTCTTCTTCAACATATCTCAAAAATATTTCCAATGACAAAATCCATGACGTATGTGATTCTAGAACCACCCTTATTGAAATGAAATCTTCTCATGAAACTTTTCTAAACCTCCTTATTGATGAACCAGAACTATAGATAAGCATCCTTGATGTGATATATAGTTCTCTGTGGGTGTGCAATGTGATTCAGGATTTGATCCTTTAAAAAATATTAGGTTACTTCATCAAAAACAATGAGGTAGGATGTTCCTTTCCATTTTAGGCCCTTGTATACTATTTTTAGTTTCATTTAATATTTTAATGGCATAACTTGTTGATCATTCTTGGTGGTGATTTATTTAGGGTGTGTGTGTAGCTCGTGAGACCTATGTGTAATGCTTGATTCTATGAGTATTGTTAGTGTATCTTGTTACCATTCTTTATATTTATCACATGTTGTTATATGTTTCCATATATTCTCATGATGATGTGTTATGTATTTCCTTATTATACTCTACCATGTTGTGTTTTTCTACCATTCCTTAGAGGAGTTATCTTAATACTAATAATAGGTGGGCCTTAATGGAATGATTACCCATTATAGGGGAAGTGCATACGATATGATGTGATGGTGATGATGGACCAGTATATAGGTTAGGATCATGATAGCCTTATGGCTCAGCTAAAACTCAATTCCTTTAGAATACTGAGTAACATGCTAAAACTTGATGCCTTGAGGATATATAGTATATGTTCACTAGTTTTCCTTGTGGTTTAACATGAAATTTGATACCTTATGGATGTCGAGTAACATGTTCACTAGACTTCTAGCTAGTTATTGGTCAAATATAGCATCCTCATATTATCCTTTCATCATAAAGCCAAAGTAGGTACAATTAGGGATCTGGGTGGCTTGGTTAGCACATGTATTCTCATCATATGATTGCGTATGATTTATTACACATCTATTTTTATCATGATATACACCTATTATACTTTTGAACATATGTTAAGAACACATTGGTTGTTTCCTATTGGGTTTTATTACTCAGACCCTGAACAGGTATCTTGATGAATGTGTAGACTTCATGTATAAGGATTCAAGTAAGGGATAGGGGTCCATGGAAGATAACTTAGCTGAGGATAAGGGAGATAGGGGAATTACTAGGATCTTCTTTGGAAGATTTTTGTAGTGTTTATTTATCTTCTTTCACTCTATATACTATAGTTTGTCTTGACCCATTGGGGGCATGATTATTTAATTTGTATGACAGGCATTCCATTTGTGATTACATTATGATTTTATATCTTTTATATTTATTAGGATTCTCTCTCAGGTATTACTCTCCCTAAGATTAAATTTTATAATCATCCAATTTTATTCATCCTTATAAATAGGGCCTTTAAGCCAAGATTGCCTTTCCATTTTAATAATTCTTGGTCCTCTCACTCTGATTTTAGTAAGATGGTCACTAATTTATAGCTTTCTAACCATGGTGGAAATTATTCCTACTCTTGAATTATGAGGCTGAATATTTTAAAGTACAATCTTAAGACTTGGTGAAAAGATAGTTTTAATAAGCTGTAGAATGACATTGTTTCTACAAAGTCCCTTCTCAACCAAATTCAAGGTCTAACCACTTGATCTGATTTTGAGGTGGATTTTCAGCATAAAATTGATCTCTCTGCTAAGATAAATAATCTTCTTGTTATTAAATACAATCTAAAAAAGGAAACCATTAAAGTTAACTTGTTAAAAGGATGTGGATAGAAATACAAAATTCTACAATGCCCTCTAAAGAAATTAGAAAGATTGTAGACCCCTCACTCCCATAAGATATGGTGATAAAATTCTTGACAATGAAGTTTCAATTTATGATCATATTGTCTCTTACTTTGAACATATTTTCAATGGTCATAATATCATTAAGGAAATGTAAGAAGTAATTATTCTCAAAATGGTCAAGGATAAAAATAATACCAGACTCATTAGTATTACAATTGACTTTGATATTCATGAAGTAGTTTTTTCCTTAAACCGGATAGTTCCCCAGGACTAGATGGTTTCACTAATTCCATTTTTCAATCATACTAGTATGTCATTCATTTGGATATTTTAAAGATAGTCAAATTGTTTTTCTCTACAGGTGTCTTTCCTCATGTACTTAATGAACAATCTCACCCTTATTCCCATGGTTGAAAATCATTTTGAGATTCATCTTTTCAAATAAATTTATCTCATCAACACCAGCTATAAAATAATTACCAAGATCCTTTCCAATAGACTTGCCTTAATTTCTAGTAAAAAAAATTCCTATAACCAGTTTGGTTTTGTGAAACGGAGGACCATCCAGGATTGTATCAGCACAGCCTCAGAATGTGTCGACCTCCTTAACAAATCCTGCATAGGTGGATGTATTTCTCTTAATCTTGATATCAAAAAATCCTTTGACATATGTATTGGGGATTCATCTTTAAGGTGCTTCACTTCTTTGGTTTCAATGAAATTTTTGTGAGTTGGGTTAAATATATTTTTGAGTCCTATCATATTTTTGTGATTATTTATGGTTCTAGGAAATGATATTTCACTTTCTCAAAGGGTATCAGGAAAGGTGACCCCTATCTTCTATCCTTTGCTCCATTTTTGAGGATTAACTGAGTATAATTTTCACTCATATGATGGATAAAAACTTAATCAAACATATTCAGGATTCAATAAATTTAACAATTCCTACTCACCTGCTATATGCGGATGACATGATTCTTTTTGTGCAAGGTAATAAAAGGAACCTTCAAAATTTAAAAGGGGGTCTTAATATTTATTAAGGGTTTTGAGGTAGTCCGTTAATTAGCCCAAATATTTCATTTATTTTGGTAAGAACATTCTAACAACTAGGAGAGATAAAATCTTGTTGAACCTGGTAATTAAAGAAGGAACTATGTCTAGGAAATACCTTGGAGTTCCACTCTTCTCGGGGTGGCCTAAATCCATTCACTTTCTCAAAATTGTGGATCATGTTAAGAAGAATATCTCTACATGGAAAGGGAAGTCTGTCAAAATGGATGGTAGAAATTTTCTAGTTAATTACATTATTGTTTAAAAATTAGTACATTCTTTCATTATTTACAAATGGACTTTCTCTCTTCTCACTCAACTTAACATCTACATCAAGAATATTTTTGTGAAGTGACAGAATCCTTGAAAGAAAATTTATTGTTCTTTCTTGGTGTAAATTTTGAAAACTCATTGTTAAGGGATTAATAGGAATAAAAAATATCAAATTATTCAATGAGGATCTTCATTCCATGTTCACTTGGAACCTTATAAATAATGATTTGATGGCTCTCAACTTTCTTAGAGACAGATTCATTAACAATTTAAAAAATGGCCATGCTACTTATATGTGATCCACTATTTGTCTGGACATCAAATATTCATATACATATATTATGTCACATTCATGATGAATTGCTTATAGGGCTTCCTCTTTGAATTTCTATCTTGATAATTGGATGAGTTTTCCTCTTATTTCTTCTATTGATCCGCAGCATATCCTTATGGATACAGAAATCTATATTCAGGATTTCTCGGTGTTGTACAACACAGAGTTGTCTAATTATCATGAAAACATCCTTGAAAACTATAATTTTTCCCCTACAAAAGATAATTTAATTTCAGAACTTTCTTGAAATGTCATTATTGACTCCAAATCTTTATATCATTCCAATTTTGTTGGAAATTATCTTTCCTAGATTAAATATTATGACAAGTCTTGGATTAGACATTCTATATTTACCTAAATTTAGATAATTTAACCCCATGAATTATCTACTGATAATTGTGTGAAAACTCATGGAATTGTCTTGTGTTCTTGATGTAGGTTATGCAATCGACACAGGGAGGGCATCACACACGTATTCCTATCATGTTCCACAACTTCATCTCTCTAGAATGATTTGAAATATTTATTCAAATTTTATCTTCTGGATAGTCTCGATATATCTACTCAACTTCAATACTATACAACATTATAAATCATGCCTCAACTTAAATTTCTTCTCCTAAATGCTACAACGGAGCTTGTTCACATCCTTTGGATGGCGTGTAATGATGTCTTTCATGGACAGAAGCGCTTCCACCTATAGGTAGCTCTCTCACACCTTGTCTCCTTATCCAAATAGTCCAATAGTCTCCAGCCAGGTCATTACTTCAATAATATACAAGACTTCATGATCCTCCACAAAATTGGAGTGTTTGGGAAATTCAAGCAATAGTGGGGTCAGTTTGAAGTTTTCTAGAAAGTCCCTCTTCAAGGTTGGATTAAAATAAATGTTGATGGAGCATCAAAAGGTAACCCGATTTTGGATGGATATGGAGATATTTATAGATACCTCACTAGAAAAGTACTTTATTATTTATTTGTAACCTATTACCTCTCTTTATTTCTTGAAGAAGAAATGTTCAGCGTTATTCATGCTACCATTTTTCTCATCTTAAAGGCATGGATAAAATTTTCCATGAAAGTGACTCCACTATGGTGGTTCATGATATTCATAATGGATTAATACACCTATCTTGGAAAATAAGGACTAGATGGATGTATTGTCTCACATCTCTTTAGGGAACCAATTACATCATCACTCATTTTTACCGGGAAGCTAAATCTGTGGAGGATGGGATCGCCAAAAGAGGTATCAATAGGGATCTCACTTGGCTAGATGATCTTCCATCTGATCTGATCCCTCTTATTGAGAAATATTGTAATAAAATCCCTTCTTTTAGACTCATGTAATCTTTCATTATTTTAATAAGCTTATCTTATCCATTTTTCCAAGACATCCCTCTAAAAAAACATCTTCCTTGATTACTATGAATTGTTTATATTTTATTGTATGGATATGATACTGAGGGTATAGTCTCTCCATTGATGGAATTTAGACCCTCACATCTTGGTGGTATCCTCTAGTGTATGGGTAGTCATGCATGAGGTCTTATGGCTCTCTAGATCAAACCTAGTGGTTCAGGTTAGGGTGTTACAAAATGGTATCAAAGGATAGTTTTATTCTTTTTTTTACTAACCTGATACAAGGTAGAAAGAAGATAGGTTGTGTTAGACTTGGGTAAAATATTTTTCATGTTCTTAGTAATATCATGTGTAATGGACCTACAAGTTACCATTAACGGTATTTTTTTTACAATTTTATGGGATTTTAGTGTGTTAATGAATCATGTGTAGGAACATAGGATCAAATTCCATATATATAATTGTTATTATTTGCATACTAGTTTTTTAATTTAATTCCTTGATTTTTTTTATCTATTCAATATATTCTTTTATTATTTTATTGAGTGATATATTTTTTCCCATGTTGTTGTGATATATATATTGGAATTAATTAGTTAAACTTGATCCTATTGTTGTATCTTGTATATATATGTGATTGTGACTAATGTTAAGGGATGTAGAACCTTGGTTAGTAATAAGAGGGATATACCTTGGGTTATGGGTAACCTTCTAGGAGAACCTTATGTGATCCAATATACTAATTATAATTTGTTTCCTAAAATAATATGAACAATAATACCAGAGAATTTGATATTAAGATCATCCCAAAACACTATTTTAAACTTGAATATTCAAAAATTATTTATAAATCCCTACAAACTACAAGTTTAGTGGTGATTAGAGTGTCAAACCTATAGGTAGGGTTAAAAATGATCATGCAACCCATGATTAAAAACTCAAAATCAAATGAAAATAGGGACTACTAAAAACATGAACAAGAACACATTATGTATGTATGGAATAAAAAATTAAAGATACAGGAAAACATAGTAAGACTAATAATAATAAAATAGTTATGCTAAGGAAAATACCTATTAGATGATTAAATATGTCTCATAATTCATTAAAAATAATTAATTTTGACCATCACACCTTAAAAAAATTTCCCATTATCTCTCTCGAGTAATGGAATAGTTGGATTTAAAAATTCCTTAATTGTTGAATTTCAAATGATGATCCTGAATTGATTTTTAGATTAACTTGATTTAATCTTCCACAATTTGATTCAAGTATCATTCCTTCTCAGTAAATTCATTTAAATTAAAATTTAAATGACAAACCAGTTTTGAAATGGTTTTATAAATGAAGATAGAAACAAGTTTTAGTGAAATATTGATTTCCCTAACCACTAAATTTATCCGAGAATAATTTTATTAATAATTTTAAATTATGGTATTCAATTTCTTATTTTTATATTGAAATTTTCCATGTTTATTATTATTATTTTTCTACCATTTACGTTGTTATAGATTCATGCATGAAAAATTAAATAATTTTCATTTTTTATTATATTCTCAAATGTTTCCTAGGTTGCTCCATATACTAGCATTGGGAATCCTTTTTATTTTTGGGCCTCTATTTTGTGTGGTTTTATTCTTTGGGCCTTAGCCTTTGGTTGGTACTGCTACCCAGGTGCACCTAGTGATTTTTTGATACCTACAGCCTCTTATTCTTGGCTATTGATTAGCATCGTTGTCCATTGTATCTGGTCCTTCCACCTATGTGTTTTAATTATGTTGTGTGGATGGAAATCTATTTCACATGGCTTTGTGGTCTTTCATAATTGGTTTTGTTGTATGTAAGTGCAAGTCTGTGTCAGGGGCATTGATCACCCTTATGCTTGGTCTCTTCGCTATCTGGCTCATTCTCCTTATCCCCAGATCTGGATCTCATTTTTCCACTGGTGAAACCCTAGATCATCATTGTCATTTTTCTTCTTCGGATCTCTGTTCATGCCTATCACTCTCCCTAACCTCATATTGTTTCCAATCATTTTATAGAGATGAAATCCTTCCTTGGAGGGAGAAGTGTGGCCTCTTCTCAGTGAAAATTCCATGAGCATGTAAGGAAGAAGAATAATTTGTTGATCTAGGTGCATCATGCATAAATGTTATAACATAAATAGAATAGGATTAATGGAGTGCTACCCACTTCAGCACTTTAAGTATCATTTTAGTTTTATTTATTCTAAAGCCTATAAATCTTGTATACTTCTTTTATTATTCCTTCTATTTTGGTTCTTTCTGGGTTTCACTTATAGAATTTTATTATTTTGAGCTTAATAAAATGTGTGATTTGGGTGGTGTTATATTCATACATTTAGGCCTCCAAAGGACTGAATCATGTTAAATATTGTGTTATTTGTTGTTTTATTTTGATTATTATAATTTGTCTGTTCGGTTTTATAATTTTCAACTTCTCTAAGAAAATTCCAAATTTGGTCTTATTGGGGTTCGGTATTCTAGGTGTATTTGGTTTACCATTTCACCTCACAAAGTGGTATTAGAGCCTCACTAGTTTTCTTTTATTGTTTATTTCAATTCTTATTTCTTGTTTTGTAGTTATGGTATCAATTTTTATTTCTACATTGTGATTTATTATTAACTCACCACCACCTTTCTACAACAGTTTTTTGAATACACTATCCCATATTATATTTCTTATCATTTAGAATACCTTTGGATAAAAAAAAATTTACCCAAGAGATTGGTTAGTTGTTAGGGTTGTACACTTAACATTGTCCGCAAGAACCCGGCATCTACTCTTTTCATAAACATGTTAACAACTAGATTCAAAATCAATAAATTTGATGGTGATAATGACTTTAACCTTTGGATAATTAAGATGAAATCCCTAGTGGTTCAAAAGTGATTAATTTATTCCCTTTTTGGTACAAATAAACATGTTTCAACTTTAAATGAAACCGGACAGAACATTATTGAAAACCAAGATATATCCCTTGATGTGTTAGTTAAAGAACATAGCTCTTTATTTCTTTATTTAGGTGATAAAGTTCTTAGGGAAGTGTCTTTTAGGTCTAATTTTTCTAGTATATGGATTAAACTAGAGAATTTATACATGATTGCTTCATTAGTTGGTAGGATTTATAAAAAACACATCATGTTTACATTTAAAATGAAACCTGGTAGTTCCACTAAATCCCATATTGATATATTTAACAAATTTATATTAGATCTTAATAATATTAATTTAACTATTGATGATGAGGATCAAGAAATGGTCCTTTTAATATCTTTAGATAATGGATGCAACACACTAGTTGAAACCCTGATGTATGGATGAGACTCATTAACCCTGGAAGTGGTTAATTAATCCCTTCTTTATAAAGAAATACACTCTAGACTTAGATTCAATGGTGAGGTAGAGTTTTTTTCTAGGGGAAGACCACATTCAAAGGGTGAAAATAAATGGTTTACAAAAGATAAAAGTAAGATAAATAAGCACCCTGAACTTGGATCTGATTCTAGGGAATGAAAATTAACTTGTTTTCATTATGAAAATTCAGGGCATACTAAGACTAAATATAGGAAACTCAAACATGAGTTAGAATCCATATATCCAATAGACCAGTCCCTTATAGTTGACTCGGGTTATAACACTGTTGAAGTACTAAATGTGTCCATCCAAGAAATCAATCAAGAGTAAGTCCTTGACTCAATATATTCCTTTCACATGTGTCCTTTTAGAGATTCATTCCTATAATTGGTTGAAAGGGTAGAATGAGATTCCCTATTAGGCACTAATAAGAGGTGAAAGGTTTAGGTAAGAGGTTTTGTTTTACTAGAACTATATTATCACTCCATAATTACACCACTTGATGTAAAGTGGGTTCCCAACCTTCATAGAAACCTGATTTACTTAGGGATCTTAGAAAAAATGGATTTACTTTTAGGTCTGAGATAGGATGTCAAAAAATTTCTAAAGGCTCTAGAATCATCATTAAGGGGTCTCTTATCAATGGGTTTTATGTATTGAATGGAAATACTCATTTAAGGTAGTTGGGTAGTGTGTACAACACCAACACTGATAATACAATGATTTGGCATAGTATATTGGGGCATATTATCTCCAAGGGCCTAGAAGAACTCAATAATTAGGGGCTTTTGAGAGACCTCACAACTACTAATATTCCATTTTTTGAATATTGTGTGATGGTAAAATATATGAAATTCACCTTTAATAGGTTCTCCTTTGAAGCTACTAAACCCCTTTATTACATCCATTTTGATCTATGGAGACCATCCAAGACTACCTCCCATGGTTTAGGTTCCTAATTTGTCACTTTCATAGATTAATTCTCCCGAAAAGTATGGATTTACATTCTAAAAAATAAATATGATTTTTTTCAAACCTTTAAAACCTAGAAAAAATTGGTTGAAAACAAAATTGGGAAAAAAAATTAAAACCCTGAGAACTAATAATGAAATGGAATACCTATCCACTAATTTCATTAAATTTTTTGAATCTAAATGTATTAAAGACATGGGACTATTAGGGAACCCCCCCCCCTCCAACAAAATGTAATAGTAGATAGAATGAATAAAAAAAATTTAGAAATAGTATGGAGTATGATTGTATGCTTGGGTCACCCTAAATCTTTCTGGGTATAGGTTGTTATCACTACTATATACTTTATTAATAGGTGTCCTTCTTCTGCAAATCAATTTAAAACACCTAAATAATTATGGAATGGTAATCCTCCCTCCTATGACCTACTTAAGAGTCTTTGTTTGTACTAATTATTCTCACATTAAAACTGATAAATTGGGTCCAAGATCTCTCAAATTCATCTTTATTGGGTATCCCAAGGGTGTTAAGGGGTATAAACTCTAAGTAGATAAACCTAGTTACCAAAAATGAATTATAAGTAGGGATGTAGTGTTCCATGAGTCCTTTTCTCCTAAAACCAAGTCTGACACATCTAGAAACATTGAAGCATACTTATAACAGGATGATGAAGATGATCCCCTAGCTCATTTTGAGGTTATTTTCCAACCCAGTCCACCTGCACCATAGCTCACTATGGAGGTTGATTATGAGTCAAGGTCTGGTTCAGATTCTGAATTAGAACCTCCTTCCAATGACAGGGAATACCAATTGACCTACGATAGAGAAATAAAAGTCTCAGGACTGCCTTCTTGATTCATATGGTATGACATGGATTCTTATTATTTTCATGTAGCCCAAGATATAATAGATGATGATCCTCAAACCTATAGCCAAGACTTAAATGAAAAAGACTCAAAATAGTGGTTCTTTTACATGGATGAAGAAATTAAATCTTTATGAAAATATGACACTTAAACTATTGTCAAAAAACTACCTAATTCTAAGATAATTGGTTCCAAGTGGATTTATAAAATAAAAGAAGATAACACTAAGGGAAATTAGATAAGTATAAATAAAGGTTAGTTGATAAGTGTTTACTTCAATGAAAATGCATTGATTATTTTTAAATATTTTTCCATGTGGTTAATAATTATTTGATTAGTCTTTTGCTTTATTTTTTTTCCTATAGTGATCTATACATTGAACAACTTGATGTTAAAACTACCTTCTTACATGGTGATTTAAATGATAATCTTTATATGAATCCACTTGATGGTTACTCTAAGTAATTCAAATTGAATCAAGTATTCCTATTAAATAAATCATTTTATGGCTTGAAACAAGCCTCTAGGAAGTGTTATATGAAATTTGATTACTTTATGTTAGATAACCAATTCACTAGAAGCTAATATGATGCATGTTTCTATTTTAAATCAACTAAGAATTGTTTTCTTTATCTACTACTTTATGTTGATGACATGCTTATCATTTGTAAAAACATGAGCCTCATCATTGTTGCAAAATCCCAACTTAAAGGTAAGTTTGAAATGAAATAATTTGGTGTAGCTAATAAAATATTATGTGTTGAAATAAATGGATATAGACCAAATAAATTGATTTACTTATCTCATCATTTTTACATTTTAAATATTATAAAGAGATATATGTTTTAATCTCTCAAACCAATTAATATACCTCTTGGACAGCACTTTAAATTATCTTTGATACAAGAACCACAACATACAATGATATTCAATTTATGTCTAAAATACCTTATGTTAATATTGTTAGTGGAATTATGTACTCTATGATTTTCACCAGACCTTATATTTCCTATTCAATCTGTACTCTTAATAGATTTATGGCCACACCTAGGAAGGCATGTTGGCATGCCCTTAAGTGGTTTTTAAATGAATATCATGTAGATCTAATATTTCAATGTGTTATGGTAAAAATTTGGATAATTATGAAGTTATTACTAGATACATAGATGTTGACTATATAGGGAATGTTGGCACTAGAAAATCCTTAAACGGTTACATTTTTACTACTTGTGGTATCCCCATTTCATGGAAGTGTAAAATGCATTATGTGGTTGTTCTTTCAACCACAAAATCTGAGTGCATTTGCTTGATCAAGGCAGTAAAAGAATCCTTATGGATTAAAGTCTTGTCTTTTAAACTTAGTCTTTACAATTATGTTATAAATTTGTATTATAATTGTCAATGTACTCTTCACCTGTCCAAAAATTTGGTATTCCATGGTAAATCTAAACACATAGACATTATACTACACTTTATTAAAGATATTGTAGAATCTGGAACTGTGTGTTTTAATAAGATACACACTAATGATAACCAGCTGATAGTTTTACTAAATACATGATATTATCTAAATTAAAATTTTATTTAGATATATTGAATTAGGTTCCCATTCTATAACTATAGGTGAAAGAACATCACCAATTTCAATTGAAAATGGTGGAAATTTTGGAATTTTGGTATTCAACTTCTTATTTTTATATTGAAATTATCTATGTCACTTATTATTATTATTCTTCCTCTTAAATTGTTATAGATTCATGCATGAAAAATTATTTATTTTTTATTTTTTATTATATGCTCAAATGTTTCTTGGGTTGCACCATATACCGGCACTGGGCCTCCTTTTTGTTGTTGGGCCATTGTTCCATGTAGGCTTATTATTTGGTCCATGGATATGCTCCAAGTGATTTGGATATCCATGTGGACTCTTATTATTGGTATTTTATTAGCATCATTGCTAGTTTCATCTAGGTCTTCCTCATAGGTGCTTTAATTATATTGTGTAGCTAGCATTCTGTTTCATGTGGCTTCATGGCCTCGCCTGATTAGTTGGGTTGTTTCAAGGTGTGGGCCGGTGTTAAGGGAATTAATCACCTTTTCACCCAATCAATTCAACATCTATTTCACTCTATATATCCCCATTTATATCTCTTAGTTTTCCACTAGAGAAACCCTAGCTCTCCATCCCTATTTTGCTTTGTCGGAGCTCTATCTGGGCTTGTCACTCTCCCAAACATCATCTCATTGTTGGTCATTTGTTGGAGACAACATCCTTTCATGGAGGAATAAATGGAACCCATTATCAGTGATAGTTCCACTATAACATACAGAAGAATAATATTTCTTGGATCTAGGTGTGTCACAAATCAAGATTCTATCATGAAGATAATAGGATCATTGGAGTGCTACCCACTTCATCACTGTAAGTATCATTTTAGTTTCATTTATTCTGAAGCTTAGAAATCTTGCATACTTATATTCTTGTTATTTTTCTTTCAGTTCTTTCTGGTTTTTACTTGTAGTGTTTTATTCTTTTGAGATTAATAAAATGTGTGATTTAGGTAGTTTTCTTACTTTTCATGTAGGCCCCCAAGGGACAAAATCATGTTAAATATTTTGTTCTTTGTTTCTTTTTATTTTGATTTGTGTATTCTATTTGTTTGGTTCTCTAATTTTTTACTTCTATAAGAAAATTCCTAGTTTGTTTTTATCGGGGTTCAGTATTCAGGGTGTATTTGGTTCACCATTTCCCCTCATAGTTAGAGACAATACAAAAGATTCAATTTCTATTACAATGGAAATGAAGAATGAAAAGATGGAGAAATAAATATCCCCTCCAATATTACTGAAAACAACATTGGAAAAGATCTTTTTTGTTCCTTGTGAAACTCCTGAAGTGTCATTGAGTCTTTCTCAACTAAGAATTCTTAGATTCTCACTTTATACAATGATCTATTTCCCTAATGATCAATGTTAAATTTTATATCACCCCTATAAATTTATTTTCCATTATTTTTATTGGTAATAGACCCCATTTAGTGACTTAAATCGGTCTTCGCCTAATCACCAAAAATGTGTCACTAGTCATCATTCTTTGTTACCTGGATGTGATTTGAACAAAACTTTTGAAACAAAATATAACAAACACACGTGAAAATATTGATTCATATTTTTGGAAACCTCATATAGATTTAGTAGTTCTTTTTCATCTTCATGAACTGACGAAATAGTGTTCTCACCTCAACACCCTCCACTTATAAATTGAGACTTGTTTACTATAAACTACATGTGAATTTGAACAAAATAGTTCCAAATAGTTGAAATAGTCCCATGAAAAGACTTAGAGTCTTGGTTAAACTAAATTATGGACTCTCACTAGGTCTAGCTTAAAATCAGTTCATCATATCTCAGTTTCCTCTTTCATCAATCAATTCACTTATTCAACCCACACATGAATAAGCTCCTTTGGTTTTACTTTAGTCGATCTTAAACTCAAAATAATTCCTAATTTTTATTTAGTTGGGCTTGGCATGGATCCGTCAAACTCATTAACTCACTGGCCTAATGATTTCGAGTTCATTCAAGATTCATTAGGAACCTGATTCACAACTTTTAACCACGCTATATTGGCTTACTTTATTGGGGAATTTGAACACATAGATGGTGTGTACAAATATTTTGACTCCTAGATGCAACCATGGAAATCTTTGACGCCCCAAAAAACAATAAAATTCAGACCTTAAATTCAGAAAACAACTAGCTAGAATGAGTCCTTCAATTTCCCAACCTATACCAAACTCATCCAAACTCGGTTCATTGAAACCTAGCAGACTAGCTTGGTCGAAACCTTCATGGGATAATCATATTAAATTCAACTAGAACCGACCACAAATCTGATTTCTTTTAAGAACAATTCCTTTTATATCATCGAGCTTCATCTGAGTTCAAACCACCTCCATCAATTCCCATGGTGATGCCACCAATGGATTCATGATTCTAAAATCATATGAATAAATGAACTAGAACTATAATTTGCTGACTATTATGATAATGAATGATTCATCTTATTCAATATTAGGTTGAAATCCCAGCCTCAACTTTTGTCTTGGTCATATTCCTCATACAGTGCAATGAGCCCGGATCCTCCTCTACTATAGTATCATCGATGGAAGAAAAAGACCTCAACAACAATAGTTTGGGATCCCTTTTTAGATTTGGATCAAACCTTTAATCCATAGCCTCTTCTCCAAGCTCAACATGTTGACTTCATATTCATGCTCATATCCTCTTGAATGATCTTAAATCAAATTTATGCCTTAATTTTTTTAGTAAAGATGTCAAGCGATGAATGTGCAAAAAAAATCAAAGAGAACATGCAACATAAATAAATTTATTTCCCTCCAAAAAAAGTGGATGCACAATGACCAAAAATAAATATGTAGAAATAAATTTTGACATTGAATTTTTTACATGGAAAACCCAAAAAAATAAAACACCACAGGACCTAATCCAGAAAGAGTGATCTACTAAAATGAAGAGGTACACGGTAGAGACTCCCCAAAAATAGAAGGGATATCAAAAGTAATACTCATAAAAACATTGGATAATAGGAAAATAGTGAAGAAAAATAATCATCAAACAAAAGGATATCACCAAAATAATCTTCTCTCTATATGTCATTGTGTTTTAAAATAATAAGTGTTTCCTCCTTTTATAAGGAAAAATATATGCTTGAAGATTCATAACTCCACAAAAAAATGCTTTTTTGACCCGTGTTAAAATCATGTCTCCGTGTGAATTAAACAGCATGGTCTTGACCCACATGGTGATCTATTTGAGGAATGAAGTCTTGACCTATGTGGTGCTTCATTTGAGGAGGTACCCCCAATAAACTCCCCCTATAACTCAAGTTTAGATCACCTCCAAACCTAAAATTAGATGGTAAGCCTCAAATTTACCTCTGGGTAAACTCTTGGTCAACATGTATGACCCATTGTCATCATTATGGATCTTCTCAAACTATAAATATCTAAAATCAAGGACATTTTGGATCTAATGATACCAAACATCGATATGTTTCGACCTGACATGAAAAGTGGAATTCTTTTCCAAACAAATAGCACTATGAATATCACAAAATAAAACATACCTTTCCTGATTTAAATTGAGATCTCAAATAAAAATTTTCATCCATAAAAAATCATTACATGCCTCTGTAGCTACAATAAACTCTGACTCTATGGTAGAGAAATAAACACATATCTATAATACAGACTACCAAGATACATTTCCACTTGAAAAAGTGATCAAATAGCCTAAATTAGAATTCCTCGAATCGATATCTCCTACCATATCTAAATCTATAAATCCAAAAAGCATAAGTTCCCCTTTTCTAAAACATAATATCATATCAGAAGTACCATGAATATAATGAAATATATACCCCACTACTCTCTAATTCTATCTACCTATATTTGATAGAAAAATACTAACCACACCAACTACATGAGCTATATCAGGTCTAGTACATACCATCGTATACATCAAACAGTTAATAGTAGATGAATAAGGTATGTTTTGCATCTCCTCTCTTACTTTATCAGTAGAAGGTGACTGAATAATATTGAGCTAAAAATGTAAATCAATAGGAGTACTAAACACTTTCTCTTTTTCCATATAAAATATCTTAAGAACCTTATCAATGTATCTTCCCTAAGATAACCATAATTTCATATCCTTCCTATCACAGAGGATCAATATTCCAAGAATCTATCATGTTGGCCCCAAGTCTTTCATCACAAACTATGGAAAAATATCCTTCTTCAATATTTCAATTCTAGAAGAATCATGGATAAAAATGTGCATATCATCGATATAAATCCATATTATAATAAAATCTTCATCAGTAAATCATTGAAAAAAAACATTGATCATATGACGTCTTCCTAAAACCCTGATGAAAAGTAACATATTCAAACTTATTATACCACTTCCATGGTGCTTTCTTCAAAACATAAAAACTCTTCTTCAACCTTTGGACATGATTCTTATTACCTATTTCAACAAAAACCTCTGGATTCTTCATATAAATCTCCATTTATAAATCTCTATGAGGGAAAGCTATCCTCACATCCATCTGCTCAATCTGAAGATCCAAGCTAGAAACCAAACCAAGAAAAACCTGTATGGAATAAATTTTGAAAATAGGTAATAAAATCTAATTAAAATCAATACCTTTCTTCTAAAGGATGCATTTAATAACTAACTTTGCCTTGTATCATAGAACAGAATTGAATTATTCATTTTTAATATGATAAATCCACCAATTTTGCAAATCTATCTTACTTATTGGTAACTTCATCATCTCAAAATTATGGTTGTCGTGCAATGATATCATCTCATCATCCATTATCATAACCCATATATCCTTTTTCACTTTCCATCACCTCGTCAAAATATTCGGGTTCTCCCCCTTCAACAAGAAGTACATACTCATCGGGTGAATATCTAGTAGAAATAGTATGATGCTGAGATGATCTCTAGAGTGGAATAGTGGGTTCATTAATAACCCTTGGAACCAAATCATCAGAAAAAAAAGGTGCATACAAAACATTAACTCTAACCAGTTCACCCTGAGCATCATTCTGTACATCAACATGATCATCAGAATCAATAATATAAGGTAAATGTTAATCAGAACTTGGTTCAAGACTAAAAAATCCATCAGAATATGGAAAAGTATATTTTTCTCCCTTATTAATGTCTTTAATAGTATGTTCCTAATTAAACACTATATCATGGATTCTGAAATTTTTATTCAAAGCAGGATTATATAACCTGTACCCAAAATCATCATTTCCATAGCCAATAAAAATACAATGGCATGGCTTACCATCCATCTTGGATCTCTCATTTCTAGGAACATGAACAAAATACTTATAACCAAAAACATACAAGTGGCCATACATGATATATTTTTCATACCAAATCTTGTTGGGAGTTTCTGTCTTCAAAGAAATCACAGATGATAAATTGATAATAAAAGAAGTAGTAAGTAAATCATCACCCCAAAAATGTCCACGCAACTTTTCTTTCAAAAGAAAACAATGAATTTTTTAACAAAGTCTTGTTCATTTGCTCAACTAAACCATTAAATTTAGGTTTATTGGGAGGTGTCTTATAATGTATAATACCTTCCTTCCTTCAATATTGATCAAATGGGCCACAATACTCTCCCCTATTGTTATTGCGAATACATTTCAATTTCTTACCAGATTCTGTCTCAGCAGAAACAATAAATTGCTTAAAAACACTAAGCACCTGACTTTTTAAATTCAAAATATTAAACTAGTGCTTAAATTATTATTCATAAATAAATTTCAAAAAATAAATACCATCACTAAAGGTCTTAGATTTCAAAGGACCATAAATTTCAGAATGTACTAATTCAAGTACATGTGACTTCATGTACGGAGGATGACTACTAAAACTCACAATATTCTGTTTTCCAACCATACAGTGACCACACGTGTCCAATTTTACACTCTTAAAATATGGAAGAAGATTTATCTTGTCCAAAAAACAATCCCATTCTCACTGAAGTGATTGAGCCGCTTATTTCTTAACTTGGACAAAACACTACACTCAACAATGTAAGAAGTATCATAAGAAATATAATCTCTAGTCCAGTACAAACCTAAATACTTATTCCCTCAAGACACAATCAAAGATGCCTTAGAAAGATTCCATTTTCAATCACCAAAAGTACTGATAAAACCTCCATCATTAAGAATGCTAGTAGAAATAAGATTTAAGTGAACCTCAGGTGCATGTCGAACATTCTTAAAAACCATCTTATTTCCTATGCTGGTCTCTAAACAAACAATCCTAATACGTAAAACATCAACATTTCCATCATTACCCATCTTAAAAATCCAAAAATTACCTGGTTTGTAAGATCTAAATAACTCATTTTATGTCACGTGAAAATAGGCACCATTGTCAACAACCCAGTAAGAATCATCAGAAGCAATATCAATAGAGTCTTAAATAATAACAAGATCACCCCATATAGAGGTGGTGACATGATCATCTACTTTTCCATTTTTATTCTAAAAATTTTCCTTCATTATGTTTTCACTTTTCAACTTATAACAGAACTTCTTAACAATCTCTTTCTTACCACAATGATGACAATTAAAATATCTCTACTTTGACCTAGATTTTCTTCTTCCTTTTCTCTTACCTCTATTGTTTTTTCCCTAGTCCTAGATTCTCTCCCTATTCTCTATGACTAAAAGCTCTAAAGAAGATTTATCCTAAGTATGTCTCCTAACCTATTCATTTAAAATAGAATACTTAACAAACCTAAATGTCACAGCACCATTAAGAGCATATTCGTTTAGAGTAACATGTAAATTCTCCCAAGAATCGGGTAAAGTGTTAAGAAAAAAAAGATCTAAAACCTCATATTCTAAATTTATACCCATACAATAAAACTGATCAAAACATCCCTGATATTAACTCAAATATTCATAAATATATGTACCTTCTTTATACCTCAAATTCATTATTTTTTGGGATGAAACAATTTATTTTTTCCATTCTTAGAAGCATAGGTCATCTCAAGATTCTCCCATAAAGTTATAGTGTGATAAATGTTGACAATGTGGTTCATCACGCTATCTTAAACCCATTAGAAAATGAAACCATAAACCATCTCATGCTCAAATGCCCATTCATTATCTAACATCCTTTCTAGATTCTGGTTACTAAACACTAGAAGATGCATTTTCTTGACAAAAAGAAGATCCTTCATTTTTAGTCACTACATATAGTAGTTTGTACCATTCAACAAAATCATCCAACTGTAATTGGATTCCATAATAAATATGAAATAAAAAACAAACCCTTTTATACTAGATGTTGGTAAAGATGGTATGACAAATGCACAAAAAAATCAAAGAAAACATGCAGCGAAAATAAATTTCTTTCCTTTCAAAAAAAATAGGATGCATAGCGACCAAAAATAAATGTGCAAAAAATAAATGTTGACACCAAAATTTTTATGTGGAAAACTCAAAAAAGGGAAAAACCATATGACCAAGTCTAGAAAGATGGATCCACTAAAATGAATAAGTACACAGTAGAGACTCCCCAAAAATAGAAGGGATCTCAAAAGTAATACTTAGAAAAATAGTGGATCAAAGGCAGAGAGTGAAGAAAAATGATCGTTGAACAAAAAGAGATCACCAAAAGAATATTCTCTCTGTATGTCAGTGTGTTTTGAAATACCAAATTTTGCCTCCTTTTATAAGGATAAATGTCTTCATGAAGATTCATAACTCCACAAAAAACACTTCTTTTTCCCACATTAAAATCATGTCTCTGCCTGAATTAAATCACGCAGTCTTAACCCACATAGTGCTCCATTTGTGGAGTGTGGTCTGGACTCGTGTGGTGCTCCATTTGAGGAGGAACCCCCAACAAATTTAACATTCGATGTAGATGATGGATTCCTCTTCAATATTCATCCCTAGATTTTATTCAATATCGTATCTTATTTCTAAAGAAAATGAAACTATATCATGGATTAGAATTGAGGAGATTGAGATCCATCGATTTGTTGCGGTCCCATTATTCCTTGGTCTTGGTTCATTCTTCATCACATGGAAGAATGAAATTGGTTGTCAAAATTATAAGGCACATTAGAGGAAATGGCTTGATGGTCATTGAATGGGAATGGTATCAGAATCATGTTTTTAGTGGTAGTGGAAGCATGTCCCCGAATGATGCATAGTGCATAAATTTCCTCTAGTAATATAATAATAGTAATAGTAGTGTAAACAACTTGAATTTACACTAACGATAGAAGGCCCTTGGTGATTTCAAAATAAAGCTTGATAATAGGTTATGGTACTGGAAGTAAGCACCACTAATAGGTTTGGAAAATTTGTGGAATTGACTCTAGCTATAGCACCCTTGACTATAGAAGTTCCATGGAAGAACAACAATAGCATGGTCCTAAACTAAAATTAACAAATTAAAAAACAACTCCCAAAAAATCCAAAATCTAAATTCCAAAACAATATCAAACAAAAATACCAACTCCAAATATTATACTTTCTAAAAAAATTAATTTATAAATTTATTTAATCCAATTAGTAAATCAAATTAACAACTTATACTCAAATCACATCATGAAAATTGATTCACAATTTCCACACAAAAAAAATTAAGTTGAATTCTACATATTTTAATAAAAATAAAAATATGGAATATATGGAAGAATTAAAATTGTAACTCACTTTAGATAAAATTTCAGTATAAAGTTCAAAAAATTTCACCAACATAATGTCCTAAAATTATATTAACAACAATAATAGATAATTTGAGATCAAGATCATCCCAAAACAGCATTTTAAAATTGAATATTAAAAAATTATAAATTTTTATATAGATTAACTAGAACACTTTTTTCTTCAATATAAGAACATATATTGTAACAAAATTTCAATTATATAATTAAAACATTGTAGAATAACATACTCAAATAAAATCCACATAATTTTTTCCTAACATCTTCATACATTCTAATGTTTCCTTTGAAATTTAAAAATGATTCTCTAACGGAGTCTAATGAGACCACTAGTTGACATGGGTCATAATTCTCCCGCTAGAGAGGATGACCCCATTCAACTGATTACAATGCATGAGGGTGTATTATAGTATTTTCTTTCACCTACTTCAGTGATGCAGGTAGCAGGCCCAACTCAGCTGGGATTCCTTCCACTTGTTCTGTCCCAGTATGGAGGGGAACCATGGTTCATGGTCAACTATGTCAGAGGATTCGGACTCCAGAATCCACTAGCCTTTTAGGGAACTGGGGGACTGCATGATGCAGAGAGTAGATATATATCATTGAGGGTGTTTTTGACCTCATCGATACACCTGAGGATAGGAATGTGAAGTCAAAAGTGTTCATGCTACAGGGACCCTCCATGAGGTGGTGGGGAATGATGGGATAGGTTGGAAGATGTGAAGGTATCACCTAGGAGGCCTTCAATGACCAATTATTTAGGGAATTATTTTTTAATATAATGAATTTGGACCAAGGGAAGGAGTTCGTGGAGCTTTAGCAGGGATTCATGATGGTATCTTTATACAGCACTCATTTCACAAAAATTCTTCACTTTTCTCCTATGTTGTCTAGAAACGAGGCACAGAAGGGTAGGAAGTTTAAGAATAGTATTTTTCCTAACATTATATGATAGGTTAGGAGTTTCAACCTAATGATATTCCTAAAGGTTTTATGAAAGTCCTTGACTATTGAGAAGGTCCTAGAGGAGGATCGAGTAGTTAGTCTTCATCCAACCTTCAGTACTCGTGTGGTTGAACCTCCAACTGCAACAATGAGTGTCACTTATAGTAGCATGAAGAGGAAGGTCAAGAATTTTTATTAGAGTAGTGGAAATCAATTTGAGAAAATTATTTCTTATTCAACCCCCTTGGGAGTAGTTCCATAGTGCTTCAACTATGGGAAGTTAAGACATTATCACAAGTTCTACACAACACCTTAGAGCAAGTTTCAACAGTGTGACAAGATGGGGTATATCTGGTGGTTCTATTCTATAGATTTTATTATAGGTTTCTATAGGGGGTCAGGATGAGCATGATCTAGACCTAGGTATTTGGATGGGTTCCTCAGTAGTAGTCTCAGATGATGATGACTCAGGTGGTCCATGTAACCTATGGGAGGGTCATGGTGCTGAGGTGGGCCTTGTATATATAGTGAATCAAACTATAAGGAATGGTGGTGAAGAATATTATACTATTTCAATTATGTATTTGATTGGTTCTATGTTTTTTACTACTTTTTTTATGTCAGTTCTTCCTATTCCTTTATATATGTATAATTTATTGATAGACTTGAATTACCAATAAAATTTTCTTCTGAGTTTCTTTCCCTTGATATGCCTTTGGGAACAAAAGTGGACCATATTCAATGATGCCTATAGTTTCCTATATTCATTATCATTTATATACATATTTGGTAATTCATGATTCTATAGATGATAATATTTGATTTGATTCTAGGTATGGACTGGCTGACCAAATTTCAAGACCATGTTAATTACTATAAGAGACGAGTGTCTTTTACCTCACCAAAGGGAGAGAAATTTAGGATTTTCAGTGAGTGGGATTTGAGATTAAGTAGATTGGGTACCTACTTAATCCATTTTGGGATGATTATAATGTATATTTTTGTCTTGTAACTTTTAGTAGAATCAGTGTTAGCCCCCTTGTCTATTCCTCTGGTTGTGGATCTCTATATGAATGTCTTTTCAGATGACATCACATGACTTCCCCCAGATAGAGGAGTTGAGTTCAATATATAACTTTTTCCTAGTGTGCATCCCATTTTAATACCCCCTTATCATATGGGATTAGCTGGGTTGAAGGAGCTCAAGGTATTTCTCGAGGACTTAGAATAGAAGGGTTTTATCAGGCTGAGTACATCACTATGGGGTGAACCTATTTTGTTTTCCAAGAAGGTGGATATTAGTCTTCAACTCTACATAGGTTACAAAAATCTGAATTAAGTGACAATGAAAAATATGTATCCTCTTCCAAATATCAAAAAATTTAATCAGTTGTGGTGATCTTGATGATTCTCCAAGATGGATCTCAAATCAGGTTATCACCAATTATAGGTTAGAGAGGAGTGTTGGAGTTGGTTCCCTAGAACCAACTTCTATGTACTTTATGATAACCTTAATTCATTGCTTTTAATATTAATAAAATAATTATCACATCATGATTTTTATTCTATGTAACATAGTATGTGATAATGTCTTAAGAGTAGTTGTCACACTAAAAGGTCATAGTAGTTTCCAGCTCTGATGAGAACATAGAAGTGATACAACACTATTATTAAATATAAGTTGTATAGTTGGATGATATCATTTGAGGAACAAAAATGATATAGGCTATTAGTGGTGGAGACTCATAGTACTTTGAGGTACCTTCTCATGGTGTACACCCTTGGTAATATCTAATGTAGGATATTATGAGAATGAGACCCGCTAGTAGGAAATCCACATTTATATGTGTCGATGGATTTTCCTATCTATAGACATTTGTATTGATCCTTTGACTTTAATATTATTATTAATGGGTATTATAAGTCATATAATTTGATGTATTGATGAAATTTGTGATGATGTATGTTTACAGTGAAGTAGGATACATTGAGTACATCACAAGTAATATTGAATTAATGAATAATATAAGAAAGGATTTTTCCCTTCTGGTCTTTAATGTAAATTGATATCTCATTCCCTTTGATGAAAATGATATAGTAAAAATAAATCCATGACCATGGTATTCTATAGGAAAGTTTGATTTCTAGAAATTCAAATAAGGATTCATTGAGCACATAGGTTGATGGTACTAGCATGAAACCTGCTTGATTAGGGATACCGTGATACATGAATTATATTACATAGTAAGTGTTTGTATGAGGTATTATGTCATTGTAACATTAACTTCTTTCTTTAAGGGTTCCTTGGCATGTTGATAGACGCTACCCTTGGAGTTTAGGCTGCTTTGCCTAATGCCATTGAGAAAGAGACTTAATGGTTCACACACTAAGTGTATCTAGAATCTTAGTTAAATAATATATTATTATTTATTATTTAACAAGTTGAATAAATATTATTACCATGCATTGTTTAATAATTATTCATTTTTTCTTGATCGCATATATTTTTTCACCAGTTATTCAAGAGAATATTATGTGAGTGGAATATTTAATAAATTGTTATTTTCTATTTATTGAATATAATATCTATTTATTTATTGAAGAATACTATAGTGATAATTATTTATTAAATAAATAATCTTTATTCTAGTTTTGATAAATATTTTGGAGGAATGACAAGTTATTTTTTTAGGTTCGATGAGAAATAATATATATTGAATATTATTTGAGTAAATAATATTTAATTTAACTGAAAAGTTAAGACCATATCAAGAAAATAATATTATTATTATTATTTTGACATGGCGTTCTATAATGTATTAAATAAATATTAAAGGGAACTTGTGTGAATATTTATTTCTAAACCCTAGTGGTATTTAAACAAAATTATATTATTTTTCAAGAGATCCAATTCATTTTGTGTTATGTGCAATAACGGTTAGAGAGAATCCTCTCAATCCCTAGAGATATCCCTATCCAAGAACACTCTCAAGAACAAAGATCGGTATTCCTCCACCTCCCACTCTTTAGTCTAGAGAGATCAAGGAGAATGATTTTGAAGTGATTATCATGGTGATCAAAGGTGAAAGATGCAAGCTATATTATATGTTGTGTTAGCATCCAAAGATTCATACAGTGATGTTCGGAGATCTGTGGGATACGTGTAGATCACCGCTAAAGGGAATCTATCCTTGATTTATACAATGCAATAATTGTACAATACATATCTATTTTCAAATTCATCAATGAAGAAATAATTCCCACAAGGTAATTCTTAATTAATTAAATCAATTATAAATAATATGTGATGATCTTGTGCTTGGTTATGCTATTTTATCCCTTGTCTATTTTTCTTTTATTCAATTTCATTGATCATAAAATTTATTGTTGTGTAAATCTTGAAATGATCATTGATCATGATAAAAAATAAAATTCAGGTATAACCAATTGCACATTTTCACTACGCATAGAACCAACAAGTGGTATGATAGTGGTAACATAATTATTTAAAATTATTTAAATATTTTTGATTGATTTAAGAAATTTTCATTTAGTTTTCAATTAAACTTTAATCATTATTTAACCTGAATTGTGAGATTTAATTCTTTATCTTTCATTTATCGTAGATCTATCCAAATCAATTAATTTTATGAATGAAAAAAAAAATCAAAGAACTCGTCTGGAGGTGCCAAGGGTCCTGGATAGATAAAATAAGAGTACATGACGTGTATCTATAACTACACACTGTTTACTAGTGTTAAATACACCAGGAATTAATTTATAATTAATTAAAACTGTTTTCATTGAATACACATAGTGTATTTAATTTTACACCACATGTTTACTGGGCCAGTCTGGTGCACTCTCATCTAGATTATACACCGTATATCCCAAGTACATGGCATATAGTATTGCAGTCACATATGGGAAATGTATATGTTTACACGGCCTACCTGACTGGTGACCATGTAACTCGGAGACCACACACCGTGTATCCCTTTTACACATTATTTACTCTAATTTTTATGAGGCACACCTTATACATTGAGTCCCTAGGTGTGTCCCTCAGATAGACGATGAGAAACATACTTATTGTGTAGATCATTTGTACACACCGTGTGATTATAAAAAATTACGTAGAATTAAAATTAATTTATTATAGTATGTAAACCTTATCTACATGTGCTTTCATGTGATAATTAAGTTTATAGAACATGACATGTGATGGGATTTAATATATATATATATATAATTAATTTCTATGTAATGTTTATATCTGCATGTCATGTGTGAGTCATATTGCAGCTATTACTCTATGTGCATTGAAGCATTACACGTGATAGAAAAATCATGTATCTCGTTTAATCATTAATTTGATAGTACATGTCATGAAAGTACATGATAAGTCGTGTATCCCATTTGTCACAAGAGTAAACAGAATATGAGTATAATAAATGTTGGGTAGATTCAGATGGGTATTCACCATGTTTCATCCATGGTAAATTTTTGTACCCAACTAATTTTAAATAAAATAATTTAATTTGTTTAAAATTATGATGGATGAGAATATCAAGTAAATTCATATGAGAATTAAGATAAAAGAATTGATTAATTAAAGAAGATAATTAATTGATTTCAGGGTAATTTAACTTAAATAATAATGATTAAGAATTGAATACAAGTTTTATTAAATTTATACTTTTTTGTATGATAATGGTTGATCATGATCTTATACCAAGACTTTTGTATGTGATTGGTTTCATTTAATTTATTATTAAATTAAACTGTTATCCTGCATGTCATCTCTCATATCATTATGTAAAGGGTCTGTGTGCCCATAGTTTCTTTTATGTAAACCCCTTATTTCCCTCACTTTTGTGAGAGTAAAATCATATGTAATGGATGGATATCCCAAGCTAGTGGAAGCGGTGCAAGTTTGGATTCGAAGAAAAACCAATCCAAGAGAGATACATTGATGGAAAGGTGGAAAGTTGCATCGCGAACCTTAATTGGTTCAAGGTGTTTTTTCCTTAGGCTGATAGTTTGTTCTTCATCCACTAGATAAACTAACCATTAGTAAAGGATTGTGATCATACCACTTTAATATTTTATTTCTATCAAGTTTCATAGTTATTTAATTATGTAATTTTTATTGTGATCACATGAATTAATGAATTAATAAGCCTGAAATATAGAAATAAAATAAATTGTATTATGCAAAAATATTATCTAAGACATGGTTAATCACTTAAGTAAATCCACTTAATATTAAAAATCATGTAATAAAGATAATAATTTTAAATTTACACATAAAAGTTAAAATCTATTAATAATATATATTAAGTTGGTATAGATCTATAATACTTTATTTATAATTAAACCATAGTTCAAAGTGCTTTACTATCCAAATTTGGGGTACTTTCAATTATCAAGGAATTCGAACATGAGGTTTTTGGTTGAATTAACTTAGTTCACATCAAGGGTGGACTTCCAAAGTAAGAATTGGTGTAACTGAGATCCATGAGTTGAAGAAATCCAATTTAAGGATTTAAGGATTGGGGAGTTTGATCAGTAAATCAAGGAACTATGAGTTAATGCAGTTGTAATTTGGAATGACTACTTAAAACCATTCAAGTTTCTTTACTAAGAAATGTTGAGGTAATGAAAAGGGGGTATAGATCCTTTCGACTAGAATATCTAAGAAATAGGATATTTTGAATCTAATGGTGAGGGCTATTGGGTTTTGATAAAATAGTGGGAGATTAATAAATATAATACTTATTTATCTCTTAAAATTTTATCAGATAAAGTACTAAAATTTTGATCAACTTATTTGTAAAAAAATAAATAAAAATGAATTCAAATATTTCACTTTGATCCATAATTGAGAAGGATAACCTTCTCACTGGTGAAAATTTATAAGAGTGGAAAAGGCACTTACACATTATTCTTCACCATGAAAGGAAATTCTATGTGTTGTAAGAACCAATTCCTAAAGCACTTGTAAATGAGGCTAGTGATAAAGAGTTATCTCTCTATGAGAAAAATTTTAAGGATGCTACAGTTTTTCATTGTTTCATGTTATCATCCATGACTAATGAGATTTTGAAGCAATATTAGGACATGGATGCATATAGCATGGTGTCTCACCTTTGGGATCTCCATCAATATAATGTGAGATAAGAGATATATGAGATATTCAATGATTTTTTTAAAACTAAGCTTGGAGAGTCTATGCTAGTTGTGCCTCATGTCGTTTATATTATTGGATACATTGAAAACTTATACATCTTAAGGATTAAATTCCCAAATTAGTTGCAATGAGATCTTATATATTCATCACTTCCCAAGACCTTCTCCAATTTTATTACTAATTACAATATGAGAAAAAATGAGAAGATTCTTTCATAACTTCTTACTCTAATTTTCCAAGTGGATAAGGACATGGGGCATGAAAAAACCATGGTCCTTATGGTGAATAAGAAAAGGAAGAAAAATGAAAAGGGTCCCAATAATCACAATAAGTCTAAATCTCATAAGCATTGTCCTTCTAAGAAGAGAAACATCCAAAGGTTGGTAAAGGAAAAGAAGGAAGTATGTTTTTCATGTGGTAAGAAAGGACACTAGAAGAAGAAATACACCCAGAAGTAAGGGGAAGATAAATGTTCATTTGTTATTAAGTGTAATCTTTCAATATTTATACATTAAGTATTATATATAGCTTGTGGTTCTCACATATGTATCCAAATATAGGAATCAAGTAGATTCTAAAATATTTTTATAGGATAGATGGATCTGTGAGATTCCAATGGTGTGAGGATGGATGATCTCTCTATTGTTGACTACCACCTTTAATTCTAACAGGAATGATTTTGGTTTTAAAATATTTTTTTATGTATCAGCTGTTACCAAGAACATAATTTCTATATCATGCCTAGATATAGATGGGTTTATTTTCATGTTTAGAAATATACATTTTTTCATTTATAAAGATAGCATATGTTATGGTATGGAAAATTTAAATAACTATATTTTTGTATTAAATTATAATAACCAAGTATTGTAAAGTGATAACAAATAATGTTCAAATGACTCATACAACACCCAATTATGACATCACCATTCTGGTCATGTAAACGAGATGTATTTGACAAATATCTATCAAGATGGTTATTTAGACTCATCTAATCTAAAACCAATTGAAATATTTCATCTTATTTACAAGTAAAAATGACTAAATCTTCATTCAATGGATAGGGTGAAAGAACCATAGAGCTTCTTAGATTGGTAAACACTGATTTGTGTGGACCATTTCCAATAGAATATAGAGGTGGGTATTCTTACCTCATAAATTTTACTGATGAATTGATTAGATATGGTTATGCCTACTTGATGAGGTATAAGTCCAAGTACTTTTATAAATTCAAGGAATTCAAGAATGAAGTTAAGAATCAACTTGGAAAAAAGATAAATAAGCTTCAATCAGATCTAGGAGGTGAATATATTAACCAAAAGTTTATCAAATTGCTATGGGATTTTGGGATTCTATCTCAACTCACTCCACCTTACACACCATATTGTAATGGTTTTAGTGAAAGGAGGAATTGTACCTTATAGATATGGTAAGGTCAATGATGATTCATGCAAATCCTCCATTATCCTTTTGGGGATATGCATTACAAACTGCATCATACACATTAAATTGAGTACCAACTAAAGTGGAAAATAGAATTACCTTCAAGTTATAGAGTGTAAAGATACTTTTGTTGTCGCATACATGTGTATGAGGTTGTGAGGCATTTGTTAAGGCTTTCTTAGGCAAAAAACTAGCAACCTGTGGAATAAATTGTATCTTTATATGGTATCTAAAGGAAATAAAAGGATACTATCTATACAAACACTTAGAAAAGAAAGTGATTATCACTAAAAAATATATATTTATTGACAGGTAGAACATACTCAAAAAGGATAGTGGGATAAAGATTGACTTTTATGAAGCTGATGCTCAAGATATACAAGAGTTGGTATAGAAATAGATTTCATAGGTCTCTATGGAAGAATTAGTTCCTGAAACACAAGTATTGTGTAGGATCATAAAAGAGTAAATAAAAATATATAGATGTTGTTTTTTAGTCACCAAATATGGTGACTCGTTATTGTTTGACAATGATGAACCTCTCACCTGCAAAGAGGTAGTAGAGAGCTCATAAGCTGCAAGATGGAAAGAAGACATGAATTCTGAAATGTATTTTATGTATCAAAACCATGTTTGGGTTCTGGTCTATGCACTAATTGATGTAAACCCTATTAGGTAGAAATAGGTATTCACGAAAAAAACTGGACGTGGAAGGTAAAGTAAATACCTATAAAGAAAGGCTAGTGTCTAAAGGGTTTAAATAGCATCAAGTAATTGATTATGATGAAACCGTTTTACCAGTTTACATTTTCAAATCCATCAGAATTATACTTTCTATATAATATTAACATGAATATGAAATTTGGAAGATAGATATGAAAACTTCATTCCTTAATGGGAAACTTCAGGACCAGATGGGTTTGTGACTTCATATGATTCTAAAAGGATTTTAAAGTTACAGTGATCCATTTATGGATTGAAGAAAGTATATAGGTCATGTAGAATTTTATTTGATGGAGCTATAAAAGAATTTTGTTTCATTAATAATGAATATGATCCATATGTTTAAAAATTATTTAATGGAAATGCATTTGTTATCCTGAGAGTATATGTTAATGACATATTACTTATTAGAAATTACATAATAGTCTTACAGTTTTTTAAGGATTGGTTAAACAAATGTTTCTCCATGAAGGAATTAGGTGAAGCGACCTATATTCTAGGAATCAAGATCATTCTTGATAGATCCAATAGGATTATTAGGCTAAGTTAAAGTACATATATTGACCATATAATAAATATATTTAGTATGGAACAATACAAGAGGGGATTGGTTCTAGTGTCACATGGATTACATCTTTCTAATAAAATGTGTCTTCAAACACGACAGTAGAAAGAGAGAATGAGTAAGATCCCATATTCTTCAGTGATAGGGTCAATAATTTATGCCATTTTATATACTAGAAGGGATGTTTACTATGAATTGAGCATGGTGGGAAGATATCAAGTAGATCCAGGAGAACAACATTTGTCTGTTGTTAAGTCTATCATCAAGGATCTGAGAAGAAATAAGGACATGTTCCAAAAATATGGAGGAGAGAAGGATCTAGTCATTAGGGGTTATGCTGATGCTAGTTTTCAAACAAATCAGAATTATCTAAATTCACAGTCAGTATATATTTTTTGTCTCAACTGAGGAGTTATGAACTGAAAGATTTTAAAATATCTAGTTATCACTAATTCTACAACAAAGTTAGAGTATATAGTGGCTTCTAATGTAGCCAAGGAAGCTATTTAGATAAAAAAAAAATCTAGTATCTTGATGTGGTACCTATAAGTAAATACCCTGTCACATTGTGTTATGATAATATTGGAGTGGTGACTCTTGCAAAAGAGATTCAAACCAAAAGACAAAGCATATACTTCAAAAGTATCACCTATTTAAGGGTTTTTATCAAATGGGTGAAGTTTCAATAAGTAGATTACCTATCGAAGATAATGTGGTAGACCCCTTGACTAAAGGACCATCTCAATAGAATCATGAGTATCACATGAGATCTAATGGATTGATGGTTGTTAGCAGTTTTCTCTACTTCAAGTGGGAGTTTTTGGAGTTAGTTCCTTGTAAAAAAATTCTATGTACTTTATGATAACTTTTATTTATAGTTTTGAATACTAATAAACTACTTATCACATCATAATTTTTATTTTGCATAACATATTATGTGATAATGTTCTAAGAGAAGTTGTCACACTAAAAAGTCATTACAGTTCCCCTCTATGATGAGAACCTATAAGTGATATGAAACTATTTTTAAATATATGTTCTATAGATGGATGATATCATTTTTGGGACAAAAATAATATAGGCTATCATGGGTGTAGAATTATTTGAATTTGAGACACCTTCTCATGGTATACGCCCTTGGTAATATCCAGTATAGAATATTATGAGAATAAGGGAATCCACATTTATATGTGTTATTAGATGTTCTTATCCATGGACATGTGTATTTATCCTTAGACTTTAATATTATTATTAATGAGTATTATAAGTCATGTACTTTGATTTATTGATGAAAACAATTATGACATATGTTCATGGAAATTTAGGATGTGTTGGGTGCATCACGAGTAATATTTCATTAATGAATAATACAAGAAAGGATTTTTCCCTTATGTTCTTTAATGGAAGTTGATATATCATTCCCTTTAATAGAAATTATATATCCTAAATAAGTCCATCACCATGGTTTTATATAGTCAAGTTCGATTTCTAGAAATTCAAAGAGAGAGACATTGAGCACCTAGGTTGATGACACCAACATGCAACCAGCTTAATTAGATATATCATGATAAAGGGATTACATTACATAGTAATTGTATGAGGTATTATGTCATTTCGACATTAAATTATTTCTATATGGGTGTCTAGGCATGTTACAAGATTATAACCTTTTACTTTAGGCTATTTCTCTTAATTCCACTAAGAAAGAGGCTTAGGGGGTCACATACTAAGTTTATCCAGAATCTTAGTTAAATAATATATTATTATTTATTATTTAACAAGTTGAACAAATATTATTACCTCGCGTGGTTTAATAATTATTCATGTTTTATTGATCGGATATATTTCATCACCAGTTATTCTACAGAATATTATGTGAGTGGAAAATTTAATAAATATTTATTTATTATTTAGTGAATATGATATTTATTTATTTATTGGTGAATAATTCAATGGTATTTATTTAGTAAATAAATATTCAATATTCAAGGCCTGATAAATATTTTGGAGGAATGATAAACCTGGTTTTTAGGTTCGATAATAAATAATGTATATTGAATATTATTTTATTAAATAATATTTAATTTAATTCACATGTTAAGTGCATGTGAAGGAAAAAATATTGTTATTGTTATTTTGACATGGGGTTCCACAAGGGATTAAAAAATATTAAAGGTAACTTGTGCGAATATTTATTTTTAAACCCTAGAATTATTTAAACCCAATTATATTATTTTTCAAGAGAGACAATTCATTTTACATTGTGCACAATGACAGTCAAAGAGAATCCTATAAAGCCCTAGAGAGCTCTCTCTCCAAGAACTATCCCAATTAATAATGAAGAGCGACCTTCCTCCACATCTCACTCTCGAGTCTAGAGAGATCAAAAAGAATGATTTGGAAGTGATTCTCATGGCGATCAAAGGAAAATGATGCAAGAGATATGATATGTTATGATAGCACCTGGAGATTCTTATAGATATGTTCAGAGATTTGTGGAACACGTGTGGATCACCACTAGAGGGAATTTTTCCTTGATTACTACAATACAATTCCATCAATGAATAAAGAATTCCCACAAGGTAATTCTTAATTAATTAAATTAATTATAAATAATATGTGATGATATTACTCTTTGTTTTGATGTTCTATTTATTTTCTAGTTTTCATTGACTCAATTTCATTGATCGTGATGTTTATCATTATATAAATATCATATTGATTACCGATCATTAAGAAAAAAAATAAATGTTGGCCATGACCCATCGCACGCTTCCACTGCACCCAGAACCTACAAGGAGGACATCCTGAATATGGAATTTCGGAGTAGGTATGGGAAATATGAGTATTTAGTAATATCGTTTGGATAGATGAATGTGATGAAAATGTTCATATATTTCATGAATCAGATTTTTCACCTGTATCTTGACTTTTTTATCATGGCGTTCATTGATTATATCATCATCTATTCACTAGCCCCATAGTAGCATGCTAGACACCTCAAGATAGTCTGGATTACAATTTGAGTGCATCAACTTTTTGTGAAGCTGTTGAAGTCTCACTTTTGGATTCGAGAGGTAAAATTTTTATGGAATGTGATTTCTAAGACTTAAATATCAATTGAACCAGAGAAAGTGGAGGTGGGGATTTCCTAGACATGTACTCAAAATGTGTTTGAGATCATAAGATTTTTGGGATTAATGGAATACTATCAATATTTTATCCAGGACTTATCCCATTTATGAGCACCAATGATAACACTAAATAAGAAAGGGGAGAAGTTTTAGTGTCCATACCAGTGTGAAGAGGTTGAATAAAGATCCAGTGTTGATTATTCCTAGGCTTGGGTATGGATATTTTGTATATTGTGATGCATCGTGAGTCATTTTGGGGGAATTATTGATGTAGAGGGAGCATGTAGTAGCTTATGGGTCATCTCAGTTATGACCCTATGAGTGGAACTATCTTTCCCATGAATTGGAGCTAGTATTCTTGGTCTATACTTTTAAGTGTTAATGATACTATCTCTTTGATGAGAGGTTTATTGTGTATATGTACCACAAGAACCTATGCTATATCTTCATAAAGTGGGGCCTTAATTTAAGACATATGCATTGGTTAGAGTACCTATAGATGTTCAAATATGAGATGGACTATGAAATAGGTAAAGGTAACATCATTATATATGCACTCAGTTGTAAGATGCTAGTAGCTTAGCATCTTGGTAAATGACCATTGTAAGAAAAGTGGTTCCTGATGATCTTGTTGGTTGATTAGAGGACAGATGCTTTTGAGGATCATGAATCAATGAAATGTGCCTCATTTGTGATCACATAATTTTTAGTAGACCAGGAGAAGTCAAGTTAGGAAACTGACCAAGAGTTTACTATGATGTGGGACAGCTAGCATGTGGTGACCTGATACCTAGGTGGTCATTGGATGGAGATGATGTGATCCTAGTACATAGGAGATTTTTACTCCCTGTTTATATTAGGGAAGGGGTGATGAGAGACTTACATACCTCTAAGTGGGAGATTCATCCTATAAAGATAAAGATATATCATGACCTTAGGTAGAATTTTTAGTTCCGAGGGATGAAGAGGGATATTGTTGGATTTTTTTTCCTTACCTTCTAGAGGATAAAGGTTGATCACTATCATCCTAGTGGGTTTATCCTAACACTTCCCATGAGCATGTGTAAGTGTTAGGACATCATGATGGACCTTTCAATATGGTTACCTAGGACCCTGATGAGTCATGATATTTTTTGGGTGACTATTGTTTGGTTGAAAACATTTTCTCATTTCTTACCAATCAATGAGATTCACTCAGTATATGAGACAGGAAAGTTGTATATCTATGATATTGTACACTTTCATAGAGTTAATTTGATAATCTTATCTAATAGAGATGCATGTTTGACAACATGGTTTTTTAAGGGATTAAATAAGTCCTTATAGACTCAGGTTATATTGATCACAATGTACCATCCCCAGAAATATAGACAGTGAGATCAGATGATTCATGTTGTGGAGCATATTATTTGGGATTGTGTCCTAAAATTTGATGAAGTTTGGGATTATCACCTATCCTTGGTTGAGATCACATACAAAAACAACTACTATAATTCAATCCAGATGGAACCTTATAAGGATTTTTATGGGATTCCATTTCATTCACTAATTTTTTGGAATGAGGTGGTGATGTAGCAGTTGTGGGGTCCAAAATGGTATAAGAGACCTTTGAGAGAGTGTAATTGATTTAGAAGAGGTTGATCACAACTATGAGTAGGAATAATCCTTATATCAACCATAGGAGGATGCCTTTAGTTTTTTTTGTAAGGGGATAGGTTTTTTTGAGAGTGACTCCTTGGTTAGGTTATTTTTTGTTGAGGAAGAATGGGAAGTTAGTACCATGAAATATTAGACCCTTCAAGATCAATGAGTGTATTGGAACATTGGATTAACATTTAGATATTCCTTATCACTATTGAGGTATGCGCAATGTGTTTCATGTTTCTTAGATATGGAGATACATGTATGATACAATGCTATTCATTTACTATAGGTATGTTGAGATAGAATCTAACACATCATATGAGGAACACTCAGTGTAGATTATAGATCGAAGCAAGAAATTTATATGAGGGAAGATGATGCACTTGTCCGGATTATATAGTGTCATGGATGGATCTAGGAGGAGACTTGAGAGCAAGAGGTAGATGTTCAAGATCAATGGCCTGAGTTTTTTTAGTAGGATTCCTAGAGACACTTTATGAGGATGATAATTATTTAAATGGGGATATTGTAATGGCCTAAAGTTTCAAGTGGAATTAGATACTATGTTATGGATCTTGTTTTTCATGGTTGAGGGTATAGCTACAGCATGGTTGGGGAATTTTAGTGTAGCATCCATATTTTATTGTTCTATATATTTTGGAATATCTATAGAATTTAACATGGGATATGACATAGAGGCAAAAAGGTGGAGTTTATATGGTTCTTTCAATATTAGGGTTACTACATTGTGGAGAGGTGGTTGAGGTGTAGTATCTTTATTAAGTCTTGGAGTTTGTGGTATAGTGATGGAAATTACATCATAGTCCTTTTCCTTAGTTTATAGGATCTCTCCATTGACCATGGAATGGATTTCAGACACAATTTTGTCTATGAACCATTGTGGCATAGTGCTATTTTTTATTCCATAACACCTATTTTCCCAAAATTACTTTAAATATATGTGGAACCTCGAAACTATATTTCTGTCATCTTTTCCTCTTAATCCTTATGTGAATATAGGGATTCTTCAAGAGAAATTATAGCCTCTAAGATATTGTATTCAACCATGGAATTAGAGGATCAAATCTTGGTGAATTCATTCTTTCTTCTTAGATTAGCAATAGATCTAGCAAGTTGATGATGTCTCTTGATTGGATCAAGATCTACCATAGATTAAAAAAATATTACAGGTATATGTTTATATATTATTCTATTAGACCTATTATTTATCATATATTTATTATATAAATATAATCCATTGATATTCCTTTAGTAAATTGGTGGTGGAATCGATATGTAAACAAAAACCCTTTGACCAAAGCTTGACCCCTTCTGAATGGTGGATATTTCTGTGTATGTTTCTATAGATCTATCACCTTGAGACCCTCTTATTATTAAATATCATATTAGATCTAATTTCCATTAATATTTTTATGGTGTATCTATGTTCATTGACTAGGCCCAAGGTTCTTTTCAAGATTAAACAATGAATTCATGATCCGTTTTTTATTCAACAACATATCTAGTGAATTGATTTCCTCTTATTCGACATATCTTAGAACTATATATATTGACATACTCTATGAGTTATGTGATTCTAGAACCACCCTTATTGACATGGAATCTTCTTAGGTCTCTTTTCTAAAGCTCTTTCTTGATGAATCAAAATCCGATATAGGCATCCTTGATGTTCAAGATCATTCTTTGTGGGTGAGAAACGTGATTAGGTCTTCGATCCTTCAATGAATATTGGAGTACTTTTTCAAACACCTTAAGGTAGAAAGTTCCTTACTAATTTAGGACCTTGTATACTCTTATTATCTTGATTTTATATTGTGATGGAATAGCTTTTTGATGATGCTTGGAGGTGATTGCTAGTGGGTGTGCATGTATCCCATGAGACCCATGTGTGTTGCTTGATTACATGAGTATTGTTAGTTTAGCTTGTTACCATGATTTTTTTTGATCACATGTTGTTATATGTTGCTACCATATGATCATGATGATGTGTGATTCCTTTCCTTATTTTTCTTTTCCCTATTATGTGTTTTTACCATGACTTGGATGTATTCTCTTGGTACTTGTAATAGGTGGACCATCATGGTATGATTACCCCATAGAGAGGGAGTGCACATGACATGTGGTGATGGAAACAATGGACCCATACACAGGGTAGGAACGGGACATCTTTATGGCCTGGCTAAAACTTGATGCCTTGCAGATACCAAGTAACGTGCCATAACTTGATGCCTTGAGGATACCAAGTACATGTTTTCGGGTCAACCTTATGGCTCGACCCAAAACACGATGCCATATGGATTCCAAGTAATATGTTCAATAGCCTCGTTTCTAGTTCTTAATAACTTATAAAATATTTATATTATACTTATGTTAATGAGCTAAATCAAGTACGACTGAGGCTCATAGTTACTCGGTTAGCACACAGACCCTTGGTGTATGATTGTGTATGATTTCTTGCAAATTTATTATTATCATGGAATACAGTTGTTATACTTGTGTATACATGATAAGTATAAATTGATGGTGTCCTAATGGGTTTTATTACACACAACCTGCACAATAATATTGATGTGAATTCAGACTTCATGTATAGAGATCCAGTCAAGGGCAAGAGACCCATGGAAGATAGTTGAGCCGAAAAGCATGGATATGGGAGTGGTATTAGGACATACTCAGGAGGATTCTACAGTGTTTATTTATCTTTTTGAACTATATATACTCTAGTTTGGATTTCCCCATTGGTTCCTAGTTTTTTTATTTTTATAAAATGTGTTCCATCTGTTATTACATAATGATGTTATATTTTCCACCTTGATTACTCTGCGTTGTTTATATTTTTGGTGTATGGCTATGATAATAAGGGTATAGTCTCCCCATTGATGGAGTTTAAACACTTTCTAGTATTATTCAACCACTTTCATACAAGAAGGTGAACATGAGGTCTTGTGGATCCCTAGATCAAACCTAGTGGTTCGGCTTAGGTTGTTACACCTTTGGAACCCATATCCTTTCAACTCTTTCATGCTAAATAACAAAAATCTCCTTATAAATGTATGCTCAGTGTTTTTTGAATGACTAGATTTCAATCAAAATCTATTCTTCCAATTTATTACTCTTTTAAATTTTGTATTTCAAGTTGTGATACTTCAAATAGAGTAATTATTATGATAATTTATTCTATCAGGAGTTTCACTTACCAAGCCAAAATTGGTCATCTTGGGCCTTAGTTGTATACAAAAACTATATAAATTATTCCTTCTACAAGTAAAATTTTCAAGAAAGTTATTTAGTCATTTAATTTCAGATTTCAACTTTACAATTTCACTTTATCATCTAAATTAATAGCATAGTTTGACATTACTTTAATATTTAAATTCAGCTTAGAAATATTATCTTCAAACTTAGTAATCATATTTTTAAATTTATCTAGCTAATTCATGGTCTTATAAATTTTAATATTCCTTTATGAAACCTCATTTTTAAGTTTTTTATAACTCTTAAATAGTATTGGATAAGTTTCCTCAATTTATATGATGTATAAATTCATTTTTTCATGAGATGTTTCAACCACTTTTTCACTTTCACTATCTGATGAATCTTTAATTTTATTATATAATGAAAATTTTGATAAGTCATTGGCAACCAACTTACCCATAAAGCATTTAATATTCTTAGGAACTTTATAATAAAATTTTAAATTCTTATAGTTATTGTTTCTACAATAATAATATGAAAAATTATTATAGGAAGATAGATCTTTAATCATAATCCATGTATATTTGGTAGATTTAAATTATTTCCTCTCCTTTCTTTTAGAACTCCTCCTTAATTATTTTCCTTTTATCTTGATTCTTGGAAAATATATTTTAATGTGTCAAGGTTTCTTAAATTTATAGAAGATAGTATCTGATGAATATTTCTTCTAGAATTTATCTTTTATATCATTTTTTTAGTATTTTTAATTTATTTATAAATTGTGGCTTTTAAAAATACTCGTAGCTAGTTGATCATATTAACCATTAGTAAGTTCCAAAAAAATATTATTTCAAGAATTCTGAAGGTTCTTCTTGAAGTAATAGGATTATAATTACAAGCTATAGAATTTACATCTATTTCCCTCGGAATTCGAGGATGACCTACTTGATTGAAGGTTCAAACATTCCGATCAGTTTCTAACGGGTTTGTTCATAGAACCAGAAACATCCAATGATTCCACATCCATTTGGACCTACTTTCCAAAGGTAGGTGCTCACTAGTTTGTGGACTGATGAGGCTTAGGAATTTTCATTCATCGAGAGGATGGGAGGTCGGACTCATCACACCTTTTTGAGGGGAATTATTGTCTACTCTAGGAATATCTTTATAGATTTAATTTATGTTCATGAATCCTTATTACATTAACAAGTATAAAATGAGATTTCCTTTAGATCTGACAATCAATGATTAAATATGTAGGAAATTTAGAGAATATTTTATATGTATTCGAGGTTCTTCATCGATAGAGAATCATCTGTATTTATTAGAGATTCTTAGTCAATGGTATCCTTCGACACATTTATATAGAAGTCTCTTGGTCATTATGATGACCATGCTGGTTTTAAAGCCACTCAATGGGGCACTTGAAGTTTATTATCATTCAGAAGGACATGGATTATTTCAGAGTTAGGATCGAACCCGCAGATGGGCTACCTACGTATCCTTTGTTTAGAAAAGGAATCAGAACCCACATAGTTTGAGTAAGGGAGTATGATGTTTATGCATGATTAATGGCTCAAAGAAATAAGTTGTGATTACTTTTACACTCTAAGCTCATGTGAGTCATGCTCGGTATGAGAAACAAGAGGTATTGGTGAAACCAGACAATTGTGCCATGAAAGATGCAATGATGTGGGGCTTATGTATGTATGACTGCCCAAAAAAAATAGATGAGGACTAAGATTTACTTCAGGGAAGTAAATCCAGGAACAAGGTCCATAAAGGTTTATGTACTTCATGGATATTTGGGTACTCTAATTTGGGGCTTACTCCTAAAGAAGATGCCCAAATTAGAAGGGGACTCATGATTGGGTTTTACTCCTAAGAAGGAAGCCCAGATCAAAAGTAAATTAAGACTAGTTAAGAGGAATTAAGACTGGGGATTACTCTTGAGAAAGAATCCTAGGTTAAGGGACTTTAAGATTGGGGCTTACTCCTGAAAAGGAGGCCCAAATTAGGGGGCTTGGGGATTACTCCCGAAAAGGAGTCCCAGGTTAAAGGGTTTTGAAAATTAAGGGACTTGGGGCTTATTCCTAAGGAGGATGCCCATATTTTAGAATTATGACTGGGGCTTATTCCTAAAAAGGAGGCCCAGGTTAAGAATTATGATTGGGGCTTATTCCTGAAAAGGAGGCCCAAATTAAGAGAATTATGGTTGGGGATTACTCCTAAAGAGGATGTCCATATTATGACTGGGGATTATTCCTGAAAAGGAGGCCCAGGTAAATGAGTTCTTTCATCTTAAAGGATGAGGTTTAATGAATGAAATATCAATCTTTAGTGACATAAAGATGTGTAAATCACTAGGTTTTGAGAGATATTCCACATAATTCCTTTCAGATAAGGAAGTCAAATCAATAAACCATGCCATAAATGGCTTTGAAAAGTGTCTTGAAGACTGAATCTTGAATAGGAGAGGTGGAATGGCTTAAGAGGGGTGAAATGGGCAAGAAGGGAACCCAAAAAGGCAGGGGCACACAAGTCCTGGCAGGCACGCAGGTACTGCATGGGTGCGCAAGTTCGGTCGCACAAGTATACTTGTGCGACACATAGGTACTTGCGCGACGGTTAACCAGCAGGGTAATACTTGAGCAACTCTTGACCAATGCCTTTAGAATTATCCCGAGGTACTTCCAGAATAGAGGTGCGCAAGTTTTGGTGAGGTATTAGGGCAGCATGAAAGTATATTCATTTCCCTTAAAGGTAAAACACCTTAGGCGTGCAAGTGTTAGTGAATAATAACACTTAGACCTTACTCCTCTTGTTTATACCTTCTATTCTAGGTAAAGTATTACCTTAGAAGTGTTTGGAAGACCTGAAGAAGATACTTGGGCATTCAGAGCTCTAAATCTAAATTCTGGAAAAATTCCTCCAGAATGGGGGGCCCACAGGGTCTATTTATAGGCTGAAGAAGACCCGGGCGGTTATCCTTTAGGGCGCGCAAGTCACTTGCGCGACCATTAGGCGTCGCTCAAGTGGACTTGCGTGACAGTGATGGAACTTGCACGGCACATGTGCTTTTGAAGCCTTGTTCATGCCTTTGTCGATTTTTGATGTTTTCTTCAAAGGATGAATCAATTTGTGCTAAGTCATTTTCCTTTCCATTCATTTAGACAGTGTGATGAAAAGGAGCATCAACAACATCACAGAAAGTTGGTGCAAAATCCACTCCATTATTCTTTATTTTTTAGAATCTCTCTTAAGTCTACTCTTATATTTCATGAGATTTCCAATAAATTTATCCAAGATTGAATTAGTAATGTTCCTCATATATTTGATATTTATCCACATTTTCTCTCTTTATTTTAGTAAAATATTGATAATTTTATCAATAAGATGATCCACAATAGTTCTTTCTCTCCAAGAGATTGAAGACTATTCACAATCACCATGAATTGTTATTTCATCTAAGCAATGGAATCGCCAAATACAAAATAAAAACTTTGATCATCATCCCACTGCATAACTCTTTTAGTTTCTAAAACTTTATATGTTTTGTAAAATGTAACATTGAGATCCTTATAAATTCTACATGTTTTATAGACTAAAGAAACAAGTCTATAGATATTCCTTTGAATCATGTACAATAATGTATTCATCCCTTGGAAATTAAGTTAGAACTCATATTTCTCCTCATGAGTAAAATAAATAACCTCTTTCTCTCATATCATGTAACTTTCAGTAAGAATAATAAAATTTTCAATGTCGGTATTAATAAAATAGGTTTACATATGATCTCTCCAGTATTCATAATCATTTCCATCAAATATTTTTGGTCTATTTAGATTCAATTTTTCCAAACTTCTGACATGAATAACACCTTCCATAACTAAAAACCAAAGATCTTTTCTCTATCACATGGTTAGTGTAAGGAAATTTATAAATTTCAAGAAACTAATGAAAAATATAAAAACTAAGAGACTATGATCAAATGTAAAGTCTAGTTAAAATATTAAGAGAATAGATATGGTACCAATTTTTTCCCTGATAGGAGAATATAGTAGCACTACAAGAAGGGGTGTGAATTGTATCCATGTCAAAAATATAAAATTTCTATCCCAATCAAGTGTCAAGTTAATTGGGAGATATAATTTATGATCAAGTTAAAGTAATCAGAGTAAAAAATATACTAATATAGCATATGTATAGTAGAAATAATAATCAGTAGATAAACACTGAACCAATAATAATAATAAGCACAGTGGAAATTAAAACAAACAAGGAAATCTAAAAACAATGTGAGAAGTCAAGGATAAAAATCCTTAAACTCATAAAATGATATTATTACCAAAATAAGACTACACTTTTAATCAAAGGTATAAGGATAATATATAGACCTAATCCTAGGTATCTCAATTCCAAACTTGAAACTTACTTGACTATAAACCTATCATAAGGTATTAATTTTCTGACCCAAAACTTCCTTGATAGATATTGGTAGAAAATAGATCTAATCCTGAGCTCCTATTATATTAGATGATTGAAAACGAGTATAATCCACAATAATTAATTAAACATGAAGTTTAGAAGATATATCTTCCATCACTAAAATCTTATAGATTAGAACAATCAGAATTAATATAGGTTTCTAACCCTGAAACCTCTTAGATCACACAGTATAAAACAATGAGCAATAATAATGGATTCTAAGAGATTTACAAGAATACCTCACATAATGTTACCTCTTATAAAACTCATTGAAACAAAAATTACAATCTAATGTTATCAAAGAATTGAGCTTATTCAAACATCAACATAGCTACAAAAAAACCGGTGAATTTTGTAACTTTCATATCTTATATCTTCTACTTTATGAAGTTCTCAGTCCAATTTATATCCTCTATTATAAAAAACATTAATAGTAAAATTATAATATCTTCATGTATGACTGAAACTGTATATAAAGTAATAATCTATCTTTCGATGAATGTAGGATATAACTTCATCATATGATGAGCATGCCATCATAGCACTACAACTTCTAATGGAATTAGTTCAACATATCTTAGTAAATCAAAACATACAATACTTGGTTCAATAGATCATATAATCAATAGATATAATCTTAAAATAAAAAACTCAAACTATAAATTTCAATTTAGTTTAATTCAAACATGATTGTATTGTGATTTTCAAAATAAGGATCAATGGGTTATTTCTTCGTTTTCAAAAATATCAATTACATTAATAATATTTTGTTTATTTTTTACAATATTGTTCATTAATGTGATTGTTCTAGGAGACCAATATGATTCAAATTTCCCTATTCAAGTTATTTAATTTTTTCTATGTTTATTATTCCATTTTATTATTTCCAATTTTAATGGGTATATTTATCCTCTAAATGTAATGTTATAAATTAATATAATAAAGTATTTTTGTTTGTTATTATTTGGTGCATTTTTTTATACTATATTCAAAATATGATATTTATTTATAAGAAAAATTACATATATAAAAGTATGGTTCATTACAATATTCCCTCCATTATAAATTTCACCCTTGAAATTTCATTTCCTACACTAAGATGAAAATAAATTAGTGTACCTATATTTAATTTCTTCTGTAGGTTCCCATGTTTCCACTTCATACTTATGGTTCCACAAAATTATTTTGACAATATTTGTTGTCTTTTTGTGTAGAACTTTGCCTCTACAATCCATGATATTCACTGGTTTCTCCTCCAAGATTAATCATTCCCCAATTGTACCACCCTTGGATTTATTACTTGTGATGGATGTAGTATATAAATCCTCAAGAGGGATACTTGGAACATGTCATGCACTTGATAAAATTTTGGTGGGAGTGCTCGTCGATAGGCCACATATCTGGTGAAATCAATAATTTCAAAGGGGCCAATGTATTTGGGACATAGATTTACCTTCTTCCCAAACCATATAACTCTATTCCATGGGGAAATACAAAGAAACACTTTATATCTAACATAAAAGTTTAGATCTCATCGATGATTTTCAAAATAGCTATTTTTCAACTTTTTGTTGCTTTGATGAGTTATTGAATGGATTTGACCTTCTCTATCATTTTTTCAACTAGTTCAGGTCCTAATATATGGTGTTATCTAACTTCTTCCCAACATGTTAGAGTTTTATATTCCTTCTTGTAGAGGGTTTCATAAGGATCCATCTAAATTCTTGATTGGAAGCTATTATTGTATGAGAACTTGACCAGAGGAAGATATTGATCCCATCCAATTTGGAAGTTTATAGAATAGCCTTGTATCATGTCCTCAAATGTATGGATAGTCCTTTTAGATTTTCCATTATTATAGGCATGATATAACATGTTTAATTTCAAATCTATGTTTAAGTCATGTTGAATATTTTTCTAGAAATTTTAGGTGAACCTTGAATCTAGATCAAATGAAATCAATAGTGGTGTTCCATGTAGTCTCACCACTTCTCTAATGTATATCCTTGTAAGTTGATCAAGTGAGAAGTCTTATTGAATGGTGATTAAGAGAGTAATTTTTTTAATGTGGTTCATTACAACCTATAATGCATTATTTCCTTTGTATGTCTTTGGAAGACCTGTGACAGAATCTATGGTGATGTTATATCATTTCTATATATGTATGGGTAATGGTTACATCATCCCCTTAAACTTTTTCCTATTTTCCTTCACTTATTGACCTGCCAATCACTTTGATGTATATTCAAAAATATCTTTCTTTATATTATCCTTCTATAAGTACTCTCTAAGATCCATATACATCTTTTTTCTTCTAAGGTGGATAGAGAATATTAAGTTATGAGCATCATTAAATAGCGCTTTATTTATCTTAGGATTCTATGGTATGAATAATCATGTCCCAAATATCACAATTGATTATTTATTTATAGTGACCAAAGCCATTTACACATATTATTACATGATTTTTAAGCATAAATATCCAACAAGTACAACCCCAAATATTGTGAGGCCTAGTGCCTTTAAAATAATAGGTTCATAATACATCAAAGTGGGGATAAAATAAAACTTATTTATTCTATTCTCCAAAATGAGAGCCTAAATATTTTTGAGTTCTTAAAATTGTATGGGATAACCTAGAGAATATATAGATTAAAGGGGTGATCTAAAAATCCTAGTAAGGGAATAAAAATGATAAATAATCATAACTTGTGATTCAAAATTATAACATGATATCATAAAATATAAGGATCAAGAGTAATCACATAGTATAATAACATAAAGAATGTGGTATCATAAGATCATTAAATAATAGGAAATGTGTAAACAACATAATACATGACATAAACATTAGTCAATAATAACTACCCAGACAACATCACATGGTGGATAGAGTCCCATAATGGATTAGGTTCACTCCTTAATCTCATACATGATGTATCAAGAGCCTAAAATATTACCCAATTAATTAGAAGGATATATAATTCTATGCACACCCATCAAATTAATTCCATGTACATGAATATGTGTTTTATATAAGGAAATTAATCATAATTCATAAATATAATAATTACCTGTGGAAAGAAAATGGGTTACATAATCTTACCTCATATCATAATCAAAGAAAATTTCATAATAAAGGAATTTGATAAAAGATAATAAGTAATCTATTACCCCATAAAAGGAATATAGAGTGAGAAAGTTATATATTTAAGAGACATATATATAGATTTTATAATCATTCCATAACATTAAAGGTTGTTGTTATGGATGAATAGAAATAATTTTAAAAATATAAAAAACATTATTGTGAAAAATAAACTTTCTAATTTGAAAATCACTTTTGAAAAACTAAAATTTCAAAAATATTTTGGGAATAATTTTCTTTGAAAATATACTTTTAAACTTATAAATTAATATTTACAATAAATTATGGTAGGTAATTTCTTAAATTTAGTATAAGTTAAAAACATTCCCTTCACATTTTGTAAGAAAATTCAAAAAGTTCCTCATTCAGAAAATGATTGGGAGATTCATTTAAACCATTTAATTAAATTAAAACATGGGTAAAAACTTATTTAATAAATCATTTTATAATATTAAAAAATTATTTAAAACATTTTTATAAAACATGGATTTGGAAGGAAAGAGGATTTTTGATAGAAGAGAGAAACAAAGTCATCTTTTCTTAAAAAAAATTCACAATAATTTTAAGTACCTAAGAGAGTAAAATGGTACTATTACATTAAAATTTAATAAATAAACAAATGAGAATAAAATTAAAGGTTTTTATTATAAAAATATTATATAATTTCCTTTAATATATATTTAAGCATAAATAATCTTGATTAAAATGAAATTGATTCATAAACACTTTCTACTTTGGTAACTTTTGAATCATAAACCCCATGAATTAAGAAAGTGAATTATAACTTAAAATTACATTAAGTATGATGGACTCATGATATAATATTTAATTTGGAATTATATACTCAATATTAAAGAAATCTGGTGTATAAAATAACATTTGTCTCAAAGAAGAAAGTTTTGAGATGGAAACCCTTACCTTGAGTCCAAGCTTGTTGTGTATGTATATTATATCTAGTATAATAAAATTATATAAATTATGTATTTTATTAAGTATATTTTATAGGTTTAATAATTTATACTTTAACCATTTACTTTATTTATTTTAATGACGGATTTAATTACTTGGTCAATTATATACATGTTGGGTGTTTTGAGGATGCTCAGTTCATTATTTCAAAATAATGTCAGTTAGTTAACCATGGTCAAAGACGTAATTGTTCCATAATATAAAGAATAATAATCACAAAATAATTATTATTTTTATACATAAATTATCCTTTTAAAAATAACCATGAATTATGGTTATGAAAAATGAACCATGTTATAGTCATGGAGATGGTAGGTCGGACGTATGCATGTGTAACATTTCCATTTTTCAATGATCGTGATGGAAAAAATGTAAGTGTTATTTTATCTTTACATAATTTTAATAATATAATAAATATCATATTAATTATTTAAATTTATTTACATATACCATCCATGTGATGTGGTGATAAAAAAATGAATCACGTCACTTTGTGAGGTGGTAGTCCAACGTACACATGAACAGTGTTATTATTTTTCAATAGATGGTAAGGTAATAAATTATATGATATATTAATTTTAAATATTATTAATATGTAATTAATATCATATATAAACATTAAATCCATCATTATGAACATCCATGAGATGTGATGATGGAAAATGAATTATATTGGTTTGCGTGGTAGTAATCTTTCATACACACAAATGATGGTTCTATTTACCATTTGATGGAAGAGAAGATGAATGAATATTAATATGTTAACATAATAAAATATAATTATATAGGATATAGTGGTGTTATTATATTATAATTTTTAATACTAAATTGAATTTTGAAAAATAATAAGAAAAAATAATGAGCTCAGTGAAGACTATTAACTCTTCTTTATACCACCTCTTTAGGATTATACATAAAGAATACCTAGATTAGATTTATGATCGAAAAAAGGATTATAGGATGAGGGAATGTAATTAAAAAAAATTTGGTTATGTATTTTCTTAACCAGTGGTTTTTTTAATTCTGTAAAGGAGAGGAGAGGGGGTTCACTTTTCTAATGAAGGATGAGTGACATTCTTGTAAATACCCAAAACTATTCAATATTGGGAAGTCACTCTCAATCCAAGTGCATAAAAATTAAGAAATAAAGTAATGGAGGATATATAATTCTAATACACACCTATAAAATTAAAAATAAACATTTTTAAACGTTTTATCCTCCTTACTTCTAAGGATACTCACTTTTACCCTTTTAATTTTGTTACCATGATAAATATTTTATTTACAATTTATAATATTCATTATGAAAAAAAATAAGTTTACATTATTATATAATATAAATTATAACTATTCCAAATATTGAATCAATTTTATCAAATTAAATTCATATAAGTGGTAGAATTTAATTTAAAACTAAACCCATAGATGTGTTAAAAAACAGTTTTTTAAGAAATGCATTTTTCAAGCATAAGATGATCTTATAATAACTATGTGACCACTACTCATAATTAAATTAATTTAAATTAATATTTATATATATGATATATAAATTTAATTCAAATAATTCCTAATTATGGGTTATTTTAATTAGTTAAAATGGAGAGACATTATACATTTTAAAACAATTTTCAGAAGAAAAAAGTATTTTAAATCCTAAAAATAAACTAATATTAAAACATATTCTAAAGATGATTTAAATATAACTAATTGTAATAAATATAAATAAATAATACTTATGTTAATTTTAAATCATATTACATAATAATGTGACTTTTAAATTACTTAATTTATTAAAAATAAATGACAGTTTTATCAAAAATCTGTATTTTTCACTATTCAATGAAAATTAATATTTTCTGAAAAATCCCAAAATTTTACCCTAATTTAATATTGATATGGTGTTTTCAAAAATTATTGTAATTTTATGAAATAATATTTCAAAAATTCTCTTAAACTAATTATAATATTTTCTCATAAAATAAATAAAAATCATTTTTGAAGGAAACATATTCTTTTGTAGAATAAAACATCTTTATTAAATTTGAGTGATTATTTATTAATAATTTTTAAATAAATTTATTTTGTGTAGAAAATTTAAATATATTTCATAAATTATTTAATATTATTCATACTTATTAAGTTAATAGTTGGGTTATAGCAATCACGTTTAAATAATAATATTTTAATATTATATCGTGATTCGTTTAAACTCAATGTTGTGTGTTATGCAAGATATCAAAGAAATAAAATTTATTTAAAGATAAATATATTATAAATTCTTATGTTGTTACATTATACCCCCTTTAAATAAATTATGTCCTCATAATTTGAACTTGTTCTTAGTAATCAAGGGCTGGACATTTGAAAATTTCTTTGTTTAAAACCCACATTGTAAAAGTGATTAATAAAATATCCTTTTAAAAATAAATAAATGGAAATATAAATGTCATCACATAACTAGGTTTCCACATAGTAGAAAATTGGTTGGAAGTGAAAATATGGACATGCAATAAAAGTGTAAGTAATTATGGATAGAGATAGATATCATTGACCATAAGAAATTGAATGACAAGAGAAAGTTAATAACCACAAAACCATAAATATGTGATGAATTAAAAGACCATTGATTCATTGGATATAAAGGTAATATGATAACCTTTTCATTTCACGATCTTTTTCCTAGATTTGAGGGATTATTTTTCTATCAAGATATAGAACACCAAAAAATATACTTGATATATTTTTATTTCCTAAAAACAATTTCATTATTCCATTTTTCTATGATTAATTTCCACTTAACTTCTTACTCCATGGAATGAATATCCAATAAAAAAATTTATGACCGATGCACTAAAATTAACCTTTAATAGATCATAAAATTAATAAAAGAGTAACAAGTTATTCCTCACATATTTATTAAAACCAAATACATAAAACAAGGAAAGATAATACCCAAAATGAAGATTTATATATTAATCTCCAAAATTTAATAATAATAAAAAGGTTTAACATATATCATTCCTTAAATAAGAAACCCTATATCCCAAATAACCTCAATAACCTCAATATTAAAGAAGTTTTTAACCTTAAATTTTATCTCATACCATTAAAATTACATCTCTAAAAAATATTATAGAGTTCTTCCCAAATAATACTTTATGTTAAAAAAAATTATATATATATATATCAATTTAATAAAACATTTCCCAAAATATCATTAATCACCTCAAAATTTTAAAAATTCAAAAAGATTTAATCATCTAATATGATTCCCAAAATAAAATTAATATTCATCCACCAAAACTTTATGTGAAAACAATATCATACTGACCAATACATCACATAGGCCAATGTCAGGATATTCTCCCTTATATCCCTTTCATTGTGGGTTCAAGCCCTGTGGCCTTGCTAGATATAACGGGTTGTCACCAAGCTTGTAGGTTGTCTTTTTTCTAAAACTATGGAAAAACTTTTTTGATAACCATATTAGTAATTTTCCTAGATCCTATAATGTTATCAATAATATGATGAAAATATTTAAAATAACATTACTAATAAAATCACTTTTTTATCCTTTAAGGTATTCTATCTAACTCATTATTTTCGACAAAATCAACTAATTTTAATTGACTATAAATACCTCAACATATATCACTTCTCCAAGATTATATTTTCCTCAATCATGTGTTCTTATATATAATATCACATTACCATTAAATCATATTTCTAGTTCATTCGTACCATTCAATATATTCTTTAAAATCCTATAAGAAAACTACTATAGAACAATCCTTAGAAGTTTCATAATTCTTATAACCAAAATACCATTGATAAAAATAATTTAACAATATTATTCTTGATTTCCAACACATAAACACTTCAATCATTCCACTTAAATTATTTTCATAACATAATCCATTAGGAATTAATATTTTTATTAGGTCATTAACTTTGATAATGATCAATTTTCCCACATTCATAACATTGAACCATTAGTGGTTACTTAGGTTGAACATTATATCCCTATTTATTATTAACTAAACTCTTCATTTTTATTTAGAAATTAGCAGTTTTGTTCCATCCTTTTCCAAAAATAAATCATCTTCTAGTTCCTTTAAGTCATTTTCCATGGTACCTATTCCCACATTTTTTACATGTATAAAATTTAATCTTATTTTATTTTTCATCTATAGCACTTTAACTTTCATGAGACACTATCCTTATCATATTTTTTGTGTTATATAATTCAACTATGTTCTATTTGTAATTGTAATTCAAGAAATATAACTTTTTATGATCATAATATATTTAACTGTCATTCCCATTAGGTTGAGAATATCATTAGGTAAATCATTATATTTACTATCACATTGGTTATTATCATGATTTCTTCTATTTCCCTCTATTAACTAAAATAAATAAAAAAAGGATGATAATACTTTGACATGCAAAAATTAAAACTTATAAACTTAGAAGAAAGAACTTATAAATGAAAATTATATCGTGACTTATGTGTTTCTATTATTCAATAAAGGTTATCCATGATGATTACTATTAGGTTTCCTAACCTAAATATTTTTTCAATTCCATCATAATGGTTCATAAAGAGTTTGTGAATTTCCAAAACATATCCCTTGGGAGTGTCAAACCAGGTTCACGGTAAGGCCCACTAACCTGTACTAGGTAATGCTTGAGTCAATCCCAATGTGCATTTTTTGGATTTATTACCCATAAGTACATTTGTTCCAAAACCACATACACTTGTGGTATCTAGATAGGGATGTAATTTCTTGAAAACCACTCCCTTTATAATTCACTAAGATTTCAAGATATTTTTCTATAATTAGTCTTATCCTTATACTTATTCCTAGGGTTCTCACTAAATTTTTCTCATCTTAGTTTCTGAAGGTTAACTAAACCTTTGTTTTGATACCAACTATAGTGACCCAATCCTTTTAAACATATTATTACATTATTTTTAATCATAAATATTCAAAAATTAAATCCCCAAAGATCATATGGACTATTAAATTTGGAAGAATAGATTCATAGTACATCAAAGTGAGGCTAAAATAAAATTTATTTATTTTATTCTCCATAATGAGCTACTAAATCATTTTTAAAAACTAAAACTGCATGGCATAACATAGGGAATAAATAGACAAAATGGGTGGTCTAGAAAATCCTAGTAAGGGAATAAACATGATAAGGAACCATATATTATGAGTCAAAATTATAACATGATATCATAAAATAAAAGGATAAAGAGTAATAACATGGGATCATAATATAAAGAACATGGTATCATAAGATCATGGAATCATATGAAATTTGGTAGAAACATAAAACATGACATATATATAAGTCAAGTCTAACTACCGAGACAAAATCACAAGGTGGATAGAGTCCCATAATGGATTAAGTTTACTCCTAAATCATATGCATGGTGTATCAAAAGACTAAAACATTACCAAATGAATTAGAGGGATATATAATTCGAGTCACACCCATCACATTCATTTAATGTACATTAATATCTGTTCCATATAAGAAAATCAATCATAAGGCATAAACATAATAATTACCCATATAAATAAAATGTGTTACATAATATTGCCTCATATCATAATCAAAGGAAATTTCATAATAAAGGCATTTGAAAAATGAGAATAAGGAATGTATTACTCCCTAAAATGAAGGAATAGTGACAAAGGTATATATGTAAGATACATATATAAAAATTTTATAAGTATTCCATGACATTAATTTTTTTAATTGATTAATATAAATACTTTTAAAAAGATAAAAAACATTCCTAAGGAAAATAGCCTTGCCACTTTGAAAATAACTTTTGAAAAACAAAAACTCAAAAAATATTATGGGAATAATTTTATTTGAAAATATACTTATAAAATTGAAAATTATTCTTTAAATCAAATTATTGTGGGTAATTTTGTATATGTCGTATAAGTTAAAAAAACATTCCTTTCACATTTTTTAAGAAAAGTCAAAAATTTCCTCATTTATAAAAAAATGGGGATATTCCTTTAAACCATTTTTTAAAGTAAAACATGGGTAAATATTTATTTAATAAATCATTTTATAATATTAAAAAAATTAAAAAAATAGAAAACATGTATTTGAGAGGAAACAATTTTTTCATCCAAAGAGAGAAATGAAGTCGTATTTTCTTAAAAATGTTTTCTCAATAATTTTAAGTAACTAAGAGAGTGAAATGGTAATGTTAATTGAAAATTTCATAAATAAATAGAGAATAATAAAATAAAATTTATTTATTTTACAATGGTCAAATAATTTCCTTCAATGGAAATTCAAGCATAAATAATCTCGATTAGAATGAGATTAAAGAATAAACTCTTGCCACTTTGGTAACTTTTGAATCATAACCCCAATGAATGAAGTGAGTGAATTTAAATTTAAAATACCATGAATTATTAAGTATTCGTAGGATAATATGTAAAGGTTCAGTATATTCTTCATACAAAATAAATTAGTTGTATAAAAGAACATGTGTCTCAAAGAAGGAAGTTTTAAGATGGAAACCCTTACCTCAAGTCCAGGATTGTCATGTTTGTCTCTTATCTCATATATAATAAACTAATATAAATTATTTTTTTATTAAGTTTCTTGTATAGGTTTAAAATATTATACTTAAACCATTTACTTTACTTTTTTAATTACGTATTTAATTACTTAGTTAGTTATCTCTATGTTGGGTGTTTTGAGGATGCTCAGTTCATTATTTCAAAAATGAATTCGTTGTGTTGACCATGGTCAAAGGGTTCATTATTTAATCATATAAAGAATAATAATAATAAAATAATTATAATTTTTATACATAAATTATACTTTTAAAATTTTCCATGAATAATGGTTATGAAAAATGAACTATGTTGCAATCATGGAGATGGTAGGTCATGCGTAGGCATGTGTAATGTTTCCATTTTTCAACAATGATGGTAGAAAAAAGGTAGGTGTTATTTTATATTTAAATAGTGGTAATAATATCATAAATATAATATTAATTATTTAAATACACCAATATATAATATCCATGTTATGTGGTAATAAAGATTGAATCACGTCGCTTCACGAGGTGGTAGTCTTCCATACACACGAACGGTGCTATCATTTTTCAATGGATGGTAAGGTAAGAAATTATATGATATATTAATTTTAAATAATGATTAATATATAGTTAATATAATATATAAACATTAAATCCATCATTATTAACATCCATTAGAGGCCATTTTGTAAAACTAATGACATCAGTTCGCAGGGCGGTAGTCTTCCATACACACGAATGATGGTTTTGTTTCCCATTTTATGGAATAGGAGATGAATGAATATTATGACATAAACATAATACCATATAATTATTTATAATATACTGGTTTTATTATAATGGAATTATTAATTCATAATTAAAGGTGTAAAATGGATAATAAAAAACAAGGATCTCGGTGAAGACTATTACCTCTTCTTCGGACCATATATTTAGGATTATACCGAAAGCCTTCCTAGATTAGATTTTTGATAAAAACAAGGATTATAGAATAATTTTAGGGAATTAAGGAAGTTATTTTTGTATTTATTGGATGAAATAATGGGGTTTTTAAGTTTATAAATGGTATGATAGGGGGTTCTCATTTATAAGGAAGAGTGACATTCTTGTAAATACCCAAAACTATTCAATAATGGGAAGTCACCCTCAATAAAAGTACCTAAAAATTTAAAAAATAATGGATTTGACGAGAAATAATTATAATCCACACCTCTAACATTCAAAATAAACATGTTTTAAATAGTTTATCCTCTTTACCTCTAAGGTTACTCACTTTTACCCTTTTAATTTTTTCACCATGATAACTATTTTTTACTATTTTTACTATTCATTATGAAAAAAAATATGAACTTATTATATAATATAAATTACTATAATTAAAAATAATTAATACATTTTATCATATTCAATTCATATAATTGGCATAATTTAATTTAAAAGTATACCCACGGACGTGTCGAAAAAATGGTTTATCAAGTTTTGCATTTTTTAAGCATAAGATGATCTTATAATAACTATATTACATGTAATAATAATTAAATTAATTTAAATTAATATTTATATAATATAATATATACATTTAATTTAAATAATTCTTAATTTGGGGTTATTTTAATTAGTTAAAATGGAGAAACATTATGCACTTTAAAACAGTTTTTAGAAGAAAAAAAGTGTTTGAAATCCTAAAAATATATTTATTTAAAATATAGTATAAATATGTTTCAAATGTAATTAATTGAATAAAATATAATTAAATAATACTTATGTTACTTTTAAATCATATTAAATAATAATTTTTATTTTAAATTACTTAATTTATTAAAAAGAAATGATAGTTTTACCAAAAATCTGTATTTTTCACTATTCAATAAAAAATAAATAGTTTCTAAAAAATTCCAAAATTTTACCCTAATTTAATATAAATATTCTGGTTTAAAAAATATTTTAATTTTATAAAATAAAATTTCTAAAAGTTCCAAAAATTAATTATAATATTTTCTCATAAAAGTAATAAAAATCATTTTTGAAGGAAACATATTTTTCTGTAGAATAAAATATCTTTTTTAAAGTTGTGTGATTGTTTATTAATAATTTATAAATAAATTTATATTGAGTAGTACATTTATATATATTTCATAAATTAGTTAATACTATTTATACCCATAAATTTAATGGATGGGTTATATCAATCACGTTTAAATATTAATATTTTAATATTATATCATGGTTTATTTAAACTCAATATTGTGTGTGTTGAAAGCTATAAAAGAAATCAAATTTATTTAAAGATAAATATATTCTAAATTATTTGGTTGTTAAATTATCAATGTTGAGATTTTAGGCTTTCCCTTTCCTTATTATATCCACCTTTTTTGTTTCTCTATATCCTCCCTCAGATATTTCTTAGTATTCTCTAGAATGGATAGTTAAACAATCATTTGGGAAAGGTAGGATGTTGTTCCTTCCTTTATGATTCCCATGTCCACCCTTTACATGTTGAAGATTATGGGATCCTTTCCAATCCTCATCATGGATAAGGTTGTAAGATATTTTCTACTTATAGGATCTTCCACTTTATTTACCTCCCAGGATGGTAATAGATTGATCAATCATAATACTTGATCAGATCTAACCATATTCATTAGTGCATGTTGAGATCACTCTATATAAATATATAATTCAAAGCCTTATAATTTTTATATATGTCACACATCTATCCATAGATATAATGACTTTAAATATTTAATATAGATATTACTGCATCCAACTCTAGATCATGTGTTATATAATTTTTATCATATACCTTTAATTATCTTGAGTTATAGGATATCACTTTATCATTTAACATGAGTGAAAAACACAATCCCTTATTTGATGAATCACTTTATATCACATATCCTTTATTTATTTAGGGAAGTATGAGTAGATGTTATATTATTATCCTCTTATTTAACTCCTTGAATCTCTCTTCACATTCAACAGTCGAAACAAAATTTACTTAATTCCAAGTTATCTTGGTTAGTGGGATTGAAAATAGTGATAAGTTACTCAAAAATCTTCAGTAATACCCAGATAATCTAAAGAAACTATATATCTATGTTGTATATATTATTCTGAACTATTCCTCAATTTCTTTTTTCTTTGATAGATCCATAGATATTTCCTTTCTTATGATAACATGCCCCAAGAATGTAACTTTCTCTATATAAAATTCACTTTTACTATAATTTTCATATAACTTATCCTTTCTGAAATTCTATTATCATGCTCAAATTATTCTCTTATTCCTCCTTTATTTTTTTAGTATATTATAATATCATATATAAAGACAACCAAGAATTTGTGAAGGTGATATCTAAAGACACTATTCATCAAGTCTATCAAAATTGCTAGAGTATTTGTGAGTATTAATGGGTTATTTATGAAATCATAGTTTCAATACCTTATAAAAATTTCGTTCCTGGGAATATAATATTTATTTTCCTTCAATTGATGATATATTGACTGAAGATCTACTTTATAAAAGTACTGAGCCTCAAGTAGTTGATATAACAATCCATCAATCCGTGGTTGGGGATACTTTTTCTTTCTCATGATCTTATTGAGTTCACAATAATCAATATAAATATGTATTTAACCATCATTATTCTTAACAAATAGGATTGGAACACCCTAGGGTGAAGCACTTGGGAATATTAAACCCTTGTCCATATTCTATTATAGTTTCTTATTTAGTTCTTCCAGTTCAATGGGGGTTGGACTCTTGGATATGGGAATATCTTTGAGTATAAGTTTAGTTGAGAAATCAAACTCTCGGTCAGGAGGAAGACTTGGTAACTCTTCAAAAACACTTCAAAATATTCCATTACAATTTTCATGTATTTAGGGATCATCATCTCATTTGTTTCAATAATTTGAGCAAGATATGTTTTCTTATAAGGAAATAATATCCATTTTTTATAAGGATTTTACAATGTATATTAATCATTCTCATTGAACTTGTATACAATTAGAGGATTATTTGTGATATGAAAAGTGATTTACCTCACCTAGTAGTTGATGTTGGATATATATAAAGACATCCAATACATGATTGGTATAACATTTAATTCTATTAAAGAGAGTATAACAAGGTTTACTATGATATTCATCCCACAAATGTTAATTAGAGAATAGTTATATACTTGAGATATAAAAATTTTACCACTTGGTGTTTTCACCAATAACTCAACTTCCATGTCTTGAGGTAGTTCATGAATATGTCTACTAAACTTAAATGATATAAAATAATGCATAGAACTATAATAAAATAAGAAATTAACTATTATTAAATGAATAAAAAGTGTACCTATCACCACTTCATTTTCATGATCTACCTCAACAACAGTGATAGTATAACATCATCCTTAATCTCATGTCCTTTGAGGTTTTATTCATCGATTATATTCAAAGACCCTTATCATAGTACAATAACTTGTATAGTATCCATTTTCCTTATAATTTAAACATTAGAACATAGGTGAAGGGTTGGTCAAAACCTTCCTTTATTATATTGCAATTTTTTGTATTCTTCATCTCCCTCTGATGTTTATTATCTTTATGCCTTTACTTTTCACACTCAAAACATCTCATTGTTCTCTTAAGGTAGTTTCCTGGATGCTTATTACCACGCTTATGAAATATAGGCAGTTTTATTTTCTTCCCTCTATGATACTTGTCCCTTGGTCCTCTATAATTATACTCAATTCTATTCCTTTTATCTCTATCTCCATGACATAATTGATAATCACTAATCTCCATATCAACTTTAAGAGCACATTGGACTATTTATTCATAGACATCAAAGTCTAAAATTGATAAATTCATTAAAATACTTTCCTTTAGTCCACTAAATAAGCAGTAAAACTTACTTTAGAGATCAATAGAAAAAATTAAAGGTTTACCTTATGATCCTTTTGGAGTCTGATTCATAAGACCTAATTGATTTAGCCTCCCTTTTCATAAATCCAAGAAAATACCCCTCTATTTTAAGATGGGGTGTGAAAGAAAAATATTTATTGAAAAATATTTTCTTTAATTTATCTCACTCAATTTATTTTATTTTTTCCTTATATTTTATATTCTTTATCAATGTCCACCACTAGTCACCTTCTCCCCCTAAGTGATAGAAAACTGATATAACTTTATCTTTCTTAGAGCATTGGAGTATAAAGAATATATTCTCAATGAAATTAATATATTATTCTATAATTAGGGGATAAAAAAGATCAACTAAAATTGGGAGGCATTTATTTAATAAATGACTCGACCACATATTTTTTCTATTAGGATAAGTAGGATGATCCACTTAATTTAAGTTATTATTCATAACTTGAGTTATCCTTGTAAGTATTTCCATTAGTTTCTCAACTCCTTCTCCTATAACATTAAGAATCAAATTTGGTAAATCATTAAATTGATTTCCACATTGGTTATTGAGATGGATTCTCCTATTTTTATCCATTTACTAAAATAAAGAAAAATTAGGAATGAGAGTACTCAAATTAATAACTATATAAAAGGTAAAAATAAACTTATAAGTAATAACAAATAAATGGAATATATATCTTATATTATGAATTTTTAGGTTTCAATATAGGATATTCATTATATATTTACTATTATTTTATCTAACCTAATACCAAAAAAACTAGATATTTCTTTAATACCAACTATAAAAACCTGTGTCTCATACACATATTATTACATTATTTTTAACCAAAAAATCCATAAACACAACCCAAAAATATAGAGGCCTGATGTCTTTGGCGTATTAGATTCATAAAACGTAAACTTAAAAAACTATAAGATATTTATTTCAATATCCATAATATTATCTTAAATCCCATTAAACTTATATTACTTCATAGGATACCCTAGGGATATAAATAAATAAAATAATGAGCTATAAATACTAGTAAGGAAATAAGCATGAAAAATAAGTATAACATGTGAGTCAATAGGAAATCATGATATAATAAAATTAAAGGATCAAATATAATAACATGGAATAATGGAATAAAGAAAAAGATATAATAATATCATGTCATAATAATAATGTGGAAATAATATAAAATATAATATCATAACCATAAGTCAAGGATCGCTTCCAAGATAAAATAATATAGTGTTCTGGGATTATTAACCATGCACTATACATGGTATCTCAAGAAATGAAAACATCACCCTGTTTGGTCGGAGAGTGATGGCAAGAAGGGGGGTGAATTGCCTTTGTAAAATAATTACAAACTTAAAAACAATTTATAAATGCAGCGGAAATAAAAAGGGGAAAGACACAATTTGATAACGGAGTTCGGCTTAAACCAAAGCCTACGTCTCTGCTCCCAACTCAACCGTTGAGAGATTTATACTTCAGCTTTCTTTTTAATGGTTGTAGCAAGAAACCCACTAGCTGTTTTAAGGTAGGCTAGATCACCTTCGTACAGCTTGCTTTTTTTTTATGGTTGTAGCAAGAAACCCAAAATGAATGTGAGGAAGAAAATGATGGTTTGTTTTAATACAAACCCAATGAAGAACTAAACAATTGAAATAAATAAATTATAACAAACTAGAGGAATCCTTGAGCGCCAAGAGTGTGAGAGTAGTTGATGTAGAGGCAGCCCAAGCTTCAAGGATGGAAATGGATCACAAGTAGCCTTAGAGATTTGTCGTTAGAGATTCAAGGGATCAAAATATCATTCCAATGTATCGGGGTTTTGTTCCCGGCATCCATCCTCGTCTATTTATAGGAGAAATATCCCCAAATACTTCAAAACTCCCGTTGGAGGGCTTTCGGAGCCATTGGGGGTCAAGTGGGCAAGTCTGGTCAAAGCCCAACGGCTAGTTTGACTGGGCTTACCGGCTGACCGGTGCTTGGCCACTGGCTGGCCGGTGCTCCAGACAGAAAGTAGAGCGTTCTGTCTGGGTTCCACCGGCTGGCCGGTGCTGGGACACCGGCTGGCCGGTGATTCAGACACCGTTTGGCCGGTGGCACCTGGCAGTGGGTAAGGCCTACTGTCTGGTTCCACCGGCTGGTCGGTGGTCAGGCACCGGCTGACCGGTGGAACATGGAAGAGAGCATTGCTTCTGCCAGAGACCACCGGCTGGCCGGTGGTAATCCACCAGTTGGTCGGTGGACTCAGAGAGTCCTTTTCCAGTCTTCTTGGGCCAACTCTTTGGCAACCGTTTTCCTATCATCAAAAAAACTTGAAAACAAGTTAGAACACGATGAGAGTGATTGTGATCATTAAAATCCAAGAGAGAGGGGTACAACAATCTCCCCCTATTTTGATGATCACAATCACAAATGAGAAAGCTTTAAAAAGGATATGCCAAGTAAAAAAATAAATAAGAAACTTGGACATGGAAAATGTTAGAGATCATTTTAATACAAGAATTTCATAGATGTATCATGTATTGAAAATGATATTAATCTTGAAAGGATTGAAATAAAGAGAATGGTTCATTTTGAAATTGTAACCATAGGTCATTTAAAAGAAACAACTGAAATCAATAACTTAAAAAGAGCACTTAAAAAGAGCACTTAATTAAATGAAATAAGTAACTATGTAATAGAGAGTTTTTCTCCCCCTTTGGGATTATCAAAATCGGAGGAAAAGTAGAAAGAAGATTAGAAAAACAATAATAAGGAAGTAAGTAATGACAAAAAGGATTGATAGATAAGACAACTTGAATTTTATAAAAGATGAAACGTTACATAGAAAGTTCAAAACACAAATAAAAAGACAAGTCAAAAAAAACAGGAAAGGCTCTATTCACTCCTAGAGGGCCGAGAGTGACGACGACGCCTGAAGGTCGGAGGAGCTGGAGGAGCCTGGACCGCCTCAAAGCGACGATCAAGAGAATCGATCCGAGAGTGGAGCTGATCAAACTGAGAGCTGAAGTAAGAAAACTGCAAGTCGAGCCGGGTCTCAATTTGATCCTGGAAGCGAAGGAATTGATCAGCCGTCACCGACAAGTCACCAGTATCAGCGGGAGGGGGCACAGCCTCAGCAGGCTCCGGTGCATCATCACCTGCTCCATCTTCCTCATCAGCAGCAGCAGCAGCAGCAGCCTCACCTTCGCTGTCACCACTCCCTTCCTCTTCATCAGCACCACTGTCCTCACTATCTGAAAGAGGATAGGTAGCGGCAATAGCAGGAGGCATGGCATGGGAAGGAGGGTGTGAATGGGTCTGAGGGGAGTAAGCCTTGAGAAGGCCATCCTTGTCAGTAATCCACTCCTGACGCCAAGGATGCCAACGAATGTTCATCCGTTGCACCATCATAAAATTGATGATGCTATCCTTCTTTGGATGCTCGAAGGAGATAGCACGGAGAGGGACATCAAGAAAGGTAAAGATTTTGGTCAACAAGCGCCCGTGAGGTAGAGTTTTGGACCGGCGCGGGTGCTCAGCCACATAAGACATGGCCCGAAACAAGAACCGGACCAAATTGAATTGAATGCCTCTAGTGATATAAGAGAGAAGATAAATATCAATAAATTTCACCGTATCGTGATCACCGATACGGGGTGCAAGGGTGGTCTGAATGAGGCGCTCAATGATGCGATGGTTAGGGGTGAGCTGGGAGAGCTTGACAATTGGATCGTTGGGCTGCCCTGTGAGATGCTCAAGAGCAACAGCAAGATCAAAATCAGGGTCCCGAGGAAACTCCCCCTGAGCAAATGCATGAGGTCCAACATGAGGAACTCCTAGCATCCTGGAAATCTCCAAAGAAGTGAAAGTGATGGGTTGCCCAAGAGCGGTGGTGGAAATGGTATCGACGTCGTCAGAAACCGACCACGTCAGGTGAGCATAAAATTCTTTGACAAGAAGGGGATAAATAACATCCTTCTTAGGAGGTTCAAAAAAAGAATGCCATTGTTGATATTCAATAATGGAGAAAAGCTCAAGACGAGCAGAAGAAAGCCAAGAATAGTCAATCACTCTACCAGGCAGAATGACTTTGTCATTCCAAATGTCCGGAAGTTGAGGGATTGAAGGAGGAGGAGGTGCTTCTTGAGCGATACCCATTCCTTTGCGTGAAGAGCGAGGACCCATGATGGAAAAAGGAAAAAAATTGAGAGAGATTGAGAGAAGAATGGAGTTTGAGAGGGCAAGGAGGAAGAAGGGATGCTAGGTCAAGGGGGAGCCGCGGGTCTGGAGGGGCCACATGAGAGAGAGAAGAAAGTAAGGGGAAGGGTTTTAATTTTAACCCTTCCTCCGGCCGGCCCAAAAAAGAAAAGCCTGACACCACCGGTTAACCGGTGATGTACCACCGGTTGACCGGTGGTATTAAAATTCATAAAAAAAAATAAATAAATAAATAAAAATAATAATAATAATAAAAGAGTTTAAAAAAAACTTAAAAAGAAATATAAGCAAGCCAAAAAGAGTCAAATATTTAATAGTGCTCATTGACGAATCATTCCTAACTCCCCTTAATAAAATCAAAACGTTCAACTGGGAGCAGTTTGGTAAAAATATCAGCTAATTGGAAATCAGTAGAAATGAAGTCCAAAGTGATATCCCCTTTTTGAAAATGGTCACGAAGGAAATGATGCCTTAAATCTATATTCTTTGTCCTAGAATGTTGTATTGGATTCTTAGAAATACTAATGGCACTAGTGTTGTCACACCGTATAGGGACATGATCGTAGGAAAGGCCATAATCCAAGAGAGTGTGCTGCATCCAAATAATTTGGGCACAACAATTACCAGCTGCTACGTACTCGGCCTCGGCAGTAGAAAGAGAAACACAGTTTTGCTTTTTTCTACTCCATGAAACAAGGGACTTGCCTAGCAGATGACAGGTTCCACTAGTACTCTTACGATCTAATTGACATCCGCCAAAATCAGCATCCGAATATGAAGAAAGTTTGAAAGAAGTATTAGAGGGATAAAACAAACCAATGTTTTTGTATCCTTTTAAATACTTAAAAATTCTTTTGACCGATTTAAAATGAGATTCTTTGGGATTGGCTTGAAAACGATCACAAAGGCAAACACTGAACATGATGTCAGGACGGGTCGCAGTTAGGTAAAGTAGACTCCCGATCATACTCCTATAAATCTTGTTATCCACTGGTTTTCCGGCTTCATCTAACGTAAGTTTACAAGAAGTACTCATGGGGGTACTAATTTTCTTTACTTTATCCATACCAAAACAACTTAAGAGCTCGTTTGTGTATTTTCCTTGGCTTAGAAAAATACCTTTTGAATTTTGAAAGATTTGAAAACCGAGAAAAAATTTCAATTCCCCCATAAATCTCATTTCAAATTCTTTTCTCATTAAATCTGAAAAATCAGTACAAATTGATTCTTTGGTAGAACCAAAGATAACGTCATCGACATAGATTTGGACGATTAAAAGAACTTTTGAAGTGTGTTTTAAAAAGAGGGTACAATCAGCTTGACCCATTTTAAAATCATTTTCTAAAAGGAATTTTGTTAACCGCTCATGCCAAGACCGAGGGGCTTGCTTTAAGCCATATAGAGCCTTGGTTAATTTAAAAACATGATTTGGAAATTTTGGATCTTCAAAACCGGGGGGTTGTTCAACAAAGATTTTTTCTGAAATTAAACCATTTAAAAAAGCACTTTTAACATCCATTTGAAAAAGTTTGAAATTTAAGTGAGCGGCGAATGCCAACAAGATCCTAATGGATTCCAATCTAGCAACGGGCGCAAATGTTTCACCATAATCAATTACTTCTTCTTGATTATAGCCCTTAGCTACTAGGCGAGCCTTGTTCCGGGTTATATTTCCTTGATCATCAAGTTTGTTCCTAAAAACCCATTTAGTTCCAATAATTGGATGATCATTGGGTCTTTCAACAAGAGTCCAAACATCATTTCTAGAGAATTGATTTAGTTCATATTGCATTGCAAGAACCCAATTCTCATCATTAATGGCATCATTAATGGTTTGAGGCTCTAGGTGAGAAATGAAGGCTTGATGTTCAACCTCGTTGAGGATTGATCTTCTAGTTCGAGTACCATCTTGAAGATCACTTATAACATTTTCTAATGGATGGTCTCTAGAAGGTTTCCAAACCTTAGGCAAGGTGGAAGGCGAAGAAGGTAAAGAAGGTTCATGATCATCATCCTCCTTGAGAGGAGAAGAGGAATCATTTAATTCAAGTTTATCAAGCTTATCTTCAACATCTTCAATGACAGGATGGGGTTTTGGAAGATTTTCATCAAACTTGACATGAGATGATTCTTCGATGGTTTTTGAACGTTTGTTGAATACACGATAGGCTTTTCTTGAGTTGGAGTACCCAAGAAAAATACCTTCATCGGATTTGACATCAAATTTCCCTAGGTTATCTTTTGTGTTAAGGATAAAGCATTTACAACCAAACACTTTAAAATAACCAACTTTGGGCAATTTGCCTTTCCAAAGTTCATAGGGGGTTTTCTTAAGAAGGGGTCTTACAAGGACTCTATTGATAGTATAACAAGCAGTGTTAACTGCCTCAGCCCAAAAATATTGAGTGAGGTTGAATTCACTAAGGAGGGTTCGAGCTATTTCTTGGAGAGTTCGGTTTCTCCTTTCAACCACTCCATTTTGTTGTGGAGTCCTAGGGGCAGAGAAGGTGTGATTGTATCCTTGAGAGGAACACAATTCATCGAATTCTTTGTTCTCGAATTCACCTCCATGGTCACTACGGAGCGATATAATTTTATATCCTTTTTCGTTTTCTACTTTCCTAGAGAATTTCAAAAAGGTTCTACAAGCATCATTTTATGGGCTAAAAAGAAAACCCAAGTGAAACGAGAAAAGTCATCTACTAGGACAAAGGTATAGGATTTTCCACCTAGACTTGCTACAGGGGTAGGACCAAAAAGATCAAGATGTAGGAGCTCAAGAGATTTTGAAGTGGACACTTCCTTCTTAGATTTGAAAGAAGATTTGTGTTGCTTGCCAAGTTGGCATGGCTCACAAATCAAATCTTTCTTAAACTTAAGTTTAGGAAGGTCACGGATGAGCTTGTTCTTATTAAGCTTTAGAAGTGAATGAGAGCTACAATGCCCCAACCTTCTATGCCAAAGCCAAGACTCATTGTCAAGAGCACTTAAACATTTAACATTTTGGCTAGCTAAAGACTTTAAATCAATAATGTAAACATTTTGAAAACGGGAAGCAGAAAATATCAATTTGTTTTGAAAATCAAACACATTGCATAAATCATTTTGAAAATTCACCGAAAAACCACTATCACAAAGTTGACTAATGCTAATTAAATTATGTTTTAAACCTTTAACAAATAAAACATCTTTAATTAAGGAGGTTCTACCAAAACCAATTGTACCTATTCCGACGATCTTTCTTTTTGAATTGTCACCGAAGGTGACGTATCCTCCATCGAATTCTTCAAGGGAGTTGAACTCGGAGGGATCGCCACACATGTGCCTCAAGCATCCGCTGTCAAGATACCACGAGCCTTTCAAAGTCCTACTTCTTTGGTGTTTATCCTACAAAATCAAGAGAGAATAGATTTTGGTACCCATATAAGTTTGGGTCCGGAAAGATTAGCTAAAAGAGACTTTTGAACCCATACTTGTCTAGAGGGATACATCCTAAGATATTCATCCGAGTAGGTAATGATTTTGGGGCGGCCATATCTATCATTTTTACAATTGCATTCATAAATCATATGTCCGGTTTTTCTACAATAATTACAAAATTTATTTTGAGAGCTCCCCCTTACAAAAGTAGTGGGTGCTCTATAAGAAGTGGCTTGCTTGTTAAAGCCAAGTCCATGTGTGGTTCTAGCCGAACGTTGAGAACCTAGAAATTTGGTCAAATTTTGTTCACCTTGGGTGAACTTGGCAAGAGATTCCCTTAAATATTTTATAGTTGAATTCAAAGAATCAACATTTGGAATATCTTGGACCTTAAGGGAAAGTTCCTCACTCTTTTTGAGAAGTTGATCTTTTTCAGAAATTAGAATTTTGTGTTTCTTTTTTAAGGCCAAAAATTTAGAGGTAAGTTCGTGAAAACCTTCCTCTAATTGATCTCTCGCATTTTGGAGATCTTCATAAGACATGTCATTATTAAAAGAAGAAGATGATGAGGAAGAGGAGTCGGAAGAAGATACCTCATCAAATGCCATTAGGCATTTTCCACTTTCATCGCTTGGGCCGCTTGAAGACATGGAGTCATCGCTTGCACTCCATGTTGACACTTTGAAAGCCTTCTTGTTTTTCTTTTCCTTTAACCTTTTCTTGAAAAGAGAGCACTCCGGTTTGATGTGGCCTTTCTTTCCACATTCAAAGCATGTAACTTCTTTTTCTTCTTTTGGCTCTTCCTTTCGTGCCCTTTGAAAATTCTTCTTTTTCTTCATGAACTTGCTCATTTTTCTTGCAAGTTGAGCAATCTCTGATTTGCTATCATCGAAGGAGCTTTCTTGCTTTGCTTTGAATGCTATGTTCTTTTTCTCATTGAAGATTTTAACTTCTTTATCGGCTTGCCTCTTCATGGTAATCTCATAGGTCATAAGTGATCCAATGAGTTCTTCAACCGGCATTTTCTTGACATCTTTCGCTTCTTGGATTGTCATCACCTTTGGAGCCCATGAGCTTGGTAGGACCCAAAGAATCTTCTTGACCATCGTCTCTGCAGAAACATCATCTCCAAGAGACTTTCTCCCATTACATACATCAGTAAAGCGAGTAAACATTTCCGTAATAGATTCGTGTGGGTGCATGGTGAAACTTTCAAAGTCTTGATGATACATATCTAATCTAGTGTCTTTGACTTTGTTAGTGCCCTCATGGGTCACTTCCAAAAGCTTCCAAATTTCAAGAGAAGTGGTGCAAGTAGAAATACGATTAAATTCATTACGGTCTAACCCACAATGAAGAGCATTCATGGCTTTGCCATCAAGCTCAAAATTAGCAATGTCTTCGGGGGTCCATTTAGACTCATCTTTACTAGAGAGAGTGTAGCCTTGCATAACAATTCTATATATAGGATAGCCAATACTTCTAAGAAATGTAATCATGCGAGTTTTCCAATAAGTGTAGTTGGTTCCATCAAAGAATGGAGCCCGAGTCATGGAATACCCTTCAGGTGCTTGTGAGGAAGAAGCCATCACTATGGATTTTAGGTTTGTAACCGGTTAAGGTATTACACAAACCTCCGTTTGATACCAAATGTTTGGTCGGAGAGTGATGGCAAGAGGGGGGTGAATTGCCTTTGTAAAATAATTACAAACTTAAAAACAATTTATAAATGCAACGGAAATAAAAAGGGGAAAGACACAATTTGATAACGGAGTTTGGCTTAAACCAAAGCCTACGTCTCCTCTCCCAACTCAACCATTGAGAGATTTATACTTCAGCTTTCTTTTTAATGGTTGTAGCAAGAAACCCACTAGCTGTTTTAAGGTAGGCTAGATCACCTTCGTACAGCTTGCTTTTTTATTATGTTTGATTCAAGAAACCCAAAATGAAAGTGAGGAAGAAAAGGATGGTTTGTTTTAATACAAACCCAATGAAGAACTAAACAATTGAAATAAATAAATTATAACAAACTAGAGGAAGCCTTGAGCGCCAAGAGTGTGAGAGTAGTTGATGTAGAGGCAGCCCAAGCTTCAAGGATGGAAATGGATCACAAGTAGCCTTAGATATTTTTCGTTAGAGCTTCAAGGGATCAAAATATCATTCCAATGTATCGGGGGTTTGTTCCCGGCATCCATCCTCATCTATTTATAGGAGAAATATCCCCAAATACTTCAAAACGCCCGTTGGAGGGCTTTCGGAGCCGTTGGGGTCAAGTGGGAAAGTCTGGTCAAAGCCCAACGGCTAGTTTGACTGAGCTTACCGGCTGACCGGTGCTTGGCCACCGGCTGGCCGGTGCTCCAGACAGAAGGCAGAGCTTTCTGTCTGGGTTCCACCGGCTGGCCGGTGCTGGGACACCGGCTGGCCGGTGATTCAGACACCGTTTGGTCGGTGGCACCTGGCAGTGGGTAAGGCCTACTGTCTGGTTCCACCGGCTGGCCGGTGGTCAGGCACCGGCTGACCGGTGGAACCTGGCAGAGAGCATTGCTTCTGCCAGAGACCACCGGCCGGCCGGTGGTAATCCACCGGTTGGCCGGTGGACTCAGAGAGTCCTTTTCCAGTCTTCTTGGGCCAACTCTTTGGAAACCTTTTTCCTATCATCAAAAAAACTTGAAAACAAGTTAGAACACGATGAGAGTGATTGTGATCATTAAAATCCAAGAGAGAGGGGTACAACACACCCAATGCATTGGGGGTGTATAATTCTATACCCACCTATCACATTATAATATTTACTTTAATATGTGTGCTATTTAAGGAAAAAATCATACATAAAGCATAAGTATAAGGACTATGAGAAGGAAATGGGTTATATAATATCATCTCAAAGCATAAAAAATGGTATATCCTAAAGATTCCTAAAAAATAAGTGATTTTTTTTTTGTATATTCATAATTGAATAAATAATTATGATCCATGAATATAAATTTCAAATGAATAAGTAGGTATAGAAATGAACCTTCTAAATTATTTTTTAAGAAATGAGTAAATAACCTTTAAAGAAGGTATGAACATAGTTTTTTCACTTGGTGTCTAAGAATATCCCATAAAAACCATTCTATAGGTATTCCACTTTCCCTCATTTTGTGATATTTTATAAAACCATTTCAACTATTATGCTCGTACTAGAAACTCTTACATCATCACTTGTTTCTATATATTATGATTTTCTCTATTTATATCACTTAAAGAATGATTTATACTATTATGTTTTCTTACTAAAATACTTATTTTATTTAATGATCCTTCATATAAATGTTTTTTTGGAAATTATATTATTCTTTTGGAAATGGGATTTCAAATAAAAAGGGGGATATGGTTTTTATGAAACATTATCTTCCTATTTATTTTGAAAGGAAAATAAAACCTTGTTTTTATATATTTATATTTTCAAACTAGCATGAAATGGTTTTCTATTTAAAGGTAAGTAATAGGGTGTGGTTTATCTTTTGTCATACCTATTGAGCATCTCGATGCTCATGCCTATATCTGTATCATTTTTTAATTTCAGGTCTCATCTTATTTATTCTTGCCCATAGGGAACTGGGATTCTTTAGTTGGGTGGTAACTTGCATAGTCACATGGATATAGTTATGTTTATATTTTAGTTTCATTTATCACATTTTCCACATAGGAATTTACTGAATTCTATTTATTAAGGGTAGCAATAGTTGCTGGTGGGATAAGTAATGCCATTAGAGGGGAGTCTTTGCCTTAAAGGGGAGTATGTTCAGAGGGTGAGGGCGGTATTTTGTGCTCATTAATGTTTACTACTTTCCTAGTTTTTATATTAGGTTGTTTCTTGTTCATTTTTATCTGGTGTGGATTTTCAATGTATGGATGGGTCATTCTAGGATTTTATTTATTTTACACTACCACTTTTATTAATTATTTAATTAGAAAAGTCATTCCCAACTAGAGTTTCCTTGATTTCTAGTCACTCATGTCAGCCCATGGGGATTAGGAATTCCCTTCGGGCCTTTTCGCGGTCTAGATCAGCTATCCAATGAAGGGATGACTTGGGTAGGTTCATGAAAAAATGGTGTAAGATGAGTCGGGTTATTTTTTCTATAGGATCCTTGGATCTCTCACGAGTACCCATTGTCATTTGGGATGTTTAGTAGATGGATATAGGATCATTAGGGATCAGGAAGTAGGACATGAGTCAGTGCCTAATAACCACATCCCAAGATGATACCTGAGTTTCCAGGGGATGTTGGTATTTTGATTTTGAGATTTTATTTTGGGGACTAAATGTGAGTTGGTCGGGTGGTATATGGTGAGTTCACATAGATTGGTAACTCATGTATAGCCTACATACATGGTTCAATGTTACTCTCATTGATGGTTTCATGGTTGACACATGGTCCACCAATCCATGTGGTTACTTTATGCATGGTCACTGGTCCCTTCTTAATTGGTTTCATGTTTTGGGTTATTGGTTAATTGAGTTTTGGAAAAAAAAATTTATAAAGTGTTTTGGATTTTAAAATGGTTTTCATGAAAAAAAATTATAATTTTAAAAATGTAAGTGTGTGTTTTGAAATTGTTTTAAGTGGTTAAAATCAGTTTTTAATTTAAAATGGGTTGTCCTAAATTTAAAAAATGCATTTAGTGATGAAATGTATGATTCAAAATATGTTATTTAGTAAAATTATTATTTTTTGAATGTTTTAATGGTGAATTTCCAAAATTTTAAGTAAAGTGGTGTTTTTATTTTTCCCAAGTATAATTTATAATTTTAAAATTATTCAAATTCTTTTAAATAAAGGTTTGTAAAACACATTGAAATAATGTTTTTTGGATTTTTTAAAGGGGGTGAAAAAATTTAAAGGAATGTTTTTAAATATGAGTCTAGACTTTTAAAATTAAAATTTGGGGATTTTCAAAGGGAAAATAGGCGGTTTTTTAAATATGATTTTGTTTTGGTGAATTATATTTCGGTTTCAGTTTACGATTCATGTTGGGACCATTTTATTTCGATTTTGTGAATATGAATTGATGGATTCATGTTTAATTTTATTTGAGTATGCCTCATAAAGGTATCAGTAAAGAGTGGATGGTTGGTATCTAGTGTTTTTTCCTCCATTTCTAGGAAAATATAAATTTTTGAAGTTGGTGATGGTCATCATTTAGTGGTTTGATCTTGTTAAGTTTTAGATTTTTTGAGTCTTTAATTAAATTATAAATAAGTGTTTCTCTAGTTATTTCCATTTGATAACTCCTTATGGAGCATCATTTGTTTTAGTAACCATCCATTTTGATGGGTTTCATGCCTCAATGTTGGTATTACTTCTTTTAATGGTAAAGTCTTGATGAGTGGTTGGTATGATTGGGAAGGGTGATTTTTTTCTAATCAGTTGGGTTCATTGGGTTTCAGTATCCTGAGAGTTAGTCCCAAATTTTTTTCCATTGACCTGAGATCGAGGCCCATGTTGATCTTATTGGGGAATGTTTGTTTAGACAATTATCAACCTTATATTGTCTTCTTACTTTGATCATTTAGTCCTCATTGTATTTGTTTTGGGTGGCAGTCCTCCAAGTTTTATGTTTTATCAAGTGTTTAAAGTTCTTGGGTGGTTCATTATTTGAGGTGTCTTGAATCTTTGTAAATGGTTCTAAGGATGGTTGGATATCATTGGAATCTCTTAGGAAACCTCTTTCCTTTTTCCCAACTCTTACTCCTTTGGGTTTCCTTTTTGGTGAAACCAATTTCTTATTCTTTGGACTCCCTTCCCTTTTCCTATTTTTATAAATCATGATTTTAGCAGAAATATATTTTTAGGAAATTATGAATCTTTTTATTATAGAGTTGTGGTGTTCCTCATTTTTTTGTCTTGTTTTCCATAGTGTGACTCTCATTAGGACTTGTGAGTTTCTATGTCTTAGAAAATAAATGTTTTATGATAGTCTTAATATGGTGAGAAGACCACCAGATAAGAAGCTCATGGTGAACCTGGTTTTTAAGCTTTATTAATGGGGTAGTTCCTTGTTCTTTCCCCACCCAACCCTAATCATAATGTTTTAGTTGTCCATGACCATGGGTCATGTGATGGATTCTAATGGAGATCTTTAATGGACCATGATAATTTTATTTATTGATTTATATTTTAGAGGTTGGTTTGTTCCTTGTTTTGAGTTTTTTCTAGAAATGTAAGTCTTTATTGATTCTCTCGTTTGACAGTATGAGTTCTTTGATCTCATTGTCTAATTTATATGATGTTGGTTCAATTTTTTATGATGATATCTTAGCCTCTTTTGATATTTATAGGTTTTAGGTTTGGGAAGGAAAATGAGTGTTGATTCTTAGTCTTCAAATTTTAGGGTCTTATCATGGGTACTAGTTTATTCTTGTTCTTGTCTTGACCAAAAAAATATTTTTGAACTTTATTGGGAAATAAAGTGTCATTTTGGGGATAATTATAACACCTCTATCATGATTTATTAATTATTTTTAATTGTTTAATTATATTTAGTCTCATTTTTTTATTTTAGTTTGAATCATTTTTAAATTTTGAAATTTGGGATTTTCAGTATAGGCACACGGTTGGTGCATTTTTAGTCAAAATTATGTGAAAACCATGCTAGTGTGTCTCTAACTTTAGAAATATAACTAAATAGCTAGTGCATGGTTTCCCTAACCATGAATCCTTTATATAATGGTTGTATAGACTCTCTAGTACAATAACACATTTGGTTCATGATTTGGACAACTGTGTAGCCAAACCATGGGTAGTGTCTAGGGGGTATTTTTTTTAAAATTATATGTTTTACCTTAAGAAAATAAATCCCCAAAGGGGGTCCTTCTTCCCACTCTCACACTCAACCTCACCCCTCTTTCTCTACACACACCCAAGGGGTGTTCCAATCATGCGACCTCCCTCCTCTCCTCCATTTTCAATCATTTCTTCTCTTGATTCTTGGTGTGATCATATCAGGTAGAGTTTTTTTCTTCTATGTCTCCTTATTCTCCATCTTTCTCCTCTCCCTCACTATAGTATGAGGTTGGATAAATTCTAGGGTTTTATAATAGTCCAATTTTTTTGTTTTTCTTAGTGATTATATTCTTCATTCATCTTGTGGGGTTCCTTATACTCGATTGAGGTGGGATTGGGTCATGTACATTAAAGGCAGTAAGTTTCTATTTAATTTGAGGTATGTTACCCTATGTTCAAACCTTTAAAATAAAAATTATAGTTTCTTAATGATTTTATTGGGTGTTTTCATTATACTATGAGGTAAATAAATTATAGAAATTTTTTATGGATGAAATTGGCCACTTTCATATTTTTTCATGTTTTATTAAGCTTTGGCCACAGGTTTTCTTCGTTGAATCATGTTCTAAAAATCTATTTTGAAATTTTAATCTCTCTAACTATTTGGTTTATCTTCTAAACTATTTTATTTAAGAAAGATAGATATTTCAAGGATTTTTTATACTTTTATATGGTTTCCATAAAATCCTATGGGCATGTTTAGTTTCCAATGAAATTCAAAATGGAATTTAACTCTCCTCCTCCTTTTTAAATATGACTTGTTCACATACCCATATAAATATATATATAGGTACCCTTTTATACATATTCTCACAAGGTTGGGTGAATATGTACATCAGGTCAAGCGGTGTGTGTGTGTGTGTGTGTGTCTATATATATATTGAGGTGCATATATGTCTAATTGTAAAGAGTGGATTTGGAATTTGAGAATCTATGGTTTAAAACTAGTTTTCTAAATGATAAATATTTATTTCCCAATGTGAAGGCCCATTTAGAACCTTGAAAATGTGGCTTGGTTTTTTCCTTGGTTTTGGAATTATATTTGAAAAGAAAGATGTTTTCTTGGAATTGATTCATAATTCTCAAAATTTTGAGGTCAGTTGGCACTTATAAATGTTTTTGGGTGATGGGAACCCCTATGGAATTCCTCCAATTGATAGAGTCTTTTCATGGATAGTGTCAGGATTGTGGGTATGGCTTGCATGTTAGAATTTTTTTTATTATATTTAATGATAAGAATATGATGACCACCTCACCTTATCCTTTAATAAAGTCATGGGATCCTAGGAATCATAGTGAGTGTAGAGAGATGCTTACTACCTAGTTCCTGATGAGATGGACTAGATACCCATGGTACAAAAATGAACATGGTGGGCTATGCCACTAGTGAGGTCGTTTGAGAGCAGTCGGGTTAGTGATAGACTATGGATTGCATCATTACACTAGATATATTGTTTTGAACCGAGTATGTCTAGGGTATCTTCATTTGGTGTCTAGAAATATACCATGATAACCATTCAATAGGTATTCTACTTTCCCTCATATTTTTATGTTTTTATAAAATCATTTCAATTTGTATTGAAAACTATTTCAACATCACCTATTTATATATATTATAATTTCCTCTATTTTTAGCACTTGAATAATGATTTATACTATTATGTTTTTTTACATAAATGGTTCTTTTATAACACGATACTCCATATAAATAGGTATTTTGAAAGTTCATCATTCTTTAGAAATGATTTTTCAAATAAAAAGGGGGAAATGGTGTTTATGAAACATTAGATTTCTAATTGATTTTAAAGAAAAATAAAGGCTTATTTTTAAAAAATTATATTTTAAAGATATCATGAAATAGTTTTATCTTTAAATGTAAATAATAGGATGTGGTTTCTATTTTTGGAATCCCTATTTAGCATCTCAATGCTCATGCCTATATCTCAATCATTTTTCAGTTATAGGTATCAGCTTATATATTCTCACCCATGGGGTGTAGGGACTCTTTATTTGGGTGGTGACTTGTATAGTCACAATGAGATAGGTATATTATTAGTTTAGTTTCATTTTAGTTTATTTTATCACATTTTTTCACTTAGTCTTTTAGTGTTCCTATGGATGGAGGGTAGTTGTAGTTACTGGTGGGTGAAGCAAAGCCATTGGAGGGGAATCTTTACCTTGCAGGAGAGGGTGTTCGAATGGTGAGGTATGTTTTTGGTGATATTTGTTGTTTAATTATTTCCTACTTTTTATATTTGATTGCTTCTTGTTCATTTTTCTCTAGTGTGAACATCTGATGTATGGATGGGTCATGCCAAAATTTTATTTATTTTTCACTTCATATTTTATTAATTATTTAATGGGTGAAATTATTCCCAAGTGGTGTTTTATTGATTCACAAGCACTTATGATATCCCGTGGGGATATATAACACCATTAGGGCCTTGTTATGTTGCGGATATGGCATCCGAGGAAGGAACAGTTTGGTTTGGTCTGTGACATTATTATTAATATACTAACATTTAATAAAATACCTTATGATATTTTTCATGATGATGGTCAATTAATGTTTTACATTAGTCCATAGGAATGAATTTTGGGACTTTATCATACATATATGACACTTATAGAGATATTTAATTGAATCCTTACACTAATCTCTACCTAAAATCTGTCCATTTTTCCTAAATTTTTCAAGGTCCGTAGATGTGAAATGGTATCAAGCACATCAAAACGGAACATCATCTACAAATAAATATAATAAATTAATTAAATTATTAAAACATTAACTTAAAAATGTTTAATTTAATCATATATAAATACCTAATAATGACAGTTCCTTTATTTGATAATCAAAATAATTTTTCCTGGATAATGGAATGTGTTTGAAATCTAAAAAATGAATAGGGAGGGATTTTACTTCACATTATAAAGACCCTAGTAACTACCCAAAAATACCTACTACATCTTGGGTGGGTACCCCATATTCATCAAAAGAAATAGCTAAATTTACATTAGTGAAATTAAAAACATCTTGACTATTTATACTTTTCAACCTTCTATTGTTATTTTCATCTATTTAAAATATAAATTAAATAATTAGTATCAATATTTAAGAAAGTAATGTTGTCACGTTGAATTAAATACTAAAAACTTTGTCCCACAAATAACCTCTCGATGGAAACTAACTATTGGTTGGATTACTAGATAGATCAATCATAGGTTTCATGTCTAGTTACTCACATCATCATCAGAAGTCATACTTGAAGATGAAATCATATTAGGATAAGTTGAAATGGTATCAAAAAAGTGTAAAAGGTATGTTATGAATTGTACCTTATGTTATAAAGGGAGAATAAGAATCCTATGATGTAGAGTGGGTACTGTTACTAAACCTATTCCAGCATGGAATACCTATAAAAAAAGTCATTATATTTATTAATATAAAAAAATCCTTTCATTTACTAAAGTAAAAAAAGAATTCATTGTATTTATTAATATAAAAAAACAACTTAAAATTTATATTCCTGATTGGTTATGTTTTTATCAAGTTCCATTGTAAAAATTATTTCTTATTCTTCTATTTATTATTATTATTCTTTAATCTCCTTCAAAAGACTAAAATTTTCAATATCATAATCTAAAAAAATTCATTTTTTTGTTGTTTATGGGGTTCAATATCAGAAATTACATCACCTCCATCACCCACATTATACATGTCTCTTAGTTTCATGTGGAAAATAACACTCCACTAATCATCCACTATATTATCAATATAATATAACATTTTTTCTTGTGAATTCATAATATTTGTATAGTGTTCTTCCTGATATACATTATTGATCAACCAAGAGATATTGATATAAGTTAATTTCAATGAATCTTTCTTTATACACCTAAAAATATTAACCCAATTACACTTAAATAACACAACTGTAAATTTCACATGATAATTTAACTCGATCATATCAACCAACTTTCCATGGTATCCTTGATATAAAACTATGAATATACCATTGTTTTTTTTTCAAACCTTCCTTGTGATCAATAGTATGAAACATGGAACCACCAATATTGTCAGTAATGAATATCTTAGAATGCCTCAAAAGACCTCAAAAAAAACTGCAAATATTTGGATAGTTAAGATTGATTATCATCATTTATTATTGATATAAGTTGATATAAAAAAATATTACATAATTTAGATAATTTTCAACATATTCAAACTATATATTAGATTAAGAACAAACATGACATACAAACCATTCAAAAATTTCTTTAGTAACAAATTTTTTTATGTTTATCTCCATATGAGTTTAGTTCCTAAGGCATATTTTTGTTTTAATCCTTAATTCTTTGAAATGGGGATCAACAATATAAGTATTGAGTAGCACATTTATTTTTATTCTCTTAACTGCATATTTTTTCAATGAAAATGAAGAAAATTTTCTAACTTCTTAACCTAATGTTAGAAACATTTATGACACATTACACAATTTACTTGGATTATCATCAACACATCCCACTCAATTGAATCTTGTCTCTATTGAATCAAAATACCTTAAACAGAAGGATCGATACTCTTCAATAATATAACCTTCCACAATAGAACCTTCTAGATGAGTTTTATTTTTTAAATAATACTATAAATTACCAAGATACCTAATGATAAATGGTTAAATATTAACTAAAAATTATATTTTTTAAATGAAAATAATATTAAATTAAAATATATCTCTATGGGATTCATCCATAGATAATGTATGAGCCCTACAATTTTAGCTTCTTCAGACAAATGAACCATTAGATGAATCATCACAGTGAAATATAACAGGAGAAATAACATATTAAATTGACATAGCATCCATAAAATTCTTTACTATAGTTTATCTAAGTCATTGGGGTTTAATTTATTCTCAAAAAGATGTCTAAATAATGTGTAAAAGTCGATTTGAATGGTGGTTATTTTGTTAGTTAACAAATTATTCATTTCTAAAGGTAAAAACTACTCCATTAATACATGTGAGTCATGACTTTTCAATCCATGCATCTTATGGTAATTCAAATCAAAACATCTTGAAATATTACTAGAATATCCATCAGGTACTTTCATGTTTTTTAATATTTTAAGAAAAACATATTTCTAATGATTTTTTATTGTGAAAATAGTTACTTGATACTTCCTATTCTCATTTATTTAATGATCATATTTGATATATATTACTTCTAAGTACTTATGAGCATTTAAATGATCCTTTTATTTTCCCTACTCATTAAGCAATGTAAACTACAAGTTATCATACAAGTTCTTCTCAATGTATATAATTTAAATATTGTGATGTAAAAAAATTAAATTCCCAATATTGAAGTTCAAAAAATATATTATTTTATTCCATTAATGAGATCCAATTAATTGTAATGGACAGTGTTCTAACTATTTTTTCAATTTTATTCAGCTAAAAATATTTCTAAACTTTGTACCAACATTTGATAATTGTTCCAAGATCTTTGATCTAGATAATAATTTAGGTGGAAGTCTCAAATAATTTTTTCCACTGAAATTTTACTTTTTAAATCAGAATATATGAGATGTATCAATGAAGTGATGATGAAATATGAAACTCCACTTTCTACTATAAATTATCCATTGAGACTCAAAATCAATGTTACAAACTAGACAATCCAAACTAGTTTGTATGTTTCAACTGAACAAATTTCCAAGTCCAGGAAAGTCACTAATGGTCCATATAATGGTAGCATGCATTCTAAACATTTTTGTGGTAAATTCATCATATGTTTCAACACCATCATTTCATAACTCCCATAATTATTTAATAAGAGGCTAAATGTAGACATAAATTTCATTTCTAGTCATTTTATTTCCATGAATAATCATCAATATTATGAATGAAGTATATCACATAAACATACATGGAGGTAGATTATAAATGAATAAAACAAATAGTAAAATATTATAACTACTACTTAAAGACCCAAAATAATTAAATATATTATATTCCAATACCATGAGTACATTTCTAGGATCAGAAGAGAAATTCAGATGTAATGAATCACGGGAATTCTATGCTTTTCAATCTCTTGGATGTCACATGAACTCATCATTATTATTATGCAAAGCATACCACTTCATATGTTCAGAGGTTTTAGACAATATAAAAATTCTTTAAAAACATTGTTTAAATAGATGGTAATATAAAACCTTAATAATAATTTTTTTTCTTTTTGGTAGTATAAATATTAAAGCTAATATCATTATTTGTTTACTTCCATCTTGAATTACACCATATTTTTCAATTTTCTCTATTATAATATTATTTCCAATAAATCATGAAATCATTGGTACATGTGTGTATCTTCATATAATTGAGTCCAAGATTGATAATAATCTTATTCATATCATAAAATGATATTGGGATCTTAGATTCAAAAAATACATCACACAATAATTCTAATGTCATGTATATTACATTATTTATAATTCCACATAAACACTTGATAGGGTAAAACTTCATCCAAAAATAAAATTTTGAATATTTTACACATCCTTTATACAATTCCTAATTTTCATAAATAACTAATTTAGAAAACTCATTTCTTTTCTTGATTCAGTTTTCCTTTGTATTATTCTCCTCATCATCATCCATTAATATGTTATCATCTTGACTATGTTGTCAAACAATTCTAAAAGTATCATTAATATCAAAAATATCAAAAACTAAATCAACTAATTCCTTGCATTTTTTATAGTGTTTCCCTACTATTTCAAAAGAACCATTTATCATGTTTTTAACTTAATTATGTAATATTGGAGAATTAACTTAATTATTTTGATTGTGCACATAACTACTTAAATTTTCAATAACGTTCAATTCTCCATGACAAATCCAATACACATAATGAAGAGGAAATCATTTCAAAATAAAGTGATCAAATAATTCATCTCTATTCAACCATCATCTAAATTTTTCATTTAGGAAACATAAATTTTATTATTCTATCCACTGATCAAATTTCAAATGAAAAATCCAAAAACATGTTCAAAAAATAACAAACTAAGATATGCTATGAGGTAAGGTAATCCAATTTTGATGAATATGAACTTTAATTATTACACTTTCAAAAAATACATAACTAAAATTATGAGAAAAATTATACAAAAAATACATAACCAAAATTATGACAAAAATAACATAGTGTTATCCATCTTTACATGAATAGTTTCACTACCCACTAGTTAATTGCTCTAAATTAAAAGAAAAACTATCATGTATTTTACATTTAAATATGGTTCCTTACTCTTATATGTATTAATGAAACCAAGTACATATACACATATATTGTGTATGAATAATGTAATTAAAGATAAAAATTAAGATTACAACACATTCCCTATTTATAAAATTATAAACAGACCATGTTATAAAAATTTAAAATGAATTTTTAAAGTACCATTCCACATTTATTAAAATCATGTAAAATTTAATATGATATTTATTCCATTAAATTAATGTTCAATATGTTATCTAAATTTAAACTAATATATACATCAATAAGTAAAATCATAAATAAAAATATATTTATAATTTAGTTCATTTTAAAGAATCATGGGAAAGGACCTAATATATGATGGATCAAAGCTCAATGATCTCAGCAATAAAACTTTCAATCATTGGTATATAATCCACTATTAAAAGTATATTTCTAAATTACCCAACAATCACTAGTTATAGTGATGTAATAAACTAGTATAGAATTAAATCTTAAAATGAAAATATCTAAGGGAGAATCATAATCTAGAGTTCCCTTAATTTAATGAAATCTCTACTAGGTAGAAAATAAGGCATAAAAATTTGGAATCATAACCTAGTAGTTTTTTATCACTAATTACCCTCTTTAGGTACTCTGATTATTCACAAGAAGATTTATTATCATTATAGTATGGTAATTGAAAATAATTAACATGAAATAATCGCACACCATGCCTCTAAACACTGATTAGTAAAATAACCACACTAAATTTATCCTTCAAACACACATTAAATAATTTAACATATACTAATTTCATAATAAAATGGGGTAAACCCTATATATTTATGAGGAGAATGGATATTAGTGAGGGGGTGATCATTGGGTGCCATCACTAGTATCAATGAGGGGGGAGGGTATTTTTTTAGGGGGGCCCAACATTGGTCGGTATCAAGGGGGGGTGTTGGTATCAAGAGGGAGAGGGTGTCGAGTGATGGGGGAGAGGGTGTCAGGTGATGGGGGAGAGGGTGTCATTGGGGGGTTCTGTGTTGGGGAAAGAGGGTGTTGGTAGCATTTAGGGGGTGAGGGTATCGAGAAACGGAGGGTTTTGTTGATGGAGGGGTTAAGAATGATTGTGATTTTTGAAACATATAGTAGTGGTTTAATAAAAACCTCCACTAAATATAAATGTTACTGATGCTTTTCATAAGTGTTGCTGGAAAATGGAATGAAAATATTTTTCAAAGATTTAGCATTGGTTTTGGAAACCGCTGCTAAAAACCCACCATGATCTACTATATTTCTTATATTGATCCTGTGGTTTTTTTATTTTATGGTGTATTTTTAAGGATATTTTCCTGGGAGTTGTTTGGGGCTTAGAGCTACTATATTTTTGTGGAAGTTTATGGAGTAAAAGGATTTTTTTTCTATGGGATTTTATTAATATCCTATTGTGATGGTTTTTTGGTTGGATTCCCTTGATTCTAAATATTTATTTAATAGTTTTAGGTGATACTTGATGATGGTATGTAATAAAAAAATCTATCTTAGATCTATGGTAGGTGGTCTCAACCCTCTAAGTGATTCAGAGGCTATTCCTGCACCATGTTCACCTTAAATTTTATAAAATTAATAAGAATATTATTTATATTTTGAAAATATGAATTAATTATTTCAAATGGTATTTTTATAAGATGTATTAAATGGTTTTCAAGGGATATGTTCGGTACTTTGTGATGAAATTTTTTCCCTTAATGTATGTTGTGTTTTTACTAACCGAATTGTATTTTTTTATTTCCTTATAAACCTTAATCGTTATTATTGAATTATCCTTGTTATATGAGTTGGGTAACCTATGATAGATCCATGTCACAAAATTATATTGTTACCATGTATTGGGAACATCCTTTGATATTAGTCATGGGTCAAAATAGAGTTCCCTAGTGTGTTTTTAGTCTTATACCATCTTGAGGACAACCTATCAATTAATGGTTTTTCCTTGGTCTAGTCCTTATTGGTTTGTTATTACATAAATAATGTGAACTTCTATGAGTCAAAACCATATTCTATAATAATAATAACTTGTTCCCACTTAAACCTAAATGAATTATAAGTCAATGAACCATACTTAACCCTAGATATATAGTGGTTGGGTTAACTAGGTGAGAGGAAGTGGTTTGACATTAAAACCCTGAAGGTCTTAACTTTATCCTAAAGATTTTGTACATAAAAATAAAATTACTTTTTATAAATGTTAAGGAAGCTGGAGTTTTATATAAAGCCTTTATTTAAATTTATATCTCTTTGCAGACACTTTCTTAATTGAATTTATTTCTTAACTTTTTCTTTTATATGTTTTATTAAAACATGTTTACAAACAACCCACCCTTTTATATTTTAAATTTTATATTATAAACCATTGTTTCATAAACACATTTTTTAAAAATTTTAAATGAAATAGTTATTTAGGAAGTGAGTTTCCAAACTTCCTTCAAGCCATGGGTTTTATAGGTAATAAATTCTTTAATTAGGTAAATGATATTAAGTGGGTTTTCCTTGAAAGCCATATCTTAAGTTAAATCAAGTAATGATTTTAAATACATAAATATTGATTTATGTTTAAGAGTGACCTTAGACCAATCTAGTTGTCCTATATGGTCTTTTAGGAACTTATACCTCTGGTTATTGAATTTAGATTTCCTCCTTTGGACCAAATGAAACCATTAATAGGTTCTAGTTAGTGCATTACTAAAAAATGTTCATACCAAATTTAAACTATTGTATTACCTTGTATTTTAAATAGTTTATCTTCTAAAAATTATGTATTGGGAATAAAATATGGCATACCTCGAGTATCTACTTGAATTAATACTATCATGTTAGACTACTTACAGGTCATATTGTATTATTGGACTAGTTTACTACTTCTCTAATGCTTGTAATCCATATTGGTTGCTTTCATGATTGTATGATCTGATAGTTACATATATTGAGAATGGTTATGGTTTTACTATATTAATAATATTTTTTTTTTATAATGATCATTTTTTTTGCTTAATTATATCAAACATGATACTATCTAATTATATCAAGCATGTTATTATTTTATTATATCATGCATGGTTTTAGATTTTCTATATTGGTCATGTTATTGCTTTATTGTAATAAGAATATTGATTATTATAGATGGTGTATTATTTTTCAAAAGGATAATGTTATGAATGTATAAAAAGGATCACAAGCACACCTCTTTTAATTGGAAATGTTGATGGAATGAGATGGGATAGTAGCACCCTCACTCTATTATACTCTTTTCCCCTGAACCTGAATAGGAAATACTACTAGAAATATAGTATATAATAACAATATTATACTAGAATTTTGAAAAAACATTAGTATAGACCACTTATACCAATAGTTTTACAAAACCATTGGTAAAGGTTATCCTTGTTCTAATATTTTTAAAAAATGGTTAGTATAGATTATCCATATACCAACGGTTTCTTTAAATTGATGATATAGATATTATAAATCCCCCCCCCCCTTCTTAACCCTTATGTATTCCCCCATTGACCCTTATGTATCCCCCTCTAACCCTTATTTATCCCCCTTGACCCTTATTTATTCCCCCTTCCCTATATACCAATGGTTTTTTAAAATCATTGAAATGGGGTTTTTCATATACTAGTCTCATGACCCCCTATTCCTAGCCCTGGATTTTTACTTACCCTATAGTCAGCTTCTTCTTCCCCATCAACTCCCCTTATTATTTATCTATTATTGATCATTTTTTCAATTATTTTTAGGTGTAATCATTAAGGTATATTGTTTAATTTCACCTAATTTATTCTTTTATTCTCTTCATTCTACATTTTCATGCCCTATATTGCAATAGTGTCTTAAAGTTTCATGTTTCATGAATTTCATAGGAGAGTTTATTATTAGAGTTCATAAATATCAACTAAGGACCTTTCTCTTTTTCTCCAAGTGGAGTAACATTAGGAATCATTGGATATTTCAATTATGATAGGTAGTTCTATATACTTCCTTTGGTTTACATAACCATGACTACATGCATAAATTTAATTATGTTTTTCTTGAAGATTAAATTATTATTATTGTTGATGATTAAATGGTGATAGTAATATCTTAAGTTTACTTTGTTTTTAAAGTTCAAAAAAAGGAAATTCTTCCATATTATTTAATTAATTCCCAAAATATTAACTCTTTTTTTAGCTATTGAAATTAAAAACTTGGGTTTTGGAATTCACTTAAGAACTATGAAAAATATAGAAGAGGAATTAGTTTTGGACACAAATTATTTTCAAATTGATTTTAAAAATTATAGTTATAAAAATTAAATATTACCTAAGAACAAGTGGGAACCCAAAATGTAGTGGTTTATATTTAAGAAACCACACCATCCATAAAATTTTGGTTAGATTTTGAGGGATGTTTGACTAGATACTTTAAACTTACATTACATGCGAGGAAATTAATTATTTTATTACTTTAAATAAAAAAATCTATTTTTTGTTTTATTGATTTTAATTTTATTATTTTTAATGATATAAATGTCTCACTTTATTTGTCTCACAATAACTCAGTTTAGGGCCCTTAGAATTTCTAAAAGTGGTAGTATATTTTTCCTTGAAAACATGTTGTATTTTTTTATAACATCAACGATGGTTATTAATATTTAAATTGGTTTCTTTATAGTAACTTAATTTTATAATCTTTAATGGGTTTTTATAATAAAATAAATGGGTTTCTCATATTTTCCCTCTTGTTTGTGAGCTGTTTCATAACCTATATTAAGCTAAAATGGGAATTATTGTTGGTTATTTAACATTGTATTATAGTTTTTAATGACTTAAAGGGGACTATTTACACTCCTTTAATTCTAAATATGGCTTTTATTGTTTACTTTTTATGTTGTTTTATGATATTAAATAAATTTTACTTATAGATTCTTAAATATAGGAGACTAGTTTGATAATAATCATGTAATTTATGGATTATACCCATTATCACCAGCTTTTATGTTCTATCCATTGTGTTTTATAATAATAATTTGAAACTCATTTAATGTTTAGTGATAAAAAAATCAGCTCTTGGACTTGGTAACTTCATAACATCACTAATCCTTTAAATTTTATCTTATTTATATCCCTTTTTGAATTCTAATAATGTATTCTTATGTTTGATTCATTTTTTTAATAGGTACTTTTATTAGAAAATTAAAGTTAAACACTAAATTAAAATAACATAGGGTGGTGTTATTTCTTTTATAGATAAATGGTGGGATCTAGAGATAAACTTGTTCAACATGGAGCTTATTTATATCACCTTCCCCTTTATCTTTTTAAATCTAGTTTCATTTTTTTATTAAAATCCAATGCTGAAATTAATACTTTCAATGATCATTGTTTTATAGGTTCTATTATAGAAACGAGTGGGGTGGATTCATAAGATAAAAGGGAGTGACTTTTTAGTAGTTTAACTTAATGGAAAAGGCTACACTTTTTAGGGGAGTATATCTTCTGCTTTTTCTCTAATTATATAATTTAATTCTAAGTAACTATTGGATTTGGAATATTTTATGTTAATGTTGATCATTAGTTATAACAGATTTTTAGGAAATAATAAATTATTTACATCTACATTTCTATGTTTTATTGAAAATTAATTCAATGTTTCATTAAAAATATGCATGTGTGATATGTAATATTGGTTTTTCATGCTTTGAATGAGTTTAAAATTAACAAATTTTAGTATTCTTTTTACTTTTTGAATTTTATTTTCACCCTCATGATTATTATTTTATATTTCCTATTGAAAAATATTTTAAACCTTATATATTTAGTGACACCCCTACATTAGTATTAAATATTTGGAATAATGTTAAGTTTCATGTGCGGGTAGAGGGTCTATTTTGTGTTAAACTAAATTTCCTATAGATAGATCAAATTTTTCGTTAAATGTTTTTTTTAAATTGTTTTTCTTCATGAAATTTTTCACATTTTTTTAAGTAATTTATTATTTAAATCACTTATTTTTTGTGTTATATTTACTATCAATGTGTATAAATTATTTATGAATGATACAGATGTGTGATGAAGGTGTATTTATTGGTAGTATATTGGAGTTACCAAGCATGTTGAGAGAAATAATGAAATTCCCAAGAAAGGTATTATTAGGTGTGATGAATTTTGGATATTATATGAGGTTTAAATATTTACCTTGAGGTTTGGAGATTTTAAGGTGATGCCATTAGATTATTAGAGGTCCATTATTATGATGGAAAATGAGTTTGGTGATTGTTTGAGTTGCTTTTATTTTTTATATTACATGAGAAAAATATATGGAAAAGAGAATTTGAAGAGGAATAATTGGAGTTTTTGAGTTTCTAAAATAATTTATAGTGCAAAGAAAATTTTATAATTGGAAAAGGTAATGTATAAAAAAGAAAAGAAAAAGAAAAAATATTGTCAACCCTTAATCTGGCACCACATAAGTAGCCAACCATTAGAGACAACAGGATAGCTTTAAGGAAAACTAAAGAGGATGGATATATATTATAAGAGAGCCAACATAGGAATACAAGGGCATGAAGAAAGTGGGATAGCACTAATAAGTGGTAGAGATTCACTGTGTGGGGTGACTCAATGGAACAGTGGTAGTGTTATGGGTCAGTATAATGGGATTTCAAAAACTAGTGGTAGTATGCTCAGATTGATAAATAAGCAATGAGAACTTGGAGAAATTGGATGTGGGATAGAAGTGAAGTAGGAACTATTCATCATTTAAATAATGTGTGGGATTGATATGGTACAACATTTCATACCATTATATTCTTCCTCACACCACACTTGTATGTGTATTTTTTTTAATCTTCCATTTGAATTAGAGGAGCTTAATAAGTGTCTATATTGACACACTGAAGAATATTAACATGAGGTAAATAATCATCTCTCAACTACGTGATTTATACCACATGAATACATGAGGAATGAGGATTGTGAGTTTTGGGATATAAAATTATAAGATAATAAATATTCATATAATGTTTTACTATGCTTCAGAGATTATATATCATGATGCTTTGGTATAATTAATGATTCAAGATACTATCTTGATGAGGAGTGAAGATGAGAATACTGGGAAGGTGAAATGATCAGAAGTTGGAACTATTTTTTAGAAGTTTTTCATGTCATGATATTCAAGTGAAATATAGTAGAGGTAAAACTATCATAATTTAATACAAACATGAAAAGGGATCACATATCCCCTTGGATTTAATAATGTATAAGTATCTATGAATAATTATAGAGGAATGAAAGTTTTTAAGGTTCATTATGATAATTTTTAAGGTTTATTTTGGAGTTTATAAAGTTTTTTCATGAATTCATAAGGTACATATGGGAGTTCTTAAGGCTCCATAATTTGTGAATAATGAGATAATATAAACTTTTTAAAGTTATTTTGGTGAATTTCATAAGGTTTTATATTAAAGTTTATGAGGTTATTATAGAATAACATAGGGTTCTTACTAAAGATTTTAAGGTAAAACTTTGTTGGGTAGAGAATTTACAGGGTACATATAGTTCATAGAGTTCATCTATGTAGAGTTAAACCAATGTAGAGTTCAATATTCATAAGGTACAACCAACCCTATGAAAAATATAGAGTTTGATACTTTGTGAATTTTTTTTAAAGTGAAACTTCTATATAAAGAAACATAACTGATGATGTTATACTTGGATTTCAAGATGGAAATATAATGATTCTATTTATGAGTTAGCCTTGATTCTTGTAAACAAACATGGAGAATAAGTTAAGGTGTGTCTCGTGTGTGAATTCTCTATAGGAAGATCATTTAAATCAGGAGTGTGTCACACCATGAAGTGAGAAGCCAAAATTTTGATAGTAGTGTTGCATGAATCTCATGAAAATGTGTATCCATGAAGAAGTAAATTTTTTGGAAGCAGTAAATGATAAATAAATCATTAATTATAATATAATAATGGGAATTTTATTTATTGTTCATCAACTAAATTAAAAAGAATAATAAATATTAATATGTAAGACCAAATATTTTGATTTTTAAATGAAGATATTTTGGGAAACTTGAATGCCAATATTTATAAAAATTTGAATTTTTAATATTATGAAAATGATATTAACATGATGTAGTGAATATACATATATGATAAAAATAAGAAGGAGAATAAGAAAAATATGATAAGAATTTAACTCTGTTATTTTTATTGTACATTCTGCAATTCAAAAAAAGAGGGAGAATAAGAGAAAATAGATACATGTTCCTATTACAGATCTTGAGTATCAAAGACAGAGAGAACCAGCACTAAATATAGAATATCCTTTATCTTCTCTGAATAATAAGAATAATAAAAGTGAGAAGAATAAGAATAATAAGAATAATTTATGGCCACACCTACTACTAATCATATCTAGTCCAAAGGAGCGAGATAATTATCCCACAATATTCATATGTTGTAGGAGTATGAAGGATTTTAAGGTAGCCTATAAAATTTCTACAATTGAGGAATAATATGAGTCTTACACTATCTAATAGGGACATGGGAACTTTATTGATAATCTACTTCAAGTAGTGATAGATTAATATTTTGTAGTACATGAATAGCAAGTCCTTCCATGATCTATAACTAGTTGGTGCCAAGATAATGTGTCCAATGATATACCCATGCATGTGATTCTTTTGATAATAAGAAGGAATTTGTGTGCATGGTATAATAACCATGATGCACTGATAACAAATCCATCCTAAACAGAGGTGAACCTTTTTAAAAATATGTGTTTCCTTGTTTCTTTACTTTCATACTTAAACTGATTACTTATAAACTAAATAAGTGATATAGAGAGAGAGATCCATTCACTAAAAAGGTGATTAAGTGAAAATGGATAAAGGTTTTAAATATTGTAAAAATTCCTAACACTGATTCACCCCCAGTGTTGGACATATCCTATTGTGATCCTATCAATTGGTATAATAGTAGGTCACTCCTCTAATTAGAGCCTAAAAGTTGAAGTTTTTTTTTGAACATTTGGACTCTATTATTAAGTAAAAATGGAGATAAAACTTAGAGGAGTTTTGTCAAATACTAACCATATTCTCATCTCTTCCAAAACTCAAAATAATATAAGAAAGGAGTTGAGAAAGATAAAGAATTCATCACTCTTGTTAAAAGAGAAAGAAAATCGAACCTCATTATGCTATAATCATGATTATACTGGGACTTTTATGAATATTGAGGTTTTTTTAAAGAAAAAATAGTAATAAGAAGTAAAACTCTTCCACCTCAAGAGATTTAGAATTATTAAAATAGGATGAGGTAATAGTAAAATTTTATCATTATAGTTCCTCTAAAGAACTAAGCACAAGTGGTGAAGACCAGATTTATAAATATATATTTTATAAGGCATATGTTGATTCATGTGATTACTTTAAAGAAACTCTAAAAGGGTTTCCTAAATATGTAGTTGATTTAATTCTTAGTTTCCTTAAACAATTATAGTAATAGTTCACCCATATTGAAAATGAATCAGGGTGAAGAAGAGGTATTTGTCTAAAAATTAATTGGTGTTTAAAAGTCCCACTATTCAGGTAGAGGAAAAAGAGAAAGTATCCTACTTATTGAGGAGAAATTCTATTAAATTGAGATGGATTTTCAAAAATGAATCCAAGAGAAGTAACAAGCCTTGAAAATAATGGTAGAAAGGTACCATGCATTAGAGAAAAATCAAAAGTCATCCATTTATGATAAAGATTCACAATTGGAAGTTAAATCTAACATTATTAAAGATCTAGACAATTTAATGCAAGATAATATCAAATTGTATGAGAATAATAGTGAAAAAATAATGATGGTTTTTAAAGAAAAACATAATTCAATGGAGGAGGAAAAAATATCTTCAATGTTAAATGTCTTTAGCTCAAGGTTAAAATTTAAAATCAAGAAACCATCTAGGATAAGTATTCACAACAAAATGAAATAAGGGTTATTTCCATACATATTTTCAAGGGAGATTCTTATGATGAAATGCTTCTAACTAGTTTCAATAATATCTTGGGATCATCCAATAATCAGTCTCTAGAAATCTCAAATTAAGAGGTACTATCCATATCAAAAATTAATAACTGTATTAAATCTATTTTCATGTATAATATAGGTTTGAATTTAGAATATATACAAATGGATAAGGAAAAATGAATAAAACCCCACAAGTATATCTATTGTGGTTGGAAGCATGTGTATAAGTGTTTGTTCCCCAAATAATTCATAATAAATGGATATAAATGCATAAAGATATCAAGTGTGTAATTCTATCCAATTTTCAATTTAGATAAAAAGACATGGTTTATTGGATTTTTCCTGTGTTGCAATAGATTTAGGCATAATTCACTAGATTTTTAGAATATTATGTAAACTTATGAAGTTCAAAGAAGATATATATTGAGGGATATCAAGCCTGAGATGGTACAACATCCATATATTAAAAGGAAAAGTATTTTTTATCTCAAAAATATTTAAATATATAAATAATCTGTGTGGTATTTACAATAAATTTGGAAACAGTGGTGGATCATGATTTATCAACACAAATTATTATGCAACAAAAAAACAAGAAAAGAAGACCACAAAATCTGGGGATATAAGATATTCCCAAGATGTTGATAAATAATGTTGGTAAGTTTTCCTTAGGAAATAGGTAAAAGAAGAAATATGTTCAAACCAAACCCAAGAAGACAAACTATAATTCTTCACGAAATGGAAGAATAAGGTTTTATGGTAAAATAGGTCACACCATGGATAATTGTAAATAGGCCATAGATATCAATGTATATGGGAGAAACCTATAGCAGAATGGAAAATCATTCTAAGCTATAAACAAGAAGATTGATTTGGTGAAAAGAATTTCTGAGAAAGTTTCTAAATAATGTTTGTTAATTTGGATATCCTGGTTAGAAATGGAAAATATAGGGAGAAAGAATAATAGAATGTAAGATCTAAAATAAAGGAAGTTTTTTCACATAAATAAACTCAATTTCATGAGAGTTTTTGAAAATATAACAACCCAAGATCTCATAAAGTACTATGTGGAAGGTGAAAGATAAATAAACACACTTCCTAGAGTTTTTTAACCACACTGGAATCCCAAGAAGAAAATCTCAAGAAGATTAATCTTTCACCAAGTGATGCATGTTCCTTGATGGAAAATATCAAGAAGAATATTACACACAAATAAAATTATAAAAGAAAAAAATTATCATTTTTGACAAAGAATACAGCCTTGAAAAATATGAGAGCTAGCATAAATATTCAATCTAGATATGAACTTAAAAAGGAAAGGGAAATTTGTTTGAGAATAAATTATCAACTCTTCCTCTCACATTTAGAAACAAAGAGTTCCACCTTATTCCCTGATATTTTGTGTTTAATTTTTGTGTTGTCTATGCAGAGAATTAAAGGTGAAGCTAGTTCTCAGGAGGATAACTAAATAAGGCATGTAATCAACAAAAAATTAGACAATAAATTTGAAGAAGTACCATCTTGGTCAAGTCACAACATTTAATGTCTTGGAGTTCAATTGATGAAATGATAAAACCTGATGAATTATTTACATGAATTATCTCCTTATGGGGCTTGAGAAGCATCCAAACTTATTATCATATACCAATATGAAATTATGAAATTATCTTAAAATGGAGTGTTATTGGAAAATGTATGGTTTCAAATTTTCACATTGTTGGATACAAGAATCACATCATAATTTTAAGGTGGGAAATTGATTTTATCAATGACATAAAAAAGTGAAATTTTGGTGAAAATTTCAAGGATTATTTCTGAATTTATAGAACCTTTCAGTTTTATTTTAATGTTTTAATATTTGTGTTAAAGTGATTGAAATAATCCAAGATGAAATATTTTATGAGAATATATATAAAAGTTGGTAACAATCGATTATTTGGACTGAAAGTATCTAGTCATATATTGAAGAAAATAGTAAGTGGTTTTATAAGATTTTGTATCATATTCTTGATATTATGAACATCATTGATGTCTAAATCAAACCCTCTGGTTTTCTACACTAATAATGGCTCATGTAGACTTAAAGTAGAGTTATTAATGGAACATTCCTTAAGTATGAATTGATATAATCATCTATCAAATTATTTTTATTTATTTTCAATAAAAGGGGGAGATAAGGAAATGAAAAAAAAATAATGAAAGGGGAATAAAATGGAATCACATATTGACATATCATTTTCTAGATATTATTGACAACAAATACAAATGGGGGGATTATTGAACCCACTTTGTGTTTGTATTTCATTTATTTTCAATGATCATAAATTATCTATGCATGATGTCAATATGTAATGAAGGTATATTTATTGGAAGTATATTGAAGTTCTCAATAATGTTAAGATAAATAATGAAGTTCCTAGGTAAGGTATTATTATGTGTGATAAATTGTGAATATTATATGAGGTTTGAATATTTACCTTGAGGATTGGATATATGAATGTGGTACCACTAGATTACTAGAGATACATTCTTATGATGACAAAGGATTTTTTATAGTGTTTGAGTTACTACTATGTTTTATATTACATGAGGAAAATATATGGAAAAGGGAATTTAAAGAGAAACAAATGGATCATTTGAGTTTCTTCTATAATTTATAGAACAATGAAACTTTATTATTTGGGAAAGGTAATATTTGGGAAAAATGAAAAAATAATAATATCATCCCTCAATACAGCACTTCCCATGTATCCAACCATGAGAGAGCATGTTCATGATTTAAGACAGACTAGTAGGGATAGCTATGGAGCAGTAGAGATCCAGCATAGGTTGATGTAGGCATGAAGAGCGTAGGGTAGTGCTGAGCAGTGGTAGAGATCCAGTGTGCATGGATTCATTATTACAAATTTTTCATGGCATGGGGTGGTACCATAGGATTTAAACGACCAATGATATCATGCTCATATTGATAAAAATGATGATGACATGATAAAATTTGACATGGGACATAAGCTAAGTGGGCATTTTTTGTCATTTAAATTGTGTGTGGGATCAGAATTATGCAACATCACATGTTGTTATCTTCATCCTCACGCCACACCAATATGTTTCATGTCATGATATTTCATTTAAATTAAAGGTGGAGATTGATCATTGTCCATCTTCACACACTAATGAATATTTACATGAGGGATATACTCATGTAACAACTTTATGTTTAATTCCATATACATACAAGAGGAATGAGAAGTGTGAGTTTTGAAAGATAAAATCCTGGGATAAGAAATATATAGATGATGTTTTTCTATGATTTAGTGATTATATATCATGATACTTTAGTCTAATCCATTATTTAAGTTATTATCTTGATGTATAAGTGACGAGGACATGACAAAATATGACATGGGATAGGATCTAAGGGGCCATTGTGCATTATTTAAATTTTATGTGGGATCAGACTAATACAATGTTACATACCATTACCTTTTTCCTCATGCCATTCCATTATGTTTCATTTCACGATATTCCATTTGAATTGAAGGGGGAGCTCGAACAGTGTCCATCTTGGCATGTTGATAAATATTGACATGAGTAATATACTCATGTTTCAACTACATGTATAATTCCATATACATACAGGATTAATGAGGAGTGTAAATTTAAAAAGATAAAAAATAAAGATAAGAAATAACCAAATGATTATTTTTCTATGATTTAAAGATTATATATCATGATACTTTGGTCTAATCTCTGATTAAATATAATATATCAATGAGGAGTGATGATGATCATACTATAAAGGTGAAATGAGTAGAAGTTTTCATTATTATTTGGAAGGCATCCACACTATGATATTTAAGTGAAATGAAATGAAGGTAAAATCTTCATAACCATATACACACATGCAAAGGGATTACATATCCTCATGGAGTTGAATATGAGTAGTTATCTATGAATAATGTGAGAGGAATGGAATTTTATAGGGTTCATGATGATGCTTTGTAAGGTTGAGTTCGGAGTTTGTAAAGTTCTTGTAGGTGTTTTTAAGGTATTTATGGGAGTTTATAAGGCTCCATAATTTTTGAATAATTAGATAAGAGTATATTTTTAATGTTCTCTTAGTCAAGTTCATATGGTTCACTAGGATTTTTCATGAGGTATTTTTAGAAGGATGTAACGTTCTTCCTAAAGTTCGTAAGGTTCACACTTCATAGGGTACATGCAATTTTTAGATCTCATCTTCATATAGTTTAACCAACATAGAGTTTAGAATTCATAGGGTACAACCAACCCTCTAAAAAATGTAGAGTTCTATACTTTGGGAATTTTGTGAAAGTAAAACTTCCATATGAAGAAACATAACCAACGGTATTATGATGGGATTTAGAGATATAAATATTATGATGTTATTTATGAGTTATTCATAAATATAGTATTGAAATAGTGATATGAATTCAAGGTATGTCTCATATATGAATTCATTAGAAGGAGATCATCTAAATCAGGAGTGTGTTGTTTCATGAGGTGAGGATCCATATCTATAGCACCAATGTTGTATGAATCTCATAAAAAATTTGATCCTTGAAGAAGATATTTTTTAAAAAGAAATAAATTATAAATAGCATGATAATTTTAATATCATGGTGGGAAATTATTGTCATGTCTTCAACTAAATTAAAATGAAGAATAAATATTAATATGGAATACTATAGATATTGAGGTTTAAATGGTGAAATTTCAAGAAACTTGAATATTGAGATTTATAGGAATTTGAATTTTTAATATTATGATAATGATATTCACATGATGAAGTAAATTTATATATATGATAAGAATAAGAAATAATATAATAATTAAAAAATTTTATTCAGAATATATATTTTGAAAGTTGAAAAAAATAGGAATAAAAATAGAGAAATGATATTTGTTCCTATTGTAGATCTTGAGTATTGAAGACAGAGAGAACCAGAACTACATGTAAAGAATCCTTCATATACGTTGAATAATAAGAATAAGAAGAAGATAATAGTTTTTGGCCTTGCTTAGTGCTAATCATATCCTGGACGAAAGAGTGAGAGAACTTGCCTAAAGTATTCATATGTCATAGAAGTATAAATGAGTTCATGGTGTATTTCCATATTGCTACAATTGAGTAATAAGATCAAACTTACATTTTCTAGGAGGGACACATGTTATTAATTATTTATCTAATTCAATGGGTGCATTCCTATTATCTTGTACTAAAATAATTCAAAGTTATTACTTTATTTATACTTGGTTGTTGTCAGGATAATGGTTCCAAGGATATACCATTGCTTTTTCTTCTTTTTACAATACTAAGGAAGATATATGCATGATATAACAACCACAATGCATCAGGGATTTATTCATGTAAAAAATAGGTGAACCTCATTGAAAAATATCGGTGTCCTTGTTGCTTTACTTTCCTACTTAAGGTACTTTCTTGCAAACTGATGAAGTGAGATAGTGAGATAGAGACCCATTCAATGAATAAGTGAGGATGTGAAAAATGTATAAAAGTTTTAAATTTTATAAATGTTACAAACACTAATTCACTCCCCACCCCCCTCAATGTTGGAAATATCCCATTATGATCATATGATCTATAACATTAAAACGTGTGTTTAATGAAGTTTTGTGCCTTTAATGGTAAATTTTTTCAACCTATCCCATATATTTTAGTTAATAAAACTTCATTTTAAATATATTTTCAATTTTTTATTTTGTTTTTAATTAAATAAGTGCATTCAATCATTCAATAAAACATTTTGTATCAATGGAAAATCTATTTTTCTAACCTAGTTTTGAAGTATTCCAAGGGTTAAAACTTGAGTTCACTATTGAGAGTGTGAATGATCAATTTTTAAAATACGATGACTTGTGTTTTTTTAAGTTATTAAGAACTATTTATTTCTTGAAAACACATTCATACATATTTATATTTAATAGATTTATTATAGGTTAATTATTTTGTTTATAATCATTGGTTATTTATTATGAATTATATGTGTAATTCTCCATTGAATCCAAAATATATCTAAAATAATTTTTGAAGCAACATGGGTTTGAATCATTATAATTGTATTTATACAAACCATAATTTTCATACATAGATATAATATATTAATGAATTAATATTTGTTACATAACATAATGATCCATACTAGAATCATATAGATCTAGTGCCTTTAGAAACCTGGAAATATGAAAATTTGTTTATAAATGATCTACATCATCTCCCACTAAGTTATTTATAACTAGAACCTTTCTTAGAAATATCATACTTAGTTCCTTTATTCATAACCTGGGGAAAGTAATCATAAGAAAGGGTGAGATCAGATTCTCATTAAGGTTAAACAAGGGATATATCAATGATCACTTGATCATAACATGAACATAATAGTATGAGAACATGTTCATAACATTTTAAAATCATACCATACATATTATAGATCATAATCTTGAGACATGGAATAAATCTTAGTAGTTCATACGACATGAATCATAAAGAAAAAAATAACATGAGTCATGAGAGCATAACATTTTCATAAGAAATTATTTTTTGATATACACATAAGTATAGAAAATCATTTCCTTATTATTCAAGGGTCGTTTCCAATACTATCATAGTGGAATGTGTTCACTCCCCAAACCATCATAGTAGTCAAGGTTCACTCCCAAGACTATCATAGTGGAAAAATTACCTTATTTAACTGGTTTCACTCTCCATTCTAGTCATATTTATCTCATGAGATATCAATATTTACCAAATAAATTGTAGGGAGATATAGGTATCACCCATTTTTTGTTATAATTTGACCACTATCCTTGGTTATAACATAACCACCATCCTTTTTTATAACATAACCACCGTCTTCAGTTATAAATTAACCACTATCCTTGGTTATAATGTAACCACTATCACATAATTAAAACCACACACATGTGTTACACAAGATCATAAAACATTCATCATATCATCACATCATAACTCATGCAAAAAACATGGGTTTCATAAACATTTTATCAATTCACTGTAGCATAACCCATAGAAGATAAATAGGTTTCATAAACAACTCACCAACATAAAAATTAAATATCTAGAGAAATATCTAGAATGGTATCATTGTATAATATCCCTATTAAATCATAATTAACATAAAATATTCCATATTATATGGAACATTATTTTGAAAGATCAATTAGAATATTTATTTAGAAAAAATTATCCTTTTCATTTTGAAATAACCTTTTTAAAACATAAAAATTTTCCAAATATTAAGGAAATTTTTTATTTTAAAATAAAATTGAAAACATATAAATTAATATTAAAATAATTGATCCTTTATTATGTTGGGATATTTTTTTCATGCTATATACGTTAAAAAACATTTAATTCACACTTTTGTAGAAAAAATAAAAAAGTTCCTCATACAAAAAATGACAAGAAGATTCATTTTAAATAATTTTATAAAAAGTCAAACATGGGAAAAAATTACTTTAAAAAATAATAGGAAAATAGTAAAATCCTTCTTTAAAATGTTTTTAGAAAACATGGATATGGAATAAAAAATCAATTGAAGAAAGAAATAAAGTCTATTTTCTTTTAAAAACACATGTTTAGTATCTTGAGTACTTAAGATGAGGAAAATAAAATGAAAACATTTATTCTCAATAAATAAACAAATTATAATAAAATTCACGATTTTCTTGAGTGGTGTATCATAATAACACATTATTTTAATCTTAATCATATACAATAGAAATAATGATTTTGTAACATAAAACCCTTACCACTTTCGGAAATTTTGAATCATAATTCTCGTGAAATAAATAACCATAGAAATATATTTATATCCCATAATTTCATAATAATAATAATAATATGAATTCATGTGAATTATATACAACACACATAATAAATAAGTGGTGAATAAGGCATGTGTCCAATAGAAATAAAAGTGAGACATAAATCCATTACCTTAGGTCTGACTTCCTTCATACACATTGGAACCTCCTATATAATAAAAATATATTTATTATAAATATATTCCATAACCATAATTATATATATAATACCATATATTATTTACTTATAACCTTTTATCACCCATTTGTTAACACTTCTTTATTAAAATCACTATTCTATGTGATATGTGCTTCGTTTTTAATGTATGTTGGTTCAATGGTTTTGGTCCTTGTATTTTGATAATTTTTAAATAATATCATGAATTTTAATAATTATATAAATTTAAAATATATTAATTATATACATTTTTAGATTCATTAATAAAATATAGATATAGAAAAATTAATCACATCGTTCATGGAGACGGAAGATCGTACGTACGCATGAACGTTGTTTCCATTTCTTGAAGGATCAAATAAAAGAAAGGGAAATAATAAATCACCATTAAATAATAATTATTAGATCATATATATCATAAATATTCATTAAATTCATACTTATTAACATATAAGTAAAAAAAACTGAAAAAATAATCACATCGCTTCATGGAGGTGGTAGTTCACACGTACGCACGATTGACGTTATCATTTTCCAATGGTTTGGAAGGTAAGAAGTTAGATGTGATATTATCATTAAAAAATTAAAATTATCATATATAAACCTTAAATCCATCATAATACCCATCCATAAAATATGGTGATGAGAAATTAATTGTATCTCTATGTGGAGACAGTAAGTCGTACGTACGCACGAGTAATATTTTCACTTCCCATTTGATGAAAAAAGGGTGAATAAAGGTGGTTTCATAATCATAATAAGATTTAAGTATATTTAGTATAATTTATTTATTATTTTATAAAAAAATATAATATATTCAAAGGAGGTAATATAATAATTAAAAAGAAATTGATCGGTTAAGGTGATTGCTTCTTCTTTGAAATAACTCATTTAGATATCCTCTCAAGGGATTTAATGTTGGTATTTTGGGAATAAAAGAACATATATAATGTGTATAGGTTATTTAATAATATAACTTTGTAGATTTTGGTCAATCTAGAAGGCTCAAATTGTTTTGAAGAAGAGAAAGTAGGGGTACCCTTTTATAATTGAGCGGAGGGACACTCTTGGAATTTATTAAAATATTAAATTAATATAAATTAATTTTTTGAGGACCAATTATATAAAAAATGATATTATTATAAGATAATATGATTATAATTCAAAATAATCTCATAAAATAATATTTTGACAAGTTTGAATCACATTTTTAACCTTATATTTTTTATTTAACCCCTCGTTAACCATTTTGACAATTACCATGATATTAAAGTTTTTTACCCTTTGAGGGTTAATAAAGTAACTATAAAATAAAAAATGACCCATAAATAGAAAATGGTTAATTTTTAAAACCATATACAATTCATTTTTTTAAATATAATATTTTTATGAATTTTATATCATTTAACAAAATATTGTTTATTATAAAATATCATTATTCTCATTTTTAACACTATTCATTTAATTTGACTTTAAAAAAATCAATAAAAAGGTGAATCTTTGATATAATTATTTCAAACCTTTATTATATTTCATATTGATCTATAAAATTCATGTTACATATAAACTCATTAAAATTATATCACTTCTAATATTTTTAAAATTATTTATTTTATTTTTATGTTTATTGAATAAATATTGTATTAGTGTTGCACAAGAATTTAAGGTAATTATATAATTTATAAAGACTATAAATAAATTTATATCATGAAAATAATTTCATTAATCTAAAAATAGGCATTTAAATTCATTCAATACTTTCTCTTGTCCCTATGTGGACATATAAGAGATATTTAAAACTAAGAGTGTGACATTTTGTACCTTTCTTTTCTTTTAATGTTATATAGGTCAATTTCATGGACAAATGTCCATTAATATACTAAATTTTTAGCCTAAAGTGATAAGGGTTAGATTTCATTAAACCATTAATAATTATGATGAAAAATTATGGCCTTATCACTTATTTTTAAACTAGATTAACCTGATTTATCCTTTATTGAGGTGATAAATTTTACCATAATTACTATTCATATTGAGAAAAAAATTAAAAAAAACCTATTTAAAAAAATTAAACCTATTGATTAAAAAAAATTAATATATTTTATCAAATTCAACAACTATAGGTTTCATAAATTAATTTTAAAATAAGCGTGCAATATGTGATGAAAACCGCTTTTTAGAAAAATACATTTTTAAGCATAAAACATGGTTTAATATTATCTCATGCTTAAAAAAATAATAAATAAATGTTAAATTTTTGTATGAATATGTAATATATTAATTTAATTAAAATAATTCACTAATAGTGATTATTTTAATTTATTAAAATAAAAACACATTGACCACATAAAAATAGGTTTTTTCAGAAAAATGTCTTTTTACGTATAAATAGTTTTATACCAAATTAAAACATAAATTTTATTCCAATGAACTTAAATGTATTATTAAAATTATAATAAAACTAATTTTTACTTTGAAATAATTTTAAAAAAAATTAGCTTTATACATGCTTGAAAAAAATACAGTTTTCAATAAAAATCAATATTTTCACTATTCACTGGAAAATCAATCTTTTCAGAAAAATCCCAAAAATTCACCCTAAGATAATTTTGATATGATGATTTCAAAAATAAAGTTATTTTTTTAAATGAAATTTTTAAAAGTGTAAAAAATTAAATATAAAATTTTTCATTAAAATTAATAAAAATCATTTTGAAGGAAATTTATTTTTTAGCATAATATAACTTTTCTAAAAATTGAATGATTATTTCCTAAGAATTAATAAATAAATTTATATTAAGTAGAAAATTTATATATATATTATACATTTTTTAATCATATTCATACCCTCCAATTTTATAGATAGGTTATAATGATCAAATAATAATATTTTAATAATAAATCATGGTTCATTTAAAATCAATTTTGCATGTAATGCAAGTTATCGAATAAATTAAATCTATTTGAAAATACATCATAAATGTAATGACTCGAATTTTCTTTTGTTTTTTTATAAATTAATTGGGAAAATCCTGAGACTAGGCGCTGAGACAGCATGAGATTTCAGGGCCCGGTGTGCCTAGAACATTTCATTGAAAAATGTTAAGCTTTTAATAAAGCACACAGACAGTTTTTCTTTAAATGGTAATAACTTATAAAAGAATTCCCAGATTAGAAATATGAGGGCACTATTGCATTGATAATATTGACTTTACCTTAGGTGGGGCCTAACATCGTCCGACGCGGACTAGACGAAAAAGTTATTTTTTGGACGTATCGGTAAAAAAATATTTAATAAAAATATTTTTTTGCGATGCAATAAGGGTTTCTTTTTTTTAAAATGAACTTTTTCAGAGAATTTAGGGTTATCATAATAAACCTGGAATTTCTCTGACAAGCGAAAAAAAGAGCTCTCTCCAACAAATGTCCGCGGATCGAGAATTGAAAGATTGACGAATGATGACGATGCAGCTTCATCCTTCGTCAACAACCAATACAAACTCTAGTTAAGGCCTTTGATATCTTTTTGATTTCCTTTCCCCTTATTAGATCCAACGACAAACTCGAACCAACCAACGAACAAGTTAATCTGTGGTTCGGTCGTTCTTGTAGGATGGTTAAATTATGGGGTTAACGAATGATAGATCTTTGTGATTATCCATATCATTCTTAGTTAATCCTTATAACAAAGATGAATTGAGGCTGACATAAACAAAGGCCAAGATCCATCCTTTTGGTGCTTTTTTGCTTCTCCTTTTTCCCCTGTTCTTCATGCTCTTCATATTCTTCTTGATTTTATGAGTGGATGATTGTTATGCCTTCGATTCGTGGTGCAGCAACTAGAATCCAAGGATCCAACATCCCAACTACACAATTCTAGTATAAGGTGACACCTGGAGTAGGGGATCTGGCCAGGTTCAGGCGGAGCGTGAGGCGGACAGTGGGCTTCCAGCAGGGTGGCTGGTGGTGGAGGCGACACACGTCCCGTTGATGGGTCAGGCCAGGCAAAGCGCGAGGCGGATGGGCCACCGGTGGGGTGGCTAATAGTGGACAATGAGGTCGCAATCCAGGCATGACTGTGTGGTATCCCCTAGTGGTGGATGCCACGGGTGGTGACTGGGGACGCGAGGGTGAGGTGCCGCATCCGTGGCAGGCGGGTCACGTCTACGGTAGGTGGGTCGTGTTTGCATCAGGCAGGTCGTTTAGACACCATGGTGGTGGGGAAGCTACAAGGCAGGTGAATGGTGGGTTGTGCACATGAATACGGTGCATCACCACATGGATCTGGATGGCACACAGTCAGGGCGGACCGCGTGTGGTGCAACGAATCGGCCCGCATGCGATGGGCTAGACCAGAGGAGATGGGTCGCTCTAATGACCTAGTGGGATGGACCCAATAGGCCGAGCCCAGTAGGCCAGAACATTTTGGGTCGGACCAGGCCAGGTTGGGTCAGTTGGCGGGTCGGGTCTGGTCTAGTGGGTTGGATCGGCCCTCGACCGGACCTAGGTCGGACCTTTTCAGTAAAACAGTTGTAACATTCAAACCACGTGTTCATTTGATGAGTCGTTTGTGGTGTTGGTACCCTTGCGATGAGAAGGTACTTTTGAGATACTCTAAGTGAGTTGTTGTGTAATTTGTCATACGACCTAATGGCTTGAGGAGTAGGTTCTCCCAGTACAAGCATTCTAGGAGCAAAATCTTGTGGCTGACTATGATTTGATGACTATGTGACTTGGTGACTATGTGAATTGGGGGCTTCATGACTTATCAACATCCACTTTTTAATCGAAACTCCAGGTTTTATAAACACTCCATGTGTTATAAACACTCCATGTGTTATCTACACTCTATGTGTTATTGATAATCCATGTGTTACCGATACTGGGTGTTCTATGGGCTACGTCTGATAATCCTACTTTTCGTGTTATAAACTTATACCTGTGTGAGCTAACTATACTTCGTGCATTTCCTTTTTCGTATACCATGTATTTATTTGTGGTATACTTCGTGTATTTCTTTTTGGTGTACTTAGAGTATTTCTTTGTGGTGTACTTCATTCATTTCTTAGTGGTATTCCTTTGTGGATTCAAGGTGTCCTACTGAGTATAATTTTACTCACCCCAACAGGGTCTTTTCCCACATGTGTCGTGTCTTGTATAGATGATCAATGCTTTGATGGAGTTCTAGGTGGATGAGGACTATGTGGTTATTAGAGTGATCATACAGATGTGGTGTGATCATACGGCTTCATACAGCTTTCCTACACCTACCCTTCAGGTAGGTTTTTCTGTGAATGAGTTTTAGGAACTTGTGTATTCACTTTGACAGACTCCTTTTTGTGGTCTTGTATTTTGGCCTTGTCTACATTCCATTTTCCTACTATCATACTCTGTGGTTGGTATCTTAGTGTACACATTCATTTTTTACTCAGTGTTTTTACATTTTAGTATTTTTGGGCTTGGAGATTTGTGCGTGTGTATAGGTACTTAGTAAAATGCCTCTCATTTTTGGGATATACCTACTTAGTGCTAGTCGCCATCCCCTGTCCTATCGGGGGTGGGATTGGGGTATTCATTGAGTATACCCCTCTGGGATGGGTCATGAAAGAGTCATATCAGAGTGGCTCAGTTCTACTTAAGAACTGGGAGTCTATGAGGTTAGTTTGGGAAAATAATGTTGAGTGTTTTAAGTTCAGCTTTTAGGCCAGGGAATCCAGTGTTGGTGTGGAAATCGATGTATTCATACACCATAACTATGAATTATACTTTTCAACTCAATGCATGAAAACACTAGCTTCAATAAAAGCAATGGTACATGCATCATATAGGATTTGGGTGTATCCTTGTGTCTTTCTTGAGTCAGTTCACCAGGTATACTCTATTGAGTGTGGTACATCTTGATCTGATTCAGGATGCCTCCACATAGATAGTCAACCAGTATTTTGTTGTGTGATCGCAAGGATGATTTACCTAGCGATGAGACGTCATTACAGGGTAATGTATCAGAGATTCTCTCTAAATCAGAGATAACACCTACAACTGGTTTACCATTGATACCACCACCCATCAGGCAGCAGTTACTACCAGTGCTAGTAGCTGAGGATGCATGTAGGTTGAGTGTGTTTCATGATTTCTAGAGGTAGTGACCTCCCAGATCTAGGGGTGAGATATACCCCCATATAGCTGAGGATTGTATGGAGGAAGTTACACATGTCTTATTCCTTGTGAAGACACCTTCCGACCAGATGGCAGTCCTAGTCGCGACTCTTCTTTAGGGATCAACGGGACGGTGGTGGAGCTTAGTGATCCAGACACATGATGAGGCATATATCTCTTGGGAAGACTTCAAGAAACTCTTCAGAGAGGATTTATTCCTAGATACATTATTCTATGTGTGTATACAGGAGCTCCTGCATCTGTAACAGGGCTGTTAGACTGTGGCAGAGTACTTTGTGAGGATTACTGATCATTCTCTCTACTCTAGAGATATGGTGTGAGACTTATTTTTTAGGGATCAGACCTTTGAGCAGGGTCTATGTTGGGAGATTAGGGAATCCATTATATCCCTTAGCATCCCTACATATGTTGGGGTACTAGAGTGAGATCTGTTAGTGTATAGCTTTCTAGTAGAGAAAACGCCAGTAGTGGGAGCTACCAGCAGGCACTAGGCAGCTGAGTCTTCGGTAGTAGGTAGTCGACAACTGACGTAGGAACCCAAGCGGGTCAACCACTTTAGGGGATGACCCTAGGACATTGGATCATTAGTTCAGGGATCCCATAGAAGACTGAGACAGATTAAGGATAGGTTGTATTGCTCGTGCAGTGGTTGGGGACATCTGGCACAAGATTGCCCAACCTGCCGTATGGAAAATCAGGATACAGTCAAGGGACTACCGAGGAAGATGATGAAACATGAGTAGGGTGGTCTTTAGGGCGTTAGATGTGGTAGAAGAGTAGGAAGGGCAGTAGGAGGTGGGTGTAGGTTCGACATATTACCACCACCACCCCCTGGTGGTCTACCACGGGCTCGGGGAGCTGGTGGATAGGGATGAGGACAGCTGCAGATGATAGATTCTTATAACCCCGGTGCTCTAGGGATGATTAGAGGTATGATCTGTGCCTTTTACACCCTAACTTTAATTTTTATAGACACAGTTTGTAGTCATTATTTTCTTTCCATGACCCTTGTTCGAGACTCGGAGATTCCAGTGGAATCGTTGACTCGACCCTTATGTTTAGAGACTCCTATGGGACTGGATTCAATGATCACACACTGGTGCTGACAGTGTGACCTTACTCTTGGAGGTGATAGTTTCATTTGGGATGTCTTATTAGCATCATCAATTCCTTATGACATCATTCTCAGTATGGACTGGTTATCCACAGTCCATGCCCATATTGACTGTTTTAGGTGCAGATTGCGGTGTGTCCATAGTGATGAGACCATTTTTTCTTTTTTTGGTGAAAAAGAAACATGTGAAGTGCATGATAAACTTACTCATATAAGTGTGAAACCTATTACTCACTATTTGGATAGCCTCACCCTTAGGGTAGTGGATGATAGGAGTCCTCAGTTTCCTATAGTAGTGGTAGAGTATAAGGATATCTTTCTTGAGGATGTCTCCGAACTACCTCCTCATAGGTAGGTTGACTTCTACATCAATCTTTACCTCAGTAAGGCATCAATATCTACACCTACATATCATATGGATCCCATAAAGCTTAGTGAGTTGAGAGTACAACTAGAGGACTTACAGAGGAAGGGCTTCACGAGACCCATTGTTTCACCCTGAGCGGTCCCAATTTTGTTTACTAAGAAGGCATACAGGATCTTGAGGTTATGTGTAGACTTCCAGTGCCTAAATTAGGTGACCTTGAATAAAAATTATCCACTAATGAGGATCGATGACCTATTCAATCATCTGAAGGGAGTGAGGTGGTTCTAGAAGATTTACCTTGGGTCTGGATATCACCAACTTCATGTACAGGATGAGGATGTACTGAAGACAACCTTCAAATGTCAGTACGGACACTATGAGTACTTGGTAATGTTGTTTGGCGTGAAAAACACCCCAACAGTTTACATGGGACTCCTAAGTAATATCTTCTAACCTTACGTAGACTAGTTTGTGGTGGTCTTCATTGATGACATCCTTATGTACACCGCAACTGAGGAGGAGAATTTGATACACTTGAGGGTGGTATTAGACACATTTCAAGAGCACCATCTTTATGGGAAGCTCTTCAAGTTTCAGTTCTAGATTCGAGAGGTCCACTTTATGGGACATGTCATTCTAGAGGCCGGAGTTATAGTGGATCCAGGGAAGATTGAGGCGGTGTTTTCTTGGGATCCACCTAAGAGTTTTACTGAGGTGAGGAGTTTTCTAGGTTTGTAAGGGTATTATTGGATGTTCGTACCCAAATTTTCTAGAGTAGCATCACCCTTGACGGATTTGAAACAGAAGTGGAATCCCTTCATGTGGACAGAGAAGTGCCATTAGTGCTTTCAAGAGCTGAGGTAGAGGTTGACAAGCACTCTCATCTTGAGACTACCAGAGGAGGGTGTAACAACCCGAGATTTTATGAGATATATTATTTTTAATTTCTGTGATGTGTTCTATTATACACTACACTAAGATTAGCTTGTGTTATACACTGTATTAGCTTGCAGTATACACAACACTATTCTTGGATCGTGTTACACAAAATTTCAAGTTCGTTTGATAGAATTCATTCTACGCAACATTGAGTGTATATATATATATATATATATTCAATGTATAAATGAAATATGGTTGGATTATGTTATACAAAACAACGAAGGATTCTTTCATAACACGCAACCCTGACTTGGCTTTCTTTACACGCAATCGCGACCTTCCTCGATAGATTGCGTTGTACGCAATACCGAGTTTCACTAAACAACGATATGCTATTAAAATATTACTAAAACTAGGCATTATGAATAGTAATAACCACTTTTTGAAGTTTTTTAAATTTTATTTTTCAAAATGGACTTAATTTTTGGATTCAGAATATCGAAATTAGCCTAGGGTGAAATTTTGGTATTTTTCTGAAAACTTTCAATTTTTGATGAATAGTGAACACAGGGTTACTATTTAAAACCCGACATTTTATTTATATAATTATTTATTTTATTTAAATTTATTTTTGGTCAAAATTGATACATAATACCTATATAAGTTCAATGCAATTCATTGGAGTCATTTTATAATAATTTTAGATATATAAAAATTTTATTGAACTTTTCACTGTCTTTTACCCACCACCTAGGAGAATTTGCAAATTTACATAAAACTTAATTTTACCGCTTCTATGAGTGGAATTTAAAAAATCTGAGAGACACGGTTGATATCAGTAAGTAAAATGTGGTTCAATGAGATGAAAATAATTTTTGGTGAATAGTAACTTTTTACTTTTTTTACCACGGTTAAAAGTAAATAGGGTAATTAAGGGTAAAAATGATATTATTATTACTCTAAAACATGTCCTAATTCAATTTGATAAGTTTAATTTGACCAAAAACAACCTTAGGAATAAAATATGACCATTTAGTCCCACTTGGATTAGATTAGGACATTTAATATTAATTTATTTAAAGAAGGGTTAAAATAGTTAAAATCAAAGTTTAATAACTAAAACATTTTTAATATAGGGTTTTACATAAGATAAATTCGACTATAAATATTCATTAGAAATATAAAAAGATTTCATACATAATGGTATTTTATTTGTAATTTTTAGACTTTAAATAATTTAATTTATTTATGACACAATGATGTTGCAGTAATTATATTATTAATGAAATATTGACATAATTGATGTTATAAATACCCAAATAAATGTAATTTGAGACTTTTTATGAATTAAAATAATTTTATATATTAATATGACATGTTAGTATTGATTTAATTAACTTCGTTCGAACTAATCTTTCTATTATTATTTTCACAAAAATCAATTACCAAATAGTGTCAAAATTGACATAAAATAGTTTTTAAAACAAATATTATATTATTAATTGTTATTTTATTCCTAAAAATATAAGGTTCATAAAAATGACTTATATAAGGTTATATATATTAATAATAAACAACTTGGGGTTCTTTTTCCTTGTTACAGTAAGTTTATTAACCTTATAGTGTAAGAAAACAAGAAGACACGGTAAAAGTTCAATTATCTAACTTAAAGTTAAATCTAAATGATAAGGTTAAAATAGAACCCTAAACTTGTCTAAATTATATTTGATAAGAGTATTTCGACCCATCCACACCTTAGATTATAAATTAATCAATTTGGATCTATTTAAAACTGAATATGACTTTATAATAAAATAATATTTTTAGTTTTTCCTAAGGTGCCCCTCTCCTCCCTCATAAAAAGGCACCTCCTCCCTCTCTTCCTCACACCACTTTGAGCCTTCAACCTCGGACAAACCCTTCCAAATTCTCTTCTAAACTTCCCTAGAAATATCCTAGAGGTCCTTTTTTTCTTCAAAGACCAATATTAATTCCCTAAGAGGAGGTCTCAAAGAGGTGCTTTAAAGAAGAGGTAATATCCGTTACCGATTCTTTCAAATTTATTTCTTCTTCCACTTCTTCTTATTTAGTTGTTTTATTATGAAGTAATAACATAAGTATCACTCATATAATTATATGTTATTATAAATATGAAACAACCCTATTTCACCTTCTATCCATCCTAAGGAAAATGAAATCACCGCGCATGCGTACGTACGGAATACTGTCTCCACGCCGTGGTGTAATCTGTTTTTCCAACACAACCTTACTTGGATGGGTATAATGGTGTAAAGAACAACTATAAATATTTATTATAACATCATAATGATTCTCATTTATTGTATCATCCACTCCAATTCAATTCAATAATTATGGGAACGATATCATCGCCCGTGCGTACGTACGGACTACCGTCTCCACGACGCGATGAGATTCATTCTCCATATTAACCATACATGAATAATCATAAAGTTTATATAATGAATAATAATTAAATATATGAAATAATAATTCTACTGGATTTATTTATATATATATGTATGTATGTCATCTATTTAGTTTCATTCAATTCAATAAGTAAACGAAAACAGCGTTCATGCGTACGTACGGCCTACCGTCTCCATGAACGGTGTATTTCATTCCTTTTATCGATCTATAATATATATGTATATGATGAATATATATTATATATAAATCATGTTTTACATTCTGTAATTATGTAAATCAGGATATAAGTAATAATATAAAGAACGACAAGTCGAAACACATACGATAAATGAAATGATTTTACCCAAAATGTTGTTTTAACATGGAATTTACAAAAGAACGGGTAATATAAAGTCATAAGTGAAACATATATGATATAATAACAATGAATATGACTATGTAATAAGTCAATGCCATTATTTAAATCATTATACAGGAGGTTCGGATCCATATGAAGCATATCGGACCTAAGGTAAGTGATAATTATTCCAATCTCATTCTTATACGAGATTGATTATTCATAAGTATTTACTGGGGGTTATGTTTATTATCCATGTCCATATGTTCTCAAAATGTTTTCATAAAAAGTTTACTTTCCTTCCTTGTTTTTTTAAAGACATTTTTACCCTTTTATTACTTTTACCACGTCGTATGGAAGGAATATTTCTTTTGTTTACAATATAAGGAACTTTTTGACTTTTCCGATAAAAGTACGAGAAGAATGTTATTTTTAACTTATACGGCGTGAATGGATTTTTACGGTTTTATAAAGCCTTATTTTCATTAAGCTTCCTTCAAAATATTTCATGACTATTTTCAACAAAATATCTTTCTTTTATAATAGCATGACGTATTTTTAAAAGAAATTAATTTTGAAGAAGAAGGGATATTTTCCTCAAGAATTCATTTCAAGTGTTTCATCAAAACCATATTTCCATATAAGATGACATTATTTCATATGTGTATGTTTCAAGTATAATGTCTCTATGATTTAAATGGTTTAAATTTTCTTATTATGAAATGATATCGATTTATTTTATATGGATTATGTGATGATGGGATGATGTTTTTGAAACCCATTTTATTCATTGGGTTATTATGAATGATGTATGTTTATTTTGTGGCACAAGTAAGAATGATTTCATTATGAGATGGGTGGGACCTATATCTCCCTCCAATGCATTGGGTAAAAATTTATATCTCATGAGATAGACATGGCTGGAATGGTAAGTTAATACGGTTCAGTGTTACAGGACTGAAACAAGGAGTGAACTCGATTCAGAAAGGGACTTTGTCCACTAAGATGGGCTTGGTAGCAATGCCTTGGCTACTATGGAAATCATGACATGTTCTGAATAGTTTCCACAGTTACATGTTTTACTCCCATGCTATTTTATCATGCTTAATGTTTCTTTATGATCTATTCCTTACGTACTTCAATGTTTTATGTCATTGCTCAAGCTTTTGATGTTTAAATATTATGTTCATGTTTTTAAGCTCAAATGTATATGATTTGTTTTATTTTATCCATGCTTACCCTTATTGAGCATTTGATCTCACCCTTTATATGTTTTCTTTTCCCTAGGATATAAAGAAAGGTTTTAGGTAAGAAAACAAAAGGGGAAGATCGATATGGGAGATGTTGAAGATCTTTCAACAGGATTAGATGTTTATATTCCGAGTTTCCAAATACATAAACTATTACGGTCCTTTGGTGTCTGTTTTTGTTATGTATTAAGTATTCTGCAAAAGTAATGTAATGTCCATGTACGTCAGGTTTCGGGTATCTACAGTTGGTATCAGAGGAAAGGTTTAGTCAACCTTTGGAAACTAGGATGCAAAAATGTTAGTGAGATCCCTAGAGATATTTCTAAGTTATGTCTAGGGATATTTCTAAGTTATGTCTAAGGATAAGTATAAGTATAGGATATAGTCCTAGAACTATGGTAAAGATCTTAGAATTTAACCTAAGATGTTAGATATTGAGGGTACTTCCCCTTTACTATGTTGTTTTCCCTAGCATGATTTTTTCCTCTCACACTATTCTTTTTGGGTTTTAGAAAATGGCTAGAAACAGGAAGATTCACGATAATGGAGGATATAACAGACAATGGAATGATATTCTTCATGAGCAACCAAATGAAACGGGATTTGGAAGTCCAAACATCGTTATTATACCTAATAAGCAATCTCATAATATGATTAATAATCTCAACTTTAGTAAGTTTTCCGACACATATAATAAGAGAAATATGGATTTTCATGATGATCATAGAGGAAATAAAGTTCAATTTCCATCATGTAAATCATGTGGGAAGAGGCATCGGGTAGATTGTTTCAAAGAAACTGGAAGATGATTTGGGTGAGGGAAAGAAGGACACAAATCCAATAAGTGCAAAGGAAAAGGTTCAGTTAACTCCATAGAGAAGGGTAATGGTATTTCTACGACATAAACAATGATTAGATGCTTTAAATGTAGAATGTATGGGCATTATGCAAACCATTTCCCTAAGGAAAATCTCATGAAGAGAATCATAATGGTCATATGGGTAGTATTTATGTGGATGATGATGAGGAGACTACAAATGATATATGAGATGAAAGAAGTGTTAAAGCTCAGTAAGTTGTTTAAGAAGGCAGTGGAATGATTGTATGTTTATCAAGAGTTATGTTGAATAGTTAATGGTACTATAGAATAAAGAATCATCTAAGGATTGTTACACTATTGTTTTTCCTAAAGTATTTTAAAGTATATGTTGAATGGTACCGGTAACCATGGAAGATTATTCAGATATTTTTGGAAAGTAGATGATATGTGCATAATGAAGGGATAAGAAGATAATGAGATGTTTGATTGTATTCATGAGCTCATGATTGATATAAGGACTAAGTGATATTATGGTTTGAGTATATAGAATTTTTGGGATTTTGGTATGTGGAAAGAGTTACCTTTTGACAGTATTCATGTTTTCACTAATGTTCTATGGTAATTTATGTTTCAAGAGAATATATGACTAAGGTATTAATGTGTTTTGAATACAACCAACAAGATATATCTTATGATATATGTGGGATAAATGCTTGTATTCACATTCTTGGTAGATAACCTTTCTAGTAATTGTTTTCTTTATACTATGAGCTTGGACCGAAGTATTTTAGATAAGCCTAAATATTGGAATGGATTATGTTGTACATAAGTTAGTATTGTTTAAGGATAGAACTTTTTTCGATATTATTGATGGGATGTTATAGTAATGTAGTTTTAGAAAAAGGACAACCAACAAAACAAGCGACAACCAGTCACGTGGGACAAGGCTGTGGGAATCGAACCCACAACTGAAATGCGACAGGCCTTTACCGCCTACCACTGGCCTACAGGAAGTCCCTATTTACTAGAAACTAGTTTTATTATATTAAGCAGTATGATATATGAATTATAAGTCCATTTTTGGAACCGTATACGATTAATCTCACCATAAGATGGACTTATAGCTTTTTCAAACCTTTTGAAACAGATGGAATGACCCATCATTCTATCACATGATCTGCTAACGCTTCACGAATAACAAATTCAAATTCATTTCTTTAAGAGATGAAGTGGAAATTGTTCAATTCATGAACAACGGTGAGATTGTACCAAAATCATGTAAGTATTTCTTTTAATTCGTCAACTTTAGGGAAATGATCTTGAAAACCAAAAATGTTGTCCTAGTGCTCTTATATCTGATGAATCAGATGGTACCTTAGATCATCACAAATCTATGGATTTGTGATTGTTGGATTTTTCATAGCCATGTACTCTACCACTCTCCATCAGAATTTTATGGTTAGATTTTTCTTCCATATCCATATTTTCACCTATGTTCTCCTATGTGGAAACCCAAATGATTAGTTAATTTGGGTAACCGTTATGTTTCATACTTTAGTTTTTAAAGTTATGTTTTGTTGTTCCTTTTTACGATGAGGGTTTCTATTAAAGAAACTTTCAAGTAGGAAACCATTTATAACCCCGACGAATTTCGAGGGAGAAATTCATTTTAAGGGGGGTAGAATGTAACAACCTGATATTTTATGAGATATATTATTTTTAATTTCTGTGATGTGTTCTATTATACACTACAGTAATATTAGCTTGTTTTATACACCGTATTAGCTTGCAGTATACGCAACACTATTCTTAGATTGTGTTACACAAAATTTCAAGTTCGTTTCATAGAATTCATTCTACGCAACATTGAGTGTGTGTATATATATATATATATATTCAATGTATAAATGAAATATGGTTGGATTCTATTATACAAAACAACGAATGAGTCTTTCACAACACGCAACCCTGACTTGGCTTGCTTTACACGCAATCACGACCTTCCTCGATAGCTTGTGTTGTATGCAATACCGAGTTTCACTAAACAACGATATGCTATTAAAATATTACTAAAACTAGCCGTTATGAATAGTAATAACCACTTTTTGAAATTTTATAAATTTTATTTTTCAAAATGGACTTCATTTCTGGATTCAGAATATCGAAATTAGCCTTGGGTGAAATTTTGGTATTTTTCTGAAAACTTTCAATTTTTGATGAATAGTGAAAACACTGGGTTACTATTTAAAAACCGACTTTTTATTTAAATAATTATTTATTTTATTTAAATTTATTTTAGGTAAAAATTGATACATAATACTTATATAAGTTCAATGCAATTCATTGGAGTCATTTTATAATAATTTTAGATATATAAAAATTTTATTGAACTTTTCACCGTCTTTTACCCACCTCCTAGGAGAATTTGCAAATTTACATAAAACTTAATTTTACCGCTTCTGTGAGTGGAATTTAAAAAATTAAAGAGACACGGTTGATGTAAGTAATTAAAATGTGGTTCAATGAGATGAAAATAATTTTTTGTGAATAGTAACTTTTTACTTTTTTTACCACGGTTAAAAGTAAATAGGGTAATTAAGTGTAAAAATGATATTATTATTTCTCTAACACATGTCCTAATTATATTGGATAAGTTTAATTCGACCAAAAACAACCTTAGGAATAAAATATGACCATTTAGGCCCACCTGGATTAGATTAGGACATTTAATATTAATTTATTTAAAGAAGGGTTAAAATAGATAAAATCAAAGTTTAATAACTAAAACATTTTTAATATAGAGTTGTACATAAGATAAATTAGACTATAAATATTCATTAGAAAGATAAAAATATCTCCTATATAATGGTATTTTATTTGTAATTTTTAGACTTTAAATAATTTAATTTATTTATGACACAATGAAGTTACAGTAATTATATTATTAATGAAATATTGACATAATTGATGTTATAAATACCCAAATAAATGTAATTTGAGACTTTTTATGAATTAAAATAATTTTATATGTTAATATTACATGTTATTATAGATTTAATTAACTTTTTTTGAACTAATATTTCTGTTATGATTTTCACAAAAATCAATTACCAAATAGTGTCAAAATTGATATAAAATAGTTTCTAAAACAAATATTATATTATTAATTGTTATTTTATTCCTAAAAATATAAGGTTCGGCCAAATGACTTAGATAAGTTTATATATATTAATAATAAACAACTTGGGGTTCGTTTATCTTGTTATGGTAAGTTTATTAACTTTATATTGTAAGAAAACAAGAAGACACGGTAAAAGTTAAATTATATAACTTAAAGTTAAATCTAAATGATAAGGTTAAAATAGAACCCTAAACTTGTCTAAATTCTATTTTATGAGAGGATTTAGACTCATCCCCACCTTATATTTTAAATAAATCAATTTTTAGCTATTAAAAACTGAATATGACTTTATAATAAAATAATATTTTTAGTTTTTCCTAAGGTGCCCCACTCCTCCCTCATAAAAGGGAACCTCCTCCCTCTCTTCCTCACACCACTTTGAGTCTTCAAGCTCGGCCAAACCCTGCCAAATTATCTTCTACACTTCCCTAGAAACATCCTAGAGGTTCTGTTATTCTTCAAAGACCAATTTTAATGCCCTAAGAGGAGGTCTCAAAGAGGCGCTTCAAAGAAGAGGTAATGTCCGTTACCGATTCTTTCAACTTTATGTCTTCTTCCACTTCTTCTTATTTAGTTTTTTCATTATGAAGTAATAACATCAGTATCCCTCATATAATTATATTTTATTATAAATATGAAAAAACCCTATTTCACCTTCTATCCATCCTAAGGAAAACGAACTCACCGCGCGTGCATACATACGGAATACCGTCTCCACGCCGTGGTGTAATATGTTTTTCCAACACCACCTTACTTGGATGGGTATAATGGTGTAAAGAATAACTATACATAGTTATTATAACATCATACTGATTCTGATTTATTTTATCATCCACTCCAATTCAATTCAATAATTATGGGAATGATATCATCGCTCATGCGTACGTACGGACTACCGTCTCCACGACGTGATGAGATTAATTCTCCATGTTAACCAAACATGAATAATAATAAAGTTTATATAATGAATAATAATGAAATATATGAAATAATAATGCTACTGTATTTATATATATATATGTATTTCATCTATTTAGTTTCATTCAATTCAATAAGGAAACGAAAACAGCGTTCATGCGTACGTACGACCTACCGTCTCCATGAACGGTGTATTTCATTCCTTTTATCGATCTATAATATATATGTATATGATGAATATATATTATATATAGATTATTTTTTACATTCTGGAATTATTTAAATCAGGATATAAGTAATAATATCAAGAACGACAAGTCGAAACACATACGATAAATGAAATGATTTTACCCAAAACGCTGCTTTAACATGGAATTTACAGAAGAACGGGTAATATAAAGTCATAAGTGAAACATATATGATATCATAACAATGAATATGATTATATAATAAGTCAATGACATTATTTAAATCATTATACAGGAGGTTCGGATCCATACAAAGCATATTGGACCTAAGGTAAGGGATAATTATTTCAATCTCATTCTTATCCGAGATTGATTATTCGTAAGTATTTACTGGGGGTTATGTTTATTATCCATGTCCATATGTTCTCAAAATATTTTCATAAAAAGTTTACATTCCTTCCATGTATGTTTAAAGACATTTTTACCCTTTTTTTATTTTTACCACATCGTATGGAAGGAATCTTTCTTTTGTTTACAATACGAGAACTTTTTGACTTTTCCGACAAAAGTACGAGAAGAATGTTATTTTTAACTTATACGGCGTGAATGGATTTTTACAGTTTTATAAAGCCTTATTTTCATGAAGCTTCATCCAAAAGATTTCATTACTATTTTCAACAAAATATCTTTCTTTTAAAATAGCATGACGTTTTGTGAAAAGAAATTGATTTTGAAGAAGAAAGGATATTTTCCTCAAGAATTCATTTCAAGTGTTTCATCAAAACCATTTTTCCATCTAAGATGACATTATTTCATATGTGTATGTTTCAAGTATAATGTATCTATGATTTAAATGGTTTCACTATTCTTATTATGAAATGATATCCATTTATTTTATATAGATTATGTGATAATGAGATGATGTTTTTGAAACCCATTTTATTTATTGGGTTATTATGAATGATGTATGTTTATTTTGTGGCACAAGTAAGATTGATTTAATTATGTGATTGGTGGGACTTATATCTCCCTCCAATTCATTGGGTAAAGATTTATATCTCATGAGATAGACATGGCTGGAACGGTAAGTTAATCCGGTTCAGTGTTACAGGACGGAAATGAGGAGTGAACTCGATTCAGAAAGGGACTTTGTCCACTAAGATGGGCTTGGCAGCAATGCCTTGGCTACTATGGAAATCATGACATGTACTGAATGGTTTCCACAATTACATGTTTTACTCCCATGCTATTTTATCATGCTTAATGTTTCTTTATTATCTATGCCTTACGTACTTCCATGTTTTATGTCATTGCTCAAGCTTTTGATGTTTAAACATTACGTTCATGTTTTTAAGCTCAAATGTACATGATTTGTTTTATTTTATCCATGCTTACCCTTACTGAGCATTTGAGCTCACCCTTTATATGTTTTCTTTTCCCCAGGATATAAAGAAAGGTTTTAGATAAGAAAACAAAAGGGGAAGATCGATATGGGAGATGTTGAAGATCTTTCAACATGATTAGGTGTTTATATTCCAAGTTTCCAAAGACACTAAACTATTACAGTCCTTTGGTGTCTGTTTTTGTTATGTATTTAGTATTCTGCAAAAGTAATGTAATGTCCATGTACGTTAGGATTCGGGTCTCTACAGTTGGTATCAGAGGAAAGGTTTAGTCAACCTTTGGAAACTAGGATGCGAAAACGTTAGTGAGATCCCTAGAGATATTTCTAAGGTATGTCTAGGGATATCCCTAAGGATAAGTATACATATAGGATATAGTCCTAGAACTATGGTAATGATATTAGAATTTAAACTAAGATGTTAGATATTGAGGGTACTCCCCCTTTACTATGTTGTTTTTCCTAGCATGATTTTTTTCTCTCACACTATTCTTTTTGGGTTTTAGAAAATGGCTAGAAACAGGAAGATTCACGATAATGGAGGATATAACGGAAAATGGAATGATATTCTTCATGAGAAACCAAATGAAACGGGATTTGGAAGTCCAAACATCGTTATTATTCCTAATCAGAAATCTCATAATATGATCAATAATCTCAACTTTGGTAAGTTTCCCGACACAGATAATAAGAGAAAGATTGATTTTCATGATGATCATAGAGGAAAGAAAGTTCAATTTCCCTCATGTAAATCATGTGGGAAGAGGCATCGGGGAGATTGTTTCAAAGGAACTGGAAGATGCTTTGGGTGCGGAAAAGAAGGACACAAATTCAGTAAGTGAAAAGGAAAAGGTTCAGTTAACACCATAGAGAAGGGTAATGGTATTGCTACGACATCAACAATGATTAGATGTTCTAAATGTAGAATTTATGGGCATTATGCAAACCAATTCCCTAAGGTAAAATCTCATGAAGAGAATCTGAATGGTCATATGGGTAGTATTTATGTGGATCATAATGAGGAGACTACAAATGATATATGAGATGAAAGAAGTGTTGAAGCTCAGTCAGTTGTTTAATAAGGCAGTGGAATGATTGTATGTTTATCAAGAGTTATGTTGTATAGTTAATGGTACTATGGAATAAAGAATCATCTAAGGATTGTTACACTATTGTTTTTCCTAAAGTATTTGAAAGTATATGTTGAATGGTACTAATAATCATTGAAGGTTATTCAGATATTTTTGGAAAGTAGATGATATGTTCATAATGAAGGGATAAGAACATAATTAGATGTTTGATTGTATTCATAAGCTCATGACTGATATAAGGACTAAGTGATATTATGGTTTGAGTATATAGAATTTTTGGGATTTTGGTATGTGGAAAGAGTTAACTTTTGACAGTATTCATGTTTTTACTAAGGTTCTATGGTAATTTATGTTTCAAGAGAATATATGACTAAGGTATTCATGTGTTTGGAATACAACCAACAAGATATATCTTATGATATATGTGGGATAAATGCTTGTATTCACATTCTTGGTAGATAACCTTTCTAGTAATTGTTTTCTTTATACTATGAGCTTGGACCGAAGTATTTTAGATAAGCCTAAAGATTGGAATGGATTATGTTGGATATAAGTTAGTATTGTTTAAGGATAGAACTTTTTTTGATATTATTGATGGGATGTTATAGTAATGTAGTTTTAGAAAAAGGACAACCTACAGGACGAGCGACAACCCGTCGCGTGGGACAAGGCTGTGGGAATCGAACCCACAACTGAAGTGAGACAGGCCTTTATCGCCTACCACTGGCCTACAGGAAGTCCCTATTTACTAGAAACTAGTTTAATTATATTAATCAGTATGATATATGAATTATAAGTCCATTTTTGGAACCATATACGATTAATCTCACCATAAGATGGACTTATAACTTTTTCTAATCTTTTGAAACAGATGGAATGACCCATCATTCTATCACATGATCTGCTAACGCTTCATGAATAACAAATTCAACTTCATTTCTTTAAGAGATGAAGTGGAAATTGTTCAATTCATGAACAACAGTGATATTGTACCAAAATCATGTAAGTATTTCTTTTAATTCATCAACTTTAGGGAAATGATCTTGAAAACCAAAAATGTTGTCCTAGTGCCCTTATATCCGATGAATCATATGGTACCTTAGATCATCACAAATCTATGGCTTTGTGATTGTTGGATTTTTCATATCTATGTACTCTACCACTCTCCATCAGAACTTGATGGTTAGATTTTTCTTCCATATCCATATTTTCACCTATGTTCTCCTATGTGGAAACCCAAATGATTAGTTAATTTGGGTAACCGTTACGTTTCATACTTTAGTTTTTAAAGTTATATTTTTTTGTTCCTTTTTATGATGATGGTTTCTATTAAAGAAACTTTCAAGTAGAAAACTAGTTATAACCCTGATGAATTTCGAGGGCGAAATTCATTTTAAGGGGGGTAGAATGTAACAACCCGAGATTTTATGAGATATGTTATTTTTAATTTTCCTGATGTGTTCTATTATACACTACACTAAAATTATCTTGTGTTATACACCATATTAGCTTGCAGTATACGCAACACTATTCTTGGATCGTGTTACACAAAATTTCAAGTTCGTTTGATAGAAGTCATTCTACACAACATTGAGTGTATATATATATATATTCAATGTATAAATGAAATATGGTTGGATTCTGTTATACAAAACAACGAAGGAGTCTTTCACAACATGCAACCCTGACTTGGCTTGCTTTACACTCAATCGTGACCTTCCTCGATAGCTTGCGTTGTACGCAATATCGAGTTTCACTAAACAATGATATGCTATTAAAATATTACTAAAACTAGCCGTTATGAATAGTAATAACCACTTTTTGAAATTTTATAAATTTTATTTTTCAAAATGGACTTCATTTTTGGATTCGGAATATCGAAATTAGCCTAGGGTGAAATTTTGGTATTTTTCTGAAAACTTTCAATTTTTGATGAATAGTGAAAACACTGGGTTACTATTTAAAAACCGACTTTTTATTTAAATAATTATTTATTTTATTTAAAATTATTTTAGGTAAAAATTGATACATAATACCTATATGAGTTCAATGCAATTCATTGGAGTCATTTTATAAAAATTTTAGATATATAAAAATTTTATTGAACTTTTCACCGTCTTTTACCCACCTCCTAGAAAAATTTGCAAATTTATATAAAACTTAATTTTACCGCTTCTGTGAGTGGAATTTCAAAAATACAAGATACACGGTTGATGTCAGTAAGTAAAATGTGGTTCAATGAGATGAAAATAATTTTTGGTTGATAGTAACTTTTTACTTTTTTTTACCACGGTTAAAAGTAAATAGGGTAATTAAGGGTAAAATGATATTATTATTACTCTAACACATGTCCTAATTCTATTTAATAAGTGTAATTCGACCAAAAAAACCTTAATAATAAAATATGACCATTTAGGCCCACTTGGATTAGATTAGGACATTTAATATTAATTTATTTAAAGAAGGGTTAAAATAGATAAAATCAAAGTTTAATAACTAAAACATTTTTAATATAGGGTTGTACATAAGATAAATTAGACTATAAATATTTATTAGAAATATAAAAAGATTTCCTACATAATGGTATTTTATTTGTAATTTTTATACTTTAAATAATTTAATTTATTTATGACACAATGATGTTGCAATAATTATATTATTAATGAAATATTTACATAATTGATGTTATAAATACCCAAATAAATGTAATTTGAGACTTTTTATGAATTAAAATAATTTTATATGTTAATATGACATGTTAATATTGATTTAATTAACTTTTTTTGTATTAATATTTCTGTTATGATTTTCACAAAAATCAATTACCAAATAGTGTCAAAATTGACATAAAATAGTTTTTAAAACAAATATCATATTATTAATTGTTATTTTATTCCTAAAAATCTAAGGTTCGGAAAAATGACTTAGATAAGGTTATATATATTAATAATAAACAACTTGGGGTTCATTTGGCTAGTTATAGTAAGTTTATTAACCTTATAGTGTAATAAAACAAGAATACACAGTAAAAGTAAAATTATCTACCTTAAAGTTAAATCTAAATGATAAGGTTAAAATAGAACCCTAAACTTGTCTAAATTCTATTGGATGAGAGTATTTCGACCCGTACCCACCTAAGATTATAAATAAATCAATTTGGATCTATTAAAAACCGAATATGACTTTATAATAAAATAATATTTTTAGTTTTTCCTAAGGTGCCCATGTCCTCCCTCATAAAAGGGCACCTCCTCCCTCTCTTCCTCACACCACTTTGAGCCTTAAATCTCGGCCAAACCCTGCCAAATTCTCTTCTACACTTCCCTAGAAACATCCTAGAGGTATTTTTCTTCTTCAAAGACCAATTTTAATTCCCTAAGAGGAGGTCTCAAAGAGGCGCTTCAAAGAAGAGGTAATGTCTGTTACCGATTCTTTCAAATTTATTTCTTCTTCCACTTATTCTTCTTTAGTTTTTTCATTATAAAGTAATAACATCAGTATACCTAATATAATGATATGTTATTATAAACATTAAACAGCCATATTTCACCTTCTATCCATCCTAATGAAAACGAAATCACCGCGCGTGCGTACGTACGGAATACCGTCTCCACGCTGTGGTGTAATCTATTTTTCCAACACCACCTTACTTGGATGGGTATAATGGTGTAAAGAATAACTATAAATAGTTATTATAACATCATACTGATTCTTATTTATTTTATAATCCACTTCAATTCAATTCAATAATTATGGGAACGATATCATCGCTCGTGCGTACGTACGGACTACCGTCTCCACGACGCGATGAGATTCATTCTCCATGTTAACCATACATGAATAATCATAAAGTTTATATAATGAATAATAATGAAATATATGAAATAATAATTCTACTGGATTTATGTATATATATATGTATTTCATCTATTTAGTTTTATTCAATTCAATAAGGAAACTAAAACAGCGTTCATGCGTACGTACGGCCTACCGTCTCCATGAACGGTCTATTTCATTCCTTTTATCGATCTATAATATATATGTATATGATGAATATATATTATATAAAAATCATGTTTTAAATTATGGAATTATGTAAATCAGGATATAAGTAATAATATCAAGAACGACAAGTCGAAACACATACGATAAATGAAATGATTTTACCCAAAACGCTGCTTTAACATGGAATTTACAAAGGAACGGGTAATATAAAGTCATAAGTGAAACATATATGATATCATAAAAATGAATATGATTATTTAATAAGTCAATGAAATTATTTAAATCATTATACGGGAGGTTCAGATCCATACGAAGCATATCGGACCTAAGGTAAGGGATAATTATTCCAATATCATTCTTATCCGAGATTGATTATTCGTAAGTATTTACTGGGGGTTATGTTTATTATCCATGTACATATGTTCTAAAAATGTTTTCATAAAAATTTTACTTTCCTTACATGTATGTTTAAAGACATTTTTACCCTTTTCTTACTTTTACCACATCGTATGGAAGGAATCTTTCTTTTTTTTACAATACAAGGAACTTTTTGACTTTTCTGACAAAAGTACGAGAAGAATGTTATTTTTAACTTATACGGCGTGAATGGATTTTTATGGTTTTATAAAGCCTTATTTTCATGAATCTTCCTCCAAAATATTTCATGAATATTTTCAACAAAATCTCTTTCTTTTAAAATAGCATGAAGTTTTGTGAAAAGAAATTGATTTTGAAGAAGAAAGGATATTTTCCTCAAGAATTCATTTCAAGTGTTTCATCAAAACCATTTTTCCATCTAAGATGACATTATTTCATATGTGTATGTTTCAAGTATAATGTCTCTATGATTTAAATGGTTTCACTATTCTTATTATGAAATGATATCCATTTATTTTATATAGATTATGTGATAATGAGATGATGTTTTTGAAACCCATTTTATTTATTGGGTTATTATGAATGATGTATGTTTATTTTGTGGCACAAGTAAGATTGATTTCCTTATGATATGGTTGGGACCTATATCTCCCTCCAATTAATTGGGTAAATATTTATATCTCATGAGATAGACATGGCTGGAATGGTAAGTTAATCCGGTTCAGTGTTACAGGACTGAAACGAGAAGTGAACTCGATTCAGAAAGGGACTTTGTCCACTAAGATGGGCTTGGTAGCAATGCCTTGTCTACTATGGAAATCATGACATGTGCTGAATGGTTTCCAAAATTACATGTTTTACTACCATGCTATTTTATCATGCTTAATGTTTCTTTATGATCTATGCCTTACGTACTTCCATGTTTTATGTCATTGCTCAAGCTTTTGATGTTTAAACATTATGTTCATGTTTTTAAGCTCAAATGTATATGATTTGTTTTATTTTATCCATGCTTACCCTTACTGAGAATTTTAGCTCACCCTTTATATGTTTTCTTTTACCCAGGATATAAAGAAAGGTTTTAGGTAAGAAAACAAAAGGGGAAGATCGATATGGGAGATGTTGAAGATCTTTCAACAGGATTAGATGTTTATATTCCGAGTTTCCAAAGACACTAAACTATTACGGTCCTTTGGTGTCTGTTTTTTTTATGTATTAAGTATTCTGAAAAATTAATGTAATGTCCATGTACGTCAGGCTTCGGGTCTCTACAGAGGGCATTAGGTAAGTAGTGTTCTATGATGCATCAGGGACTGGGCTTGGTTGTGTCTTGATATAGGGTCAAGTGGTGATTGTTTATGGTTCATTCCAGTTGATACAGCATGAAAAAAACTATGATATCCATGATCTTGAGCTAGTGGCAGTAGTCTTCACATTGAAGATGTGGAGACACTACCTGATGGGAGAGCAGTTTACCATCAACTCTAACCACAAGAGTATTGGGTAAATCCTCTCTCAGAAGGATATGAACTTGAGATAGTGGTGATGGCTAGATTTCCTCCAAGACTATGACTTAGAGATTTTCTATACTCTTGGGAAGGGGAACGTAGTGTCAGATGCTCTCAGTAGGAGATTTATCTTTCATTTGCCGGGTGAGGCATCAGAGTAGTTGGCCATGTTGAAGATATCCTTTGTGGATGGAGATGGAGAAGCTTATCTCCAGTAGATGGTTGTCACCCCTCCACTCTTACAGTGATTAGGGGAGGAAAATCTTGGGGATATTGACTATGAGACCCAACATGCTCAGTTTTCCATAGGTCATGCCTCTAATGGATATTTTATAGGCAAGGAGCACATCATTATTTTCATAGGGCTCACAATTGTACCAGTGGCATTGTGGGAGGAGTTTTTGAGGGAGTTCCACACATCCCCTCTAGTGGTGCATATAGGTGTGGTGAAGATGTACTAGGAAATATTAAATTAGTTATAGTGGATAAATATGAAGAAGGTAGTGGTAGAGTTTGTTTCTCAATGCCTCACTTTCCAGCAAGTGAAGGTTGATCACCAGGTTCTAGCAGGCTTGACCCAACTAATTGTGGTGCTAGAGTGGAAGTGGGATGGGATATCGATGGAATTCATAAAAGTTTTACCAAACATGTCCAGGGGACATGATACCATCTAGGTGATCGTTGAATGACTCACTAAGTCGGCCCACTCCCTACTGATCCATGAGCAGAGTTCAGTAGAGATCTCAGGATGCCTCTACATGTAGGAGATAGTTCGGCTTCATAGAGTGCCATCGATGATCATTTTAGGTTGTGATTCTGATTATACAATAAAAATAAATATTTTATTTACATTTTAATTGTATTAAATGTTCATTTTTGATCTTATGGACCTGATTTAGTGGATTTTAATTTTGAACATCCATTCTCATCATTTGTGCACTTCATGCCTAATATACACCAATTTAGGCCCAATGATTAATATGATTCTAAGGAATGTAATTTTCCATATTGAAATATGATATTGTTTAAAATGGATATAAACTTAAATATAAACATTTTTTATTCAGGTATCAATGGAGGATTCATAAAGGATGATGGGGATATTTGGCGATGAAAGGAAACAATTCTGGAGAAGGCAGATTGGACACTAGCCCACTGATGAGAATTTGGGGACCACAATACAAACCCAATGAATACCAAATTTCTTTGGATGATATAAGACATATAAAAATATAATTATTCAGGAGATAGTGCTAATTAGGACTCCATTGTGGTTATTCAGGTGGCCCAAGTTAGAGAAAAAATTCTGGGCCAGATTCTGCGGCCCAGAAAAACAAGCCACCAATTTAATCATATCTCAACAACCAAAAATTCATTTGAGATGAAATTTTATAGAGATATAGGATACATCCAGATATTTACCTTTTTATTATATGTTCTACTCTAATTCGGCCATCTATAAGTCTATCTAGGCACTTCTGTTTGGTGGATGCAAGTTGGATGCCACTTCAAGACAAGGATAAAGAAGTCCACTATCCCTTACTTTCCACCACCCTAGGCCTACCATAATCAAGTTTTATTATTTTTACTGTTTAATTCTCGACCCAAGGCTCCCAAAATGACTATTTAATGTAGTTTTGTTGAATTATTTAATCATCTTTGGCGCTTGGTTTCATTGTAGTGTTATGGTGCTGATTTGTGTTTGTAATCAAATTTCATTCTCATGTAAGTTGTTCAATTCACCTTAGTTTCTTAATAAAAGTTCTTCCTTTACTCTTATTATGTTATTCTAAATATCACGTTGATACTCTTGCCTAAAATTTTGAATTTATTCACACCATACTTTGTGAGATTTATCACACAACGGTGGAGTGGTCTATTTTTGTGGTTGCTTTTACTTCTTCAATTCCACCCCCATAAGTCTACTTCCCGCTTCCGTTGAAGGCATGTCATCAATGGAGGTCTAAATATTTTATGGTTTTATCCAATAGATTATAAAGGATCTGTAATTAATGTTATTTCCCACTCTTTAAATGTTTATTAATTTATTTTATTTGAGTTTCTTTTATTCAATGATTTTCTCTCTTCCTCTTCTATATTGAATTTAATCACCCCACTTTTATGTGTTAATAAGATCCTTTACCTTGGAGTGATAATGAAAATTATCCTAAAATTGTATAGGTGATTAGAATGTGTTTTTGAAGGTGTTTAACCAGAAGGTGATGAGGTTAGTTTGAATTCATTGAATGAATCCCTCTCAAGTTAATGAAATTGAAATCTTTAAAAAAAGAATTCATCCAATCCACCCTAAGTGATAACTTAGGATAAAATCATTATATTAATTTTAATTAACTTAAATCTATTAGTGATACTCTAAACCCATCTAAATCAACCCAAATTTTTCAACTTCATAGCCAAAAATCCATCTCATAGGTTGTGTATCTTAGGTATCTTCTTAGGTCTCAGTGGATTCGACAACCCAAGCTAGACTACAAGGACCGTTATACCTTCATATCTTGGGTAAAGTTGAGTGTGAATCAAATTTTGGAACCATTTATGGGTACCTAAGTAAGTTATCTTAGACACTATCATTTTTTTCATCCCTCTTCTCTGTTCTCACCCCCTCACTCCTATGGAAGTCAATTTTGAACAAGTCCAAACATGGGAAACATATCCCTACTTTGATCACCCAACCCCATGTGTGATGTACAATGACCATCCTAATTTCTACTTGTGGGATCATCCACAACCAAATGAGACACAATTTATTAACTCCTATTCTCCACAAAACATTCCAACCTATAATGAATTCCAATCCCAACAAGGGCAATCTGAATATCCTCCAATGGAATTCCAACAACTTAATTATCTTCCTGGAATAGACCATCTATCTTAACCCATTATCCATCATAATCCACACACATTAATTGAAAAACTGTGTCAAAAAATGGAGATAATTAATTTTGAGGTTTCATCATTGATATTATAACTATAAAGCATTAAAACTTGTGAGGAACCCATCCCTACACAAACTTTCCCTTCCATAACCTTATGTGAAGTGTCTAGTTTCCCACAAACCTCTCATGAATTTACTAAACAGAAAACTTTTGGATTTTGGGAAGATGAAGAGGATCAAAGAATTGTTTGTGGGTATTTAAATCAAGAGAAAACTGATTTTTTGTATTCACAAGAGGGAAATTTGACATCATGGATTGAGTATCCTGTATATTTCCCCATTGCTGTTTTTTCAGAACCAAAAATTACTGAACCATTGGGAGAAATCACAAAATTTGAGTCCATACCTATTCCAGACACTGATCGTTCAAATTTTTTGTTTGAATCTTCTATTCATAAGGAACTAATTTTGTTGATAAATTTGGAAAATGAAACTGATTTGGGTTCAAAATCCCCCCCTGTGTCTAAATGTCCTATCCAACCCGAGCTCAAAATCATTATCCTTCCTTCCCCGCTCAAGTATCCCTTCATAGGGTATAACCATGAACTTTCAGTTGGAATTAATTCTTCTATTGAAAAAATAAAATTTGGGATGATCATCAATATCTTAGGAAAGACAACAGAGGAAACTGGATCAACCATTTCTGATATTACTTGGATTTTCCCACTCATTATAGAACATAGGTTTGTACATCACACAAATTCTAAACAAAGAATCAATCTCAATAATGTATAAGTGGTGAAATATTTTGTCCTAAAAATGTTGAAAGTTATTATTTGGTATTTTAGTGGGTTCATGTCGAGCTAACGGCGTTAAAAAAGCATTCCATGGGAGGTAACCCATGGTTTTCAAGTTTCCAATCATTTTGTTGTTTTAATCAACTTTATATTTTAAATAGGATTAATGAATCATTTTGATATTTAAAAATAAAAAAATAAACTGTTGACATGTTCTTATATTATGAGTATGGATGGGTATGAAAGGGGAGTGCTATATTCATTCGTGTCATGTGGTGTAATCCTTGAGTAATACCTTACCCAAAAATTTAAAAAGAAGACACTGTATCATCAGTTCATTTTTATTTTTTATGTGTTTTTAGGTTAAAATAAAAATACAAAAAAAATTAAAAAAATTAAAAATGACACATAATAGGTTGTGGGGAAAACCTCGTCACAACCGGAGAATCCATGGGGACTCGAACTCGGGACCGAAGGGAGACAAGGGCGCACGCTTACCACTGACCTACGGCTTATTGTGATTCCTTATTCTATAATTTTTATATATATACTTATATTTTACTTTTTATTATTATAAATATATATATATATATATATATTGTTTTTTTTCACTAGGGAACTCTATGAGTAACATGGATATTAAAGGACTAAATTGGAGTAGCACAAACTTCAACTTCAACCACCAGATGACTTCATTCCATGATCATCATTTTCAATTTCCTTTTTGAACTCCCATTATCTACCTATACCCCTTATAAATTTTCTTTTCTTCAAACACTAGGTACAGTGTTATTTTAAGTTGGGGGGAGATGAAATAAAAAATTTGCTTTTGTGTAAAAAAAAATTCTTTTCTGTGAAAAAAATTGATTTGAAAAAAAATGTGTGGAAATGGAAGGAAAAATTCCTTTATTTTTGAACTTGATAATACACATTGAAAACTTTTAAACTTAATATCTAATAATTTAGCTTTCCCTAATTCAAATTTTAATCCATGTATAATTTCATGAGCATAGATTTTGGAAAGTGTGGTTGTCCAATGTGAAATTTCATCGTTTATATTTTCATCCAAATAAAAAAGAATCACAACGCACGTCCTGTGGATATTGGGGTATTAGTTTGAGTTCATGGGGTCCCCAAAATAAATATCATAGGTTTGATGATCATTTTAGTTTTAATATGAGTATTAAAAAAACAATAAATGTGCGCGTAGAGTAATGAAATGACCTAATGTGTGGCTTTCGGCACTTGGAAATCATGACTCCATAGTTGTCTAGCCTAGAGTTAGTAATTTTATCTCTATTTGTGGTAATTTGAATTTTTTTTGACTGAGTTTACTCAAGATTATGCCTGAGTATGTGGGCTTCACTTGGTACCCTAAGGTCTTTGAGCCTGGGAGTCATCGGCAAAGTCTCGCTACAGGGGTTGACTCTTTTGAGTGAAATCTTAATTACCATAGAAAAATTGAAAAAAAAATAAAAAAATACAACAAAAAAATTTGAATACTCATCTTAATATTGAAATTTTATTTCACCTAGTGCTTCCATAATTTCCCTCTTGAATAAATATGAACCCCCATGTCTAATGTGATTCACAACACATCATCACTCTTAATTGATATTGGATGAAATATGGTGATGAATTTGAACAAAGAAATGGGATTGGGATTGGGATCTGCTTATGAAACTATCTTGTATTAAAATATTTTTATGTGTTTTATTATTGTTTGGTATAAGGGTTTTTGGTGATCATTGTGCATTAAAATGTTTTTGGAAAAGGGAATTCGAATTTCATATTATGGAGATACATTTTTCTCAGGACTAGAAAATCTCAAGTTGGGGGTGTGATTAGCCAATAAAAATAAATATTTTAATTAAATTTTAATGGTATTAAATTTTAATTTTTTATCTTATGGGCCTGAGTTAGTGGATTTTAATTTTGAACATCCATTCTCATCATTTGTGCACTTCATGCCTATTATACACCAATTTAGGACTAATGATTAATCTGATTTTAAGGAATGTAATTATCCATATTTTAATATTATATTTTTTAAAATGGATCTAAACTTCAATATAAACATTTTTTATTCAAGTATCAATGGAGGATTCATAAAGGATGATGGGGATATTTGGTGATGAAAGGAAACAATTCTGGAGAAGATAGACCGGACACCATCCCACTGATGAGAATGTGGGAACCACAATACAGACCCAATGAAGCCCAAATTTCTTTGTATGATATAATAAATATAGAGTAACATATAATTATTCATGATATAGTGATAATTAGGCTTCCATTTTGGTTATTCAGGTTTCCCAAGTTAGAGATAAAATTCTGGGCCAAATTCTGTGGCCCATAAAAATAGACCACTAATTTAATCATATTTCGGCAACCACAAATTAATTTGGGCTGAAACTTTACAGAGATCTAGGAGACATCAGGATTTTAACTTTTGGATTCTATGTTTCACTCTAATTCTACCATCTAGAAGGCCATATAGGCATTTTTGTTCGTTGGATGCAAGCTGGCTTTAACTTCAAGTCAAGGATAAAGAAGTCCACTCTCCCTTACTTTCCACCACCCTAGGCCTACCATAATCAAGAGGTATGCTTTTTAATGTTGTAGGATCGACCCAAGTCTCCAAAAATGACTATTTAAGATAGTGGTGTTTAAGGATTTAATCATCTTTGGTTCTTGGTTTCATTGTAGTTCTATGTTGTCGCTTTGTGTTTGTAATCGCATTTCTTTCTCATCTAAGTTGTTCAATTCACCTTAGTTTCTTAATAAAAGTTCTTCTTTTACTCTTATTTTGTTCTTACAAATATCATGTTGATACCGTTTCCTAAAAGTTTGAATTTATTCACACCATACTTTGTGAGATTTAACACAAAATGGTGGAGTGATCAATTTTTGTTGTTGTTTTTACTTCTTCAATTCCACCCTCGTAAGTCTACTTCCTACTTCCGTTGAGGACATGTCATCAATGTATAGCTAACTATTTTATGGGTTTATCCAAGGAAGTTTAAGGGGATGGATTTAATGTTATTTCTCACTCTCTAAATGTTTATTAATTTCTTTTATTTGATTTTCTTTTATTCAATGATTTTCTCTCTTACTCTTCCATATTGAATTTAATCACCCCACTTTTATGTGATAATAAGATCATTTAACTTGGAGTGATCATGAAAATAATCATAAAAGTTTATAAGTGATTATAATGTGTTTATGAAGGTGTTTAACCAGTATGTGATGAGATTAGTTTGAATTCATTGAATGAATCCCTCTCGAGTTAATGAAATTGAAATCTTTAAAAAAGGAATTCATCCAATCCACCCCGAGAGATAACCTAGGATCAAATAATTATCTTAATTTGAATTAACTTAAATCTGTTAGTAATAATTTAAAACTAACTAAAATAAACCCAAATTTAGAAACTTCATAGCCAAAAATCCATCTCATAGGTTGTGTATCTTACGTATTTTCTTAGGTCTCAGTGGATTTGACAACCCAAGCTAGACTATAAGGACCATTATACCTTCATCTCTTGGGTAACTTTGAGCGTGAATCAAATTTTCATTTCACATAACAGTTGAGGAAGGGATTTAAGGAGGAATTTGGGACTCAGTTATGCTTGATCATGGCCTTTCATCCCCAGATAGATGTCCAGATGGAGAGGACCATTCAGGTTCTAGAGGACATGTTACGTGCTTGCATCCTAGACTTTGGTCATAGTTGGGAGGATCACTTTACTCTGGTGGAGTTTTTGTAAAACAAAAAATACCAATCCACCATTGTTATGGCACCATTCTAGGACTTTTGAGGGTGACCATGTAGGTTACCACTTTTCTGGAATGACCTAGGAGAGTTAGTACTCATGGGTCCAGAGGTTGTGCAGGATACCACCGAGAAAGTGAAGATCATCCAGGAGTGGATGAGGACTACATAGAGCCAGCATAAGTCGTATACTAATAGGAGACATAGGCCCTTGGATTTCAATGAGGGAGACCATGTGTTCCTTTAGGTCTCACCTAAATGGGGATTATGGAGATTTGGCTGGGGCAGCAAGTCGTCTCTAAGATACATTGGCCCTTTTCAAATTCTAAGTAGAGTTGGTAAGGTGGTGTATCGCCTAGCTCTACCCCCATAGTTAAACCAGGTTTATGATTTCTTCCACATGTCATTGATAAGGAGGTACGTTCATGATCCATCACACATCATCGACTGGGGCGAGATGGAAATTAACGATGGGGAAACTTTTACAGAGTAACCAGTGGAGATAAAGGATCGACGGGAGAGGATCCTTAATGGGTGGTTGATTACTCTAGTGAAAATTTGGTGGCAGCATGGGAATCTCTAGTAGAGAACTTGGGAGTGGGAGGCTCAAATTCATGCTTAGTAACCTCACCTTTTTGTTGAGTATCACTTGTTTTGGATTTCAGGGACATAAATACCTAAGGTGGGGAGAATTTAATGACTCAAACTTTATCCAGTTTTATTTTTTTTAAATTAATTGAGAAAATCCCTAGACCAGGCATTGATATGGCATGAGATTCTGAGGTCCGGTGTGCCCAAAAAAGTTCATTGAAAATGTTGATCTTTTAATAAAGTGTGCAGGAAATTTTTCTTTAAACTATAATAACAAATAAATGGGTGCCCTGATCAAAAATACAAGGGAACTGTTGCACTCAGAACAGCGACTGGGCCTAACATCGTCTAGCATGGGCCAAAAGAAAAAGGTAGTTTTTGGACGTATCGGTAATAAAATATTTAATGAAAATATTTTATTGTGTCACAGTAAGGGTTTCTTTTTTTAAATGAAATTTGTCATAGAATTTAGGGTTATCATCATAACCCTTGAATTCCTCTGATGAGTGGAGAAGGAGCTCTCTCCAACAAACACCAATGGATCGATAATTATTGAAGACAGATTGGAGATCGGGTCTTGGATCAAAGATTGATGGATCGACAAATAAAGATGATGTAGCTTTTCCCTTCATCAACAACTGATCCAAACTCCAGGTATGGCATTTGATCTATTTGTGATTTTTTTCCACTTCTTAGATCCAACAACGAATGTGAACTAACCAACAAACAGGTTGATCTGCGGTTCAGTCATTTTTGAGGGATGGTTAAATTTTGGGGTTAATAGGTGATAGATATTTGTGATTATCTTTATCATTATTCTATAATCCTTCTAACAAGGTATAATAAAGGCCAACACAAACAAAGGCCAAGATATGTCCTTTAGGTGCTTTTTTGATTCTCTTTTTTCCCTTGTTCTTCGCATTCTTTGTGTTCTTCATGGTTGTATGAGCAGATGATTTTTGTGACTTTGATTTGTGACACAACAATGAAAAATCAAGGATCTGACACCCCAACGACACCATGGTGGCGTAAGATGGTTCCTAGAGTAGTGGCTTCAGATGGGTTCAGGTGGAGCACGAGGCATGCTATGGGCTTCCAGTAGAGAGGATGGCAGTGGAGGCGGAATACGACCCGATGGGGGGTCAATCCAGGCGGAGTGTGAGGAAGACGGGCCACCAGCGGGGTGGCCAGTGGTAGAGCATGAGTTCATAGTCCAAGTGGGACCGCTTGGTATCTCGTGGTAGTGGAGTACTTGAGCGGTGATCGGGGACACGGCGACGAGGGGTTGCGTCTGTGGAAGGCGGGCCACGTGCACCCTACAGTATCAGTGAATCCATGGGATAGGTGGATGGAAGTCCAACCATGTTAATTTGGTGTGGCACCGCGTGGATCTGGGATTCATGTAGTCATGGAAGACCGCGTGAAGCACACTGAACCATCCCACATAGGGTGGGTCGGACCAGAGGATTCAGGCTGCTCCAGTAGCCCAGCGTGCTGGGCCAGTTTGGGTTGAACCAGGCTGGGTCGGGTCAGCCAGACCAGTCCATGTCGGTTCGGGTCATCTGGCAGGTTGGGTTGGTTCTGGTGGGTCAAATCGGACCTAGGTTGGACCTTTTTAATAAAACAGCCGTAACTTTCAAATTGTGTATCCGTTTGACGAGTTGTTTGTGGTGTTGGGACCCTTGAGACAAGAAGGTAATATTTAGATACTCTAATTCATTTGTTGTGTACATTAGAATATGACCTAATGTCTTGAAGAGTAGGTAATCCCTATACAAGAACACTACAAGAGAAATCTTGTGGTTGGATATGACTTGATGACTATACGACATGGTGACTACGTGACTTGGTGGATGCATGACTTATCAACACTCCATATTTTATCAACACTCCATGTGTTATCAAAACTCTGTGTGTTGTCAAAACTCTATGTGTTATCGACACTCCATGTGTTATTGGCACTTCATGTGTTACCGATACTGGGTGTTCTATGGGATACATATGATAATCCTGCTTTTTGTGCTATAGATTTATACATGTGTGAGTTGATTGTACTTCATGTGTTTACTTTGCGGTATATTGTGTATTTATTTTTGGTACACTTTATTTATTTATTTTTGGTTTACTTCATGTATTTATTTGTGGTGTACTTCGTGCATTTCTTAGTGGTATTCCTTTTTGGATTCAGGATGTCCTGATGACTATTGTTTTACTCACCCCTACATGGGATTTTATTGCACATGTCATGTCATGTATAGATGATCGACGCTTTAATGGTGTTCTAGGTGGACTAGGACCAGGTGGTTCTTAGAGTGATCAGACAGATGAGATGTGCTCCAATAGCTTTAAACAGTTATCCTACACCTACCCTTTAGGTAGGGTTTTCTACGGATGGGTTTTAGGAACTTGTATATTCACTTTGACAGGATCCTTGTTTTGGTGGGCTTGTATTCTGGCCTTATTTACTTTCTAATTTCCTAATGTCATACTCTTTGGTTGGTATCTTAGTGTATTCATGCATTATTTACTCAGTTTTCTACATTTCATCATTTTTTAGCTTGATGATATGTGTGTGTATAGGTACTTAAGAAAATTCCTCCCATTTTTCGGATATTCCTACTTGGTGCTACTCACCATCCCCGGACCTATCAGAGGTGGGCTTGAGGTAGTCACGAAATAGGACCCTCTAGGATGGGTCGTGATAATAAAATATTGGGGTGTTATATTCTACCCCCCTTAAAATGAATTTATATCTTGAAATTATTCACTCTGATACAAACAAATGAGGATATCTTTTTTCATTGCATCTTAAAGTTCCCATGTAGCTTCTTTGAATTTTTTATTTCTCTAGAGAACTTTCACCAAGTGATTAGTCTTGTTCCATATCACATTATCTATATGATCCAAGATTTATACTATTTTTTCCTCATAATAAATATCATGATCTAGTGGTATGACCTCTTATTTTTGAACATGTGATGGATCAGGTATGTACTTCCTCATGATAGATACATGAAACACATTGTGAACTTATGAGAAGTTTGGTGGAAGCACAAAATGATAAGCTACCATCCATACTCAATCAAGAATCTCAAAAGGGATAACATACCTAGGTAATATATTTCCCTTATTTCCAAATCTCATAAACTTATTCCATTTATAAATTAATATAAAATCCTTCTCAGCAACTTTAAATTCTAGGTCACACTAATGAATGTTGGCATAACTTTCTTCGACTCTAAGTTGTCTTGATATGATACTAAATGTATATGACTTTCTATGTCATTTAATTAATTAGGTTAGATCCCAATATATTTATTTATCTAATATAATCCTTTTTTTATGATTTTATAAATTTTCACTTTATCTCTTACTCCAATAAATGAATATTTAAGATTAATTTTTTTATGCCTGAAATGATAAAATTAACTTTTAATGAATCATATGATCCATAATCCATTCCTTATAACTCTAAATATTTTCCAAAACCAAAATGGATAGAAAAATTCATCCAATAACATACAAGGTTCAACTTAATTCATTCTTTAAATAGTTAACCTTAAGAATCTTTCAAAATATGACTGACCAAAATTGAATCCCAAAGATTGGAATGATTTGATATCATATCCTTCCATGATCAAATTAAGTATTATCTTGAAGTAATTTTAATCACTCATGAAGTCCCATTCCAAAATTTATATACCCTATTCATTTCCCAGAAGTAATTTATAATAAAATCATATAAGATTCTAAAAGATAATTCACATTTTATTCCTTAAATATGCTTCTTTATTAACCAAAAAAATCCATTGAAAGTCTAGGTTAATCTTTGATCCAATGGATGATCATAATTTGATTCAGAATATAAAATTTGATTTCTTTATTAAATAATTTATAAATATAGAGATAACCAATGCTCATAATCACATCAAATTTTACTAAAGTATTAACAATAAGAATTTCATAGGGTGCATTCATACAAACTTTAACATGAAATCCCCAACCCTAGAGTAGAGAATAAATTTTTCCTAATTATCATGATTCACTTAAACTATTTTGATTACATAATATTTCCATTTTTTCATTGACTTCAAAGGTTTTTGTGGCTTATTATCCTCATTATCCCTTGGATTAGGGCATTGATTCTCATAATTCACAAACTCGTTGCATTTAAAACAATAGAGTATGGGTGGTGCATTTTATTAATATTTCTCTCTATTCACGTCATTATTTAACTTATTTCTATCATTTTGGAATTCAATTTACCAATTACCTTCCTTTACACACTTGAAACATTTACCAGTTCCCCTAAGACAATTTTCTTCATGTTTTCTTCCACACTTTGAGCATAAAGGATGGCTCATCTTATTTTCTCCATGGTTTTTATAATTTCATTTGAATTCCATATTTATTTTAAAATCAAAACCATGAGATTTATGGGTAACTAAAATATACATATTCACTATAATGGAACATTAAACAATTTCTTCATAACTACTGAAGTCCCTTATGGATAACACCCTTCAAAGACTTGGTTTTAAGACACTAAAGAATTGATCAACCTTACTTTCAGATTGGATGATAATGCTAGAATAATACCTAAAAAGTCTTGTAAAATTTTACTCATAGTTTCCAATGGATTTATTATCCTTCTTCTATAACTAAAGAAATTACTTTTCCATTTAAATTTTAAGGATATTAAGAAATTAATTTTTATAAAATCATCACTTAAAATCATCCCACTCCATAAAGTAAATTTCTTATTATTTCCTCATGTTCTTAATAAGATTCCACCATTGATCTTCTTTTCCATACAAATGATAAATAGATATAATAAATTTCTTGTGTTTTGAACACTAAAGAACATAAAATATGTTTTCAGTGGTACTGATCCATTTCGCAATAACTAGTGGATAAAAAGAACCACTAAAGAAGGTGGATGTTTACTCATGAAGGACTCAATAGAATGTTGTTCCTTAATTTTCTCATTTGGAAGTTCATCATGATTCATATCTTGAGAAAGTTTTGTGATAATAACAATGATATTTTTCATCCCAACTCCTATAACATTTGGTTTCTTAGTAGGATAATCATTTCATTATCCGTCGCATTTAGGATTAACACGATTTCTTTGGTTTCCATCCATTGACTAAAACCAAAATTCATAGTGTGGGAAAAAATAATCATAGTGGAAAATTACATAATGATGAAAAATCATTTATATGATGTCTAAATAGTGAAACCTTATTCTATAAAACCTTAGTTTTAACCTAGGTCATTCATGATCATTACCAGGACTTTAGTATTTTATCCTATACTTGGATGTATCCCTAGGTTTTGCCCTAAATTTTTATCATCCTATTTTCTAAAGGTTAACTAAAACTTTCTATGATACCAACTATAATGAACCATACTTTGCATACATATATATCACATCCTAATAGATGAATATTCATTATATAACATAACAATCCATGTCAGAATCTTATAGGTCTAGTGATTTGGAAACTTATACATATAAACAAATGGTTCATAAATGATCTAAATCATCTCCCACAAAGTTCTTTAAAACTAGAACCCCTCTTGGAAATATCATAATTAAAAAAATTATTTATAACCCGGGGAAATGAAAAATAAGAAAGGGTGATATCATATGCTCAGTAAGGGTTAACAAGGTAGATATCAAATATCACTTGAGCATAATATGAACATAAGGGCATGAGAACATGATCATAACATTTAAAAATCATACCCAACATATCATATATCAAAATCTTGAGTCATGGAATAAATCTTGGAAGTTCATAAAGAAATGAATCATAAATGAATCAAAGAAAATTATTTATGAGAGTATAACATTGGAATAATACATAAGTTTTTTGAATGCACAAAAGTATAGAAAATCATTTCCTTAGTATTCAAGGCTCATTTCCAAGACTATAATAGTGGAATGGGTCCACTCCCCCAAACCATCGTAGTAGTCAATGTTCACTCCCAAGACTATCATAATGGAAATTTTCCATTACTAAACTGGGTTTACTCTTTATTCCATCCTAATTTATCTCATGAGATATCAATATTTAACAAATTCATTGTAGGGAGATATAGGTCCCACCCATCCTTGGTTATAAAGTGACCATCGTCCTTGGTTATAACATAACCACCGACCTTGGTTATAACATAAACATTATCCTTGGTTATAACATAATCACCTTCACATAATAAAAACCATAAATGTGTATTCCAAAATATCATAAAACATTCATCATATCATCACATCATAACCTGTGAAAAGAAAATGGGTTTCATAAAAATTTCATCAATTACCTATAATATAATCCATAGAAAATAAATTTGTTTCATAACTATCTCATCAACATAAAATTAACCATCCATAGAAGGATTAATGATGGTATTTGATAATGTCCCAAGAGTATTTGTCTCACTAAAAGGTTATAGCAGTTCCCCGCTATGATGAGAACCTAGAAGTGTTATGACACTATTCTTAGATATATGTTTTATGTCTATATGATATCATTTAAGGGACTAAAATGATACAGGATATCAGGGATGGAGACTCATAGGAATTTGAGGTACCTTCTCATGGTGTAAACCCTTGGTTATATCCAGTAGGATATTATGATAATGAGACCCGACAATAGGAAATCCAAATTTATAAGTGTCATTGGATGTTCCAATTTACGAATGTGTGTATTAGTCCTTAGACTTTAAATTATTATTAATGGATATTATGAGTCATGTACTTTGATGTATTGATGAAAACCATGATGACATATATTCACATTGAGGTAGGATGTGTTGGGTGCGTCGTTAGTAATATTGCATTAATGAATAATGAGAGAAAGTATTTATCCATTTTTTTCAATAATGGAAGTTAATATCTTAGGCCCTTTTATGGAAATGATATAGTATAAATAAATCCATGTCCATGGTGTTCTATAGGAAATTTATATTTCTGTAAATTCAAATAAAGAGATATCAATCATATAGGTTGATGGCACTGGCATGTAACCTGCTCAATTAGAAATAGTGTGATAAAGGGATTATATTACACAGTAAATGTTTGTATGAAGTTACATGTCATTACAGAATTAAATTATTTATCTATGAGTGCCTTGGCATGTTTCTAGACACTAACCTTGGACTTTAGGCTACTCCGCCTAATTCCACTAAGAAAGAGGCCTAGAGGGTCACACACAAAGTGTATCTAGAATCTTAGTTAAATAATTTATTATTTAACAAGTTAAATAAATATTATTCTTGGTCATGGTTTAATAATTATTCATGTATATCTGATCACATTTATTCTTTTACTAGTTATTATAGAGAATATATTGTGGAAAGGAAAAATTAATAAATATTGATGAGGATTGGTGGACTGAGTTTAATGGTCTAGTGAGAAATAATAATATTGAATATTATTTGATTAAATAATATTTAATTATAACTCAAAATTTAATCTCATGTAGGGAAATAATAATATTCCTATTATTATTTTATATGAGGGTTTCTCGAGGATTAATGAAATAATTAAAGGCACTTTTGAAAATTATTTTACTATTACCTTAGTGAAAAAAAATTCCCGGTTATATTATTCTCTCATTAGCCAAGGGAAATATAAGAGATGCCAATTGAGTTGTGGACAATATTTTTGAGAAAACCTATCAAACCTAGAGAGCTCTTTCCTCTCCAAGAATGCACTCAAGAATGAGATCATTCCTCCTCACCGGATCAAGGAGAATGCTTTGGAAGCAGTTCTCAAGGCGATCTAAGGAGGATAATGCAAGCACAAGGATCTTCCATCCCAGCACCCAGAGACTCCTTTGGTGACGTCTGGAGATTCTTAGAACACTTGTGGATCACCGTTAGAGAAGACCAACCCTTGATCTCTACAACACAACAATGGTGAATTGTAGATCTATGGCTGGAAACATCAACGAAGAAAGAATAAGCCTTGGAGGTAATTCTTATTTAATTAAATTAATTATAAACAATATATATTGATCCTATCTCTTAGTTCTGGGTTTATAATCCTTTTTATTATTTCTTTGATTCAATTTTGTAGATTACAACATTCATTTCCGCATAGATCTATAATTGTTCATTGAATGTGGAAAAAAAGAAAAAGTTGGGCACCGACCCTCCCGTGCTTCCGCTATGCCTGAAACCTTAAAATTAGGGGTCCATGGTTATGGAATAAGGAGTAAAATATAGGACCCTTTATCTAACTGGAAGTTCATATGGAAGTTCAATGTCCATAATTTCAGTCTCTGAAAATCTTGAGGTATGGAGTTTTAGATTTCATCACTTTAGTGAAAAAAAACATGAAGGTTCTAGTAGGTAATGTAATTCTAAAGTTTGATCATACAAATATAAAAAGTTGTGAGAGTTGTTCTTGGAAACAAAAAGAGGGTTTCACTTGATCTGAATGGTTAGAATCACATATTTTGGAAGATGAAGTTAGTTTACACAAATAGCTAGGGACATACTTTGCTTCAATCTCATAGAGGATCAAGATAATTTGTCACGTTCATTGATGATTCCACAAGGAAAGTATGGGTTTATTTTCTTAAAAATATATTGATGTATTGATGCCTTTATATGGTATAAATTCATGTTGGAGTTATAATGTGGTTAGAAATTAATGTTCATAAGATCTAATAATAGTGGTGAATAAAATGTTAATAACATCTGAAACTTATGTCAAAATATGAGGATCAATATTGAGAGAACAATACCTAAAACTACACAATAGAATGTAGTTTTATAGAGGATAGACCAGACTTTGATAGAGAAGGATATATGAATGTGTGTTCACTTCAATATACTAAAGGCCATTTGGGTGGAAGCAATTAACATGACAATATACTTGGTAAATATAATTCCAGACCCTATAATAGGGAAAAGTCTACCGGAAGAGTTATGTTCTGATAAGCTACTAGAAGCTTCACACTTCAAAATATTTAGTTTCATTACTTATGATCTTGTTGATGTAAAATATAGAGATAGGATGGAGGAAAAATCCAAATCTTTTTTTCTTATAGGATATGGAAATGAAGAGTTTGACTACCGACTATGGAGTGATGATCAAAAAAAAGGTCATTAGAATTTTAGATGTGATCTTCAATGAAAAGATATTATGGAAAGACAGTAACTTAGATGAATCAAACATTTATGGAAAGAGGTCAACTATTGAAGTAAAGTTCGATCTTGATAGAACAATCGGTCATTCAAAAACATTGGTAATATCAGATTTCAGCAAAAATGCATTGAAAATTTGACCAAAGGAAAATGTTCCTAAATTCTCAAGAACTGCAGAAGCCTGAGGAAAACCTCTAGCAGTAGTGAAATTGGTAGTAGGAGAACTAGAAGTTTAAGCATTGAAAACTGAAGTTTCTGTGAATGTAGAAACTTATATAAGAATATATTCTAGTATCGGATGACTATTCTAGTGGTAAGGGGTCAATATGAACTTCTTAATTCTAACGGATGTTGGGAAACCCAAATATACAGAATAGGCAACAACTCTTAGTGAATATAAGTAGTGAGAGTTATCCATGGAGGAATATATGAATTCCTTAAAGTTTAATATAACTTGGGAGATGAATGAACTACCAAATAGTAAATGAGTACTCAATAATAAATGGTTTTACCATTTTAAAGAATAAGTTAATGGAATAATAAGATATAATGCATTTTTTGTGGTGAAAGGATTCCAAAAAATAGAAGGGATCAATTTTTCAAAAATATTATCACTGATAGTAAATCATACTATAATCTAAATTGTACTAAGAATTTTTATATCTGATAGTTACATAGAGAATATGGATGTTAAAAACTCCTTTATTCATGGTAATTTGGAAGAGGATATCTACATGATTCAACCCCAAGAGGTTTTTAATATCATTAAAAGGAGGAACATGTTTATAAATTGTAGTGAAGTCTCCATAGTTTGAAATAGTCACCTTGATAGTGGAATAAAAAGTTTGATTTTTTTTAACAGGTTGAGGGTCAAGACCCCTTTATTGAAAAAAAATAGAATAACCACTTTTGAAAAATTTGGAAAGAGGAAACCTATTACAATCACCGGGGTAAAATACCTTTGAAAAACTTGAGACAAAGGATTAAAGATGGTCCAAAGATTCAATGAATTTATGAGATAAAGAGTAAGTCTTTCTAGATGATTTGAAATGAAATATCTTGACTAATCCAATAAAATATTGGGTATAAGGATATAAAAGGATTAGAAATCTATTACTTTGTGTTATCCTTGAAAGATTATATCTATAAGATCATCAAGAAATTTTAGATGATCGAATATAAATGTTTCATAACTCCTCTTACTGGACAGATCAAGGTATCCAAGGTATAGGTACCTTTAGTAGAATATGAGGTACAATACATGATGAAAATATTGTATTCTTTTGTTGTTAGAAACTTGATGCATGTAATGATTTATATACAACCAATCATTTCCTTTATAGTGGGAGTGGTGAGTTGGTTCATGTCTAACCCTGAGAAGGAGTACTGGGAAGTTGTGAAGTGGATCATATGATACTTAAAGGGATTAGTAGGTAAAAAAAATTCTTCAGAGAATATGATCCCCTATAAGTTTTTTATGTGGATTATATTGATGATTCTGGAACTTGGAAAAGAATAATAGGTTTTGTGTTTACATTTGGTGAAACAACAATCAACTGGATATCACAATTATAGTTGATGATGAATTTTTCTACAACTTAAGTAGATTATGTTATAGTAATAGAATTTAGAAAGGATTTTTTCAATGTTAAGTGCTTGATGAAGGAATTGGGTAAGTAATTATAAGGAGGAATGATATTTTTTGATAGTCTGAGCATTATCCACCTTTTTTATAATCTGAAATTTCATTTGAGAAAAAAACACATTAAACTAAAATTCCATTTCATATAGAATCTACAAGAGGAAATGTGTCGGGGATATATAGTATCATAGGGAAGAAAAATCTAGCTAACATGTTCACAAAGATTTTAGTAAAAGAAAATTTGAGGAAGCATTATGCCTCAGTGAGACACGACTGAATGAATGAAGGATGAAGGTTATTGTAATGAATGTGGAAGGAGTTGGTTTTTCCAAAGTGTTGGAGGATGTAGAAGAGGTTCCTTGAATCAATCTTAAGTAGGATATTTTTAGGATCATAAATATTCTTCAAGTCATCGAAATTTTACTCACTATAAGTTCAAATTCGGGTAGTTCACTTCGGTCTTTTCAGAGTGGTGGCAATAAGAACCATCAGCATACAGGTCAACTTATCGGAAGTTCACAAACTTTTGATGGATGTGCATATTGGTCTTTGGGATTAGTGAATAGTGTACTAGTTGGGATATTTGAGTCAAAATAAGTCTAATTTGAACATAAAAGTCAGTGAATGGCTAACCACAAATGTTGGATATCAATGCAACCAGTTTGATCGACAATGTTTATCTTTAAAGAGAGGTGGGACCAACTATTGTTGTTTTTATTGTAATGTATTAAAAAAATTAGCACTAGATTAATAGGATACAATGTTTGTAATTATTATACTTTTAATAATAAAAATGGGTTTTAGTGGTCTCCCATGGATGTAGAATTAAAGTCTTAACCACATAAAACTTGTGTATACATTTACTTTCCCTATTGTTCTTCCTTTCACCTTTGAGGTAGAGTGTGTGTGCATGTATCATATTTAAAGGGGTTATTAGGGTTAATAAATTCTTCATAATTCCAATGCTTCAAGATAACAGGGAATAATTGGTATTTAGTTTTTTTCATTGTAGAACTATCAATAGATATGAATTTCTAGTGAACTCAAGGTTCAATCATCTTGTGTTTGTATTGGTTTTTCAGGTTCGACTACCTCTTTCCCCAACACCCTTTACACACCCACTTTCCCATGAGTTTAGCCTTTCACTGATATACTGGTGTATGTGATTATAAATTGATATTTTAATAGCCTTTGATGATGAATTTGATTGATAATACTGAGAAGTCATTAAATAACACATCTTGGAAATGGTCTATTATTGGGGTAATAGTAGGAGAAACCATCACATTATCATCTATAAAGTTTATTCTATTCATTTTGTGTATGATCCCTCCCAACAACCTAAGGTTATGTCAGGATATTCCAACCTTAAAATCACATTTTCCAATAAAAGTATTCTTGTAGACTATTATATAAGTGAATGACACACAGCTTCAGCATAAATTGATACAAGACTCAAATTACATCATCCTTTCCATACCCAAAATAATTTCAAAGGTATACATATCCAAAATAAATAAATCCCAAAAGTGACCATAGCCACCAACAACTATGGTATACCTAAGGTATCTCCTATCTCAATCCAAAATCCACCCCATTGGTGTGTCTAATGTCAATATCCAAGAAAACTACTTTGACATAAGCCCCAGCCCAACTATTATACATTTAAATATAAAACAATGGGTTGCACCCATATCAAACAAGGAATTAGAAAATATTGAAGTAACTAAAACCATACCCCTAAACAATAAGGGGCCCTCTACCCCATTAATTGAAACTTGGTCCAATGAAGAAAATTAGACTTATTTAGATCTAAAACCATTAACCTAGGATCCCTAACTTTCCCAAGGTTACTAACCCTATGATACCTATTATTGAGAACCCTAGTGCCTTGTCCCACCTCTATTCCCTATTTTATTTCATTTTTTCACATCTATTTAGTTCTGTTTAGATTATTTCAATTTATTTTGTGTTCACCGGTCAAATAGACTCAAACTTAATCAAATTGAATAAAAATGACATATCCTAGATATAAAAAAACAAAGTGATGGGAATTAAAAAAATATACCAAACCTAACTTGACCAAAAACATATTAAACTAAACTAAACAGAACTAGATAAACTAGAACTAACCGAAACATGACTAATTTGATTTAGACTGATCTAACCAGAATAGAACTGAAATGAACTGGACATAACTAAACCAGTCAAAACATACCTAACTCAATTTGACCATGCCAAAAGTGCACTAAACTAAAATAAATCTAAAAAATAAAAAAAAACAAATGGAAAAAATATAAATCATGTATTAATAAATTAAACCACCTAAAACTGAGTAATAACTATTTATAAAAAATGGAATAAAATCTGATAATTGAAAAAATATGTAACTTGATCTAACCTGATATGAATTCAAATGAACGTGCCTGAAAAAAAAATCAGGATTTGGAGAATAAGAAGCATCGTGTTATAGCTATAATTTTTCTTGTTTAAGTTTTGATCATTAACAAAATTACTGAATATTATTTTATTACACACATTGAATTTTTAAATTTTTAGTGTTGAACATTAAAGGGTGTGTACCTTGTGCAAGATTGTTTTTATTAAGTAGAAAGAATAAATATGAGAGTGTTGTTAATTCTGAGAAGTAATAAAAAATTGTAATATTTTCTATATACCATAAAATTTTAATATCTATTTATTACATGTTTATCTATTTTATACTGTAAACAGTATACTCTAGAGGTTTTTTATGATAAATAAGGTGACAACTTTGGCCCAAACAATCACTTGTGATGGGTATTGGGTGAGGAGCACTAGGGGAGGGTCTATTTTCGACTCAAAAATTCTATCATGTTCACTGGGTATTAGCCCACTTTAAGCAATTCAAAAACCTCTATTAGACTAGTGTGAGATGTTGAATAGGCCTATGGGGAATATACCTTCTTAAAAGTTTTAATATATTAAACAATAGTGTTCAATATAAAAATAATTGTACCTGAAAATTCAAATATAATAGTTTAAAACATACAAAAAATAGGAAATGTAGATAATGCAATGAAAAAATAAAAACAAGAACGCCATAATTTTATAGTTATTTAGATCCAAATGATCTTTTATCTACTCTTTACTCCTCTATTCTCCTCAAGAGGGATTGTACCCAATAAATAAAATCTTTCTTTTTAAATGATATGATAACCTTTTACAAGACCCTGTATTTTTCTCACCTAGAGGCACAACCCAGAATAATACATGACTTTTTATGAAGCAAGACACAACCAAGAACCTAACTTTTTACAAGAGTTTCAAATCGATAGATGTACCTTTTTTGAGGAGGTATAGCCAACAACAAACGCAATTTTGGTTGGGAAATACATAAATCGGTAAATACAACACAAATAGAAATAAAAAAGAAATCAATTATGAAACCATAAAATAAATAAATAATAGAATGTTGATATAGTTTGATGTATCTTTATCACATAAATAGTGTTGTTGTGTATTGTAGTTTCTTGATAGTGATTATACTAACAGTGGAACAGAATTCATAGTAGCTCTTTCATCACCTTTTTGAATCATATCTTAAATGTTCTATCTTTTTATCATCATCAATGATCTATATGAATGTTTCTATATCTTTATCAATATCAAATTCATATATTTCTATTGAGTTCCCTTAATTAAATTCCCAATAGCTAATTCCTTCATCACAAACTCCACAATATTCATGATCATATTGGTGTTTCTTGAATACTAATCACACCTTGACACTATTATAAATAATATAAACATGGAAATAATATCATATCTATGTATTGAAATATCATTCATATTATGAAAAATAATTATTGTGTTATTCATTCATTAAACAATTAAAAAATAACTTTGAATATCATAGTCCTCATTTATATATATTTTAAAATTTAATATAATAGATAAAATGAACCATATAGACTTATAGTAAATAAAACTATCAAAACCATAAGAAAATATAGTACCGAAATAATGATTTTGAAATAAAATAAACTATGTTAGTATTATTTATCTGCATAAAAATAATTTTAATTATATGTAAACATCATTTTAATTTTGTGTAAACATAATTCTAGCATGAATATGATTCTTATATCTATGAAGTAATCATATTCTATTATTGCATAAGCATCAAATTGATTTGTATAAAAATCATTGAGTTTTTCATAAACAACATTGAGTTTTGTGTAAACATCAATCCATACTTTTCCAAAAGAAACATAACTTCATAAAGACAAAATCATAAGTGCATAAGGATCATTTTATAATTACAAAAAATAAAATAGAGTGACTACATAGTTATTTATAAAAACATAATAAACATCAAATGCTTAAAGAATAAATAAAATGTAATTTATCAATACTGTTAGAAATTATAATTATCCAATTTAAACATGTGAGGTATTTATAATATTCAAAATATATAAAAACATTAAGTTAAATATTAATAATCTATATATAAATTAAACATATAACTAACACTCTTCCCTTTTTAGAAATTAAAAAACTGAATAAGATTTAAAAAAAAAACTCCAACTTTTTAAAATTTATCAAAAAGTTAACATAAATTAACAATTTATTTAAAAAATCCATTTTTAAAAAAAATATTAACCATTAAAATAGTTAACATGATGAAATAAGTAAATAGTTTATAAAAACACTTAAAGTAAACTATTATAAACACACACAAAAATTAATCTCCCCCTTAATGAATAATTTTAAAAAAAACAATATCATAGAAAGTACTGAAAATATTCAAAATACTTAATATATTAATGAATATAGATTACTTAAAAACATACATAATGGTGATAAATAATAAACCATGTAAAATTTAAAACAAATAATCCTCATAAACATAAGTATGAAAACTATACCAGCTTATAAATTCAATATAAAACAAATCAGTAAACTAAAAAAATAAATTATGTTCTTAAACAAATATTCACAGCAATTTGTATAGTTGATATGTTATCAATAAAAATAGTAATAAGAATTTAAAATTCTAAAAAATTAAATTAAATCTCCATCAAACTGAGTTTAAACTAAATATATATCATACCAAGTTCCTAAAAACATATTCATAACCACTCCCACCAATGATGTTGCTATGAAGGGGGAGAGATAATGACCCCCTGAGTCTCGCCTCTAGTGGGACCTGGGTTGGTGACTAGCACCGAGGGTATAAAAATATCACATATATGGTAGGCATTACCCTCTATAATAAAATATTATCACGAGATAGGATAATAAACTGCAAGAAACTTTGTGACATAATATAAAATAAAAATTGAAACCATCCCACAATGGATGTATAAAGTGAGAAAATATAGATAAAAGTCTCCAAAATAAATACCTAAAAGTATAGATAAAGTAGATACATAGCAATTTTCCAAGGGTCTAAGCTAGAAATGTCTATCATGGTTTATGTAGTCAACCTAGAAACCTAAAAAGAAATTTTATATACATAGGGTGATTATAGAAGTATACTCAGTAGGAAAACCAAATTCTCTCATGAAAATGTGAAAGTATCATACTAATTCACCAATGAGTGAATAGAAAATCAAAAAAACACCTAAATAGTTCAAATAACCAAACCCAACCTCACTATGGAAAGCTCGCCAAATAATGCATCCATGTATAATAATATAATATGAATCATATCGATAAAGGGTGCCCCGCAATGATTTCACATTTATTTTCCACTCTCACACCCCAACATCATGTGTCCTGAAGATCCCATATCTTCTATATAAAATATCACATACCACCACCCCACAAAATTATCACATCACATCTCTCTTGAAGAAACCTAGTCCAACACATCATATCACCACCCCACAGGATGGTCACATCACACCAAACCTGTGAACACCTGGGCTAATACATCAGATCAAGAGTAGTAGGGTATCATGAACATGAAGGACATCAACCTCATGCCCACCTCCTACCATTCACGACCCCCACCATAATCCATCTCATCAAATCACATATCGCACAAAGGAACCTATTCCATTACACCACAACCATATCTTGATAGTGAAATTTTGACTTCTACCCATCATAGCTCATGCATGTCCATGTTGCTTGGAATAGAGAGTGGGAAAGAGGGGGTAGTAAACCATCCATCTTCACCACTAGGGTATTGGGAAAAACACACCCTTATATATATGGGTGTCAACATATGGTACTCAATGTGGGTGGGGTGTGTATAGAAAATCACAAGTAAATACAATGTATATACATATATATCCACACACAAGCCCAACCTATGGGTTCACAATAAAGGCACCAACCAACCCACAACATTGCTCATATTTTATTCCACCTCTAAATTCATAACAACATGTCACAAGCCATAATCCATTTTCCACATTCAATTTTTTAACTCATTTCATTATTCCAACCCATCCATTTTGTGTTTAAACATCAACCATTTCAACCACACATCCCGTTATTAATTCATTCATTTATTAACTATGTCCATTTCATTAGCTTAATTTAACCAATTCCATTCCAACCATTATTAACCAATTCCATTACTACTTGGGAATATATAACAACTAAAAACAACACCACAACCATATTCATCATTCCAATAGCCAATACAACACTACCATTTCATATCCACATCCACTTTCTTCTTTACACAGCAACATCACAACCATTACCATCACCACTACCCCACAACATGACCACACAACTCATCATATTATCGTCCCATAGCATGATCACACCACAACACATCAACCCCACCGAATAAAACAACACATAACAACATTAACATTCCATAAAAACTTTCACATCAACCCATAACATTTTTTAGATTTATCAAGGGGGTGTTCATTACTTCCACTTCTTTATTTTAGGGTCATTCTCATGCAGACCATATATCCAGGTGTAACCTATTAATTAGATGATTATAAGTTGTTAATAATTTATTCAAGGTGGTGTCACAATAATCACATGACAAGGGATTCACAAAACATAAATTTAGAAAAAAAAATATCTTAATAGATATGATTTTCAGTGGGGTCTCAAGCATGTGCAATTCAACATCAAGTAATAATATCAAAGTTGTAAAATCATGTGATTCAAACAATTCCCCTTCAATTTAAATTAAACTAGTTAATTATATTCATTATCCAAATGAAAACCATATTCATAAGGGTAAAAAATATAATAACACATCCCACATGATACACTATGAGAAAAGAAGGATCCCCTAACTCAAACAAAGATTTGTGATCCATTGTGAAAGGTTGGAACAAGAACAAAGCCACTACTGATCATCGTGTCAAGGGAGATCACTACTAATATCCTAGAACACAATAGCCACATCACTATTCCGTTAAAAAACACCAAAACACTGGTTTTACCTTGGAAACAACCTTCCCAAATGAAGAAATATGAGAAAACTGGGAGAACATAAGAAGGGAAACTTACCTTAGCCACCAAAGATCAATTCTATAAAGATAGGGTTTAAAGTCACTGATTAGGGGATCAAAGAGAACCTTGGGACACACTTGAGTCACCAAAGACACAAGAGAAAAAAATGACAAGTGAATGGGTTTGTATAGGTTTTAGAATTCTTACCTAGTCTGTAAAACACAAGTCTGCAACACAGCCACCTAGACCACACGCATCCTACTTAAAAACTAAGGGAACTATAGTACAAAACCCCTCAAAATTCCCTAGACTTGAGGGTAAAACTAGTATCTAAGTTTTGTAACTATTCCCATGACATAGATCCTGTAAAATAGGGTTGACTCCATAGCGCATCCAAGGACACTACACTATAGACCCCTAACATTCGAGAATAAGGACACATCATAGCCACCAAATCCATGTCACAGCCTCCTAGATAAGCACTCCCCTTCATGCCAAAACCTTTAACCATGCCAAAACTATGTAAATTTTGGAAGAACCGCTGAAAACTGACCCTCAAGACTCCATGACACAACTGGGGTCTCTATACCGCAACCACCAATTGTTGAGAAGTGGCTATGGTGCAGCCTAACTCCATGAAGTAGCTACCCCCCAAATTAGAAATAGCACTAAAAACGCCTCTAACCACTCACTATGTTATAATAAACTCCCCCTATGCTATAAAGGCTACCATTGAAACATAGCTTGAGGATCTACATCATAGAACTACCAAAAATGGCAGTGGCACCTCCATTCTCTTCTAAAACACCTCCAAAGCACCACTGAACCTCCCCTCGACATCTCTAGAAAAATAAATCCCACAATGTAATGGAAAAAAGGTATAGAAAATTACATTAGATAAATCTCAAACTATTATCTCCCTAAAGAATCAAAACAAACCTAGAGAAATGAAAAAGGGGTCTGAAAAACCACCCCACAAGATACCTCTCAAGGATATCGTTACACCTCAATACAACCACCAACCAAACAAGACAACTGAAGCACCCACAAAACATCTCGCACAAACACATCACCACACATCTGAAACTAACCAAAAACCACCAAATTTTCATATAATAATTATCACAACCATCTCAACATGTACACAACCCAAGCCAACAACCACCTCAACCAACACACAACACTACACAAACCGAGAATATAAATTAAGGAATTACATCTTCCATGTCAGGATACTATCCAATTTGGGTGGCACTAACTCACCCACAAGGTTTCAATCATGTAAAAGTATAAAATATTCTGATTAGGATTCAATTCCTCCCCTCTCTATACACAATAATATTCATCACACATCACAAAATCACATCTCATGAAACATTAAGATTTCAAACTTTACATCGCCAAGTCAAAAAAACAAGGAAAAACAAAAAAATATAAAATAAACCTAAGGAACTAGGGAATAATATGCATCTCATGTTCTTAATTACTATTCTCTAGGATACCATTCCTCTATAACACAGGAACAAAAGGAATTCTCCATCTATATATCACCTTCTATCAATGGTCCGGGATCTCCACTAGCCACTCCATGAATGTCGCATCATCCTCGATATCTAACTCTTCCTAGTCAATGAAATGGGATTCATCACAAATATAATGATGGATCTAAGAGGCATGAAATATTTCATGGATCTAGTCTAACTATGGAAGAAGTTCCAACCAATAATCCACCTCATCAACACGTCCCAACACCTCAAATGGTCCAAAAAAATGGGAAGAGATCCTAATCCCCTTTCCAAACCTCTACTACCCATATCGAGGGGAAACCTTCAAGAACACATGGTCTCAAACCATGAACTCCAAGGTCCTCCTGTAATGATTATCATAATATTTATATTGTTCTTGTACTATTTTTATCCTCTCATGAATAATTTGAACCTTCTCTGTCATTCTCTACACCACATCAAGACCAAGAACTGACGACTCTCCAACCTTGGTCTAGTACAATAGATAAAGGCATAAAATCCCATAAAAAATCTCAAATGGTTTCATGTCGATGTATGATTGATAACTGTTATTATAAGAAAACTCAACCAAGGGAAAGTGGTGTACCCAATATCCATTGAAGTTTAAGATGCATGCTCACAACATATTCTTCTACGTTTGGATCATTATCTCTATATGTCTATCTATATGAGGTTGGAAGGTAGTTCTAAGGCATGAATAAGTGACAAAATCATGTTTCAATTCCATCCAAACTCGTAAAATAAAATTTGTATCTTTATTTGAAAAAAATAGACCTCATAACTTCATGAAATTTCACCACTTCATCCACATGCCTTCTTCCAAAAACATCCATGATTCCCAACTCCTTGATTTCTAAGTAGTGGATTTTTTTTTCAACTAGTCCATGATTATATAAATAACATAATTATTGTAATATCCCAACCTAAACAACTGGTTCTTATCTAGAATTCCACATTACATTATGAATTCCTCCTTATACACAAGAGGTTGTTGACTAGCAGTGAGTGTCTCAAGTGGAACCATGGGAAGACTATATCCTCTATCAGAGTGCACAAGAGAAATAAATAACCAAGTATAATGATAAAAAAAATTAATAAACATAATCAGAGTACATTTCAAAATTGAACTAAACATGTCATATTAATAAACAGATCCCAATGTGGAAATTCTATCCAGAAATTAAGCAGTAGATACATAAAGATATAAACAAATAAATAAAAATTTGTGGGTCCTCCAAAGTTTATCCCAACCTACTTCCACTCCATGCTCCACTACTCAACCATCCACCATAGGGATATTTCCCTTCACCTCCCAAGTAATGAAATCTATAAGGTCACCAAAATCCTTGAGTATTGTGTGAGTATAAAGACTCATTTGGACACCACCAATGCATCCTCAACAAGTGTTCACATGTATAAGAGTGTATAACATAATAATAGATAAATTAATTATTACATCCCAGTCTTAGGTTCCACTCAAGGGTGCCTTGAGTCTAGTTGGACACATGGCCTGAAACGTGCCTCCCCATATGCTAAAGGTTTTCGACTAGCAGTGATAACCTAGGGTGTGTTCATGGGGAGACTATTACCTCATGTTAGAGTGGATCACAATAGATAATTAATAATATAAAAATAGTATAAGTATAATATAATCAGATGGTATAGGGAAAACAAACACTAAAACAACAATACAAGTTACCCTCTGTAAAGGAAGTAGACATAAACATCCAAGAAACAGATATTAATCAAAAGCTGGAAACTAGATCATATACAAAAGTCAATGATAATGTATGTCATATCTCTACAAAACTATAAAAACATGTATAAGTGGTAGTAATAGATATATGCTATATAAAAGAATAAAAAACAATCCAAAACTATCCATCATCCCAATCCTTGGCTCGATCATCTATTACCAAGATCCGTCCTAAGAAAGAGATCAAGATCAGGTGTCTAAATAAATATACTTCCCCTTATCAACACCTGCATACATATAGTCTACCTGGATACCATCGGTAGCCCAAATATGGTGTGAGATAAATCTCAATAGGCCACCACTGATGGTGTCTATACAAATTTAGTATGTGATATATAAAATGAAATAATGTGTAGGTATATATAAATGTAAATCAATGCCAAATGGTAATTGATACCTTATTCAACCTCAACTAGTAATGTATCTAAAGATGATATCATTTAATTAATTCATTTAAATTAATTTTATATAGATAATCCACATTTGGTGTAACCAACACTGACATCATGTCGTGATAATAGTGATAAAGGATCCAAGGTATAACAATGAATCCTATAATGATGATGATAATAAAGAGGATCCATGGTAATAACCAAGGAATCCTTGACCTCTAGAGTTAATCCAACTCAGTAATAACATGAATCTTGGATATAAGGGGTTAGAGTGTAATCAAAGGGACATCACCCAAGTCATTCCAATAAATATTTCTAACCAAGTCTAAGGGTTTCATCCAATATAAAATAGGTTATGTATGACTGGGCCCAATGGGGTGAATCCATGGAGCCAAATGTCCGAAGACATCAAGATGGATCCAATGTGTGTATACAATGCATCCTAATATCTGTAAGATGGTGAAGGGATCCTACGACATCATGTCGAGAATCCTCTAGTAGACAAGGACCATGTTCCAAGGTGGGTATCTCCCTTGGTAACTAGCTCCTTGAATCAGAATGGAATCCTCTAATTGATCAAAGAATTCCCTCAGAAATCCAAGGCTAGATTAAGTCTGGACACTCCTATAAATATGAAAAGTTCCATATGAAATAGGCATCTTATACATAATTTATTATTCAATTTTAGGACATGTAATACTCATGAAATTTGATAATTACATTGGTTTATTCCATTTCCTTTCACACTAAGTTAAAAGGATAGTTAGGACATGAAACCATATTACATTCATTCTATATTTAATTATTATGTTCATTCCTTTACCTTTCTATACATTATAAGGAAGAGTAAAGAGATGAAACCAATTACCATTTCAATTTATAAGCATTTAATAGGTTCTTTCCATTTCCTTTTATTAGGCATAACAAGCCAAATTAGGATAAGAAACCAATTCAATTAATATAATTCGTGGACAAGTGATATCTATAAATATACTGGCCATTTAACAATATAAAGGTTTATTAATTGATTTTAAACACTTACCTTATAAGGTTCAAGTGATACTATAATTTAATAGTCATTAAAAATTCATTCATTTAATTAAAACACATACCTTTATCAAGGAAATGTTATAGAACACTTGAAAGATGGCGTAGATGGTCATAAAAAATCACTAAAGTCATAACATAAGGAAATCACCCTACTTGGGGTGGTTGGTATTGAGTACATAACCTCCAACGATGATGAAAAATTATGAATAAGGATCTACAATATGAGCATGATGATTATAAGCATGGGATATGAATTTAATAGGAAATGGCTGATGAAATCAGCATGCGCACAATGAAAAAAGTTTATAAAATGGTGAGACTTAAGGGATGAGTCATAAACCACCTACCATGTAACTGTATCACTGTCCTCATACAGTATCAGCCCTTAGTTTGGCTCAGATTAGGAGAAAATGGAAGAATGGAAGAACACCTAGAAAATAGGGCATATTATCTCACACCAAAATAGCATCATCAAGAGAAATAAAAACAAAAAACGGCTCAAGATGAATAGAGTACTTACTGATGTGCATCCAACGAGATTAATGAGGATCGAATAAAACTTTGGACAAATTGTTGGGAACTTGGGAGCTCTAACATGAAGAAATAAGAATCCCTATCACTGGACATAAGAAAAGTAGAATAGGGGTAGGGTTGAGTATAATTTAAGGGTAAAACAATAATTTTACCCAAAAATTATAGGGTCGCACAATTTGACTATATGGTTAGCCAAACTGGGTACCAACTATGCACATGATACTACCTCAAGGTGGACCCTTCATGGTTAAGCTGCATAATCTGATAAACTGTGTTCCAATCATGTTGTATGGATCTACAAAAAACTATAGACTAACCACGCAAACTTGTTCCCCTGTAGGCATGGTTTCTTCAAACCGTGCGGCCCCCTACTCCCCTTTGTCCAACCCTGTATGTTTAGAAGTAATTGTGTGTCTTTTCCCACACAATTTTCCCTAACTGTGTGGCCTAGAATATTTTCTAAAAATTGAGGCCCCATGCTCTGAACAAGCCCTGAACACCCCCCAAAACTCCCATGACCTCATTAGGAATCTATAATAGATACAAAAAATATAATTAGACCAAAATTTAAAAGGTTCCTTACCTAAAATAAAAAATGGGTTCTTACAGCCTTCCCCCTTAAAATAATGCATCCCCAAGTTCACCTTCCAAGGGAAGAAAAACACTTTCTAGGGAAAACTCTAGCCACTGAGCATGTACGTCGGACTCCTTCTCCCAATTATCATCATGTATACAATCATGATTACATATAAACCATACCAAAGGGAAAGACTAGCCTCAAAGAGACTCCATGCTCTAGTAAATAATGCATATGGTATACTTCTCAAAAGAAGCATCGGTATTTAACCCAACCTCCTCAGAATCAAAAGTGTGAGATAGGTTGACATGATAACAGTGAATCTATGAAATGTGGAAGGCATCATGCATGGCATGGTACCTTTGAGGTAATAGAAATTGATAGGATACTAACCTGAATCTCTTCATAATCTCAAATGGCCAAAAAAATCATGGTGATAGCTTCCCTTGCCTTTGTATCCATCTATGACCGAGTCTGGGTGATACCTGCAGGAAAAAATGATCTCAACCTTGAACTCTATAGGTCATTGATGGTGATCAGTATAATATTTTTATCTAGACTAATCAGTAGAAATACACTTTCTTATCAGCTAAACCTGCTATGAAGTCTCCTACATGAGATGAGGACCTAGTAGCGCTACCTCCCCTACCACTAACTAGCACAGGGGTGAACAAAACAACCTACCATACAAGGCCATGTAATAATCCATTTGAATCATCACCTAAAATATATTATTGTAGGTGAACTCAAAGAGAGGGATATTATTCTCCCAAGAACCACCAAAATTAAGGACACATTCCCAGATCATTTCCTCTAAAACTTGTATTGTTTATTCTAACTGGTAATCGGTTTGAGGGTGAAAGATTGTGTTCATAAGAACCTATATACCCATATCCTTCTATAACCCATGCCATAACCTCAATTTGAAATGAGAATCCCTATCTAAAACGATAGTATGAGGGACCCCATGTAGATGTATGATCTCACAGATATACGATCTTCCAAAATTGTCAACTAAGAATTTCTCTCAGATAGGAAGTGGGATAATTTCTTCAATCGATCCATGACTACCCAAACTACGTCACTACCTCGAGGAGACCTTAGTAAGCTGACTATAAAATTCATAGAGACATATTTCCATTTCCATTTTGGGATTGGAAGTGGTTGTAACAAGATAGTAGTTTGTTGGTGCTTCACCTTTACCTATTGAAAAGTGGAACACCTAATGATAAAACCTTCTATTTGATGTTTCATCCTAGGCCACCAATACCAGCATCGTATTTTTCAATACATCTTGGAGATACCTGGATGAAATGCCTACTGAGAAGCATGTGACTCTCACATTATCTCATATCTCATATTTATGGGAACCTAGATACTCCCCTATATATGGAGGATGTTATCTCTTTCAATAGACCAATCTAGAGGTAGGTCTTCACCAGAACTACTCTCCTAGAGAACCATTACTTTAGGATTTGAAAATTTTATACTCTTTACCCTATCAAGGATTGTAGAGGTAACTATTAAGGATATAAGATAATACTAATCTTGACTCTCATGAAACTCTAGATGCATATAAAAAAATAGGGATGTCAATTTTCATTCATCACTGGATTCCTGTATAGAATGTGCCTGATTTTTCTGACTCAGCGCATCCACTACCACATTACCCTTTCTAGGCATATAGGTAAACTCAAATTCAAAGGAATGAAGATATTTGACCCATATTCACTATCTAAGATTCAAGTCATGCTGTGTAAATATATTTTTGAGTATCTTATGGTCTATATACAACACAAAGTTCTCACCTATTAGATAGTGTCTCCAGTAGCATAAAGCATGGACAACAGCTAATAGGTCAAGGTCATGCATCAGATAGTTTCTCTCATGAGGCTTCAAATGTCGAGATATATATGAAATGAATCTATCCTCCTACAACATCACTGCACCCAGGTTGATTTATGATGCATCACAGAACACTTTATTTCCACTAATAGGATCTAGAAGAATCAGAATCAGTGCTGAAACAATTCTTCCTTTCATCTCCTGAAAGGATTTCTCGCACGCTTCTAACCATAGAAACTCAACACCCTTCTTTTTCAAACTAGTAAGAGGAGAATCAAGGCATAATAAGTCATGTATAAAATTATTGTAATATCTAACCATTCCCAAGAAACTATGTATTTTAAAAACATTCTTAGGATAATCCCATGAAATCATAGCACTTGCCTTATCAAGGTCAACAGATACTCCTGATTTCGAGGTAATATGACCCAAGAAGTGAACTTCATTAATCTTGAAGTGGAAATAGAAATATTGGAATAAAGTTGATGCTCTCTTAGTGTGTTCAAAATGATCTCAAGGTGTTGATCATGGTCACTCAGAGTATGAGAATACACCAAGATGTTGTCTATAAAGACCATGATAAAGGAATCTAGATAGGGGTGGAAAAATCTATTCATCAAAGCCATGAAAACAACAAGAATGTTCGTAAGACCAAATAGAATAATGAGATACTCATACATACCACATCTTCTATGAAAAGATATATGAGGTATGTCTGAAGACATAACTTGAACTTGATGATAGTCTGATCTTAGTTTATTTCTTGAGAAAACCTTAGCTCCTAGGAGCTAGTCAAAAAGATCATCTATACAAGGTAGTGGATAGCAGTTATTAACCATAATATGGTTCAACCATTGGTAATACATGCATAAACAAAAATTCTTATCCAACTTATTGGAAAATATCACGGGTGAACCCCAAGAAGAAGTATTGGTTTGGATAAAATCTTTATACTCCAGATCTTCCAACTATATATTTATCTCCTGGAGCTTAGTAGGTGTCATCCTATATAGAGGAATGGAAACTGAATATGCTCTTAGAAAAAGATCATTCATAAAATCTACCTCTCACTCAGGAGGTAAGACAAACAAATTATTGGGAAAGATGTCCCTGAAATTATCTATTATGGGAGGAAAATATTCCATGTGTATTCCCTTCTCCTCCATAAAGACACAAGAAATTTGGGCAGTCACTCTACCTATCCCATGATGCTCTGGGCCATCTCTACTTTACAAGACATTTCACTCACCCTTGTGGAGATAACTATCACATTATAGAGATTCAAACAACACCATGTGTCGATAGAAGTCCACATAGTCATGATATGGAACCAACCAATCCATCCTGAGAATGACATTGAAGCCCATAATCTTGAGTATGAAGAGGTACTATAAGAAGGGATAACTACCTACCTTAAGAGGGCAGTCTCTGAATTGGTGTATTCCCTCTGAACGCACTCTCAATGGTGTGTCAAGGGTCATCACACCATATAAGTACTAAATTTACATCCTGATACATTCTAGTGTAGATAAATAGATAATGGAGTATGAATCACCTGAATCAAATAAAGAAGATACAATAGTAGAGGATACTAGAATAGTACCTCATATTATAGATGCTCCTTCATTCTAATCCTTATGTATCATCTTTAATGCATGAATCTGGCTTGATTCATAACCCTATACCATAGTTGGACTACCCTGAGTAGAGATGCTTTATTGGATCTAATAATCAGAAGTCTGAATACCACGTCCAGTCCTGTCTGTGCTACTCCAACTCTCCACCTGACACAACACAACTGATCATGCTCCTGAAGTTGGAGCTGGTGTAGATACTCTTACACTATAAGTAGATGGAAAGGTATGATAGAATCTATTAACATAACCTATACGTCCACAAGAATGACACTCAAGAGGTTCCCTATCACACTAAGGCTTCAAATTCCCCTACCTTTTACATTGATGGAATATAACATAAATACTAGTGTGGTTACTCTGTCTGCCACTACTCTAATGAGATAACTCAAAGCTATGCTTCCCAATATTAGAATTACTATAGCCCTACCACATCACTAAACCTTTAAGCACAAAACTATCACCTTCCATTAGGTTTTTCTCAGTGATAAGGGTCTGGTTCACAATCTCAGAAAAGGTAGGTAGGAAAAAGACATTCACATGAGTACTAATGGAAAACCTGAGTCCTTCCTTGAAGTGTCTAGCACGTGATAGCTCATCTCCAGCTAGAAGTGGTGGAAATCATTGAAACTTAGTAAAAAAAGTTGAATATTTCATAACTGACATAGCACCCTACTCCAGGTGTATGAAATATCTGTCTCAGTTATTCCTCAGTATATAAGGAAGGAATTACTCATAGGAAGATGGTCAGGAAGTCTACCCAAACCATGCCCTGATGATGACCATCCTGGGTTATCACATCCCACCAATGCTTGGCCAAATCACATAGCATGTAGGTGGAAATATTTAACCTCCTCTCTATATGTATCTCCAAATTCTCAAATATAGATAGAGTGGCCTCCAACTAAGACTCAACAACATGTGGTCCAAAATTCCCTGAAAACATGGGTAGATGCTACTACTGGAGCTAACATGTTAGATCGATCATCATTAGTGAAGGTCATGAAGCACCCTACATAGACTGAATCAGATATAGAAAACCCTCATGAATCTAAGAATCAGTGCCTATATCAGGTATAGAAGGTGGTGCCTCAAGTGGCACTCCTAGCGGTAATACTGGTGACTCAGGTCCCACCATCTCTGGAGCATGGTCGTCACCACCCTCATGGTGCATGAAATGAGGACTTCATAGTGGAATATGTATAAAAATTCCAAGAACAAGCCTCATAACAATATTTAGAACAGATAAAATCACTATAATAATTACATCACAAGGATAATGGCTCACTACCTAAGGTATACTATCCCCAACTACCGGCTTAGAATTCTAGGGTATTGGAAAGTGTTCAAGTTTAATTTATAGGGGTTTCAATAGATGAAAGGTCATTTACACTTTGCCTCTTCATTTACTGAAAACCATTTCATCTAATAGTAAATATTTACATTTATAGTTTTCATTTTCTTATATACACATATCAAGATTAAATTAAAATGGATCACAATTCCTAGTAAATAAGGTAATAGACACCTTATCACTGAAATCGACACCCATTTAATTTATATTTAGCCATGTCTATATTTGGTATTAGAATGTAGCAGGTAATATATAATGAATCGACTTTGTAAACTACTCATTCCAATCCATAAGGACCCATACACCTCATAAATTGAAACTGGAAATCACTCAATCACATCCAAAGATCGGCTCATGTAACCATAGGTACGTAGCTGACATGGATAGATTTTAGCTATTTAAGATGACACCATCAACCTATATAGGAAAAAAATATTTTGATTGATGTTGTAACATTAAATGACCAACTACCTACCCTATAGATGATGTTAGAAAAACAAGAATATATATCAAGCATGGATTACTCAACAATCACATGCAACATAGGAAAACGAAATCAGTGAAATACACCTATATGGCATGGAAATATGTATGGCATGTGAATTAGATGTGCCTATAATGATTCATGTAACAATACTACTTTACATTGTCTCATCGAGATAAGGATAATAAAATTATCAATCATAGTAATATTAAAAAAAACAATTCAAGTGCATAACCCAAAGGTGAAATGATATCAACAAGTAATAAGAAAAATACAAAACAACAATTCTTATTTCAGGAAACTTGATATTTACCCCGAATGTGGATTAGATATGCCCAAGAATGACTTATAACCAAATTCCACAATATTACTAATATCTTTTCTATTATCTAAAAATATTAAAGCAAGAAATGAACTACTCTGATACCACTTTGTGACATCCTGGTCTCGGGTTCCACTCAAGGGTTCCCTGAGCCTGGTTGGCCACATGGCCTCAAGCACATCTCCCCATATTCCAAAGGTTGCTGACTAGAAGTGATGTCCTAAGGTGTGTTCGTGGGGAGACTATGCCCTTATTTCATAGTGGATCACAATAGATAAGTAATAACAAATAAATAGCAGAAGAAGAATATAAACATATGATAGAACAAAAACATACACTAAAACAAAAAGACTAGTAACCCACCATAGCGGAAGTAGACATAAACATCCAAGAAACATATAATAATCAAAAGCTGGAAACTGAATCATATATAAAAACTAATGATAATTTATGTCATGTCTCTACAAAACTGGAAAACAGGAAAACATGGTAGCAGGAAATATAAGCTATACAAAAGAATCAAAAAAATCCAAAACTATCTGGCACCCTGAGCACTGGATCGATCATCTTCTACCAAGATCCTTCCTAATTAAGCAATCAAGATAAGGTGTCCCAAGTGTGATGCTCCCCCTTATCAACACTTGCATACATATAGTCTGATCGGGTACCATTGGCGACCCGGATAGGGTGTGAGATAGATCTCAGCAGGCCACCACTAATGAAGTCTATAAAAATTTAGTTTGTGATATATAAACTAAAATATTGTACAGGTATATATAAATGTAAAGAAATTTCAAATTATAACTCATACCTATGGTGTGGATATTTTTCAATGTGCTTTTCCACATCATTTTTTTTATTTTATTGACTTTTTAATGTCAAAATAATGTATTTTAATTAATATTTATTAAATGTTTTACTTTATGTACATAATTAATAAAACAATCAGTTTTTGTACAAATATTTATTTTACTGATTATTTTAGTTATTTTTTATAATTTTAAAATTAAATAATTCATTTTGTTTTTACTTTCATTTTCTATTCTTTTGTTTTTGTTTAAATTTTTACATTTTATTTTTATTATTTCATTCATTATTTTATTTTTTTCAAAATAACTATTTCATTTATTCTTTTATTTAATTAATTATTTATGTAATTATTTTATTTTTTTCATTGTTTATTTAATTAATTTTTTCTTTAGTTTTTATTAATTTTAATTTAATTCATAAATTAAATTATTTCATTCTTTTGTTTAATTTTGTATTTCAATTGTTTTTTCAAAATAATAAATTTAAGTATCTTAATTTTGTCAGAATAGTTTTTTCTTTAATTATTAAATTTTATTCTTTATTTTTATTTTTATTTTTTTCATTTTTTATTTGATTTTCATTTGTATTTCAAGAAATAATTTCTAATTTTTTTAATTTTGATCAATTAATTTGTTCAAAAAACTTTTAATGTTGTTAATTTTAATAAATTGATTTATTTACTTTATTTTTTTATGTAAATAATTAATTATTAATTGTCTAAATTTATTTGTTTTCTAATTCTATTAATTTTTAGATTCTTCACTCTACTAAGTCTTTTCAAGGATGATCCATTGTCAGGTTGCTGTTGTTGCCAAGCCCTACCCACCACCAGACTCACCCACCATTGGCTACTACCAACGATGCATCCCAACCCACCGTTGGCCACTCACCCTCCATTAGAAACTCCAATGCTAGCTCTCAACCCACCATTAGCCAATTACAATAGTGACTCCCTGATTCACTGTTGCACTTCCACCCATCAGTGGCTTCACACCCATCATCACCCAACCATATTTTGCAACACCGTTGGCAATGCCAACAATGAAACTCTAAATAGCACCCACCGCTGCACTGAGACACCACCATCCTTCCCCAATGGTGACTTAAGGGAGTCATTTTTCTCCTCGCTCATTTTTATCTTTATTCTCTTGCCTCCAAAGATCTTCCAACTGAGATGAACCAACCATTACCACCAAAATAAACACAACAGCAGCACACAAAGTCTTCAAATGTAGATGATCCAAAAAAAGGAACAAAAAATTGAATTGAAGATTTGAAATTCCCTAATTCAACTCAATACAGATCCACCAAAAAATATAGAGTTCAAAAGATCTAAATGAAAAAACCCTCACCACTGAAGTCGTACCTCCTAAATCTGATCCACATCGTCGGTCGCTGTTTGCACCTACTGAAATCAAGCCACCTCTGCTGAATCCCACTACCAGTTGTAGATGAGTTGAGCTAAATCATGCTCCTACCACCATGGAAATTAACCATTGAGCTCCACATCTATCAAATTCGCACTAATTTGAGGCCGATTCACGCCACCCCTATTCTTCCACCACCATCATGGTTATCTACCAAAGATACCACCGAAGAAGTCGTTCGATCCCTTCTTGACAAACCTGAATCTCCTCCTTCCTACCTATTGTCATCACCAACCCCTATTCTCCTCTTCTTTCTCCACTGAACCCAAACCCCCTTCCCTCTCTGAAATGTGACCCCCCTCAAGCCCCTACTCAAATCAGCCATAACACTCCCTCCTTATTTTATTCTTTTTTTTATATTTATACTATATTTGATAACATATAATATATATATATATATATTATAATATATATAATAAATAAGTAAATATTATAAGTATACTATACATATATATAGATAAATTATATTAGTAATAATTATAAATTCATATATTTTATTAATGCTAAAAAAATATCTTTGCTTGTAAATATTTGTTTTAATTTTAATTTTTACTAATAATAAATATTACAGTAATATCACCATACATTTATTTATTTATATATTTATGTATATACTTTTTATATTAACAAGTATTTTAATTTAAGTACATATTTTTCTTTTTATACTAGTATATATATATATTACTTTTATTTAATACAACTATAATTAAGAACTATATCTAATATATACATATTTATAATTATATATATAACACTATTTAAAAATGTTCAAGCACCACATAACAACATCTGAGACCAAAAAAATTGACATTCATCTCATTTTATTTCCTACTATTCATTCCTCTGTTTTTGTGGTAGAATTTGGAGATGATCATGGGGTAGTGATCTTCAAAGATGATCATGGAAAAATTCAAGGGGATACAAAGATCATTTGAAGAGGATGACTGCACTCATTGAAAGTTCACCAAAGACTAGTGATGCACACGTCAAGGAATGCCACGTGGAACTGCTGCCTGTTAGGATTTCACTTATTTTCATTTCAGTTGTTTTTTTAGTTTAGGAATAAAAGGGGCCTCTCCTCTATTATTTTGAATGGCCCGAACATAGGAACTGTCTCCAACACCTGAAGATGAGAACCCTTCCTCTCTTATTCATATTTTATTTCATTATTTTCATTTATTTCTATTATCTATAAATATCAGTGTGTTATTATATTTTGTAAATTCAATTGTGATGTTTGTGTGTTTGTTCTTCTTATTTTTGTGATATGATCTACAATCTCCAGTAATGAAGAGCTAATTAACAGGTATGGATTTTATTAGTGAAACCCAATGATACATGGAGATCTGCTCTTTATTGCGATCATCCTCTTCTTATTCGCCGTAGCAGATTACAATTGTGAATTAGGGTGAGCGAGAGATAAACCTTACGTAGGAATGGATTTATACTGTATCCCCTCATTTATTTTACCATTCCTTTCTCATTTTCTCAAACTTAGATTATGATTTGGGTTCCACAATCTGATGATATCAACAGGATCATTCTGACTTGTGGGACTTCCTGAATGGGATAACACTATTAAGGGATCCATTTTTCAATCTCGAGGAATGCTCAAGCACTGAAGATCTTTGTTTTTTGAGTGTTCATTATTTAAGTGAGAGAGGTGTGTGATCTGATCCATTAGTTATGCATTGAGTGAATTGAGAGTTGTTGATTTTTAAGTATTATGTTGATTTATGAAGGGTAGTTAAGGGTGGATCCACCTATATCTGTCTTGGTTCTCACTGAATTTTCCTCTTTATCTTTTTTCACTCTATTGGTCTTGTGTTATATTTTTATTCTCTTTTATCACTTTTTTATCTCTTTACTATCGTGATTTTCACCACTATTTATATTTTTTGTTTACTATTTCCAAAATATAAAAACACAAAAATATTTTTAGAAAAAATACTCTGGCTCTCGACACTACTTCCCTAAGAGTGACCCCGAGGTTAGACATTGTTCTATATCTAGGGTCTTATAAATGTATCTTTGATCATCCTCATGAAAAGGATGCCATCAAATTTTGGCACCATTTTCAGGGAAGAAAATTTTTCCTTGGTGGTTTTTTACATTTTTCTTTAAAAAAACAAAACAAAAAGTAAAAAAAAAACTAAAGAATGATGAGATAGTACTGACCCTTAGAGGATTATGTTGGTTTTATTTAATATCAAATTAGGGAACAATTCAACATTTTTCATCCATATGATTTTAAAGAATTTAAAGAGGAGCTGAGACCATAAACTTTAAAAGCCTTAGTTAAGGAACTTAAAGAATTTTCTCACCTTTTCCCGGAGTTCTATATAGAATAACTATAGTTTCCCACTTTTGATATTGAACTACCCCATGATTCAAGGATATAGATGCAAGATCCACATTTTGAAGATGTTTTGAAGGGATATTAGGATATGGAATAAGAATACATTGAAGAATTGGGGAACAATATGGAAGATCATTTTATTTCTAACACTTAATTAGATTATTTTTTGTGATCTAACTTGTCTAATGATTTTTCCTTGACTCAACAGGTCAAACCAACATCATAAATCCTATCATTTTCCTTAAAGGACACCACATAATTGGTGATTTTTTTTTGAAGAGAGTTTGGGGGAGTTGGACTACATCACTCCTAACACTAACATACTCCCAAGGGAACTGACTACTCTTGGAGAATAACAGACTGACCAAACTCGAGGAGAATTTATTTTTATTGAATAATACTTTATTTTATATTATTCTACTTTTTTAGAGATGATGATAATTTTGATTCTCCTAATGTAGGTTCTGAAGTATTAGTTGAACTACGTGTTTTCCTGGATATTCTGAAGGAATCGGTACCTTCAGAAGAAAAAGAGGGGTCCATAGAGTTGTGTATAGCTATCATATAGGGTGTTGACAAATTTCCTAAAATTAATGATGAATATTTATTTTGGACTAAACTATAATAAAAGTCTCACCCTATAGTTTATTTTTTAATACCTGTGTACCCACAACCTCAAGATGAAAAATAAGGGAAGTACCCCTACATTTTGATTTCCCCTCTATCACTTCACAAGAAGTACTTCACTACCAAAGATGGGGCCTTGATTTAAGTAGCCCATTTGGTACCACAAAAATAGAAATTAATTGAAGATAGAAATAAAAAACTATGGTGGTTCCTAAGAAATAATCCACAACCACCATCATACTAGGGTTTAATCACTGACTGCCTGGTTGTGGACAGTTAAAATACAACACCCCTTAGGGAGACAAATCAAATGATAATCTTAGAAGTCCTTTGAAACTAAAATAAAATTGGAAAATGGGGTCCCACAGTGTACATCTAATACTCTAGTCACTGGATGTGTGTGTAATCCCAATGTACATATCAATAAGTACTTTTTCACAGTGCTCTTCACATACATGGCTGGGTAAAAAAAACAAAAAAAAATAAAGTGCCTAGCAGTCAAAAATGAGTTCGTTAAGGTGAGGTAAATTTTAAACCTAGATGAATAAGGGAACAATTGAATTTTATGGAGATCATTTTAGTTTTAGTATTAATGAAGTGATTTGAAAAAAATCAAACTTTGATTTTTAGAACCTCGGAGAAAGTGTAAATTGAAGGTGCCTTTTGTTAAGGTTTTAATTCCACTTGATCTAACTTATCATCACTCTTATAATTAAAACTTGAACTAGATTGATGTATGATAGTAGGTGATTTTATAGCATCCCACCTTTTTATCACATAAACTTTCATTACATTTTACAAAACTGAGGATCTTTAAGGTTTAGTGTCTTGGAAACCAGGAACTTAAAACATGAAAACCTAAAAAATTATTCTTAAACACTTGAAAGGATTCTCCTCATGTTCATCCTAGGTTTATTACTGCAACTCATAACCTGGGGACATACATCAAAAGAAAGGGTGAGCAGAAGGCCCAGTAAGGGAAACAAGAGAAACATTTTACATGTGAACTTGAGATACTTCAATAAGGTCATGAAAAGAACTTTAAGGCATGAGAAAGAAATCATGAGATATATCATAATAAAAATAACATTTTTCATAACTTGAAGATGTGTCTGCAACATTTAATATTGAAAATCATTTCATTTCACCAAGGTCCATCCCCAAGGTGTCATTAAAAATTACCAAGGTTATTCACCAAGGTATCAGTCTAAAAAGTCATCTCTAGAGATTAAGTCTTTACCCAATGCATTGGAGCGCTATCTGGGTGCACCCTTGACATGTATTTATTATCATGTGAGTCACATATATCATCATAAATCATTTCATAAACAACCCATATATCATAAAAGAAATGGGTTTCATTTCATAATCATAACGTTTTAAAAACTGCATTAAAGACATGATCTTTATGTCACTTTAAACCCACAAAAAGGGAATGTGGGTTTCATGTATGTAAATCCCAGAATTTAAAATATGAAATTTTGATATATATGTGAATACCCCTATAGAAATAAGAGCTTTGAGTATTCACTTAATAACATAAAATAATTTTGAGAAAAATAGAGAGGCATTTTGAGATGAAAATTCTGCAGCACAACGGCTACGTTACAGGGTTTTAGAAAACGCTGAAAAGAGAGGGGACATGGGTCAAACATTCATAAATGACCCATAAAAGAGTACAGAGACAGAATATAAGGGATTTAATAACATGGTAATGAAATTTGAAAATATACCATATGAAATGAAGAACATTAAAGGAAGACAAAAATAAGATTTCTCTTATGTAAATTCGGCAGCCTAACGGCGTCACTTAAACTTCAAAAAATGAATTGACGAGATCAAATAGGGTCTCTCATCATATGAACATAAAATATAAGTATGATAGATATAGATATCATACCATAAAATAATAAAAATGAACTTTAAAGACTTGACATGAAAGTAGAACTTTGAAAAATGAGAAAGGTGAACGAATCCCTTAAAAATTCGGCAGCCTAACGGCGCCACTTAAAACTTCAAAATACTGAATTAAAGAGATAAAATAGGGTCTCTAATCATATGAACATAATATTTCAGTATGATAGATATAGAGATAATACCCCAACATAATAAAAAGTAACTTGAAAGACTTTACATGAAAGTGGAACTTCAAAACGAGAAGGGTGAAAGAACCACTTAAAAATTCGGCAGCCTAACGGCGCCACTTAAAACATCAAAATACTAAATTGAAGAGATAAAATGGGTTCTTTCATCATATGATAATAAAATATCAGTATTATAAATATATAGATCATACCACAACATAATAAAAAGGAACTTGAAAGACTTTACATGAAAATAGATCTTGAAAAATGAGAAGGGAGAAAGAATCCGTTACAAAAATTTCGGCAGCCTAACGGCGCCACATAAACATTCATAAAACGAAATAATGAGAGTAAGAGGGGATATCTCATTATATGAGAATGAAAATGTAAGTAAGATGAGTATAAAATAACATCATTTAACATAATAACATGGATCATAAAAGAAATGACATAAAAGAGATTACTTGAAAAGAAAGAGAGAGGTCGGATCCCTTACCTTAAAAACGTAACTCTTAAAACTCAAAGGTTGGGACTTTGAGGGCTTGGGGGCACCTTGGGAGGACTCCTTGGGAGGTAATGAGACCATATCTTCGTTGGGAGAGAGTTGGGAGTAGAATGGATGAGAGGATGGCTTGGTATTTATAGGGAAAGTGAGGGGACAAGGCATTAATGGTCAAGGGACACCTCATTGGTGGTTTTGGCAAAACCATGGGCTTGCCCATGGTATTTTCCCATGGTATTGGCCACTTGGGACACCTCATACCTTATCTTACTATTAATAAGTCGACCATATTGATTACATACTTAATACATCATTTAATGATGTCATTAAACACTCGTAACTTAAAAACTGTATTTTCACTATTCATCGAAAATTCAACTTTCTCAGAAAAATCCCAAAATTTCACCTTAACCAAATATAGATGCTCTAATTTCAAAAATGAACTCCATTTTATAAAAAAAAATTTCTAAATATTTTTAATTTAATTTTTAAATAAATACACTATTCACCGAAAATTCATTTTTTTCAGAAAAAAACCCCAAAAATTACCTTAACATAATATCGATGCTCTGAGTTCAAAAATGAAATCTATTTTATAAAAATAATTTTCTAAATATTTTTAATTTAATTTTTAATTAAAAAACACTATTCACCCGAAAAAACTAATACTTGAATAATAATTTATGAAACCGTTATTTAACCATTTTATTGAATCACGTTACTTAATCAAGGTGCCTAGATTATATTAATACTTTCTTTAAGTGAGATTACTAATCCATTTGGTCACATTACTAATCCTAAGCATAAAATTACTATTCATAATTTACTATTCATTAAAAATTAAGTTGATCTTATTAGACTCTAAATTTCGTACTGAACATAATTGTAGAAGACCATTTTTTGAAAATCATAACACATTTTTAATTATTTAAGGTTTACATAAACATTTTTAAAATATCATGTTTCTAAAATTCATCAAAAATATACATACTATATTTATCTGGTCATTTGAAAATTCATAAACTTCATCATAAGAAGAAACCCCAAATTTTATTTAAAACAAAGTATTACACAAGGCAGTTACGGTCTCCTTACATAGCCCCTTATCACACCAGCATAGGATCTAAGTGTAAGGTGTGCTAAGGTGAGAGAATCTGAGGGAGGCTCAGCCAACATCGCATGAGTAGTAATTTCTATCAGTTTGAACTTCTCGCAAAGGTGATTCTATTCTAGCTTCACACGATGAAGTTCGGCTTGGGTTTGGTCCAGAGAAAAGCCTAGTGGTGCTACCTCCTTCCCAAGTTCTGTTAGATGGGCTTCGATCGGTCCAAGACTACTGGGTGAAGCCATCGAATCTTCTTTCTATATTAATTAACCAAGATTACTTGTATTTAGTGACAAAAATCAAAACGTTTAGTTCACAGTGGTCATATTGACCAATGGTCATATAACAGTCAAAATCCAATGGTCTCATTTTAATTATACTCATGTTATCAAATGAAACATTTTTGTTGAGAATAAAAATAAAATAAAATAACACACAAAATTAGGAAACAAGATTTATTCAAAATTTTGGGTCGTTACAGATTTCATATGGAATGCATAACATTCTCATTGACTAATGAATCAGTGTACCCTTGATTTCTAGTGTATTTTTAAAAATCTAAGAAGGACCTTCTATGAACACATTCTTTGAAAAGTCTGGCCAGATTTTGTCCCTCTATAATTAATAGTTAGACATGATTAATTTTAAGATGAATGTAAAAAATAATTTCTTCAATTTCAAAAACATACATTTGTTTGAGTACAAACAAATATTTAAGTGTGAGGGAGTTTGATGTGGTTGTTTTTCAATGCGCTTTGCCACATCATTTTTTGTATTTTATTGACCTTTTAATATCTAAATAATGTAATTTAATTAATATTTATTAAATTTTTTCCTTTTTGTACATAATTAATAAAATAATGAGTTTTGAGTAAATATGTATTTTATTTATTATTTTAGTCTTTTTTATAATTTTAAAATTAAATAATTCATTCAATTTTTAATTTCATTTTTTACTCTTTTGTTCTTTGTTTAAATGTTAACTTTTTATTTTCATTATTTTATTCATTATTTCATTTTTCAAAATAACTATTTCATTTATTCTTTTACTTAGTTAATTATTTATGTAATTATTTTATTTTTTTCATTGTTTATGTAATTAATTCTTCTTCCTTAGTTTTAGTTAATTTTAATTTAATTCATAAATTAATTTATTTCATTATTTTGTTTAATTTTATATTTAAATAGTTTTTAAAAATAATAAATTTAATTATCTTATTTTTTTTCAAAATATTTTTTTCTTTAATTATTTAATTTCATTATTTTTTTATTTTATTTTATTTTATTTTATTTTATTATATTTTTTATTTTTTATTTTTTATTTTATTTTCATTTTTATTTCAAGAAATACTTTCTAATGTTTTTAATTTTGATCAGTTAATTTGTTCAAATAACTTTTAATGTTGTTAATTTTAATAAATTGATTGTTCCTTTAATTTTTCGTATGAATAATTAATTATTAATTGTCTAAATTTATTTTTTTTCTAATTCTATTAATTTTCATATTTTTCACCTTACTGATCCATTTTCAGGATGAGTCGCTGTCAGGTTACTACTACCGCTGAGCCTTACCCACCACTAGACTCACCCATTGTTGGCAACTGCCAACGGTGCATCTCAACCCACCGTCGGCCACTCACCCACCATTGGAAACTCCCACGGTGGCTCCAAACCCACCGTTATCCAATTCCTTTGGTGACTCCCTAAGTCACCATTGAACTTCTACCCACTTGAGGCTTCTCACTCATTATCGCCCCACTATCTTTTTCACCCACTGTTGGAAATGCCAACAGTGACTCCTCCGAACTGCACCCATCATTTCCCTGAGACATTGTTATCCTTCCCCAATGGTGACTCAGGAGATTCATCATTCTCCTCACTCATCGATTTCATCATTTTCCTACTATCATAGATCCTCTGACCTAGATGAACTAGCCACCGCCACCAAAATCAACACAGTGGTGGAACATAGAGTCTTCAAATACAGATGAATATAAGACCAATAGAGTTGTTGATGGTTTTGTTTGGAAGGTCTGTAAAGGTTAGTTGATGGTGGATCAAACTAGATCTAACCTTGTTCTTTTTTACCTTCTTTCTTTTCTTTCTATCTTTTTATGTTTTTAATTTTGTTTAGTTTCATTTGTTTCTTGTTCATTCATTGTTTCTTCACTCTTGTTGTGTATTTCAACATTTTTTTATGTTGTTTTGGTTTTCTGTTTTCAAATTTTAAAAATATCAAAAGATTTTTGTAAATACCACTAGGGAATTTGACATTGATTCCTTGAGAGAGACTCTGAGGGTATCCACTATTTTCTATCTTGGGTCTTATAAAAATATATTTGATCATCCTTATGAAAATGATTTCATCATATTTTGGGAATCACTGAATACCCCTATCCTCCTCTTCTTTCTTCATTGAACCCACACCCCCTTCCCTCTCTAAAATGAGACCCCCCCCCTCGAGCCCCCTGCTCGAATCAATAAGAACATCCCCCCCCACATACACACACACACAAATTTTTTATTATTTTTTTTTATATTTATATTATATATAATAACATATAATATACACAATATACTATATATAATAAATAAGTAAATATTATAAGTATAATATACATATATATAAATAAATTATAATAGTAATGATTATAAATTCATATATTTTATTAATACTAAAAAAATATCTTTTCTTATAAATATATGTTTTACTTTTAATTTTTAATAATAATAAATATTATAGTAATATCACCATACATTTATTTATTTATATATTTATGTATATACATTTTATATTAATGGACATTTTAATTTAAGTACATTTTTTTGTTTTTTATACTAGTATATATATATATATATATATTAAGTACTTATATTTAATACAGCTATAATTAAATAATATATCTAATATATACATATTTATAATTATATATATATATATATAAGTTTAAAAAATGATCTAACGTCACCTAACGGCGTCTTATCCCAAAAAAATTGGCATTCATCTCATTTTATTTCCTGATGTCCATTCCTCTGTTTTTGTGGTAGAATTTGGAGCTGATCATAGGCAAGTGATCTTCAAAACTGATCATGGAAAAAATCAAGGGGATACACATATCGTTTCAAGAGGCCAACATCACTCACTAGGATTTCACCAAAGATTGAAGATGCGTGCTTCAAGGAATGCCAAATGGATCTACTGCCTATTGAGATTTCACTTATTTTTGGTTTAGTAGTTTTTTTAGTTTTGGAATAATAGGGGATTCTCCTATCTGTTTTTTTTTTTTGAATGGACCGAACTTGGGAACTATCTCCAACACCTGGAGATGGGAACCATTCCTCTATTCTTCATATTTCACTTCATTGTTTTTATTTTTTTCTGTTATCTGTAAATATCAATGCGGTGTTCTGTTTTCTTAATTAAATTGTGTGTTTGTGTGTCTATTCTTATTCATTTTTTAATGTGATCTAGACTGTCCATTAATAGAGATCTAATCTACAGAGCTTGATTCAGGTAGTGAAAATCGATGCTACCTGAAGATCTAATCTTCATTGCAATCATCATCTTCTTCTTCACCTTAGTAGATTGCAACTATGAATTAGGGTGAGAAAGAGATAAACCTTACATGGTAATGGATTTATACTATAATGCCTCATTTATTTTCCTCTTCCTTTCTCATTTTCTTGAACTTAGCTTATGAGTTTAGTTGTACAATTTGATGATCTCAACAAGATCATTCTTACTTGTGTAAATTCTTGGCTGTGATGACTCTATTGAGGGATTAATTTTGAAATCTGTAGGAATAATCAAGCACTAAAGAACTTCATTATTTGAGTGTTCATTGTTTAGGTAAGAGAGGTGTGTGATATGATCCATCAATCATGCTTTGAGTGAATTTAGAGTTGTTGATTTAAGTACTAGGTTGATTTATGATGGGTAGTTGGGGGTGGATCTACCTGAATCTGACCTTTTTCTCGCTGAATTTTCTTCTTATCTTTCTATTTCCTCTATTGTTATTATGTACATAATTGTTTAATATCTATGTTTCTTCTATTTTATCATTGTTTCATCCCTCTTCCACTATGATTTTCATCACTATTTTTTCTGTTTTGGTTTATTCTTTCCAAAATATAAAAATATAAAAATATTTTTGGAAAAACCTCTAAGTATCTCAACATTTCTTCATTGTGAGTGACACTAAGGTTATTCACTATACTATATCTTGGGTCTTATAAATGTATCGTTGACCATCCACATGAAAAGGACATAATCTACATGCTTCAGCCTCAGCTGGTAATGTCTTTTAACATGAGATCATTTAATTAATTCATTTAAATTCAGTTTATTTAGATAAGTCACATTAGGTGTAACCAGCACTAACATTGTTTCAAGATAATAGTGATAAAGGATCCAATATATAACAAGGAATCCTGTAATTATGATAATAATAAATAGGGTCTAAGGTAATAGCCAAGGAATCCTTGGCCTCAGGGGTCGAGCCAACTTAGTAATAACATGAAGCCTGGATATAAGGGGTCAGAGTGTAATCCAAGAAGCATTGCCCAAGGAATTACACTATAAATAGTTATAACTAGGTCCAAGGATCTCATCCAAGGTAAAACAGGATAAGCATGACTAGGCCCAATGGGTTAAATCCATAGATCCACATGTCCTAAGACATCAATATGGATCCAAGGAGTATATCTAAGGAATACTAATATCTAGAAGATGGTAAAGGGGTCTTACAGTGTTATGTCAGGCATCCGCTAGTAGAAAAGGACCATGTTCCAAGGTGGGTATATCTCTTGGAAACTAGATCCTTGAATCGAAATGGAATCCTCTGAGTGCTCATGGTATTCCATTAGGAATCCAAGGCTGGCTCAAGTCTGACCACTCCTATAAAGATGAAAATACCCATATACAATAGGCACCTTATAAATAATTAATTATTTAGTTTTATTCTATGTAATACTCATTCCATTCAATAATTAAATTGGTTTATTCCATTTCATTTCATACTAAGTGAAAATTCTAGTTACTACATTTAACCATATTATATTCATTATATATTTAATTATTAGGTTCATTCATTTCCCTTTCATATACATGGCAAGGAGGGATAAGGACATGAAACCAATTTCCATTTCAATTTATAAATATTTAATAGGTTCTTTCCATTTCCTTTTATTAGGCATAACAAGGAAAAATAGGACAAGAAACCGATTAAATTAATATAAGTCAAGGCCAAGTGATATCTATAAATATATTTTTCATTTAAAAATCCAAAGGTTAATTAATTGATTAAAAACACTTACCTTAGAAGGTTCAAGTGATACTATAATCTAATATCCATTAATAATTCATTTATTTAATTAAAACACTTACCTTTATCAAGGATAAGCCATAGAACACCCAAATAGTGGTGCAAATAGTCATAACAAACCACTAAAGGCGTAACATAAGAAAATCATCCTACTTGGGGTGGTTGGAGTTGATTTCATAACTTCTAATGATGATGAACAATTATGAACAAGTATCTAGAATATGATCATGATGATTATAATAATGGAATATGAATTTAACAGGAAACGCCCGATGAAATCAACATGTGCACAATGATGACAGTTTATAAAATAGTGATACTTGAGGGGTGATTCATAGACCACATGTTGTATACTTGTAGAACACTCCTCATTCAGTATAGATTCTTACTTTGGCTCAAATCAAGAGAAAATGAAAGAACAGACGAATGATCAGAAAATATGGCATATTAGCTCACACTAAAATAGCATCGTCGAGAGGAAGACAAGTGATGGACAACTCAAGATGAATAGAGTACTTACTGATGCCCAACTAATGAGACAAGTGAGGATCGAATTGGAATTCAGATGAAGGATTAGGATAAAAAACTAGAAGAAGGGCACTTGGGAGCTCCAACATGAAGAAAGAAGCCTCCCTATATCTAGAAATAAGAAAAGGAGAAGAGGGACAGGGTTAAATAGCATTTAAGGGTAAAATAGTCATTTTACCTAAAAAAATACAGGGTTGCACAGTTTGGCCGCACGGTTAGCTAAACCGTGCACCAACCATACACATAGAACTACCTCAAGGGGGATCTCGCATGGTTAGGTCGCATAGTTTGAGAAACTATGCATCAACTATTTTACATGGCTTTTCTAAAAACTATAGATCAACCACATGGGAATGTGCCCCTGGTTGCATGGTTTCTTAAATCTTTGAGACCTCCTACTACCCTCTTTACAACCTCACATGGTTAGAAGTAATAGTCTGCCCAGTCTCTCACGATTTCTACTAATTGTGTGACCCAGCATATTTTCTAAAAAGTGAGGCTCCAGGATCTAAACAAGCCTCAGAAACCCGTGAAACTCCTATGACCTCATTAGGAATCCATAGTAGGTCCAAAATAAATAATTAGACCAAAATTTAAAAGGATCCATTCCTAAAATAAAAATCAGGTTCTTACATGCACACATAAGAATCATGTTGAGCGTCCATGCGCTAACCAAGCTTCCACAAACCTCACTTATACACTACAAAAAAATAGATTAGAGGCGATTATTTCAAGGGGATTATACACAGCCCCCTCTAAATTCATTTTCTATATAATTAGAGCGGGTTATACACAACCCCCTCTAAATTTATTTTCTTTATAAATTAGAGGGGGTTATGTACAACCCTTTCTAATAATTGAATTTAGAGGGGGCTATGAACCCCTACTAATTTCTTAAATTAAACGGGGTTTTGGACCCCCTTTAAATTTTTTAACATTGTTTTTTTAACATCTGATTGGATTTTAGATGGGTTTTTGAACCCGCTCTAATTTAAGAAATTATAGGGGGTTCATAACCGCCGCTAATCAATGAGATTAGAGATGCTTCAAAACTCCCTCTAATATCTTAAATTAGAGGGGGTTCACAACCCCCTCTAATATCTTAAATTAGAGTGGGTTCACAACCCCCTATAATGTCTTAAATTAGAGGGGGTTGAAACCCCGTATAATGTCTTAAATTAGAGGGGGTTAAAAACCCCCTCTAATCTCTTAAATTAGAGGAGGTTGTGAACCCCCGCTATTAAAAAACAAATTCCATAATATATATGTAATTAAAACACAATATATAAATGTGTCTAAATACATTATATGAATATATTATATCAAATACTTATATGATTTTATTTAATTGTATTTATATGTATACATAAATATAATTGTATAATATTATGTATATTAATATATATTTATTTGTATAAATTATTTTTCACATAATATTAATTATATATAATATAAAATCATAAACATATTATGTAAATATATACATAGATATAATTTACTTAAAAAAATATATCATATAAAAACTCAAGCCTGCAGCTTTTATAATTTATATTATAATAATAATAATGTTTTTAAATAATACGTTTATGCTTTTTATATTATATATTAATTAATATTATATGAAATACAATTTATATAGATAAATATATATTAATGTACACAATATTATACAATTATTTTTATTGAAATGCATATATATTAATATTCGTAATAATAAATATATTTATTGAAACACATTATATAAATATTGGCACAAATTATATTTCATAGAATATTAATTATATATAATATAAAATTATATTTCATATAATATTAATTATATATTTTTATAAATTATATTTCATATAATATTAATTATATATAATATACATATTAATTATATATATATATAATTTTATTTCATATAACATTATATAAATATTTGTATAAATTGTATTTTATATAAAATATGTGTATAAATTATATTTCATATAATATTAATTATATATAATATAAATATTTGTATAAATTCTATTGCATATATATGAATTTCATATGATATTACTTATGTATTAATTATATATTAATTATATATAATATTATATAATTTATACAAATAAATATATATTAATGTATGTAATAATAAATATATTCATTGAAATACATTATAAAAATATATTTTTAAAGACATTATATAAATATATTAAATAAATACTTATATGTATATTATATAAATAAACATGTATATAATATCTAAATATATATTTAAGTATATAAATAATTCACATAAATATATTTATAAATATATAAACATATGTGTATATACATAACATAAATATAATTATAAATATATGTAAAAAATATATTTACTCAAATGTATGTAAATACACATATAAAATATATAGTTTAAATAAATGTATAAAGTCAATACAATATAAATGTATTATAATATAAATACATAAATATATAATATAAACATGTATATATTAATTTTTATAAATATATATGTGTTATATATTTATATGTATTTAAATATTTATTCAAATAATATTTATTTGAATAATTTTCCAAATATATATAAATATAATAATGTGTATTTATTATAACGAAATTATACTGCCATTGTGGTAGAGGTGTTGGTGATGTAGTACAGAGATCCAGGTTCCAAGCCCGCCATTGGAGGATTTTTCAAGGGGCTAATTCAAGGCATGCATGGACAGGACACCTCGATGGAGGGGCCTGCATGGATATGTTCGCAATGGGAGGGGCCAAGGGCCATCTCAGAAAAAACAGGGGGAATGAAAGAGGCCAAGGCTAGGTCTAGGTCTAGTGCTGATAAGCATGGGGGATGGGAGGGACTCACATAGGGAATTGGAGATGGTAGTGTAGTGGGGGGAATGAGAGGGAATTCCATGGGGGAATTGGATGGGAAATGTTGAATTAGAGAGGAAGTTGTGGGTGGTGATTTAAAAAAATAAAAATTATTAGAGGTAGATTTCAAAACCGCCTCTAATACATGACTCAATTATAGGGGTTAAAACCTCCTATAATTCAGTGTCACGTAGGTTTATTTTTCAAAACTTCCCTTAATACATTACTTACAACGAAATTAGGTAGGGACTTCCATGGGGGATTTGGAGGGGGCAACATTGAATTGGAGTGGAAGTTTTGGGAAACAATTAAAAAAGTAAAAAAAATATTATAGGTGGTTTTCAAAACCACCTCTAATATGTGAATCTATTAGAGGGGGTTAAACCACCCTCTAATTCAATGTCACATAGAGGTGGTTTTCAAATCTTCCCCTAATATATTACATACAACTCTATTAGGGGTAGTTTTTCACTACCCCTAAATTGGTAAATAAATTATAGGGGTTTTAACCCCCTCTAAACTATTAGCTACTGGAGATTTTTTGGTGAAATTAGATGGGGTTAAAACCCCTATAATTTAGTGTCAAGTAGGGGTGGTTTTCAAAACTGCCCCTAATATATTACTTACAACTCAATTAGTGGCAGTTTTTAAACTCCCCTAAATCGTTAAAAATTTAGATGGGGTTTTAACACCCTCTAAAATATTTGTTGTTGGAGATTTTATAGTGCAATTATATGGGGTTTAAACCCCCTCTAATTTAATCTTTACTGATTGAGACTTACCTTACTGGTGTTTTACAAAAACCAACTCTAATAACATAAGGTGGGAACATTAGCAGTGGTTATGGGTAATTTTTGCTAATATATTTAGAGGTGGTTATAACCCCCTATAATCACAAAAATAACCCCTTCTAATAGGGGATTTCTTTTTAGTGATACCTGCTTCGATGCCATGTCAGAAAACATCAGGACAATCATGGAAATGTCTCAATGTTAGAGTTGGTCTCAAGTTACTCAATAGTTTCACAGGCCCCATGCCTTTAGGTCAAACCACACTAGGTCATCGTGCCCTGGAGCTATCTCTAGGTCAGGTCACATAGACCATCATGCCCCACTATTTCTACCTAGTTCTTATCAATCATGATCTTCATGCCCCATTATCATCACATATGGGTCTAATCACTCGTGAGTAATCAGACCTGTGTGGAAACAGTGGGGCATGATAGTATATGTTACCTAACCTAGAGATAGTACTAGGAAATGATGACCTATTTTAGTTTTACATGAAGGCTTGGGGCCCATGTGGCTATTAAGTAGCTTGAGGTTGGCTCTAAAATTTAGACGTTTACATGATTTTTGTGATGTTTTCCATCTTGGTATTGAAACAAGTATAACAGATGTTTGTGGCGTCTTGGTTAGCACAAGGATGCTCAACATGATTGTTACTTGTGTACAAATTTATCTATTATTATGTTATACAATATTATACACATGAAATATTGTTAAGGAGATATTGGTGGTGTCCTACTGAGTCTTTTTACTCACACCCTACTCGAGCATTTCGGTGCGCTTGTAGATTTCATGAACCGAGTTTCGGCGAAGGGAATGAGCCCTATAGTGGATGGTTGAGCAGTTCAACATGGAGAAGAAGTGGGTCAAGATAGACTCTAGAGGACCCGTAGATGTTTATTTATTTATTTTTTATCTCCTTATGTACCAGATGCTTACTTTTTGGACAGTCTTTCCTCATTGGGAGTTGTTTATTTATATAAAAATGTTTAGTTCACTTTCAACATGTAATATGATTATGTTTATTATATTTTTTATTGTTATACTTGGTCATTTATTTCTCCTATGAACTCTGATGGAGGGTATAGTCTCCCCATGGTTCCACTTGAGACCCTCACAGCTAATTAAAAACCCCTTACATACGAGGAGGCATGCATGAGGTAATGTGGCATTCCGACTCAGACCCGGTAGTTCAGGTTGGGATGTTGCAAAATGGTATTAGAGGATCAGGATTCACTAACATATTCTTCTATTTTCCTTAGGATTATACATGATATACATGAGATAAGATGGTTGATACTTGGGTAGGGGAACTATGATAGTGCCTAGACAACATTATATAGTAGACCTCCGAGTTGCCATAAATGAGAATTTATGCTTTCATGTTACCATTAATTAAATTCACTTTGGGTGGTGAACATGATTTTTATATGTGATTTATGATATTTTGAGTGCATTCATACATCATGACTAAGCACATGGTTTCACATGCCATATATATACTTATTGTTTTATTACATAGTACTTAATTAATTAAATTCCTATTTTCTATTCTATCTATTTGGGATAGTTTCTCTTGTGTGATATATTTGTGTTTCCATGTTGTTTTGATATATCTTTATTGGAATTAATTATTTGAACCAAGTACAATTTTTTGTTAGTATATGTATGAGGATTTTGACTAATTCGCAGGTTTTAAGACTAGGGTTATTGTTAGGAGGGGTATATGTTGGGTTAAGGGTAAACTCCAAGGAAATCCTAGTGTGATCTCATAGACTGAATAGGATATACTTATGTTTCTAATGATTCTTCATGTTATAGAAGATGTCTCCTCGACTTATTCTTAAGGTAACTACTTGTGAAGTGAGTATGGGATGCTTTTGTTAGGAAGGGTGTTTTTTATTTATGTTTCCTCTGGAATTGGGAATGACCTCGTTGATTGAAGGTTCAAACATTCCAATCGGTTTCTAACGGGTTTGTTCGTAGAACCGAAAACATCCAATGATTCCATATCCATTTGGACCTACTTTCCAAAGGTAGGCGCTCATTAGTTGTGGACTGATGAGGCTTAGGAATTTGCATTGGTCGAGAGGATGGGAGGTCGGACTCATCATACCTTTTTTAGGGGAATTATTGGCTACTATGGGACTCTCTTTATAGATTTAAGTTATGTTCGTGAATCCTTATTAAATTACCAAGTATAAAATGAGTGTTCCTTTAGATCTGACAATCAATGATTGGTATATAGGAAATTTAGAGAATCTGTTATATGTATTTGAGGTTCTTCATCGATAGAGAATCATCTGTATTTGTTAGAGATTCTTAGTCAATGGTATCCTTTAATACATTGTATAAAAGTCTCTTGGTCATTATAATGACCATACTGGTTTTAAATCCACTCAGTGGGGCACTTCAAGTTTATTGTCATTCATAAGGACATGGATTTTTTCAGAGTTGGGATCGTACCCGCATATGGGCTACCTACGTATCCTTTATTTAGAAAAGGAATCAGAACCCACGTAGTTTGAGTAAGGGAGTGTGATTTTTATGTATGATTGATGGCTCAAATAAATATATCATAATTAATTTTACACTCTAAGCTCGCATGAGTCATGCTCGGTGTGAGAAACAAGAGGTATTGGTAAAACACGACAATTGTGCCATGAAATATGCAATCATAAGAAATGATGTGGGGCTTATGTATGTATGACTGCCCAAATAGATGATAATTGGGATTTACTTCTGGGAATAAACCTAGGAACAAGGTCCATAAAGGTATATGTATTTTATGGATATTTGGATACTCTAATCTTGGGGCTTACTCCTGAGGAAGATGTCCAAATTATAAGGGGACTTATGATTGGGTTTTACACCTGAGAAGGAATCCCAGATCAAAAAGTAAATTAAGATTGGTTAAGAGAAATTAAGACTGGGGATTATTCCTAAGGAGGAGGCCCAGGTTAAAGGGGTTTGAAAATTAAGGGACTTGTGGCTTACTCCTAAGGAGGATGACCATATTTGAGACTGGGGCTTACTCTTGAAAATGAAACCCAGATTAAAGGAATTAAGGTTGGGGCTTACTCCTAAGGAGGATGCCCAAATTTGGGAAATTATGACTGGGGATTACTCCTAAGAAGGAAGCCCATATTTGGGAACTTGGAGACTGGGGCTTACTCCTGAAAAGGAAGCCCAGTTTATAGGCCAGGCCGCACCCTTACGCGCTGATGCCTAAGCGGTTCAACACTTGCGCGCCTCCCTCTGCACTCTCAACACTTGCGTGCCACCTTTCATTTGGTTTTCTTCTTTTCCTCAGAGTCACATCCTCATTTATTTTGGATCCAACTCTGAGGGGGGACTTTTTTGACACTCCTTTCTTTCATAGAGTCTAAAGGAATGAAAATAGAAATACCTTGAACTCAAATTGATTCATCCTTTGAAGAAAACATCAAAAATTGACAAAGGCATGAACAAAGGTTCAAATGCACTTGGGTCGCGCAAGTTCCACCAAGGTCACACAAGTATACTTGCACGCCACCCAGTGGTCGCGCAAGTGACTTGCGCGCCCTCTTTGAAATTCACCCAGGGTCTTCTTTAGCCTATAAATACCCCTATGGGCCCCCCATTTAAGGACGAAAAATTCCAAAAACTCAGATTTGAGCTCCCGGTGCCCTAGTCTCTTCTCAAAGCTTCCAAACACTTCTAAGGTAATTGTTTTACCTAGAATGGAAGATCTAAAGAGGGGGAGTAAGGCCTAAGTGTTGAAACTCATCAACACTTGCGCGCCTAGGTGACCATCCCTTAAGGGAAATGGCCACACTTGCACGCTGCCTTACCCCTTCCACATAACTTGCGCACCTCTCTTCTGGAAGTCTCTACGGGTAGTATTAAAGGTTTGACCCAAGCCCCACCCAAGTTCTACCCTAAGGATTTACCATCGCACAAGTACCCATGTGTCGCGTAGGTACACCTACACGACCAGGACTTGCACACCCATGCAGTACTTGCGCGCCCACCAGGACTTGGGAACCCCTTTTTTTTGGGTGCCCCCTCCTGCTTATTTCACCTCTCTTATGCCTATCCACCCCTCCTCTTCAAGATTAATCCTTCATAACTCTCTCCAAATCCATTCATGGCATGATTTCCTTGTTGGATTCCTTATCTGAAAGGAATTCTGTGGAACATCTCTTAATAATGGTTAAGAGAAATTAATACTGGGACTTATTCCTAAGGAGGAGGCCCAGGTTAAAGGGATTTGAAAATTAAGGGACTTGGGGCTTACTCCTAAGGAGGATGCCCATATTTGATACTGGGGCTTACTCCTGAAAAGGAAACCCATATTAAAGGAATTAAGGTTGGGGCTTACTCCTAAGGAGGATGCCCAAATTTGGGAAATTATTACTGGGGCTTACTCCTAAGGAGGATGCCCATATTTGAGACTGGGGCTTACTCCTGAAAAGGAAACCCAAGTTAAAGGAATTAAGGTTGGGGCTTACTCCTGAGGAGGATTCCCATATTTGGGGACTTGGACTGGGACTTACTCCTGAAAAGGAGGCCCGGTTTAATGATTCTCTCATCTTAAAGGATGATGTTGAATGAATGAAATCTCTAACCTTAGTGACATAAAGATATGTAAATCACTAGGTTTTAAGAGATGTTCCAAAGAATTCCTTTTAGATAAGGAATCCAACAAGGAAATCATGCCATGAATGGATTTGGAGAGAGTTCTGAAGGATTAATCTTGAAGAGGAGAGGTGGATAAGCATAAGAGAGGTGAAATAGGTAGGAGGGGGCACCCCAAAAGAAAGGGGCGTGCAAGTCCTGGTGGACGTGCAAGTACTGCGTGGGCGCGCAAGTCCTGGTTGCGCAGGTGTACCTGCGCGACACATGGGTAATTGCATGATGGTCAATCCTTAGGGTATAACTTGGGCGAGGCTTGGCTCAAGCCTTTAATACTACCCCTAGAGACTTCCATAATAGAGGCACGCAAGTTATGTAGAAGGGGTAAGGCAACGCGCAAGTATGGCCATTTCCCTTAAGGGCTGGCCACCTAGGCGCGCAAGTATTGATGAGTTTCAACACTTAGGCCTTACTCCCCCTCTTTAGATCTTCCGTTCTAGGTAAGAAATTACCTTAGAAGTGTTCGGAAGCTTTGAGAAGAGACTAGGGCACCGGGAGCTAAAATCTGAGTTTTTGGAATTTTTCGTCCTTAAACGGGGGGCCCACAGGGGTATTTATAGGCTGGAGAAGACCCTGGGTGAATCTCAAAGAGGGCGTGCAAGTCACCTGCGTGACCACTGGGTGGCGGGCAAGTATACTTGCATGACCTTGGTGGAACTTGTGCGACCCAAGTGCATTTGAACCTTTGTTCATGCCTTTGTCAATTTTTGATGTTTTCTTCAAAGGATGAATCACTTTGAGTTCAAGGTATTTCTCTTTTCATTACTTTAGACTCTGTGATGGAAAGGAGCGTCAAAAAAAGTCCCCCCTCAGAGTTGGATCTGAAAGAAATGAGGATGTGACTTTGAGGAAAAGAAGAAAACAAAAGGAAAGGCGGCGCGCAAGTGTTGAGCGCGCAGAGGGCGGTGCGAAAGTGTTGAACCTCGCAGGCGTCGGTGCGCAAGGGTGCGGCCTGGCCTATAAATACACGGTCATTCTCACGCAAATCCACCAGATCTCGAATTTCTTTCTCTCGTCGTGCAAGTTGGTCTTGTCACACAAGTTACTTGTTTTCCACTATTTTACTGTTGTCGCGCTGCTGTAGAGGTAAGAGGACTTGCATGGTGATACCTGCGTGCAAAGACTTGTGCGACACATCCATACTTGCGCGCCAAATTTATACTTGCGTGCCTTAATGCCTTATCCATTTTTTTGAATTTTTCACAAATTTTATGAAAAATAAACCCATTTAAGAGTTAATTTATTCAAATTTTGTGCAGATTCAATGGCTCCCAAAAGAATTGGAACGGCTGATGAACTGGAAAGTAAGCGACTTGATGATATGATGAGCATCATTGGCCATGATTATTATACCTTCTGCGATAGCACTCTCCCGAATTTGGCTAAGTATTTGAAGAAGTATCATCGTGACTTCCCCCAGAGCATTTATCTGCCTTTGTATGGCTATGGTCATCTGTGAGAAGTTATCATTCCAGAGGCAAAGAACTATCTCCCACTTTCTTGGTTTCAGAATTACACCAACTTTGCTTCAAAAAATATTTCATGTGGAGGAGCATTTTTAAATTCTGGAACAGTGGAGGAGGCCCATATAATGCATCATAGCCCTTGTATGCCAGATCTGAAACCTCATAAGCCCGAGCTGCAACCACATTGTTATCCCTCAATTTTCCGAAACTCTCAGATGGATCAATCCCAAGGCTGGAAGAAGAGTTGGGACTTCTGCCCTGGAGGAGGTGTGAAGCCAAGTTGGATGTGGGCATACTGGGTGCGACAAACCTGTGTATAGTTTATCGAGGATTTGAAAGGAGTTGCGATATATGAAGCCATCTAGGATGGGAAAACATATGTTTACAGGCATGATAACTTTGTACCAGAGATACTCAACCATTGGAGCCCAGAAACCAATTCTTTCCATCTGACTCGTGGAGAAGTAGGCATCAGTCTGTAGGATGTCCACAAGATCTCAGGGGATCTAATTTTGGGTGATATGTGTGATCAATTCATCCCTCCCAAGGCGACTTGGAATGATTCGAAGAAGACTACAGCTTTTGCTTGGAAATTATTGAAAATCTTCCACAAGCTCAAGAGTTCAGAGACCTTCTTAACTCATTCTAGAAAGGATATTCATCCAGAGGAGTGGATGAATATGTTTCTTATAGAGAAGCAGGGGAAGGATCTGAAGGAGAAGGGATTAAAGGAAAATAGATCCAAGAAGAAGAGGCCCACTCATCCTACCACCTGCCCCAAAATAGAGAAGAGGGGTGCTCCTGGTACATTCTGGCCGACCCTGGAAGTAGGAGAATTTGAAAAGTGGGGATATGAGGTGAATTAGAGAATCCCAAAGAAGACTCGTCTGGCGGGATTTTTGGCCTTGTGGCTTAGTGTTTATCTTCTGCCAGTCAGGGACCTGAAGGGAGGCGTCAGGCCAGGGACCTTCGTTATTGCGGCCAAGTTGGCTGAGGGAAAAATGGTTGGGTTGGATACCCCCATTTTAGAAAATATTCACAGGAGCTTACTACATGTATTCATGGGTAAGTCTCATTTGAGAATAGTGGGACCATTCCAAGTTTTGTGGGGATGGATCGCCACTCACTTCAGGATGTATAATGTAAAAAATGGAGTACAGATCCCCAGAAGTTCTTTCAAGCCATCAATGCAAGCATTCTCTGGAATTTCTCCACTAGTTATAGATTCTTATGACATAAAGGTGAGGTTGAGAATGTATAAGTAATTTAATTTCTTTCCTTATGGAAATCCGCCAACCGGGTGGTTTGTTGATGATGGAACCGCTAGCCTGGAATTGAGGGAATACATGCTGCCCTGCAGAGATGGTGTGCTGGTCACCAGGATTGACAGAGAGATTATATGAGAGGTCTATGCTTCATATAGATTTTCACGTCAATTCAAGTGTTTGAAACGTACTGTTGTATCTCCCCCTATACATGTCAGGTTAGAGCAACATCCTATGGTTTCCCGGCAACTATGGTTGCTGGCATCTAGGGAGAAGACTGGGGCAGTGTTTGATCTACCAGTTGAAAAAGCGGCATATAACTTGACTACATGGTATGCCGAGCACTGGATAGCATCATACCCTAGAGGGGTGCTGAATCACCCAGTTTATCAGGTGGGGAAAAGGAAGAGGACTGTAGAGAAAGAAACCCTTCCTCATGAAGGTGATACTTCCCCACATGGAGTTGATTCGCCAGATTCCTCATCTAGGACTGATTCACTGGATTCCCAAGATGGGGATAATGAGGCACAACAAGTGGAAAAGCGGCCTCGTGCCCAATATAATACTCCAGTCAGAATCAAAATACCCACTCCATCAACTCCTGGTGAGTTACTTCATTGTGGAAATTTAATCACCATTACTTTATAAAGAAATAAGTATTATTTTCTTATTCTCTATCTGTAGTTGCAGGAGCTGGGAAGAAGCTGAAATCCAAGATTGCAGGACCTTCCTCGTAGCCTTTTGGTACACATACTTAATATTTACGACAAGAGGTTGTCCATACATGACAGAGTTTATATTGTGGTGCTGAAACTACTTGTCTGGATTTATGCGAGGGGCTACACCTCCCTAGAATAGGGAATCTTCTGGCTTCTACAGATATATGTTTTGAGAATAACCCCGATGAAGTGCGGGCTTACATCATAGAGCTGTAAATGCTCATATATTCCACTGAATATTCCATTCCTATCACCAAGCGAGTGAAGGAAATGATTGATTGTGGCGCCACTGAGCGGATTAATGCTTCCGGAGATGAGGAGTGGCACGATTACGTGGATCCTGAATATGTAAGTTTTATTTCCTTATTTTCCTTGTAACTTGATTTCATTCAAAGCTTTGTTACTAAAGGAAATTATTTTCTTCATCTTGAATCTTGCAAAGAAAGGAACTACTGAGGTTCCTTCGCCACAGTATAGCCCTAGTGGTACTGCCATCGGGGTTACTACTGAATCTCCTCGCGAGTCGGGTGAGATATCTCCAGGCCAGCAGGCCATGGATGAGGATTTGGAAATGGCCTTCCATTCTCCAATTCATGTACCTATAAGGGAGACTTCTGACACTCCCAAAAATCCAAGGTAGCAAAAGCAACGAAGGAGGAAGTCCACAGCTAAATGATTCATTTGTAGTGGTAAGTCCTTTGGGTAATCATGAGTCTTAAACCATGAAAAGATTGCTCATTTTCCTTGGGATTGTAGGGGATTCTTCAATTTCCCCTCTGAGGGAGAGGACTGACCCTCCTTTGGGGACTATGGAGGGTACTGGTGAATAATCACAAGTTCAGGCTGACTTGGTTGCTCCTGGAGAAGAGCCAGCATCTGTTCCCAATATCCCTCCTGCTGTTGTTGCAAGAAGAGAAGAAACTGCTTCTAGTAAGTTAAAAATGCTTCATAAAATGTTGAATGAAACATCGACTGACTTCCATTATGTGATAATTTAGGTTCAACCTCTGCATTAGAGCTTTTGGCAGCCATTGCAACTGACGCCGCCACTTTATCTGAAGATGTTGTCCAGGGTTAGGGACCGCAGGATGAAGGTCGCCAAGAAGACATACCATATTCTCCCACTGGTGAGATTAACCAGGATTCTGAGATTACATTGTATGAAATGATGGGACTTGGCGCATCTTTTGAATATTTTTTAGATCATGTTAAATTACCATGTAATTTAAAAGATTATGGATATGAGTGTTATCCTTCGTCCTATTAAAAACAACTTCTTATTACATCTCTGATCATGATCGGTTGAAATGTGTAGTTTTCTCTAAACAAGCTGTTGAACTACCAATGCCTGAAGGGGGTACCGAAAACCCTACTATTACAGAGACATTAGCCCAGGTGGAGATGAACCCTGTAGAGCTTCCTCAAACTCACCCTGAAAATCCTTTTGAATCTAGGAAAGATGGGGAGGAGCCTTCTCAAGTTAATGATCTACCGTTGGGTAAGGGATAACAATATTTGAGACTGTACTTAATTTGAAAGATAGTCAATTAACTTTTGTTATCCTTTGAAACTAACCAAAGATTTCAATTGATTATATAGGGACATCAATTTCAGTGGCTAGATCTGGAGGTGAGGCCTCAGCCTTCACCCCAACAGGAATTTAAAGTGAAGAAGCACAGGTCAATGGGGAATGAGCAGAACAGGGAACTTCCCTAAGTGCATTAATCCCGGATTATATTCCCCCCTGTGACAATGATGTTGATTCGGATCCAGAAGTACAAAAGGCGCTCCAATTTTCACGATGCAATACATGGAAAAATATATGGAAGATCATATCCAAAGTGCCTTTAGAAGAGTTGTCATCGAAGATCCTGGGACTTTCATCCATGTTTGTCATGCTGGGACTTGGCAGTTTTGGATATCAAAAGATCCATGCCACGGTAAAACAAGTCATCTTAAGGAGGGAGCAGGAGCAAAAGTGTCGTGAAGATCTGACCAAGGTGAAGTTGTCAGCTAACATTAGTGAATTTGAGGCTGCAGTATCCCGAGCTGAGGCTGACTATGCTGCCAAGATGAAGGAGCTGAAGCATAAGATCAAAGATAAAGTCGTCCAGCAGATGCACCTTCAGCAACAGTTAGATGCTGTTACTGGGGAACTTGACCAACTCAATAATTCACTGGAGGGAGCTCAAACGAATGGTATTAAATCCATCACAGATGCCAAGAAATCACTCCATCAATCTAAAAAGAATGAAGTTGGTTGAGTGCATGAGATTCAAGTAGCTGCTGATGAAGCTTGGGATGTTGTACATCAAGTGAAGACTTATGTTGACAGCCTCTTGTAATTTTTTGGAAAAGAGAAGAGACTCCAATATGTGGATGTCCTTCTAACTTTTTTGAATCAAATAGAAAGAACTCTTTCATATTCAATCATTTGTGCACGTATTTTCCTGCTACCTGCTTTAAATTTTTACCTAAGACAATGGGCCTAGTAAGAATAGTTTGATTTTTACTAGGATTATTATAAATAACCCTATAAACTTTGAATCTTTTAACTGCTCAATATTACCTAAATCAAACAAAATGTATATTTAGTGAACTGGGACTTGACTTTTATTCAGAGTTCCCTTGTCTTTTGTGGGTAGTTTAAAGTCATGCACGTCGGACATAAAAAGGCTAATGTTTAAGGTCAAAATAGTTTTGACCGAATGAATTAGAATTCACTCAATTCCTTGATAATTTATCTGGAAGCATATTACCACACCCAAGTATGAGGGAAAATATGTAAAATATGACTTAAGAAATTTTTAATCTAAGGAATGATATGAAAAGGGGATAAAAGACATTAGAAGAAGTAGTTCCCACGAATGAAGTTACCAGTATTTAACAAACCCATTTGGGGGTTGAATTATGCAGGGCCACCTAGGGGCATTGGCTGCATAGTCAAATAATAGTATCTTTTGGCTGACAGGTCCGTTATGTAGACTACTTATGCAAGGCTGCCTAAGGGCACATGCTGCATAGTCAGGAAAAAGAATTCTTAGAAATTTACTTTTCTACTGCTAAAAATCCAGTGAAAGTTTATGGGGATTCAAATTTTCCAAAGCATAGAGTTTTTTGTATAGAGAGAGGTACTTGAATATGGAAAAGATATTTCCAAACAAAATTTTCTAAGAACTGGATGAATGTCACTCCTACAAAGGTCTGACCCAAGCATAGGGAAGGAAAATATAAACCATAGACTTGAATACTTTCAGATCATGAAAAAGATTATGAGATGAATATATTAAGGGTTGCTATTTTTGTGAATCCATACATATTGTTGTTAAGACAACTAAGGAAAAAATAGGTTTTCTTCCTAATAAAGAAGTTAACATTATTTAACAAACCCGTTAGGGGGTTGAATTATTCAGGTTCGCCTAAGGGCATTGGCTGCATAGTCAAATAATAGCATCTTTTGGCTGACAGGTCCGTTATGTAGATTGTTTATGCAAGGCCACCTAAGGGCACATGCTGCATAGTCAGGTAAAAGAATTCTCATAATTTGGACATTTTGTGATTAAATGTCAGGAAAAGGGTTATGAAGATCTGAAAATATTTAAGGTTAGTATTATGACACATAAAAATGGGTATTGTTCAATGTATGTAAAGATACATAGATCAATGCTAACCATAATCACATTGTGGATGGAACCTGAATTGAAATATTGGACTTCACTACGTATCCCATAATGATGGGAATCAAGCCATACATAGTTATTTAAATACAGTTTAACGTTGTGTGGGATGAGATTATAAGAGATCTTAGTTTAGGGTCATAGAGCTTGGACCATAATAATGAATACACAGTGTGTGTTTTCATAGGGAATTTTTATTCAGGGGACTGAAAGTGGAATTTGGGGTTAGGACCAAAGACTTGGGGATGGATTTGAGGGACACTCAAATGTTCCTATGTATCCCACAAGGATGGGAATCAAGCCCACATAGTTCTAGAAATACCCTCTGTACATATTTGGTTTGTACATGTGAAGGGTGAAAAGGGGACTTTAGTACAATGATGGTTTGACCCAAGATAAAATGCTCAGGCATTTCCATGTATGCATGTAGTCTTTGGAATATAACATGATTGAAAATCAATGTAAATAATGATTCCCTATCAGGTGAGGGTATCAAAGAATATTGTAGATTATTGTCATATAGGACAAAAAATGTTGTACAGTTTAATGTCATATAGCAAGGACAAAGGTGAACCAATGTGAATAGATTTGTTTTTGGGCTTGAACCTTAGGAGGTTGCCTACGTACCCAGCCTAGAAGGCGAGGATCGAAGTCCGCATAGTTCAATTAAAGAATGAATTGGTGATCAAGTTGTTCTTGGGGACAACGACCTAAAAAATGGTGTTGGTACTTACGCGTGGTTAGCGGTCCAGAGAGATTGTTATGGTTGAATTTTACTCTAAGCTCACGTGAGTCATACTCAGTGTAAGAAACAAGAGGTAGCAATAACCTTAACGATGCACAATTTAATGTCGTGTAGGACATATGAAGGGACTATGTAGTTTAAAGTCTTGCAGTTAGGACTATTGGTGCTGCACAGTTTAGTGTCATATAGCAGGGACAAAATATAGTTTAATTTCATGTATGACGTATTAAAGGGACACAGTTTAACGTCATGTTGGAAAAAAGGGGGACTATGCAGTTTAATGTCATGCAGTAAGGACAAAAGAGGACACCGTTTAACGTCATGTTGGACAAGAGGGATGCAAATAGTTTAAGGTCGTATGCATGGACCGCAACTAATGGTGCAGTTTAACGTCTTGCTGGACATTGACACAGTTTAACGTCATGTTGGACGAAAAGGGATTTTTTTGTAGTTTAACATCATGTTGGACTAAAAAGGGATGATACAGTTTAGCTTCATGTTGGACAATGGTGCGAATAGTTTAAGGCCATATGCATGGACCATAATGGTGCAGTTTAACAGCTTGCTGTACATAAGGGATTTTTGTACATTTTAGCATCATGTAGCTAGGACATCACAGTTTAACGTCGTGTGGGACGAAAGTAATGAAAATAGTTTAAGGTCATATGCATGGACCGCAACTGGTGCATTTTGTGTTTATACAAAATTCTTCTTCAGAAATCTGGCATTGGTTGGAGTAGTGATGAGTTCTCCATCCATTGAGATTAAAGAATAAGCTCCATTAGAGTAGACCTTATGTATTGAATAAGGTCCTTCCCATTTTGGCTCAAGCTTGGGAGGTTTCTTTGATGGTATCATTGGATTTCTGAGAACCAATACCAATTCTCCCTGAATGAATGAAAGAAGATGAACTTTTTTTTTGAAATCTCATGTTATTCGATTCTGGTAGATTTTTAAGTGGTGTAAGGTGCACAATATTTTCTCATCTAACTGTTCCAATTCATCCAATCACTTTTGATATTGTTCATTTGTAGATGAATGATCACAAATGGATACTCTGAGTGAAGGTAATTGAATTTCAATGGGCAAGACTGCTTCCGTTCCATATACCAGTGAATATGGAGTTGACCGCGTTGCAGTTCGGGTGGTGGTCCGATAAGCCCATAAAGCATAAAAGAGTTTGTTAGGCCATGAATTCTTATCTTTATCCACCATCTTTTGTAGTATGTTTTAAAGAGTCTTGTTGAAGGCTTCTGTCTGGACATTGGCCGCTGCATGATACCGAGATGAATGATTGGATTTGATGTTGTATTCTTGATACAACTTCTTCACCTCGGATGAACAGAAGTTGGTGCCATTTTCCATCAATATGGTATGAGGGACACCAAATCTGGTAATGATGTTAGACTTGATGAAGCTAACAATGCTTTTAGAACTGACTTCCTTGAGAGGTATTTCCTCTGCCCATTTGGAAAAGAAGTCAGTAGCAGTAAGAATATACTTAATCTGCTTGGTTGTAGCTGAAGGGTAAGGTCCCACCATATCCATTCCCCATGTGGAAAATGGCCATAAGTATTTAGCTGTATGAAGAAACCCTGGGGGCTGATGAATGAAGTTGGCATGTACTTGGAATGAATGACACTTCTTTTTGAAATCAACACAATCTTGTATCATTGAAGGCCAAAAGTATCCAAGCCTTCGAATTTGATCAGACAGTCTATGTCCAGACTGGTGGGCACCACAAACTTTTGCATGCACTTCTTTCATGACAGTCATTGTCTCTTCACCATCAATGCATCTAAAGAAAACTCCATCAAAACCATGCTTGTAGAGAATTTTCTCTAGGTGATCTGGGTTGTCATAAAGAGTAAAATTGACCACACGACACCGGATTTGTTCTTTACCAGCTCTATCAGGTGGAAGTGTTCCATTTTGAAGGTATTATCTGATAGGTGCCATCAATCCTGTAGTATGACCATATGATTTAGGAATGGGAATAATTTCATTGATTTCATCTGTTCTAGTTTGAACATAAGGTGAAATTGTACGATAGTGGGAAATACTGATGGTTGTTTTTTCCTGATTTGGATCTGCCAGAGTTGTGGATATATTAACCAGTGCATCAGCTTGAGCATTTTGTGATTGTGGGACATGAGAAAATGTTAGTTTTGTAGAAAATTTTTCCATTAACTCTCTGACGTAATCATACAAAGGGATCAATTCTTATTTTCTGATTGCATAATCCCTATTGACTTGCTTGATTACCAGGTCTGAATCACCTTTCACTTTTAAGTGATTCACTTGTTCTTAAAGCACTAACTCCAAGCCTCCGATGAGAGCTTTGTATTCTGTTTCATTATTTGTACCACCTCCCAATAATGAAAAGGAATAGGGTAACACTGCCTTTTCTGGAGAAATGAGCACAATTCCTAAGCCAACTTTGTTGAATTTAGGATTTTCCATTTTCTTTCCTGTTGGACTTCTGGAAGCACCATCAAAGTACATTTCCCATGTCTGAATACTATCTTGAATAAAGAAGACTTCCTCATCGGGAAGTTCAATATCTGAAGATGTATCTTCTACTGAAGGGTGTTCAGCAAGGAAATCAGCTAGATCTTGGCTCTTTATTTCCTTTAGAGACACATACTGAATGTCAAATTGCTGTAGAATAACTACCCACCTTGCCAGACGTCCTGTAAGCATTGGAAAACTAAGGATGAATTTGAGCGGGTTATTACGAGATATCAATTGGACCTCATGATGTTGCAGGTAGTGTCTCAACTTCTGAACTGCAAAGATTTATTCTAGCAAGCACTTCTCAATACTTGAATATCAGGTTTCTTCTTCAAGCATAGTCTGACTGAGATAGTAGAGGCTGTTTTCATTCCCATCATCATTCTTCTGAGAAATAAAGGCACCCAATGATCGCTCTAAAGCTGTCACATAGAGGATAAGTGTCCTTCCTTCAACAGGTTGAATTAATACTGGTGGACTCAAGAGATACTTCTTAAGAATATCGAATGCTTCTTGACATTCTTTAGTCCACTGGTAAGTGACTCCCTTCTTCATCAATTTGGTAAAGGGTAAGCATTTTCGTGCCAAATTGGCGATGAAACGCCAAATATAGGCTAAGTTTCCTTGAATTCCTCTCAATTATTTCAAATTTTGAGGATGTGACATACCAAGGATTGACTTTTTCTTCTCAGGATCGACTTCGATACCACAATGTCATACAACAAAGCCAAGAAATTTTCCTGAGGTTACCCCAAAATCACATTTTAAGGGGTTCATCTTCAAATTATGTTGTCGAAGCTTGTAGAATATGACTTCTAAATCAATCAATTTGTTATAAAGTTATTTGGATTTGACCACCAAATTGTCCACATAACATTCAACAAACTTCCCTAAAAAGGGTTTGAAAATACGATGCATGGCACGCTGATATGTTGCGCCAGCATTCTTTAGGCCAAAGGGAATTACCCGATAGCAAAACACACTCTGATGGGCTCTAAATTCTGTGGATTCTTCATCTTCTAGATCCATTCAGATTTAATTATATCTGGAATATCCATCCATGAAAGAAAGTGCTTTATAGCCAGCTTTTGCATCGATTAAAAGTTCTGTGATCGGAACTGGAAAATCATCCTTAGGACAATGCCGATTAAGATCTCTGAAATCGATGCAAACTCTAATTTTTCTGTTATTCTTCTTCACAGGGACAATATTAGCCAACCACTTGGGATATTAAACTTCTCTGACGAAGTTATCTTTGATAATCTTATCCACTTCAGCTTCAATTTTGGAAGCATAAGTTGGGTGTGTTCTTCTTGTGGCTTGCTTGAATCCTCGATGTTCTTCTGGAAAACCCAAATGATGAGTAGAAATGTCAGGATCAAGGCTTGGAATCTCTGTATAGTTCTAAGAAAATATGTCTCGATTTTGCTTTAAAAAAGAAATATACATCTCTTGTTCTTCAAGATTCATGGCTGCACTGATTAAAGTGGGGCGTGGATCTTCTTTTGTACCCATATTTATTTCTCTGAGTTCATCCATGGTGGTAGAGATACCCTCTTCAAATGCTGGAGGAGCATCCCTGAGATCTTCCTCTTCTTCTTCAACATGTGTTATTTCTTCTGCTTCTACTTTCATGGTAGATGATGAAGTAGAATTTTCATGATCATAATAGATGTTAAAATTTAAACATCTTGAAGAAGAAACTTCCATTTCTGACCCAATTGATTATGAAGGGGCTTCCTTGGGTAATAAAGAGGAGATTATGGATTTAGAATCGACATCATTGTTCACCTTTGACATTGCTATAACTTTTTCTGGCCTGGTTGGCGAAGTATAGACTTGCTGGATTTCAGCAAATGAAATAAAGACATCCCCATTTGGGATTTCATCACTTCTTGGTAAATCACTAATTTCTCCCATGTTGTCTGACTTGATTGTTGTAATTGAAATTATGGAAGTTTCCATAAGAGTATTTTGATTTGGGTCTACCTCGTCAATTTGACTGATAGGAAACACATAATCTGAACTCACATGTGTAAATGGATTTACTGGAATCTTTTCCAAACCAAATGGAGCGTTAACTTTGGTAACCACCCCTGTTGTGGATTTCTCCTCTCCCTTCATGTGATAGAATTCCGCCTCAATATATTGAGATTCACATGTCTTGAATGGGGATTTATCACCATACAATGTCCCAATTTGACCATCGAAACAATATTTAATACATTGATGGTATGATGAAGGGATAGCCGCATGTTGATGTAGCCAGGGTCTTCCAAGAAAAATATTGAAAGCTGAGTCTTGATCAACAACCATGAAATCTGAATTGGATACAAGATCTCCAAACTGAGTTCTGAGTGTAATCTCGCCCAGTGGTTCTTGTTCATTTTTATCATATCCTTGTAATATCATAGTAGAAGGAGATAAATCAGATTCTGTGAGGCCCAATCGACTAAGTGTATAAATGGGGATGAGGTTGACTCTTGAACCATTATCAATGAAAGATCTTCAGATGTCTACACCGTTGACCTTTCCAGATAAGTACAAAGGTCTAATATGACCATGTACGACATCATCTTCATCTTCATCTGTGAAAGAAATCACTGCATGGAATTCTGTAGGATTATTCTCTACATGGTAAGCTTCAGCTACATCAATTTCAGTTTCAAACTCCTAAGGACTTGACAAAGCCTCGATGAGTGCCTCCCAAAGATCCTTTGATAGATTCAAAGCATCTAGAATTGATAACTTGGCTGGTACTTGGGCCAGGTGTTTCAATACATCATACTTTTGATCCAAAGGTCTATATTTCCCAACAAGAACATGTGGTTTAGTAGGTACCTTGGAAGTTGATGCTTTGGAAGTAGATTCATCTTGTATCGGGATAGGAGTTGGCAATATTCCTGGATTTGAAATATTAGACCAAATAGGTCTATTGACTTACTGAGAGGACAAAGGTGGAACCTCCAACCGATCCTCTAGAATAACTGTGCTAGGGCTGAATCTTCTATTGGTGGAAGAACTTGCTTGTTCTTGTTGAGCTCACTGAAGGGCTCTGCCACGAGTTTCTACTGCATACACAGTTCTAGAAGGGGTAGAATTGGAATAGTTTATTCTGGGATATCCATGTCTTCCTTTGTATCCCAAACCCCTGGAACTTCCTCTAATTCCTCTATTTGATATAGGGAATTCAGGCTCATCGAAATCGAAACTGCGACTGGCATAAGGATCTGTTAAGTGAATCATATTAACAGAACCGAAGATTAACTCTTCATCCGATGAAGACTCTACCTGACTAGCCAATTTAAGATGTGTCGTTTGGTGGGACGGTGCCTGTTGTTTCGAAGTATATGGCATAAAATCTGCTAGAGTCAAAGACAACTTGGGCTTTGACACATACTCGTCTTCTTCTGATTCTTCTTCTTTCTTTGAATCATGCCGTTTCTTTGAGAATTTTCCCTCTGATGAAGGGGGATTTTCTGTGGCATTCATAGCAGAAGACACAATTGGTTTCTTCAATTGTGTTCTCAAAATAGCATGAGTTCGGTTGATCGATTTTCTGACCATCCAATCATCATATTTCTGTGCATTTTTGTTCTTGACTTCTTGCCACTCGCCTTCCTCCTCTAGATCTGTAGCAGTAACACATGCTACCTGAGCTGAAGAGACTTTCAATTTGACTTGTCCCGAGTCAACCATTTTTTGAAGGAGGTCCTTGAAGACAAAACACTCCTGAATAGGATGCCCCAACATCTAATGAAATGGGCAATAATTGGGGTGGTCTTCATCTCCTTCCTTGTTCGACCTTTTGGGCCTTGGCAATTGAATCAAATTATTTTCCAGAGCCGAAATGAAGTAGCCAGGAATTTGTTCATTTCGGAAAGAGTAAACTTTGCTTTTCAAATCCTCAAATTGTTTTCGTCTCTGATCTCTTTGATCGTCTTGATGAAACGGACTCTGTTGCTGACGATCAGGAGGTGGAGCCCTTAGAGAAGATGAAGGTTTTGAAGTAGAAGCAGGTAGAGGTTCTTGTTTAAGCATAACTGTAGCAGTCTCTGCTCTACCCATTCTCCTTCCTAGAGCTGATGGAATTACATGAGTTTTATCCTTAGTCTTCATAAAAGAATCTTTAATCTGTTGAGCAGTTGAAGTAAGGTCTCGAAACCCTCATGTGTATTTCATAGGGATCAACAGTGTGCGTAACTCATCACACAAATTTTCCACACAAATTGGCAACAATTCTTCTTAAGGGAGTGATAAACTCATGGAATATGTTAATACCTTCTAGCAAGAAATAAAATCTAAAAACCTTTCATTTTCCCTTTTATTACAGTTTGTAATATCAAAAATTGTTGTCTTTGGAAAATTTGAGCTCAACTGAAGAAGAAATCGTTGATGGAGATCTTCCCATCTGGTAATTGACTGGGATTGCAAGCTTGTATAATAGATAAAGGCAGGTCCTTGTAATGACTTTACAAAACACCTGAGCTTAACTACTTCCTGTTACTGAGGGGTTCCCATCATAGGATTGCAACGAGAATCAAAATGTGTTAAGTGTTGCTCTGGGTCTCCCGAACCATTAAATATTGGGAATGTGGTACTTGCAAAATTTAATGGGGGAGGAATTTCATCAACCCATTCAGGATAAGCTCTCTTTTATAGTTGAATTTGAGCACGCTTTCCCTCCATAGCTTCCAACTGAGCTGTTAATGACTCAATAGTAGTTATTAAATTTTGAGAAACATCCAGTTGATCTTGGACCTAAATAGGTTCACTGACTGGAGCTTGGATAGATGTGGTAGCTGGTACTACAACTGATGGCAGCACTTAAACCGTAGGATTAGACCTATGAGGGTGTACTAATAGAGGAGGATATTCTTGATCCATCTTAGTATCCACAACAAATTCCCTTGGCTGACTGGCTCTAGAATGCTTAGGAGGAAGACTACCCTGAAGTAGTTCTACATTCATCCTCCTTAATTCCTTCATTTCTTCCTCTTGTCACGTAAACCTTTTCTCTAGTGAGAGCGACTGGACTTCTCCAGAGGAAGGGTATATAACCTAATTCTTTCCTTTCCCCTTGTTGGATCCATTTCAGAGAGGGGGAAGTGGGTTACTTGAAGGAACACCCAGATTATGGGTAAGCCTTTGATTTTGTGTACGCACACCTTCTTCATTTGTGTTTGTGTGTACAACTTCTTGAGCAGGAACCTCTTTATCTGATCCCTCTGAGTGAGCCACATCTGGTGGATCAGAAACAATGGCATTGATGACATTAATTGATGCATAATGCATTGCATCTTTTCTATCAGTATTTCTGCGATATTGTCTTCTTCTATGTACCTGATGAGACATTGCCTTTTGTCGATTTGATCCCTCAGGAACTTCTTGACGAACCATAATTTGGATAGAATCTCCTGATAATTTGGATCTTCGTTCCTCTTGGGGCTTCTTCCCTAATCGAGAGAAGACCAACTTTCTCTGAGGGAGGGATTGAGGATTTGAAAAAGTTCCCAGTCCGGTGGACTGGGGCTGTTCCTGCTATTCCTGCTCAACTCCTCGGATCCTATTTGTTGATTCTGAGGGTTGGGTTAAAAGAGTCCCCAGTCTGGAAAGCTGGGGTGGCTCTTGACATGATATATCTGAGTCCTTCTTGTAATCTCTCCTGATCTTGCGTACTTTAGTTTGGAAATTAGTTGGATGCATCAACCTGCATCCACTTTTGTCACCCGGCTCAAAATACCGTTGGATGATTTCTGACACTTCTGTCACTTGATTATGTGCTTGCTCCAAACGTGATGCCTGTTCAATATTCTCATTCTCTTGATGCAGTAGTAATTCAACAACTTGTTCTCTGTATGCTTGATTTTGAGAAGAACTAGTTGAATCATGTTCTTGAGCAAGCCCTTGATTACAAACAAAGCCAATTGACTATGGTAGGCCATGGGCAATAACATTGCATGAGACCATTTTCGGCGGGCTTTGCTGACTGGAGAGCACCGTGAAATGTAGTGCTCCATGAATACCTCATCCCCTGATATGAATACCAGATGGGGCATTGGAAATTAACTGGTGCAGTCTTCTTAGTGCACCAAGGCATGAACGCTGAAGGGCTCTCTACTGCTTTTCAGCCTTAGGATATCGAGAAACTGAGAGAGATGACAAGTCAATTTGGTGTTGTAACCCTTCTATTATATTGATATGATTTTCATATTCATCATAAGATAATATTTTCTTTTTCAACTGACAAAGAGTTTTCCATATGTTGAGACGAATATCATGAATTCCATCTTCCATCAACATATCTGAAATATCATACTAAGAGTTAGCCAAAGGCCAAAACATAAATGGCACTTCACCTTTCGCCAATTTTTTTTCTCATATTCATCATTTCCTCTTTATCATTCAATGAAGATTATTCTACCTGATTAGAACAGAGTTGGTGCTTATTTGTTGCTTCACTGGATTCAACAAGACTGGTAGAGAATTCACTGATCAAATTAGAAGATGAATGACCCAAGGGTGGTTTGGAGAATGAACTACACCCCAGGCTATCTTCTGATTGAGAAATTATTTCACCTGCTAGCAGTAAAGCATCAGACATTACTGGCTTCACATTTACAAGTGCCTCAAGATAAGAGGGATTTCTCATCACTGCATTTTATTCTAAAGAATTTTCTAGACAATGAGAATTACTACTGTGGAGAGGACTTTCGCAGCTAAATTCATTATCATGGAGAGGACCACCATGGTGGGTTACAGTAAAAGATGAAACATTTTGCTCCTTGGTCTTCTGACCACACAGAGGGTTCCTTTGGCTCTCATCTAAAGATGAAACTTCGAGATCGACCGAACTGTCATGAAGCAAGCCTTCATGAGGAAGTGTCTGATGAAGACCTTCAGGATTAATGCTCCCACTATTGGGAACTGAGAGAGTAGAATCTTGAATTCCAACAGATAATTGTCTGAGGGCTTCAAGAACTCCAGCATCGAGTAAGGACTTATCACAGATGGGCCTTTGATTTCTTAACTACGTTGGGCAGGTCTTTTTCTTAGACACCTTCTTACTCAATTTGGCAGGTGTATGTGCCTTCTCATGAGAAATGATCAGGTTAGGCTGATTATCTATGATCAAACCAGGTGTATGTGCCCGATTTGGTTGTCCGTATGATATGGGGGAATACGCCCCACAACCCTCTTGGACTGGAACAGATGTGTGTGTCTGTTCTGGAGTGATATATTGATGTGTCACTCCACTTGTAGGGACAGATTTGTGTATATTTCCCTGAGATGCTGCTGAAGCTGTTATAATATACTGACAGGCATCCAGGATATGAGTAGGGATTTGCTTCTGCTCTTTCACCATTGACAGAATGTGCTTGGTGACTTCAGCTGCCAGAACGGGAATATATGTCCATTCCATGCTTGGAGTATGTGTATGTGCCTGCTCCAGTCCTCCTTTTCCTGTTAGTGAATCTTGACAGTACTCAAGTGTGGGGGCATAGAGTTGAGTCTGCCTCCTGTTTGTCGCCGGAGCTTTCTGACTGACTTCTCCGAGTGCTACCAAATGAAACTGTTGGTAGGATTGATCAATACTAGCAAGTGTATATGCCTTCTGATTGCAGTCCGCCGAATGTGGTTGACGAGCTTCCTTCAATACTGACAAACGAGGCTGCTGGCAGGATTGATGAGTGTAAGCAGGTGTATGTGCCTGTTTACCAGTTTTCAAAACATTGGGTTGGCGAGATCCATCGTATGTAGTCAGATGAGCCTGCTGACTAGATGATGATTTATAAACAGATGTATGTTACTGTCTATAGTACTCTGCCGAAATTACTTGGCGGGATTGGCGTGATGCTGCCAGACGAGTCTACTGGACAGTAGAATTAAAACAGATGGGTGTGTGTGCCCGCTCGTTGCTTGCCACCAAGTTAGGTTGGTGGAATTCTCTGGAGATGGAAGAGATGAGAACCTACTCACTGTTAACCGGATTTCTCCTCTGGTGGTTCGTCCTTCCTTCTCGGGTTCGAGGAACCTAATCTAAATGCTTGTAAACGATACCCTCATCATGTTGATGGCGCACTGCCGCACGAGTCTGGTGGCGATTGTTGATGGGAGCCCTCGGGAAGGACTCTTGTCTCCTTGAATTAAGGCCCTAAGGGACCTGCTCATTCACCTCCCTAGAATATGGGAGTTAATGGTGATTGCATTCTAGGGATAACAACCCGAAACGGTTGAAGATGGTGGTTGGCACCACCTGCTTCTTGATCGCTGGTCGTCGCTGTCTGGATGACCAGGATGAATTATTGATTTAGAGGGCTTGTCGATCAGCCTCTAGAGTTGGAATATTACCGTTTTGATGGTACTCCTTAACTAGTGCATTTGATACCCAGCGTTGAAGACACTGAGTAAGTGATGTCATCCTCAGAGCGGACGATGATCCAGTAGGAGTAGCAATAGAGGCATTCACATCAGAAGTATTCACGGGTGTGAACTTGAGAGAAGCCATTTCTGTAACACAGAAGATCTTGTAAAAGAGTGACTGTTTGATATAATAGACGTAATCAAGATAAGTTCCTACTACATCTTTTGGATAAGAACATATGTTATTGACTATCTTGTTGTCCCTCTCATTGATTTTAAATAGGGGCCTAACAAATAGGTAAAACATCACTTTAACTTGGTTAAGGATTCACGTCGGGTTCACCATTTTTTGTTTCCTCTAGAATTGGGAATTACCTTGTTGATTGAAGGTTCAAACATTCCAATCAGTTTCTAATGGGTTTTCTTGTAGAACCGGAAACATCCAATGATTCCATATCCATTTGGACCTATTTTCCAAAGGTAGGCGCTCATTAGTTGTAGAATGATGAGGCTTAGGAATTTGCATTGGTCGAGAGGATGGGAGGTCAGACTCATCACACCATTTTGAGGGGAATTATTGTTTACTCCAGGACTCTCTTTATAGATTTAAGTTATGTTCATGAATCCTTATTAAATTACCAAGTATAAAATGAGCATTCCTTTAGATCTGACAATCAATGATTAGTATGTAGGAAATTTAGAGAATCTTTTATATGTATTCGAGGTTCTTCATAGATAGAGAATAATTTTTATTTTTTAGATATTCTTAGTCAATGGTATCCTTTAATACATTATATAAAAGTCTCTTGGTCATTATGATGACCATACTAGTTTTAAAGCCACTCAGTGGGGCACTTGAAGTTTATTGTCATTCAGAAGGACATGGATTATTTCAGAGTTGGGATCATACCCGCAGATGGGTTACCTACGTATCCTTTATATAGAAAAGGAATCAAAACCCACGTATTTCGAGTAAGGGAGTATGATTTTTATGTATGATTTATGTCTCAAAGAAAGATTTCATAATTACTTTTACACTCTAAGCTCACGTGAGTCATGATCGGTGTGAGAAATAAGAGGTATTGGTAAAACCAGAAAATTGTACCATGAAAGATGCAATCATAAGAAATGATGTGGGGCTTATGTATGTATGACTGCCCAAATAGATGAAGATTAGTATTTACTTCAGGGAAGAAACATGGGAACAAGGTCCATAAATGTATATGTACTTTATGCATATTTGGATACTCTAATCTTGGGGCTTACTCCTAGGAAGATGCCCAAATTAGGAGGGGACTTATGATTGGGTTTTACACCTGAGAAGGAAGCCCAGATCAAAAAGTAATTAAAACTAGTTAAGAGAAATTAAGACTAGGGATTATTCCTAAGGAGGAGGCCCAGGTTAAAGGGATTTGAAAATTAAGGGACTTGGGGCTTACTCCTAAGGAGGATGCCCATATTTGAGACTAGGGCTTACTCCTGAAAAGGAAACCCGGATTAAAGGAATTAAGGTTGGGGATTACTCCTAAGGAGGATGCCCAAATTTGGGAAATTATGACTGGGGATTACTCCTAAGAAGGAGGCCCATATTTTGGAACTTGGAGACTGGGGCTTACTCCTGAAAAGGAAGCCCAGTTTAAGGGAATTATGACTAGGGCTTACTCCTAAGGAGGATGCCCAGATTAAGGGACTTGGGTATTACTCCTAAGGAGGATGCCCATATTTGAGACTAGGGCTTACTCCTAAAAAGTAAGCCCAGGTTAAGGAACTTGGGGCTTACTCCTAAGGAGGATGCCCAAATTAATGAGAACTGGGACTGGGGATTACTCCTGAAAAGGAGGCCCAGGTTAAGGATTATCTCATATTAAAGGATGAGGTTGAATGAATGAAATCTCTAACCTTAGTGACATAAAGATACGTAAATCACTAGGTTCTAAGAGATGTTCCACAGAATTCCTTTCAGATAAGGAAGCCAATAAGGAAATCATGCCATGAATGGCTTTGGAGAGAGTTCTGAAGGCTTAATCTTGAATAGGAGAGGTGGATAGGCATAGGATGGGTGAAATGTGTAGGAGGGGCACCCAAAAAGAGAGGGGCACGCAAGTCCTGGTTGGCGTGCAAGTACTGCGTGGGCACGCAAGTCCTGGTGGGCGCGCAAGTACTGCATGGGCGCGCAAATCCTGGTTGCACAGGTGTACCTGCGCAACACATGGGTACTTGCGCGACGGTCAATCCTTAGGGTAGAACTTGGGTGAGGCTTGGATCAAGCCTTTAATACTACCCCTAGAGACTTCCATAAGAGAGGCGTGCAAGTTATGTGGAAGGGGTAAGGCGACACGCAAGTGTGGCCATTTCCCTTAAGGGCTGGCCACCTAGGCGCGCAAGGGTTGATGAGTTTCAACACTTAGGCCTTACTCCCCCTCTTTAGATCTTCCGTTCTAGGTAAGAAATTACCTTAGAAGTGTTCGGAAGATTTGAGAAGAGACTAGGGTGCCGGGAGCTCAAATCTGAGTTTATGGAATTTTTCATCCATAAATGGGGGGCCCACAGGGGTATTTATAGGCTGGAGAAGACCCTGGACAAATTTCAAAGAGGGCGCGCAAGTCACCTGCGCGACCACTGGGCAGTGCGCAAGTATACTTGCACGAACTTGGTGGAACTTTTGCGACCCGATTTCATTTGAACCTTTGTTCGTGACTTTGTCAATTTTTGATGTTTTCTTCAAAGTATGAATCACTTTGAGTTCAAGGTATTTCTCTTTTCATTCCTTTAGACTCTGTGACGGAAAGGAGCATCAACAATTTACCACTAGACATGTAGGTGAATGCAGTTGAGCACCCTCCCACACATGCTATATGGTGAGAGAAACAGGGCCACTTCATCCAAAAGTCTTTCTCTTAGTGTATAACCTAGGAATCAAAATTCAAATCTATGGTTAAACATGTTGTGACTTTAAATTCCAGCATTATCCATCCTACTAGGGCACCAGAGTTCCTCTAGATACTGAGTAATGGATTGAAATCATTAATATAATATTTATCATACTTGAGAATATGAAGGATATGCAAGTCAATATGAGATAAAATCTCATGTCTGGTGCACAACCAATTCAATACCCCCATATCATGTGGTGCCAAACGAGCTGAAGGGTCTCAAGGTACAAGTGGGTAACTTAGAGCTAGCAGTTGTTTTCTACACTCTGATGTGTAGGCAATGTTATCTATTTGGTGAGATATTTGTTGTTTATAAGGACCACAAAAGCCTTCATCTTCACACAAAAATACCTAAATATGAGATAGAGGTGTTGGGTTGATTATCTGCAGTTTTTCATTTTTGAGATTATGTATGCACCTGGAAAAAGGTAACGTCATTGTGGATGCTCGATGTGAACTGGTCAGGAGCCTAGTGAGAGGCCCTAATAGGATTAGTGGTGCTTCACGAGCTTATTAGATAACTGGAGGGTGGATTATTTGGAGGATCATAGATCTGTGACTTGTGTCCCTTTGCAGATCACATCCTCGCTTATGGACTAGGTGAAGACTAGTCAGGAGTTAGTCCCAGAGTGTGTTGTGATGAGGAAACAGCTAGCTGGAAGTAACCTGATACCCATATGATTGATGTACAATGACAATGTGATCATGATATATAGGAAATTATTAGTCCTTACTTCCATAATATATGATTTTATAAGAGACTTCCATACCTTGAGATGTATAGTATATCCTGATATAATGAAGATGTACTATGAATTTAGGCAATAGTTCTGGTGACCAAGGATGATGAGGGACCTAATTGGTTTCATATCCCAATGAATTACTAGATAAAGGGTAAATTTCAATCACTAGTTTTCTATTGGTTTGTCCCCATAAACTTCTTGTGTTCCTGTAGAAGTGAGAAGGTGTCATAAAAGACTTGTGATGGGGTTACCCAGGATTCTGAGGAGTTGTGAAGAAGCACTACTGGAATTTAGCTTTTTCCCAACGGCAGTATACCAACGGTTTATTTAAACCGTTGGGATAGTGAGTCTTTGCCAACGGTTTAAGAAAACCGTTGGCAAAGAGAATTTCAGCAGAACTTTCCCCAACGGTTCACTGGAACCGTTGGGAAAAGGAGACCTTTCCCAATGGTTCAATGGAACCGTTGGGAAAAGGCTGATCAAACTCACACATTCCCAACGGTTCCTGTAAACCGTTGGGAAATGTGTGCCTTTGCCAACGGTTTTTATAAACCGTTGGCAAAGGTTTCCCCCAAATTGCAGGTCGCGATCTCCTCTCCCCATTCGGACAGAGCCCTAATCTATTCACTCCGCTGGTCTCGCGAACCCCATCTCACTCCACTGCTCTCGCGAATCCGAACACCAGTACCCCCATCCCAACAGGTACACCCCATACGAATAGGTGAAATTTGATCTCAACCATATTGTTGTAGTTTTTTTAATGAATAGATTTTTTCCAGGTGTTGGTAGTTTAATTGATTATCCAGGTGTTGGTGATTTTTAATGTTTTTGTATTCTATGTTTGGAAGGAGAGTGTTCAAAACATGTAAATCAAACCAATTTGATATTACTCATGAAATCAATTTGATAATGGATTGTGAGATTTTTTAATGTTTTTGTATTCTGTTAATGTTTTTTGTATTCTATGTTTGGAAGGAGGTGTTGGTGATTTTTAATTATTTTCCAATGGTCGAGCATCATGTGAGATTTTTTCTATGTTTGGATAATGGATTGTGGGAATTATGGATTGTGTTCAAACCAATTTGATATGTTTTGGATAATCGATTGTGGGGGTAGGGGTTGTCCACGGGGGTGGGTGGGTGTCCACGGGGGTGGGCGGGGGTGTCCACGGGGGTGGGAAAGGCTGTCCACGGGGTGGGCGGTGCTGTCTAGGGGGTGTGGGCTGTCCTGGGGGTCTGGGTGGGGTGTCATGGTGGGGGAGGGGTGTGTGGGGTGTCCACGGGGGTGGTAAATAAATTATAGGGGTTTTAACCCCCTCTAAACTATTAGCTACTGGAGATTTTTTTGGTGAAATTAGATGGGGTTAAAACCCCTATAATTTAGTGTCAAGTAGGGGTGGTTTTCAAAACTGCCCCTAATATATTACTTACAACTCAATTAGTGGCAGTTTTTAAACTCCCCTAAATCGTTAAAAATTTAGATGGGGTTTTAACACCCTCTAAAATATTTGTTGTTGGAGATTTTATAGTGCAATTATATGGGGTTTAAACCCCCTCTAATTTAATCTTTACTGATTGAGACTTACCTTACTGGTGTTTTACAAAAACCAACTCTAATAACATAAGGTGGGAACATTAGCAGTGGTTATGGGTAATTTTTTCTAATATATTTAGAGGTGGTTATAACCCCCTATAATCACAAAAATAACCCCTTCTAATAGGGGATTTCTTTTTAGTGATACCTGCTTCGATGCCATGTCAGAAAACATCAGGACAATCATGGAAATGTCTCAATGTTAGAGTTGGTCTCAAGTTACTCAATAGTTTCACAGGCCCCATGCCTTTAGGTCAAACCACACTAGGTCATCGTGCCCTGGAGCTATCTCTAGGTCAGGTCACATAGACCATCATGCCCCACTATTTCTACCTAGTTCTTATCAATCATGATCTTCATGCCCCATTATCATCACATATGGGTCTAATCACTCATGAGTAATCAGACCTGTGTGGAAACAGTGGGGCATGATAGTATATGTTACCTAACCTAGAGATAGTACTAGGAAATGATGACCTATTTTAGTTTGACATGAAGGCTTGGGGCCCATGTGGATATTAAGTATCTTGAGGTTGGCTCTAAAATTGAGACGTTTACATGATTTTTGTGATGTTTTCCATCTTGGTATTGAAACAAGTATAACAGATGTTTGTGGCGTCTTGGTTAGCACAAGGATGCTCAACATGATTGTTACTTGTGTACAAATTTATCTATTATTATGTTATACAATATTATACACATGAAATATTGTTAAGGAGATATTGGTGGTGTCCTACTGAGTCTTTTTACTCACACCCTACTCGAGCATTTCGGTGCGCTTGTAGATTTCATGAACCGAGTTTCGGCGAAGGGAATGAGCCCTATAGTGGATGGTTGAGCAGTTCAACATGGAGAAGAAGTGGGTCAAGATAGACTCTAGAGGACCCGTAGATGTTTATTTATTTATTTTTTATCTCCTTATGTATCAGATGCTTACTTTTTGGACAGTCTTTCCTCATTGGGAGTTGTTTATTTATATAAAAATGTTTAGTTCACTTTCAACATGTAATATGATTATGTTTATTATATTTTTTATTGTTATACTTGGTCATTTATTTCTCCTATGCACTCTGATGGAGGGTATAGTCTCCCCATGGTTCCACTTGAGACCCTCACAGCTAATTAAAAACCCCTTACATACGAGGAGGCATGCATGAGGTAATGTGGCATTCCGACTCAGACCCGGTAGTTCAGGTTGGGATGTTGCAAAATGGTATTAGAGGATCAGGATTCACTAACATATTCTTCTATTTTCCTTAGGATTATACATGATAGACATGAGATAAGATGGTTGATACTTGGGTAGGGGAACTATGATAGTGCCTAGACAACATTATATAGTAGACCTCCGAGTTTCCATAAATGAGAATTTATGCTTTCATGTTACCATTAATTAAATTCACTTTGGGTGGTGAACATGATTTTTATATGTGATTTATGATATTTTGAGTGCATTCATACATCATGACTAAGCACATGGTTTCACATGCCATATATATACTTATTGTTTTATTACATAGTACTTAATTAATTAAATTCCTATTTTCTATTCTATCTATTTGGGATAGTTTCTCTTGTGTGATATATTTGTGTTTCCATGTTGTTTTGATATATCTTTATTGGAATTAATTATTTGAACCAAGTACAATTTTTTGTTAGTATATGTATGAGGATTTTGACTAATTCGCAGGTTTTAAGACTAGGGTTATTGTTAGGAGGGGTATATGTTGGGTTAAGGGTAAACTCCAAGGAAATCCTAGTGTGATCTCATAGACTGAATAGGATCTACTTATGTTTCTAATGCTTCTTCATGTTATAGAAGATGTCTCCTCGACTTATTCTTAAGGTAACTACTTGTGAAGTGAGTATGGGATGCTTTTGTGAGGAAGGGTGTTTTTTATTTATGTTTCCTCTGGAATTGGGAATGACCTCGTTGATTGAAGGTTCAAACATTCCAATCGGTTTCTAACGGGTTTGTTCGTAGAACCGAAAACATCCAATGATTCCATATCCATTTGGACCTACTTTCCAAAGGTAGGCGCTCATTAGTTGTGGACTGATGAGGCTTAGGAATTTGCATTGGTCGAGAGGATGGGAGGTCGGACTCATCATACCTTTTTTAGGGGAATTATTGGCTACTATGGGACTCTCTTTATAGATTTAAGTTATGTTCGTGAATCCTTATTAAATTACCAAGTATAAAATGAGTGTTCCTTTAGATCTGACAATCAATGATTGGTATATAGGAAATTTAGAGAATCTGTTATATGTATTTGAGGTTCTTCATCGATAGAGAATCATCTGTATTTGTTAGAGATTCTTAGTCAATGGTATCCTTTAATACATTGTATAAAAGTCTCTTGGTCATTATAATGACCATACTGGTTTTAAATCCACTCAGTGGGGCACTTCAAGTTTATTGTCATTCATAAGGACATGGATTTTTTCAGAGTTGGGATCGTACCCGCATATGGGCTACCTATGTATCCTTTATTTAGAAAAGGAATCAGAACCCACGTAGTTTGAGTAAGGGAGTGTGATTTTTATGTATGATTGATGGCTCAAATAAATATATCATAATTAATTTTACACTCTAAGCTCGCATGAGTCATGCTCGGTGTGAGAAACAAGAGGTATTGGTAAAACACGACAATTGTGCCATGAAATATGCAATCATAAGAAATGATGTGGGGCTTATGTATGTATGACTGCCCAAATAGATGATAATTGGGATTTACTTCTGGGAATAAACCTAGGAACAAGGTCCATAAAGGTATATGTATTTTATGGATATTTGGATACTCTAATATTGGGGCTTACTCCTGAGGAAGATGTCCAAATTATAAGGGGACTTATGATTGGGTTTTACACCTGAGAAGGAATCCCAGATCAAAAAGTAAATTAAGATTGGTTAAGAGAAATTAAGACTGGGGATTATTCCTAAGGAGGAGGCCCAGGTTAAAGGGGTTTGAAAATTAAGGGACTTGTGGCTTACTCCTAAGGAGGATGACCATATTTGAGACTGGGGCTTACTCTTGAAAATGAAACCCAGATTAAAGGAATTAAGGTTGGGGCTTACTCCTAAGGAGGATGCCCAAATTTGGGAAATTATGACTGGGGATTACTCCTAAGAAGGAAGCCCATATTTGGGAACTTGGAGACTGGGGCTTACTCCTGAAAAGGAAGCCCAGTTTATAGGCCAGGCCGCACCCTTGCGCGCTGATGCCTAAGCGGTTCAACACTTGCGCGCCTCCCTCTGCACTCTCAACACTTGCGTGCCACCTTTCATTTGGTTTTCTTCTTTTCCTCAGAGTCACATCCTCATTTATTTTGGATCCAACTCTGAGGGGGGACTTTTTTTGACACTCCTTTCTGTCATAGAGTCTAAAGGAATGAAAATAGAAATACCTTGAACTCAAATTGATTCATCCTTTGAAGAAAACATCAAAAATTGACAAATTCATGAACAAAGGTTCAAATGCACTTGGGTCGCGCAAGTTCCACCAAGGTCACACAAGTATACTTGCACGCCACCCAGTGGTCGCGCAAGTGACTTGCGCGCCCTCTTTGAAATTCACCCAGGGTCTTCTTTAGCCTATAAATACCCCTGTGGGCCCCCCATTTAAGGACGAAAAATTCCAAAAACTCAGATTTGAGCTCCCGGTGCCCTAGTCTCTTCTCAAAGCTTCCGAACACTTCTAAGGTAATTGTTTTACCTAGAATGGAAGATCTAAAGAGGGGGAGTAAGGCCTAAGTGTTGAAACTCATCAACACTTGCGCGCCTAGGTGACCAGCCCTTAAGGGAAATGGCCACACTTGCACGCTGCCTTACCCCTTCCACATAACTTGCGCACCTCTCTTCTAGAAGTCTCTACGGGTAGTATTAAAGGTTTGACCCAAGCCCCACCCAAGTTCTACCCTAAGGATTGACCATCGCACAAGTACCCATGTGTCGCGCAGGTACACCTACACGACCAGGACTTGCACACCCACGCAGTACTTGCGCGCCCACCAGGACTTGGGAACCCCTTTTTTTGGGGTGCCCCCTCCTACTTATTTCACCTCTCTTATGCCTATCCACCCCTCCTCTTCAAGATTAATCCTTCATAACTCTCTCCAAATCCATTCATGGCATGATTTCCTTGTTGGATTCCTTATCTGAAAGGAATTCTGTGGAACATCTCTTAATAATGGTTAAGAGAAATTAAGACTGGGACTTATTCCTAAGGAGGAGGCCCAGGTTAAAGGGATTTGAAAATTAAGGGACTTGAGGCTTACTCCTAAGGAGGATGCCCATATTTGATACTGGGGCTTACTCTTGAAAAGGAAACCCATATTAAAGGAATTAAGGTTGGGGCTTACTCCTAAGGAGGATGCCCAAATTTGGGAAATTATTACTGGGGCTTACTCCTAAGGAGGATGCCCATATTTGAGACTGGAGCTTACTCCTGAAAAGGAAACCCAAGTTAAAGGAATTAAGGTTGGGGCTTACTCCTGAGGAGGATTCCCATATTTGGGGACTTGGACTGGGACTTACTCCTGAAAAGGAGGCCCGGTTTAATGATTCTCTCATCTTAAAGGATGATGTTGAATGAATGAAATCTCTAACCTTAGTGACATAAAGATATGTAAATCACTAGGTTTTAAGAGATGTTCCAAAGAATTCCTTTTAGATAAGGAATCCAACAAGGAAATCATGCCATGAATGGATTTGGAGAGAGTTCTGAAGGATTAATCTTGAAGAGGAGAGTTGTATAAGCATAAGAGAGGTGAAATAGGTAGGAGGGGGCACCCCAAAAGAAAGGGGCGTGCAAGTCCTGGTGGACGTGCAAGTACTGCGTGGGCGCGCAAGTCCTGGTTGCGCAGGTGTACCTGCGCGACACATGGGTAATTGCATGATGGTCAATCCTTAGGGTATAACTTGGGCGAGGCTTGGCTCAAGCCTTTAATACTACCCCTAGAGACTTCCATAATAGAGGCACGCAAGTTATGTAGAAGGGGTAAGGCAACGCGCAAGTATGGCCATTTCCCTTAAGGGATGGCCACCTAGGCGCGCAAGTATTGATGAGTTTCAACACTTAGGCCTTACTCCCCCTCTTTAGATCTTCCGTTCTAGGTAAGAAATTACCTTAGAAGTGTTCGGAAGCTTTGATAAGAGACTAGGGCACCGGGAGCTAAAATCTGAGTTTTTGGAATTTTTCGTCCTTAAACGGGGGGCCCACAGGGGTATTTATAGGCTGGAGAAGACCCTGGGTGAATCTCAAAGAGGGCGTGCAAGTCACCTGCGCGACCACTGGGTGGCGGGCAAGTATACTTGCATGACCTTGGTGGAACTTGTGCGACCCAAGTGCATTTGAACCTTTGTTCATGCCTTTGTCAATTTTTGATGTTTTCTTCAAAGGATGAATCACTTTGAGTTCAAGGTATTTCTCTTTTCATTACTTTAGACTCTGTGATGGAAAGGAGCGTCAAAAAAAGTCCCCCCTCAGAGTTGGATCTGAAAGAAATGAGTATGTGACTTTTAGGAAAAGAAGAAAACAAAAGTAAAGGCGGCGCGCAAGTGTTGAGCGCGCAGAGGGCGGTGCGAAAGTGTTGAACCTCGCAGGTGTCGGTGTGCAAGGGTGCGGCCTGGCCTATAAATACACGGTCATTCTCACGCAAAGCCACCAGATCTCGAATTTCTTGCTCTCGTCGTGCAATTTGGTCTTGTCACACAAGTTACTTGTTTTCCACTATTTTACTGTTGTCGCGCTGCTGTAGAGGTAAGAGGACTTGCATGGTGATACCTGCGTGCAAAGACTTGTGCGACACATCCATACTTGCGCGCCAAATTTATACTTGCGTGCCTTAATGCCTTATCCATTTTTTTTAATTTTTCACAAATTTTATGAAAAATAAACCCATTTAAGAGTTAATTTATTCAACTTTTGTGCAGATTCAATGGCTCCCAAAAGAATTGGAACGGCTGATGAACTGGAAAGTAAGCGACTTGATGATATGATGAGCATCATTGGCCATGATTATTATACCTTCTGCGATAGCACTCTCCCAAATTTGGCTAAGTATTTGAAGAAGTATCATCGTGACTTCCCCCAGAGCATTTATCTGCCTTTGTATGGCTATGGTCATCTGTGAGAAGTTATCATTCCAGAGGCAAAGAACTATCTCCCACTTTCTTGGTTTCAGAATTACACCAACTTTGCTTCAAAAAATATTTCATGTGGAGGAGCATTTTTAAATTCTGGAACAGTGGAGGAGGCCCATATAATGCATCATAGCCCTTGTATGCCAGATCTGAAACCTCATAAGCCCGAGCTGCAACCACATTGTTATCCCTCAATTTTCCGAAACTCTCAGATGGATCAATCCCAAGGCTGGAAGAAGAGTTGGGACTTCTGCCCTGGAGGAGGTGTGAAGCCAAGTTGGATATGGGCATACTGGGTGCGACAAACCTGTGTATAGTTTATCGAGGATTTGAAAGGAGTTGCGATATATGAAGCCATCTATGATGGGAAAACATATGTTTACAGGCATGATAACTTTGTATCAGAGATACTCAACCATTGGAGCCCAGAAACCAATTCTTTCCATCTGACTCGTGGAGAAGTAGGCATCAGTCTGTAGGATGTCCACAAGATATCAGGGGCTCTAATTTTGGGTGATATGTATGATGAATTCATCCCTCCCAAGGCGACTTGGAATGATTCGAAGAAGACTACGGCTTTTGCTTGGGAATTATTGAAAATCTTCCACAAGCTCAAGAGTTCAGAGACCTCCTTAACTCATTCTAGAAAGGATATTCATCCAGAGGAGTGGATGAATATGTTTCTTATAGAGAAGCAGGGGAAGGATCTGAAGGATAAGGGATTAAAGGAAAATAGATCCAAGAAGAAGAGGCCCACTCATCCTACCACCTGCCCCAAAATAGAGAATAGGGGTGCTCCTGGTACATTCTGGCCGACCCTGGAAGTAGGAGAATTTGAAAAGTGGGGATATGAGGTGAATTAGAGAATCCCAAAGAAGACTCGTCTGGCGGTATTTTTGGCCTTGTGGCTCAGTGTTTATCTTCTGCCAGTCAGGGACCTGAAGGGAGGCGTCAGGCCAGGGACCTTCGTTATTGCGGCCAAGTTGGCTGAGGGAAAAATGGTTGGGTTGGATACCCCCATTTTAGAAAATATTCACAGGAGCTTACTACATGTATTCATGGGTAAGTCTCATTTGAGAATAGTGGGACCATTCCAAGTTTTGTGGGGATGTATCGCCACTCACTTCAGGATGTATAATGTAAAAAATGGAGTACAGATCCCCAGAAGTTCTTTCAGGCCATCAATGCAAGCATTCTCTGGAATTTCTCCACTAGTTATAGATTCTTATGACATAAAGGTGAGGTTGAGAATGTATAAGTAATTTAATTTCTTTCCTTATGGAAATCCGCCAACCGGGTGGTTTGTTGATGATGGAACCGCTAGCCTGGAATTGAGGGAATACATGCTGTCCTGCAGAGATGGTGTGCTGGTCACCAGGATTGACAGAGAGATTATATGAGAGGTCTATGATTCATATAGATTTTCACGTCAATTCAAGTGTTTGAAACATACTGTTGTATCTCCCCCTATACATGTCAGGTTAGAGCAACATCCTATGGTTTCCCGGCAACTATGGTTGCTGACATCTAGGGAGAAGACTGGGGCAGTGTTTGATCTACCAGTTGAAAAAGCGGCATATAACTTGACTACATGGTATGCCGAGCACTGGATAGCATCATACCCTAGAGGGGTGCTGAATCACCCAGTTTATCAGGTGGGGAAAAGGAAGAGGACTGTAGAGAAAGAAACCCTTCCTCATGAAGGTGATACTTCCCCACATGGAGTTGATTCGCCAGATTCCTCATCTAGGACTGATTCACTGGATTCCCAAGATGGGGATAATGAGGCACAAAAAGTGGAAAAGCGGCCTCGTGCCCAATATAATACTCCAGTCAGAATCAAAATACCCACTCCATCAACTCCTGGTGAGTTACTTCATTGTGGAAATTTAATCACCATTACTTTATAAAGAAATAAGTATTATTTTCTTATTCTCTATCTGTAGTTGCAGGAGCTGGGAAGAAGCTGAAATCCAAGATTGCAGGACCTTCCTCGTAGCCTTTTGGTACACATACTTAATATTTACGACAAGAGGTTGTCCATACATGACAGAGTTTATATTGTGGTGCTGAAACTACTTGTCTGGATTTATGCGAGGGGCTACACCTCCCTAGAATAGGGAATCTTCTGGCTTCTACAGATATATGTTTTGAGAATAACCCCGATGAAGTGCGGGCTTACATCATAGAGCTGTAAATGCTCATATATTCCACTGAATATTCCATTCCTATCACCAAGCGAGTGAAGGAAATGATTGATTGTGGCGCCACTGAGGGGATTAATGCTTCCGGAGATGAGGAGTGGCACGATTACGTGGATCCTGAATATGTAAGTTTTATTTCCTTATTTTCCTTGTAACTTGATTTCATTCAAAGCTTTGTTACTAAAGGAAATTATTTTCTTCATCTTGAATCTTGCAAAGAAAGGAACTACTGAGGTTCCTTCGCCACAGTATAGCCCTAGTGGTACTGCCATCGGGGTTACTACTGAATCTCCTCGCGAGTCGGGTGAGATATCTCCAGGCCAGCAGGCCATGGATGAGGATTTGGAAATGGCCTTCCATTCTCCAAATCATGTACCTATAAGGGAGACTTCTGACACTCCCAAAAATCCAAGGAAGAAAAAGAAACGAAGGAGGAAGTCCACAGCTAAATGCTTAATTTGTAGTGGTAAGTCCTTTGGGTAATCATGAGTCTTAAACCATGAAAAGATTGCTCATTTTCCTTGGGATTGTAGGGGATTCTTCAATTTCCCCTCTGAGGGAGAGGACTGACCCTCCTTTGGGGACCATGGAGGGTACTGGTGAATAATCACAAGTTCAGGCTGACTTGGTTGCTCCTGGAGAAGAGCCAGCATCTGTTCCCAATATCCCTCCTGCTGTTGTTGCAAGAAGAGAAGAAACTGCTTCTAGTAAGTTAAAAATGCTTCATAAAATGTTGAATGAAACATCGACTGACTTCCATTATGTGATAATTTAGGTTCAACCTCTGCATTAGAGCTTTTGGCAGCCATTGCAACTGACGCCGCCACTTTATCTGAAGATGTTGTCCAGGGTCAGGGACCGCAGGATGAAGGTCGCCAAGAAGACATACCAAATTCTCCCACTGGTGAGATTAACCATGATTCTGAGATTACATTGTATGAAATGATGGGACTTGGCGCATCTTTTGAATATTTTTTAGATCATGTTAAATTACCATGTAATTTAAAAGATTATGGATATGAGTGTTATCCTTCGTCCTATTAAAAACAACTTCTTATTACATCTCTGATCATGATCGGTTGAAATGTGTAGTTTTCTCTAAGCAAGCTGTTGAACTACCAATGCCTGAAGGGGGTATCGAAAACCCTACTATTACAGAGACATTAGCCCAGGTGGAGATGAACCCTGTAGAGCTTCCTCAAACTCACCCTGAAAATCCTTTTGAAGCTAGGAAAGATGGGGAGGAGCCTTCTCAAGTTAATGATCTACCGTTGGGTAAGGGATAACAATATTTGCAACTGTACTTAATTTGAAAGATAGTCAATTAACTTTTGTTATCCTTTGAAACTAACCAAAGATTTCAATTGATTATATAGGGACATCAATTTCAGTGGCTAGATCTGGAGGTGAGGCCTCAGCCTTCACCCCAACAGGAATTTAAAGTGAAGAAGCACAGGTCAATGGGGAATGAGCAGAACAGGGAACTTCCCTAAGTGCATTAATCCCGGATTATATTCCCCCCTGTGACAATGATGTTGATTCGGATCCAGAAGTACAAAAGGCGCTCCAATTTTCACGACGCAAGACATGGAAAAATATATGGAAGATCATATCCAAAGTGCCTTTAGAAGAGTTGTCATCGAAGATCCTGGGACTTTCATCCATGTTTGTCATGCTGGGACTTGGCAGTTTTGGATATCAAAAGATCCATGCCACGGTAAAACAAGTCATCTTAAGGAGGGAGCAGGAGCAAAAGTGTCGTGAAGATCTGACCAAGGTGAAGTTGTCAGCTAACATTAGTGAATTTGAGGCTGCAGTATCCCGAGCTGAGGCTGACTATGCTGCCAAGATGAAGGAGCTGAAGCATAAGATCAAAGATAAAGTCGTCCAGCAGATGCACCTTCAGCAACAGTTAGATGCTATTACTGGGGAACTTGACCAACTCAATAATTCACTGGAGGGAGCTCAAACAAATGGTATTAAAGCCATCACAGATGCCAAGAAATCACTCCATCAATCTAAAAAGAATGAAGTTGGTTGAGTGCATGAGATTCAAGTAGCTGCTGATGAAGCTTGGGATGTTGTACATCAAGTGAAGACTTATGTTGACAGCCTCTTGTAATTTTTTGGAAAAGAGAAGAGACTCCAAAATGTGGATGTCCTTCTAACTTTTTTGAATAAAATAGAAAGAACTCTTTCATATTCAATCATTTTTGCACGTATTTTCCTGCTACCTGCTTTAAATTTTTACCTAAGACAATGGGCCTAGTAAGCATAGTTTGATTTTTACTAGGATTATTATAAATAACCCTATAAACTTTGAATCTTTTCACTGCTCAATATTACCTAAATCAAACAAAATGTATATTTAGTGAACTGGGACTTGACTTTTATTCAGAGTTCCCTTGTCTTTTGTGGGTAGTTTAAAGTCATGCACGTCGGACATAAAAAGGCTAATGTTTAAGGTCAAAATAGTTTTGACCGAATGAATTAGAATTCACTCAATTCCTTGATAATTTATCTGGAAGCATATTACCACACCCAAGTATGAGGGAAAATATGTAAAATATGACTTAAGAAATTTTGAATCTAAGGAATGATATGAAAAGGGGATAAAATACATTAGAAGAAGTAGTTCCCACGAATGAAGTTACCAGTATTTAACAAACCCATTTGGGGGTTGAATTATGCAGGGCCACCTAGGGGCATTGGCTGCATAGTCAAATAATAGTATCTTTTGGCTGACAGGTCCGTTATGTAGACTACTTATGCAAGGCTGCCTAAGGGCACATGCTGCATAGTCAGGAAAAAGAATTCTTAGAAATTTACTTTTCTACTGCTAAAAATCCAGTGAAAGTTTATGGGGATTCAAATTTTCCAAAGCATAGAGTTTTTTGTATGGAGAGAGGTACTTGAATATGGAAAAGATATTTCCAAACAAAATTGTCTAAGAACTGGATGAATGTCACTCCTACAAAGGTCTGACCCAAGCATAGGGAAGGAAAATATAAACCATAGACTTGAATACTTTCAGATCATGAAAAAGATTATGAGATGAATATATTAAGGATTGCTATTTTTGTGAATCCATACATATTGTTGTTAAGACAACTAAGGAAAAAATAGATTTTCTTCCTAATAAAGAAGTTAACATTATTTAACAAACCCGTTAGGGGGTTGAATTATTCAGGTTCGCCTAAGGGCATTGGCTGCATAGTCAAATAATAGCATCTTTTGGCTGACAGGTCCGTTATGTAGATTGTTTATGCAAGGCCACCTAAGGGCACATGCTGCATAGTCAGATAAAAGAATTCTCATAATTTGGACATTTTGTGATTAAATTTCAGGAAAAGGGTTATGAAGATCTGAAAATATTTAAGGTTAGGATTATGACACATAAAAATGGGTATTGTTCAATGTATGTAAAGATACATAGATCAATGCTAACCATAATCACATTGTGGATGGAACCTGAATTGAAATATTGGACTTCACTACGTATCCCATAATGATGGGAATCAAGCCATACATAGTTCTTTAAATACAGTTTAACGTTGTGTGGGATGAGATTATAAGAGATCTTAGTTTAGGGTCATAGAGCTTGGACCATAATAATGAATACACAGTGTGTGTTTTCATAGGGAATTTTTATTCAGGGGACTGAAAGTGGAATTTGGGGTTAGGACCAAAGACTTGGGGCTGGATTTGAGGGACACTCGAATATTCCTATGTATCCCATAAGGATGGGAATCAAGCCCACATAGTTCTAGAAATACCCTCTGTACATATTTGGTTTGTACATGTGAAGGGTGAAAAGGGGACTTTAGTACAATGATGGTTTGACCCAAGATAAAATGCTCAGGCATTTCCATGTATGCATGTAGTCTTTGGAATATAACATGATTGAAAATCAATGTAAATAATGATTCCCTATCAGGTGAGGGTATCAAAGAATATTGTAGATTATTGTCATATAGGACAAAAAATGTTGTACAGTTTAATGTCATATAGCAAGGACAAAGGTGAACCAATCTGAATAGATTTGTTTTTGGGCTTGAACCTTAGGAGGTTGCCTACGTACCCAGCCTAGAAGGCGAGGATCGAAGTCCGCATAGTTCAATTAAAGAATGAATTAGTGATCAAGTTGTTCTTGGGGACAACGACCTAAAAAATGGTGTTGGGACTTACGCGTGGTTAGCGGTCCAGAGAGATTGTTATGGTTGAAGTTTACTCTAAGATCACGTGATTCATACTCGGTGTAAGAAACAAGAGGTAGCAATAACCTTAACGATGCACAATTTAATGTCATGTAGGACATATGAAGGGACTATGTAGTTTAAAGTCTTGCAGTTAGGACTATTGGTGCTGCACAGTTTAGTGTCATATAGCAGGGACAAAATATAGTTTAATGTCATGTATGACGTATTAAAGGGACACAGTTTAACGTCATGTTGGAAAAAAGGGGGACTGTGCAGTTTAATGTCATGCAGTAAGGACAAAAGAGGACACCGTTTAACGTCATGTTGGACAAGAGGGATGCAAATAGTTTAAGGTCGTATGCATGGACCGCAACTAATGGTGCAGTTTAACGTCTTGCTGGACATTGACACAGTTTAACGTCATGTTGGACGAAAAGGGATTTTTTTGTAGTTTAACATCATGTTGGACTAAAAAGGGATGATACAGTTTAGCTTCATGTTGGACAATGGTGCGAATAGTTTAAGGCCATATGCATGGACCATAATGGTGCAGTTTAACAGCTTGCTGTACATAAGGGATTTTTGTACATTTTAGCATCATGTAGCTAGGACATCACAGTTTAACGTCGTGTGGGACGAAAGTAATGAAAATAGTTTAAGGTCATATGCATGGACCGCAACTGGTGCATTTTGTGTTTATACAAAATGCTTCTTCAGAAATCTGGCATTGGTTGGAGTAGTGATGAGTTCTCCATCCATTGAGATTAAAGAATAAGCTCCATTAGAGTAGACCTTATGTATTGAATAAGGTCCTTCCCATTTTGGCTCAAGCTTGGGAGGTTTCTTTGATGGTATCATTGGAGTTCTGAGAACCAATACCAATTCTCCCTGAATGAATGAAAGAAGATGAACTTTTTTTTTGAAATCTCATGTTATTCGATTCTGGTGGATTTTTAAGTGGTGTAAGGTGCACAATATTTTCTCATCTAACTGTTCCAATTCATCCAATCACTTTTGATATTGTTCATTTGTAGATGAATGATCACAAATGGATACTCTGAGTGAAGGTAATTGAATTTCAATGGGCATGACTGCTTCCGTTCCATATACCAGTGAATATGGAGTTGACCGCGTTGCAGTTCGGGTGGTGGTCTGATAAGCCCATAAAGCATAAAAGAGTTTGTTAGGCCATGACTTCTTATCTTTATCCACCATCTTTTGTAGTATGTTTTAAAGAGTCTTGTTGAAGGCTTCTGTCTGGACATTGGCCGCTGCATGATACCGAGATGAATGATTGGATTTGATGTTGTATTCTTGATACAACTTCTTCACCTCGGATGAACAGAAGTTGGTGCCATTTTCCATCAATATGGTATGAGGGACACCAAATCTGGTAATGATGTTAGACTTGATGAAGCTAAGAATGCTTTTAGAACTGACTTCCTTGAGAGGTATTTACTCTGCCCATTTGGAAAAGAAGTCAGTAGCAGTAAGAATATACTTAATCTGCTTGGTTGTAGCTGAAGGGTAAGGTCCCACCATATCCATTCCCCATGTGGAAAATGGCCATAAGTATTTAGCTGTATGAAGAAACCCTGGGGGCTGATGAATGAAGTTGGCATGTACTTGGAATGAATGACACTTCTTTTTGAAATCAACACAATCTTGTATCATTCAAGGCCAAAAGTATCCAAGCCTTCGAATTTGATCAGACAGTCTATGTCCAGACTGGTGGGCACCACAAACTTTTGCATGCACTTATTTCATGACAGTCATTGTCTCTTCACCATAAATGCATCTAAAGAAAACTCCATCAAAACCATGCTTGTAGAGAATTTTCTCTAGGTGATCTGGGTTGTCATAAAGAGTAAAATTGACCACACGACACCGGATTTGTTCTTTACCGGCTCTATCAGGTGGAAGTGTTCCATTTTGAAGGTATTATCTGATAGGTGCCATCAGTCCTGTAGTATGACCATATGATTTAGGAATGGGAATAATTTCATTGATTTCATCTGTTCTAGTTTGAACATAAGGTGAAATTGTACGATAGTGGGAAATACTGATGGTTATTTTTTCCTGATTTGGATCTGCCAGAGTTGTGGATATATTAACCAGTGCATCAGCTTGAGCATTTTGTGATTGTGGGACATAAGAAAATGTTAGTTTTGTAGAAAATTTTGCCATTAACTCTCTGACGTAATCATACAAAGGGATCAATTCTTATTTTCTGATTGCATAATCCCTATTGACTTGCTTGATTACCAGGTCTGAATCACCTTTCACTTTTAAGTGATTCACTTGTTCTTAAAGCACTAACTCCAAGCCTGCGATGAGAGCTTTGTATTCTGTTTCATTATTTGTACCACCTCCCAATAATGAAAAGGAATAGGGTAACACTGCCTTTTCTGGAGAAATGAGCACAATTCCTAAGCCAACTTTGCTGAATTTAGGATTTTCCATTTTCTTTCCTGTTGGACTTCTGGAAGCACCATCAAAGTACATTTCCCATGTCTGAATACTATCTTGAATAAAGAAGACTTCCTCATCGGGAAGTTCAATATCTGAATATGTATCTTCTACTGAAGGGTGTTCAGCAAGGAAATCAGCTAGATCTTGGCTCTTTATTGCCTTTAGAGACACATACTGAATGTCAAATTATTGTAGAATAACTACCCACCTTGCCAGACGTCCTGTAAGCATTGGACAACTAAGGATGAATTTGAGCGGGTTATTACGAGATATCAATTGGACCTCATGATGTTGCAGGTAGTGTCTCAACTTCTGAACTGCAAAGATTTATTCTAGCCAGCACTTCTCAATACTTGAATATCAGGTTTCTTCTTCAAGCATAGTCTGACTGAGATAGTAGAGGCTGTTTTCATTCCCATCATCATTCTTCTGAGAAATAAAGGCACCCAATGATCGCTCTAAAGCTGTCACATAGAGGATAAGTGTACTTCCTTCAACAGGTGAAATTAATACTGGTGGACTCAAGAGATACTTCTTAAGAATATCGAATGCTTCTTGACATTCTTTAGTCCACTGGTAAGTGACTCCCTTCTTCATCAATTTGGTAAAGGGTAAGCATTTTCGTGCCAAATTGGCGATGAAACGCCAAATATAGGCTAAGTGTCCTTGAATTCCTCTCAATTATTTCAAATTTTGAGGATGTGACATACCAAGGATTGACTTTTTCTTCTCAGGATCGACTTCGATACCATAATGTCATACAACAAAGCCAAGAAATTTTCCTGAGGTTACCCCAAAATCACATTTTAAGGGGTTCATCTTCAAATTATGTTGTCGAAGCTTGTAGAATATGACTTCTAAATCAATCAATTTGTTAGAAAGTTATTTGGATTTGACCACCAAATTGTCCACATAACATTCAACAAACTTCCCTAAAAAGGGTTTGAAAATACGATGCATGGCACGCTGATATGTTGCGCCAGCATTCTTTAGGCCAAAGGGAATTACCCGATAGCAAAACACACTCTGATGGGCTCTAAAGTCTGTGGATTCTTCATCTTCTAGATCCATTCGGATTTAATTATATCCAGAATATCCATCCATGAAAGAAAGTGCTTTATAGCCAGCTTTTGCATCGATTAAAAGTTCTGTGATCAGAACTGGAAAATCATCCTTAGGACAATGCCGATTAAGATCTCTGAAATCGATACAAACTCTAATTTGTCTGTTATTCTTCTTCACAGGGACAATATTAGCCAACCACTTGGGATATTAAACTTCTCTGACGAAGTTATCTTTGATAATCTTATCCACTTCAGCTTCAATTTTGGAAGCATAAGTTGGGTGTGTTCTTCTTGTGGCTTGCTTGAATCCTCGATGTTCTTCTGGAAAACCCAAATGATGAGTAGAAACGTCAGGATCAAGGCTTGGAATCTCTGTATAGTTCCAAGAAAATATGTCTCGATTTTGCTTTAAAAAAGAAATATACATCTCTTGTTCTTCAAGATTCATGGCTGCACTGATTAAAGTGGGGCGTGGATCTTCTTTTGTACCCATATTTATTTCTTTGAGTTCATCCATGGTGGTAGAGATACCCTCTTCAAATGCTGGAGGAGCATCCCTGAGATCTTCCTCTTCTTCTTCAACATGTGTTATTTCTTCTGCTTCTACTTTCATGGTAGATGATGAAGTAGAATTTTCATGATCATAAGAGATGTTAAAATTTAAACATCATGAAGAAGAAACTTCCATTTCTGACCCAATTGATTATGAAGGGGCTTCCTTGGGTAATAAAGAGGAGATTATGGATTTAGAATCGACATCATTGTTCACCTTTGACATTGCTATAACTTTTTCTGGCCTGGTTGGCGAAGTATAGACTTGCTGGATTTCAGCAAATGAAATAAAGACATCCCCATTTGGGATTTCATCACTTCTTGGTAAATCACCAATTTCTCCCATGTTGTCTGACTTGATTGTTGTAATTGAAATTATGGAAGTTTCTATAAGAGTATTTTGATTTGGGTCTACCTCGTCAATTTGACTGATAGGAAACACATAATCTGAACTCACATGTGTAAATGGATTTACTGGAATCTTTTCCAAACCAAATGGAGCGTTAACTTTGGTAACCACCCCTGTTGTGGATTTCTCCTCTCCCTTCATGTGATAGAATTCTGCCTCAATATATTGAGATTCACATGTCTTGAATGGGGATTTATCACCATACAATGTCCCAATTTGACCATCGAAACAATATTTAATACATTGATGGTATGATGAAGGTATAGCCGCATGTTGATGTAGCCAGGGTCTTCCAAGAAAAATATTGAAAGCTGAGTCTTGATCAACAACCATGAAATCTGAATTGGATACAAGATCTCCAAACTGAGTTCTGAGTGTAATCTCGCCCAGTGGTTCTTGTTCATTTTTATCATATCCTTGTAATATCATAGTAGAAGGAGATAAATCAGATTCTGTGAGGCCCAATCGACTAAGTGTATAAATGGGGATGAGGTTGACTCTTGAACCATTATCAATGAAAGATCTTCAGATGTCTACACCGTTGACCTTTCCAGATAAGTACAAAGGTCTAATATGACCATGTACGACATCATCTTCATCTTCATCTGTGAAAGAAATCACTGCATGGAATTCTGTAGGATTATTCTCTACATGGTAAGCTTCAGCTACATCAATTTCGGTTTCAAACTCCTAAGGACTTGACAAAGCCTCGATGAGTGCCTCCCAAAGATCCTTTGATAGATTCAAAGCATCTAGAATTGATAACTTGGCTGGTACTTGGGCCAGGTGTTTCAATACATCATACTTTTGATCCAAAGGTCTATATTTCCCAACAAGAACATGTGGTTTAGTAGGTACCTTGGAAGTTGATGCTTTGGAAGTAGATTCATCTTGTATCGGGATAGGAGTTGGCAATATTCCTGGATTTGAAATATTAGACCAAATAGGTCTATTGACTTATTGAGAGGACAAAGGTGGAACCTCCAACCGATCCTCTAGAATAACTGTGCTAGGGCTGAATCTTCTATTGGTGGAAGAACTTGCTTGTTCTTGTTGAGCTCACTGAAGGGCTCTGCCACGAGTTTCTACTTCATACACAGTTCTAGCAGGGGTAGAATTGGAATAGTGTATTCTGGGATATCCATGTCTTCCTTTGTATCCCAAACCCCTGGAACTTCCTCTAATTCCTCTATTTGATATAGGGAATTCAGGCTCATCGAAATCGAAACTGCGACTGGAATAAGGATCTGTTAAGTGAATCATATTAACAGAACCGAAGATTAACTCTTCATCCGATGAAGACTCTACCTGACTAGCCAATTTAAGATGTGTCGTTTGGTGGGACGGTGCCTGTTGTTTCGAAGTATATGGCATAAAATCTGCTAGAGTCAAAGACAACTTGGGCTTTGACACATACTCATCTTCTTCTGATTCTTCTTCTTTCTTTGAATCATGCCGTTTCTTTGAGAATTTTCCCTCTGATGAAGGGGGATTTTCTGTGTCATTCATAGCAGAAGACACAATTGGTTTCTTCAATTGTGTTCGCAAAATAGCATGAGTTCGGTTGATCGATTTTCTGACCATCCAATCATCATATTTCTTAGCATTTTTGTTCTTGACTTCTTGCCACTCGCCTTCCTCCTCTAGATCTGTAGCAGTAACACATGCTACCTGAGCTGAAGAGACTTTCAATTTGACTTGTCTCGAGTCAACCATTTTTTGAAGGAGTTCCTTGAAGACAAAACACTCCTGAATAGGATGCCCCAACATCTAATGAAATGGGCAATAATTGGGGTGGTCTTCATCTCCTTCCTTGTTCGACCTTTTGGGCCTTGGCAATTGAATCAAATTATTTTCCAGAGCCGAAATGAAGTAGCCAGGAATTTGTTCATTTCGGAAAGAGTAAACTTTGCTTTTCAAATCCTCAAATTGTTTTCGTCTCTGATCTCTTTGATCGTCTTGACGAAACGGACTCTGTTGCTGACGATCAGGAGGTGGAGCCCTTAGAGAAGATGAAGGTTTTGAAGTAGAAGCAGGTATAGGTTCTTGTTTAAGCATAACTGTAGCAGTCTCTGCTCTACCCATTCTCCTTCCTAGAGCTGATGGAATTACATGAGTTTTATCCTTAGTCTTCATAAAAGAATCTTTAATCTGTTGAGCAGTTGAAGTAAGGTCTCGAAACCCTCATGTGTATTTCATAGGGATCAACAGTGTACGTAACTCATCACACAAATTTTCCACACAGATTGGCAACAATTCTTCTTAAGGGAGTGATAAACTCATGGAATATGTTAATACCTTCTAGCAAGAAATAAAATCTAAAAACCTTTCATTTTCCCTTTTATTACAGTTTGTAATATCAAAAATTTTTGTCTTTGGAAAATTTGAGCTGAACTGAAGAAGAAATCGTTGATGGAGATCTTCCCATCTGGTAATTGACTGGGATTGCAAGCTTGTATTATAGATAAAGCCAGGTCCTTGTAATGACTTTACAAAACACCTGAGCTTAACTACTTCCTGTTACTGAGGGGTTCCCATCATAGGATTGCAACGAGAATAAAAATGTGTTAAGTGTTGCTCTGGGTCTCCCGAACCATTAAATATTGGGAATGTGGTACTTGCAAAATTTGATGGGGGAGGAATTTCATCAACCCATTCAGGATAAGCTCTCTTTTATAGTTGAATTTGAGCACGCTTTCCCTCCATAGCTTCCAACTGAGCTGTTAATGACTCAATAGTAGTTATTAAATTTTGAGAAACATCCAGTTGATCTTGGACCTAAATAGGTGCACTGACTGGAGCTTGGATAGATGTGGTAGCTGGTACTGCAATTGATGGCAGCACTTAAACCGTAGGATTAGACCTGTGAGGGTGTACTAATAGAGGAGGATATTCTTGATCCATCTTAGTAGCCACAACAAATTCCCTTGGCTGACTGGCTCTAGAATTCTTAGGAGGAAGACTACCCTGAAGTAGTTCTACATTCATCCTCCTTAATTCCTTCATTTCTTCCTCTTGTCACGTAAACCTTTTCTCTAGTGAGAGCGACTGGACTTCTCCAGAGGAAGGGTATATAACCTAATTCTTTCCTTTCCCCTTGTTGGATCCATTTCAGAGAGGGGGAAGTGGGTTACTTGAAGGAACACCCAGATTATGGGTAAGCCTTTGATTTTGTGTACGCACACCTTCTTCATTTGTGTTTGTGTGTACAACTTCTTGAGCAGGAACCTCTTTATCTGATCCCTCTGAGTGAGCCACATCTGGTGGATCAGAAACAATGGAATTGATGACATTAATTGATGCATAATGCATTGCATCTTTTCTATCAGTATTTCTGCGATATTGTCTTCTTCTATGTCCCTGATGAGACATTGCCTTTTGTCGATTTGATCCCTCAGGAACTTCTTGACGAACCATAATTTGGATAGAATCTCCTGATAATTTGGATCTTCGTTCCTCTTGGGGATTCTTCCCTAATCGAGAGAAGGCCAACTTTCTCTGAGGGAGGGATTGAGGATTTGAAAAAGTTCCCAGTCCGGTGGACTGGGGCTGTTCCTGCTATTCCTGCTCAACTCCTCGAATCCTATTTGTTGATTCTGAGGGTTGGGTTAAAAGAGTCCCCAGTCTGGAAAGCTGGGGTGGCTCTTGACATGATATATCTGAGTCCTTCTTGTAATCTCTCCTGATCTTGTGTACTTTAGTTTTGAAATTAGTTGGATGCATCAACCTGCATCCACTTTTGTCACCCGGCTCAAAATACCGTTGGATGATTTCTGACACTTCTGTCACTTGATTATGTGCTTGCTCCAAACGTGATGCCTGTTCAATATTCTCATTCTCTTGATACAGTAGTAATTCAACAACTTGTTCTCTGTATTCTTGATTTTGAGAATAACTAGTTGAATCATGTTCTTGAGCAAGCCCTTGATTACAAACAAAGCCAATTGACTATGGTAGGCCATGGGAAATAACATTGCATGAGACCATTTTCAGCGGGCTTTGCTGACTGGAGAGCACCGTGAAATGTAGTGCTCCATGAATACCTCATCCCCTGATATGAATACCAGATGGGGCATTGGAAATTAACTGGTGCAGTCTTCTTAGTGAACCAAGGCATGAACGCTGAAGGGCTCTCTACTGCTTTTCAGCCTTAGGATATCGAGAAACTGAGAGATATGACAAGTCAATTTGGTGTTGTAACCCTTCTATTATATTGATATGATTTTCATATTCATCATAAGATAATATTTTCTTTTTCAACTGACAAAGAGTTTTCCATATGTTGAGACGAATATCATGAATTCCATCTTCCATCAACATATCTGAAATATCATACTAAGAGTCAACCAAAGGCCAAAACATAAATGGCACTTCACCTTTCGCCAATTTTTTTTCTCATATTCATCGTTTCCTCTTTATCATTCAATGAAGATTATTCTACGTGATTAGACTAGAGTTGGTGCTTCTTTGTTGCTTCACTGGATTCAAAAAGACTGGTAGAGAATTCACTGATCAAATTAGAAGATGAACGACCCAAGGGTGGTTTGGAGAATGAACTACACCCCAGGCTATCTTCTGATTGAGAAATTATTTCACCTGCTAGCAGTAAAGCATCAGACATTACTGGCTTCACATTTACAAGTGCCTCAAGATAAGAGGGATTTCTCATCACTGCATTTTATTCTAAAGAATTTTCTAGACAATGAGAATTACTACTGTGGAGAGGACTTTCGCAGCTAAATTCATTATCATGGAGAGGACCACCATGGTGGGTTACAGTAAAAGATGAAACATTTTGCTCCTTGGTCTTCTGACCACACAGAGGGTTCCTTTGGCTCTCATCTAAAGATGAAACTTCGAGATCGACCGAACTGTCATGAAGCAAGCCTTCATGAGGAAGTGTCTGATGAAGACCTTCAGGATTAATGCTCCCACTATTGGGAACTGAGAGAGTAGAATCTTTAATTCCAACAGATAATTGTCTGAGGGCTTCAAGAACTCCAGCATCGAGTAAGGCCTTATCACAGATGGGCCTTTGATTTCTTAACTACGTTGGGCAGGTCTTTTTCTTAGACACCTTCTTACTCAATTTGGCAGGTGTATGTGCCTGCTCATGAGAAATGATCAGGTTAGGCTGATTATCTATGATCAAACCAGGTGTATGTGCCCGATTTGGTTGTCCGTATGATATGGGGGAATACGCCCCACAACCCTCTTGGACTGGAACAGATGTGTGTGTCTGTTCTGGAGTGATATATTGATGTGTCACTCCACTTGTAGGGACATATTTGTGTATATTTCCCTGAGATGCTGCTGAAGCTGTTATAATATACTGACAGGCATCCAGGATATGAGTAGGGATTTGCTTCTGCTCTTTCACCATTGACAGAATGTGCTTGGTGACTTCAGCTGCCAGAACGGGAATATATGTCCATTCCATGCTTGGAGTAGGTGTATGTGCCTGCTCCAGTCCTCCTTTTCCTGTTAGTGAATCTTGACAGTACTCAAGTGTGGGGGCATAGAGTTGAGTCTGCCTCCTGTTTGTCGCCGGAGCTTTCTGACTGACTTCTCCGAGTGCTACCAAATGAGACTGTTGGTAGGATTGATCAATACTAGCAAGTGTATATGCCTGCTAATTGCAGTCCGCCGAATGTGGTTGACGAGCTTCCTTCAATACTGACAAACGAGGCTGCTGGCAGGATTGATGAGTGTAAGCAGGTGTATGTGCCTGTTTACCAGTTTTCAAAACATTGGGTTGGCGAGATCCATCGTATGTAGTCAGATGAGCCTGCTGACTAGATGATGATTTATAAACAGATGTATGTTACTGTCTATAGTACTCTGCCGAAATTACTTGGTGGGATTGGCGTGATGCTGCCAGACGAGTCTACTGGACAGTAGAATTAAAACAGATGGGTGTGTGTGCCCGCTCGTTGCTTCCCACCAAGTTAGGTTGGTGGAATTCTCTGGAGATGGAAGAGATGAGAACCTACTCACTGTTAACCGGATTTCTCCTCTGGTGGTTCGTCCTTCCTTCTCGGGTTCGAGGAACCTGATCTGAATGCTTGTAAACGATACCCTCATCATGTTGATGGCGCACTGCCGCACGAGTCTGGTGGCGATTGTTGATGGGAGCCCTCGGGAAGGACTCTTGTCTCCTTGAATTAAGGCCCTAAGGGACCTGCTCATTCACCTCCCTAGAATATGGGAGTTAATGGTGATTGCATTCTAGGGATAACAACCCGAAACGGTTGAAGATGGTGGTTGGCACCACCTGCTTCTTGATCGCTGGTCGTCGCTGTCTGGATGACCAGGATGAATTATTGATTTAGAGGGCTTGTCGATCAGCCTCTAGAGTTGGAATATTACCGTTTTGACGGTACTCCTTAACCAGTGCATTTGATACCCAGCGTTGAAGACACTGAGTAAGTGATGTCATCCTCAGAGCGGACGATGATCCAGTAGGAGTAGCAATAGAGGCATTCACATCAGAAGTATTCACGGGTGTGAACTTGAGAGAAGCCATTTCTGTAACACAGAATATCTTGTAAAAGAGTGACTGTTTGATATAATAGACGTAATCAAGATAAGTTCCTACTACATCTTTTGGATAAGAACATATGTTATTGACTATCTTGTTGTCCCTCTCATTGATTTTAAATAGGGGCCTAACAAATAGGTAAAACATCACTTTAACTTGGTTAAGGATTCACGTCGGGTTCACCATTTTTTGTTTCCTCTAGAATTGGGAATGACCTTGTTGATTGAAGGTTCAAATATTCCAATCAGTTTCTAATGGGTTTTCTTGTAGAACCGGAAACATCCAATGATTCCATATCCATTTGGACCTATTTTCCAAAGGTAGGCGCTCATTATTTGTAGAATGATGAGGCTTAGGAATTTGCATTGGTCGAGAGGATGGGAGGTCAGACTCATCACACCATTTTGAGGGGAATTATTGTTTACTCCAGGACTCTCTTTATAGATTTAAGTTATTTTCATGAATCCTTATTAAATTACCAAGTATAAAATGAGCATTCCTTTAGATCTGACAATCAATGATTAGTATGTAGGAAATTTAGAGAATCTTTTATATGTATTCGAGGTTCTTCATAGATAGAGAATAATTTTTATTTTTTAGATATTCTTAGTCAATGGTATCCTTTAATACATTATATAAAAGTCTCTTGGTCATTATGATGACCATACTAGTTTTAAAGCCACTCAGTGGGGCACTTGAAGTTTATTGTCATTCAGAAGGACATGGATTATTTCAGAGTTGGGATCATACCCGCAGATGGGTTACCTACATATCCTTTATATAGAAAAGGAATCAGAACCCACGTATTTCGAGTAAGGGAGTATGATTTTTATGTATGATTTATGGCTCAAAGAAAGATTTCATAATTACTTTTACACTCTAAGCTCACGTGAGTCATGATCGGTGTGAGAAATAAGAGGTATTGGTAAAACCAGAAAATTGTACCATGAAAGATGCAATCATAAGAAATGATGTGGGGCTTATGTATGTATGACTGCCCAAATAGATGAAGATTAGTATTTACTTCAGGGAAGAAACCTGGTAACAAGGTCCATAAATGTATATGTACTTTATGCATATTTGGATACTCTAATCTTGGGGCTTACTCCTAGGAAGATGCCCAAATTAGGAGGGGACTTATGATTGGGTTTTACACCTGAGAAGGAAGCCCAGATCAAAAAGTAATTAAAACTAGTTAAGAGAAATTAAGACTAGGGATTATTCCTAAGGAGGAGGCCCAGGTTAAAGGGATTTGAAAATTAAGGGACTTGGGGCTTACTCCTAAGGAGGATGCCCATATTTGAGACTAGGGCTTACTCCTGAAAAGGAAACCCGGATTAAAGGAATTAAGGTTGGGGATTACTCCTAAGGAGGATGCCCAAATTTGGGAAATTATGACTGGGGATTACTCCTAAGAAGGAGGCCCATATTTGGGAACTTGGAGACCGGGGCTTACTCCTGAAAAGGAAGCCCAGTTTAAGGGAATTATGACTAGGGCTTACTCCTAAGGAGGATGCCCAGATTAAGGGACTTGGGTATTACTCCTAAGGAGGATGCCCATATTTGAGACTAGGGCTTACTCCTAAAAAGTAAGCCCAGGTTAAGGAACTTGGGGCTTACTCCTAAGGAGGATGCCCAAATTAATGAGAACTGGGACTGGGGATTACTCCTGAAAAGGAGGCCCAGGTTAAGGATTATCTCATATTAAAGGATGAGGTTGAATGAATGAAATCTCTAACCTTAGTGACATAAAGATACGTAAATCACTAGGTTCTAAGAGATGTTCCACAGAATTCCTTTCAGATAAGGAAGCCAATAAGGAAATCATGCCATGAATGGCTTTGGAGAGAGTTCTGAAGGCTTAATCTTGAATAGGAGAGGTGGATAGGCATAGGATGGGTAAAATGGGTAGGAGGGGAACCCAAAAAGAGAGGGCACGCAAGTCCTGGTTGGCGTGCAAGTACTGCGTGGGCACGCAAGTCCTGGTGGGCGCGCAAGTACTGCATGGGAGCGCAAATCCTGGTTGCACAGGTGTACCTGCGCAACACATGGGTACTTGCGCGACGGTCAATCCTTAGGGTAGAACTTGGGTGAGGCTTGGATCAAGCCTTTAATACTACCCCTAGAGACTTCCATAAGAGAGGCGTGCAAGTTATGTGGAAGGGGTAAGGCGACATGCAAGTGTGGCCATTTCCCTTAAGGGCTGGCCACCTAGGCGCGCAAGGGTTGATGAGTTTCAACACTTAGGCCTTACTCCCCCTCTTTAGATCTTCCGTTCTAGGTAAGAAATTACCTTAGAAGTGTTCGGAAGATTTGAGAAGAGACTAGGGTGTCGGGAGCTCAAATCTGAGTTTATGGAATTTTTCATCCATAAATGGGGGGCCCACAGGGGTATTTATAGGCTGGAGAAGACCCTGGACAAATTTCAAAGAGGGCGCGCAAGTCACCAGCGCGACCACTGGGCAGCGCGCAAGTATACTTGCACGAACTTGGTGGAACTTTTGCAACCCGATTTCATTTGAACCTTTGTTCGTGACTTTGTCAATTTTTGATGTTTTCTTCAAAGTATGAATCACTTTGAGTTCAAGGTATTTCTCTTTTCATTCCTTTAGACTCTGTGACGGAAAGGAGCATCAACAATTTACCACTAGACATGTAGGTGAATGCAGTTGAGCACCCTCCCACACATGCTATATGGTGAGAGAAACAGGGCCACTTCATCCAAAAGTCTTTCTCTTAGTGTATAACCTAGGAATCAAAATTCAAATCTATGGTTAAACATGTTGTGACTTTAAATTCCAGCATTATCCATCCTACTAGGGCACCAGAGTTCCTCTAGATACTGAGTAATGGATTGAAATCATTAATATAATATTTATCATACTTGAGAATATGAAGGATATGCAAGTCAATATGAGATAAAATCTCATGTCTGGTGCACAACCAATTCAATACCCCCATATCATGTGGTGCCAAACGAGCTGAAGGGTCTCAAGGTACAAGTGGGTAACTTAGAGCTAGCAGTTGTTTTCCACACTCTGAAGTGTAGGAAATGTTATCTATTTGGTGAGATATTTGTTGTTTATAAGGACCACAAAAGCCTTCATCTTCACACAAAAAGACCTAAATATGAGATAGAGGTGTTGGGTTGATTATCTGCAGTTGTTCATTTTTGAGATTATGTATGCACCTGGAAAAAGGTAACGTCATTGTGGATGCTCGATGTGAACTGGTCAGGAGCCTAGTGAGAGGCCCTAATAGGATTAGTGGTGCTTCACGAGCTTATTAGATAACTGGAGGGTGGATGCTTTGGAGGATCATAGATCTGTGACTTGTGTCCCTTTGCAGATCACATCCTCACTTATGGACTGGGTGAAGACTAGTCAGGAGTTAGTCCCAGAGTGTGTTGTGATGAGGAAACAGCTAGCTGGAAGTAACCTGATACCCATATGATTGATGTACAATGACAATGTGATCATGATATATAGGAAATTATTAGTCCTTACTTCCATAATATATGATTTTATAAGAGACTTCCATACCTTGAGATGTATAGTATATCCTGATATAATGAAGATGTACTATGAATTTAGGCAATAGTTCTGGTGACCAAGGATGATGAGGGACCTCATTGGTTTCATATCCCAATGAATTACTAGATAAAGGGTAAATTTCAATCACTAGTTTTCTATTGGTTTGTCCCCATAAACTTCTTGTGTTCCTGTAGAAGTGAGAAGGTGTCATAAAAGACTTGTGATGGGGTTACCCAGGACCCTGAGGAGTTGTGAAGAAGTCTGGATGATTTTCGATTGGCTAACAAAGTTTTCTCACTTCTTACCAATCATAGAGACTCACTCAATAGAGGATATAGGAAATATCTATGTCTGAGATATCATACGCCTTCATGTAGTCCCCTTGAGCATTGTTTTAGATAGAGATGCACATTTTACATCGTGATTTTTTAGGGGCTTGAAAAAATACCTAGGTACTCCACTAAGATTGAGAATGACATACCATCCTCGGACCGATAGATAGTTTGAGAAGAATATACTCATATTTTAGGATATGCTACAAGCTTCTGTGATAGACTTTGGTGGAGCATGGGATGATCACTTAGACTTTATTGAGTTCACATACAATAAAATTTACCATGATTCGATTCAGATGGAACCTTATGAGACTCTTTATGAGAGTTCTTATCGCTCACTAATCTATTGGAATGAGGTGGTTGAGGTTGTAGTTGTTGGCCCCAACATGGTTTAGGATAACTTCGATAGATTGTAGTAGATATAGAATAGGTTGATCACCGTTTAGAGTAGATAGAGATCTTATGTCAACCATAGGAGGAGACCCTTGGAGTTCACTATGGGAGACCATGTTTTCTTGAGAGCGACTCCTCAGTTATGGAATATAAGTCTAGGGAAGAAAGGTAAGATAACACATCATTTTTTGGGGCCCTTTGAGATCACCAAATGAGTGGGGATAGTGGCATACCATTTGGAACTTCCTCCATGTTATTGAGGAATGCATGATGTGTTCCATATTTATTATCTTTAGAGGTGTATGTCTGATCTTGTGTGTGTTATAGATTTTGATATAATTGACTCAGAACCTAATGAATATTATAAGGAGTTTCTAGTGTGGATTACAGACTGGAGTGAGAAAGTCCTCTGAGGGAAAAATGATACCACTAGTTCAGATTTGGTGGCAGTATAGACGGATCCAAGAGGAAATGTGGGAACATGAGTCTGATGTTTGAGATCAGTGGAGTTGGTTGTTCAAGGAAGGACACTAGACAAACTTCTCAAGGATGAGAATATTATAGAGAGGTAGAATTATAACATCCTAAATTTTTAAGATAATAAAAACCCTTGTTGATAATAATTTATGGTTATTTTTATGTAAAAATCTATTTTTTCAATAAAAAAATGATTAATATATGTCTTAAAGGATTTTCATAAGGGTAAAAGTATAGTTAACACCTTAAAATATTCTATTGAATATTTTCAGATTCAGTCATTGAGTTAGTATGAGATTCTGAGGCCTGTAGATCCTTGGTGTATACAGAATAAAAATATTAAATATATTTTATTACATGCACACAATTTTTCCAAAATAATTTAATATCCCTCAAATGGCATGTCATATGAGAAATCCAAGACCACTGTTAGGTCTGGGATGATGTTTTTACCCTAGTAGTGACATAACATTTGTGCACATCGAGTGTTTGGTAAGATCACACATGAGGATAAGTTATTTAATAATTTTATTATATTATTTTTCCAAAAATAATTGAATATATCCCAAACGGTGTGTCATATGAGAAATATGAGATCACCATTAGGTTTGGGATGTGTGGTTTACCCTAGACAGGGTATAACTTTTATACGCATTGGGTGTTTGATCATATCTCTTGTTAGATTAAGTTATTTGATATTTTCATTATTAATTTAATTAAAAAAATGATTTTATAACACTACATATTCCCCAAAATAGACAAACCACAATTATCACACATGGGTTCTTTCAAAACCTTTCGTTTCATCACTATTTTTATTTGTTTCTATTACAATGCCTTAATGAGGAGAAATTAATGAATTTCTCATCAATTTTTGGTTAAATCGCAGATTAAAATGGGTGTTTTAATTAGGGGATTTGAATGCTGTGATTTTGGGGTCCTGATATAGCTGAACCATTTCAAATCAGTTCTTGGTTGATCACATTATGTCCAAGAAACCTACAAAACTCTTTGGGCATGATCGATCAAGTATCTAGTAATCCCGTCTTGTGGTTCCAGGCAAGCCGGTAGTTGTCTCCCTCTTTCCTATAGGTGTTACGGGTGAGTATATAACCTATTTTGGTTTCTTTTTATTATTATTTATTAATTTATTCCCTTTTTTCCGTTATTTTAAAAACTTTGGAAAGAAAAAAGGTAATTTTTTAAAAAAATAAAAAGAGTAAAGGATGATAAGCCTGGAATAATCGAGATAATTTTTTGTAATAAATTATCATGGATAATTGCAAAGAATTATGAAATGATAATTACTTTGAATTATCAATAATTAATTGGTAAAACGATAAAACCAAGACTTATAAAGGGATAATCAACATGATCATCAAAGATAATTCATGGAAATTACCAAAGGATAATTTGGTGGAAATTATCAAAATATAATCATGAATTTTTATCAAAAGATAATTATGCCAAATTATCAATGAATAATTTTTAAAAAATATCAGAAGATAAATATTATGAATTTATAAAAAGAGAATTATCAAATGATAATTACAATGAATCATAAAATGATAATTGCAATGAATTATCAAAGAATAATTGAGTGAGATTATTTAAGGTGATACTATACAATTATCAAAGGATAATTTAAAAATATTATCATAAGATAATTATTAAGAGATAATTTATGTGAAATTAAAAATGATAATTAAAAATAATTATCAAAGTATAAATACATTAAATTATTAAGGGTGATAATTATAAAGAATTATCAAAAGATAATTATATTAAATTGTCAAGGGTAATTTATATAAAAATTATCAAAAGAAATTTTTTGAAAAATTACCATAGGATAATTAAAAATAATTATAAATTGATAATTAAACTAAATTATCATGGTTAATTTATGATAAATTATTAAGATATAATTATAAAGGGATAATTTTTGGGAAATTATCAAAATATAATTATAAAAGGATAATTTATGAGAAATTATCAAAAGATAATTATAAATAGATAATTTTGATAAATTATAAAAAAGATAATTATAAAAGGATAATTTATGAGAAATTATCAAAAGATAATTGTAAAAGGTTAATTTATGAGATTTAATTAAGATATAATTATAAAAGGATAATTTTTGATAAATTATCAAAAGATAATTATAAAAGGATAATTTGTGATAAATTATCAAAATATAATTATAAATGGACCATTTATGATAAATTATCAAAAGATAATTATAAAAGGATAATTCATGAGAAATTATCAAAATATAATTATCAAAGGAGAATTTATGAGAAATTATCAAAAGATAATTATAAAATTATAATTTATGAGAAATTATCAAGTGATAATTATAAAAGGATAATTTATAATAAATTATAAAGAGATAATTATAAAAGGATAATTTATGAGAAATTATCAAAAGATAATTATTCTTAAGGAGAATATTGTGATCGTATGCATTGACCTAAATGATAATTTAGAAATTATCTAGGAGAGAGAATGTATCATCACATGTTATGTTTTATTTATTTTTTAATTAAAATAGTTGGTTTTGGTTTTAGGGACCCTTGGTGAACCTCAGGTGTTGACATGTTAGTAACTATGATAATAAGGCATGCAATGAAGTGTTCTTGACTGTTGAGGTTTCCACTTGAGCTTTCGAACAACACCAAGTGGTTTTTCCTGCTTTTGATGTCAAATAATTTAAATTAGGAAGTTCCTTACCATTTGAGGCCATGTATATGATGTTTTCATGATATGTGATTTATGATGGACTAACCCATGCCTGCTATGTGTTGCATGTGGGTGTGTGTGTGTGTAGCCATGAGGCTTGCTTGATTGACATAATATGATTATGCATGTTGATGTGTTTTAGATCATGTTGAGTTGCTCATATGTGTGTATGTATGGCTTTATCACACTCATGATATGTTATTTATGTTACCACTATTTTCTTATGATATCCTTGGTATATGCTATGTTATTGTGAATGGTACCAAAGTGATAGGTAGGTCTGTCATGGCACGGTATCCCTAAAGGGGGAGCATGTTTAGATGCTACATGCAACTTGAAAACAATACTGAGATGGATGATGGGGCATGATGGAATAGTGTGGGATGACCTGGGGCATGATGATAATGAATGATCAGACCCGTATGTGATAACTATGGGGCATGCTGGTCATGAGTGATTAGAACTGTGTGAAAACAGTGGGGAATGATGGTTTATATGACCTAACCTAGAGATAACATCGGAGTATGATGACCTAGTTTGGTTTGACCTAAAGTCTTGGGTCTTGTTCAAATATTGAGCATCTTGAGGCTGGCTCTGACATTGAGACATTTCCATGATTTTTATGATGTTTTTTGGCATGGCACTAAAGCAGGTATAACTAGGGTTTGTGGCATCTTGGTTATCACATGAATGCTCAGCATGATTGTTACTTGTGTGCACATTTATTTATTATTATTTTATACACTCTTATGCATGTCCACACTTGTTAAGGATGCATTGGTGGTGTCTTATTGAGTCTTTATACTCACACCCTACTCAGGTATTTCAGTCCACTTGTATATTTCATGACCCAAGATCTGGAAAGGGGCATGGTCCCTATGGTGGATGATTGGGAAGTGGAACATGAAGTGGGAGTAGGCCATGATAGACTTCATAGGACCCAAATATGTTTATTTATTTGTTGATCTCTTATGTATTTATTGCATACTTTATGGATAGGATTTCCACATTGGAAGCTTCTTTCTTATATGTATGTAATTTATTCAGTTTCTATATTTACTCTGATTATTTATAATTTTATTTATTGATTATTATCAATCATATGACATGATACTGAAGTTATAGTCTCCCCACTATTAGATTTAGACCATCGCTTCTCATTGATAACCTCTTGCGTACAGGGAGGCGCACATGAGGTCGTGTAGCATTCTGGCTCGGACCCAATGGTTCATGTCAGGATGTTACAATTACCTTTCTATGATAGGGATAACCCTATGATGAAATCAATAAATATTTCATCCAATTTATACTTAGTAACATCCAATGGCTACAACAAACCACCAGGAATACTATGCTCAGCATTTACTAGCTGGAAAACTTGACACCAAGCTAAAAACTCTTCCACCACCCATTTCATCCCAGACCACCAAAACTATGTCCTCAAGCCATGTTATATCTTGGATACCCCTAGGTGTACTGACAAATGTGATCTATGAAACTCATGAAGGACTCCCTCATGTATCACCACCGAAAAAATAGTCTCCCTTGAAAAAAAAAATTGGTTTTATCCACCCTTTGACAATCCCTTAGGAGCACCACCATGGTCAACACAATCACGCGTCACCTCTACATATGATTCACCCCACTAAGACTCCTCCACTAGATACATAAAATAAGAATATACCATCATCTGAAATAATCAACCTCCACCATTAACCACCCTCACATCTAAGTGCAGGGTTTTCAACTCTTTCATCTATCTATAAGAATCTCTTGGTGTATAAACCACATCTTTCTATGATTTCTTGCTCAAAGCATCGACCAATTAATTCCCCTTTCTTGAGGTATAGGAGATATCTAAGTCATGGTCCTAAATAAACTCCACCCACCTCTATTGTCACATATTTAGGAAACACTGAGAAAAGATACACCTCAAGATCTTGTAATTGGAGAAGACCATAAAGTGCTCCCCAATGAGGTAATATCACCGCAACTTCATCACAAACACAACCACTACCAAATCCAAATCATGGGTGGAATAGTTACACTCATGGGGATACAACTATCGAGACACATAAGAGATCACTTCCCTTGTATATATCAACACGCATCCTAATCCTAGATGGGAAGCATCAAAGAACACATTACACATCACACCCTCCTCTAGAAACTAAAACACTAGAGCATTGAACAATTTCTATTAATGGGGCTATAATCTATGAGAATTTAGATATAAACCTCTAATAAAAATCTGCAAGACCAAGGATGCTACGAACCTCCACCACATTCGTGGGTTCTTCCCAATAAACAATTACCTTGACCTTTGAGGGGTATATGAAAACACCCCACCACGACACCACATGCCCGAGGAAGTGCACATCTCCTATCAAAAATTTAAAATTGGACAATTTTACATAGATTTGGTGGCATCGAAAAACCTACAAGATAGCTCTGAGATTATCAACATGCTCCTCCTCTAACCTTGAATAGATCAATATGTAATCGATGAACATGACTATGAACTGATCCAAGAATTCAAAAAACATATATTTCATGATCTCTATGAACACATATGGTGTGTTCATGACACTAAAATACATGACCACAAACTCAAAGTTACTATACCTATATCTGAAGGCATCCTTCAGGATATCATTGGCAGAGAACACTGGATCACCCCACAATGACACATTAGTCTAGATAAAACCCTTTTGTATCAAATCATCTATTTTAATCCTCAACTCCCATAACTCGAAAGGTTTCATCTGATAAGGATCCATCAATATCATAGAATCACCAAGACGTAAGTCTATCCTGAACTCAACATCTCATCGAGGGGGCAGTGTCACAACCTTCTCTAGAAAAACGTCCCTAAATTCCCTAAAAACCCTGGGAACCACTACCATCCTAGTGTCCACTAATTCTATGTAAAATTCATCCATTAAATAAATAAAGGTCTCTACACATATACATCCCAACTGGAAATTATGCTCATTAATGAAAACCACACATTGGTTATCCACATCTAAAAACATGGCACTCCTCTGGAAGTAGTCAATAATAGTAAACAAAGAATACAACCATTTGATACTGAGGATGATAGTGTACGACTATATAAAGTAAGAATAGGTCCCCATAAGACTGGTGTGTCCCCATCATCAGTTAACACTACTGGAACACATCAAATAAGCTGGTCTAGCCTCTGACTGACGTAGTCAACACCATGAGCATGGGAAGCCTCTCTAAGTCCAATACCTAAGAATAGACTAGAGTGGGTAGAACAAAGGATTATGAATATCCTTAATCAAACAAATAATAAACAAGGGTACATGATAAGCTGAGTATACCTCGAATTATATTTGGCCCCTTCGGTGTTGCTGCCTCTACTACATGCAACTGACCATGCCTAGCTCCTCTGACTCTCTACTTATGGCCACCTCCACAACCATGCTCAAGTTGAGGACCTTGAACATAATAAACATCTTTAGGTTTGACTATACATACTTTATCCCCTATTGGTATATCATAAACACAATTTCCCTACTGTTGAAATGACATCACTAGTAACTACTATTGAGGATGGCATTGAATATGACTACCTACACCAAACTAAGATTGAAGGACCATCGGGAAATGGTTCTTGAGATTTCCATGAACCCCAAAAAAATCACACTATTCTAAAGTTACCATGAAAAAAATGGAATCCAATGTCCCCAAAAGGATGAAAAGGAAGTTGTTGAGGTCAACTCCCCACTGGTTGGAACCTCGAAGGCCCTGATGCCCAAGATCTTCCATCAAAAACTCTGCTTCTTAAGGAACCCTTCTGGCTCCCCTCTCATGTAAAACCTCCTCACAAGTTCATTCTCTAGATCACCTCTTCATTATTATGAACTTCCAAATATGTTATCAATGAAAAACGGGTAATTATATGCTGGATCGAAGGATAAAGTGCCTCCTCAATACATATCGCATGAGACTCCTCATCTGGAAAGAGATCCATGGAAAATGAAATAAATACTTGAACTTAATTCCCAAATACCACATAGAAAAACTTCTATACTGAAAAGAAAGAAACTCTTACCACTTAACTTCCTTCATGGTCAATGGAAGAAACTCTGAACAAAACTCTCTCTATAAGTTTGACCAAAACACCTCTACCTCCTTCATCCCTCCAAGATATAGTGTCAACCATTGACATGCATCTCCCCACATTTTAATAACTACTAGCAAGAATCTATACCTCACTAGGTCCTGGATAAAACTGAAGGCGATCTCAAACTCCTTCATCCAACTCTCTATCTCCACATCTAAAACACTAACCTCAAATCTTGCTGCTGAAAAGCACACAACTCCCTCTACCAAGCCTCATCCTTCTCTTCTAGATCAACACTAAGATGATAAAATAGATATATATGATGAAACTACACTTCCTAGACTGCATGCGGATGATGACCAAGAGTCATGGATAAAATGGAAATAAATATTTCATAATCCCGATAGTATGGAATTAAATTAAGATTAATTTTATTCATTTTAACCTTTTTTAACTTCACAAAAACTAAAACCAAATAAATTAAAACAATAAAAAATTCATAATGATGTATGTACCTCTACTAGCTCTCTACCCTCCAAATAGATCCACCTCACTTGGTCGTTCAACAAGCTTAGAGTATGTGCACTGGATCACAAGGGGCCTAAAATCTCATGTCCTAGTTGGTCTCCAAAGCATATGTCATGCACTAAGGTAAACTAGAATTATTGTCATACCAACCCATATAATCATAATTGTGATTAGATCCACACTCCATCATATCCCTCAACCATCAACTTTGATACCACTCTGTCATGACCCCCACCCACCAAAGATTCCGCTGTGAAGGGAGAGAGATAATAACCCTCGATTCTCGCCTCTAATGGGCCCTAGGTAGGCGATTATCACTAAGGGAATAAAAATATCACATATATGGGAGAAATTATCCTCTATAATAAAATAGGATTGGGAAATAGGATAATAAACCACAAGAAACTCCATGACATAATATAAAAGAAAATTCAAAACCATCACACAATGCATGTATAAAGTGAACAGATACAGATAAAATTCTTCCAAGTAAATACCTAAAAGTAAATCTAAATTGGTGATACAAAAATTATTCAAGGGTCCAAGATATAAATTTCCATTATGGTCGATTTATTCCTCTTGGAAACTTGAAAAATGCTTTTATATACATAGGATGAGCATACAAGTATACTCAATAGGAAAATCAAAGTCGCTCATGCACATGTGAAAGTAACATTCTAATGCATAAATTAGAAAACAAAAAAAACTAAATGGAAACTAAATAGGTAAACTAACCAAACCCATTATTACTATGGCACACTCACTAAATAATGCATCCAAGTATAATAACATAATATGAAGCATATCGATAAAGGGTTCCCCACACCGCTTTCCCATTACTTTTTCACTCTCACACACCAAGATCATAGGTCTTGTCTCTCTCATATCTTTTTTATAATATATCACATACCACATACCCACAATATGATAACATCACATCTCACTATAATACACCTATGTCGACACATCATATCATAACCCCACATCACAGTCACATCACACCACGCCTGCAAACACTTGGGCCAATACATCAAATCCAGAGTAGTAGGGTATTGTGAATATGAAGGACATAAACCTCATTCCCACATCCTACCATGCATGAACCCCCACCATAATCTATATCATCACATCACATCTCACCCAAATAAACTTGGTCTATCACACCACAACCATATCTTGATATTTCACTTTTGACTTATGGCCATCACAGCTTGTGCATGTCAACATCACCTAAAAGAGAGAGTGGGAAAGAGGGGGCAGTCAACCATCCATCCTCACCATTGGGATATTGGGAAAAACACCCCTGGTGTGTATATATATATATATATGGTTTTCGACACATTTTGATCGATTTGGGTGGGGTGAATATATAAAATCATAAGTAAATACAATGTATATACATATATATCCACACATAATCCCAACCCATGTGTTCAAAACAAAGGTACCAACCAACCCACAATGTTTCCCACATTCTATGCCATCTCTAAATACATAACACCACACCACAAGCCTCAATCCATTTTCCACATTCCATTTTCCAACCCATTTCATTATTCTAGTCCATTCATTTTGTGTTTAAATATTAACCATTTCAACCACACAACCCGTTATTAATTAATTCATTAATTAAACATGTACATTTCGTTATCCTAACTCGATCTATGTCATTTCAACCATTATTAACCAATTACATTACTACTCAGGCATCTAGTAAAACTCAACACAACACCACAACTGTATTCCTCATTCCAACAACCAACACATCACCACTATCTCATAGCCACATCCACTTCCTCCTTTACACATCCACATCACAACCACTAATATCTCCTCCACCCCATAGCACATCTGTTAAACTCATCATACTATGTCCCCAAATTATGATCACACCATAACACATCAAGCCCACTTGATACAGCCACACATCACAAAATTCACATGCCACAACACCTTTCACATCATCACATCACATTTTCCAGATTTGTCAAGGGTTTTTTCATTACTACCACTTCTTTATTTTAGGTTAATTCTCACACAACCCATATATATAGGTGGAACCAATTAATTAGCCAAGTATAAGTGGTAAATCATTTATTAAAGGTGGTTTCACAACAATCACACGTCAAGGGATTCACAAAAAACCCAATTTAGCACAAATAAAGGCTCCCAACAACCATGATTTTTAGCAGGGAATCAATCCCATACAGTTCAACAACAAGTAATAATATCAAAGCTATAAAATCATGCTATTAAAACCCTTACCCTTCAATTTCAATTAAATTGGTTAATTGTATTCATTTATATGGATGTAAACCATCTTCCCAAGTGTAAAAAATCATAACCCATCTTGCATGATACACTATGTGAGAAATAAATGATCCCCTACCTTAAATAAATATTTTGGATCTGTTGCACAAGGTTGGAATAAGAAAAAAGCCACAACTTACCACCATGTCAAAGGATAGAACCTCTATCAGCCTAGAACACAACAAACATGTTGTTGTACAATTGAAATAATACCAAACCCATTGGTTTTCCCTTGGAAGTAACCTTCCTAGATGAAGAAACTGGAGAAATATGAAGAACATGTGGAAGGAAACTCACCATAACCACCAAAGATCAATCATTTGAATCTGGGGTCAAAATCCAATGATTAGGGGATATAATAGTACCTGTGATTAACTTGATTCACTAACTAAATGATAGAAACAAAGGAGTAGTGAGTGGGTTCGGATGGGTTTCAAAATTTATACTCAGTCTGTAAAACACAGGACCATGGTGCAGCCATCCCAACCATGTCGTAGCCTACTTAAAAACTGAGGGAACTATGGAACAAAACCCCTCACCATATCATAGACCTTATGGTCAAACTAGAATTCAAGATTTATAGATATTCCCATTCCACAAATCCTATAAAATAGTGGTGACACCTTGACACAATCAAGGACACTACGTCGTAGACCCTCAATAGCTAAGAAGAATGCCACACCTCAAACCCCAACTCCATACCACATCCTCCTGGAAAAGCACTCACCTCCACAACACAACATGTCTCCACACCACTACTATACTTATTTTTTTAGAACCGTTAAAAAATGACCCCCATGACTCTACACTTTAGTCAGGGTCTCCACACTGCATCCACCACCTATCAAGAAGTGTCTATACTGCAGCCCAATCTCCATGGTGTAACTACACCCCCAAATTGGAAGTAGCATCAAAAAAACCTCCAAATTCTCGGTACTCCACATCTAGCTCTATAAATTATGAAATTCAATTCATTTATGTTTTCATATTGAAATGTTCTCTCATATTATTCTTCCATTTATATTTTTATTAGTTTAATGAATGCAAAAATACTTGTTTTATTTTTAAATACTCAATATGGTATATTGTTGGGATTATTTCTCCACTGTGAAATTATTCCCATGTAGGCCTTCCTACATGGGCCTTTTACATGTCATTTGGACCTTGGAATTTGGTCGACCCTACTGCCCGCTCCCCTGGTGACTTAGAAATCCACATTGTATGTTTTATTGGTCGTTGATTAGAATTGGTGATTTTTTAATCTAGATCATCCACCTATGAGCTTTAATTATTAATCCATTGTGGTTTTTATTCGTCTATGATTCATGGTGTATTTTATTTGGATTTTCTATTTCAAGGCTTGGGTTAGTTTCAGGGGGTTTGATCACCCTTGTGTTGTGTCTCTTTGGCTATTAGATCATTTTTCTTCCTCTTGGCTTTGACTCTCATTTCCTCTAGAGAAAATCTAGCCCATAATTTCCTTATTGGTTAATTGTAACTCATTCATGTCTTATTTTCCTCCCTCGACTTCACTTCATGGCTGATTTCTAGTGAACACGGTGTCCTTCCTCAGTGGAATAAGTGTGGTCTTCTTTGTGACAATTTTAGAAGTTTTCAAGAAGAAGGATTCCTCAAAGGAGCCCTTAGATACAAAAGTTTTGCACACAATCATACCAGCTTCAAGAGATTAGGATCATTGGGTTGTTTCCACTCTATCACTATAAGTATTGTTTGTTTGTTTTTTTATTTTGAATCTTGTAAATTTTTTAGTTTTGTTCCTATTTCATTTATTTTGGTTCTCTCTAGTTATTTTTACCCTATAGCATTTTTTATTTGATCTTAATAAAATGCATGAGTGGATAGTGTTATTATTGTGCATATAGATCCCCATGGGACTGAAGCATGTAAATCTTGTGTTCTTATTTTTTTCTCTAATTTATTTTGTTTCTCACATCTTGAATGTTTGGTTTTGTAATTTTGGAATTGTAATAGAAAACTACCCAGTTTGGTTTTATTTGTTTTTGGTGTTATGATAATATTTGGTTCACCCTTACCCCTCACAAAGTGGTATCAGAGCCTTAATAGTTCTTCTTTATTATCAAACTTGTTTCTTTGTTTTAATAATTGTTTCTGTTTAATTACTCACTGATATCTCTTCTTAAATTTCCACTATTTTCTACTTTAATTATTTAAATACATTGTCCTGTCTATAATCTCTCTGTATTTTGATTCCCTTTGGATAAAAATAGTTTACCCAAGAGATTGATCGGTTGTTGGGGGAATATTCTTAATTTTTTTTCATAATAACTCGACATCTACTCTTTGGGTAAACATGTCAAAAACTAGATTCAAAATCAATAAATTTGATGGTGATAACAACTTTAACCTTCAGAGAATTAATATGGGAGCCTTACTGGTTCAGCAAGGCATAATTAATGCCATCTATGGGCCTAAGAAACTTTTTGTTATTATAAATTAAACTAGATAGACTATTAATGAGTATCAATATGTATCCTATGATGTGATAGTTAAAGAACACAACTTCTTACTACTTTCTTTTGGATATAATGTTCTTAGGGAGGTTTCTTATGAGTCTACCATTGCTGGTATTTTGATTAAAATAGAAAAAATATACATGAAAACTTCTTTAGTTGGAAGGATTTATAAAAAACACCAAATGTTCATCTTAATATAAAACCTGATGGTTTTACTAAGGCCCATTTAAATGAATTTAATAAAGTGATGTTAGATTTAGCTAACATTAATGTAACCGTTGATGATGAAGATCAAGTAATGATCTTTTTAATTTCTCTAGATAATACTTACAGCTCCCTAGTAAATACCATTGTGTATGGACATGACTCATTAACCCTTAAAGAAGTTAAATATTCCCTTCTCTAAAAAAAATTGTATTCCAAACCTATAATTAAAGGTTAGGCCGAGAGATTTTTCACTAGGGGTAAACCTAAATCAAAAGGTAAAAAGAAATAATTTAGTAAAGATAAAAGAAAGAAAAGTAAATAACCCAAACCTAGGTCTAATTCTAGGGATAGAAAAATTATTTGTCTCCATTGTGGAAAACCTGGTCATGCTAAGCCATAATGTAGGAAAATTAAATGAGAAATTGAATCAAAACAACCAACTAACTAGTCCCTTCTAGTTGACTCGGTTATGACATAGTTGAAGTGTTAAATGTGTCCATCCATGCACTCAATCATGAGTGAGTCGTTGGATCATACTATTCCTTTCACATGTGTCCCTTTAGAGAGTAATTACTATAATTGGTATAAAGAGTATAATGAGATGTACTCTTAGTAAATAATAAGAGGTATATGGTAGAGGGAAGATGTTCTATTTTTTTAGAACTCGATGACCATTCCATCATCACTTTGCTTGATGTTATGTGGTTTCCCAACCTTCATAGAAACCTGATTTCCTTAGGGATCCTAAACCAAAAGGGGTTTACCTTTAGGTTGGAAATAGTCTACCTAAAAATCTTAAAAGGCTCTAGAACCATAATAAAGGGGTCTTTCATTAATGGGTTGTAAGTATTGAATATAAAGATTCATTCAAGGCAGTTGGGTAGTGTTTATGCCACCAAAACTGATAATATTGTGCTTTAGTATAGGATATTGGGGAATGTTAGCTCTAAGGTCCTAGAAGACCTCAACAAGAAAGGGTTGTTGAGTGACATCACACCAATAAATCCTTCATTTTTTGAAGATTTTGTGATGGGAAATGCTAAGAGAGTTACCTTTAATAGGTCCTCTTTTAAATCTATCATACCCTTAAAATACATACATTCTAATCTATAGGGAGCAACTAGGACTACCTCCCATAGTAGAGGTTCCTATTTTGTCACCTTTATATATGAATTCTCTAGAAAATTCTGGATTTACATTCTGAAAAATAAATCTGATGTTTTCTAAACTTTTAAAACCTAGAAAATTTTGGTTGAAAAACAAATTGGGAAAAGATTTAAACCCATGAGAATGGATAATAGGTTATAATACCTATCTATTGAATTCATTTAGTTTTATGAATATGATGGTATCAAAAGACATAATACTATTAAGAAAACCCACCAATAGAATGGCCTTGCAGAGAAAATGAATAGGACTATCTTAGAGAGAGTCCAAATAATGATTTCATGCTCAGGTCTCCTTAAATCATTTTAGGAAGAGGATATCAACACTATTTTCTACCTAATTAATGGGTATCCTTCCTATACCAATCAATTTTAAACACCTGAAGAATTATGGAATGGTAATCCCCCCTCTTATATCTACTTAAGGGTCTTCGATTATGCAACTTATCCTCATGTTAAAACTGATAAATTGAAACCAAGATCTATTAAATGTATCTTTATAGGGTATCCTGAGGGTGTTAAGGGTTATAATATTTTGTTAGATAAACCTAATTATAAAAAAATTCATTGTAAGTATAGATCTTTTGTTCCATGAGTTGTATTCTCCAAAACCCAAGTCTTCCACATCTAGTAGTAATGATCCATCCCTTAAACAAGCTGATGAAACTGATCCTCCAACCCAATTTGAGGCTCCTATCCATCCCACTCCACCAGATGAAAAATCTATTATATAAGCTAATTCCACCTTCAGTTTTGGTTTACATTCTAAATATGAACCTCATTCCACCAATAGGGATTATCAGTTAACATGAGATAGAGAAAGAAGAGTCCCTAGACCTCATGTTCAGTTCAACTAGTATGGCATGGCTCTACATGATTTTCATGTGGCCCTGGATCTTATAGATGATGATCCTCAAACCTATAGAAAATATCTAAATGACAAAGACTCAAAGTAGTGAGTCTTTATAATGGATGAATAAATGCACTCTTTAAAAAAATCACACTTAGTCTATTGTTAATAAACCACCCAATGCAAAAGTTGTTGGTTCTAAGTGGATTTATACGAGAAAAGAAGATAACATTGAGGTAAATAAAATAAAATGAAAAGAAACATTAGTTTCTAATGGATTCCTTCAAAGATAATGTATTGAGTATTTTGAAATATTTTCTCCTATTGTTAAGCATTCTTCTATTAGGCTTTTACTTGCTTTTATTGCCTATAGTGATCTACACATTGAACAACATGATGTTAAAACTTCCTTGTTGCATGGTGATTTAAATGAGAAACTCTATATGAAAACTCCTGATGGTTACTCTAAGGAATTCAAATTAAATCAAGTGTTCCTCTTGAATAGATCATTGTATGGTTTAAAACAATCCTCAAGATAGTTGTATAAAAAAATTATTCCTTTATGTTAGATAACTGGTTTACTATGAGTCAATATGATTCATGTTTCTATTTCAAATAAACTAAAAAATGTATTATTTATTTATTAATTTATGTTGATGACATGCTTATCATTTTTAAAAATTTGAGTCTCATTATTACTGTCAATTCACAATTAAAAGGTAAGTTTGAAATGAAAGACTTAGGTGTAGATAAGAAAATTATAGGTGTTGAAATAATTAGGGACAGTCTAAATAAACTACTTTACTTGTCTGAAAATTCTTATGTTTTAAATATTCTCAAGAGATATGTGTTTGAATCTCTCAAACCTGTTCATATAACTCTTGTAAAACACTTTAAACTATCTTTAACATAGGCAACCACAACTGCTTATGATGTACAATTTATGTCTCAAATACCATATGTTAATATAGTGGGTAGTATTATGTAAATTATGATCTTTACAAGGCTTGATATAGCCTATGAAATATGCACCCTTAACAGATTTATGGCCACAGTTGGAAAGCCACATTAGCATACCCTTAAGTGGATTCTTATATACTTATCTTGTAGTTATAATATTTCATTATATTATGGTAAATATGTGAATACTTATAAAATTATTATTGTATATGTGGATTTTGACTATGAAGGTAATATTGACACTATAAAATCTTTAATCGATTATGTATTTACTACTTGTGGTGGTCCAATTTCCTAGAAATGTAATTTACAATATGTCGTTTCTCTTTTAACCATGGAATCAGAATATATTACTTTGACCAAAGTAGTCAAAGAAGCATTATGGATTAAAGGGATGTCCTTTGAACTTAACCTTTTAAATTTTGTTATAAATGTGTATTCTCATAGTCAATCAGCCCTTCATTTTTCTATAAATTTAGTATGTCGTGGTAAATCAAAGAACATAGATATTAGCTTATACTTTATTAGAAATGTTATAGAATATGGAACTATGTGTGTCAACCAGATACACACTAATGATAACCCAACTGATAGTTTTAATAAAGTTGTGGTGTTGTATAAATTTAAATATTGTTTAGATAAGATGAAATTGGTTCCAATTCTATAACCATAGGTGAAATAACATCACCAATTTCAATTGAAAATGGTGGATATTTTTTTAATTATGGTATTCAATTCTTTTATGTTTTCATATTTAAATGTGCCCTTATATTATTCTACAATTTATGTTTTTATTAGTTTCATGCAAGGAAAAAATACTTATTTTATTTTTAAATGCTCAATATGGTATGTTTTTTGTCATATTTATTTATTGGTCCATTATTTCCATGTGGGACTTCCTGCTTGGGCTTTGTCCATGTTTTGTGGGTCTTGGCCTTTGGTTGTCCTTATTTCCTACACCCCTGGTGACTCAGTGATACATGCAATATATTTTGTTGGTAGTTGATTAGCATTGTCGCATGCTTGATCTATGTCATCCACCTATGCACTTCACTCATTAAGCCACAGAGGTTTCTATTCGGCTGTGATTCATGGCACATTCTGGTTGGATGTGTCGTTTCGAGGCACATGCTGGTGTCAGGGGGTTTGATCACCCCTGTTTCATGTCGCTTTGTATATCCAATCATTCTACTTTCTCTCAACTTTGTATCTTTGAACCTTTTGAAAAATCCTATCTCATCATTGCCTTACTGATTCTTTGGAACTTAGTTCTAGATTTTCATCCTCCCTCAGCTTCACTTCATGGATGATTTACGGTTGTGATGATGTCCTTACCCGATAGAATAAGTGCAGCCTTCTTTGATACAATTCCATAAGTTTGGAAGAAGAATGAGTCCTCGAATGATCCCTTAGATCTAGGATTTTTGTGTGCAATCGTACCAACTTCAAGAGATTAGGACCGTTGGGGTGTTTCCACTATATCACTATAAGTATTGTTTTTTTATTTTGGTTTTGTTTATTTCAAAGCTTGTAAATATTATACTTTTATTCTTGTTTCATTTCTCTTGGTTATTTCTGGTTCTTTTCACCTTATAGAATTATGTTTTCTTTGAGATTAATAAAATGCATGAGTGGGTGTTTTTATTTCTATTCATGTAGGTACCCACAGGACCAAAGCACATAAATCTTGTTTTCATGTTCTTTATCTTCTTTCTTTTGTTTCCCACATCTTGAATATTTGGTTCTGTAATTTTTGACTTCCAATAGAAAACACACCAGTTTAGTTCTATTTGGTTTTGGTGTTTTGTTATTGTTTGTTTCACCCTTACCCCTCACAGTCCCCCCCTACATTACAGCAACTACCATTATGGATCAACCCGAGGATCCACACCACTTCCCTACCAAAAATGGAAATGTTGCCTCCCTTCTCCTATGAAAAACCTCCAAAGCACCTCTAAACCTCCCTTTAATATCTCTAGCACTAGAAATCTTGCAAATTAATAGGTTGGAAGGTCCAGTATATTATGAACTATCAAAGAAATTCAATAAAAAAAATTAGTAAACAACAAAAAATAAAATATGTTCCTAAAAAATAGATTCATACAAATATATATAGTAGATCCGTTATCAACAAAAACTATTATAAGAATTTAAAATTCAAAAAACATAAACTAAATATCTATCATATCAATTTTAAATTTTATTTTCTCAAACTTAACATAATTTAGAGTTTTATAAAATATATCACCAATTTGATCATCGATTGATCAAATTCTAAATCAATATTTCATTTATTAACATGATATCTAAGAAAAATAAATACAACATCAATATGTTTTGTCCAATAATACTGTAAATGAATCTTTGAAATTGAAATAAAAAAAGTATTATCATAATATATATGCATCTTATCAAAATAAACATTGAAATTAGATAATTTTTATTTCATACAAAGGATTTGAACACAGGAATTTGAAGCGGCAATATACTCAGCCTGAACTATGGATAATACAACTAATAATTGATTTTTAGAAATCTATGAAATCAAAATTTTACTAATAAAATGAAATAAACCTAAAATACTTTTTATATCAAGATCTTATCCTCAAAAATTAGAATCAAAATAAGATATTAACTCAAAACAGTTCTAATTAGAATAGAATAATATAAACTTAAAACCTTATTTAACATATATAATTATTCTTTTAATAGTATTTAAATGAATTTCATTTGGATTAGATTAAAAACTATAACAAAATCATACACTGAACATAATATCAATTCTATATGTTTTCAAATAAATCAAAATTCTTATCATTCCTCTAAACATTTTATTGCCTACAGGTTTTCACGATTTATCAAAATACAATTTAGAATTAGTACTCAGGGGGTTTCTAAAAGTTTTACTAGAATCATGATTAAATATTTTAACTATCTATTTTGAATATTTATATTTATTCAAAAAAAAATCATCACTTTGAAAAATTTATAGACCAAGAAAGAATTTTAATTCACCTAATAAACACATCTCAAATTCAATAGTCATCAAATTAGAAAATTCAATACATAACAAATCACTTGATAAAGCAAACACAATATCATCAATATATATTTTAATAATTAAAATATCATTAGAAACTTTCTTAAAAAATCTTGGATAAAATTTTATTTTATTAAAACCATTATTCAATAAAAACAAAGATAATTTATCATACTAAGCTCTAGGAGCTTGCTTGAGACCATGTAAAGATTTTCATAGTTTAAAAACATGATTTGAAAAAAAATTCATGTTCCAAACCAGGTGTTTGATTAAAATATACTTCTTAAAAATTAAAACCATTTAAAATTTCTCTTTTAAAATCCATTTGAAATAGTTTAAAACCTTGAAAATAAGTAAAAGTCGATATAATCCTAATAGCTTCAATACTATCAACCGAAGAAAAAGATTCATCAAAATTAGCAGTACAAAATGGGTTGCAGGCCCGTGGGTTGAGTGGTCTTGGGGAGGGTTTGGGGAGGGGTAGGCTTATTAAAAGAAATCCACATTTAAAACGGGTTTATATGGATAGCCTGCATGGGTAGCTGACACGTGCGGGTAAACCCGCACGGATACGGGTTGGCCCGTGGTCCATTCAATTTTTTTAAAAAATATGATGATTAGATTTTTGAACCATCGCACCATCTACAATTACCAAAGCCGCATGTGGTGCCAACGCATGTCATTTCACCCTAATTCATTCCCACATGATTCCACCTAGGAACCACAATAGTCTATCCACAATTCCTGACAGTCTTTGTTTTAATTTTTTTAACCAACTGAACTGAGCCATATTGTACTAAGGCACACCACCCTCCACACTGTCGTTCACTTCACCTTGGGTACCACCTTCTTCCTACATCATCCTGTTCAGCCACCATCCCCCACCTTCCTTCTTATACTTCATCCTTGGTGTTTAGCCATCCTCCGGCCCCCAACCCCCGCATCCTCCTCCTTCCCCTCCCCCCAAGCCTCTCCCACTGCCCCTACTTACCCCATGCCCACCTATCATCGTCGTCCTCCAGGATACCCGCATCCACATCATTGCCCCAAACCCCCCACCTGTCATCATATCCTCTGGAACCCCCCCCCCCCCAACTCCTCCTATACTTCCCTCCACACCCCTCTGCAGCATCGTCACCCCCCTACCCCTCCTGTCATCATCATTCTCCCCCTACCCAGTGCCCTTCTCCTTCCCCAGGCCAACGACGCCTGTCATCTAAGTAGTCTTCCGCTTCCATCCTACGTCCACCACCTCTACCTAGTTCCCCCCCCCATTGACATTATATGATTCCTCCGCCCCCAACCTCCCACCCCTGTAGTTTGACGTTTCTCCTCCTTTGAGGTTATTTTAAAATTTTAATATTTTGTTTTTTTTCATAATATTATTTGAGTTTTTCATTTTAATTTTTAACAGTTTTCATTTTTTTCATGAGGTCTTTTATGAGCCTATTAAAATATAAAAAATTATAAAAATAATAATGAATGTGGGTTGCTCATGGTCTTGTCCGCATCCGCTACGGGTCAGGGCGGGCTTGATAAATCCTGCCATTTTTTATGCGGGATTTTGTGGGTTTATCCCACATTGTCTCAAGCATGTGCGGTCTTGGACCACCCTACCCATTTTACATTTCTAATCAAAATAAATTTCTTCCTCTTAAAAAAATCCTTGAGAAATAAGTATAGATTTATTTTTTACTATACTGCCATATTCCTAAATGTCCATTTAGTTCCTATAATATGAATGTATTCTAGGGCTTCAACCAAATACCAAATATTATTTCTTTCAAATTTATTAAGTTTATCTTACTTATAAATAATCTAATTAGAATATTTTAGTACTTATTCAATATTATTAGCCACAAAATCAGAAAAAAAAAAGATATAATTATCATAATTATTCAAAATAAATTATCTAGTTTTAATTCTAGATTCATATTTAAAATTACATTTTCTAAAGGGTGATATTTATGAGGTCTCTAAAATATAATATCAAATTTAGAAAGATTATCATCCTTCTCAAAAGATACGTTATTATTTTGAGGTTCATTTTCACAGAAATCAAACTCTCTAAATTCCTCTTTTGTTTTCTCTAAATCTAAATTTGTTACTTTTAAAATTATATTCATAAAATTTAACATGCATAGTTTATTATAATGGAATAATTCTCTTATTATACACTATAAATTTTACTATAATTTGAATAGACTGGAAAAATACATTCATCACTTTTTGCATCAAATTTATCTAAGTTTTCCTTAGTATTTAAAATAAATATCACACACCTAAATACTATAGAAAAAAATTAGGTTTCTTTCCACTATATAATTCATAAGGGGTTTTATTTAATGATGGTCTAATAAAAACTCTTTTTAAAATATAAGTAGATGTATTAACTAATTCATCCAAAAAGTATTTAGGAAAATTATAATCATTAAGCATAGTTCTTTAAATTTCCAAAATAGTTCTATTTTTCCTTTTTATAACACCATTTTTATGTGGTAATATAGGGGTAGAAAAAAATGTAAATATCTATTATATTCAAAAAAATTAATCCAAATTAACAAACTCACCTCATTTATTACTTATAATAGAAATAATTAAGCCTTTTTATTTTGAACTACTTTACAAAAAGTAGTAAATTTAGTAAAATTTTCACTTTTATAAGACATGAAATAAGTCCAAGTAAACCTAATGGAATCATCAATAATTAAAAAAATACTTATTAACTTATAAGATATAATTTTTAAAAGGACCAAAAAATCAAGATGTATAAGATGAAGTAGTTTTATAGTTTTAACTTTGTCTATAGATCTTAATGTTTCCTTATGTTGTTTACCTTTTAAAAAATATTCACAAACAAAATCCCTACTTATTTTTAGTTTAGGTGATTGTAGAACTCATCCATGCTTTTATAATTTATGTATCATCTGAAAGTTTTCATGTCTAAGATACTTGTTCCATAAGATAACATCTATTTCTATAGAATTAATATAGTTAACATTTTTATTAGTAAGATCATAAAAATTAATAGAATATATATTAACTTTTTTATTTACAAGTATCATACTTAAAAACTAAACATTTATTATCTTCAAGTTTAATATTAATTCTATCATCATAAAGTTTTGAAATACTGATTAAGTTTTGTTTTAATCCTTCAACATATATCACTTTAGATATTATAATTGTAACAAAAATACTTACTTCCAAGAATCTTATAATCTTTCTTTTTGAGTTATCATTGAATGTCACATAACCTTTGTCACATTTATTTTAAGATAGAAAGTTTGATAGTTCACTAGTTATATTTCTGGAACAATCATTGTCCATGTACTATGTTTCCTTTACACTCTTAAGGTAGATTTCCTAGAATCAATCAAGTAGAAAACAATTTTTTTACCCATGTTATATTGGGTCCAATATTATTAGTATATGAGTTCTTAGGTACCCAAAAAGATTTAAGACATGTGTTTGTGGGCATCCAAGAAGATAAATTCTTAGAAATAAATGCTTTAGTATGACCTAAATATTGATTAAATCTCAATGAACACTCATTAGCATAATTCCCTTGCATATAACACTTAAAACATGTAAGTGTAGATGCATTACCTTTAGTAATTTTAACAGAGTGAGTGTTAAACAATTTAGGTATTTTCTTTTTATAGCCAAATACTTTTTTTATTTATTTAGCTTATTCATAACCATAATATTATCAAACTTATCCTTTCCTTAAACATAAATAGATAAGGTTACTTTCAAGCTAACAATTTCTTTTTTCAATTTCTCATTCTCTTTTTATGGACTCTCTAAATCACTATAAACCTTTTCATTATAGCATTAAGTTGCATTTCTTAATTTTTTTTCCTACTTAGTATTTTTACATAATTTCTTTACATGAGACATAAAATCTAAAAAATTATTAAATTTAATTTTTTCCACTTCATTATTCTTAGAAAGACAATTTGAGCCTATCATTCTCATATTTCAGTTTCACATTTTCTATCTTTAACTTCTGATTTTCTTCTATTAGATTAGAATTTTCAGAATCTTCAAAACTTTATCATTAGAAATTTATGCTTTAATTTTAATATGCTCATTATATTGAATCACTTTATTATTTTTTTTAGAAAATTTGTTATTTTAACCTTGTAATTATCTATATAATTTTTCAAATCTTATTATATCTTTTTTTTAGTTTTTTATTTTAAGCATATAGATTTTTAACACTGGAATTTTCAGAATTTAAATCATATCTTGAACTATAATAAGAATCACTACCAACCTCATTTATGTTCATAGCCATTAATAATAGGTTATTCGCTTTTCTTTAACTTCCAAAATCACTGCTAGAGTCTAACTATTTTGTGTAACTTCATTCAGCCATCATTTCTTATTTTTCCTTCATCATATAATTCTTGTATTTTCTTGGGTGCTTTAGTTATGTGCATTCTGACTTAATATGTCCCTTTTTCCTAAACTCATAACATGTCAGTTATAAAACATAATTATACTTTCTAGAATTAACTTTCTTATGTTCCTTTCAATATTTCATTCTGAACCACTTCTTAAAACTTTTTTCAATCATTATTAAGTTGTAAATTCATTTTTTCAAGTGAGTCATCTCATTCTTCTAACTTCTCTGTGACTTGGACTTGAAATAGTTATGAGAAAAATTTCTATTAAACTTAAATTAAATAACCTTATCCGTTAAATTCTTCTCATTCATAATGTTTTTCATCTTAAGTTCATACTACAACAGTGAACTAATAAGTTCATCTAAAATATACTCCTTAAATTTCTTACCCTCATCGATTGTCACCTTATTTCCATGTCCATTTTTAGTTAGTGATCACAACAACCAGCACTGTATTATCCATTATGCTTCTAAGATCACTCATACCATATATTATGCTCATAAATATGTAAAATATCTAGATTATAGATTCATCTTCATCCATTCTAAAGTCTTGGTATTCTACACATAGCATCCCCGTATTTGTTTGCTTAAGATTTACTATATTGTAGTGTGTAACTTGTGGTGTTCTTAAAAGGTATTGATTTGTATTACATTCAAAGACATGGATAAACATATTTTGACTAATAAAACAATATAATATATTCATTAATTTATAATTCAAAACATAATTTATTGCATCGTTACCCATTATTGTATATGGATCAGAATCAGGTAGCTTGTATGGTTTTACCATTATCATCTAATAATATATGATCAGATGTTTGAGGTATTCCTCCATTACCACTCTCCAGTATTCATAGTCGTTTCCATCAAAATATGGTGGTTTCTAAGAAAGCCATCCATCATTTTAATTCATTCCTGACATCTCAATAGAAATATTTTTCTTTGAAAATTAAGTCTATGATATACAGGTTAGCATGATAAAAATATAATTAAAAAAACCTATATCTATGAAGAATAATCTCTAATACCAATTGTTATCCTAGTGTGAGATTCCAAACAGACCTAGAGGGGGAGGAGGATAATAGGTCTTCTTAAAAAATTTAATATATTGAATGAACAATGTTCAATATCAAAGTAATTACATATGAAAATTAAAATATATCATTTTAAAACATACAACATAATTAAAAATATAGATAATGTAGTAAAAAAATAAAAACAAAAAACACTAGAATTTTATAGTAGTTCATATCCCAATGATCATACATCTACTCTTCACTCCCCTCTTCTCCCCAGGAGGAATGGTTCCCACTAAATCAAGACTCAATTTTTAAAGGATGTGATAACCATTGAAGAGACCCTGCCTTTTTCTCACATGGAGTCACAACCCATAACAATATTTTCCTTTTTATAGATCAAGGCACAACCAATAACCTAAATTTTGATGAGATTCACAACTTGACAGGCACACATTTTGTTTAGGAGGTATAACCAACAATAGATGTGTTTTTGTTTGGGGAAATCATAAACTTATGTATACAACATAAACAGAAATAAAATGAATACAATGATGAAATAAAAAAATAAAGAATATAATATAGATGTATTTTGATAAATATTGATCACTTCAAAAATTCAGCTGTATGTTTTAGTTTATTGATAGTGATCACACCAATAGTGGAACAGAAGTCGCAGTAACACTTTCAAAAATTTTATCTCAAATGTTCTGTCTTTTTCTAATCATCAATGTTATATATGAATGTATATATGTCTCTATCAAGACCAGAATCATTTCTTTGTATTGATTTCCCATAATTGAATTCTCAACGACTAATTTCATCGTTATAAACTTCATAATATTCATGATCATGTGGGTGTTTCTTAAAAACTAATCATGGCTTTCCATGGTTATAAATAATATAAACAAGAAAATAGTATTGTTACCTATGTATGGAAATATCATTCATATTATGAAAAAATATTCCCACATTATTCCTTCATTAAAACAAGAAGCCTTTTTTGTTATTGCTAGTCTTCTTAGGAAACCTCTCAAACTAGATTCCACTACTAAAAATCTCTTGCGACCCATTATTGCTATAATTTGTACTGAAATTGATATTTATAAACACATACCATCTCAAATTTGGATACAAAATGGTGACACCAGGTTTCTCCAAGAGGTCTTCATTGAAAATATTCTAGACTAATTCACTAAGTGTCTTAAAACTGGACATCCTACAAAGGAATGTGGGAAGAAACTTGATGCACCCCCTCTCAATCATTAAATTTTAATTAAAAAAGGTAAACTCAAGGGGATGGATTCTGCTCCTCCAAGGAATTCTGAGGATCCTGTTAATAAGGATGTTATGAATTTTAATCCTCACTCCCCTAGTAATCATCTTGCTGAATTTGAAGTTGTTTCTCATATTGTTCAATTGTGTGATGATGATAAGGTGTCACACAATGAACCTAAGAATCCTACTGTAATAACTGATGCTCCTCAACTTTGCATGAGCAGGACAAGAATGAACAGTTTGACTCTAGTGAATCCTTGAAGGAAGATCTTGACCAATAATCTCAAATTGAGGAGACCTTATACAAGTCAAGTGATAGTAAGGGGAAAACAAATGGTTGACTCAGATGGTTACAACACACCAAGTTATAAAAAAATCAGAAGTGAAAAGGATATTCTCACCTTGAGAGAACTATAGTTATGATATCTTTAGAGGTATCTAGAAAGAAAAAATATGTTATCCCTTCACAGTTGAAGATTATGTCACCTCCTACTGAAAATATTTTGGATGATCCTAACAATGATGAAGAGGAGGAACCTACTGTGAGGGATTCCTATCAATACAATGACTATGTGAGTGAAGAATTAGAAGTATGTACGAAATAGAAAGATGGGATTTTATTTAAAAGATACAAGAATAAAGAAATTTTTATAGATACTTACCTTCAAATAAGAAAGCAAATGTTTATATTGATGGTGGGGAAATTTAAGAAAAATCTTAACTTTGATTTCAAGATCATTCCTTGGAAATGATTCATGTTTTTCTTGAACTTATATTTCTTTTGTCATCCACAGTTGTTTTCTCTTTGATGGATTTGATTCCAGATTTTACAGTGCCCAAAATTGGACTTTCAGGAAAGTAGATTCATCATTGTTCATTTTTCTAGATCATCAACCCCTCTTTTCCAGGTATCTATTTACATATTTATTTGGTGAAACTTGAGTGATTCGTGTGCAGGAGGCAATGATTTAGTCCTGTTATTCTTCAATAGCTTGAAGACTGCCAAGCACTTGTTCTGGCTCTATCTCAAGAGATTATATGGCAGATTGAGAAGGTCATTACAGCTGAAAATTTTTCATCTTCTGGAGATTTGGCTGTAATGTACAAAAAACCTATTAATGCCTCTATCATTACCACTCCTAGTGTGATTTTTTGGGCTTTGAAAAGAGATTATTTTCTAGTAATTGTTATGTTATGTTTTGCAAATTTGGATTCACTGAAATTGATACATTTGGTAGATATTCTCTCAAAGTGTACTGTTTTATAGCTGAGTCATGTGGCAGTTTATTTACTATTGGTAGTGGAGAGTTTGAGACCTAGGTCGTCCAGGGAGACAGAAGGAAATGTGGAAGCACCTGGCCATATACTTGATTGATGATAATACTTTCACTTCATCCTAATTTTTTATGTTCTAGTTTCTCAGTGGTGGGTTGGATCATGGATGGAAACCGGTACACATCATTTTTCCACTTTTTCCTCTTCAATGTTCTATGTCTGATGGATTTTATCTTTATAACCTTTCACTGCTTCTTGTTAGTGCATACCCTTTGCACCTCATGTTTTCATTGTAAACTTTTTTTTATTAATAATTTTTTTATGGATATGAGTTGGGTGACCAATTCATGTCTCTATTTGTCTAAAAAACAATTATCCAATTTAAACATGTGAGGTATTTGTAATATTCAAATCGTATAGACAAATTAAGTCCAAGAAAAAAATCTATATATCAATAAAACTTAGCACTAAAAATAATTTCATAAGGTATATGAAAGTTCCGGAATGTTAGGTTATTGAAGTACCAAGGTATAATGTACTAGAATTATCAAGGATATTGGAAGCTTAGGGAATTGTTTTGGGAATATATGATCTATAGGGATTTGAACCTCAAGGATTGAGGTGGTCTAACAAAGTTATAAGATTGTTGTAGTGATTTTATTATGGAAAGTACTATTTGTTACTTATGGATGGAGGAGAACTCAAAATACCAAAGTGGGCATGAATCATGAGTTACTCAGAGCAGTGGGAGTTAGAAATGAAATCTGAGTTGGAATACTTTCACATTTCTAAAACATGGGATATAACAGAAATTACTACAGGGAAAATAGAATTAAAGAATAGGTGGTTTTATCATTTGAAATAAAAAGTGTATATTAGGAAACAATATCAGTCAGGACTAGTTATGAAGGGATTTCAACAATCAGAATAAGTATATTTCAAAGAAATATTTTCTCTAGTTTTAAAGAACATGATAATTTAGATAGTCCTCAACATGGTTCTTATAAAATGTATCTTTCTAAATAAAACTTTATGTTAAGAATATATTCCTTAATTGTGATTTGGAGGAAAATATCTACATGGAGTAACTAAAAGGATTCATGTAAAATAGAATGTAAATTCTGGTTTATAGGTTTAAATGGAATTTATATGGGTTTAAGCAGGCACCAAGAAAATAGAAAAATAATTATGATTCCTTCATGATAGAATGAAATATTTTCTATGGAAATGCTGATCATTGATGCTATTTGAAGGTATTTGATGTTAGTAGTTTCATCATTAATATTCTCTACATTGAAGATATTCTCTTAGTTGGACTAGTGATGGAAAGACTAGAGGAGTTAAATACTGATTTATCCAAAAGATTCTAGAATAAGTATCTTGGTTATACAAAAAGGATTTTGGGGATGAAGATTGTAAGGGACTCGTGGTTCATAATTTTGTTCCTATCTCAATTTAAGTATATTTATAAGTTTTAGAAATATTTTTAATGGATGGTTTTAAGCTTGTGAGAAACTCCCTAGTCAAGTACTTCAAGTTATCCAAGGATAAGTCACCTAAAATGGACAGTGATTCTATATACATGGTGAGGGAATTATTTGTGGGAATTATGATGTATGTCATGGTTTATATAAGGAGTGATATTACACATGTGGTGGGAGTAGTTAATAGATTCATGGTGAATCCAAGAAAGTAAAACTAAGAGGATTCAAGTGGATTATTTGGTATCTCAAAGGTTTCCCAGATCTGGTACTCTATTTTTGAATGGATGATCCAATGTAGGGGTTTTTATATGTGGAATTTCGAGGAGATATAGACTCAAGGAATATAACCACTGGATTTGTGTTTACTTTTAGAGGAACTATTATGATATGTTTCAAATACAACATATAGTTTCACCATCAATCATGGAATATAAGAACACTATAATCATGAAAGCAATGAAGGAGTTGATCTAGTTGAAGAGGTTTTTGGAGGAACCTAAAAGAAGGAAAGAAAATGGAATTTTGTTCTGTGATGATCAGAGCATGGTTCGTCTTGTGAATATAATGGTGTTTCACTTCAGTATTAAACACATTCAACTGAAGTATCACTTTATTTAGAAACATTCAAAGGATGGGGTATTGAATTTATGAAAGGTTAGTGGGGGTCATAATCTGACAGACATGCTAACAAAAGTCATAATTTGGGAAATCCTGGGGTGATGTTATGATTTGGTGAAGCTTGTATGATTGGTGGTCATGAGATCACAAAAGCATATATGGAATGAAATATAATATAAGATGTTGTTTTAAAAAGTGGATAAGGGATTCATTAAATCCTTGAATGTAGTTCTCAAGTGGTAGATTGTTAGGCTTGGTGTGGAAACTAATTTCAAATTTTTTTATAACTTATAGAATGAGAGGTTTTGAAACTATATTATGAAACTAGAGGTAGTGGTATTCAGAACCAAAGGTTCAAAATGGCAGTAAAAATAATTTTTGGAATTGGAATGGGAGGATGAGTTCCATACATGTACATTATTCACTGCAAGTAAAGGTGGAGTCGGTGTGCTAGGTGAGCAACTAGAAGTGTTCGTGATCAAGTAACGGTTATCTATGAATATTGAATACAAATTGAACCAAAGGAACTGACTAGTTTTTGTGTATCTCATCTATAAATAGATGAGTGGGGTCACTTATGATAACCCTTCTTTTTGTTACACATTAATTCATGATTTATTACATAAGATTTCACATAATAAAACTTGGAAGATCAAGAAGTATAGAGTATTGTGGAATTAGGTATAACAATATAAAATATGGAATACATTACCATTATTTAAAACTTCTTTGAAATGCTCTTAAAATTCCATCATACTTAAAACTACATGGGATGACTTGGGTACATACATAATAAAAAGGTAAGCTATAAATCCTAGTAAGGGAATAAGCATAGAATAACATGAATAAAGTATTACATGTTAAATAATAGGCATATCAATGAGACGTAAAAGGGGTGATAATCATAAACATGAACAATGAGTCATGATATAGCATGATAACATAAAGGTAACATGGGAAATTTGGAAACAACTTTAAACATGGAATCATAAACATAGGTCAAGTATAACCGCCAAGAAATCATGGTGGAAAAAGTACCATGATAGATTAGGTTCACTCTCTAATACATTTTATGATGTCTCATGAGACTAAAACATTACCCAATTCATTAGAGTGCTATATAATTCTGGGCGCACTCATCACTTTCATTTCATTCACATGCATAAGTGTGTCACGTAGATCATACAACATGGAATCGTTTTTATCACATTTTATTCCACAATTATGGAGTGTGGAATTTATACATGTAATTCCCAAATAAAATAAGTATGAGTACATAAATTCAAACACCCTTTATGGGAAATGGGTATGAGTATTCACTACACAATTGTTTGGCATGGGAAATCGCAGTGAAATTTCGGTAGCATAACAGGGGCGTATAAATGTTCATGGGAGAGATTAATAAGAGTGAAATGGGTATCTAATCATATATAAATCATAGTTAAAGTAAGTGGAATATGGTAGAACATATCCCAACATTAGGAAATGGATATAAAAGGCATAATATAATGAAGATTTTTGAATAAAGAGGAGAATGAGAGGATCCCTTACCTTGAGAGTGTGATTCCAAAAGATTTGGATAGTCTAATTGAGAGATTGAGGTCACCTTGTGAGGAATATATAGAGAGGAGGTCAGATTAAGGATGTTATAAAAGGTTTTTTAGTAAATTTTAATGAGATATTGGGTGGGTTTATATAGTAAAAGATAGGGGAGTTCTTTATTATTTCTCAAACTTAGGTTTTTGAACTCTATATAATAAAGTAATCAAAACTAAAAACCTTATAATGGGTTTTCCCCATGTTTTCTACCAAAGGTAAGTGGTTTTTATTATTTTATAAGTCCATTGTCTAAAATTATTAAAATATTACCCTTGGTTATGTGGAAGTGATTCATGTTTTTAAAGAAATGATTTTAAATCTTTAAAATATAATATTGGTTTTGGAGGATTAATAATGGATTTATAAAATTACAAAAATTACATTATAATCACATTATTTTAAATGGAAAACATATATTTTGTCTTGTATACCATTTATAGTATTTATTACTTCACTTTTTGGTCATTATGGTGTCATAATACAAACCGTATATTTATATCATATTTAATTTTTACCTGAAAATTTGACTATCTCAAAAAAAAAATCTGAAAAATTCATCATTGCATAATCTATACATTATGATTCCAAAAAATATTTTTATTTTATCAAAAAAATAAAAATATATGAATTTTCACTTTTAAAATATAATCTACATTTATTGAGAAAATCTTGGTTTTTTTATAATAACAGTTTTTGAACCCTTATAAAAATTACATTTGACTTCATAAAAATCATATGATCATTTATATTTAATAAAAATTATTTAATAATGATATTTTATTTAAATTTTATTTATTTCAAAAATCCATTCATCAAAATAAATATCTTTATTTAAATTGAATATTACCCAAAAATAAATTTGTGTTTTATTATATCAAAATCAAAATTGCTTATAAAGTAACAATAATAAGATGAAAATATATTTATTATTATATCAAATATAAATATTCATATTATTAGGATCTTGATACATATCCCTTTATTATGCTAGAAATTCCTTAAGGGTGAGGTGTATGATAGTGAGACTTTCATGGGGTGGTTCGGTGGACATGGTTTGGGTCATGATATTGATGAGCTTGAACTCTCCCGTAAATGGTTTTTCTCATGTTTAAGTTATTGGATCTCAACTTGGGATTGGTCAAGGTAAAATCCTAGTGATGTTATATCTCATGGAAGCTTCAATAAATGGGCTTCATAGTGTATGATCCTAATGGCTGAGGTCATCGCTTCTTTTATCTATTTCAATTGGATTTTTTAAAACCCTCTATTTATACTAATCATATTATCACTGTTCAATGGTTATATTATCAATAGTTATGATGCCTAAAGGTCTTTTAAATCTGATAGGATATAATAAAACCAATTAAGTTCATGTATTTTCTATAACCATAATACATAATAAGACATTTAATTAAATCACAAGTGCAATTTTATTTATAATGGTTTGGGACCTTTCAATTTTCCCCCCTTTAGAAAGTTCACCCTCAAAATTTTCATTTCATACACTAAAATAGATGTGGGTAATTTTGTTTCATCACCTACTTAGTTTCCCACATCGCTTCTTCAAATTTTTGGTTTCTACATAGCACTTTGACTAGGTTTATTATCTTATTTCATAGAACTTTGTCTCTACGGTCTAAGATATTCACCAATTTCTCCTCACATTAGAGACCATTCTCCAATGGCACCACCTATGGATTTAGAACATGTTAGGGGTCTAGTGTGTACTTCCTCAAGAGTGATACATGGAACATATCATGTACTTGATATGGGTTTGGTGGGAATTCTAGTTGATAGGACACCGCTCTAATGTAATCAAGGATCTCAAAGGGATTGATTTATCTTGGACTAATATTTCCCTTATTCCCAAATCTCATTAATTTTTTCTATGGAGATATGTGTAGGAATAACTTATCTCTAACATAAGACTATAGCTCTCATCGACGATTATTAGCATATCTCTTTTTTTGACTTTGAGTATCCCTGATGTGTTGTTGAATGGTATTGACCTTTTCCACCATTTCATCGACCATTTTAGGACCCATAAGTTTTCTTTCACCAACTTTATCCCATCACGTAGGTATTCTTTATATTTTCCCATAAAGGGGTTCATAAGGAGCAATTTGGATGCATGAGTGGAAACTATTATTGTATGAGATCTATACCATAAGAATATGTTGATCACATCCTCCTTTTAAGTCAATTTAGCATGCTCTCAACATATCCTCAAGTGTTTAGATAATCCACTAATATTGGTCGTAACTTTTATGGTGATAAGTCATGATAAAGTTCAAGTCAGTATTTAGATAAAGTTGGATACTCTTCCCAAAAGTAGAGGTAAATATTGGATATTTATCATATACAATCAATAGTGGTGTTCCATGTAGCCTCACCACTTCTCTAATGCATATCCTTACAAGTTGATCAAGTGACAAGTCCTCTGTAATTGCAATGAAGTGAGAAGAATTTGTAAGACGATCCACCACAACCCATATAGCATTATTTTATCTTGATGTATTCAGAAGACTAGTGAAAAATTCCATGCTAATGTTTTCCTATTTTCATATAGTTATGGGTAATTGTTGCATCATCCCCTTGGATTTTATCCTTTATGTATTCACTTGCTGACATATAGGACACCTTGATGTATATTTTGTGATCTCTGTCTTCATATTTTCCCACTAATAGTTCTCTCAGAGATATCAATGCATATTTGTGATCTATGGATGGATGGAGAATGTCGAGCTATGTGAATCATCCAAAAGATCCTTCTTTAACTCAATATTTGATAGTTCACATAGTTTTGAACCAAATCTTACAAATCCTTCTTCATTAATTTTAAACTCTGAGGATTTTCCTTTTCTTATAGCTTCCACTTTTTTCTAAATTCCCATATCATCTCTTTAAGAATCCTGTATATACTCTAAAAGGGATGGTTGATCAATAATTTTTGAAAGGATTAATGATATTCCTCCCTTTATGATTATCATGTCCATCTTTTTCAAGTCTAAGAAGATCGTATCCTTATAAATTCTTATCAATGATAAAATTATTAGATTCTTTCAACTTAGAGCATCTTCCACTTTATTTTCTTTCCTAAGATGGTAGTGGATTGAGCAGTTATAGTCCTTAATCATCTCTAACCATTGTCAATGGTGTATATTTAGCTCTTTCTGTGTGAATATATACTTGAGGATATTGTGATACATATATATTTCACACTTCTCACCAAAGAGATAATGTTGCTATATTTTCAACGTGAAGATCGCTACAACCAAATCTAGATCATGGATTGAGTAGTTCTATTCATGAAATTTAAATTTCCTTGAATTATAGGTTATCACTTTGTTATTTTTAATTAACACCCAACTCAATCCCTACTTCTAAGCATCCCACAAAAAGTTCCATGCTTATGGGTATCGTAAGTACATGTGTAGTGATAAACCTCTTTTTCAACTCCTTGAATCTCTCTTCACATTCATTATTTCAAACAAACTTAACTCCATTCTAATAAAGGGTTTAAAAATCATGATAAATATCTCATAAACCAATGATAATACCTAGGTAATCCAAGTAAACTATGGATTTATGTAATGGATGTTGGCCTCAACCACCCTTAAATTGCTTTTGTCTTTGACAGGTTCATATATTTCCCATTACTTATGATAATATGCCCCAAGAATGAGAATTAATTCAACTATAACTCAAATTTTCTATACTTTTCATAAAGTTTATACTTTTTTAAGGTCTTTAGAACTGTGCTTAAATAATCCTCATGCTTCTCTTTTATTTTAGAGTAGATTAGAATATTATTAATAAATACTATTCCAAATTTTTTGAGGTAATATCTAAAGACTCTACTCATCAAGTCCATGAATATTATTGGATAATTAGTGAGTCTGAATGGAATTATTATGAACTCATAGTGTCCGTACCTTGTTCGTAAAGTAGTATTGGGGATATCCTCCTTCTTCACCCTTACTTGATAACACCCCGACTGAAGATCCACCTTGGATAAGTATTGTGCTCCACGCAACAGATTGAACAAGTCATCAATCTGTGGTAGAGGATAATTGTTCTTTATCATGATCTTATTTAGTGCAAGATAATCAATTTAAAGGAAAATTTACCCATCCTTCTTCTTGAAGAAGATAACTGGTGCACCCCATGGTGAAGCACTTGGGTGTATGGACCCTTTATCGAGATTCTCTTGTAGTTGTTTCTCTATCGATTCAAGTTCCACAACAACCATTCTATACAGAGTCTTAGATAAAGGTAATTATATAGGTATAATCTTGATTGAAAATTAAACTTCTCAGATAATAGGAAGACTATAAAAAATTTCAAGAAACACTTCAGTGTATTCTCTCACAATGGGCATGTCTTCAAGAATGATCTTTTCCTTAAACTCAATCATTTGATTTGGATATGCTTTCTCATAGGGTAATAATATTCATGCTTGAGATGTTAGTGTTAAATAATATTAATCCTTCTCCTTGAATTTGTATAAAACCAGGGGACTATTCACTATGTATAGATTTATTTCCTTCTCGCAACAACTTATGTTGGCTCTATATAGAGAAAGATAATTTATACCCATAATTGCATAAAATTCCACCAAAGAGAGTATCATAAGGTTTTCTGGGAATTTCAGTCAACAAATTTTGATAGGGGAGGATTTATATACTTGGGATGCAATAATTTCCCCATTTATCATTTTCACTAAAAGATCTACTTCCATGTTTTTTTGGTGGTGTTTGAATAGTTTTACTAAACTTGTGTGATATGAAGTAATGTGTAGAACTATAAAAAATAACCCTACCTTTAACTTTTTGATTCTGGTTTCAACCATTTAATTTATCCAAAATAGACTTAGGGATGATTATTTTTAAACTATTAAAAACATATAAGGGAATCCAATAACATTAAAGGGATAACTTATAAATGATATGTATTTCCTCAAATTACGATTTCTAGGCTTCAATCTATGTTATCCATGATCTATTTTCTAACATAGAAAATTATGGGAATTTTTTTACTTAATAATGTTTCATAATGAGCTTATGAATTTACCAAAGCATGTACCCTAGGAATGTCAAACCAAGTGTGCATTAAGGCCTGTTTTCGTGCACCAGTTCCTGATCGAGTCTAGCTCAATGAGGTGTTTTCAAATTTTACCCCTATGTACATTTGTGCCAGAGTCATATCCACTTATAGTATCTTGATAGGAGTGTATTTGCTTGGAAACCACTTACTCTATAATTTACCAAAATTTAGGGATTTTTTCTTATACATAGTTTTATCCCTAAGTATTTTGCTAGAGTTTTCTAATCCTAATCCCAAAAATAACTAAACTTTCCTCTGATACCAACTATGACAACCCTTCTCTTTATTACACATTAATTAATGATTTATTACATAATAGTACACATAATACAACCTGGAATATTGATAAGTATAGTGTCTTTGGGAATTAGGTACATTACATAGAAACTTAAAATAGAGAATTTATCACCATTATTGAAAACATCCTTAACATTCTCATAAAATTCCATCTCACTTAAAACTGTATGGGATAACCTGGGGGTATACATAAGAAAGGGGTGAGATATAAAGCATAGTAAGGGAATAAACATGTAATAACATGAAGAAATTATTACATGTTAAACAATATGCATATCAATGAGACATAAAAGGGGTGAGAATCATAAATATGAACAACAAGGTATGATAAAGCATGATAACATAAAGGCAACATAGTAAATGTGACAACAACTTTAAACATGGAATCATAAACATAGTTCAAGGTTAACTACCAAGAAATTATAGTGGAAAAAGTCCCATGATGGATTAGGTTCACTACCTAATCCCTTTCATGAAATCTCATTAGAATAAAACATTACCCAATACATTGGATTTCTATATAATTTTGGGCTCACTTGCCACTTTTATTTCATTCACATGCATAAGTGTTTCACATAGATCATACAACATGGAATCATTTTTCATCACATTTTATTACAAAATTAAGTAGTGTTTAATACATGCATATAAGTTCCTAATCAAATAATTATGAGTTTATAAATGTTAACACCCTTTATAGGAAATGGGTATGGGTATTCACTACATAATTGTTTGTCATGGGAAATCACGATGTAATTTCGACAGCATAATGGGGGTATAAATGTTCATAAGAGATATTAATGAGAGTGAAAGGGGTATATCATCATATAGACATCACATGGGTAGTAAGTGTGATATGTTAAAAGATATAATAACATTATAAAATGAAGATAAAAGGCATAAGATAATGAATATTCATGAATAGAGATGAAGAGAGGATCCCTTACCTTGAGAGTGTAATTCTAAAAGCTTGGGAGGAGCTTCTTAAGAGCTTGTAGGAACCTTGGGAGGACTATATAGAGAGTATGTTAGAGTAAGTACATGATTAAAGGTTTTTAAATGGATAGAAATGAGAGATTGGATGGGTTTATATAGGAAAAGAGATGTGAGTTCTTTATTATTTCTCAAACTTAGGTTTTGGACTCTATATAATAAAGCAATCAAAAACACAAACCTTCCATAGTTTTTCTCATGTTTTCTGAAAAAGGGTAATTTTTCATTATTATATAAGTACAAGGTCCTAACTTATTAAAATATCACCCTTGGTGATGTGGAAGTGAGTCATGTTCTTAAAGAAATGATTTTAAAACCTTAAAATATAATATAGGTTTTGGAGGATTCATAAAGGATTTGTAAAATCACTAAAATAAACTCATAATAACATTATTTTAAATTAGAAACATATATTTGTCCATTTATATCATTTATATCATTTATTACAGCAATTTTGGGTCATTATTATGTCATAATACAAACCATATATTTATATCGTATTTAATTTTTACCTAAAAATTTGATTGTCACTGAAAATATTGAAAAATTCACCATTGGATAATTTTGAAATGATGATTCCAAAAATAACATTTATTTTATCACAATAATTTTCTAAATATATGAATCTTCACTTTTAAAATAGAATCAACATTTATTAATAAATATTGGGTTTTTTTAACAATAACAGTCTTTGATACCTTATAAAAATTACATTTAACTTTATAAAAATTATATGATAATTTATATTTAATAAAAAATTATTTAATAATGATATTTTATTAACATATTATTTATTTAAAAAATCCATTCATCAAATTAAATATCTTAATTGAAATTGAATATTACCAAAAAATACAATTTGTGTTTTATTATATCAAAATAAAAATAATTTATAAATTAATAGTAATAAGATAAAAATATATTCATTTTTATATAAAATATAAATATTCATATTATTAGGGTATTGATACATTTCCTTTTATTACACTAGAAAACTCCCTAAGGGTAAGGTGCATGATGGTGAGACTTTCATGGGGTGGTTCGGCGTACATGGTTTGGGTCATGATCTCGATAAGCTTGAAATTATATAATAAAAAGTTTCAATAATTCTTAAGTTGTTGGATATAATCTTGGGATTGGTAAATGGAAAATCTCATTGATTATATCTCCCTTGTAATATCTGATAATGGGCCTCATAGGGTACGATCATGCTGGTTAAAGTCATCACTTCCTTTGTTTGTATCAATTGGATTTGTTAAAACCCTATATTTATACTATTAATATGATCATTATTCAACAACTATATTATTAATGGTTATGATTATTAATGGTATTTTAAATCCGATAGGATATAATAAAACCAATAAAGTGAATGTTTTTTCTATAAACATAATACAAAATAAGGCATTTAATTAAATCATGTGGTGGATTTTATTTATAATAGTTTGGTTCACTAAATCACTTTTACATAGAATTAATCAACCGGTTATTGTTTTTATTATGGGTTGAGCTTAAATTTTAGTTTCATTCCTCTTGGTTGGTGTACTGAAATTTTGGTCACTTGTAACTCAATGAGTGTTTTCTCTTCTTCTATCTTCAATGGAAGTTATAATATTTCTTGTGGAGTATGACATGTTTTGAACCACACAAATTCTTGATGTTCTATGTGTGGATGTTTCTTCCTTTTTGCTTGGTTCCATTTTGGGACTGTGTTGTGAATTTCATTTGTGATGGTTCAATGTGTGGTTGGGGTACAAGGTCTCTTAAAACAAATACACTGATTATGTGGTGTCATGAAATTCCAAAGTTTTGAATTCTTATTCCGTATTTGAGGTTCAGAAGTTGTTTACAGATCATGGGTTTCTGACACATCAATATTTTCCAACTCAATAAGAATTGTCATCCACTTACAAGAAGGTATGCACTGAGCACAAACGATGAAGGGTTCACCCTTTACACATAAGGAAAATCCACCTCTTAATTAAATTTCTGAATTGATGCCTCATCACTAAATTGACACTACTAGAAAATAAGCCTATACCAATAGTTTGGAACCATTGGTATAGGTCTCTAAACCATTGGTATATGCTATGAAAATGGTTTAGAGTACCGTTGGCTAGTTTTGTATTAGTATAGGTGGTCTATACCAATAGTTTTGGAAAATCATTAGTATAGGTAATGTAAAAAAATCCCACCACATTTTTATCCCAACACCTCACATTTATATTCCAATGACCTAACCACTAAGATAAAATGAATTTTGTGAAAATAATTTGATATATATATATATATATTTATTTATTTATGTATGTATATTTACAAGTAATTTAAATTTTGATGTATTTAATTCTATTTGAAAAAATAATTCATAAAAATTTTAGGAACCTATACCAATGGTTCTCAAAAACCGTTGGTATAGACCTACACCAATGGTTTTGAGAACCGTTGCTATAAGTACCTGAATTTTTGGGACCTATACCAACTATTTTGACAAAACCATTGGTATAGGGTTTCTGCATGGGACATATACCAATGGTTTTGGAAAAATAGTAGGTATAGGGTCTCTCCATGTGACATATACCAATCATTTTGGAAAAACCGTTGGTATAAGGTCTCTACATAGTACATGTACCAATGATTTTTTCCAAACTATTGGTATATGGTATCTCCAAGGTACCTATACCAATAGTTTTGAAAAAACCATTGGTATAGGTTATTTTTAAGGTACTTATACCAATAGTTTCAGCTAAACCATTGGTATAGGTCTGTTTGTATATCTCTAATTTCTAATAGTGTGACATGTAGAGAGAGACTAAAGCACTAACATGGGATCGTCATGGTTGTGCCTCTAAATATGAGCTAGAAATATATGGGTGTAATCCTCTATGTGACAGGATGAACCCACAGTTACTTGAGCATATCTGGGTGAGCTGACATAGGAAGAACATGAAAACCACAACTTAGCACTATATGATGCATATACTATCTCAACGCTACCTCATCACTAGTGTCGTATAGTTTCATATTGATCAAAAAATTATCAGAGTTCTAGTAAATAGATACATTAGCCACCATACCAATACTGGGTTCCTTGATCTGAAACCCAAACTAAGAACCCCTTAACATCATTTCTCTGAATTCCCCAAACTAATCCTCATAAGACCACCAATTCATAACTTCGTCTGTATGAATCAATTACTATGATATCACTTTGACATGGCCTGACCAACTGAGACCCTACTCAGGCTATTAGTAATCTAGGTGTGCTTTCCCAAACTTGCCTCCAATATGCCAAGGGCTAGTGACTAACACTAAGAAGACATAACATACATGAGATTCCTTAGGTTATAAAAACCTTTAACTTACATGAAACTTCATAATACAATATAATTAATAACCAACATCAATATATAAAAATAATCAAACTATATAACAATGCATGTAAGAAACATTAACTAACCAGTTCAACGCCATATAGGCTAATGCCACAAGAAGAAAAGGTGCATGAGGTAAAGTCTATGAGTATGAAAAATTAAACAAGGGAAAACAACTCCTAATGAAAAGGACTTCTATAATGATCTAAAATTATAGTTGTCACCTCCATAATCCATTTTATGAAACTATGCATCATCACTACTAGCTCCATCAGTTCCATTTCCATAAGGGTCACCTCCAAACTCTACATTGTCTACACAGACATAACATGTGTGAGCACAAAGCTCATGCAGGGGTGAGTATAAAAATACTCAGTAAGGCACCCTAAAAACACAAAGTAAAGATGAAACAACATGTAAAATTGAATCCAGGATCAGAGGAAACATGAAGAAACCTAATGGTACTAGATATTCTCTAAGATAAATAGAACCATAGATGATAAAGGAACACTATACTTCATATCTCATCTTTGAAAAAGATCATATCTCATTATAAACTAGAGATACTCAGAATATCCAAATACTCAGAAAGCTCAAAGTAGACACCTTAGTTGTAATTCACATCTCTAAGGTAACCAAGCATATTTCTAGGATACCTATTTGAAATTGTAGTGGGTGACCTACACCTCACCAATAAATGGTTTTTGGTCGAGGGAGTACTAACCACTATAGAGGACCCACACCTCATCAAGAGAAAATGTTGACCTAGGGGATATTGACTTCAATGGATGAAGGAACTACACCCTATCTCATGGGAGAGTACAAACTTCAATAAAGGTAGGATCTATGCCCCATCATGTGGGGGGAGTACTGACTTTAATTGTAGTATGGGGGATCACGCTTCATTGAGATTGAGGGAGTACTGACCCCATGCCCAAATTAATAGACATAAGAGACCCACACCCTAGATAAGCAAAGGAGTACCGACACCATGGTGCACATGAGGGAAAAACTACCAGTCATCAAAATATCACCAGGGGAGTACCTAAACCCCATTTACTCTAAACATCCCACCTGGAGGTGCTTGTCATCACCACTACGAAGATATGATCCCTTAACTACCCAAAATGACTTGTAAATTGTTTCTAATGTCTAAGAGGATTGTGTATTTTTACTCTAAGTAAAAAATCACTTAGAATACACCATTCACTTGTCCGATTATGACACATGGGAGATAAGAAATGGAAAATGTTGAAGATCACATAGTACACAGTGTGTGAGCCTCAGTCCATAGTCGAGCATGTGTTGTCACTGTCTCCCATGTGATGTCAACATACACAGTGTGTAAACTTAATGAACATGACGTGTGAGACATATTGGTCATTCCAGTCATATATTGTTAGTACACCCTGAGTTATATCTATTTACTAATGTATAACATGTCAAACATATATACACGATGTGTGAATCTCAAGGGGTATTTGGGCATGTATTATATACACAAGGAGTCATGTTGCTTACACGTACATAGATCCAACCCAAGGGAAATCCCCATAATCCCCTAGGCTAGTGAAACAAGATGGAAGGGACAAAAAATTGAAAAAAATCATGTATTTCCCTCTTTCAATGCCAATTTAGAGGAAAAAAATTAATGTAGGTCTTAAGAAACAATTTTTTTGGGTTTTTCAAGGTCGTTTATACACATACACGGCGTGTTATTTAATAATACATGGCATGAAACTCTTGAGGGTTAGTCTATATGTACTACCAAGACTCGAGAGTTATATACGACATGTATCATGGCTTACATGATGTGTGTGGATCAGTCGTTAGTCTACATGTACTTAGGTACCCACCGAGGTGTGTAGTTTATTGTACATGATGTGTGACCTAAAGTCACACACCGTATGATTTTTATAAACCATATAAATCCTAGAATCACAACTAGAAACAATACATGATGTGTATTTCTTAGACTACATGTCATGTGGTTAGGTTTTTTATAAATCCAGTGCAGGTGCCAGATCTCATCATTGACCTACTGAAAAACACACTATCATTATCAATCATGCATGAATGCCACCAGAGGTCCTTCCTAGTGCTCAACCCATCGCTTTTGTGCCTACATTAATTTATTCCATCATCATTATCATCATTAGTCCAATTTGTCATGATTTCCACTGCAATACCCACCGACACACTAAATCCTCACCTGATCTACGCTAAAAATGCTTGATGTCAACCTGTCATCCACTTTAGGCACTTCACTAGCCTTCTCTAGCACGTCATCATTCATGACTACCCAAACCCTCTACTATAACAAGTCTATATAGTTATCCATACTGCACTACCGAGCTTGATACTCTTCGAATCCACAAATAAGCACTAAGGCCATCAATCAACCATTCATTTGCGAGGAATAGGAAGAAGGGGAGGGAAAATGATTGATCACAGGGGTGTTCTTCTCTAAAATCTTTCAAGTTCAAAATAACAATTACAATAATAAAAAATTGTAATAAGAGAGATCTCAAAATCATCATAATGAGAATATCATAAGAACATAGTTACAGAATTTGTTATAGTGGAGTTAAGATGAAAATTGGGATTTTCAAATCTTCAAGAATGAAAAACGAGGCATGAAAGTGAAAATGAAGTCTTACCTCATGGAATAAACCCTGAAACTTTGATTCTTTTTTCAGTTCCATGGGATTCAATCGTCGTTGTCATGTGAATTTTCCTATGATCTACTACTCGATGTTGACTCTTCCAGAAAAAATGTTCTCCACCTCCTCTTAGGTTTCATGTAAAAAGAGTGTCCAAACCAAAAGTAAATGAAATAATGAGAACATATATAAGGTGACAACCAGGTCAACCAAGATTTTAATTAAAGATCTGAAATAGGCCCAACTCGGGGCCCAATACCCAATTGAAGGTTACACCTCACCTAGGTACAACCCCTTGGTCGAGACATAACCACGGTGCCAAAATTTCCATACAAGATTTTGTTTAGAAGATACTAGGATTTGAGCTTACAGGATAAATATTTATTTATTTAATAAACATTAAATACCCCTTAAAAATCAACTAGCTTTAAATTCCACCAAAACTCAGTTCTAGCTTGAAAATTTTGGGTTGTTACACAAGTACCACTCGATGGTAAAGGTATAATGAGAAAATAGTTTAGGTGGAGGGGGAATCATGTCACACATAAGATAATCAACTCTAGTTTTTATGGTCTTATCCTCCTTTGTATAGGTCTCAAAGACACCACCTGAGCCTCCATGAATTTACTTGAGTGTTTGTAACATTCAGGTAAATGACATACAATTACAAACATTTCACAGCCCCTCAATAAAATAATCATGCATTTAACGTTTAAATTCACCTTTGATTCCCCCAATTGTTTCACCATATTTATGGAATCTCACCTTTTTATTACATAAATTTTCATTACATTGTACAAAACAGAGGATCTTTTAAAGTTTAGTTTCTTGGAAAAAAGGTACATAATTCATGAAAACTTAAAATATTCATCTAAACAACTTGAAAGGCTTCTTCATTGGTTCATCTTAAGTACTTTTACTTCATCTCATAACCTAAGGACATACATCAAAGGAAAGAGTGAGCATAACGCCTAGTAATAGAAAACAAAGGAAACAATTTACTTGTGATCTTGAGTAATATCAATAAGAACTTGAGGAAATGCATAAAGGAATGACCAAGAGGCATATCATAATAATAAGATTGTGAATAAAAACTTGGAAATGTGACTAGAACATTTAATTGAGTCATTCATAATCATATCACCAAGTTTTATCACTGAGGTGTCATAAAAATTACCAAGGTTATTCACCAAGGTATTGTAAAACATGTCATCTCTAGATATTGAATTTTTTACCCAATGTATTGAAGCGTTATCAAGGTGAACCCTTCATATGTCTTAATTAATGTGAGACACATATATCATAATAAAACATTTCATAAATAACCCATGGAGAATAAAAGAAATGGGTTTCAGAACAAAATCATGGTGTTTTAAAAAAAGTGCTTAAAGACAAGATTTTTATGTCATTATAACCCATGAAAAATGTGATGTCCTGACCTGAGAGCCACTGAATGGTTCCCTGATCTAGTTTTCCACATTACACTAGTGGAAATAGAGGTTTTTCCAACGGTTTTATGCTAATATTTTGAACAAATAGTTGGTATACTGGTTTTAGAGAAACCTTTACCAATGGTTTGTTGAAACCGTTGATATTCTGATTTTAGAATGAAGATTTACCAACAGTTTACTCAAAATTTTGGGAAATATTTGATTTATTCAATGTATACCAATGGTTTTAAAAAACCTTTGGTAAAGAATAGCTTTACCAATGGTTTTTAAAAGCTTTTGGGAAAGGTTTTCCCTAAATACACAGCAGCTCTAGCTCCCCCATCCGCGCGATTGAATCCCTAATCCAAAGCTCTCCCGAAGCTCTCTCTTTACCCTAGGCTATATAACTACTTCCACCCAATAGATCCACCTTAAATAAAGAAATTTTTTATTTCTACACTTCAAATTAGTAAGTGGTACCTTAGTTTTAATGTTCTGCATCTATTTTTTTTTGTGTTCTATTTTGATTTGGCCTAAACGAGAGTTCTGTGTGGTATGTGGCATGTTATACCGAACACTTTGATTTGTTTTCTATTTTTGTTAACACTTTAAGTGTCATGATTGTGTGAATCACTTTTATTTTAAGTCTTTATAGGCACTCCTTTTGTGTAGAGTTTGTGAACCATATGAACTAATAGATGCTAGTGAGATGTATCCCCACTCAAAGATGGTAAAGGGTTTGTTTAGTCATATAGTCTTGAGGTGGGTAATGGATATAAGGATGGTCCATGTGAAGGAATTGGGGACAGTTGGGGTAGTGGTATAGGTGGTTTTCCATTTTTTAGTGGGGTGATATGGTAGTTTCTATGGACTTTAGTTTAGTTGAAAAATTGATTTGGATTTTGTATTTATAGTTTTTGTTCAAGGAATAATGGGAAAGGTAGTGATATTGAGGATGAATTGGATATTGGTTGGGTGATGGATTGGAATTGTGATATTGGTTGGATTGGGTATATATAATTTTCAAGGTATTATATGGGAATTTCCTCCCCTAAACACCCCCCCCCATTGGACACCCCCACCCCCTAGACACCCCCACCCCATGGACACCCCCACCCCCTGGACAACCCCCCACCCCCTGGACAGCCCCCCCCCCCACCCCCCGAACACCCCCACCACCTGGACACCCCCACCACCTAGACACCCCCACCCCCTGGACACCCGAAACCCCCACCCCCTGGACACCCCCACCCCCTGGACACCCCCACCCCCTGGACACCCCACCCCCCTGAACACCCTTCACCCCCTTGGACAGCCCCCCACCCCCTTGGACAGCCCCCCCAGACACCACCCCACATCCTGGACACCACCCCACATCCTAAGTGTTTGGCCCAGTTTTTAAATTGGAATTAACCATGTAGGTGATTTACCCTTTCCCCAATGACATTTCCTAAGTGACCCATAGAACCTTATAAATTGAATTTTTCATGTTTTGATAAATTGAATGGGTTTTTTTGAATGAAATGGATAATGCATGATGGTTTTCCTTTATTAATTAATAAAATGGTTTTAAATAAAATTACCCTAAGGGGGGCTGCATGGGGGTTGTCCAGGTGAGGGTGGGTTGTCCAGGGGTGGGGGTGGGGGGGGTAGGGGGCTGCAGGGGTGTGGGGGAGGGGGGTGTGGGTGTGGGTTGTCCAAGGAGGGGTGTAGGCTGTCTAGGGGGGTTGTCCAGGTGGGGGTGGGGGGGTTGTTCGGGTGGGGGGTTTTGGGGGTGGGTTGTCCAGGTGGGGGTGAGGGTGGGATGTCCAGGTGGGGGCTGTCCAGGTGGGGGTGGGGGTGGGTTTTCTAGGTGGGGTGGGGGCTGCCCAGGTGGGGGTGGGGTGGGTTGTCCAGGTGGGGTGGGGGTTGTAGGGGTGTGGGGGAGGGTTGGGTTATCTAGGGAGGGTTGGACTATTTCAGGGGGTGGGGGTGGGTTGTCCAAGTGGGGTAGGGGTGTGGGTTGTCTAGGGAGGAGGGGGGATATCCAGGTGGGGGTGGAGGCTGTCTAGGTGGGGTGGGGGCTGTCCAGGTGGGGGGCTGTCCAGGGGGGGCTATAGGGGGTAGGGGCTGCAGGGGTGTGGGGGGTGTGGGCTATCCAGGGAGGGGGTGGGGAGTGGGCTATCTACTCTGATACTCTACAAAAAAAGGAATCAAATATAACCAATGTATAGTTGATTTCATATGTTAAGACTTTTCTTGAAGTTCCATACCAATACTCACTCTCACCCTTCCAAGAAGAAGTGATCTCTACAAATAATTCTCACTCATGTTTTTATACACTATCCATATTGATCTCATAAAAATTTAACATTTGTACAACTCCATATCACCTAATGATATAAAAAGGCTCATACTCCCATGAGTATTATCCCATCGAAAATTAGCTCATATACTTAAACAACATACATAGGATCATATTTTACACATATACAAAATTTTGTAAATATAGAAAATACTATATTTACACCTTGTATCACATCCTAGAATTAGCTCTTAGCTATCCTCTCAAGGAATCAATAATCCACATACCCAGTTCAAAAAATTTAGGTTTGTTTATAATTAAGTGTGTTTTTTTAGAATTCATGTATGATATTTAGAGTGGAAGATAAAATCTGATCCATGTATGATATTTTGAGGTGTATTTACAATTAGGTGTGTTTTGATTTATATGTATGATATTCATGGTTTACACAAATAGTCTTATGGGTAATCTATAATAGGCTTGAAGTCATGATACAATTGGATAGAGATTGGATTCTACGACCCTAGTTTGGGGGTGGACACCCCAACCCCCTTGGACACCCCCCCCCCCAACACCCCCACCCCCACCCCCACCCCCTGGACACCCCCCACCCACCCACCCCCAAGGACAGCCCCCACCCCCTAGATAGCCCCCTCCCAAAACACCCCCACCCCCTTGGACAGCCCCCCTGGACACCACCCCACCCCCTAGACACCCCCCCTTAGACACCCCCCCCCCCCCCCCGCTGGACAACCTCCCCACCCCCTAGACATCCCCCCCAGACACCACCCCACCCCCTGGATACCCCACCCCCCTGGACAACCCCACCCCCTAGACACCCCCACCCCCTGGACAGCCCCCACCCCCATGGACAGCCCCCACCCCCCTGGACAGCCCCCCCCCCCCACCCCACCCCCTTGGACACCCCCCCCCCCACCCCACCCCCATGGACAGCCCCCTTGAGACACCACCCCACCCCCTGGACACCCTCACCCCCTAGACACCCCCACCCCCCTAGACATCCCCCCCACCCCCGGGACAACCCCCCACCCCCTGGACACCCCCACCCCCTGGACACCCCACCCCCTTGGGCAGTGTATGTGATCACTCAAATAATCTACTAAAATATAAAATTTCTTTGATCTAAAATTTACTCTCAACTCCTGAATAATTCTCCTCCAAAAGTGTACATGATCTTGTACACTCATGTATAGTTCTTCAAATATATTTTGTTATAAATATAGTATTTTTTTGTCTTTTATATTATGATTCTCATATAGAGTAGTGTGTCAGTTATGATTTCATATAAATTGAAAAATTCTCATTTACTTAAATATATTTTCGATGAAACTTCAATATTATTGAATTTATTTTAAGGAAATGACTTATAACATTTTTTTTACAAAATGGATAGAAGTTGGATGTATAAAACCCATCAGATCTCAAGCGATTTTCAAAATAATTTGGAGAGCTTTTTAGATTTTTCATTTCATAATGCCTTAAGTAGTGGTCACATACACTGCCCATGTTATAATTATGTTGGAAGACCTTGGTTGAGCCATGAAGAAGTCAGCTACCACATAACCAAATATGGTTTTCAAGCAAACTACTATGTGTGGTATCACAATGGGGAGAAAATTAAATTTCAAATTGTTGATGATCCAAATGAGAGGACTGGATTGAAGAATTTGTTATATGATTGATTTTTTTTATTCATCATTATGAAAAAGAAAGGATCCCAACCCAAAAATATTTTGATATGATCACACATGATGCATCTAATGAAAATGATGATGTTGTCAGGGTGAAAAAATTGAATGATGCTTCCACGACTCTAGTATATCGACAATGCAATAAAATGAAAAAATCTAGAATTTTTAATCTAATTATTTCATGAGAAAACTATGTATGAGATTTATAATACTGCCATCAATTACATTATTAAGTTATTGAAGGACTTACTTCCAGATGATGCAAATATTCTCTCAAACCACTATATGGCATGGAAGTTAATTTAGGAACTTGGATTTTCAAGAAACAAAATCTATGTTTGCCTGAAATATTGTAGTTTATTCTGGGAGGAAACTACTGAATGAAATGATTGTATAAAATGTGAAACATCCCACTGGAAGCTAAAAATATGATGGAACACCATCCTGTGTGCCACAAAAAGTAATGTGTCACTTTCCATTGATCCCCAAACTCCAGAATCTTTTTATGTCTTATGAAATATCAATAAAAATGTGATGACATAATACTGAGAGAAAGAAGACTAATGATAAGTTGGGTCACCCTACAGATATATTTTCATGGAAAATATTTGATGCTTGATATCCTAATTTTTCAGTTGACGTGCGTAATGTGAGGCTGGGTCTTTCATGTGATGGTTTTAATCTGTTTGGGAAGATGCTTACTTTTCACAGCACATGGATGATTTTTATACACATTTATAACCTTCCCCCATGGTTGTGTATGAAAAAACCTTTCACTTTCATGAGTATACTCATATATGGACCTTCTGATCCCAACAATGATATATACATATACATGAAAACTTTAATAAAAGAGTTGAAACTTCTTTGGGATATGGGTGTGCGCACATAAAATGCATGTTTTAAAGACATATTTCAGATGTGTGTTGTGTTTATGTGGACGATCGATGATTTTCCTACTTATGCAATGATGTTTGGATGGAGCACGAAGGGAAAACTATCATGTCCTATTTGTATGAAGAATACACAATCCAAAAGACTGAAACATCGATGTAGTTTCAATTTTATGAGACATCAACAATTCTTACCAATGGACCATTCATATAGAAATAATCATCGAAGATTTGACAATACCATGGAGACCAATGATCCACCTCAGTGTATGTCTAGAACTGATGTGCTTAATGAATTGAAATATTTCAGTTTTTCATTCGGGAAGGGTTAAATGAAATCTTGAAAGAGAAAGAATGTTTCCACTGAAACCTATTACAATTTGAATAAGAGAAGTATCTTTGATTTTTCTTATTGGTCAACCAATTTGTTATGTCATTACTTAGATGTAATGTACATTGAAAAAAATATATGTGAAATGTTGATTTAGATTCTTCTAAATGTTAAGGGAAAGACAAAAATATGATTTACGGTCTTAGAGTGACTTGGTGGATTGGGAAATCAGACTAAAATTGCATCCTGTGCGTATCAGTGAAAATAAATGGCAAGTTCCATGTGCTTATTATGTGATGACACCTACAAAAAAAGCAATTTCTGGAAGTAATATAGACTATTAAAGTTCTTGATGGCTATTCAAGAAACATATCTAAATAGGTCAACAAAAGAGAGTTGAAGCTAAAATCTCTGAAGACTCATGATTATCACATCCTTCTACATGAGTTGATTCCAATAGTAATCCGCTATCTTTTTTCCAATAATGTAAGGGTGGATGTTATTCAGTTGTTCCATTTGTTTAGAGATTTTTGTGCTAAGAATTTATCCAAGTCTTTCTTGAAAAAAATGTTGACAGATGCCCCATTAATTTTTTGCAAGTTAGAGAAAATATTTACTCCGTCATTTTTCACATGCATGTTGCATCTGACTGTCCATATTCCAACTAAAATACTTCTTGGAGGACCTATTTCTTTTCATTGGATGTATCCAACTTAAAGAAATATGTACACATTAAATTCTTATTTCTGAAACATGAATCATCCTGAAGGACCTATTACCATGGTTCGTGACTGTAAATCAATATCGTGGTTCGTGACTGTAAATCAATTGTTATCAATGGGTACAGATTTATTATCACCGAATGAGAAAAGAACATGAGAGCACAACATGATGGTGTTATGGTTACTGCCACAATATACCGTTATACCAGTGCATCAGATAGTAGACCGCGATTTGAAAATGTAGGTTATTATGAAGTCGTTGAAAAAATAATAATATGAGATTATTATTCTCATGGACGAGTCATGATGATAAAATGCCAGTGGTTTTATTCGATGAAGAGGCATGTCATATTTATTGATGATTGTGTATTTTGAGTAATTGATATGACTCACACTCTTGCTACTGATGAACTATATGTATTGACATCAATGGAGAAACAAGTTTTTTATGTCAAAGACCATATTCAACCTGAATTTGGTGTCATTATTGAAGTAATTCCAAGAAATATTTTTGATGATGGTGATGATGGAATTAACACCATCCCTACTTCCATTAGAAACGATCCATTTATTAATTTTGATGAATCCAATAGCTCAATTGTCAGAGTTGGATCTGAACCTGAAGTTATGGTGGGAAATATATAAAATCATCCATCCATGTTCTCAATTTTTTGGTTTATCTCAACTTGGGTTATTAAGGTTGGTACTATTAAAATTGATTTAATATTGATTACAAATACGTTGTATCTGACTTAAACGTTATGTGAATTTTTAATATTTATTGGTTGCAATTTTTTTTAATTGCATTTTCTAATTTGGAATTGAACTGTATTCAAATATACGAAACTAACATTTCTAACTTGGTGAATATTTCAATGATTTATTTACCATGTATAAAATTAGTATAACTCTAAGACCTCCCTTTAACATTTCACTAGATAATGAAAATGATGGTTTGTCTTCTTCTTCAAAACATGTATAGAAAACTGCATCATCTACCTAGGCTAAAGAAATTAAATTTTTCCTTAATTTAGACAAGTGCTTTATCCCCTATGAATCTAGTAGGTATCTTATCCTTGTTCATGTGTTTATATCATCATTTTCAACTATCTTAAGGGTTTAATCATTCATAATATATACCTTGCTGAATTTTCTAGAGGAATAATTTAGTATGCTCTCTCTCTTGGTTGTTGAGTGAAATAAAGTTATAGAATCAATGTTTCATGATTTTAATAGACTAATAACACTTAGTAAATAACCATACTACTAAAAATTAAATTTCTTTATTACATCTTTTATGATTTATTGAATTCATTATATATCTATTCAATCTCACCTAAAACAATGGATAGTTAAATTATCCATGAATCCTCATATTCCCTATCATTTTTTTTGGGTTACACATTAGTTACCCTTTTCTAATTACTCCATATTTGTTTTCAAATGTAGGAAATGAAACCAATTGAAGAGAGGTGATGAAAAAAGATGATGGACAAAAATCATCGCATGGCTGAGATGGGCGTTCCACTACTAGTGCCTATAGTAAGTATTTTATTTCAAATATATATATTTAAATAATATATAATGTCATGTGATTAATTTTGTTTTAAACATTTTTTGCAGGATCCACCTCTTAGGCAAAAATTATTAGATGAGAAGCCTAGTAGTGATCCTAGTACTTAGGGTGTTTGTATGAGGGGGTGGTAGGAGAGCTAGGTGATCTGGTCGGTGTACCCAATTTGACCTCACCCCTCCCACTAACATACCATCTATCCCACATTTTGATCCTAATGTGTCATTAGGGACACACGGGATATTTAGGTCTCCTGTGTTTTCACCATCCTTTACATCTGGGTCACCTCACCCGTATTTACCATATCTGATGATGATTCGTACTCTCCATCCAGCATTCGGCCAGCCATCCATGCCATCTTCTTTTACTTATACTTCCTTATCTCCAAGCTTCTATATTCTATCTTCTTCGACTCCTACTCTACCAGAGTCTGTCCCTACTGAGCATACATTGGAACCCACTCCACCTGCACAGGGTGTTCCTTCAGTTTTTGTGGATCCAGCGATGCCCATTGATCATACTATCGCAGGTATATTTGTAGAACCCTAACAAATTTTTATACCATTATTTATTTTCATTATAACATGTATTGATAAAATATTTGTTGTTTCTTTCATAACAGATACATATACTGATAGGAGGTGGGGGCAGGGGTGTACACGCATGCGTACATTGTGGAACTGTTGTACGCAGTTTATGGTGGACTACAATGAAGAGAGTCAAATGATTGAAAAAATAGGGTAGTAATGTCAGAATTTTTTGGTGATGCTTGCCAAATACTCTGACATCATTCCTATCACCCCACTCTCATGGTAACAGTTGCCAAATGAAGTCAAGGATAATGTTTAGACAGAGATATGGGTAAAAAAATATGTTGTATTTAATGCAATATATTATTATTTTTTATTTATATTAATTAATATTTTGGTGTCAGCTTCGGTTTAATTTATCCGGTGGTGAGGGTACACGACCAGCACATCTAAAGGATTTAGGTGAGCTTTGGAGAGTTTATAAGATTGATTTGTATATTGGATGGTGTGCTAGAGTAGGAATAGAGTTAGAGGCGGTCCCTATCATGGATTATTGTCCTATAGAACAGTATCGGCAGATGATTACTCATTGGACAACTATCTGGTTTAAGTTATTAATCACATTTGAGGTATTTAAATGAAAAATGTCATGTTTTTCATTAATAATGTCTTTTGTATTATTGAATTTTATTTATGAATCATTAGGAAGAAATAAAAAAATATTGATTCTAAAAAATACCTCCACACATTAGGACGTACTATGATGCCAGATCATGAGAGGAATCAAGTATGATAGTTTTTTATAATTTTTCTTTACGACTTGCACTTTCCATTGTTTCATCCATAATTTATTTGATTGCTAAAGTTATTATATATTTTTAGTTATGAAGTTAATTATTGGTAAATTATTTTTTATTATGTTTTCCTATATTTAATTTCATTTTAGAGGGAAAATTTTAATATTAAAGGATGTGTGCCATGAGAAAAACTATTTTTCTCAAGTTGAAGTAAGAAAGATGGAAGTGAGGTTAATGAACCGACTCAACAGCAGATTATAAGTTTTACTTTGTTGATTTAAAATTTTAATATCTATTTTTTAACTTAATAATCTATTTATATTTGTAACAAGTTGCTTTAGAGGCCCTTGATTCCCATGAACTTGACATTTTTGGGTCAAACGATCACTTACATCAGGTGTTGCGAGATGAGCACCCTGGCAAAGTACGCTACCGACCTAGGAAGAGTATAGTCCCGATGAGGTATTGGAAATCCTTAGGTACGATTTGTAGTGCCACCGAGTTCCAATAGGTTAAGGCACATGCAGAACAGGCTGAAAAAGTGTCATAAAGACGACAGAATAGTCTGCTAGGGAAAACACTGCATTTATGAAACTGATGGAAGTTTTATTTCCAACACTTCCACCAGAGGCCAGCACGGCTTATGATGAATAAATGTTGTCGATGTGTTTTATATATGGTGCACCAAGTGGAAGTTCTAGTGGTGGTCTAGACAATGGTGAGGAGGAGTCTGAGGTGGAGAAGGAGGAGGAGGGCGAGGAGGAAGTCGAGGCAGAGGAGGAGGGTGAGGAGAAGGTCGATGCGGAGGAGGAGGGAGAGTAGGAGGCTGAGGCAGAGTACGGGGGTGAGGAGGAGGGTGTTGAGGAGGGTGGGGATGATGATGGGGACAACGATGGGGATGGGGTGAGGCAAATGATGATGGTGATGATAATGATGGTGATGAGGGACAAATTGATATGTTACATTTTTTACTGATATTACTGACATTTGATGTTTGATGATTTGTTGTGCCTAAATATATAAGTGATTAGGTAGGTCATATTATATTTATTTATTTATCTTTAAATAATAAAACCTGGCTTGATGATTTTTTGTGACCGATTCACCTCTCCCCTGGACACCCCCACCCCCCTGGACACCCCCACCCCTCTGGACACCCCCTACCCCCTTGGACATCCCTCGACCCCCTAGACACCCCCAGCCCCTAAACACCACCCCACCCCCTGGACACCCCTACCCCCTTGGATAGCCCCCCCCCCCCACCCCCTGGACAGCCCCCCCCCCCCCACCTCAAGACACCACCCCACCCCCTAGACACCCCCACCCCCTGGACACCCCCACCCCCTGGACACCCCCACCCCCATGGACAGCCCCCACACCCCCAGGACACCCCCACCCCCTGGACACCACCCCACCCCCCAACCCCCCCCCCCAGACACCCCCACCCCCCTTGGACAGCCCCCCCAACCCCCTAGACATCCCCCACCCCCTAGACAGCCCCCAACCCCTAGACAGCCCCCAATCCCCTAGACAGCCCCCACCCCCTAGACACCCCCCCCAAACCCCTAGATAGCCCCCCACCCCCAGGGACAGCCCCTAACCCCCTGGACATCCCCCCATCAGACACCCCCCAATCCCCTGGACACCCCCCACCCCCTGGACACCACCCCACTCGCTGGACACCCCCACCCCCACCCTCTGGACACCCCCACCCCCATGGATAGCCCCCCTACCCCCTAGACACCAACCCACCCCCTGGACACCCCCACCCCCTTAGACAACCCCCAATCCCCTGGACAGCTCCCTCAACCCCCTGGACCCCCCCCCCCCTCGGATAGCCCCCCAACCCCCTAGACAACCCCCATCCCCAAAGACACCCCACCCCTAGACCCCCACCCCCCGACACCCCCACACCCTGGACACCCCCCACCCCCTGCATATCCCCCCCACCCCCTAGACACCCCCACCCCCTGGACACCCCCTACCCCCGTGGACACCCCCCAACCCCCTGAATAACCCCCCACCCCCGGACACTACCCCACCCCCTGGACACCCCCACCCCCATGGATAGCCCCCACCCCTGGACATCCCCCCACCCCCCTGGACACCCCCACCCCCCCGGACACTCCCACCCCCCGAACACCCCCCACCCCCCATAGACACCCCCACCACCCTGGACACCTCCTACCCCCTTGGACAACCCCCCCCCCCCCCCCCACACACACACACACAACCCCCTAGACACCCCCACCCCCTGGACACCCCACCCCCATGGACAGCCCCCCACCCCCTGGACAGAGGCCAGCACAACTTGTGATGAATATATGTTGTCGATGTGTTTTATATATGGTGAACCAAGTGGCAGTTCTAGTGGTGGTCGAGAAGATGGTGAGGAGGAGTCTGAGGCGGAGGAGGAGGAGGGCGAGGAGGAGGCCGAGGAAGAGGAGGAGGGCGAGGAGGAGGTCGAGGCGGAGGAGGAGGGAGAGGAGGAGGCCGAGGCAGAGTATGAGGGTGAGGAGAAGGGTGTTGACGAGGGTGGGTATGATGATGGGGACAATGATAGGGATGGGGGTGAGGCTAATGATGATGGTGATGATAATGATGGTGATGAGAGACAAATTGATCTGTTAAATTTTTTACTGATATTACTGACATTTGATGTTTGATGATTTGTTGTGCCTAAATATATATGTGATTAGGTAGGTCACATTATCTTTATTTATTTATCTTTAAATAATAAAACCTGACTTGATGATTTTTTGTGACTGATTCACCTCTCCCCTGGACACCCCCACCCCCCTGGACACCCCCACCCCTCTGGACACCCCCTACCCCCTTGGACAGCCCCAACCCCCTAGACACCCCACCCCCCAGAACACCACCCCACCCCCTGGACACCCCCTCCCCCCACCCCCTAGACACCCCCACCCCCTAGACCCCACCCCACCCCCTGGACCCCCCCCCACCCACCCACCCACCCACCCACCCCCTGGACACCCCTACCCCCTTGGATAGCCCCTCCACCCAACCCCCTAGACAGCCCCCCCCCCCCAAGACACCACCCCACCCCCTGGATACCCCCCCCCCCACCCCCTGGACACCCCCCACCCCCTGGACACCCCCACCCCACCTAGGAACCCCCACCCCCATGGACAGCCCCCACACCCCCTGGACACCACCCCACCCCCTCGACCCCCCCAGACACCCCCACCCCCGTGGACAGCCCCCAAACCCCCTAGACAACCCCCCACCCCCTAGATAGCCCCCCAACCCCCTGGACACCCCCCACCCCCTGGACACCCCCCCCCCAACCCCCTAGATAGCCCCCCACCCCCAAGGATAGCCCCCACCCCCTGGACATCCCCCCCCCATCGGACACCCCAACCCCCTGGACACCCCCCACCCCACCCCCTGGACACCACCCCACCCTCTAGACACCCCCACCCCCACCCCTTTGACACCCCCACCCCCATGGATAGCCCCTACCCCCTAGACACCACCCCACCCACTAGACACCCCCACCCCCTTAGACAGCCCCCCAACACCCTAGACAGCCCCCCAACCCCCGGATAGCCCCCCAACCCCCTCGACAACCCCCACCCCCAAAGACACCCCCCAACCCATATACCCCCACCCCTTGGACAACCCCCACCCCTTGCACACCCACCCCCCCCCCCCCACCTCCTAGACACCTCCCTATACATCCCCACCCCCTGGAAACCCCCTACCCCCGTGGACACCCCCCAACCCCCTGAACAGACCCCCCACCCCCCCCACCCCCGGGACACCACCCCACCCACTGGACACCCCCCCATGGATAGCCCCCACCCCTGGACATCCCCCAACCCCCCTGGACACCCCCATCCCCCCAGACACCCCCACCCCCGGACACCCCCACCCCCGGACACCCCCACCCCCGAACACCCCCCCCCCCCCCCGGACCACCCCCCCCCCTCGAACACCCCCACCCCCCGGACACCCCCTACCCCCTTGGACGACCCCCCCCCCAACCCCCTGGACACCCCCACCCCCTAGACACCCCACCCCCATGGACAGCCCTCCACCCCCTGGACCCCCCCCCCCCCCAGACACCCTTACCCCATTGGACATCCCCCCGAACCCCATAGACAACCCCCACCCCCTGGACACCCCCACCCCCCTGGACACCCCCACCCCCATGGACATCCCCCCACCCCTGGACCCCCCTGGACACCCCCACCCCCTGGACACCCCCACCCCCATGGATAGCCCCCTACCCCCTAAACACCACCCCACCCCCTGGACACCACCCCCCCAGACACCCCTTCCCCCTTAGACAACCCCCCAACCCCCTGGACAGCCCCCACCCCCCTTAGACAGCCCCCAACCCCCTCGACAGCCTCCACCCACAAGGACCACCCCCCCACCACCACCACCCCCCTAGACCCCCCCCCCCCAACACCCCCCCCCCACCCCCGACACCCCCACCCCCTGGACATCCCCCCACCCCCTAGACACCCTCCCCCCCGGACACCCCCACCCACTGGACCCCCCTACCCATGTGGACACCCCCTGAACAGCCCCCCACCCCCGGACACCACCCCACCCCCTGGACACCCCTACCCCCATGGATAGCCCCCACCCCCTGGACATCCCCCACCCCCTGGACAGCCCCCCACCCCACTGGGCACCCCCAGCCCCCCGGACACCCCCAGCCCCCCGGACACCCCCAGCCCCCCGGACACCCCCAGCCCCCTGGACACCCCCTACCCCCTTGGACACCCCCCCCCCAATCCCCTAGACACCCCCACCCCTAGACATCCCACCCCCATGTAAAGCCCCCCACCCCCCTGGACAGCTCCCCACCACCCCCCTGAAACCCCCCCCAGACACCACCCAACCCCCTGAACCCCCCACCCCCTAGACACCCCCCTATCCTCTTGAACACCCCCCCCCCCAACACACACACACACCCCCTGGACAGCCCCCCCCCCCCAGACACCACCCCACCACCTGGACACCCCCACCCCCTAGACACCCCCTATCCCCTTGGATAGCACCCCAACCCCCTGGACAGCTCCCCCCCCCCCACCCCTAGACAACACCCCACCCCCTGAACACCCCCACCCCCATGGGCAGCCCCCTCCCTGGACAACCCCCCCCCCCCCTAAACACCCTCTTTGTTCCACTCCTACATGAAAAATGGGGGATTATGAACCTAAAATGGATATTCTTTCCCCGCTAAAAGAACTATTTATGTGCATAATGAAGAGTGACTCTAAGTGTCATGGGGAAATACTTGCAGGTAATTGTTGTATGTGTATGAATTCTGTATGAATTCATACAGAATTCTGCATGTATTCTGCAGGTATTTAGAATTATATATGAATTATGTATGTGTGTTTGGTTTGATACAGGTGCACAAGTAGAATTCTATATGAATTTTGTATGTGTGTTTGGTTTGTTGCAGGTGCACAGGGGGAGGCAGGCTTACTGGTGGAAGTGCATTGTTGCAGGTGCACAGGGGGGCGGCAGGCTTACTTATGCAAGTGCATAAAGCCTATGAAAATGGTTTACAACCATTGGCATATGTGTTAAAAGAAAACATATACCAACGGTTTCATGTAAACCATTGGTAAAAGTATATACCAATGGTTTAAAAACTATTGGTATAGATCTTTTACTTGACTTTTCCTAACGGTTTGTGAGGAACCATTTGTAAAAATCTATACCAACGGTTTAGAAACAATTGGTATGAACATGAATTTTGATATTTCTAACAGTTTTAAACTGTTGGTAAACATTTATACCAATAGTTACAAGAAACTGTTGGTATATAATCCATTCTGCATCCATATCCTAATGGTTCTCATAGAACCGTTGGGATATGTCTATCCCCATGGCTCCACAGCCAATGGTTTGGATAACCATTAGTAAAGGCTAAGTTTCCAGTAGTGTGCCCTCAAGCACACCTCCCCGTACGCCAGAGGGTTCCAACTAACAGCGAGGGTCTAGTAAGTCAGTCTTGGGGAGACTATACCCTCTTTTATTAGAATAAAACACCAATGGAAGAAAATAACAATAACCAAGTGAGAAAGCGTATAAATTACCATAAAAAATCTATTTCATATGATAACCAAAACATGAATATAAAATACTCAACTGAAAGGTAAATCATGTTATGACAATTCCAATTTCAAGTGTCTATAATGAAACTAAAAGTAAAGACACAACAACTCCCAAATGGGTCCCAAACCACGTTCGGTTCCCTCTCCCATGCTCTAATCTCAAACTGCAACCTATCTCAGGCCCTTGCTCTTATCTTGTCCTACAACAAAGAATTATACTCAGGTATCGATCAGGCAGACCAAATAGGGTGTGAATACAACTCAGTAGGCCACCACCAACAGTGACTAAAACTAGTCCAGTCAAAAGATAGTGCATGAAGTTTTATGAAGCAATAAATACAATGCATAATTTAAACAGTTATCACATTTTCATGTAATATTTAATCATCACATTAGGCCAAGTTTAAACTCATTTTTTCCATTTTAATCATCATTTAATATTGTTAATCATTTGATGTAGATCATCATGCCTATCACCCCAAATATCCATTCATTATTATCATTCATTTGGTGTAGGTTGTCATGCCTAACACCAAAAATCTCCTTAAGTGTGGGTTGTCATGCTTAACACTCTTTTTCTCATTCGGTGTAGGTATCCATTACTAGTAACCCATAATCTCAAGCTTGGATAACTATTAGGGAGGAACTCTATATCCAAGTCCCAACTTATAATCGGTCTAGAACATCATGTCTAGCACCAAAAAAATCCCATCCATTTAATCATTATTTAATTCACAAGAATTTTCCACATTATTCCTTTACTAATCCAATGATTAGTTAAACATTTCAAAGGCCATTAGTTAATTCAACAATTAACTAGCCTGTAACCCATTAATTAATTCATCAATTAATTAATCAATCAACACAATTCTCATTCCATAATTAATTCTTCACAATTAATTATCCATATCAAATCTCAACATGTCATAATTAGTTATCACAATTAATTATCTATGATCACATCATGGCACATAATTAATTCTCTCAATTAATTATCTTTGGTCAATATCATGTCATATAATTAATTCTCACAATTAATTATCTTTGATCAACATCATGACACATAATTAATTCCCACAATTAATTATCTTACATAGCCAAACAACGTTTCATAATCAATTAACCTTAATTAATAATATTAACACAATATATTCAATATCTCAATTACAATATCTCAACCAATAACATATCTCTAAAATATCTAATTGGGAAAACCCCCTTCATTTTTTCCATGATTCAATTATCAATTAACCACTGAGGATAACTCAATTCAATTTCACTTTCCTGATTACTCCAATTTAGGAAATCATTTATCAAGGGAATCTAGAAAATCATAAAATCACATTCACGTATCATAAATCATGACTATGGGAGTTTGATTTAGACCACCTACCTCGGTTTATTGGTGGAAAATTAGCCCAATAGAAAATCCCCAAAATCTGAGCGGCGCAACGTCGTCGATTAAGCTTCGGATCTAAATCCCTAAACCAAAATTAAGATCAAATGCAATAAAGATCTTGAAAATATAGATCTAGATCCAAAATCCTAGATCTATATCTCAACTCATGGGTTTAGATCTAAGAAAATGGGGGAGATCTTCCATAAAAAGATCTAGAAAAGATAAGAGAAATAACAGGAGAAGCATCAGGATGAAATCCACTTATCGGGAGGAGAGTGGATCTTCAATATAGGCTTTCAATATCGAAGAATGGTGTTTGTATTGACTTTTAATCCCTATAGAAGGATTTGGAAACACCTAGAATTTTTCAAGCTCGAGTCAAGGTCAAAATATGGATGTCCTGGGGGTTCGGGTGGTTTTAAAATTGGATTTTTGGAATTAAAATACCACACGCATGGTTTCCTGGGAAAGGGGGCATGGTTAGGGAAAACCGTGTGCCAACCGTGTGGTCTTCCACTGCCCACACAGTTTGATGGTGCACAGTTAGGAAAACTGTGTGTCAACTGTGTTGACTTCCTCTATCTGTAGGGTTAGATTGCGCATGGTTTGTCCAAACCTTGCACAAACCATGCACAACCCCTATCTTCCCTAGTTTCTTAAAAATTTCACCCAAACACAGCCCAAGTCATACCCCAACCCAAAGGCACTTAATAACAAATAGAACTACCTGAAAATACACCTTAGATTGCTCCAGAAAAGGTTGGGATCTTACAATATCCCCACCATATAATAGCTCATCCTCGAGCTACACTCCCAAACTTCTCTAAGATTCTGAGCCAAAAATATTGGGACATTAAGACCTCATGCCTAATTCATGTTCCAAAGTTTCCTATTGAACACTTCTATGTTTCCATAACACATGGACTAACGACATAGTCTTTCCCCATAACACTTTCTCACTACAACCCAACACACGTATCGGATGCTCCTCAAAGGATGCATCTATATAGAGATCAAACTCTTCCAAATAAATCACATGAGAAGGGTCCGGGTGACACCACCGTAGTTATGACACATGGAAAACATCATGCATAGCGCTGAATTTTTGTGGAAGTGTTAATCGATATGCCATTGTCCCGATTCTCTCCAACACCTCAAACAGTCCTACAAACCTAGGTGCCAACTTGCCCTGCCTCTATATCCTATGGTGACCCAATCCAGGAGACACCATAAGGAATACACAATCACCCTTTGTAAACTCTAGGGGTTGTCTCCGTCTATCAGCCTATAACTTCTGCCTACTCTGAGTCGTAGCCATACATTTCTGAATTAACTGCACCTGCTCTGATGTCTCCTAAATAAGACTCGGTCCCAACAACTCTGAATCACCTGCCTATAACCAACATAGCAGTGATCTATAAGGTCTTATATAAAGTACCTCATATGGTCCAATCTGTATAGTTTCCTGATAATGGTTGTTATAGGTGAACTCCACTAAAGCCAAGTGCTTCTCCCAAGATCCACCAAATTCAAGCACACATGCTCGCAACATATCTTCTAACACCTGTATGGTACACTCCAACTGCCCATCTGTTTGTGGGTGGAAGGCCATACTTAATAGAACCTATGTACCAAGCACCTTCTGTAAGCTCTGCCAAAAGTGTGAAGTAAAGAACGAATCACAATCTGAAACTATAGTCTGTGGCCCCCCATGCAAATGAACTATCTCTCTCATGTATAGTTCTCCCAACTGCTCTAATATAAAGGTTTCCCTAATAGGCAAGAAGTGTGCTACCTTTGTTAGTTGATCCACAATGACCCAAATAGCATCATTTTTCCTAAGAGTATTTTGAATTCCTACCACGAAATCCATAGTCATGTCATCCCACTTCCATTCTGGAATAGGTAATGGATGCAATAGGCCTCAAAGTCGTTGATGCTCTACCTTCACCTATTGACAGGTGAAACATCTAGTTATGAACACTGCTATCTCCTTTTTCATGTCTAGACACCAAAATTGTTGTCGTAGGTCACAGTACATTTTTTTCACCCCAGGATGTACTGCCCACCTTGAAGCATGAAATTCTTACATGAGTTCCTCTCACATACTCATAGGCACAAAACCTAATTTTTCACATTGATGATCTCATCCACATCTATTATCTAGTCTGAAGGTGTCTCCCCACCTTCAAGGATTTACCTTAAGGCTAAACACTCCAGATCCTTGTACTTCCTGTCCTTGATCTGTATCAAGAGTGTAGATTCCACTGCTACAGAAACCAGAGCCATCCTCTCCTGACTCTCCAAAACTACCACATACATTTCCGCCACCAAATTCATCATCTTCCACTCTGCACTTGACTCATGTACCAACTGAGTCTAAGTTTTCCTGCTCAAGGAATTAGCCACACTATTCCCCTTTTCGGGTGTATATTCCAGTTCAAAATCAAAGGATTGCAAATACTCTACACACCTTCACTGCCGAAGATTCAAGTTGTGCTATGAAAAGATATACTTTAAGATTTTTTGATCTGTAAAAATTGTAAACTTTTCACCCAAAAGATAGTGTCACCAACACTTAAGATCATAAACCATTACTGCTAACTCGTGGTCATGTGTAGGGTAATTCTGTTCATGTGGCCCCAGTTGTTGAGACCTATAAGCAATGACTAGATCCCCTTACATTAACACAGCTCCAAGTATGATCCCAGAAGTGTCACAATACACTATGTAATACTCACCCGACTCAGGTAAGATCAAAATTGGTGTTGATGTCAAGCACTTCTTTAACTCCTGGAAAGTGTTCTCGTATGTTCTGGTCCAACCAAACTTTATCCCTTTATTTCTCAAACCTGTAAGTGGTTATTCCAAATGGGAAAATTCTGAGATGAACCTCCTATAATAACCAGCTAATCCCAAAAAGATTCGGATATCAAAAACAATCTTGGGCTACTCCCAAGAAATCATTGCATGTACTTTTTCTAGGTCCACTATCACACCTTATTCTGAGATGATGTGCCCTAAAAAGTGTACCTTGTCAATCCAAAACTAACATTTATATATCTTGGCATATAATTGATGTTCTCTCAGTGTACCCAGGACAATGTCAAGATGTTGGGCATGATCGTCATGAGTCTTAGAGTACACCAAGATGTCGTCTACAAACACCACCGCAAACTGATCTAATTATGGGTGAAAGATCATGTTCATCAAGGACATAAACACTTCTAGAGAATTTTTCAACCCAAACGACATTAAGAAAAACTCATAAAGGGAACACCTGCTTCTGAAAGTAGTTCTTGGTATATTAGAAGTCTGAATGCTCACCTGATGATACCCTGATCTCATTTCGATCTTTGAGAACACACAAGCCCCCTTCAGTTGTTCAAACAAAAACAAATCATCAATATGCGGAAGAGGATATAGGTTCTTCACAGTCATTTTATTCAACTTTTTGTAATCAACACACAAGCGTAAACTCTCATTGGCCTTCTTTGAAAATAAAATAGGTGATCCCCAATGTGACGTACTTGGACGGATAAACCCTTTATCCTCTAACTGAGTTTTGAGCTCTTGAAGATCAGTTGGTGACATTTTGTAATGTGTAATAGATATCATCTCAGCCCCCAAAATGAGATCAATAGTGAATTTCACATCCTTGTCTGGTGGCAACCCTAAAAAGTCTTTAGGAAATACATCCTGAAATAGTTCTACTACTAGTGGAAGGAAGTCTTGCCTACCACTCCCATCATCCAGCAAAAGACTAGAAACTTGGGTTGTGAGATATCCCATTTGCTGAGTAATTGGACCCACTCTGCCTACATGGATATCACATTCTCCATGATGAACATATTGGTCACACTTAGGAGATACAAAGGTCACTCTCCTTTTGTAACAATCTATGTGGGCTCGGTATGTGACTAGCCAGTCCATACCCATAATCAGGTCGAAGCCTGTTATATAAAGGACATAGATATCCTAAAGAAAATGATACTCTCTAATCTCTAGCGAACATCCCTTGCATAAACAGATATCCATAGTCTGTGTTCCCAATGGTGTATCGATATTCATCATCCCGCTTACGGACTCCACCTCCAAACTCAATCCATTAACAAGATTTGAATATATAAAGGAATGAGAGGAACTAGTTTCAAACAAGGCATTAGCAAAAGTATAAGCAACTATAATAGTACCTATCACTGTCGATGGACCAGCCTCACTCTTTACAAGTGTAGGTTGTACTGCATGTAACGGTCCTACCCCTTTTTCCTGTGGTGTCGTCTGACTCCCCTGAGCAGTACCACTCTGCTGATATGGGCACTCATTCCCTAAAGAACAAAATTCATTTCATCTACCACCTCTTCTATTAGAACTCCAACATCCATACCTATATGGTGTAAAAGACCCCCTTCCCACACTCTGACTCTGAGTAGCTACTCCCTCACCACCAGTATGTCGCTGCTTCCTGCAGAACTTCTGTAGGTGTCCCATATTGCCACAAAACCAGCACTCCACTGGTGGTCGAGGAAAATGTGTACGATAGTGTCCCTTCCTACCACACTATGGAAAAAACGCATGAGAAAGATCTAGTGCAAATATTCCTCCTGAATATCCACCTTGCTTTCCACTGTCCTGACTAAGGTTCTCGTGACGGCGCTTCCTACTGTCTGAAGGCACACTCTCTGGTCATCTAGTGAAAGCTACATGTCTAGTACTAGAAGCCTCCTTCAGGTTTCCCTCTGAAATTAGAGACTGATTAACCACTTCTAAGAATTTATTTAGCCTAAATATATTTACATGGTACTTAATTTCTCACTTAAGTCCATCCTGAAATCGTTTTGCCGAAGAATCCTCATCTGCCACCAAAGTTGGAGCAAAATGTTGTAAATCTATGAAACGTTTAGCGTAGTACATTATGGACATGCACTACTAGAAATTTAACTTATAGGCATGGATCTATAGCCACAGTTTTATAGATTCATGGTTATAGCATGTTTATATCCATGGTTTAACTAACAAAATGTGGCTACCTATTTTTCTCCCCACAAGTGTCGGGCTCCTCTTCCCTCAATCTGTAACCCCTCCTCCCTTAACCCAGGCTCTCCACGACCTCCTCACTCGGGATCTCTGCGACCTCATCCCTACCGAACATCTTCCCTCCTCCCCCAATCTGCACTATCCTCCTCCCTCGACCTCTCCGCATTGTCCTCCTCCCTCAACCTCTCTGCACCCTCCCCCATGCTGAACGCCATCACTCCTCCCCCGATCCTTGACCCTCCAAACCCTCACAGAGGCGCGACTCATCTCCCACCTGGAAACCCTTCTCTCTCACCGCCGAAGATGGTTGTCGTTACTCCTTCATGCCATCTTCTCTCTTGATCAATTCATACATATCTCCAGTGATCATTTGACCATACCTCTTCAATTGAGGATGATTTTCAAGGTTCTCCCCCTACTAAAAATGTGTCAATGGTATGATCAGTACGATTCTAGTTTATCAGTCCTTGTTAGGAGTCTTTCTTTCATCTCTATTTATTACCTTATATTGTTTTTCCCATGATTTTGGTGTTTTTTCTGGGTATTTGAATATGTAATTTCACAAGATCATTAATGAAATTACACTAATAATGTGTATTTTTTGTGCAATAGTTAAAGGACACTTATAGAGGAATAATGCGCATTGATACACACTCTTTCAATGGAGGTATGTCACGAGACTCGTTTATTTATGGATTTTAGAAAAATTTCATGAAATCAATGTTTTATTGGGATTTATAAATTTTGGATTTTACTTATAGTATGTGATGATGCATGCCATTATTTTTCTACACCATATTTCTCATGGTTTCTATTTCGTTATTCCATATGGTGAGTATTCTATTATTTTTTCCAAGTGTAGGACTTTATTTTAAATATATGACATATATATTTCTAGGTAATTTGAAGAGATAATGGATCTTTGTCATAGAAACTGGTTGGTATGACCTTTGATTTATATTGGATGTATAATTAATATTGGTTGTATTTATTCATTGATTATTTTAATCCTTTTTCTTTTATGAAAATTCTACAAGTTATTTTATATTCATGTTATTATTGCTATTATTTCAAAATAATTTTATGACATTCTCTAACTCTATAATTGTGATGGGATATTATTATACTAATAGTCACCAAAGGATACATAGATTTCTGAATAGTATATTTAGTTTCACCTTAGTTGAATATTTATTGGTGGCCCATCATATAGTTCACAAGGTTGTGTGAGGTGATGATTTGTTGTGCTATCTAAAAATAATTTTTTTTAACTATCAAATGAAATTTTAAATGTGAAGCGTTTTTGAAATAAAATTTCATTATAAAAATCATCTTAAAATGTGTTTTTTGAAATAATTTTTTAAAATAGAATTTTGTGATTTTTTATAGGCTATTTTAAATACATTTGTTCATGGAACTCATGTGTGCATAGTAGTCATGAGATGACACTTTAAATTGTTCGTAAAAGTGTTTCTTAACTGATTTATTGATATAACATAATGTAAGTTTTTTTTAGAAATTGATTGGTATTATTAACCTCATGTAGTAGATGCATTATTTATAATGGAAATATTCTCATGTATTATCACTTTTTTGTTGACTTCCCCATGATTTTTTACTATTATTTGATTATGTATGATTTACATGTCATGATTTTCTACTATAAGATGGGTTGGTTAGGCTAGGATGATATTCCCACTAGGTTTCATAATGATATCACAATCATGGGGCCTTGGAAGGTTCCCATAAGGTTTTGAGATGGATTTTAGGACTCTTAGGTTTCCTTATGACAATGATATTATTCACGGGATTCTAATAAGTATTTGTGAACGATAAGTCACATTTTTGATTAGTTCATGGTATGGACATCGGATAGTGTGAGAAACATTTTGATGATTGACTGGTGGTGAAGTGTTTCACAATAGACCTTGAGGTTAATGAGTTAATTGTTGTAGGTTAGACATGGGTTGTTTTGATTTATGGATTAAACCAAAATTGGTAAGATAATCCCTATATATAATAATCTCTACAGGGTATGAAATCTTTGGAAAAGAGAAGAGTGGGTCTCCCCCATTTTAGTTTTTTCATTTTCTAGAATGATATAAATTGTCTAGGTATGAAGCCTTTGAGAAGGGTTTTGGTTTAGTGGTATACCATAGATATAGATTTGACATTTATTAATACCTCACGTTTCATAATTCCACCTTTATGAGAGTTTGATATTATGGATGAATTTGGGGATCATGATAAAGATCATAAATAGTGAATCTTATTTTCTCTTTTAATCCTTCATGCAATGAATATAATCTTCCATGTTAATTAAAGTGAATCTACCAGTAGTTCTCTTCCTTGTTGGAGAATATATATATAATGATGAATGATTTAGATCAAGGATAAAAGGTTCATTCTACCAATAGACATGAGGTTATATTCTTTATAGATTCTTTTTCTCCCTTAATGATTAACTACAATAAGAAAATATTAGTGGAATAAAATATTAAATGTGAGGATTTTTTATGTTTAATATGATAGATTAGTGTATAACCATAGTGACTGAAAATCATATAATGAGAGCATTCCCTTCTGATGAAATTCTATATGTGGGACAATGCAGAAGATTCTCAATGGGTAGTATTGCATATAGTTTGGGTGAAGACTTGTGAAGTGAGATGGATTATAAAATGAGAGTATGGTTTTGTAATTTAATATGATAGATTTCCTTTCTCACTAATCATGTTCCTTACACTTAAATTTTTAGGTTCAATTAATGATGATTCATCATATCACTGGCATTTTGTTGAAGTCTCCCGAGACCCGTTCGTGTGTGTTGCGGCAACCAGAGTCAAAAGGAGACTCACCGCATGTTCATAGGTAAGCATATATATAATAATTTCTCCTGTTATATGTATATATACCCATGTCAGCACGATTACATATAAGGATCTAGGTGTGCTTATGTATATATATGGAAAATGCATACGTGTGTGGGTGATAACGGGCTTATGCATGTGAGCATATATATAAGGATCCTCTTGTGCGCATTCAAATCCTTGAATACATGTATATAGGGGTTATGGATTCCTTATGTATATGCAAAGGTAAATATGCCTAGAGGATGGATGAAGTAGCTTAGAGTTGTCGCTGATAAAAGTGTCAAACACTGAGTGTGGCTTGGCTCATCTAAGGTAGGGTCCCTATCCTAGCCTCTTTAATTCAAGAATGTTTTAAATTTCATTTATTTGCCTTATTAATTCTACTTGTTTATATTAAATTGCAATTCTTGAATAATTTTTAGTTAAGATAATTGTTTTGATTGATAAACAAGGCATGGTTTTGTAATAAAACCCCTCCAACGGAGGTGCGATGTCTAAGAAAACTCACAATGGTATACCTTTCTTGACATTATTGCATTGATGTTTTCCTTATACTTGATGTCTTTTTTAGTCGTAAATCACACATCGTACTTGATCGTTTTTATATCCCTATAGGGGGTTGCCCTCTTTTTATTAAAATGGTTGTTTGAACCAAAACACCCTTTAAGTGCAATTAGACTTTTAAGATGGAATTGCTCAAGCAGGCAAGTGTTGTAATGACCAAGTCACCACTAAGATAGAATTTCCCAAGGGGGTACAATATTAGAAATCCTAGTTATATTTAGATTTTAAGTCAATGAAATATAAAGTCACAAAAAAGGTAAGTAAATGTATCACCATTATAATGTTTATTGAAGCTAAGGAGACATTTTTATCCCTTTTTAATGAAAAATTATCTATAAATGAATAAGAATTAAAAAGGAGAGTTTTTAAGGAGGTTGTTATTATAGAAGTGGTCTTTTCACTAGAAAAACTATATTAAACCTCTATGGATGTCAAAGATTTATAGCTGGATGTTAAAGATGATAGTATTAAAGAAATAGATAGTTCCCTTATAAAGGCTAATAAAGTGTATGAAGATATGATTCTGAAGTTACAAAAGGGATATGAAGAAATGTTAAAATCTCTTGAATATGATATTTATTATCTAAATCTATAATGACTGGAGTAAGAGGTGAAATTGATAAATCAAGAAGTCACCCAAGTTGAATCATTACATGTTTTTAGGAAAATAAGAGTAGATAACACACAAACTAATGATGATAATATTACTAACAAAAAGACTCATAATTGTGTCAAAATAACTTTAATTTATCCACTAATTTTTTCACTGTAAGATCATGGAGGAATGTGACAGACTATCCTGATAAATCTGTTGTTACTCATGCATATTTATCTATTACCCATGGTTTAAAAACAAATTTTGTACAAATATGGGTGTGATTAAATAATGATAATCCATCCATATCATCCAATTTGGCTATGAGCATGAATAAAATACTTGGATCTCTAAATAAAACTCAAGATCATATTGTTGGTGTCCAAAAATAGAAAGCAAGAAAAACTAGCTATATTACATACAATAGAAAGAGAAGGTGATTTATTTTTCAATAATAGTGATACTGAACATTTGGACAGAAGTATATTGAATGTTGGAATAATAACTTCATGACTGATGGAAGTGAAGAGGATGTTGAAATAGAGATGAACTGCCTACACTATCGAAGAATAGTCCAGATCATGGACCATTGAAAATTTGCCATTAACTTCATGACTGATGGAAGTGAGATAAAGTAACAAATTGAATCAATTACGGAAAGGAATCGTAGAATTCATTTAATTAAAGATATCCTATAAGAAGAAGAGTAATACTGATTTCTAAATAATGGTATTCTAAATAATAACAAAGATATCCTAGAAGAAGAAGAGTAATACTGGTGCAGGAGGGGGGTGCTGGGTGCTGGGGGGAGTGGTGCAGGGGGTGCTGGTGTTGGGGGGGCTAGGGGAAGTGGGGGTGCGGTTGGGGGGGTGTTGGGGGCTGGGGGGAGTGGTGTTGGGGGGCTGGTGTTGGGGGGCAGTGGCGGTGCAAGTGGGTGGGGGGCTGAGGACTGGGGAGGGGTTGGGGGGAGTGGTGCAGTGGGGTGGGGGTGTTTAGGGGGGAGGGGTTGGGGGAGTGGTGGGGTGGGTGGGGGTGTGTAGGGGGGCAGTGGGGGTGGGGTGGGGGTAGTGGGGGCGCAGGTGGGGGGGCTGGTGCAGGAGGGGGTGCTGGGGGGCTGGGGGGGAGTGGTGCAGGGGGGCTGGTGTAGGGGGGCTGGTGCTGGGGGGGCTGGTACTGGGGGGGCTGGTGCTGGGGGGCAGTGGGGGTGTAGGTGGGGGTGGGGTATGCTTCATGGATGTGTTATTTCTATTGTTTATGCATTTACTGATGCAATGATTATTGATATTATGATGAACAATGTGTGTGTTTGTAGTTGTTTTGTGTTGACATGACCACCATAAATTATCAGTCCAATGGGAGTGAATAAATGATGATATTTTGGTAATAATATAAAGGAATTATAGAATCTATAATGGTAATGGATTCATGTATAATTTATCATCACTGATCACATATATATAAGAAGTTGTTACATCTCATTTCTTTTCCCACTATTTCCTTATAGGTGGTTTCTTATGATGAGGTCGGTTCTATCCACCACCATCGATGACAATGAGTTCAACCTCGAACTTAGGTAATATTTATTTAATTTTTATTCTTTGGCCAAATTTTAATTAGGGTTTTTGTGATTTTTGGGTTATTTATATTTTTTTAGTGCTTTCTGGATCTCGTTGAGGTGGATTCAAGTTGTCGTTGACAAAGGCTTACATGTGTATGCATAGGTAGGAATATAAATATATAAGTTCCCCCTTTATATATATTCACTCATGGTAGTATGAATATATATATTGGGGCTAGGTGTGCTTATATATAGATATGAAAAATTCATACATGTGTAATTTTAAAGGGGTATATGCAAGTATAAACATATATCTAAGGACCTCTTTGTGCATATTTGGCCATAAAAATATGTACATAGGGGCTAGGTGTCCTTATATATATGTGAAGTTGCATATTCATGCAAGCGGAAAAAAAGGAAGATTCGAGTTTTCGTCAAAAGCAGCGCCTTGAGGTTGAGGTAAGTTCCCTCTTCCTAACCCTTTAATTTGAATTCTATAATTGCTCTAGTATTTTAAAAACTTGTTTTCATTATTATATAATGTGTATATGCTATGAAAATTAGTTTTGGATCTTTGTAATGACATTTTCACCTGTTTTATATGATTTCCCTAAGCCATCAATGTGGACTAGTAGAAAGTTTCATCCAACTCAGTAGTAGAAAATGAAATTTCCTTCACTTTAGAGATGATAGTGTCCTCATTTTGAGAAAAAATCAACCAAGCATTCTCATAAAAATCTAAAACATAAAGAAAATCTTTGTTTTCATTTCATCAAACACAAACAACTGACTTTTAAAACTTGATACTTTCTTCAGTAACATCATTGTGAAACACTTGACCCAGAAAAAGATAGAATTTAACCTATTAAAATAAATCCACCTAGGCATGATTCACGGTGTGTCCAGGGGTTTCACACCATGAATACCTACCCCTGAGAATTTCATGGCTTGAACTGAGGTTCACAGCCGGAAATGTTCTATATTGGGGGTTCACCTTTCAACTAAACATAATGGTGTTCCTAACCATATGAATTTTCAACTGATAATGATCTTCCAATGGTCTATCGACCTGGTAACCAGATTTTGAAAAATGATCTCAATGCGGTTTTCAGCTCACTGCATCCAACCCCATGAAAAACACCAGTCTGTTCTCCTCTGGATGAATTTTCCTGAAATTTCTTGGTTTCACCCGCTGGTGTGCCATCGCATCTCTCAATCAATATTAGATGATTCCCTAAGGTCATATTAAACCCAAGATCCATCGATGTATTGAGCACAATCTTGAAGCATATCCTCCAAAATATGTATCATCTACTCTTAGTGTATGTCTATATATTGATGGTATGTTGTGCTCAATATTAGATGATTCCATAAGGTCATATTAAACCCTTTCAAAAAATCATTGCATAATATATGCATCTCTCTCTGATATAATTCTTAAGGGAACTCCATGATAGTATTAGTCTTCACAGATATAAACCATTCTTATATTTTCTATTAGGTGAGTATCATTGATAGGTATGATATGAGAATATTTTTTTATCTAATCAAAAATCACCTATATAGTTTAACGACTCCTTGGGGTCCTTATTAACCCTATTATAAAGTCCATCATTATGTACTCCCTCTTCCACATAGGAACTTGAAATGCCTAGAGTAGACAATGATGATTCTGCTGCATAACCTTTATCGTCTGATAGGAAAGGAATCCATAAACAGAATGAGTATTTTCGCATCCATCCATGGACACCAAAACAGACACCCGAATTCATCACCCATATTTGTCTCTTTGGGATTCAGAAACCACAGAGGTATGACAGTATCTCATTAACTATTCACCAAATGATTCAAGGACTGTAACTCTCTTATAAAATTATAACACATCATCATCAAACAGTGAACACTCAAGTGTCAGTTTACCACTTTTTAGTTTTTCCTACATCACATTAAACAGAGGGTTAAATTCTATACTAACCTTCCCCCAGCCTATATGAGATGATATGGTAACTAACAGGGGGAAATCAATTGATTCCTGGTCATTAGAATCATCCATCCTCCAATTAGCGTATATGATCATAATGTTTTATTGTTCTTTAAAAGTCTTTTAACCAGGTTCCAAGGGGGGAGGGGAAAGGGGCAGGGGGTGTGTTGGGTTCTTTTATAAGAGGCAGGGGTAGGGTGCAGGGGGGTGTGCTGGGGTGCAGGGGAGGTGTTGGGGGTGTAGTGGGCTGGGGGGGAGTGCGGTGGGTGTGTACGGGGGGGGGGGGGGGTGTTCAGGGGGTAGGGTGAGGGGGAAGGGGGTGCTGGGGGTGCTGGGGGTAGGGGGTGTGCAGGGGGGAGGGGAGCAAGGGTCAAGGGGTGTGTTGAGTTCTTTTGCAAGGGGTAGGGGGAGGGTGCAGGGGGTGGGAAGGGGGCGGGTGCTGGGGAAGGGGGTGGGTGAGGGGGCAGGGGGTGTGCTGGGGGTAGGGGTGTGCAGAGGGGAGGGGGAGGGGTGCAGGGGGGAGGGGGCAAGGGGCAGGGGGTGTGTTGGGTTCTTTTGCAAGGGGCAGGGGGTGTTGGGGAAGGGGGCAGGGTGAGGGGGCAAGGGGGTGTACAGTGGGCTGGGGGGAAGTGTAGTGGGCAGGGGGGGTGTGCTAGGGGGAAGGGGCAGGGGGTGTGCAGGGTGAGGGGGCATGGGGTGTGCTGGGAGGGGGAGGGGGCAAGGGGTCGGGGGTGTGATGGGTGTGATGGGTTCTTTTGCAAGGGGGTTGTAGGGGGAGGGCAGGGTAAGGGGGCAGGGTGGTGTGTTCGGGGTAGGGGGTGAAAGGGGTAGGGGGAGGTGCAGGGGGGTGCTAGGGGGTGCAGTGGGATGTGGGGGAAGTGCAGTGGGCAGGGGGTGTGTGCTGGGGGGGATGCACAGGGTAGGGGGTGTGTTGGGTTCTTTTGCAGGGGGGTGCAGGGGGTATGTTGGGGGTGTAGTGGGCTGGGGGAAGTGTTGTGGGCAGGGGGGTGTGTTGGGGGTGCAGTGGGTTGGGGGGGAATTCCAATGGGTAGGGGGTGTGTGTAGGGGTGGGTGGGCAGGGGAAGGGGGCAGGGGGTGTGCAGGGGATAGGGTGAGGGGGTAGGGGTGGTTTATTGGGGGGAGGGGGCAGGGGGGAGGGGTGTAGGGGGCAAGGGGTAGGGGGTGTTGGGTTCTTTTGCAAGGGGTAGGGGTGGGCAGGGGGTGTAGTGGGTTGGGGAGGAAGTGAAGTGGGCAGGGGGTGTGTTGGGGGGGTGGGCAGTGTGCAGGGGGGTGATGGGGAAGGGGGCGGGGGTGCTGGGGAAGGGGGCGGGGGGTGTTATTTTTATGGAATGGGGGGACATATAGCCACGGTTTTAAACCGTGGCTATAGGGCTATAACCAAGGTTTAAAGTCGTTGCAAAAGGCTTATAGCCATGGTTTAGAATTGTGGCTATATGTATTGCCTGACTTAGGATTCTTCCACGGTTTAAAAACTGTAGCTATAGGGTATTGCCACGGTTCAAACCGTGGCTATAGGGATATAGCCAAGGTTTGAACCATGGCTATAGGGCTATAGCCACGGTTTGAAACCATGGCTATAGGTTTTTCCCTATAGTCATGCCAATACCAGCCACGGTTTTTGGGCCTATAGCTATGGTTCCAAACCATGGCCATTGCCTTATTTTGTAGTAGTGATGCTTCCTTGGGTCGGATGCATAAACTATGAATTCTTCTCTTATCTCAGTGTCTCTGGATAGAAGTGTTCCAAGAACTTCTCCAGAAAGTCCTTCTATAACATATCATCAGTCTAAATGTCCCACCAGTGCTTCGCTGAACCCCGTAGCATATAAGCAGCCGACTTGACCCTCCTCTCAGCCGGAGTCTCCAAATGGTCAAGTATCATCTATATGGATTCAATCCATAATTCAGCTCCCTCAGTTCCACCCTCTCCAGTAAAAATAGAAGGGTGTTGTAGCTGAAACTCCCTTGTCAAATCCGACATACTTTTTTGAACCCACCCTGGGTCTCTCTCCATGAATTGTATGAAACGTGCAAAGTTATCTTGGAACTGTTCCATTTCCTCATCAGTTTGCACCAATGGTGCCTCAAGCTCCCTGTATAGAAGTTTGTTTTGGGCCATACCCCTCGGTCTCTCCCTCAACAAGCATCATGGAGGCATATCTCTACAAAGTCAGAAACACATCTTAGGTCTTATAATGAAACCATATAACATTTACGTAATAGGAGAAACTAACACAACAAGTTTCAGCATGTCCTTTCCCCTTTTTCTTGCCACACGGTCAACACTGAGGCCTTATCACTACCCTTAACCATCATACTCCTAAGTATTGGTTAACAAGGGTACAAACATTCTCATTAATTAATCCAACCATTAATTAATCACATTATCGCAAATTAATTATTTCAATATTTAATTAATTTCTCATACTCATTTCAACAATCATGGTTCTCATTAGACACTCATTTATTCTCATTTAGCATTATTATTTTAATCACACAACAAGGAAAAAGAGTTCAAGTTCAACAACTTACGCATAACTCATTTTCCCGTGAGTGCCTAGAATAATAAATCTTACAACAACTTTGAGTGCCGAGAATGATGCATGCAGACTCAACTATCATGCATCTTTAGGCCACGAATCAAAATTCAAAAAATCTCTAAAACAAATATCACATCACACCACAAGTGCATCACCCGAGGTGAAATAATATACAACTGTAACAACAAACATCAATCACAACAATCCCACCCTGAGTACTCAGATTTTCCCTTGTACATGGGTTTGTAACTCCCATGTGCGAGATCATTACCAAGACTCGACTCTTCCTAGTTTCTTGTTTACCTTTCCCAAAATAGAAAGACAAAATAATAAGAAAGAAAAGAAAACCCCTCTGATACCACTTTGTGACGTCCCGACCCGGGAGCCACTGAACGGTGCCCCGATCTGGTTGGCCACATGCCCTTAAGTGTGCCTCCCTATACGCCATAGGGTGAAGACTAGTAGAAAGGGTCTAGTAAGTCAGTCTTGGGGAGACTATACCCTCTTTTATCAGAATAAAACACCAATAGAAGCAAATAACAATAACCAAGTGTGAAAGCGTATAAATTACCAAAACAAATCCATGTCATATGATAACCAAAACATAAATATACAATACTCAACTGAAAGGTAAAGCATGCTATGAAAATGCCAATGTCAAGTGTCTACAATGCAACTAAAAGTAAAGACACAACGACTTCCAAATGGGTCTCGAACCACATCTGGTTCCCTCTCCAATGCCCCAATCTCAAACTACAACTTATCCTAGGGCCTTGCCCTTATCCTGTCCTGCAACAACAAAGTCTACTCAGGTGGCGATCAGGTAGCCCGAATAGGGTGTGAGTGCAACTTAGTAGTCCACCACCAAAGATGTCTAAAACGAGTCCAGTCAAAAGATAGTGCATGCAGTTTTATGAAGCAATAAATACAATTCATAATTTAAACATTTATCACATTTTCATGTAATCTTTAATCATCACATTAGGCCCAGTTTCAACTCATGTTTCCCATTTTAATCATCATTCAATATCGTTAATCATTTGATGTAGTCCATCATGCCTAGTACCCCAAATATTCATTCATTTGGTGTAGGACGTCATGCCTAGCACCACAATCTCGTTGAGTGTAGGTCGTCATGCCTAGAACTCCTTCTCTCATTCGGTGTAGGTTGTCATGACTAGCACCCCATAATCTCAAGCTTGGATAACTATTAGGGATGAATGCTTTGTCCAAGTCCCAACTTCTAATCAGTCTAGAACATCATGTCCAGCACCACAAAAATCTCACCCATTTAATCATTCTTTAATTCACAAGAATTTTCCACATTATTCCTTTACTAATCCAACGATTAGTTAAACATTTCAAAGGCCATTAGTTAATTCAACAATTAACTAATCACATAACCCATTAATTAATTAATCAATCAACACAATTCTCTTTCCATAATTAATTCTTCACAATTAATTATCCATATCAAATCTCAACATGTCATAATTAATTCTCACAGTTAATTATCTTTGATCACATCATGGCACATAATTAATTATCTCAATTAATTATTTTTGGTCAACATCATGACACATAATTAATTCTCACAATTAATTATCTTTGATCAACATCATTGAACATAATTAATTCTCACAAATAACTATCTTACATAGCCAAACAATGTTTCATAATTAATTCCCCTCAATTAATTATCTTAACACAATGTATTCAATATCTCAATTATAATATCTCAACCAATAACAAATCTCCAAAATATCTAATTGGGCAAACCCCCTTCATTTGTTCTATGATTCAATTATCAATTAACCACCGAGGCTAACTCAATTCAATTCCACTTTCCTAATTACTCCAATTTAGGAAATCATTTATCAAGGGAATCTAGCAAATCATAAACTCACATTCACATATCATGAATCATGACTACGGGAGTTCAATTTAGACCACCTACCTCATTTTATTGATGGAAAATTAGCCCAGTGGAAAATCCCCAAAATCCGAGCGGCACAACGTCGTTGATCAAGCTTCAGATCTAAATCCCTAAACCAAAATTAAGATCAAAGGCAATCAAGATCTTGCAAATTTAGATCTAGATCCACAATCCAAGATATAGATCACAACTCATGGGTTTATATCTAATAAAATTGGGGAGATCTTCCATGAAAAGATCTAGAAAAGATAAGAGAAATAAAGGGAGAGGTGTCGGGATGAAATCCACTTACCGGGAGGAGAGCAGATCTTCAATCTGGGCTTTCAATCTCAAAGAAAGGTGTTCGGATCACCTTGGAATCCCTCCGGGAGGCTTTGGGAACACCTAAAATTTATCAAGGCCAAGTTAAGGTCGAAAACATGGAAGTCCTAGTGTCACGACCCATCCTCGGGGCCCGTGTCGTGGCTACCCCAAGTCTGCCTTCCATAGGCCAGGGGCTGGCGACTAGCACCAAAGGCGTAAATCCGATAAAAAGGGAAGGCATTTCCTTTACATAAGTAAACAACACAATAGAGTACGCAAGTGAAGTATGCACTAAGTAAAACTGAGTACAAAAGTAAGTGTCAAAAGGTAAATGGGCCAGTATACAAACCCAACTGAAAGTACAGTACAACTGAAAAGGAAAGTACAACAGCAGTAAAGTAAAGCAGTAACCACCAAGTCGTCCTTCGGGAATCCCACATGAAGGGTGGGTACAGATGGTCTCCTCGGCACCTCGGGTCCATCCGTCTGCTTCGTGCACACCTCACTAGGTGGTCCACCTCCGGGTACCGTCCAGCTCCACAAGACTCCTCCACGATCAGTGTTGTCTGTCGTCTGCATCCAACACAACATAGTGCGGGCATAACCCGTGCTGGGGTGAGTGTACGATACTCAGTAGGGACCCCAAGACCCACGAAGGTCTCCCAGAATCTACGAAGGATAAACCACAAAGGAAATAAACAATCCCGAAAATCAACCAACCCTACTTAGGTATATGCCCATACATATACCTAAGTTATCAATCTCAGTTCGGCTCCAACTCTCGAGCCCAAGCACAACCCAGTCCACACAGGAAAGATAGTCAATCACATCAAAGATAATGATTGAAAGTCAAGACTCAGCTCACATAGGTATACATCTTTCGTATAGCGATAAAGATGATCAGATGTAGTCACTGATTCATCTAAGTTGTCGGACCCACACAGGATACAAGACCAGCTAAGTTGTCAGACCCACACAGGATACAAGACCAACTACTCTGTCGGACCCATACAGGATACAAGAACAGTAGTCATCACCGTCGAACCCACGGAGGATTCCAGTATGGTAGTTGTCGCCGTCGAACCCACGGATGATTCCAGTACAGTAGTCGATGCAGTCGCAGCCAGCTCTAGGGTTCCCGCACATAGCAAGCTCGATTCCGGGAGGGTCTGCTCCTCGAGCAAGGGGGTTGATACATCAACTATCACGAAGTCCAGAGTTGATATATCCCAAAGTTCTGTCTCGTCAAAAGAAACCCAACACGATAGACGGTGCGTCAATCAGACGCCCAGTCTGAAAGTTATTGGTTTTTCCGTTCCAGGGGCCCGGTTGGTTTTTAAGCTAAAACCAACCCGATCATACTCCAACTTCATCCAAACCTCAAGTGGATTATGCCAAAAGAACTGTCTCATCAAAAGGTATTCAACGTAGTTGATGGTACGTCAATCGGATGTCTGGTCCTTAAGTTATAAGTGTTTTCGCTCCAAGGCCCCGGTTGGTTTCAGGTTCGAACCAACCCGGATGAACCCAAACTTTTTTGAAACCTCAATTGTAATATACCAAAACGACCGTCTCGATCCAAGGATTCCTACGCAATTTACAGTGCATTGATCTGAGGTCTATAGCTCAAGTTATGGGCAAAAGACTGAAAAACATTCCGAAGTGGGGGGTCTGGGCCCGGTCCGACCCGGGTCCGGGTCCGGCCCGGTAGGGCGCGGCCCGGTCCGCGTGACCCGCCCCAGCCTGGTCGGTGGGGTGTACGGGCTTGGCCAGCTGGCCGAGCGGGGGACGCGACCCCCGGTTCCGCGAACGCGGCGCCAGGATGGCGCCGCTGGTCTCCCTGAATCCCGCGCGGCCGCGGGCTTCTGCCGGCGGCGCGCCGGGGCGCCGGCGCCCCGCATCGCCGCGGTCTTCCGCGGGCCACCGGAGTCATTCTGGTGGTCCATTTTTGCTTCTGTCTACGCCTACGGTCGTCTCGGGATCTGAACCCCACTCTGAAGGCCCCAAATCGTCGTTGCGGTCCCGTTTCATCATCGCCAAACACCTCGCGCACCAAGAACAAAATAGCGGTGGGTCCGGACTTGTTCGTTAGTCCGTACCCACCGCGTTGGTGGTTCAAATCATCACCCAACAATTAAACACCATGTCTGAGAGTATAAAACACATACATGGAGATTACAAAAAAAAATCCCCCTACCTCGAAGTTGTTGTCGTACGTCGTTGATCCGCGGAAGATGAGTGTCGCGGTAGACGGGCGTCGCGAAAGAACGGTGTCGTTCTGTCAACGATGGAGGAAGGGTCGTTGTCGTAGGCGATGTAGGCTCCTTGACGTCGAGGTGCGTCCGAGGAAGAAGCGTCGTTGGAAGAAGTTCTTCGCGTTCTTCGCCGGGGGTGTTCTTCGTTGAAGAACGATGTTCTTCGTCGATGAAGGATCACCCCTCCTTTAATTCTCCAGAGTCTTTTCCCAAATGTGATTTGTCAACAAAAAGAAATAAGAGGCTCTCCAATTAATATAATTGTTATGCAATTCATATTAATTCCAAAGCGGTGCCAATTAATTTAACGTTTATATTAAATTGATAGGTTGGCACGTTTAATGGGATGAGGGAGGTATGAAGGCTCCACCATAATGAATATGTGGAGTTTTCAAAAAAATAAACAAGGGGTATTAATGGGGAGTTGAGGAGAGTTATGGGGGGGTGAAGGTTGGAGCTCGTGTGGGCCCCACCTCACAAATATCCACACTTGGGAGGAAATAACCAACTCACGAAATAAAATTGTGTACCACACAATTTTATTTAATTTAAGATTAAACCCCAAAAATTAACTTTCGACCTGCATAAAACGCAACTACGGTAAAGGTCCCCTTAAGCGAATACTGGCGCTGGTAGTTCATCAGTGCCATCGGATTTCAATTCCGAGCACCAGTTCAAAAGATAGAAAAACTTGCTCGTTCGTTCACTGAACGTACCTGAGCTAAACTTCAGAAAATTATTCCGGGCACACCGGGCCTCAGAATCAGGTGCCGTCAGAAACTGCGTACTCGTAAAATTCCAAAGAATTTAAGAAAAAAAATTCCTTGAAATTTACGGGTCTTTACACCTAGGGGTTCAGGTGGTTTTAAAGTTGGATTTTCGGAATTAAAACTCTGCACGCACGGTTTCCTGGGTAGAGGCGCATGGTTAGGGAAAATCGTGCACCAACCGTCCAGTCTTCCACTACCTGCACGGTTCGATGGCGCACGATTAGGCAAATTGTGCACCAACCGTGCCAACTTCCTCTATCCGAACGGTTAGCTTGTGCACGGTTTGTCCAAATCGTGCGCAAACTGTGCACAACCCTTATCTTCCCTAGTTCTTAAAAACTTCGCCCAAACACACCCCAGGTCATACCCCAACCCAAATGCACTTAATAACAACCAAAAAGTACATGAAAACACGCCCGAGATTGCTCCAGAAAAGGTTGAGATCTTACAAAAGAGAAAGATGGGTTTCATGTATGTTAATCTCAGAATATAATATATCATTTTAAAATCTAGGTGAATACCCCTAGTAAATAAAGAGGTTTGGGTATTCACAAAAGAAAATAAAATAATTTCTTAAGAAAAAGAGAGAAATTTTGAGAATAAAATTCGTCAACATAACGGGTATGAAACATGGTTTTAAAAAACATTAAAAAGATGGAGGATGAGGTTCTCTCATTCATAAAAGAATCTTAATATAGTAAAAAGATAGAATAAAATGGACAGAAGAACATAGTTTGTAAATTTGAAAGACATACCATATAAAAAGGAAACTTGAAAGGGAAATAGAAGTTGAGTTTTCTCTTACCTTAAAGAGTAACTCCTAAAACTCGAAGATTGGAACATTGAGGGTTTGAGGACACCTTGGGAGGTAAAACTATTAGAGCTTCACAAAGGATTAATTGGGAATGAGATCTAATGGAGAAATGAGTGGGTATTTATAGCAAAATAGGAGGATTTGTTTATTGATTTCTTTAGACACCTAGGTAGTGGTAAATTAAAAACCATGAGTTTGTCATGGTATTTTCCCATGGTATTGGCCACTTGAGGCACTTAATATGTTATTAATATCCACAAGAGTTGACCGATGTTTTATATTACATAATAAATCATTATGATGTCATGAGACACATCGAAAACTAAAAACTGTATTTTTACTATTCATTAAAAAACAAAATATTTTACAAATTTCTCATAAATTCACCATAACCTAATTTCGACGTGCTAATTTCAAAAATGATGTTTATTTTATCATAACAATTCTCTAAGTATGATAAATGTAACTTTTAAATATAAAAATTCTTATTTATTAAAAATGATATTGGATAGAAAATGCATAGTAAAACGCATAGTAAAATTTCTGACACTTCAAAAAAAATAAAATTATTTTATCATTTAAATTTAAATAAGAGTGGTTTAATCATGCTATTTCATTAAAATAAACATTATTAATAACACCTTAGTTTATTATAATAATTATATCTTTTTTGAAAAATATAATTTCTGTTCGAAAAATCAATTTTTCAAATTCGTCATATTTTTAAGAAAAACTATTTTTAAAACGGAATTGATGGAATAACAATTTTATTTATACAATGAGATTATACAATAAGTAACTAAGGCCTCGATACATGACCTCTTATAATTACACCCGCATACGATCTAAGAGTGAGGTGTGCGATGATGATATACTCATGGGGTGGCTTGACCAACATTGCTCGAATGATAATTTCTACCAACTTGAACTTATTCCGTAAGTGATTTCGTTCAAACCACATTTGTTGAAACTCGGCTTGGGTTTGGTCAAGAGTGAAACCCAAAAACGCCACCTTCCTCCAAAGTTTTGAAAAATGAGTTTCGTACGACACGACTCTACTGGATGATGCCATCAAGTCTTCTTTCTGCGTTAATTTTTCATTGTCATTTATACTTATAAACAATAACTATAACGTTAAAATTATTATTTAAGAGCATAGTTTCAAACGGTCATATTGACCAACAATCATAATTGCCAATAGTTATATGACAGTTGAAACCTGATGGTCACATTTCAAAATATACCCACATCATTATCACAGAGATATAGTCATGTTATGTATGATATAATACAACACACATTTTCAGGAAATAATTATCATTAAAAAAGTTCAGGTCATTACAATATGAAACATAGATAACAACGATAAACTACATGGATGAAGACCCGAACTTTATATCACTACATTGCGATATACCCTACGATATGTCATACCAAGACACACAACATGCCATGGTTTTATGTACCTCATATAATATGATATACTCACATTGTACACTATGATACAAACTAACGTATATCATATATATATTAGACTTTAGGGTATAACCGTACCGAAAGATCAACTAGAATCGTATTAAAAAAATAAACTCAAATTTTTGAGATTATTGATATTCAAAAAAATGTTAATAGTATCGGGCCATAAATTCACATTGATATCACTTGGAGAGACTGGAATAATTGATCCACAAGACGTCGTCGTTCCGTACGGCACAGGAGCACGATAACCACGCCGGCCCCCGGGGTGTTCAGTGCTGCGGCATCATGGCTCGTGGCCTCCTCGCCATGTCGCAGAAGGCCGCGTCGAACCTCGCCGTCTCCTGGGTTCCTCCATTGGCATGCAGAGCCCCCTTTGCTCCCCACCGCCTCCATTATCCTCGCTCAGATACTCCAATTCGCTTACACTCTGGGTGCGCCGATCCCAAGCCCACGGTCCACGCACCCCATTACACTCTGAGATGTTTGATTTCTTTTCTTCTTTATTTTAAGCTATCGGAGTTTCCGGCGGCCCCGATAGTACCGCACTCTGCCTGTTGGCCGCCGGTTGGAAAGTTGACGCCTTTAACTCGGTCGCGGATGACAGTAGTGGGAACATTGAAGGGCTTTTGGCGATAATCGTTGACCATGGACTGCGAGTGGAGAGTAAAGAAGAGTCTGATCTGGTTTGCCGTAGAATTTCAGACATGGGTATATCTATTTTTGCCTTTCCAATTTATAAACCCTTTTTAGAGGGGTTTATTAGGTTGAGAAATGCCACTATGGGCATGAGCGTTTTCTCTGTAGCTCTCTCCCTGATGCCGGATATTACCGAGTTGAAGGAGAATGCCTGATTAGTGTTGGCAAGCCTCAACAGGTTCACGCCCTTTTTGACATCTTAGTGGATCTCAATTTAAAAAAATGTACAGATTTGTCAATTTCCATACACTTTCCCTGCATCTAGGTGTCATTTACTTGTGGAACTCTTTACTTAGCATGCTTCCGTGCCCATCCGAACAAGCACCAGTCAATAGTAGCATTGCAGCGATGTGCTTAATGGTGTATACAAGTATTGAGATTTCTTAGCTATTAGATGCTGAATGCGTATTTTGTGTAGGAATCAGATGCGAGGTTTCACAGTTTGTTTGGCCTGATGGTAAGCCAAAACCAGGTCATCTACAGGAGGCAGCACGTGACAAGAGGTGAACTCTGATACTGGAATTGTTAGTTCTTTATTTGGATTGATTTTCCCACATGCACTATGCATACTTATGACATGTTTGCTTTGTATAATGCAACAGCTATTTCCCCTAATAGGTCTTGTCACTTTTAAGCCTCAATCTCAACTTGTTGAATGTATTAATGCCTAATAAATTAGGTAGTTGCCCATGCTTTATGAAATTGATGCTCATATAATCGTAACTGATCAAAGATCCTTGTGTTTCTTTCACCCAAATCCATTGATGTTTTTGTGGATTAGACTTGAAATGAAATTCCTTTTAGATTGAATTAAGCATGCTATTAGATCATTTAGTCCTGACTAAATTTTGGGTTTGAAATTCAGGTATCAAATGTTTCAGGAAATTTGTATCAAACATCAGATCAGTATTTTGTTGACTACTCATCATTCAAATGATCAGGTTTCAGCTCTGTTGCTTTCTATTTGCTTGCCATAGAATTTGTCGTATTTTGATTAGGCAAGCCGTGAATGTCATGGATGTATGTAATTGTTCACTGTTTTAATCGTTTCTCTATGTTGCCTCTATGCATATAACGGATTATGTTTGTTTGGTTTTATTTCTTTATTCACTGAAGGAGGGTTATGCAATAATTGACTGACAAGCTTTGAAGCCTTCAAAGATTGAGGACATATGCCTGGCAAAATTTATATGCTTAGTTTTGCAGGTATGACTTGATAAACATCTTCGTTGAGTATTTTCTTTGATACTTGTGTTTTTTTTTTCTTGTTAATATTATCTTTATTAGTGCTTGGTAGTTCATTTCACAAAGGCTTAAGCCAGTGCGAGGCAGTGCTTCTAAACTTCTGATGGACTATATTCGAGCTTTTCCACACAAGGTGCATTTCTTCTGATCGATAAAATTTAAAATATTAATCAGGGTTTGTTTGGATCAATGATGCGAACATGAACTGAGATACCGAACGACCCAGAGGATGATGGGCTCGACTTCATAACTGGCCCAAATCATTCGACACTCACCGTAGATAGAGGTGAATAGGAAGTAATGATCAATTAATGAATAAATGCCAGGGGCATTATTGTATTTTTTCCAAAAGTTTGTTCGCCTGAGAATATTTTGTATAAATTCTGTTTTCTAGTGAACGAAGCTATAGGTGTTTAATTAGGAGTTAGAAAGGCATTTTCACCTTTGACTTGGGAGGGAGTATACCTCTAGGAATGGTACTGAGATCTCAATATCTTCTGTAATCCTACAGATCATCTGTTTCAATGGAATTCATTGTTAGAATTTCCTACCTAATTGCATCATTGTCTGTCAATTGATATCTTCATTGAGAGTGCTACTTAAGACAGGAATTGTGGATGATGATAGGAATTCCATGCCCATGTGAATGGTGTCTCAAATAACAACTGTGGAATTGTTGGCCTTTGAGTTGATGATTGGGCTCTAGACGCAGCCTGAACAGACATGGAAACAGGATACTCAAATGCAGGAGCTCATAGCTAATGTCGGCAGTCTTACTAAAATCCAAGTTGAGATGTAACAAATGATGTTGGGTGATTTTGGATGAAATTAAAGCAGATGAAAGTCAGTTATGTAGTTGACAAAAATTACGATGTGAAATGGAGGAATGCAATCAAAGAAACATGGCAGAGTTCAGCGACAAGCATAGGCATATGGAGGAGTTTGATTGGATTGACAATGAAGAGACGGGCGATCGAGTAGGATCTTGGGATGAGTTGTGATCCGTTTCTAAACAAGTGGAGCTACCTACTTTCACCGGAGAAGATCCGATAGCATAAATTACATGTGTTAAAACATATTTCATGATCCACCATATTTTGGAAGGGTTGAAGATTTTGGTGGCTGAGCTGTACATATAGGGGTTGGTTGAGCACTGGTTTCCGATGTGAGTACCACGAAGTGACTGCCTGGGCATTATGGAAATGTTGTAGAAGAAGATCTGTTGATGAATCTAATAGGTTTATGACTGACTGATACAATGGGCACCTATATTGATGAGTTTGAATGGATGCCACTATGGCTTTTGGTGCATGCATAGAAGTGATATGTATGTTTGTTGGGGGTTTGATGTCTTTGTTAGGGAGTATGGTGATAACGCTTGAACCTCAAAATTAGGCTTGGGTTTCTTGCACTTTTTAGCTGAGTAGAGAGCAAGCTGCTGGTGAAAGGAATTATCAAATATTCTAAATCGAGGTGTAGGAATTTGGTTGTTGGAGGTATGGGTAGAGGGTGAAATTCAAACACTGTCAGTAAGTGGAAGCGGTGGGACGAAAAAAATGAGTAATTGATGAAAATAGAGGATTTGCATCCAGGTGGAAAGGTGACAGGGCAAGGGATACCCTAGCCCTTGGAAGGTGTTTTCCAGGAGGGGTAAGAAGGTCGTAGCGGGTAGCCTAACAACGTGAGGTGGTTCCTGTTGGGAGATTCCCTCATTAGGCAGTTAAATGGGGGAAGAGGGAAGAGAGAGGGTAGAGAGGAATATTGTGACGTCCCGGACCCGGTTCACTCATAAGTAATCGAACTTGGTTGGTCACATGGCCTCAAGCGCACCTCCTCATATGCTAGAGATTGCCGACTAGTAGCGAGAGTTATGGTAGTACAGTGGGGAGACTACCCTCATAATAAGAGTGGAACACAACGGTATATAAATAATAAAGGAAGTCAACTGAAATGATATAATGAAGGAACAACGAAAGAGTAAATCATTCAGTTATAATAATAATAAACATGACAGTTGACGGTTTCATATACAAAAATGGTGATGTCATGATGCTATACAAAATGAGGGGTATGGGAAACACGCAGTAGACATACAGGGATACATGCTCTACAAAATATACAAAATGATCAAAAACCATCTCTAACAGCATTTTTGACACAAGCTCGGTCCTCTGCTCTCGTACTCCATTTGTACAGAAAAATCAAACGTCTATAGCAGACCACTTCCTCTTGTCCCTACCCGCATCCATGAAATCTGTCCGGGTACCAATCGATGGCCTGAACCGGGTCTGAGTAAAACTCAGTTGACCACCACCAACGGTGTTTAGCATTATCCAGTCTGTGAATATATAATGAACAGTGTGCCAGTATAATCAATAAAGGGTGATAAATAAATAAAACACGTTGGTCCGGGTTACTCACGGGATACTCGTCCGATATTACCTGCTTCAGACTAAGCCGAAACGCCTCTGAACAATTACATTTTAAATTTATATCCATAAGGTTGGGACCCGCGACATACAACCAAGGCATCCGTGAATAGTGATAATCATGGCATTTAAGTTTTATAAGTTGAAAGAAATCCACAGGGGTGTACCCTTGACATTTCACCTGAGGGGAAAGTGCTACCCGTGCCCTAGGATCACATCCTAGGTAGCCTCAGTGCTAGACTTGAAAGGAGCCCAAAGAATAATCCAAGACGGTCCATAACATCAAGCCGAATCCAAGGAGAATCATTGACAAACCCTAAGGGCATTGTTATTTCCCTTCGAGTCTAATCAAAATACAAAATTTATAAAAACTCAAACTATGTTACTTAATTAGTTAAAATATAGTATTAGGCAAGTTCGAGGTCAAACCCAAAACGACGGTGAAATTAGTTAATTTAGTTTTTCAAGAGAATTGATTTATTTAAATTGAACTAAGAGGAAGAAACAAACTTTGGTTTTGGTAACAGTTTTAGGAAAGCAAAAGAAAGAAACAAATTGGAGCAGATGGGTTGTTTGGAAATCAGATTTGAAGGTGTGCCAGAGTTTTGTAGTTTTAGGGTTCATGTGCAATTGGATTTGAGCAATCAAATTTATTAATCCATGTTTGGTGTTGGAGTCGAGACGAGGTGGATCCAATAGTCATGGTATCCCCTCCTCAATGTGGTGATTCCCCTTTTCTCATGTTCAAGTAATTAGGGAATTGCCCAATCGAGTTTGTCTCGATACCATATTTAAACCTGGTTGCCCGAAATGCGACAATGGTCATGCCTCAATTTAGGGTAACCAGTTGTGCAATTTTAAATGTTCTTTTAGATTCAATTATCAATGATCATGATAAAAAGAAAAGAAAGAGATTGGAAGTTGATAATCAAACTGGAGCAATCCAAATATGTGAATAAGAATAAGAAATAGATACAATGACACCTTCCCCCTTCAAATGCATAACCCTAGCACAAGGCGGGTCTTACCCCCTCATCATAGTGATGGGATAGTAAGAGGGAAAAAAAGAAAGAAAAGAATACATGAATGAAAAACTGTTGAAGAAGAATGGAGAGAACCCCACAACAACGCAGATTCTCGCCCTAGATTTTGGTCTTCGGAATCCCTCTGGCAGAAGCTACTCAACCCTCATAATGGGTCATCAAGTCGTCCCGGGTGGTCCCAGGGTCATAAAATAAATCTCTGCCACCCGTTGCGTCGAATTTGGTCATTTTTGGGTCATCCCGACACTTTCACGTCATGTAAGTGTTTCACCACGTGTAATGTTTTCACCTCGCGTACTGTTTACACGGTTTGAAATCATCTCTGACTGTTTTTTGGAAGTGTCAGGGTGTGACTATATGTGTCACGCCGTGACACATGGTGTCACCACCCAAACCTGTTTTTCTTCACTTCGTGTCTTCTATTTTCTTCACGTCTTGTAATGTTTTCAGTAATGTTTACATGACGTGAATCTTGTGTTTGTTGAGTCAATAAGGTTTCCTTATGACTTTTCCATTTCTCTATGTTTTGAAAATCACAAACATTTTATCTTAAGACAAACTGTTTTTCCCTAAGGATAATTTTTATAAGAAAAATTTCCCATCTCTAAGGAATTTTTTATCCATACCTTTGTTTTCGTTGTTTCATTTTATAATCTCTCTAAATCAAACTCATTTTATTATTAAGTCTAACATTCATATTCTTATGTAAAACCTCCCTTGGATATAGAGTGTTCTGTTTTCAGACTCCGAATTCTCTGAAATTCAGACTCCGAATTCTCTGAAATTCAGACTCTGAATTCTCTGAAATTCAGACTCCGAATTCTCTGAAATTCAGACTCCGAATTCACTGAAATTCAGACTCTGAATTCACTGAAATTCAGACTCTGAATTCACTGACATTCAGACTCCGAATTCTATGAAATTCATACTTCGAATTCCTCAGAATTCAGATTCCAAATTCATTGGAATTCAGACTCCGGAATCTATAGAATTAAATTCCGAATTCTTTGTAAAACAGAATTCGAATGTCCATGTCTTATAAACTCTGAATGTTTATTTGGTTAGACTCCGAATTTTATTTTTCCTTAGACTTAGAAAATATATTTGGTTAAGCAACTTCATTTTCCTAACACATGTTATTATTATGAAACGATGTCGTGCAATCTGTTTCAAACTAACTGTTGGTTGAGTGACACGTGTACAGGTTCCTCCGAAATTTAAGGAAAAATATGAACGTTGGAGGAGGGAGCCGATCGTTGGAGTTGTGCCTATAAATAAGAGTTCATTTGAACGAGCTCACAACTATTCCATGAATCTAGAGATTACATGCTGTTGAAGTGATTTCTAGAGAGAGAGACTCTCATGCCTTGTGCGTACTGAACATCTTGTTCAGCTTGGTTTGTGCGACTGTGATTGTTTCTGAGTACAATCGAGGGCTTCCGGGAATAGGAAGACAGATGAGCCAATTACCTTAAAGTTCGAGAACTTTCGGAGATAGGAAGACAGAGGTGCCGACTACCTTAAAGTTTGAGGGTTTGCGGGGATAGCAAGACATATTCCGATATTTCTATCGAGGACTTACCCTGGTGTGGGTAAGACAAACTTTCTTGAAAGTATAAATCAAGGGATTTTTATCCAAGGTTGTTGGATACCCTACTCTTTGGGTTAAAATATTTCATACTTGTTACTTGTTTTGTTTCAAGTTTATTTCCGCTGCATTTTGATAAAGGAAGAAAGTATAACTTTCTTATACTTTCTTGTACTTTTGTATACTCTGATAAATAAGATTCTATACGTTTAAAGGTAGAATCTTTTCCTTGTAAAGTTTCCTTAAATTTCATTTCCAAAACCATATTTTCGGAACCTAGCAAGTCTGTTTTATAGAACTTTTTAGGGTTTGTGAATTTACCTTGTTTAACCTTGTTAAACATAGTTTTCTTTAAGATTAAAAACGAAAGTTTTTAAACTTACAATTCACCCCCCTCTTGTAATTGAGCATCTACATTCGTATTTCGATCATACAATTGGTATCAGAGGAGGTCTCTGAAATACTTATATTCACATATAAGTTTTCCTGCTCAAGTTTTTCTTGTTCTAAATTTTCTTAACTTTTCTTGCTTAAGTTTCGCTTAGAGATTTTTTTTATCTCTGTTTACAATCTTTTTCTATTAACAAGTTTTGTGGAAAATATATTTTCTTATAGAATGACAGGAATGAATATTGGTTCTATTGACAATCTAAATCGTACTAGACCACCTATTTTTGATGGTAATGATTATGAGTACTGGAGAAATCGAATGAAGACTTCTGTTATTAATACCGGAGTAGACAATTTTGTCAATGCTTATTGGAGATTACAAAATTCCTGACAAGGAAGTCAAAACCATTACCAACCGGCAGCCACTGTAGTGCTTTCCCTTTAGGCTAAACACTTCAGATTCTCGTACTGCCTGTCCTTGATCCGTATCAAGAGTGTAGATTCCACTGCTACAGAAACGAGAGTCATCCTCTCCTGACTCTCCAAAACTACCACATGCATTTCCGCCACCAAATTCATTATCTTCCACTCTGCACTCGACTCATGTACCAGCTGAGTCTAAGTTTTCCTGCTCAAGGCATTAGCCACACTATTCCCCTTTTCGGGTGTATATGCCAGTTCAAAATCAAAGGACTGCATATACTCTACCGACCTTCACTGCCGAAGATTCAAGTTGCGCTGTGAAAAGATATACTTCAAGCTTTTGTGATCTGTAAAAACTGTAAACTTTTCACCCAAAAGATAGTGTCGCCAACACTTAAGAGCATAAACCACTGCTGCTAACTCGTGGTCATGCGTAGGGTAATTCCGTTCATGTGGCCTCAGCTGCTGAGACCCATAAACAACGGCTCGATCCCCTTGCATCAACACAGCTCCAAGTTCGATCCCAGAAGTGTCACAATACACTGTGTAATCCTCACCCGACTCAGGTAAGATCAAAATTGGTGCTGATGTCAAGCGCTTCTTCAACTCCTGGAAAGCGTTCTCGCATGCTCCGGTCCAACCCAACTTTATCCCTTTCTTTTTCAAACCTGTCAGCGGTGCTGCCAAATGGGAAAAGTCTGGGATGAACCTCCTGTAATAACCAGCTAATCCTAAAAAGCTTCGGATATCAAAAACAATCTTGGGCTACTCCCAAGAAATCACTGCCTGCACTTTTTCTGGGTCAACTGCCACACCTTCTTCCGAGATTATGTGCCCCAAGAAGTGTACCTTGTCAATCCAAAACTGACATTTAGATGTCTTGGCATATAATTGATGCACTCTCAGTGTACCCAGGACAATATCAAGATGTTGGGCATGATCGTCATGAGTCTTAGAGTACACCAAAATGTCGTCCACAAACACCACCACAAACTGATCTAAGTACGGGTGAAAGATCATGTTCATCAAGGCCATGAACACTTCTAGAGCATTTGTAAACCCAAATGGCATTACGACAAACTCATAAAGGCCACACCTGCTTCTGAAAGCAGTTCTTGGTATATCAGAAGTCTGAACTCTCACCTGATGATACCCTGATCTTAGGTTGATCTTTGAGAACAAACAAGCCCCCTTCAGTTGGTCAAACAGATCATCGATATGCGGAGGAGGATATAGGTTCTTCACAGTCATTTTATTCAACTTTCGGTAATCAACACACAGGCGTAAACTCTCGTTGGCCTTTGCAAACAAAACAGGTGATCCCCAATGCGACGTACTTGGACGGATAAACTCTTTATCCTCCAACTCCTCCAACTGAGTTTTGAGCTCTTGAAGCTCAGTTGGTGCCATTCTGTAAGGTGGAATCGATACCGGCTCAACCCCCAACATGAGATCAATAGTGAATTTCACATCCTTCTCCGGTGGCAACCCTGAAAAGTCTTCAGGAAAGACATCTTGAAACAGTTATGCTACTAGTAGAAGGACGTCTTGCCTACTACTCCCATCATCCAGCAAAAGACTAGAAACCTGGGTTGTGAGCTCTCCCATTTGCTGAGTAATTGGCCCTGCTCTGCCTGTATGGATATCACATTCTCCACGATGAACATACTGGTCGCCCTCAGGAGATACAAAGGGCACTCTCCTTTTGTAACAATCTATGTGGGCTCGGTATGCGACTAGGCAGTCCATACCCATAATCAGTTCGAAGCCTGTTATATCAAGGACATAAATATCCCAAAGAAAATGTTACTCTCCAATCTCTAGCGAACATCCCTTGCATAAACAGATATCCCGAGTCCGTGTTTCCAACGGTCTATCGGTATTCATCATCCCGCTTACGGACACCAGTATTAATATGATTTGCAGATATAAAGGAATGAGGGACACCGGTATTAAACAAGACATTAACTAAAGTAGAAGCAACTAGAATAGTACCTCTCACTGTCGATGGACCAACCTCGCTCTCCACAAGTCTAGGTTGTATTGCATGTAACTGTCCCGCCCCTCTTCCCTGTGGTGTCGTCTGACTCCCCTAAGCAGTACCACTCTGCCGATACGGGCACTCATTCCCTAATGCACCACGTTCAGTGCCTCTACCGTCTTTGCCAGTAGAACTCCAACTGCCATACCTATATGGCGTAAAAGACCTCCTTCCCACACTTTGACTCTGAGTAGCTGCTGTTAGGATCGTAAATGATTGGCCCACGGTGCAACAATAATCACGAGATAAAAATAAAGTGCAAATGCGAAAATAAATGGGACATTAGATGTAACGTGGAAAAATCCCCAAATGAAAGGGGTAAAAAACCACGGGCAAATAGAAGGATCCCTATGGGGTAAAAGTGGGTACACACTCCCTCGCTATTACAAAGAGAAAACTCTCGTAATATTCTCTCTTGAATAAAGAGGAAAACTGCCTCACTAAACTGCTCAAAATAGGATCTGCCGGTGATGGAAAACCGGATAGAAGTGATGATGGGATGATGAAGGGAGAGAATGCTTGTGCCTTTTATAGGCAACCCTCACCCCTGCTCCTCCTCCCGCTGGAAGTTTGGTGGGGGTTTGGCCACCCACCATCTCAGCCTCGCCCACCCCATTTGACAAATGGGGGGCGACCACCGTCCAAAGACAAATCTGCCGACACATCTCCCCCTTGGAGATTTGATTGAGAACCAATCACATCTCCACATCCTTTCTATCTGCCAAACATGCTGCTCAAGTCTCTGCGAGGCCGCTCGAGGATCTGCACCATCTGAACTTATCAGAGTTAATCGCCTTCGTCAGGAAATCTGTCAGATTTTCTTTAGTATGAATCTTCTGCATATCCACACTTCCTTCCTCCACCACATCTCGGACAAAGTGATATTGTACCCCAATGTGCTTTGTCCTGGAATGAAAAGATGGATTCCTTGCAATGTGCAAGGCGCTCTGACTATATATTAACACATGTGACAATAAAATATATAATAATAATAAAGACACCTTTTATACAATAAAATATATAATAATAATAATATATACAAATAAAAAATGCGTTGATAAAGACACATTTTATCATTGTTGACAAATGAGACTTTATCAACGATTTTTTAGTGATGATAAAAGTGATTCACTTTTATCCGCGCTTAGAACGCCAATACTGTTTTAGCACTGACAATGCTCATTTTGAGCGCTGACAAAGGGGAATTCTGTAGCAGTGCATGCATCTGTTTCCTTTTATCAATCTGTGGATTATGTTAAATGTGATGTGACTAAAAAGAAGATCTTTGGTAGAAGCATTGTTCTTTTGATTTTGGAACACTAGCTTGGTTAATCAGTGGCATTTTGACACCATCATAGATCAGGCTGAGAAGAGAGGACTGTACTCTAGGAAAACTATGATGGATTTTAAGGACTTTCTATTACATAATGGCCTTTGGACTGGGGAGTGCAAGTGATAATTTCACTTGGTGTAATAACAAGAGGAAATCAACATACCTTGATCCATCTTGACAGATTGTTTAACCAACCTCTAAGGGATTATCGACTCCCCCCACACTCAACTGTTACACACATGACATGTTCTCTTTCTGACCATTCTCCACTGGTAACATGAGATTTTATTGAAAATTTTATTTTAATTTCACCATTTAACTCCCTCGTATTACATCGAATACATGGATTTTATTACATTCTTGCATTTTCCTGAGAATTTGTAAATAAATGAGTTATGGCTTGAGCTGTGGATTTTAGTGGGTTAAACATGTTCTAAATTTAAATGTGTGGATTTTAGTGGGTTAAACATGTTCTAAATTTAAATGTGATAAATGTATTGGCTTGAAACTGTTATTGTCATCATTTTTTATTTTTATTTTCTTTACTTTAATTACTCCATTTTAGGTCAATCTTTATGCAGCCGAGCAGCCCCAATAGACCCCCCACAAATTTCGACATTATATGGAGTTTCGCCAAGCTATGATTTTGAGCAAGGGAATGAAGAAGATTCCATGAAGATTTGTTTTGTCATGAAATAATGAAAGTCGAGTCATGGGTTTGAGATTTTGGTCCAAGATGTTGAGTCAACTTCCCATTAGTGAGTTTTTATTCTAGAAGTTCAAGCACGACCCCACTCAGACTAAGGAAAACAAGTCGTCTCAGCTTAAAGAATGAGTGTTTAATATATATTAGTATAAGTATGATAATATATTATACTTGTATATATATAATATTAATATTTGTTTGTATATATTATTATTATTATATAGATATTATTAAAATACATCCTAATATATATATATATATATTATTGTAACATATGTTAATATATATTATTATTATGTTTATATGATGCGACCAGAGCAGAATAGCCTGCAATGTATCCCCCGAAAAGGCTGCAGCGTATCGCCCCACTCCCTACAACCTATCCCGTGGTTTCATCCCTCCTGTCGCCTGTGTTGTCGTGTCGCCTGTCGCTTCGTCACATAAACCTCACACCACTCATTCCGCCTTAGTCTCCCCATCGCTCATCGCTCCCTGCGAGCTCGCTGTTCATCGTCTCCAAGCTCGCTTTTAATCCCTGCAAGCGAGCCCTTGACAACATCCCTCTACCTCATCTCGACCCTACCACCAAGCCACCCCACCTCTGCGTGCTGCCCTCCTCCACCTCGTCTGCCCAGCAAAAAACCCTCGCCCACGAAGCAAGTCTCCTGTGGTTTCATCCTGTCCCCGTATTCCCTTGTCTGTCGCTTCGTCTCTCCTCGCCCCACCGCTCTCTGTAATCCAGTCCATCAAGCCAGTCCTCTTGTGGTTTCACTTCACATTCCGTTACTTACTCTACAACACTATCCAATCATCCTCCGGATCTGTCGTCTCGCCTCGCCCCACCGCTCCCTATAATTCATCCCATCTAGCTATCCCTCCCCCGTGCTGGTTACCATCACTCCTTTACCTCATCTCCACTCAACCATCAAGCCACCCCATTACTGTGTGCTTCTCTCATCTGCCTCGTCTGCCCTTTCCCAGCAAGTAATCACTCATTCGTGGTGTCTATCCCACTTGTATTGCCACGCCCGACAAGGAAGCCGTCCCCGTCGTGATTTCATCCCTAAGCAAGCCCCCCCCCCCCCCCCCGCTGTATTCCCTTGCTTATCATTTCATTTTATATACGCTAACACTACTCACTACACCTTTCATTACCCTACAACACTGTTCGGTCATCCTCTGGATCTGTCTTCTCGCCTCACCCCACTGTTCCCTGCAATCCAGCCCATGAAGCTAGACTTTCCCACCTCTGTGCTGGTTACCATTAACCTCTATTTCGTCTGCCCTCCTCCAACAAACAAACATTGCATATGGTTCATTTCCCGGAATCTTTTGACTTATCTATTGTCATTGATATTTCACATATTCAAGATCAGTTGAAAACCGGTACGTTTAATGATTATTATAATTTCGATTTATTTTTAATAACTGTTTATATATTTATTACAAAAAGTTATTTTTGTTACAAGTTTTTGTTGGACATACACAATTACTTATTGTTTAACAAATATTTGGAAAAAAATATCCGGTAAAAATGCTATCTTTTCAAAACAAGAAATTGTAGATTTGGTTGGGGAAAAAGAAGCGCGCAATGATATTACAAAAAGATGTCTGAAAATCAGTTGAAAACCGGTACGTTTAATGATTATTATAATTTCAATTTATTTTTAATAACTATTTATATATTTATTACAAAAATTTATTTATGTTACAAGTTTTTGTTGGACATACACAATTACAGATTGTTTAACAAATATTTGGAAAAAAATATCCGGTAAAAATGTTATCTTTTCAAAACAAGAAATAGTAGATTTGGTTGGGGAAAAAGAAGCGCGCAATGACATTACAAGAAGATGTCTAATATATATCCATGAATTTGACGTATCTTATGATAAAAAATATTTTTTCATAGGAAACAAAGAAAAGCCTTCGCGGAAGAAATGTTTGGCACTTTATATAAGAGTACACACAAATCCAAAAAAATATTGAATATAAAATAAAGTAGGTTCTCTATGAACTGAATTATTCTTTGATTGTTAGCCTTCATGTCGATACTAGTTTCATGACTAATTCGGCTTCCAGAGGAGTTAGTCTCGACTTATTTATTTTTTATTTACATTTTTGAAATATTGTTTTTTTATATATTTTTGTTTTAATTATATTTTTTATTATATAGTAAACGCACATAGGGATGAAATATGAAAAAAAAGGTGTTCATTGTATTCGGATTGTTAGATGGGGTATTGATGATAAATGAGTTAAGTTTTGGAGATTTAAAAATACATGGAGTACTACCCGGGGTAATGACGGGTATGAGAAACTAATAAGGGGTTTAGATAATATACAAAGTATATTATATTACCAAAGTAATTAGGGCGATTAATTGAAAATTTTAAATTATTTCATTTTATTTTATCATTTTTTATTTAACACGTGTTTACATAAAGAAAAATTTTCGTGACATTGAGGATGAAAATTAAAAACTTCACGATAGATGATGTATCAAGTTTTTTATTTGTCGACCTATTGTCTTTAAAAAATTGTATGGATATAAGTGATAAGCTATCAAGTTCATCTTTTATGTTGTTTTTAATTTTTAAATTATCATTGTTATCATATTTAATTGATCTTTATCAAATCTTTGGAATCTAATTATGTATGACATTTTTAAAATTCAGGCCGAAGACCAATCATGGAAGATTTGAATTTCGGAGCACATCATCGAAAACGCTTTAGGTTTTCATTCTTAATCTATCATTTCAAAGGATGTTATGAGGCCAATTGTATGACTGATAAATTTATTCACATTTTATTATGAAATGATGATTATTTCAGTTTTACACAATTTGGATGTTGGTTTTTGAAACAACACAATTTGGATGTTTTTTGTTTTTTTTGTTTTAACGAATGATAGCTCATAATTTGCACCGATTACACCTCTCAAGCGCCTCTCAATTTTGAAATTTTTGATTGTTGTGCACATACCCTCGGTCTACCTTATCCTTGGAAGACCGAGGGGATTGCGCATAAAGTTCGAAAATTTCAAAATTGATAGAGATGCTTGATTGACGTAATCGATGCAAATTTTGTTGTATCATTCATTAAAACAAAAAACAGAAAACAACATCGAAATTGTGTTTCAAAAACCAAAATCTAAATTGTGTAAAACTGAAATAATCATTATTTTATAATAAAGTGTAAATAAATTTAGCAGCCATACAGTCTGTCTCATAACATTTTTTGAAATGATAGATCAAGAATGAAAATCTAAAGGGTTTCCGATGATGTTCTTCGAGATCCAAAGGTTCCATGATTGGTTTTCAACCTGAATTTTAATTATTTCATACATAATTTGATTCCAAGGATTTGATAAATATCAATTAAAGACGGTAACAATGATAATTTAAAAATTTAAAACATAAAACATGAACTTGACAACTCATTGTTTATATACATACAAATTTTTAAAGGCAATAGGTAGACAAGTAAAAAACCTGATACATCATCTGTCGTGAAGTTTTTTATCTTCATCCTCAATGTCATTAAATTTTTTTCTGCATGTAAACACATGTTAAATATATAATGATAAAATAAAATCTAATAATTTAAAATTTTCAATTACTCACCCTAATTACTTTGGTAATAGAATATACTTTGAAATCAGATATACTATATGAACCCCTTATTAGTTTCTTTTTCCCGTCATTACCCCATGTAGTGCCTCATGTATTTTTAAATTTCCAGAACTTAACTTTTTTGTGATCAATACCTCATCCAACTATCAAAATACAATGAACACTTTTTTTCATGTTTCATTCCTTTGTACGTTTCCTACATAATAAAAAATATAATTAAAATATAAAAATGATAATATTTCAAGAAATGTAAATAAAAAATAAAGTTGACACTCACTCCTTTGGAAGCCGAACTGGTCATTAAACTAGTATCAACATGAAGTCTCGCTATCAAAAGATAATTCAGTTCATACAGAATCTTCTTCATTTTATATTTAATATTTTTTTGGATTTGTGTGTACTCTCATGTAAAGTTCGGGACCTTTCTTCTGTGAATAATTTCTTTCATTTCTTATGAAAGGATATTTTTTATCATAAGATACGCCGAATTCATGGATATATTTCAAAAATCTTCATGTAATGTCATTGCATCCTTCCTTTTTCCCCTACCAAATTTATTATTTCTTGTTTTGAAAATATAACATTTTTACCAGACATTTTTTTTCCAAATATCTGTTACACAATCTGTAATTATGTATGCTCAGGAATAGCTGTAACAACATAAATAACTTTTTTTGTATCGCATATATAAATAGTTATTAAAAATAAATCGAAATTATAATAATAATTAAACTTACTTGTTTTCAGCTAATCTTGGATAGGTGAAATCTCAATGACATTGAATAAGTCTAAAGATTCTGATAAATGAATCGTATGCAATGTTTGTTTGTTGGAGGATGGCAGACGAGACAGAGGTTGATGGTAACCAGCACAGGGGTGAGGTGGTCTTGCTTGTTCGGCTGGATTACAGGGAGTGGTGGGGTGAGACAAGACGACAGATCCGAAGGATGACCGAACAGTGCTGTAGGCTAAGGAAAGGTGGAGTGAGTAGTGTGAGTGTATATACGACGAAATGACAAGCAAAAGAATATGACAGGAGGCTTGCTTTGGGCTGGGATTTCGACAGGGATGACTTGCTTGCCGGGCGTGGCAAGATGTGGTGGATAACCACCATGAATGAGTGATTGTTTGCTGGGTGAGATCAAATGAGGGTAACACATGATAGTGGGATGGATAGGTGGTCGAGTGGAGATGAGGTAAAGGAGGGATGGTAACTAGCACGTGGGAGGGCTAGCTTGACGAGCTAGATTATAAGGAGCAGTGGGGCGAGGCGAGACGACGGTTTCAGAGGAAGATCGGATAGTGTTGTAGGGTGAGTGACGAAAGGTGGAGTGAAACCACGGGAGAGTTAATTTGATGGGCTGGATTACAAGGAGCGGTGGGGTGAGGTGAGACGAAGCAGCATGCAAGGGAACACGATGACGGGATGAAACAACAAAAGACTTGCTTCGTGGGAGAGGGTAGTTTGCCGGGCAGAGGAGGGCAACACACGGAGGTGGGGTGACTTGGTGGTAGAGTCGAGATGAGGTAGAGAGATGTTGTCGAAGGCTCGTTTGCAGGGATTTAAAGCGAGCTTGGAGATGATGAAAAGTGAGCTTGCAGGGAGCGGTGGGCGAGAGGGAGACGAATGGGGAATGAGTGGTGTGAGGTTTATGCGACGAAGCGACAGATGATGCGGCAACACAGATGACAAGAGGGATGAAACCACGTGAGGGATAAGCTGTAGGGAGGGGCGATACACTGCAACTTTTTCGGGTGATACGTTGCAGGCTATTATGTTGGTCGCATCATATAAACATAATAATAATATATATTAACATATGTTACAATAAAATATATAATAATAATAAAGGCACCTTTTGTAATAATAATAATATATACAAATAAAAAATGCGTTGATAGACATCTTTTATCAGTGTTGACAAATGAGATTTTATCAACGATTTTTTAGTGTTGATAAAAGTGATTTACTTTTATTTGCGCTTAGAACGCCAACACTGTTTTAGCACACGGTCAATGCTTATTTTTTAGCTCTGACAAAGGGGAATTCTGTAGTAGTGCATGCATCTATTTCTTTTTATCAATCTGTGGATTATGTTAAATGTGATGTGACTAAAAAGAAGATCTTTGGTAGAAGCTCTCTTCTTTCGATTTTGGAACACTAGCTTGGTTCATCAGTAGCATTTTAACACCATAATAGATCAGGCTGAGAAGAGAGAACTGTAATCTTGGAAAACAATGATGGATTTTAAGGTATTTCTATTACATAATGGCCTTTGGACATCGGGAGTGCAAGTGATAATTTCACTTGGTGTAATAACAAAAGAGGCAATCAACATACCTTGATCCATCTTGACAGATTGTTTAACTAACCTCTAAGGGATTACGGACTCCCCCCACACTCAACTGTTACACACATGACATGTTCTCTTTCTGACCATTCTCCACCGGTAACATGAGATTTTATTAAAAATTTTATTTTAATTTCACTATTTAACTCCCTCGTGTTACATCGAATACATGGATTTTGTTACATTCTTGCATTTTCTTGGGAATTTGTAAATAAATGTGTTATGACTTGAGGTGTGGATTTTAGTGGGTTAAACATGTTCTAAATTTAAATGTGATAAATGCATTGGCTTGAAACTGTTATTGTCATCATTTTTTATTTTTATTTTGTTTACTTTAATTACTCCATTTTAGGCCTATCTTTATGCAGCCGAGCAACCCCAACAGACCCCCCCACAAATTTTGACATCATTTGGAGTTTCGGCAAGCTATGATTTTGAGCAAGGGGATGAAGAAGATTCCATGAAGATTTGTTTTGTCATGAAATAATGGAAGTCGAGTCATGGGTTTGAGATTTTGGTTTAAGATGTTGAGTCAACTTTCCATTAGTGAGTTTTCAATCTAGAAGTTCAAGCACGACCCAATTCAGATTGAGGAAAACAAGTCGTCCGAGCTTAAAGAATGGGTATTTAATATATATTAGTATAAATATGATAATATATTATGTGTATATATATAACATTAATATTTGTTTGTATATGTTATTATTATTAATATAGATATTATTATAATATATCCTATTATATATATTATTATTATTTTTATTCGATGTGACCAGAGCAGAATTGTTTACAATGTATCGTCCGAAAAGACTGTAGCGTATCGCCCCACTCCCTACAACCTATCTTTCCTGTGGTTTCATCCCTTCTGTCGCGTCGCCTGTCACGTCGTCACATAAACCTCACACCACTCATTCCGCCTTTGTCTCCCCATCGCCCACCACTCCCTGCAAGCTCGCTTTTCATTGTCTTCAAGCTCGGTTTTAATCCCTGCAAGCGAGCCCTCAGCAACATCCCTCTTCCTCATCTCGACTCTACCACCAAGCCACCTCACCTCTGTGTGCTGCCCTCCTCCACCTCGTCTGCCAAGGAAACAACCCTCACCCACAAAGCGAGCCTTCTGTGGTTTCATCCCGTCGCCGTATTCTCTTGTCTGCCGCTTCGTGTCTCCTCACCCCACCACTCCCTGTAATCCAGCCATCAAGCTAGCCCTCCCAGAGTTTCACTCCACCTTTCGTTACTCTACAACACTGTCCGGTCTTCCTCCAGATCCGTCGTCTCGCCTCGCCCCGCCCCACCGCTACCTGTAATTCATCCTATCAAGCGATCCCTCCCCCGTGCTGGTTACCATCACTCCTTTACCTCATCTCCACTCGACCATCAAGCCACCCCACTACCGTGTGTTGCCCTCATCTGCCTCGTTTGCCCTTTCCCAATAAGTAATCACTCATCCGTGGTGTCTATCCCACTTGTCTTGTCACGCCTGGCAAGGAAGTCGTCCCCATTGTGATCCCAGCCCTAAGCAAGTCCCCCCCCCGTCGTATTCCCTTGCCTGTCATTTCATCGTATATATGCTCACACTACTCACTTCACCTTTCATTACCCTACAACACTGTTCGGTCATCCTCTGGATCCGTCTTCTCGTCTCACCCCACTGCTCCCTGTAATCTAGCCCATCAAGCTATACCCCCACCCCCGTGTTGGTTACTATTAAACTCTACCTCGTCTGTCCTCCAGTAAACAAACATTTCATATGGTTCATTTCTCAGAATCTTTAGATTTATCTAATGTCATTGATATTTCACCTATCCAAGATCAGTTGAAAACCGATACGTTTAATTAATATTATAATTTCAATTTATTTTTAATAACAGTTTGTATATGCATTACAAAAAAGTTATTTATGTTACAGGTTTTTTTTAGGCATACACAATTACAGATTGTTTAGCAAATATTTGGAAAAAAATATCGGGTAAAAATGTTTTCTTTTCAAAACAAGAAATAATAGATTTGGTTGAAGAAAATGAAGCGCGCAATGACATTACAAAAAGATGTCTTAAATATATTAATGAATTTGGCGTATCTTATGATAAAAAATATTTTTTCCTAGGAAACAGAGAGAAGCCTTCGCGGAATAAAGGTTGCGCACTTTATATAAAAAAATACACACAAATCCAAAAAAAATATTGAATATAAAATGAAGAAGGTTCTGTATGAACTGAATTATCCTTTGATAGCGAAGCTTCATATCGATACTAGTTTCATGACTAGTTCGACTTCCAAAGGAGTTAGTCTCAACTTTATTTTTTATTTACATTTCTTGAAATATTGTTATTTTTATATATTATTTTTGTTTTAATTATATTTTTTATTATGTAGGAGAAGCATAGAGGGATGAAATATGAAAAAAATGTGCTTATTGTATTCTCATTGTTGGATGGGGTATTGATGATAAAAGAGTTAAGTTTTGAAGATTTAAAAATACATGATACACTTCCTGGGGTAATGACGGGTATGAGAAACTAATAAGGAGTTCATATAATATACCCGGTTTTAAAGTATATTTTATTACCAAAGTAATTAGGTTGATTAATTTAAAATTTAAAATTACTTCATTTTATTTTATCATTATATATTTAACATGTGTTTAAATGCAGAAAAAAATTTGTGACATTGAGGATGTGAAGATTGAAAACTTCACGATAGATGATATATCAAGTTTTTTACTTGTCTACCTATTGTCTTTAAAAAATTGTATGGATATAAGTGATAAGCTATCGAGTTCATCTTTTATATTGTTTTTAATTTTTAAATTATCATTGTTACCATATTTAATTTATCTTTATCAAATCTTTGGAATCTAATTATGTATGACCTATTTAAAATTAAGGTTGAAGACCAATCATGGAAGATTTGGATCTCAGAACATATCATCTGAAACCTTTTAGGTTTTTATTCTTAATCTATCATTTCAAAGGATGTTATGAGACCAATTGTATGGCTAATAAATTTATTCACACTTTATTATGAAATGATGATTATTTTAGTTTTACACAATTTGGATGATGTTTTTTGAAACAACATAATTTGTATGTTTTTTGTTTTTTGTTTTAATGAATGATAGCTCATAATTTGCACCAATCACACCTCTCAAACACCTCTATCAATTTTGAAATTTTCGATTGTTGTGCATGATACACTCTGTCTACCTTCTCCTTGGAAGACCATGGGGATCACACAAAACGTTCGGAAATTTCAAAATTGATAGAGATGCTTGATTGACGTAATCGGTGCAAATTTTGAGGTATCATTTATCAAAACAAAAAAACAGAAGACAACATCCAAATTGTGTTGTTTCAAAAACCAAAATCGAAATTCTGTAAAACTGAAATAATCATTATTTCATAATAAAGTGTGAATAATTTTAGGAGCCATACAATTGGTCTCATAACATCATTTGAAATGATAGATCAGGAATGAAAAGTCAGAGAATATGGCAGGAGGCTTGATGAGCTTTTGACGAAATGACAAGTCAGAGAATATGGCAGGAGGCTTGCTTAGGGATGAGATTTTGACGGGGATGACTTGCTTGTCCGGCGTGGCCTGATGAGTGGGATAGACACCATGAATGAGTGATTGGTCGTTGGGCGAGGGCAGATGAGGGCACCACACGGTAGTGGGATGGATTAGTGGTCGAGTGGAGATGGGGTAAAGGAGAGATGGTAACCAGCACGAGTGATGACTAGCTTGATGAGCTAGATTATAAGGAGCAGTGGGGCGAGACGATGGATTCAGAGGAAGACCAGGCAATGTTTTAGGGTGAGTAACGGAAGGTGGAGTGAAACCACGGGAGAGCTAACGTGATGGGCTGAATTACAGGGAGCAGTGGGGCAAGGTGAGACGAAGCGACATACAAGGGAATACGACGACGAGATGAAACTACAGGAGACTTGCTTCGTGGGAGAGGGTTGTTTGCTGGGAAGAGGAGGGCAACACACGGAGGTGGGGTGACATGATGGTAGAGTCGAGATGAGGTAGAGAGATGTTGTCGAGATCTCGTTTGCAGGGATTTAAAGCGAGTTTGGAGATGATGAAAAGCGAGTTTGCAGGGGGCGAGGTGGAGATAAAGGTGGAATGAGTGGTGTGAGGTTTATGTGATGAAGCAACATACGATGCGGCAACAAAGACGACAAGAGGGATGAAACCACAGGAGGGATATGCTGTCGGGAGTAGGGCGATACACCACAACCTTTTCGGGCGATACGTTGCAGGCTATTCTGTTATTCTGCTGGTTGCATCATATAAATATAATAATAATATATATTAACATATGTTACAATAAAATATATAATGATATATATATTAGGATACATTATAGTAATATCTATATATAATAATAATAATAATATATACAAATAAATATTAATATTATATATATACACATAATATATCGTGTTTCCTTATAATAGTTTCTCTCGGTAAAGGGTTCTTTCATATCGTGTTTCCTTCTAATGAAATGAAAGCTAGAGCATGGGGATTGGGCTTTATTTCTCTTAAACCAGGTATTTTAAGGATTCTAGATTGGGATCCCTTCTTCAGTCCCTCTGTGATGAAGAACTCTATCACTCAGACTTGGGTACGGATTCACGATTTACCGTGGTTTCTTTGGCACTTTCACTTGTTGTGGGATATTGTCTTTGCTGTTGGGGCCACAATCAAATTTGACAAGGAAACATAGATTGCGCGATTTGGACATTTTGCTAGAGTACTTGTGGAAGTTGACTTAAGTTCAACTCTTATTGAGTCAGTTCTCTTGCTTGATGTTGATCGACGGTTGGAACTATCAATAGAGTTTGAGAAGAAGCCTTCTTTTTGCAACTTATGTGGGAATATAGGGCATTTGGACGAGTGTCGGAGGAAACTTTTTTGCACCAACTTCAAGAAGAATGGTCACTCTATGGTAAATTGTAAATTTATTATTCCTGTTGGTGGTGTTTGTGAACCTGTTGTTGCACATGATGCCAGTGTGGCTGGTCAAGGTACTGCTGATGAAGTAATGCAGATCAATGTTCCGGACAACACCCCTGTACAGCTAGTGATTACACCTGGTGCTTCTAAAGATGATGAGCATTTGACTGAGCAGAACGTCGTTATTGGCGTTGTGTTGGACAACACCCATGTGCAGTGTTCTGAAGGCATAAAGGCAACCCCTCCTAAAGCTAGCCCAGCTCCTGAACAATGATCTGATAGGAAGAAATTATGGTCGGACATTGTTGTTGATATAGAGCTCAAAGCTAGTGCAGAGTCTCTGAGATCAATGCAGAAGGTTCATAACGCCAGTGACAGTGTCATGGATGCATCTGCTCTGTCAGAAAGGATGGAATTAATTGAGAGAGAAGCTATTGTGCATAGCAAAGGGAAACAAATTGTGGATAATGAAGGGTTCCAAAACGATTTCAAGGAAAACGAGTTCTTTACATGAATAGCCTAGAGTTGCTCATCAAGAAATTGCTCTTTCTGAGGTCAACCGTTTTAAGGCTCTTGCTTCGCTTAATGATGATGTAAGTCATGGGTCCAGGGATATGCCTGCTGCTAAAAAGGGTGATCACGATGTGACTATGCATCAGCAGACATGGAGAAGGGGTAGGCACCCAAAGGGTTGTGGCCACGGGCATGGACGAGAGGAGGTTACTCGAGGGCGTGGACGAGGTGGCTCTTCTAGATCTTCTAATCTCACGCCGGAGCAGTTGGCATTTAAGGTGAAATACACTGCGCTTTTTAACCAGATGACCATACAGTCAAATTGGGAATCTGCTGATGTTGCAGATTCCGAACATGACTCAAATCATGATTATGGCGATGCTTGATGTGTTATTTTTATGATGTTTGGCGGCTTGCCCTTGTTTGCTCTCTTTTTCCTCCTCTTGTACTTGTTATTTTTTTCCAATTTTAATAAATGGTCATGTGCTTTGGTTTCTGGCTGGACCTGCTTTGGTATATTAAACACCCATTTTTTAAGCTGAGACGACTCTTGTTTTCCTCAATCTGAGTTGGGCCGTGCTTGAACTTATAGATTGAAAATTCACTAAGTTGAAAACATTTTTTGAACTTTAAACGGTCATAATTTTTTGATCCAAGCGTCTCTTTGGTCTAGATAAGATATCAAATCTAATCTCATGAAAAGATCTACATCATATTTGTTAGATCCTTTAGTCTTTTTTGTTTTATTATTACAAATTCTAATTTATCAGAGTTATAACAGTATTAAAAGTTGCAGTGGAAATTAAAATAGATAACACATGAGATTTTTATAGAGGTTTATCACCAAGATTCTAATCCTCTCTTCAATCTCCTCTACTCTTCCGAACCTTTCATACGCTCTTAGGCATTCTCATCTCACCATGATTAATGTTGGCAAGCCTCAACAGGATCAGGCCCTTTTTGACATCTAAGTGGATCTCAATTTAAAAAAATGTACAGATTTGTCAATTTCCGTACACTTTATGTGCATCTAGGTGTCATTTACTTGTGGCACTCTTTACTTGGCGTGCTTCCATGCCCATATGAACAAGCACTAGTTAATAGTAGTATTAGATGCTTAATGCGCATTTTGTGTTGGAATCAGATGCGGGGTTTCATAGTGTGTTTGGCCTGATGGTAAGCCAAAACCAGGTCATCTACAGGAGGCAGCACGTGACAGGAGGTGAACTCTGATACTTGAACTGTTAGTTCTTTATTTGGATTGATTTTCCTATATGCACTGTTCACTCTCAAGACATGTTTCCTTTGTATAATGCAACAGTTATTTCCCATAATAGGTCCCGTCACTTTCAAGCCTCAATTTCAACTAGTTGAATGCATTAATGAGTAATAAATTGGGTAGTTGCACATGCAACAACTATTTCATAGAACCGCCTTGTGTTTCATTCACCCAAATCCATTGATGTTTTTGTGGATTTGACTTGAAATTGAAATTCCTTTTAGATTGAATTAAGCATGCTATTAGATCATTTAGTCCTGATATTGATAGGCAATGATAAGTAATTTGGTAGACTAAATTTTGGGTTTGAAATTTTGGTACAAATGTTTCAGGAAATTTTTATCAAACATCAGATCGGTGTTTTGTTGACTGCTCATCATTCAGATAACCAGGTTTCAGCTCTGTTACTTTTTATTTGCTTTCCATAGATGTACAAATAATCCTTGAATGATTTCTCATTTCGTGTTCCTAATTTTGCTTCATTTTCTTTAAATTCTGTTTCAACTTTGAAGGGATCTTTCATGTAATAGACAAATAACAGTTCCTAAGATGTAATACAGGCTGAGTTATTCTTTATCAGATTGTCTCACAACAGTGGTGTGCTTGGGCTTGCTGGCATGGAATTTACTTCTCAGTTGTTCTCGATATGTTCTGAATCTTATTATGGAGCTTTAAATGATCATGAAATTCTTCTAGTACGACCACTCTTGGAATTCTCAAAGAAAGATTTGTACAAAGCGAGTCCTCTATTTACATTATTTGTTTTTTTGTTTACTTGTTTTATTTTTCACCAGTGTTTAATCATTGAGGTGACATCAATATTTTCAAAAATAACTTTTATCATGAATTCTAAATTGATATTTTTATTGGTAATTGCATCTTTTAATTGCAGATATGCCTAGAGGCTAATCAGGAATGGGTGGAGGATCCATCAAATAAAAGCTCATTGTTTGCTCGAAACAGAATTCAAATGTCACTGAAAACATTTCCCTCTTGGGAGTGATGTTGACCTCATAAACTTTTTTTTTGTTTTCTAGTTTGGAGATTTAAATCCATGTGTTGTCCATTGCCGAGAGATGACTAATGTTGTCTTTTAATTTGCCTGTGCCTTCTAGGTGGACAGTGTTGCGGGGCTTTCGTTTTTTGCATCTTGCTTGACATACTTAGACGATTAGTTTCTCAAATATTTGGTATCTTCAAATCTTGTTGTTTTTCTATGTATTTATTCTTTTTCTTGTGACAACATTTAGAGATGAACTATACAATGTTATTTCTGCTTGTCGGGAAAAACATTCATATGTTGATAGAATTGGTCCTAATTTGATTAGGCAAGCCGTGACTGTCATGGATGTAAGTAACTGTTCACTGTTTTAATCGCTTCTATGTGTTGCCTTTATGCATATAATGGATTATGTTTGTTGGGTTTTATTTATTTATTCACCGAAGGAGGGGTATGCAATAATTGACTTACAAGCTCTGAAGCCTTCAAAGATCGAGGACATATGCCTGTCAAAGTTTATATGCTTAGTTTTGCAGGTAGGACTTGATAAACATCTTCTTTGAGTATTTTCTTGGATAATTGTGTTTTTTCTTCTTCTTGTTAATGTTATCTTTATCAGTGCTTGGTAGTTAATTTCATAAAGGCTCAAGCAAGTGAAGGGCAGAGCTTCTAAACTTTTGATGGATTGCATTCGTGCTTTTCCACACAAGGTGCATTTCTTTTGATCAAAAGGTAAGAGCTCACCCAAAAGGGCAAGTGTTGTTTATTATTAAAAAGAAGAAACTACAACAGTCGAAAGTATGGTATTTTACAGTAATCTCTATGAAAGAGAGACATGGCCTCATTAGGCAAATAATCAGAAAAAAGGCATCACTATCAACTCCTTTGTTTGCAAGTCCATCAACAAGATGATTGGGTTCATGGAAGACATGTGTGATGAAGAAACGCATCATTGAGAGGAGCTCTAAACACACATTCAAACCAAACCTCGAAGGATGATGTTTCAGTACCATAAGAACCAGAGAGAGACCCCATAATTTGAGCATTATGATCTCTAAATATCGCCTCGAATTTGAGGGTCTTGGATTATCTCTAGATGCTTCATCTGAGTTGAATTGAATCCATCTCATGAATGGAGTGATCCAAGAAGTTTCAAGCATACCTCGTGTTTGGGGAAAGAGGGAGGTAATATCCAGGTGTCGCAGCACCACGAGGTCATGAACTGAATTACTGCATCTGTCGTGCTGTATGGATTTAGCACCTTTAACTGCCGTGATGATTTGGAGGCAAGGAGCATGAAGATTGAAGGAGCCGCATTGGTGTATGGAAGCATTCCGACTCCTCCATATGATGTGCGTGAGTTCAGCACAAGAATACCATTAGCAACAAGAAGCGGGATAGAGAAATCTAGTTTTTATACATTTTTCCAAGCCAGAGACGTTATGCTGGTGAAAGAGGGGTACCTGTCCAGTTGTCGAATCAAAATTTGTGGAAAGAATTTTTGTTAACTAACCAGTGTCCCTGAGACGTTATGCTGGTGAAAGAGGCTGTAAGAGCTGGCTTGAGATTTTCAGCCGCGAACTTGTTCAAGAATCTGGACTTCCATGTAGTTGAGATTTTCAGCCGTGAGCTTGTTCAAGAATCTGGACCGGACAAAGTCAAGGGAATCTGATCTATCAGAAATCAACCTTCACATAAAGTGTGCTTGAAGCGCCTGATTAAATTTGTCAATATTTTTAATGTCAAGTCCCCCAAAGTTAATAGGTGTGCAACATTTATTCCATGGAACTGTAATTATTTTCCTTTAAATTATACTCCCACTCTAGATAAAGGTGGAAAGGTGATAGGGCAAGGGATACCTTGGCCCTTGGAAGGTATATTCCAGGAGGGGAAATAAGGTCATAGCAGGTAGCTTAACAACTCGAGGTGGTTCCCACATAGTTGTCTCTTGGGAGATTTCCTTGTTAGGCAATTAAACAGGGGGGGTCGAGAGGAATATTGTTGTAACTGCCTGGGGCTTGGGCATGAGTGAGAGAGCCTTCTCCTCCCGACGTATTTTCTTTTTTGAACCCTTCTCCTCTTTTCACATTCTTTGTATAACACCTGTTGTCAGCCATAATATAATGGAGAGATCTCTCTGGGTCGTGTGCTCTTTCAATTTGTCCAACATGCCGAATACTTCTCCTCTTTTCACATTCTTTGTATAACACCTGTTGTCAGCCATAATATATTGAAGAGTTCTCTTAGGGTCGTGTGCTCTTTCAATTTGTCCAACATGTTGAATATATATAGTTGGGGGCCTCAAGTGAAGGAATGGTATGATGATGGAGACGTGACACCAAGTTCGCGTGGAAGGAGTAGAACAACAAATGCAGAGGGTCAATTGACTTGGTGTTGGCAATGGAGAACATCACCTTGAATCAACATAACTAGGAGCAAGAGGGAAAAGAGCAGGCCGAATTACGGAAACAAGTCGAAGTTCCCGTGTTGCGGGACTGGTTCCATGCTTGGTGAAGACACCACAACATGATGAGGAGTGTGTTGTTTTTGACAGAGTTTGCATTGTACTCTGTGGAGCTTGACAAACTCGGGAAGTGTAACATCCCAACCCGATCCACCGGGTCCATGTCAGGTGCTACATGACCTCATTTGTGCCTCTTCGTATGCAAGAGGTTGCCTATTAGCAACGAGGATCTCAGCCCGTCAGTGAGCTGACTATACCCTCAGTATCATGTCATGACATAAATAATAATAAAGGAATAAGCAATAAACAATATATAGTTTGAGTAAACATACAAAAACTAAGCATTTGAGATACATGTCATATAGATAAACAACTCCAAAAGTGGCAAGTACGTCCAGTGTAAATAAAGCTAATAAATAAAATAAATAAATGCAAGGTCCTCCCGTGTCCATTCTGGTCCGCTACTAGCTCCATCATCTTATACTTAGCTGTCCATCACATGACCCTTGCCCTTCGTCAGATCTCTCATGAAATCTATTTACTAGCACACTAAAAAGCTCGAGTAGGGTGTGAGTTCAGGACTCAATAAGACACCACCAATGCGTCCTTAACATACTATGCTCAAGTATAACAAGATATGACACCACCAATGCGTCCTTAACATACCGTGCTCAAGTATAACAGGTGCATGACATAATAATAATAATTATAAATGTGTACAGGCATACACACAATCCAAAATCGAGCGGTCACGCTCTAACCAACCTGCCATGAACCCCCGACTGTACTTGCTTCGACTCCATGCCAGAAGAATATGGAAGGTGTTGATAGTAATAAATGAACCCATGTTCGGTGTCCTCACGATGTCCTGGAGGTGCCATCCGACGTCATCTATCCCTCAAGACGAGAGGCTGCAATGTAGGGGAGTACCAGAGGTTTACCTCCACAGTGTAGAAGGAGGTGCTGCGACGTAAGAGGCAGGGGCGTGTACTGCTACGACATAAAGGGGAGGACCACAGTCATAGAGTGGTGTTGCAGCCCTTCGAGTTTCTGAGATCATTCAAATGAGGAGAGGAAAAAGGGGTATATGGTGCCTCGGGAAATTGGTTTCGCATGAGTAAAATCCCCTCATAAGGCCTCATAAAAACCAAAATGAAGGCTCCTTATAAATCTTGAAACGTTTCCCCGAATTTAAAACCGTAAAAACTCTTTAAATCTGTAACTCCCTCGAAGACTGAAGACCAGGCCAGCGATTTGTAACAGACGTGAAGTCATCTCCGCGATGTGGTCTTAGCGTTGTGACGCGACCTCCAACAAGCCAACCCCCCATGTTACGGTGTAATCTCGCCCGAACAGCCCCCTCTGTGGTGTAGTCCTTCTAGCTACGACGCGGCCTTAAATCCACAACACCCCTGCGGTGTAACCATTTCCACCATGGCGAAGGTGACCCCTATGCGGCGTGGTCCCTTGTGTTACGGCGCAACAACCCTTGTTTTGGCAGTAAGCTTGCAAAAACACCCCTTTTAAGCCTCCTTTGGCTTCTTTAGGCCCCCCAAGTCATTTCCAAAACATGGCTCAACTCAAAAACAAGAGGGAAACAAACTTTTATTTAAGTACAATACTTTCAAGACTTTACAATCCCCCCCCCCCCCCCGAGGACTTCTCGTCCTCGAGAAGCGCCTTTGGGGGTCCTGCTTGAACAACCCAGGTCACTGAGTTTGAATATCAGCATCGTATTCCCACGCCTCCTCCTGGATTCATCCATGCTGGCATCGAATCCAGACAAGTGGTACTGTCTTCCCTCAAATGACTTTCTCATTTCGGTCTACTATCTACGTCAGACACTCCTCATAATATGCATCAGTCTCCAGCTCAACGTCCTCGCAATCGATAACATGCGTAGGGTTGGGTATGTACCTTCGAAGCTCTGACACATGAAACATGTTGTGCATACCTCGATAACAAGAAGGAAGGTTCATACGGTACGCCACCACCCCTATCCGCTCAATGATCTCAAATGGTCCAACAAAACAAGGTGCTAGCTTGTCATGCTTCCTCAAACATTAATGCCCCAACCGATGAGTTACTCTCAAGAAAACCCGTTCGCCCACAACAAACTCTAAGGGTCTCCTCCCACGGTCGACATATTATCTTTGTCTGCTCTGAGCGGTGATCAACATATTCTGTATCAACTGCACTCTCTTGGATGTCTCCTGAACCATGATGGGGCCAACAACCGTTGCCTCACCTGCCTCATGCCAACAAAGCGGTGAACGACATGACCTCCATTAAAGAGCCTTGTAAAAAGCCATCTGAATCGAATCCTAGAAGTCGTTATATGAAAACTTAACCAAGGTTAGATGATCATCCCACACTCCTCCAAAGTTCAAGACGCAAGCCTGAAGCATATCCTCCAATATGCGTATAGTCCGCTCAAATTGTCCGTCTGTCTGAGGATGGTTTGCAGTGCTCAATTTTAGATGTTGTGTCCCTAGGGCTTTTTGCAGGCCTTGTCAAATCCGTGATGTAAAATGTGTCTCTGTCCGATGCAATGCTCAAGGGAACTTTATGCAGGCGCATGATCTCTCGGACATAGAGCTTCCCCAGCTCCTCCACTGAGTGAGTCTCTCTGATTGGTAAGAAGTGAGTAGTCTTCGTTAGCCGATCAATAATCACCCATACTGTGTCACGACTCCTCGGGGTCCTAGGTAACCCCACCACGAAGTCCACCGCGACATCTTCCGATTTCCACATGGATATGAGAACTAACGTCTGAAGTCATGATACATCTTGGTCGCACCAGGATGTACTGCCCATCTAGAGACATGGTAATCTATCGTCAGCTCCTCTATGATGTAAGTAGAGACTATTAATCTCCCATGTACCAGGATTGCATCATCATCATCCATCGACCATCTGGGCATCAGATCACCACCAGCCAATTGTTCTCTCATCAAAACACACTCTGGGTTAGACTCCTGACTATTTTTTACCTGATCCACAAGTGAGGATATGATCACCAAAGGGGCACAAGTCATAGATCCCTGATCCGCAGAAGCATCCATTCTCCAGTCAGCCAAGAGGCTCATTAAACACCACTGCTCTTTTGAAGGTCGCTCTCCAAGCTCCTGCTCAACTTGAACCTTATGGTTAAGAGCATCCATAATGACGTTACCTTTCCCAGGTGTGTAATGTTGGAGTTGGTGTCATATAACTAACTTTAGTGTACTTTATGATAACCTGCATTCATTTTTTTTAATATTAATGAACTTATTACATCGTGATTGTTCTTCTTCGTGACATAATATGTGATAATGTCCTAAGAGTAGTTGTCGCACTAACAACTCATAGCAGTTCCCCGCTGCGATGAGAACCCAGAAGTTCCCCGATAGTATTATTAAATATATATGTTCTATAGTCTAATAAAATCATTTGAGGGACACAGATGATACGTGCTATCATGAGTGGAGACTCATAGGACTTTGATACACCTTGTCATGGTGTACGTCCTTGTTAATTTCCAATGTAGGAAATTATGAGGATAAGACCTGCCAGTAGGAAATCCATATTTATATGTCATTGGATGTTCATATCTACAGACTTATGTATTGGTCCTTAGACTTTAAGATTATTATTAATGGATGTTATGAGTCACGTGCTTTTGATGTATTGATGAAAATCGCGATGACATATGTTCACGATGAAATAAGATACGCTGAGTGTGTCACGGGTAATATTTCATTAATGAATAACGTGAGAAAGGATTTGTCCCTTCTTTAACAGAAGTTGATATCATATGGCCTTTGATGAAAATGATATAACCTAAATAAGTCCATGGTCATAGTGTTCTATAGGTAAGTTCAATTTCTCAAAAATCAAAGAAAGAGACATTGAACACATTGGTTGATGACACCAGCATGCAACCTGTTTGATTTAAGATATCTTGATAAATGGATTATATTATATAGTAAGTGTCCGTATGTGGTTTTATGTCCTTACGACATTAACTTTTTTCTCTATGGGTTCTTTGGCGTGTTGCTAGACACTAACATTGGACTTTGAAGTGCTTCACCTAATGCCACTGAGAAAGAGGTTTAGAGGGTCACACACCAAGTGTATCCAGAACCTCAGTTAAATATTATTATTATTTATTATTTAACAAGTTGAATAAATATTATTCCCGCACATGCTTTAATAATTATTCATGTTTTCTTGATCACATATATTCTGTCGCTAGTTAATTGAGAGAATATTTTATGAGCAGAATATTTGAGAAATATTTATTTGATATTTAGTTAATATAATATTTATTTATTTATTGGCGAATAATGTAGTGATATTTATTTATTAAATAAATAGTTATTATTAAAGGTATGATAAATATTATGGAATAACAGACCGATTTTAATGGTCCGATGAGAAATAATATATATATTGAATATTATTTGAATAAATAATATTTAATTAACTCACGAGTTTAGCTTATGTCAAGAAATAATATTATTATTATTATTATAGACGTGGGGTTCCGTGGGAATTAATAAAAATAATGACACATACACAATTATTATTTTCTAACCCTAACGGTGTATAAACTCAATTATATTATTTCTTAAGGGTTTCCATTTCATTTGTTGTGTAATACGACATCCAGAGATAATCATCTCGAACCTCTAGAGAGCTCCCTGTCGAAAAACGCTCTCAAGAATGGAGAGTGATCCTCCACCACCACCACTCTCGAGTATATAAGGATTGAAGAGAAAAGTTTCTTGAAGTGATTCTCAGGGCGATCAATGATGAATGACGCAAACATCGGGATCTACCGCGCTAGCACCCGGAGATTCCTACGATAATGTTCGGAGGTTCGTGGAACGCGTGTGGATCACCGTTGGAGGGAATATACTCTCGATTCCTGCAACACAATTAAAATACTATGTAGAGACGTCAGATTCATTAACGAAGAAAATATTCACTACATGGTAATTCTTTAATATTTTAAATTAATTATATATAATATGTTATGATCATGCGTCTTCGTTTCAGCGTTCAATCATCAATTGATCTTTGATTCAATTTTGTTGATCACAATGTTTATCATTATGTAAATCTCAAATTAATCATCGATTATGACAAAAAGTCGAGTTGGGCATGACTCATCCAGCGCTTCCGCTGTGTTTGGAACCTTCAAGTGACATCAGAGCGATCACATAATTATTTATAATTATTTAAAGATCGTTGATTGATTTACACATTTATCGTTAATTTTCAATTCCAGTTTAATCATTCTTTAATTCGAATTGTGAGATATTTTCTTCTCCCTCTTCATTCTTGTAAATATAATCAAATCGATTAATTTTATGAACGGAATACGTTCGAATAACTCATCCAAGGGTGTCGAGGATTCTGGTCGGTTAGCACAAGAGTACACATCATGTACCTGTGTTCAATGCACCGAGAATTAATTCGGAATTAATTTGAGTCGTGTGCATTTAATACACACGATGTGTATTTAATACACCGCGTGTTGACCGGGCCAGGCTGACACACGGTCTGTCGGACTACACGATGTGTAATCCATTAGTCAAAGACGGACTGTGTATTCTCTTACACGACCTACATAACTGGTGACCGTGTAACTTGTAGACCACACACCGCATAACCCTTGTATACATCGTGTACTCCATTATTTTCCATGGCATGATTACACGTCAAGTCTTTAGGCGTGTGTCGTAGATAGACGGTGAGAAATATACACAGCGTGTAGCTGGACAGTACGCGCCGTATATATTACCAAATTACACAGAATTAAAAATTAATTTATTATACTGCTTAAACCTTATCAACATGTGTTCCATGTGATCATTAAGTTGATAGTACACTCCATTTAACGAGGTATATATATATATATATATTAAATGTGTAATTAATTTTTGCGTAATGTTCAAAACTGCATATCGTGTATAAGTCGTAATACAGTCATTACTCTGCGCACATTGAAACACAACATGCTATGTAAATACCATGTGTTTTGTGTGGTCATTAAGTTGATAGTACACACCATGGAATTACGTGTTAAGATGTGTATGCTACATGTCACATGAGTAAACTGTATACGAATATAATACATGTTGGGTAGTTCGGACAGATACTCACCGTGTTACCTCCAAGATACATTTTTGTACACAATTAATTTTAAATAAATTTATTTAATTTGTTTAAAATTATGATGAATGAGAATCCTAAGAAAATTTATGATGAGAATTAAGACAAAAAGAATTGATTAATTAAAGAAGATGATTAATTAATTCGAGCGTGATTTATCTTAAATAAGAACGATCAGAATTGAATGCAATTTTTATTAAATGCGTAATTCGTTGCATGTATATGGAAGTTCATGAGCATAGACCAGACCTTTGTATGTGATTTATTTTCTTTTAATTTATTATTAAATCAAATTGATAGTCCACTTGTCATTCCTCCTCTCATTATGTAAGGGTCTGTGAGCCCATGATTTCTTTTATGCAAACCCCTTAACCAATCCTTTGGTCCCCTATTGCAGAAACGTCGGGATTCACAATGACAGAACAAGTTTGCAGATGAAGAAAAGATAGAATAAAACAACAAGAAAAGAATGAGAAGAAGATCTCACATGACAACTATTTATGTGGTTCGAGAATAATCCCTACGTATATGGAGAGACATAAATTCACTATGATTTGGAAGCACAAATACAGAGAGAATATTAGTGTTTCACAACACAAAAGTCCTGGATTGAAATGAGCTAATAAAGATGATGGAACATTGTTCCACCAACCACACAGAAAGTCTGTTGTGCTACAGTGAAAGGAGGTTGTAAGTCTGCACTGCTATAGTGTTGCGTCCACCTAAGTCCAAACCACTACAGTGGCCGGCGGCTGGAATTCTACAGAGTTACAGTGCCGCTGTCTACAAAGTCCGCACTACTACAATGCATTGTTAGTGTTGTCGGTCAACTCTGCTACAGTCAGTCAGAGTTGCTACAGTCCTAAAATTGTAGGTTGGGGCCCTTCGACCCCCAGACCCCCATAATAAGGGCACATTACCCCCTGCAACCCTCAACGAGCTCATTGTGGGCCTCAATTTGTGAGAGTTGCGGTCTGGTGTGCAGTATGTGACGCTAATATTCGAACCAACATCATCCAAATGGATCGGGATATACCAAACCAATAATCTTCCACTTGGAGCCTAATCTACTACGCTGACATGCTTCGATGCCATTGACTTAGTCAACTTATTTAATCTGATCTCCTCCTCTTCTTCACTCGCTAGTGCATGCTTTACATTCACAACTTCAAATTCAAGTTGACGGTTCATGAAATACTAGTTGTTTTCCCTTTTATGCTCCCATTGTGTCCTCCCATATTCTGCCTCTCATCCTTTATTTGTCAGCAATTCATCATGTATCAAGCCTCTGATAAAATGGTACTTCAATTGAATGTGCTTTGTTCGGGCATGAAACATTGAGTTCTTTGCAAGATGTATCGCACTATGACTGTCACAACGCAATACATTTTCCTATCGCTTTCTACCCATCTCATTCAAGAAGTTCTTTTTCCAAACCATCTCCTTGCCAACTTCTGATAGAGTAATGTATTCTGCCTCTGTGGTGGATAAATCCACCACCTTATGTAATTGTGATATCCAACTTACTGCAGTTCCTCCACAGGTAAATACATAACTTGTGGTACTCCTGCTGTCGACGACATCTCCAAGGTCTACATCCACATACCCCTGCAATGAATTTATTTTTCCAATGCATAGAGATACTAACTTGTTTCCCTTCAAATACCTCAATATCCACTTCACAACTTCTCAATGTTGCTTTCCAGGGTTAGCTATGTACCTGCTTACAACTCCCATTATGTTAGCAATGTTAGACTGAGTACAAACCATGACATACATCAGGCTTCCAACAGATGATGCGTATGGGACCTTTGCCATGCACCCATCCTCTTCTGCTATCTTTGGTGATTGCTCTTTTGATAATTTGAAATGTACTCTCAGGGGAATAAAAAATGACTTTGCTTCCATCATACTGAATCTTATCAAAACCTTTCCAACATAGTCAGTCTGTGATAATATCAAGGTTCCTACTGCATGGTCTCTTGATCTTCATCTCCAATTTTTTTTCAGCTTCTCTAAGATCTTCCATCTCGAACTCCTCATCCAACTGCCCTTTTATCTCATAAATCCTTTGCATACATGATCCTGCAATGAGCATGTCATCCACATATTGAAGCAGTATAATATATTCATCACAAAAAACTTGATGTAGCAACATTGATCTATGCCACGTTGTTTTTATGCATTTTTAGTCATGAATGCATCAAATGTTTTGTTCCACTATCCGGGTGTCTGATTCCACTACTACAGAAACCAGAGCCATCCTCTCCTGACTCTCCAAAACTACCACATACATTTCCGCCACCAAATTCATCATCATCCACTCTGCACTTGACTCATGTGCCAACTGAGTCTAAGTTTTCCTGCTCAAGGCATTATCCACACTATTCCCCTTTCTGGGTGTATATGCCAGTTCAAAATCAAAGGATTGCATATACTCTACACACCTTCGCTGCCGAAGATTCAAGTTGTGCTATGAAAAGATATACTTCAAGATTTTTTGATCTGTAAAAATTGTAAACTTTTCACCCAAAAGATAGTGTCGCCAACACTTAAGATCATAAACCACTACTGTTAACTCCTGGTCATGTGTAGGGTAATTCTGTTCATGTGGCCTCAGCTGTTGAGACCTACAAGCAATGACTAGATCCCCTTGCATTAACACAACTCCAAGTCTGATCCCAGAAGTGTCACAATACACTGTGTAATACTCACCCGACTCAGGTAAGATCAAAATCGGTGTTGATGTCAAGCACTTCTTTAACTCCTGGAAAGCGTTCTCGTATGTTCCAGTCCAACCAAACTTTATCCCTTTATTTTTCAAACCTATAAGTGGTGATTCCAAATGGGAAAAGTCTGAGATAAACCTCCTGTAATAACCAGCTAATCCCAAAAAGATTCGGATATCAAAAACAATCTTGGGCTACTCCCAAGAAATCATTGCCTGCACTTTTTCTGGGTCGACTGTCACACCTTGTTCTGAGATGATGTGCCCTAAAAAGTGTACCTTGTCAATCCAAAACTAACATTTAGATATCTTGGCATGTAATTGATGCTCTCTCAGTGTACCCAGGACAATGTCAAGATGTTGGGCATGATCTTCATGAGTCTTAGAGTACACTAAGATGTTGTCCACAAACACCACCACAAACTGATCTAATTACGGGTGAAAGATCATGTTCATCAAGGACATAAACACTTCTAGAGAATTTTTCAACCCAAACGGCATTACGACAAATTCATAAAGGGCACACCTGCTTCTGAAAGCAGTTCTTGGTATATCAGAAGTCTGAATGCTCACCTGATGATACCATGATCTCAGGGCGATCTTTGAGAACACACAAGCCCCCTTCAGTTGTTCAAACAGAAACAGATCATCAATATGCGGAAGAGGATATAGGTTCTTCATAGTCATTTTATTCAACTTTTGGTAATCAACACACAAGCGTAAACTCTCGTTGGCCTTCTTTGCAAATAAAATAGGTGATCCCCAATGCGATGTACTTGGACGGATAAACCCTTTATCCTCCAACTAAGTTTTGAGCTCTTGAAGATCAGTTGGTGACATTTTGTAATGTGGAATAGATATCGTCTCAGCCCCCAACATGAGATCAATAGTGAATTTCACGTCCTTCTCTGGTGGCAACCCTAAAAAGTCTTTAGGAAATACATTCTGAAACAGTTCTACTACTAGTGGAAGGACGTCTTGCCTACCACTCCCATCATCCAGCAAAAGACTAGAAACTTGGGTTGTGAGATATCTCATTTGCTGAGTAATTGGACCTGCTATGCCTACATGGATATCACATTTTCCACGATGAACATATTGGTCACACTCAGGAGATACAAAGGTCACTCTCCTTTTGTAACAATCTATGTGGGCTCGGTATGCGACTAGCCAATCCATACCCATAATCAGGTCGAATCCTGTTATATCAAAGACATAGATATCCTAAAGAAAATTATACTCTCTAATCTCTAGCGAACATCCCTTACATAAACATATATCCATAATCTGTGTTCCCAATGGTGTATCGATATTCATCATCCTGCTTACGGACTCCACCTCCAGACTCAATCCATTAACAAGATTTGCAGATATAAAGGAATGAGAGGCACTAGTTTCAAACAAGGAATTAGCTAAAGTAGAAGCAACTATAATAGTACCTCTCACTATCAATGGACAAGCCTCACTCTTTACAAGTGTAGGTTGTACTGCATGTAACGGTCCTACCCCTTTTCCCTGTGGTGTCGTCTGACTCCCCTAAGCAGTACCACTCTAATGATATGGGCGCTCATTCCCTAAAGAACCACATTCATTTCCTCTACCACCTCTTCTAGTAGAACTCCAACTTCCATACCTATATGGTGTAAAAGACCCCCTTCCCACACTCTGACTCTGAGTAGCTGCTCCCTCACCACCAGCATGCCGCTGCTTCCTGCAGAACTTCTATAGGTGTCCCATATTTCCACAAAACCAGCACTCCACTGGTGGTCGAGGAAAATGTGTACGATAGTGTCCCTTCCTACCACACTATTGAAAAAACGCGTGAGAAAGATCTGGTGCAAATATTCCTCCTAACTATCCACCTTTCTTTCCACTGTCCTGACTAAGGTTCTCGTGACGGCGCTTCCTACTCTCGGAAGGCACACTCTCTGATCATCTAGTGAAAGCTACATGTCCAGTACTGGAAGCCTCCTTCAGGTTTCCCTCTGAAATGAGATCCTGATTAACCACTTCTAAGAATTTATTTATCCTAAATATATTTACATGGGACTTAATTTCTCACTTAAGTCCATCCTGAAATCGTTTTGCCGAAGAAGCCTCATCTGCCACCAAAGCTGGAGCAAAAATGTTGTAAATCTATGAAACGTTTAGCGTAGTCCATTATGGACATGCACTACTAGAAATTTAACTTATAGGCATAGATCTATAGCCACAGTTTTATAGATTCATGGCTATAGCATGTTTATATCCATGGTTTAACTAACAAACTGTGGCTACTTATTTTTCTCCCCACAAGCGTCGGGCCCCTCCTCCCTCAATCCACAACCCCTCCTCCCTCAACCTAGGCTCTCCATGACCTCCTCGCTCGGGATCTCCGCGACCTCATCCCTGCCGAACGTCGTCGCTCCTCCCCCAATCTGCACCGTCCTCCTCCCTCGACCTCTCTGCGTTGTCCTCCTCCCTCAACCTCTCTACACCCTCCTCCACGCTGAACGTCGTCACTCCTCCCCCGATCCTCGACCCTCCAAACCCTCACAGAGGCGCGACTCATCTCCCACCTGGAAACCCTTCTCTCTCGCCGCCGAAGATGGTTTTCGTTACTCCTTCATGCCATCTTCTCTCTTGAGCAATTCATACCTATCTCCAGTGATCATTCGACCATACCACTTCAATTGAGGATGATTTTCAAGGTTCTCCCCCTACTAAAAATGTGTCAATGGTATGATCAGTACAATTTTAGTTCATCAGTCCTTGTTAGGAGTCTTTCTTTCATCTCTATTTATTACCTTATATTGTTTTTCCCATGATTTTGGTGTTTTTTCTGGGTATTTGAATATGTAATTTCACAAGATCATTAATGAAATTACACTAATAATGTGTATTTTTGTGCAATAGTTAAAGGACACTTATAGAGGAATAATGCGCATTGATACACACTCTTTCAATGGAGGTATGTCACGAGACTCATTTATTTATGGATTTTAGAAAAATTTCATGAAATCAATGTTTTATTGGGATTTATAAATTTGAGATTTTACTTATAGTATGTGATGATGCATGACATTATTTTTCTACACCATATTTCTCATGGTTTCTATTTCGTTATTCCATATGGTGAGTATTCTATTATTTTTTCCAAGTGTAGGACTTTATTTTAAATATATGACATATATTTCTAGGGAATTTGAAGAGATAATGGATCTTTGTCATAGAAACTGGTTGGTATGACCTTTGATTTATATTGTATGTATAATTAATATTGGTTGTATTTATTCATTGATTATTTTAATCCTTTTTCTTTTATGAAATTTCTACAAGTTATTTTATATTCATGTTATTATTGCTATTATTTCAAAATAATTTTATGATATTCTCTAACTCTATAATTGTGATGGGATATTATTATACTAATAGTCACCAAAGGATACATAGATTCCTAAATAGTATATTTAGTTCCACCTTAGTTGAATATTTATCGGTGGCCCATCATATAGTTCACAAGGTCGTGTGAGGTGGTGATTTGTTGTGCTATCTAAAAATAATTTTTTTTAACTATCAAATGAAATTTTAAATGTGAAGCGTTTTTGAAATAAAATTTCATTATAAAAATCATCTTAAAATGTGTTTTTTGAAATAATTTTTTAAAATTGAATTTTGTGATTTTCCATAGGCTATTTTAAATACATTTGTTCATGGAACTCGTGTGCATAGTAGTCATGAGATGACACTTTAAATTGTTCGTAAAAGTGTTTCTTATCTGATTTATTGATATAACATAATGTAAGTTTTTTTAGAAATTGATTGGTCTTATTAACCTCATGTAGTAGATACATTATTTATAATGGAAATATTCTCGTGTATTATCACTTTTTTGTTGACTTCCCCATGATTTTTTACTATTATTTGATTATGTATGATTTACATGTCATGATTTTCTACTATAAGATGGGTTGGTTAGGCTAGGATGATATTCCCACTAGGTTTCATAATGATATCACAATCTTGGGGCCTTGGAAGGTTCCCATAAGGTTTTGAGATGGATTTTAGGAATCTTAGGTTTCCTGATGACAATGAGATTATTCATGGGATTCTAATAAGTATTTGTGAGCGATAAGTCACAGTTTTGATTAGTTCATGGTATGGACATCGGATAGTGTGAGAAACATTTTGATGATTGACTGGTGGTGAAGTGTTTCACAATCGACCTTGAGGTTAATGAGTTAATTGTTGTAGGTTAGACATGGGTTGTTTTGATTTATGGATTAACCCCAAATTGGTAAGATAATGCCTATATATAATAATCTCTACAGGGTATGAAATCTTTGGAAAAGAGAAGAGTGAGTCTCCCCCATTTTAGTTTTTTTATTTTCTAGAATGATATAAATTGTCTAGGTATGAAGCCTTTGAGAAGGGTTTTGGTTTAGTGGTATACCATAGATATAGATTTGACATTTATTAATACCTCACGTATCATAATTCCACCTTTATGAGAGTTTGATATTATGGATGAATTCGGGGATCATGATAAAGATCATAAATAGTGAATCCTATTTTCCCTTTTAATCCTTCATGCAATGAATATAATCTTCCATGTTAATTAATGTGAATCTACCAGCAGTTCTCTTCCTTGTTGGAGAATAGATATATAATGATGAATGATTTAGATCAAGGATCAAATGTTCATTCGACCAATAGACATGAGGTTATATTCTTTATAGATTCTTTTTCTCCCTTAATGATTAACTACAATAAGAAAATATTAGTGGAATAAAATATTAAATGTGAGGATTTTTTTATGTTTAATATGATAGATTGGTGTATAACCATAGTGACTGAAAATCATATAATGAGAGCATTCCCTTCTGATGAAATTCTATATGTGGGACAATGCAGAAGATTCTCAATGGGTAGTATTGCATATAGTTTGTGTGAAGACTTGTGAGGTGAGATGGATTATAAAATGAGAGTAGGGTTTTGTAATTCAATATGATAGATTTCCTTTCTCACTAATCATGTTCCTTACACTTCAATTTTTAGGTCCAATTAATGATGATTCATCATATCACTGGCATTTTTTTGAAGTCTCCCGAGACTCGTTCGTGTGTGTTGCAGCAACCAGAGTCAAAAGGAGACTCACCGCATGTGCATAGGTAAGCATATATATAATAAGTTCTCCTGTTATATGTATATCCACCCATGGCAGCGCGATTACATATAAGGATCTAGGTGTGCTTATGTATATATATGGAAAATGCATACGTGTGTGGGTGATAACGGGCTTATGCATGTGAGCATATATATAAGGATCCTCTTGTGCGCGTTCAAAGCCTTGAAGACACCTACATAGGGGTTAGGGCGTCCTTATGTATATACAAAGGTGAATATGCCCAGAGGATGGATGAAGTAGCTTAGAGTTGTCGCTGATAAAAGTGTCAAGCGCTGATTGTGGCTTGGCTCATCTAAGGTAGGGTCCCTCTCCTACCCTCTTTAATTCAAGAATGTTTTAAATTACATTTAGTTGCCTTCTTAATTCTACTTGTTTATATTAAATTGCAATTCTTGAATAATTTTTAGTTAAGATAATTGTTTTGTTTGATAAACAAGTCATGGTTTTGTAATAAAACCCCTCCAACGGAGGTGCGCTATCTGCGAAAACTCACAATGGTATACCTTTCTTGACATTATTTCATTGATGTTTTCCTTATACTTGATGTCATTTTTAGTCGTAAATCACACATCGTACTTGATAATTTTTATATCCCTGTAGGGGGTTGCCCTCTTTTTATTAAAATGGTTGTTTGAACCAAAACACCCTTTAAGTGCAATTAGACTTTTAATATGGAATTGCCCAAGCAGGCAAGTGTTGTAATGACCAAGTCACCACTAAGATGGAATTCCCCAAGGGGGTACAATATTAGAAATCCTAGTTATATTTAGATTTTAAGTCAATGAAATATAAAGTCGCTAAAAAGGCAAGTAAATGTATCACCATTATAATGTTTATTGAAGCCAAGGAGACATTTCTATCCCTTTTTAATGAAAAATTATCTATAAATGAATAAGAATTAAAAAGGAGAGTTTTTAAGGAGGTTGTTATTATAGAAGTGGTCTTTGCACTAGAAAAACTATATTAAACCTCTATGGATGTCAAAGATTTATAGCTGGATGTTAAAGATAATAGTATTAAAGAACTAGATAGTTCTCTTATAAAGGCTAATAAAGTGTATGAAGATATGATTCTGAAGTTACAAAAGGGATATGAAGAAATGTTAAAATCTCTTGAATATGATATGTATTATCTAAATCTATAATGACTGGAGTAAGAGGTGAAATTGATAAATCAAGAAGTCACCCAAGTTGAATCATTACATGTTTTTAGGAAAATAAGAGTAGCTACCGCACAAAATAATGATGATAATATTACTAAAAAAAAGACTCATAATTTTGTCAAAATAATTTAATTGATCCACTAATTTTTTCACTATAAGATCATGGAGGAATGTGACAGACTATCCTGATAAATTTGTTGTTACTCATGCATATTTATCTATTACCCATGGTTTAAAAACAATTTTTGTACAAATATGGGTGTGATTAAATAATGAGAATCCATCCATATCATCCAATTTGGCTATGAGCATGAATAAAATACTTGGATCTCTAAATAAAGCTCAAGATCATATTGTTGTTGTCTAAAAATAGAAAGCAAGAAAAACTAACTATATTACATACAATAGAAAGAGAAGGTGATTTATTTTTCAATAATAGTGATACTAAACATTTGGACAGAAGTATAGTGAATGTTGGAATAATAACGTCATGACTGATGGAAGTGAAGAGGATATTGAAATAGAGATGAACTGCCTACACTATCGAAGAATAGTCCAGATCATGGACCATTGAAAATTGGCCATTAACGTCATGACCGATGGAAGTGAGCTAAAGTAACAAATGAAATCAATTACGGAAAGGAATCGTAGAATTCATTTAATTAAAGATATCCTATAAGAAGAAGAGTAATACTGATTTCTAAATAATGGTATTCTAAATAATACCAAAGATATCCTAGAAGAAGAATAGTAATACTGGTGCAGGGGGGGTGTTGGGGGCTAGGGGGAGTGGTGCAGGGGGTGCTGGTGTTGGGGGGGGCAGTGGGGGTGCAGGTGGGGGGGGGGGGGGGGGCTGGGGGTGTTGGGGGGAGTGGTGTTGGGGGGCTGGTGCTGGGGGGGGTGGGGGGCAGTGGCGGTGCAAGTGGGTGGGGGCTGAGGACTGGGGAGGGGTTGGGGGGGTGGTGCAGTGGGGTGGGGTGTTTAGGGGGGAGGGGCTGGGGGAGTGGTGGGGTGGGGTGGGGTGTGTAGGGGGGCAGTGGGGGTGGGGGTGGGGGTAGTGGGGGCGCAGGTGGGGGGGCTGGTGCAGGAGGGGGGTGTTGGGGGCTGGGGGGAGTGGTGCAGGGGGGCTGGTGTAGGGGGACTGGTGCTGGGGGGGGCTGGTGCTGGGGGGCAGTGGGGGTGTAGGTGGGGGTGGGGTATGCTTCATGGATGTGTTATTTCTATTGTTTATGCATTTACTGATGCAATGATTATTGATATTATGATGAACAATGTGTGTGTTTGTAGTTGTTTTGTGTTGACATAATCACCATAAATTATCAATCCAATGGGAGTGAATAAATGATGATATTTTGGTAATAATATAAAGGAATTATAGAATCTATAATGGTAATGGATTCATGTATCATTTATCATCACTGATCACATATATATAAGAAGTTGTTACATCTCATTTCTTTTCCTACTATTTCCTTATAGGTGGTTTCTTATGATGAGGTCGGTTCTATCCACCACCATTAATGACAGTGAGTTCAACCTCGAACTTAGGTAATATTTATTTCATTTTTATTCTTTGGCCAAATTTTAATTAGGGTTTTTGTGATTTTTGGGTTATTTGTATTTTTGTAGTGCTTTCTGGATCTCGTTGAGGTGGATTCAAGTTGTCGTTGACAAAGGCTTACATGTGTATGCATAGGTAGGCATATAAATATATAAGTTCCCCCTTTATATATATTCACTCATGGTAGTATGAATATATATATTGGGGCTAGGTGTGCTTATATATAGATATGAAAAATTCATACATGTGTAAGTTTAAAGGGGTATATGCAAGTATAAACATATATCTAAGGACCTCCTTGTTCATATTTGTCCATGAAAATATGTACATAGGGGCTAGGTGTCCTTATATATATATGTGAAGTTGCATATGCATGCAAGCGGAAAAAAAAGGAAGATTCGAGTTTTCGTTAAAAGTAGCACCTTGAGGTTGAGGTAAGTTCCCTCTGCCTAACTCTTTAATTTGAATTCTATAATTGCTCGAGTATTTTAAAAACTTGTTTTCATTATTATATAATGTGTATATGCTATGAAAATTGGTTGTGGCTCTTTTTAATGACATTTTCACCTATTTTACATGATTTCCCTAAGCCTTCAACGTGGACTAGTAGAAAGTTTCATCCAACTCAATAGTAGAAAATGAAATTTCCTTTACTTTAGAGATGACAGTGTCCTCATTTTGAGAAAAAATCAACCAAGAATTCTCATAAAAATCTAAAACTTAAAGAAAATATTTGTTTTCATTTCATCAAACACAAACAACCGACTTTTAAAACTTGATACTTTCTTCAATAACATCATTGTGAAACACTTGACCCAGAAAAAGACAAAATTTGACCTATTAAAATAAATCCACCTAGGCATGATTCACGGTGTGTCCAGGGGTTTCACACCATGAATCCCTACCCCTGAGAATTTCATGGCTTGAACTGAGGTTCACAGCCGGAAATGTTCTAGATTGGGGGTTCACCTCTCAACTAAACATAATGGTGCTCCTAACCATATGGATTTTCAACTGAGAGTGATCTTCCAATGGTCTATCGACCTGGTAACCAGATTTTGAAAAATGATCTCAATGCGGTTTTCAGCTCACTGCATCCAACCCCACGAAAAACACCAGTCTGTTCTCCTCTGGATGAATTTTCCTGAAATTTCTTGGTTTCACCCGCTGGGGTGCTATCGCATATCTCAATCAATATCAGATGATTCCCTAAGGTCATATTAAACCCAAGACCCATCGATGTATTGAGCACAATCTTGAAGCATATCCTCCAAAATATGTATCATTTACTCATAGTGTCTGTCTATATATTGATGGTATGTTGTGCTCAATATTAGATGATTCCCTAAGGTCATATTAAACCCTTTCAAAAAATCATGGCATAATATATGCATCTCTCTCTGATATAATTCTTAAGGGAACTCCATGATAGTATTAATCTTTACAGATATAAACCATTCTTATATTTTCTACTAGGCGAGTATCATTGATAGGTATGATATGAGAATCTTTGTTTATCTAATCAAAAATCACCTATATAGTTTAACGACTCCTTGGGGTCCTTATTAACCCTATTATAAATTCCATCATGATGTACTCCCTCTTCCACATAGGAACTTGAAATACCTAGAGTAGACAATGATGATTCTGGTGCATAACCTTTATCATCTGATAGGAAAGGAATCTAGAAACAGAATGAGTATTTTCACATCCGTCCATGGCCACCAAAACAGACACCCGAATTCATCACCCATATTTGTCTCTCTGGGATTCAGAAACCACAGAGGTATGACAGCATCTCATTAACTATTCACCAAATGATTCAAGTACTATAACTCTCTTATAAAATTATAACACATCATCATCAAACAGTGAACACTCAAGTGTCAGTTTACCACTTTTTAGTTTTTCCTACATCACATTAAACAAAGGGTTAAATTCTATACTAACCTTCCCCGAGCCTATATGAGATGATATGGTAACTAAAGGGGAAAAATCAATTGATTCCTGGTCATTAGAATCATCCATCCTCCAATTAGCGTACATGATCATAATGTTTTATTGTTCTTCAAAAGGCTTTTAACCAGGTTCCAAGGGGGGAGGGGCAAGGGGCAGGGGGTGTGCTGGGTTCTTTTACAAGTGGCAGGGGTAGGGTGCAGGGGGGTGTGCTGGGGTGCAGGGGGGGTGTTGGGGGTGCAGTGGGTTTGGGGGGAGTGTGGTGGGTGTGTACGGGGGGGGGGGGGGGCAGGGGGTGTTCAGGGGGCAGGGTGAGGGGGCAGGGGGTGCTAGGGGTAGGGGATGTGCAGGGGGTAGGGGGAGGGGTGTAGGGGGGAGGGAGCAAGGGGCAAGGGGTGTGTTGAGTTCTTTTGCAAGGGGCAGGGGGAGGGTGCAGGGGGTGGGAAGGGGGCGGGTGCTGGGGAAGGGGGTAGGGTGAGGGGGCAGGGGGCAGGGGGGTGTGCAGGGGGGAGGGGGAGGGGTGCAGGGGGGAGGGGAAAGGGGCAGGGGGTGTGTTGGGTTCTTTTGCAGGGGGTGTTAGGGAAGGGGTAGGGTGAGGGGGCAAGGGGGTGTGCAGTGGGTTGGGGGGAAGTGTAGTGGGCAGGGGGGGTGTGTTGGGGGGAAGGGGCAAGGGGTGTGCATGGTGAGGGAGTAGGGGGTGTGCTGGGAGGGGGAGGGGTCAAGGGGTCGGGGTGTGATGGGTGTGATGGGGGTGGGCAGGGTGAGGGGGCAGGGGGTGTGTTCGGGGAAGGGGGGTGCAAGGGGCAGGGGGAGGTGCAGGGGGGTGCTAGGGGGTGCAATGGACTGTGGGGGAAGTGCAGTGGGCAGGGGGTGTGTGCTGGGGGGGGATGCACAGGGCAGGGGGTGTGTTGGGGGGTGCAGTGGGCTGGGGGAAGTGTTGTGGGCAGGGGGGGTGTTAGGGGTGCAGTGGGTTGGGGGAAGTGCAGTGGGCAGGGGGTGTGTGTAGGGGTGGGTGGGCAGGGGAAGGGGGCAGGGGGTGTGCAGGGGATAGGGTGAGGGGGCAGGGGTGGTTTGTTGGGGGGAGGGGGTAGGGGGGAGGGGTGCAGGGGGCAAGGGGTAGGGGGTGTTGGGTTCTTTTGCAAGGGGTAGGGGTGGGCAGGGGGTGTAGTGGGTTGGGGAGGAAGTGAAGTGGGCAGGGGGTGTGTTGGGGGGGTGGGCAGTGTGCAGGGGGGTGATGGGGAAGGGGGCGGGGGGTGTTGGGGAAGGGGGCGGGGGTGTTATTTTTATGGAATGGGGGGACATATAGCCACAGTTTTAAACCGTGGCTATAGGGCTATAACCAAGGTTTAAAGTCATTGCAAAAGGCTTATAGCCATGGTTTAGAATTGTGGCTATATGTATTGCCTGACTTAGGATTCTGTCACGGTTTGAAAACTGTGGCTATAGGGTGTTGCCACGGTTCAAACTGTGGCTATAGGGATATAGCCAAGGTTTGAACCATGGTTATAGGGCTATAGCCACGGTTTGAAACTGTGGCTATAGGTTTTTCCCTATAGCCACGCCAATACCAGCCACGGTTTTTGGGCCTATAGCTACGGTTCCAAACCATGGCTATAGCCTTATTTTGTAGTAGTGATGCTTCCTTGGGTCGGATGCATAAACTATGAATTCTTCTCTTATCTCAGTGTCTCTGGATAGAAGTGTTCCAAGAACTTCTCCAGAAAGTCCTTTTATAACATATCATCAGTTTAAATGTCCCACCAGTGCTTTGCTGAACCCCGTAGCATATAAGCAGCCAACTTGACCCTCCTCTCGGCCGAAGTCTCCAAATGGTCAAGTATCATCTATATGGATTCAATCCATAATTCAGCTCCCTCAGTTCCACCCTCTCCAGTAAAAATAACAGGGTGTTGTAGCTGAAACTCCCTTGTCAAATCCGACATACTTTTTTGAACCCACCCTGGGTCTCTCTCCATGAATTGTATGAAACGTGCAAAGTTCTCTTGGAACTGTTCCATTTCCTCATCAGTTTGCAACAATGGTGCCTCAAGCTCCTTGTCTAGAAGTTTGTTTTGGGCCATACCCCCGGTCTCTCCCTCAACAAGCATCATGGAGGCATATCTCTACAAAGCCAGACACACATCTTAGGTCTTATAATGAAACCATATAACATTTACGTAATAGGAGAAACTAACACAACAAGTTTCAGCATGTCCTTTCCCCTTTTTCTCACCACACGGTCAACACTGAGGCCTTATCACTACCCTTAACCATCCTACTCCTAGGTATTGGTTAACAAGGGTACAAACATTCTCATTAATTAATCCAACCATTAATTAATCACATTATCGCAAATTAATTATTTCAATAGTTAATTAATTTCTCATACTCATTTCATCAATCATGGTTCTCATTAGACACTCATTTATTCTCATTTAGCATTATTATTTCAATCTCACAACAAGGAAAAATAGTTCAAGTTCAACAACTTACCCATAACTCGTTTTCCCGTGAGTGCCTAGAATAATAAATCTCACAACAACTCTGAGTGCCTAGAATGATGCATGCAGACTCAACTATCATGCATCTTTAGGCTACAAATCAAAATTCAAAAAAATTCTAAAACAAATATCACATCACACCACAAGTGCATCACCCGAGGTGAAATGATATACAACTGTAACAACAAACATCAATCACAACAATCCCACCCTGAGTACTCAGATTTTCCCCCGTACATGGGTTTGTAACTCCCATGTGCGAGATCATTACCAAGACTCGACTCTTCCTAGTCTCCTGTTTACCTTTCCCAAAATAGAAAGACAAAAGAATAAGAAAGAAAAGAAAACCCCTCTGATACCACTTTGTGACGTCCCGACCCGGGAGCCACTGAACGGTGCCCCGATCTGGTTGGCCACATGCCCTTAAGTGCGCCTCCCTGTACGCCATAGGGTGACGACTAGTAGAAAGGGTCTAGTAAGTCAGTCTTGGGGAGACTATACCCTCTTTTATCAGAATAAAACACTAATAGAAGCAAATAACAATAACCAAGTGTGAAAGCGTATAAATTACCAAAACAAATCCATGTCATATGATAACCAAAACATAAATATACAATACTCAACTGAAAGGTAAAGCATGTTATGACAATGTCAATGTCAAGTGTCTAAATGCAACTGAAAGTAAAGACACAACGACTTCCAAATGGGTCTCAAACCACATCTGGTTCCCTCTCCAATGCCCCAATCTCAAACTGCAACTTATCCTAGGGCCTTGCCCTTATCCTTTCCTGCAACAACAAAGTCTACTCAGGTGGCGATCAGGTAGCCCAAATAGGGTGTGAGTGAAACTCAGTAGGTCACCACCCATGATGTCTAAAACGAGTCCAGTCAAAAGATAGTCCATGCAGTTTTATGAAGCAATAAATACAATTCATAATTTAAACAGTTATCACATTTTCATGTAATCTTTAATCATCACATTAGGCCCAGTTTCAACTCATGTTTCCCATTTTAATCATCATTCAATATCGTTAATCATTTGATGTAGGTCATCATGCCTAGCACCCCAAATCTTCATTCATTATTATCATTCATTTGGTGTAGAACGTCATGCCTAGCACCACAATCTCGTTAAGTGTAGGTTGTCATTCCTAGAACTCCTTCTCTCATTCGGTGTAGGTTGTCATGCCTAGCACCCCATAATCTCAAGCTTGGATAACTATTAGGGAGGAATGCTTTGTCCAAGTCCCAACTTCTAATCAGTCTAGAATGTCATGTCTAGCACCATAAAAATCTCACCCATTTAATCATTCTTTAATTCACAAGAATTTTCCACATTATTCATTTACTAATCCAATGATTAGTTAAACATTTCAAAGGCCATTAGTTAATTCAACAATTAACTAATCACATAACCCATTAATTAATTAATCAATCAACACAATTCTCCTTCCATAATTAATTCTTCACAATTAATTATCCATATCAAATCTCAACTTGTCATAATTAATTCTCACAGTTAATTATCTTTGATCACATCATGGCACATAATTAATTCTCTCAATTAATTATTTTTTGTCAACATCATGACACATAATTAATTCTCACAATTAATTATCTTTGATCAACATAATGGAACATAATTAATTCTCACAAATAACTATCTTACATAGCCAAACAATGTTTTATAATCAATTCCCCTCAATTAATTATCTTAACACGATGTATTCAATATCTCAATTATAATATCTCAACCAATAATAAATCTCCAAAATATCTAATTGGGCAAACCCCCTTCATTTGTTCCATGATTCAATTATCAATTAACCACCGAGGCTAACTCAATTCAATTCCACTTTCCTAATTACTCCAATTTAGGAAATCATTTATCAAGGGAATCTAGCAAATCATAAACTCACATTCACATATCATAAATCATGACTACGGGAGTTCGATTTAGACCACCTACCTCAGTTTATTGATGGAAAATTAGCCCAGTGGAAAATCCCCAAAATCCGAGTGGCACAACGTCGTTGATCAAGCTTCAGATCTAAATCCCTAAACCAAAATTAAGATCAAAGGCAATCAAGATCTTGCAAATTTAGATCTAGATCCACAATCCAAGATATAGATCGCAACTCATGGGTTTAGATCTAAGAAAATGGGGGAGATCTTCCATGAAAAGATCTAGAAAAGATAAGAGAAATAAAGGGATAGGCGTCGGGATGAAATCCACTTACCGGGAGGAGAGCAGATCTTCAATCTGGGCTTTCAATCTCGAAGAAAGGTGTTCGGATCACCTTGGAATCCCTCCGGGAGGCTTTGGGAACACCTAGAATTTATGAAGGCCAAGTCAAGGTCAAAAACATGGAAGTCCTAGTGTCACGACCCATCCTCGGGGCCCGTGCCGTGACTACCCCAAGCCCGCCTTCCATAGGTCAGGGGCTGTCGACTAGCACCAAAGCCGTAAATCCGATAAAAAGGGAAGACATTGCCTTTACATAAGTAAACAACACAACAGAGTACGCAAGTGAAGTATGCACTAAGTAAAACTGAGTACAAAGGTAAGTGTCAAAAGGTAAATGGTCCAGTATACAAACCCAACTGAAAGTACAGTACAACTGAAAAGGAAAGTAAAACAGTAGTAAAGTAAAGCAGTAACCACCAAGTCGTCCTTCGGGAATCCCACATGAAGGGTGGGTACAGATGGTCTCCTCGGTACCTCGGGTCCGTCCGTCTGCTTCGTGCACGCCTCACTAGGTGGTCCACCTCCGGGTACCGTCCAGCTCCACAAGACTTCTCCACGATCAGTGTTGTTCGTCGTCTGCATCCAACACAACGTAGTGCGGGCATAACCCGTGCTGGGGTGAGTATACGATACTCAGTAGGAACCCCAAGACCCACGAAGGTCTCCCAGAATCTACGAAGGATAAACCACAAAGGAAAGAAACAGTCCTGAAAATCAACCAACCCTACCTAGGTATATGCCCATACATATACCTAAGTTATCAATCTCAGTTCGGCTCCAACTCTCGAGCCCAAGCACAACCCAGTCCACACAGGAAAGATAGTCAATCACATCAAAGATAATGATTGAAAGTAAAGACTCAGCTCACACAGGTATACATCTTTCATATAGCGATAAAGATGATCAGATGTAGTCACTGATTCATCTAAGCTGTCGGACCCACACAGGATACAAGACCAGCTAAGTTGTCAGACTCACACAGGATACAAGACCAGCTACTCTGTCGGACCCACACAGGATACAAGTACAGAGGTCAATACTACCGGACCCACACAGGATACAAGAACAGTAGTCATCGCCGTCGAACCCACGGAGGATTCCAGTATGGTAGTCGTTGCTGTCGAACCCACGAATGATTCCAGTACAGTAGTCGATGCAGTCGCAGCCGGCTCTAGGGTTCCCGCACACAGCAAGCTCGATTCCGGGAGGGTCTGCTCCTCGAGCAAAGAGGTTGATACATCAACTGTCACGAAGTCCAGAGTTGATGTATCCCAAAGTTTTGTCTCGTCAAAAGAAACTCAACATGACAGACGGTGCGTCAATCAGACGCCCAGTCTGAGAGTTATTGGTTTTTCCGTTCTAGGGGCCCGGTTGATTTTTAAGCTAAAACCAACCCGACCATACTTCAGATACATCCAAACCCCAAGTGGAGTATGCCAAAATAACCATCTCATCAAAAGGTATTCAACGTAGTTGACGGTATGTCAATCGGACGTCCGGTCCTTAAGTTATAAGTGTTTTCGCTCCAAGGCCCCGATTGGTTTCAGGTTCGAACCAACCCGGCTATACCCAAACTTCGCCGAAACCTCAAGTGTAATATACCGAAACGACTGTCTCAATCTAAGGATTCCTACGCAACTGAAGGTGCGTAGATCTGAGATCCATATCTCAAGTTATGGGCAAAATACTGAAAAATAGTCCGAAGTGGGGGGGGTCTGGGCCCGGTCCGACCCGGCCCAACCCACCCTGGGTCGGCCCGAACCGGGTCGAACCGACCCGGGTCTGGGTCTGGCCCGGTAGGGCACGGCCCGGTCCGCGTGACCCGGCCCGGCCCGGCGGGGGGGGGGGGGGGTGCGGGCTTGGCCAGCTGGCCGAGCGGGGGACGCGGCCCCCGGTTCCGCGAACGCGGCGCTAGGATGGCGCTGCTGGTCTCCCCGGATCCCGCGCGGCCGCGGGCTTCTGCCGGCGGCACGCCGGGGCGCCGGCACCCCGCGTCGCTGTGGTCTTTCGCGGGCCACCGGAGTCATTCTGGTGGTCCATTTTTGCTTCTGTCTATGTCTGCGGTCGTCTCGGGATCTGAACCCCACTGTGAAGGCCCCAAATCGTCGTTGTGGTCCCATTTCATCATCGCCAAACACCCCGCGCATCAAGAACAAAATAGCGGTGGGTTTGGATTTGTTCGTTAGTCCGTACCCACCGTGTTAGTGGTTCAAATCATCACCCAACAATTAAACACCATGTTTGAGAGTATAAAACATATACATGGAGATTACAAAAGAAAAATCCCCCTACCTCGAAGTTGTTGTCGTACGTCGTCGATCCACGGAAGACGAGCGTCGCGGTAGACGGGCGTCGCGGAAGAACGGTGTCGTTCCGTCAACGATGGAGGAAGGGTCATTGTCGTAGGCGATGTAGGCTCCTTGACGTCGAGGTGCGTCCGAGGAAGAAGCGTCGTTGGAAGAAGTTCTTCACGTTCTTCGTCGGGGGTGTTCTTCGTTAAAGAACGGTGTTCTTCGTCGATGATGGATCACCTCTCCTTTCACTACTGGAAATGAGGTCTATCCCCACGCACCTATTCCCACGGTTCTTTAAACCGTGGGGATAGTATGTTTTTTTGCTGTTTATACCCACGGTTTTATTAAAACCGTGGGTATTAATTTTTTTTTCGAGCCCTTGTATCGGGCTCCTCCTCAATCTCTCCTCAAATCCGCGACGCATCGAGCTCTACCCTACCTCCCCAAGCCGCGACGCCGCTCCCCGACCACTGACTCCCGACCCTCCCCTCTCCTCTCCGACTCCCCTCCCCGTCCTCCGACTCCCCTCCCCGGCCTCCAACCCCGGGCTCCGACTCCCGGCTCCGCCTCCCGGCTCCCGACTCGCGGCTCCCGACTCGCGGCTCCCGACTCGCAGCTCCCGATTCGCGGCTCCCGGCTCCCGACTCCCGGCTCCCGACTCCCGGCTCGGCCTCCCGGCTCACGACCTGGACCTCCCGGCCTTCTCAGTAGTGATTTTTTTTATGCTGGAGTCCCAGATTTCCTGGTAATTTCTTAGTCTTGGTTGATTTCCCATAATTTCATCATATTACCTCTTGATAATCAACTAGTGTTGTAGTCAAAGGTAGCAGTTGATGCATTCATAGGTTAATGGAGTGGTTTGATTCTAAATTTTTTTAAGCAATTTCATTTTTTTATGATGGAATACTAAAAGATGAATGATATAAATATCCTGATTATCAAACCCAGTGAGAATATTTCCCCAAATTAATTTAGCATTGATAATCCTAAGATGCACTATTTTGGCCTTAAAATAGTATATATGAATGTATGTACATACACATGTTGAGCAGTTCCGGGTGGTTGTTTATAAATCTATCAAGTTTCAGGTGTTGGCTTGGTTCCTCTTTGAGGAAGGGTACCCTTCCAATTCCTCAAATTTATTAATGCATTAATTAGTTTCTTACCACACTTTTTCTTTGTTTTTAGTTAATGCAGTGAATACATTAGATTAAATTCCTCTTAATCTTGAATTTAGTATGTTTCATGATTTAAGAGTTAAAGGTAATAAATGATTGTTTCATAAGAAATATCATGTTTATATATTAAAACCCCTCCAACGGAGGTGCGCTGTCTTCAAGTTAAAAAACAATTATTAGACTTTTAGGATTTATTGTCTTGTTGTACTGATATTTCTTTATGAATTGATGTTATGTTTGAATTATGTCATATATGACCCCTAATGGAATTAAAAAAACTAAGTTTTCCTTTTTAAATGATTAAATAACCAAGGAACCGTTTAAGTTCTTTGACCAGTTTTTATATTGGAATTACCCATGTAGAATTGTTTCCCATAATTTTCATTTTAGTATGTTGACATGTTTGAGCCACCATTCGGTGAGCCTTAGATTTAAATTTCTAAGGGTATGATTTTCTATATTAAATGGCTTGAATTATCTTTTGAATTTCAGAATGGAAATTACCCTGTATGCACAGCATTTAACCCGCCTAATGTAAGTGCTTCAATGTAATAATTAAATGTGAAATAGAAATTGTAAAGTATACTAAGTACATGAATTAGCCGTATTAGATGTAATTGAAAAATATGTTGCGTATTCATAGAACCCCTTACCATGTTAATGGAAGGTACCAGAGTGAACCTTGATTATTGAAAATGCCTTAAATGGATTAAATGAGTGGTTTCAAGCTACATGGCCTTGTCACACTAATGAAAGGCTAGGGTTGAACAAAATTGACTTATTGATTAATTATTACTTGATTAAAGGGTTTCATGCTACTTGGCCTTGTCACACTAATCAAAGGAAAGGCTTGAACCAAATGGAATATTATATGAATTCAATATCAAAGTAGGTGTGGCCTGACTCAAGCTCACCTTGGATACTTGAGAGAAAGCCTTGAGCACTCAAGGACCCTATTCCGAATTCAAGGATACAACTTTCTTAGGTTGAGACCTACATAGAACCTGATCCTTGTCTAACTTTAGATGCCTGGTATGACACCATATAATCCCTCATGTATTACAACAAGATTCCTTAGATACACTCCTTGGTTCCAGAATTGAAAAGTAGGTGCCATGGTTAAATCCTAGCCCAATCTTTTCTTAGACCCATTTTACCTTGGATGAACTTCTTAGACTAGATAGTCCTCTTATTGTGGAATTAGTTGGACTGTTATCCTTGGATTACACTCTTACCCCATGTGAGGCTATAGTTATTACTAAGTTGTTGACACTTGAGGTCTATGTTTCCTTGGTTATAACCTTGGAACTTCATTATTAAATATCATTACATGTTTTCTTCTCACATCTTAGAACCTCAATATCTTTCTCATATAAATTATATTTAAACTGGATAAAATTGATTAATGAAATGGTTACACATTCTGACACCAGTCAAAGGCTAAAGAAGGTATAACTGCTATGTGTCCCATAGGAACCTGTACGGGTGATGTTTATTTATCTCTCTATTATTATTCTATATACCAGTGAACTATATATTTTATAATGCACTATCTAGATTGGGCTGGACATCAGTGGTTCCATCCTATTATTATTTATATCTCACACCCTACTCAGGCCGCTATTACATTGGGATACTCGAGTATACTTTCATTTTCTCAGGACCTTGGACCTTGCTTTTCAATGTATGCTTGTAACTAGAGTTAGGAGAAAAGGACTGAGTTGGATCTCGGGATGCTCAAGGAGATCGCCCATGGGGTTTTGATGTGACTTTATTATTTTTTTATTTTATTGAAAATAATGATGTAATGTTTACTACTTTTAGATATGTATCATTACCATGTCATGCATTCATCTGTTGTTTAAACTATCATTGACCACTTTAATTCAGTTATAATAATATTTATCTTATGCTGCTTTGTCATTTATTTACTACCTCTTTCATTGTTGATTGTTATTTATTCAATTTTACCACTGTGTATATGTGATAAGAGGGTATAGTCCCCACTATCACCTCTCGAGACCCTCACTACAAGTCAAAAACCTCTAACGTATGGGGAGACTCACCAGCCCCCCTGCCCTACACAACCTCTCCCCCTCCCTCTACTGCACCAGTCCCTCCCCCTCCCCCTTCCCTTGCACCAGCCCCTCCCTTAACCCCCTGCTGCAACATCCCCTCCCCCCTGCACCAGCCCCTCCCCCTCCCCCCTCTTGCACCAGCCCCTCCCCCTACCATGCACCAGCCCATCCCCCCCACCAGCCCCTACCCCCCCCCCCACTACACCATCCAGCCCCTCCCCCTCCCCCCTTCCCTTACATCAGCCCCTCCCCCCCCCCACACTGCACCCCCACCAGCCCCTTACCCCATGCTTCCCCAGCCCCACCACCAGCCCCTCCCCCTCCCACTTTCCCTGCTGCACTGGCCCCTCCCCCTTTCCCTGCTGCACCAACCAACCCTCTCCCTCCCCCCTGCACTACTTTCCATGTGGAGTGTCTTTTTTAACTTTTTTATTTAGTTTACATCTCAAGGAAGACCTTTTTCTCTTTTTCCCTACTTATTCAATCATGAACTCCTCTTGTCATTAAATACTTGTCATTAAATATGTTTTGCTAGCTACTAATATGCTTTGATTGATTTAATAATAAAATTGATTGTAATGATTTTTTTAAATATGATTTACATTGTTGATTGAATGATAATTTTTTTTCTTGTTATAGAATGGATAGAAGCTGGATGTATCGTACCGATCGGATTTCAACCGAGTTTCAAAATAATTTGGAGAATTTTTTAGATTTTGCATTTAGCAATGCGTCAGATGGAGGTTGTATACAGTGTCCCTGCTATAATTGTGTTGGAAGACCATGGTTAAGATGAGAAGAAGTTAGTTACCATTTAACGAAATTTGGATTTCAAGCAAACTATAATGTTTGGTTTCACCATAGAGAGACGAGTCAATCTTCGACTGTTCATAAATGAAATGAACGAAGTGACATGGAGAATTTGATATTTGATCGGTTTCCATATGTGCATCATTCCGAGAGAGATAGCATGCCGGTGCAAGAAGACAATGATATCAGTACACATGAGGAAAATGCTGAAAATGATGATGTTGACATAGTGAAAAATTTATTGGATGATGCCAGAACTCCAGTATATCAAGAATGTACTAGAATGACCAAGTTGGAATTTTTAATGCGGTTATATCATGGGAAAACTATGTATGGGATTTCTAATACTGCCATTGATTATATTCTTACATTTTTGAAGGACTTGCTTCCTGATGGTGCAGATATTCCCTCAAATCATTACATGGCATGGAAGTTAATTAAGCAGCTTGGATTTGCTACTAATAAAGTCCATGCTTGTCCGAAAGATTGCAGTTTATTTTTGGAGGAAACAGCTGACCGTAATGACTGTAAAGACTGTGGTACATCTCGATGGAAGACAAATACAGATGGAACACTGTCTCGTGTGCCACAGAAAGTCATGTGGCACTTTCCATTGATTCCCATACTTCAAAATCTATTCATGTCTCCAGAAATCTCAGCCAATATGCGATGGCAGATGTTGAGAGAATTAAAGGAAATGATGAGCTGGTCCATCCAGCAGATGGATTAGCATGGCGGACATTTGATGCACAACATCCTGATTTTGCAGCTGAGGTGCGTAATGTCAGATTGGGCCTATCATGTGATGGTTTTAATCCGTTTGGTCAGATGCTTACTGCTCATAGCACGTGGCCGGTTTTTATTCATGTTTATAATCTTCCTCCGTGGATGTGTATGAAAAAACCTTTCACTTTCTTGAGTATACTGATATCTGGACCTTCGGATCCTGGTAATGACATAGATGTATACTTGCAGCCTTTAATAAAAGAGTTGAAACAACTTTGGGATTTAGGTGTGCAGACATTTGATGCTTCTTCAAAGAATACGTTTCAGATGCGTGCTGCCCTTCTATGGACCATAAATGATTTCCCTGCCTATGCAATGATGTCTGGGTGGAGCACGAAGGGAAAACTTTCATGTCCCGTTTGTATGAAGAATACACGATCGAGAAGGCTTAAATATCGTCGTAGTTTCAGTTTCATGGGGCATCGCCGATTCTTGCCAATGGATCATCAATACAGGAAGAATCGTCGGAGGTTTGATAATAATGTTGACACTGAAGAACCACCTCAACGTATGTTAGGAAGTGATGTGCTTGATGAATTGAAAGATTTCAGCTTTTCATTAGGAAAAGGTCATTTGACATCTCGAAAGAGGAAGAATGCTGATACTGAAGTCATTTACAATTGGAAAAAGAGAAGTATTTTTTTTGTGTTGCCATATTGGTCTACTAATTTGTTACGTCATTGTTTAGACGTAATGCATATTGAGAAAAATATATGTGAAATGTTGCTTGCAATTCTTTTGAATATTAAGGGGAAGACCAAAGATGACTTCCGATCTCGTCGGGATTTATTGGATTGGGGTATTCGACCGGAACTACATCCTGTTTGTATCGGTGAAAACAAATGGAAAGTTCCCTGTGCTTCTTATGTGATGACACAGGCAGAGAAAGATCAATTTCTGGCAGTATTGGAGAATATTAAGGTTCCAGACGGCTATTCCAGCAACATATCTAAACGAGTCAACAGAAGACATTTGAAATTGAAATCCCTAAAAACTCATGATTACCACATCCTTCTTCATGAATTGATTCCAATAGCAATTCGACATTTGCTATCCAATAATGTAAGGGTGGCAGTGATTCGGTTGTGTCATTTTTTTAGATACCTTTGTGCTAAAAGGTTATCCAAATCATTGTTGATAAAAATGCAGCAAGAGGCACCATTAATTCTGTGTGAGTTGGAAAAAAATTTTCCTCCATCCTTTTTCACTTGCATGCTGCATTTAACAATTCATCTTCCAACTGAGACACTTCTTGGGGGACCAGTTGCTTTTCGGTGGATGTATCCCACTGAAAGAAATATGTGCACAATGAAATCATATGTCCGAAATAAGAATTATCCTGAAGGTTCCATTGTGAGGAGTTATCTGGCCCAAGAATGTATGGATTTTTGTTCAATGTATTTGTCTGATGTGAGCACAAGACATAATCGACCAATGAGAAATGAAGATGAGCAGTATGAGGAAATTCAACCCTCGTTTCCATCTCTTCCCCAAACAGGTGGAATTGTCGGGTCATATACATTGGTTACATTGAGCTCTGAAGAGCGGAATATGGCACATCGTACAGTCTTGTTTAATTGTGGTTTGTTTGATGCCTATATCAAGTAAGTAATTTGAATATATATATGTTATCTCATATGATATCATATCACATATACCTTATACTTTTATTGTCATTTTATGTAGAGAACATAAACAAATTATAAGTAGAGTTCATCAGTCTTTGCCGTTGAGAAGGAGAGAGGCTATGCATAGCCAAGAGTTCCCAGCTTGGTTGAAATCAAAGGTATGACCATTACATTAAATACCTTAAAATATAGATATATATTTAATTATATTACTCATGTATTCCAGGTATTGAGTTTACCTGCTGACTTCATTTCTCAAGAATTAAGAGCGTTGGCTTTTGGTCCCAATTCTTTGGTTCGTGACTGCAAATCTTTAATAATCAATGGATACAAATTTGTTACAACTGATAAAGCGGTGAAAATGAGAACACAGCATGATGGCGTTATGTTAATTGCTAGAACGGATTGTTATGCCAGTGCATCTGATAGTCGACCTCGATATGAAGATGTGTATTATTATGGACTGGTTGAGAAAATATTGTTATTGGATTACTACTCTCGAGGTCGAGTCACTATGATGCAATGTAAATGGTTTGATTCAATGACGCGCCATGGTACATTTATTGATGATTGCGGATTTAGAGTTATTGACATGAGTCGATTCCTGCATACCGATGAACCATACATTTTGGCATCAATGGAAAAACAAGTGTTTTATGTGAAAGATCATCTGAACCCTGATTACGGTGTCATTAATGAAGTAATCCCAAGACATATTTTTCATGATGCTGGGGATGAAATTGTCACCATTGACGCCCCCATCGGTGTTAGCCAAAATATTGCATTTGATGACACAAATTGTCCCATTGTGAGGGATGATGTTGAACCTGAGGTAGTGGAGGGTAATATATAAAAGCAACCATATATATTCAGAGTTCATTCAGTTTACCTTGACGTGAGTTTCTCAGGTTGGTACTAATTTAATTACTTTAATTTACTTTTAGTTTGAAATGATATGTCTGTTTTAGTAATGTTTGGTTTCGTTTCATTTAATTCTATTTCTTTCAATTCAGAAAAGTGGTTTTAAAATGTGGTTTTAAAAATTGTATAACTTGGTTGTAAATTATCATTACTGAAAGATGTTATGACATTTTTTAAGTAGTATCTATGATTTGTAAAAATTGTTGCTAAAAAATATTTATTTCATTCTTATGCAGATTATGAAGAAAACTACAGAAGCTCGCAAGAAGAGATTATTTGATGCTGATCCTGTTAGACGTGAGCGCGAGTTGTCTTCAGTGAGTATATTAATTTAAATATTTATCTTCTGCATTACAAATAATATCAAGTTCATATTTTTGATCCAATTTTTTTAGGGACATGTAACTCCAGAGAATCCTCTTCCCAGTATGGGACCGAGTAGGGATCCTCCTAGACCTAGGCGGAGCTCCCGTCTTACCACTCCCCACACTGACCCATTAGTGGACATCCCATCTACCACACATGTCCGCCCTCCGCTTGAGACCCCTGGGATGTTCCCATACATGCCGCCATCATCATCCCGTTTACCCTCTTTTTCCCATTCCATGTCCACGCCGACTCGACCGATTTTCTCACCTGCACAGTTTTCATATCCATTCATGTATCCCCAGACCTACTATGCATATTCTGACATGTCTACGCCACATCCTTTTCCTACCATCCATCCTACACATATTGAGTCTGTTCCTTCAGTTTCCACTCCTGTTCATGAAGATCAGCCGGAGCATGCTGTGGAACAGATACTTCCTTCGGAGGATGCTGATCCAGCACAGTCTACGGATGCCTCACAGCCTATTCAGGAGGATGCTGATCCAGCACAGTCTACGGATGCCTCACAGCCTATTCAGGAGCCTGCATCAGGTTTTTTTATTATAAATGTTTCAAATTATAGCATTTCACTTTTTTTCTATTGTATTGTCACCTAACTCTTCTCTTTTCACCTCTTATCTTATTTAGTGGGATCTTCTAGTAGGCGACGTGGGTGCACTCGAATGCGGGATGCTTGGAATTGTGAAACTCAGATTATGGTGGATTACAATTCTCAAAATCAAATGGTAGGTAAAAATGCTAAGGAGTGTAGAAGTTTCATGGCTACTTTATCCAAATATCATGATATCGTTCCGGTGGAACCGGTCTCATGGAGACATATCAGTGCCGACATCAAGGATAGGGCATGGGCGCAGATATGGGTACGAAAATTTTATAAATTTATATTGATATTAGTAATGTATTTATATGACTTAACATGTTTGTTGCAGAGTCGATTTAACTTTCCTAACGGTGAAGCTGCCAAAGCTGCTAGGTTGAGTGATCTTGGAGAGTATTGGCGGTCATACAAGTATGAGTTACATATTGGTTGGAGGAGCAGAGTGGGTACTGAGTTAGAGGGTGTACCCACAAACCCTGACTGTCCAAAAAGTCAATATCAAAAAATGACCGCACATTGGAATACTGAACAGTATAAGGTACTACCCATCTTTACTGTTTTTTATATAAAATTTAATTTTTATTACTTGTATTGTTTTTTTGTTTCTTAGGAAGTGTCAGCGAAAAACAAAAAAAACAAAGATGAAATGACATATCTACACACATTGGGGCGCACTACAATGCCCGATAAAGAGAAGCGGCTGGTACGTTCATCTGAATTAAAATAATGTCTTTATTTATAACATGTCATCATAACTTATTCATGCTTTCCCTTGGTTAGTCCATGTCTTTACCTCAATGTTTGTGGGTCTTTGTTGCAACTCACTTCAATCCAATATTTTGCATTTATCATATATGGTTGTAATTCAAATTTGTGCACTTGTTATATGCAGCAAGCTGAATTGGGCATTGAAGGTCCTGTACCTCGTGCCAAATTATTCCGCTTCAGTAGGAAAAAAAAAGATGGAACTGCAGTTAATTCACAAACACAAGATAAAATTGTAAGTTTGTTTATTTATATTTCAAACATTTATACGAAATTCATAATTTAATATGTTTATAATTTCAACAGTCTGCCTTGGAGGCCATGGATGAGAAGGAAGCTGACAACTTAGGGCCAAATGATCATTTCAGTCAGGTGTTAGGTGTGGAGCATCCAGGAAGAGTTCGTTGTAGACCAGGCAAAAACATTGTCCCCTCAAGGTATTGGTCATCATCAGACTCCTCTAAGGCCTCTGAGTTGGAAAGTGCGCGTGCTGAATTAGCTGCGACAAAGAAAATAGTATTAGAGGAGCGTGAAAAAAGTAAGCTGATGAATGAACATTTCATGAAAGCTCTGTCAGTTTTGAGTCAGTCACTACCATCAGAGGTTGCTGCCACTTTTCATTCATGTATGACATCAATGCGCTCTTTAAATAATGCCTCGGGTGATTCCCATGAGGGTCCTAGTGGCGATAACGGTGGTGGCGATAGAGCTGACGAGGATGTTGCTGATGATGTTGTTGGTGATGAGATTGCTGATGATGATGCTGACGGTGCGGTTGGTGATGATGTTTCTGTCGATGTTGCTGCTGATGATGATGATGCTGGACATGAGGATGACAGTGATGGCGATGGGGGGGATATTAATCCCCTCCATTTTTGACTTAGCAGAGAGACGTGTGTTGGAGTTTAATGTTTTTTTTTGTATTGGTGGACTGCTTGTATGTGAATTTCTTTATGAAATGAAATGCATTTTGGATTATGTTTTCATCAGGGGTGTTATTTGTCAGTTATTTAGGTAATTTTCACATGCCATTCTGTTTACTCCTTGTTTTTTCATGAACTTTCTGCAGGGGGAGGTGGGGGGGGCAGGGGGGAGGGGGGCTGGGCAGTGGGAGGGCTGGGCAGGGGGGGAGGGGAGGGGGAGGGGGAGGGGGGAGGGGCAGTGGGGGGCTGGGCAGTGGGGGGCTGGGCAGTGGGGGGGAGGGCTGGGCAGGGGGGGGAGGGGGAGGGGGAGGGGGGAGGGGGTGGCTGGGCAGGGGGGGAGGGGGGGGGGGTGTTGGGCAGTGGGGAGGGGAGGGGGGTGGCTGGGCAGGGGGGGAGGGGGGCACTAATTGTTTTGAATATCACACTTTATCTGGTGATATTTCTGGATCTGTTTGACCACGATCAAATCACATTCTTATTTATTCTCAACTAGTTTAGTGTGCAAGGATGTATACATACATGTTTTGATCTACTGCTACTATTTATTCATCAAATATCTTTTTAAGGACTACAATTTGGATTCATACATGTTTATCATCTGCTGAAGTATTCATCCTACTACTATAATAATATTTTATATGCTACTGCTATGCGTTTTTGAATATTTTTTCTACAAAAAGATCTTATATTCTTCTGAAGGAGCATTCTTTGAAGATTATTTTTATTTTCTGGGGGGGAGGGCTGGGCAGGGGGGGAGGGGGTGGCTGGGCAGGGGGGGAGGGGGTGGCTGGGCAGGGGGGGGAGGGGGGGGGGCTGGGCAGGGGGGGGCGGGGGGGGGGGGGGGGGGGGGGCTGGGCAGTGGGGGGGGGGGGGCTGGGCAGTGGGGAGGGCAGTAGGGAGGGAGGGGGGAGGGGCTGGGCAGTGGGAATCCTGCACTAATAAGTGCGAGATCTCTACAACAGGTATGTTTTCCTAAAATTGTGGAATAAACCTCCCTACCATGCATCATTTTTCATTTGCATTTACACACTATATGAATGCAGGTTATTGGTCGTAAAATCATGGAGTTGACCCCCTTTTCATCCAACATATAAATGCAGGTGATATGTTTTAACTATTGACTCCATTGTATATTGATTTTTGTGGGTCATGTCTAAGATTTGCTAGACATACTTTGATTGTTCTCATCCCAGCATAGCGATGAACCAAAATATTGGTGAATGTGCATGGGCTGATGGAATGAATGCCTTCAATTTACAAGCATGGAGAAGAAACTTAAGAGATGTGTATCATTTATGTCTCAGGGAGGATTGATGAAGGTATTTTTTTCCCAACTAACTCTTCAACAGGATAGGATGTATGGAAGTTTATATTGTTTACAACTCAAGCAGTAAATGATACAGTGATAATCACATTCTTCATGAGTTTGACTGGTATTTCTTATCATCATATTCAGGCTTTTTATTCTGCATTTTAATCTGCACTTTAGTATTTTATTGTCATGTAGTAATAACAAAATTTCTATATGACATTTCATTGCTTATGAGTCTTATATATTCATTAATAATAATTCATGGTTTTATTTGTTGCATGTACAGATTGTAGCAAATTAAAGTATGATTACCAATCAGTGGTTTGCCATTCGATCTTTATCAAGGTGAGCTGACAAATCTATGTGCCAATCTAACACGTCATTTGAGCTTATTCATGCATGACTCATCTATGTGAATTCTTCTTTGAGTTAAGAGTCTAGCTGAAACACACTTTAGATATTGGAATCATTGAACACACATGCATTCTGAATGTCCAAATTTTTTTTCCTGCTCGTTGGTCATTGGTTTTAATCTAGCTTCTTTCATTTGGTTGGCATTTCCGATCACTTTTGTGCTGAATATGTTTTCCATCTGTTGTTTGAACAGTTGAAACTGTTTGAATGGTTATGTATGTAGTATGTGGGTGTGTCTCGATACATTCTGTTTGACCAAGTATATCCTATCCCCTTATCCCATGGATTTAAATTCTGCATCTCTCACCTATTTTGTGCCTTTTATATCTTTATTTTTGTCTAGAAATAAGGGGGCCTAACCTCCACTCTGATATTGAAGCACATACATAACTCCAAACAAGTGTTCATAGCTCAAACCTCCGCTCCCACAGAATTGCCATGACCATAAAAGGCACTAAAACCAAGTAAAACAGAACCAAATGCATCCCTGAATAGCCCTCCACCCCTCATCTACCCCTCCATAAAGGATCCATCCGCATTGAGTTTCAAGCCTCTTCTGGGTGGAGTCCGTCTCACCCTGCTTCCCCGGGTGATGCTGTTTGCACCCCCAAAGTGTCCCGGCTTTGGGATGATTTTTTTGAAGGACACCGACCCTTCACTGCCCCGAATAAAAAACTCCAAATCGACCACCTCTAACATTCATACAATATTCCACATAACCCCATAGGGTTGTATCCCATTTGCTGTGGATAAAAAGGTGTTCTGTGGTTTCCACTTCCGGGGAGAGGCAACAATGGCAGTGTGACACAGTGCTAACGCCTCTACGCTGGATGTTCTCATCTGTCAGGAGTGCCCGATGCTGAATGCGCCAAGTTAGGATGTTGTGATTGGTTGGGATACCTTTGCACCACCGGTTTTCCGATATCTCGTCGCGTTCCGTTCGTTCATTCAAGGAGGAGCAGTAACCACTGCTCGAGAATTTTCCAGATGGAGAAGCTATGAAACAGCAGCTATCCGATTCGTCCACCAAAAAAATAATGTGAAATATCTGCCTCTTCTCAGGGATGATAATGGCTTCAATGAGGCCTCGATGGCAACTGGCCTCCCTGGAGGTCATGTTTGGAATAGGGCATCCCAGAAAGTAATGTTTGGTGCCTACCTATTTAACATTCCATCAGTTTATTTCCCCACTCCAATCACCCAGTGAGAATGCTCCTACAAAATGGAAAGATGAGACAACATTCATTTATCCAGGTTGGACAGGGTCCACCTCTTGCGCGGCCAATCCTCCCATTTAGCGCCTTATCTACTGAGCATAAACCTAGCCCAGAGAGAGGACCCTTTGATGATCTTCCACACAAGCCTTGCCTGCATGCCTTGCATGGTTTCCGTAACATTATGAAGACCGACACCACCCTCGTCAATTGGTTTTTTCATGCGGCTCCAGGAGGCCCAATGGCATCTCCCTAGCTAGTTGGCATCCCATAAGAAGGCCAACATGTTGTTTTTTATCGTAGATATTGTTCCCTTGGGTGTGATAACTGAGAAAATGTGCATGGGTAGTGGGGAGGGGGAGGGGGAGGGGGGCTGGGCAGGGGGGGAGGGGGGGGAGGGGGAGGGGGGGAGGGGGAGGGGGAGGGGGGCTGGGCAGTGGCCGGGCGGGGCAGGGGGGGAGGGGGGGGGGGCTGGGCAGGGGGGGAGGGGGGGGGGCTGGGCAGTGGGAGGGGGGGGAGGCGGGCTGGGCAGTGGGGAGGGTTGGGCAGTGGGGAGGGCAGTAGGGAGGGAGGGGGAGGGGCTGGGCAGTGGGAATCCTGCACTAATAACAAAATTTCTTTATGCAATTTCTTCTTTCATTTTTTCTACTTTTTTTCAGCATTTGTTTTAGTTCTATATGACATTTCATTGCTTATGAGTATTATATATTCATTAATAACAATTCATGGTTTTATTTGTTGCATGTACAGATTGTAGCAAATTAAAGTATGATTAGCAATCAGTGGTTTGCCATTCGATCTTTATCAAGGTGAGCTGACAAATCTATGTGCCAATCTAACACGACATTTGAGCTTATTCATGCATGACTCATCAATGTGAATTCTTCTTTGAGTTATGAGTCTAGCTGAAACGCACTTTAGATATTGGAATCATTGAACACACATGCATTCTGAATGTCCAATTTTTTTTTCCTGCTCGGTCATTGGTTTTAATCTAGCTTCTTTCATTTGGTTGGCATTTCCCATCACTTTTGTGCTGAATATGTTTTCCATCTATTGTTTGAACAGTTGAAACTGTTTGAATGGTTATGTATGTAGTATGTGGGTGTGTCTCGATACGTTCTGTTTGACCAAGTCTATCCTATCCCCTTATCTCCTTAGGATCCGAATTTGGTAAGTGTTTTCTCATAATGGAATTGAAATATTATGGTGTTCCCAGGAATAATCAGTTTTCTTCTTCTTTATATCACTTCATCTTTATTTGAGTAGTGGGGAGGGGTGCTGGGTAGTGGGGAGGGGGGGGGGGCTGGGCAGTGGGGAGGGGGGGTGCTGGGCAGTGGGGAGGGGGGGGTGCTGGGCAGTGGGGAGGGGGGGGCTGGGCAGTGGGGAGGGGGGGGGGGGCTGGGCAGTGGGGAGGGGGGGGGGGGGGCTGGGCAGTGGGGAGGGGGGGGTGCTGGGGAGGGGGGGTGTTGGGCAGTGGGGAGGGGTGCTGGGCAGTGGGGAGGGGGGGTGCTGGCAGGGGGACAAGCAGGACGACACCTTGCGGCGGTCACGCCGCGGTCACGCCGCGGTCACGCCGTGATTTGGCCCTGCTCCAGGACGACACCCTGCGGCGGTTACTCCTCCTTAGAGAAACATTGAATGGTTAGCTCTATAATTTTTCGTATTTCCTCATTCCTAAACTATATCTCCTCTCAGCGCTGCCTCTCATCCATCTTTCCACAAAACGTGCATAGCAGGTGGTACAAAAGCTCAATTCAACTGAAAACATTGGTTTGGAATTGTCTGGCATATTTTATTCCTCTAGGTATTCCTACACATTTCTAGATCTCCAAACCTCACCGAATTAGGTATATCAGGGGTCATCCAATCCTCTATTCATCACAGATTAGCATTCATTTCTTTAAATCTTCTGAGAAAACATCCTCTCATGCCATCCATATCATCCTATTTGAAACTAAGTGGAAGATGTTGCCCCGCAAATGTCGCTGGACCGGGCCAACACGCTGCGGTCACGCTGCGGTCACGCCGCGGTCACGCCGCGGTCACGCCGCGGTCACGCCGCGATTTGGCCCTGCTCCAGGACGACACCCTGCGGCGGTTACTCCTCCTTAGAGAAACATTGAATGGTTAGCTCTATAATTTTTCGTATTTCCTCATTCCTAAACTATATCTCCTCTCAGCGCTGCCTCTCATCCATCTTTCCACAAAACGTGCATAGCAGGTGGTACAAAAGCTCAATTCAACTGAAAACATTGGTTTGGAATTGTCTGGCATATTTTATTCCTCTAGGTATTCCTACACATTTCTAGATCTCCAAACCTCACCGAATTAGGTATATCAGGGGTCATCCAATCCTCTATTCATCACAGATTAGCATTCATTTCTTTAAATCTTCTGAGAAAACATCCTCTCATGCCATCCATATCATCCTATTTGAAACTAAGTGGAAGATGTTGCCCCGCGGATGTTGCTGGACCGGGCCAACACGCTGCGGTCACGCTGCGGTCACGCCGCGGTCACGCCGCGGTCACGCCGCGGTCACGCCGCGGTCACGCCGCGGTCACGCCGCGGTCACGCCGCGGTCACGCCGCGGTCACGCCGTGATTTGGCCCTGCTCCAGGACGACACCCTGCGGCGGTTACTCCTCCTTAGAGAAACATTGAATGGTTAGCTCTATAATTTTTCGTATTTCCTCATTCCTAAACTATATCTCCTCTCAGCGCTGCCTCTCATCCATCTTTCCACAAAACGTGCATAGCAGGTGGTACAAAAGCTCAATTCAACTGAAAACATTGGTTTGGAATTGTCTGGAATATTTTATTCCTCTAGGTATTCCTACACATTTCTAGATCTCCAAACCTCACCGAATTAGGTATATCAGGGGTCATCCAATCCTCTATTCATCACAGATTAGCATTCATTTCTTTAAATCTTCTGAGAAAACATCCTCTCATGCCATCCATGTCATCCTATTTGAAACTAAGTGGAAGATGTTGCCCCGCGGATGTCGCTGGACCGGGCCAACACGCTGCGGTCACGCCGCGGTCACGCCGCGGTCACGCCGCGGTCACGCCGCGGTCACACCGCGGTCACACCGCGATTTGGCCCTGCTCCAGGATGACACCCTGCAGCGGTTACTCCTCCTTAGAGAAACATTGAATGGTTAGCTCTATAATTTTTCGTATTTCCTCATTCCTAAACTATATCTCCTCTCAGCGCTGCCTCTCATCCATCTTTCCACAAAACGTGCATAGCAGGTGGTACAAAAGCTCAATTCAACTGAAAACATTGGTTTGGAATTGTCTGGCATATTTTATTCCTCTAGGTATTCCTACACATTTCTAGATCTCCAAACCTCACCGAATTAGGTATATCAGGGGTCATCCAATCCTCTATTCATCACAGATTAGCATTCATTTCTTTAAATCTTCTGAGAAAACATCCTTTCATGTTGTCCGAACCAGATCATCCTCATCCTCTGCACATGTCGTCTGAACCGGATCAGCCTGTTGTGATAGAAATTCAATGTCTGCTTTTGACTGAATTTCACACCAAACCAAGAGATAATAAATGGGTCAAATAATCAGACAAATGGTTTAGGTTCTTTTTCCTCTGCTCACTACACCTATGACTCTAAAACTCTGGATGCCACTGGCACTGCTATAAAAACCAGAAAACTCTCCACTAATCTAAACGTCATTCATACCACTGGTTGTCCTATAAAAAATAGGAATCCTCATATTAGTCTAAAGTCTCTTTAGGCTAAGGCACAAACAAAACACACTAACATTGATAAACAAGGTACCTTGACACTGGAACCTATAAAACATACAAAAGGAAGCACAACCTCTGTACAAGACCCCACGCTAATGCAGGCACATTTTGAACCCATCGGGCAGAGGCCCCTTCCATTAGATCTGGACGCTATCAAGATGCAGAATATAGATGATTCAAAGGACCCAGGTACACCTACTCTTCATTCTATTAATTTAACTTTTGTTGGTGCTAAATCTGTAGATAATATGAACTATTATGAACAGCCTGTATCCCTGTTATCTAACCAAAATACCATTTCGTTGATGCTATATAACATGAACATTACAAACTCAATTAAGAATGCTTCAAGAAATGAACCAATAAAGAAGAACTCTGGCAGGGGGACAAGCAGGGGGCAGGGGGGGCTGGCAGGGGGCAGGGGGGGCTGGCAGGGGGACAAGCAGGGGGCAGGGGGGGCTGGCAGGGGGACAAGCAGGGGGCAGGGGGGGGATGGCAGGGGGACAAGCAGGGGGCATGGGGGGGGGGGGGCTGACAGGGGGGCAAGCAGGGGGCCAGGGGGTGGGGGCTGGCAGGGGGCAAGCAGGGGGCAGGGGGGGGCTGGCAGGGGCAGGGGGGGGGGGGCTGGCAGGGGGACAAGCAGGGGGCAGGGGGGGCTGGCAGGGGCAGGGGGGGGGGGCTGGCAGGGGGACAAGCAGGGGGTGGCAGGGGGGGGGGCTGGCAGGGAGACAAGCAGGGGGGTGGCAGGGGGGGGACTAGCAGGGGGCAGGGGGGGACCAACAGGGGGCAGGGGGGACTAGCAGGGGGGTGGCAAGGGGGGAAAAGCAGGGGGAGGGGTGTCCAGGCAGGGGGGAGGGGTGTCCAGGCAGGGGGGACTGGTAGGGGGCAGGGGGGGCTGGCGGGGGGACTAGCAGGGGGCTGGGGGGGCTGGCAGGGGGACAAGCAGGGGGCAGGGGGGGCTGGCATGGGGACAGGGGGGGGGTGCTGGCTGGGGGACAGGGGGGGCTGGCAGGGGGGGCTAGCAGGGGGCAGGGGGGGCTACAGGGGGCAGGGGGGGGTTTCCAGGCAGGGGGGACTGGTAGGGGGCAGGGGGGGCTGGCGGGGGGGGGCTGGCGGGGGGCAGGGGGGGGGCTGGCAGGGGGCAGGGGGGGCTGGCAGGGGGCAGGGGGGGGGGGGGGGGGCTAGCAGGGGGCAGGGGGGGGGAGGTAGTTGTTCATACTCAATTTTCAAAAACAAGTCATCTTCATTTGTGGATAACACAACCCGATCAATGAGGGTGGAATTAAGGTCCACTTCTAGAAGAACTCTAGCAAAATGCACATTATTCTAGCAAAATACCCATAATGTGCCTCCTCAGTTGCTCTATCCATTTTGATGGGAATGCCAATTGTAGATTTAATGTCAAATAATATCCTGGGGGGGGGGGCTGGGTGCAGGTGGTACTGGGGGTGCAGGGGGGTGTCAAGGGTGGGGAGTGGGTTTGGGTTTGGGGGGGGGGGGTCTGTCCATGGGGTGTCTAGGGGGTTCAGTGAGGGGGGGGGGGCGTTTGTCCTGGGGTGTCCAGGGTCTGGGGGGGGGTCTGTCCTGGGGGGTCTGGGTTTGGGGGGGGTCTGTCCTGGGGTGTCCACTTTTAGCATGAATTGATACCATTGCTGCATGCAACTTCCAGCTCTAAACCAGATCTGTTTTCAGCTCTAAAATATATGCTTTGTGAGCACACTTACCCCATGGATTGTGTCTCCACTTCTTTAGGTTTGTTCTCTTCTTCACAACCCAAAACACAACCTGTTTTTCCTTGGACAGCTTTACCACCAAGGATTTTTCTTTTCACTATAGGTTGATTTTTCTTTCTCCAAATCACCTTGCTGCTTGGACTGTCCCTGCAAGCATTTTCAGTACATACCTTGCCTTGGGGCACCCCTTTCACATGAATCCTTCTAGTTTTAGGATCATGTGAGTTCTTTTCATGCTTCCAAGCCCTTTTTGTGTCTTTCCAGGAGGTTTGTGCTTTAGAACTAGTCTTGGATTTTTTTTTACATTACTCTCAGCATAGGAGTTTTCTACATGTAGCCCCTGAAATCTGTTCCTCAAAGGAACATATTTGTCGTTGTATTCATGTTGATTTCTTCCATTAATCCCTACTGAATGCTTGTAGCCTGCAACTGTCGCGGATGAGGATTTTGTTGGATTGGTGTTGCCCGATCCGGTTGGGGCAAATGCTTGTGGCCCGCAACTGTAGCAATGCTGACCGACAGGGGGGGTGTCCAGCAGGGGGGGTTGTCCAGCAGAGGGAGGGGGTGTCCAGCCGGGGGGTGTCCAGCAGGGGGAAGGGGTGCTAAACATGGTCTGTAAATCTGATGTAGTTCAGTCTGTTCCTGTCTTATCTCATGCTGCTAAACATGTCAGAATTGGTGAATTGGTACCTGTTAAACCTGAATCTGGCAGTGCTGAAGATGTTGTGGTTATCAGATCAGATAAACTTGGTTATCAGATCAGGGGGCAGGGGGACTAGCAGGGGACTGACAGGGGGCCTAGCAGGGGACTGACAGGGGGCCTAGCAGGGGGCAGGGGGGGGGGGGGGGGGGGGCTGGCAGGGGGACAAGCAGGGGGCAGGGGGGGCAGGGTGGGGGGGGGGGGGTGCTGGCAGGGGGGGGACAAGCAGGGGGCAGGGGGGGCTGGCAGGGGGCAGGGGGGGGGGGGCAGGGGGGGGGGGGCTGGGGGGGGGGGACAAGCAGGGGGCGGGGGGGGGGGCTGGCAGGGGGGGGGCTGGCAGGGGCAGGGGGGGGGGCTGGCAGGGGGACAAGCAGGGGGACAAGCAGGGGGAAGGGGGGGCTGGCAGGGGGACAAGCAGGGGGGAGGGGGGGCTGGCAGGGGGAAGGGGGGGGGGGGGGGGCTGGCAGGGGGGCAAGCAGGGGGCAGGGGGGGCTGGCAGGGGCAGGGGGACAAGCAGGGGGGGGCTGGCAGGGGGACAAGCGGGGGGGGGGGTGGCAGGGGGACAAGCAAGGGGCAGGGGGGGGCTGGCAGGGGGACAAGCAGGGGGGGCTGGCAGGGGGACAAGCAGTGGGCAGGGGGGGGGCTGGCAGGGGGGGCTGGCACAAATTTTTGCTAGATGTTTTCATTTCCATGGCTTTTATTGATGTTTTAATGCATTTTAATTTATGTTGTGCAGCTTGCAAGTTTCTTTTATTATGAAATTCTTGTCTCTAAATCACTATTCTTGTTGAACATCTTTAATGGAATATCCATTATTCCCATTGTGCTGGTAGTATCTGTATTGCTTCATTTTTTCCCTGCGGTTTCAAGCTATAGCCATGTAATGTTTTCAATGCCTATAATTAGACTTATTTTTAACTTGCACATTGTTCCATGTAGGATGATCAGAAATTTGTTAAGCGGAAAACAGAACTTGGCGGAACTTTCTCAATTGCAAGCTGCATACTTTTTGTTCTTATATTTTGTTCTTATATTTTGTCTTCAGGTAGAATTGCAGAGCCTGCTGCCAGGCCTGTGTTGATGCGGGGGACATTGCAAATACCCACGGTTCATTTGAACCGTGGAAATATTCTGGCACTGGAAACATGTGTACCCACGGTTATAAAACCGTGGGAATACATATATACCCACGGTTCAAGTGAACCGTGGGTATATTCTGGAGCTGCAAAAAACTATACCCACGGTTATAAAACCGTGGGAATACATATATACCCACAGTTCAAGTGAACCGTGGGTATATTCTGGAGCTGCAAAAAACTATACCCACGGTTATAAAACCGTGGGTATACATATATACCTACGGTTCAATGAACCGTGGGTAATATAAAAATTTCTGGGTTTATACCCACGGTTTTTTAAAAACCGTGGGTATAGGGCTATTGCGACGGCATTCCAGCCCGCGGTTGGCGAAACCGTGGGTATACCCTATACCCACGGTTTCAAGGGCTATACCCACGGTTTCAAACCGTGGGTATAGGTGCAATTTCCAGTAGTGTTTAATTCTCCAGAGTCTTTTCCCAAATGTGATTTGTTAACAAAAAGGAATAAGAGGGTCTCCAATTAATATAATTGTTATGCGATTCATATTAATTCCAAAGCGGTGCCAATTAATTTAACGCTGATATTAAATTGATAGGTTGACACGTTTAATTGGATGAGGGAGGTATGAAGGTTCCACCATAATGAATATGTGGAGTTGTCAAAGAAATAAACAAGGGGTATTAATGGGGAGTTGAGGAGAGTTATGGGGGGGTGAAGGTTGGGGCTCGTGTGAGCCCCACCTCACAAATATCCACACTTGGGAGGAAATAACCAACTCACAAAATAAAATTGTGTACCACACAATTTTATTTAATTTAAGATTAAACCCCAAAAATTAACTTTCGACCTGCATAAAACACAACTATGGTAAAGGTCCCCTTAAGAGAATACTGGCGCTGCGAGTTCATCAGTGCCCTCGAATTTCAATTCCGAGCACCAGTTCAAAAGATAGAAAAATCTGCTCATTCGTTCACTGAACGTACCCGAGTTAAACTTCAGAAAATTATTCCGGGCACACCGGACCTCAGAATCAGGTGCCGTCAGAAACTGCGTACTCGTAAAATTCCAAAGAATTTTAAAAAAAAATTCTTTGAAATTTACGGGTCTTTACACCTAGGGGTTCAGGTGGTTTTAAAGTTGGATTTTCGGAATTAAAACTCCACGCGCACGGTTTCCTAGGCAGAGGCGCATGGTTAGGGAAAATCGTGCACCAACCGTCCAGTCTTCCACTACCTGCACGGTTCGATGGCGCACGATTAGGCAAATTGTGCGCCAACCGTGCCAACTTCCTCTATCCGAACGGTTAGCTTGCGCACGGTTTGTCCAAATCGTACGCAAACTGTGCACAACCCTTATCTTCCCTAGTTCTTAAAAACTTCACCCAAACACACCCCAGGTCATACCCCAACCCAAAGACACTTAATAACAACCAAAAAGTACATGAAAACACGCCTGAGATTGCTCCAGAAAAGGCTGAGATCTTACAAAAGAGAAAGATGGGTTTCATGTATGTTAATCTCAGAATAGAATATATCATTTTAAAATCTAGGTGAATACCCCTAGTAAATAAAGAGGTTTGGGTATTCACAAAATAAAATAAAATAATTTCTTAAGAAAAAGAGAGAAATTTTGAGAATAAAATTCGTCAACATAACAGGTATGAAACAGGGTTTTAAAAAACATTAAAAAGATGGAGGATGAGGTTCTCTCATTCATAAAAGAATCTTAATATAGTAAAAGGATGGAATAAAATGGACAGAAGAACATAGTTTGTAAATTTGAAAGACATACCATATAAAAAGGAAACTTGAAAGGAAAATAGAAGTTGAGTTTTCTGTTACCTTAAAGAGTAACTCCTAAAACTCGAAGATTGGAACATTGAGGGTTTGAGGACACCTTGGGAGGTAAAACTATTAGAAGAGCTTCACAGAGGATGAATTGGGAATGAGATCTAATGGAGAAATGGGTGGGTATTTAGAGCAAAATAGGAGGATTTGTTTATTGATTTCTTTAGACACCTAGGTAGTGGTAAATTCAAAACAATGAGTTTGTCATGGTATTTTCCCATGGTATTGGCCACTTGAGGCACTTAATATGTTATTAATATCCACAAGAGTTGACCGATGTTTTATATTACATAATAAATCATTATGATGTCATGAGACACATCAAAAACTAAAAACTGTTTTTTTACTATTCATTAAAAAACAAAATATTTTACAAAATTCTCATAAATTCACCCTAACCTAATTTCGACGTGCTGATTTCAAAAATGATGTTTATTTTATCATAACAATTCTCCAAGTATGATAAATGTAACTTTTAAATATAAAAATTCTTATTTATTAAAAATGATATTGGATAGAAAATGCATAGTAAAATTTCGGACACTTCAAAAAAAATAAAATTATTTTATCATTTAAATTTAAATAAGAGTGGTTTAATCATGCTATTTCATTAAAATAAACATTATTAATAACACCTTAGTTTATTATAATAGTTATATCTTTTTTGAAAAATATAATTTCTGTTCGAAAAATCAATTTTTCAAATTCGTCATATTTTTAAGAAAAACTATTTTTAAAACAGAATTGATGGAATAACAATTTTATTTATACAATGAGATTATACAATAAGTAACTAAGGCCTCAATACATGACCCCTTATAATTACACCCGCATACGATCTAAGAGCGAGGTGTGCGATGATGATAGACTCATGGGTTGGTTTGACCAACATTGCTCAAATGATAATTTCTACCAACTTGAACTGATTCCGTAAGTGATTTCGTTCAAACCACATTTGTTGAAGCTCGGATTGGGTTTGGTCAAAAGTGAAACTCAAAAACGCCACCTTCCTCCCAAGTTTTGAAAAATGGGTTTCGTACGACACGACTCTACTGGATGATGCCATCAAGTCTTCTTTCTGCGTTAATTTGTCATTGTCATTTATACTTATAAACAATAACTATAACGTTAAATTTATTATTTAAGAGCATAGTTTCGAACGGTCATATTGACCAACAATCATAATTGTCAATAGTTATATAACGGTTGAAACCTGATGATCACATTTCAAAACATACCCACATCATTATCACAGAGATATAGTCTTGTTATGTATGATATAATACAACACACATTTTCAGGAAATAGTTATCATTCAAAAAGTTCAGGTCATTACAATATGAAACATAGATAACAACGATAACCTACATGGATGAAGACCCGAACTTTATATCACTACATTGCGATATACCTTACGATATATCATACCAAGACACACAACATGCCATGGTTTTATGTACCTCATATAATATGATATACTCACATTGTACACTACGATACAAACTAACCTATATCATATATATATATATTAGACTTTAGGGTATAACCGTACCAAAAGATCAACTAGAATCGTATTAAAAAAATAAACTCAAAATTTTGAGATTAATGATATTCAAAAAAATGTTAATAGTATCTGGCCATAAATTCACATTGATATCACTTGTAGAGACTGGAATAATTGATCCACAAGACGTCGTCGTTCCGTACGGCACCGGAGCACGATAACCACGCCGACCGCCGGGGGGTTCAGTGCTGCGGCATCATGGCTCGTGGCCTCCTCGCCATGTCGCAGAAGGCCGCGTCGAACCTCGCCGTCTCCTGGGTTCCTCCACTGGCATGCAGAGCCCCCTTTGCTCCCCACCGCCTCCATTATCCTCGCTCAGATACTCCAATTCGCTTACACTCTGGGTGCGCCGATCCCAAGCCCACGGTCCACGCACCCCATTACACTCTGAGATGTTTGATTTCTTTTCTTCTTTATTTTAAGCTATCGGAGTTTCCGGCGGCCCCGATAGTACCGCACTCTGCCTGTTGGCCGCCGGTTGGAAAGTTGACGCCTTTAACTCGGTCGCGGATGACAGTAGTGGGAACATTGAAGGGCTTTTGGCGATAATCGTTGACCATGGACTGCGAGTGGAGAGTAAAGAAGAGTCTGATCTGGTTTGCCGTAGAATTTCAGACATGGGTATATCTATTTTTGCCTTTCCAATTTATAAACCCTTTTTAGAGGGGTTTATTAGGTTGAGAATGCCACTCTGGGCATGAGCGTTTTCTCTGTAGCTCTCTCCCTGATGCCGGATATTACCGAGTTGAAGGAGAATGCCTGATTAGTGTTGGCAAGCCTCAACAGGTTCACGCCCTTTTTGACATCTTAGTGGATCTCAATTTAAAAAAATGTACAGATTTGTCAATTTCCATACACTTTCCGTGCATCTAGGTGTCATTTACTTGTGGCACTCTTTACTTAGCATGCTTCCGTGCCCATCTGAACAAGCACCAGTCAATAGTAGCATTGCAGCGATGTGCTTAATGGTGTATACAAGTATTGAGATTTCTTAGCTATTAGATGCTGAATGCGTATTTTGTGTAGGAATCAGATGCGAGGTTTCACAGTGTGTTTGGCCTGATGGTAAGCCAAAACCAGGTCATCTACAGGAGGCAGCACGTGACAAGAGGTGAACTCTGATACTGGAATTGTTAGTTCTTTATTTGGATTGATTTTCCCACATGCACTATGCATACTTATGACATGTTTGCTTTGTATAATGCAATGGGTATTTCCCCTAATAGGTCTTGTCACTTTTAAGCCTCAATCTCAACTTGTTGAATGTATTAATGCGTAATAAATTAGGTAGTTGCCCATGCTTTATGAAATTGATGCTCATATAATCGTAACTGATCAATGATCCTTGTGTTTCTTTCACCCAAATCCATTGATGTTTTTGTGGATTAGACTTGAAATGAAATTCCTTTTAGATTGAATTAAGCATGCTATTAGATCATTTAGTCCTGATATTGATAGGCAATGGTAAGTAATTTGGTAGACTAAATTTTAGGTTTGAAATTCAGGTATCAAATGTTTCATGAAATTTGTATCAAACATCAGATCAGTATTTTGTGTTGACTACTAATCATTCAGATGATCAGGTTTCAGCTCTGTTGCTTTCTATTTGCTTGCCATAGAATTTGTCGTATTTTGATTAGGCAAGCCGTGAATGTCATGGATGTATGTAATTGTTCACTGTTTTAATCGTTTCTCTATGTTGCCTCTATGCATATAACGGATTATGTTTGTTTGGTTTTATTTCTTTATTCACTGAAGGAGGGTTATGCAATAATTGACTGACAAGCTTTGAAGCCTTCAAAGATTGAGGACATATGCCTGTCAAAATTTATATGCTTAGTTTTGCAGGTATGACTTGATAAACATCTTCGTTGAGTATTTTCTTTGATACTTGTGTTTTTTTATTTTCTTGTTAATGTTATCTTTATTGGTGCTTGGTAGTTCATTTCACAAAGGCTTGAGCCAGTGCGAGGCAGTGCTTCTAAACTTCTGATGGACTACATTCGAGCTTTTCCACACAAGGTGCATTTCTTCTGATCGGTAAAATTTAAAATATTAATCAGGGTTTGTTTGGATCAATGATGCGAACATGAAGTGAGATACTGAACGACCCAGAGGATGATGGGCTCGACTTCATAACTGGCCCAAATCATTCGACACTCACCGTAGATAGAGGTGAATAGGAAATAATGATCAATTAATGAATAAATGCCAGGGGCATTATTGTATTTTTTCCAAAAGTTTGTTTGCTGAAAATATTTTGTATAAATTCTGTTTTCTAGTGAACGGAGCTATAGGTGTTTAATTAGGAGTTAGAAAGGCATTTTCACCTTTGACTTGGGAGGGAGTATACCTCTAGGAATGGTACTGAGATCTCAATATCTCCTGTAATCCTACAGATCATCTGTTTCAATGGAATTCATTGTTAGAATTTCCTACCTAATTGCATCATTGTCTGTCAATTGATATCTTCATTGAGAGTGCTACTTATGACAGGAATTGTGGATGATGATAGGAATTCCATGCCCATGTGAATGGTGTCTCAAATAACAACTGTGGAATTGTTGGCCTTTGAGTTGATGATTGGGCTCTAGATGCAGCCTGAACAGACATGGAAGCAGGATACTCAAATCCAGGAGCTCATAGCTAATGTCGGCAGTCTTACTAAAATCCAAGTTGAGATGTAACAAATGATGTTGGGTGATATTGGATGAAATTAAACCAGGTGAAAGTCAGTTATGTAGTTGACAAAAATTACGATGTGAAATGGAGGAATGCAATCAAAGAAACATGGTAGAGTTCAGCGACAAGCATAGGCATATGGAGGAGTTTGATTGGATTGACAATGAAGAGATGGGCGACCGAGTAGGATCTTGGGATGAGTTGTGATCCATTTCTAAACAAGTGGAGCTACCTACTTTCACCGGAGAAGATCCGATAGCATAAATTACATGTGTTAAAACATATTTCATGATCCACCATATTTTGGAAGGGTTGAAGATTTTGGTGGCTGAGCTGTACATATAGGGGTTGGTTGAGCACTGGTTTCCGATGTGAGTACCACGAAGTGACTGCCTGGGCATTATGGAAATGTTGTAGAAGAAGATCTGTTGATGAATCTAATAGGTTTATGACTGACTGATACAATGGGCACCTATATTGATGAGTTTGAATGGATGCCACTATGGCTTTTGGTGCATGCATAGAAGTGATATGTATGTTTGTTGGGGGTTTGATGTCTTTGTTAGGGAGTATGGTGATAACGCTTGAACCTCTAAATTAGGCCTGGGTTTCTTGCACTTTTTAGCTGAGTAGAGAGCAAGCTGCTGGTGAAAGGAATTATCAAATATTCTAAATCGAGGTGTAGGAATTTGGTTGTTGGAGGTATGGGTAGAGGGTGAAATTCAAACACTGTCAGTAAGTGGAAGCGGTGGGACGGAAAAAAATGAGTAATTGATGAAAATAGAGGATTTGCATCCAAGTGGAAAGGTGACAGGGCAAGGGATACCCTAGCCCTTGGAAGGTGTATTCCAGGAGGGTTAAGAAGGTCGTAGCGGGTAGCCTAACAATGTGAGGTGGTTCCTGTTGGGAGATTCCCTCATTAGGCAGTTAAATGGGGGAAGAGGGAAGAGAGAGGGTAGAGAGGAATATTGTGACGTCCCGGACCCGGTTCACTCATAAGTAATCGAACTTTGTTGGTCACATGACCTCAAGCGCACCTCCTCATATGCTAGAGATTGCCGACTAGTAGCGAGAGTTATGGTAGTACAGTGGGGAGACTATACCCTCATAATAAGAGTGGAACAGAACGGTATATAAATAATAAAGGAAGTCAACTGAAATGATATAATGAAGGAACAATGGAAGAGTAAATCATTCAGTTATAATAATAATAAACATGACAGTTGACAGTTTCATATACAAAAATGGTGATGTCATGATGCTATACAAAATGAGGGGTATGGGAAACAGGCAGTAGACATACAAGGATACATGCTCTACAAAATATACAAAATGATCAAAAACCATAAGCTCGGTCCTCTGCTCTCGTACTCCATTAGTACAGAAAAATCAAACGTCTATAACAGACCACTTCCCCTTGTCCCTACCCGCATCCATGAAATCTGTCCGGGTACCAATCGACGGCCTGAACCGGGTGTGAGTAAAACTCAGTTGACCACCACCAACGGTGTTTAGCATTATCCAGTCCGTGAATATATAATGAACAGTGTGCCAGTATAATCAATAAAGGGTGATAAATAAATAAAACACGTTGGTCCGGGTTACTCACGGGATACTCGTCCGATATTACCTGCTTCAGACTAAGTCGAAACGCCTCTGAACAATTACATTTTAAATTTATATCCATAAGGTTGGGACCCGCGACATACAACCAAGGCATCCGTGAATAGTGATAATCATGGCATTTAGGTTTTATAAGTTGAAAGAAATCCCCAGGGGTGTACCCTTGACATTTCACCCTAAGGGGAAAGTGCTACCCGTGCCCTAGGATCACATCCTAGGTAGCCACAGTGCTAGACTTGAAAGGAGCCCAAAGAATAATCCAAGACGGTCCATAACATCAAGTCGAATCCAAGGATAATCATTGACAAACCCTAAGGGCATTGTTATTTCCCTTCGAGTCTAATCAAAATACAAAATTTATAAAAACTCAAACTATGTTACTTAATTAGTTAAAATATAGTTTTTGGCAAGTTCGAGGTCAAACCCACAACGACGATGAAATTAGTTAATTTAGTTTTTCAAGAGAATTGATTTATTTAAATTGAACTAAGAGGAAGAAACAAACTTTGGTTTTGGTAACAGTTTTAGGAAAGCGAAAGAAAGAAACAAATTGGAGCAGATGGGTTGTTTGGAAATCAGATTTGAAGGTGTGCCAGAGTTTTGTAGTTTTAGGGTTCATGTGCAATTGGATTTGAGCAATCAAATTTATTAATCCATGTTTGGTGTCGGAGTCGAGACGAGGTGGATCCAATAGTCATGGTATCCCCTCCTCAATGTGGTGATTCCCCTTTTCTCATGTTCAAGTAATTAGGGAATTGTCGAATCGAGTTTGTCTCGATACCATATTTAAACCTGGTTGCCCGAAATGCGACAATGGTCATGCCTCAATTTAGGGTAACCAGTTGTGCAATTTTAAATGTTCTTTTAGATACAATTATCAATGATCATGATAAAAAGAAAAGAAAGAGATTGGAAGTTGATAATCAAAGTGGAGCAATCCAAATATATGAATAAGAATAAGAAATAGATACAATGACACCTTCCCCCTTCGAATGCATAACCCTAGCACAAGGAGGGTCTTACCCCCTCATCCTAGTGATGGGATAGTAAGAGGGAAAAAAAGAAAGAAAAGAATACATGAATGAAAAACTGTTGAAGAAGAATGGAGAGAACCCCACAACAACGCAGATTCTCACCCTAGACTTTGGTCTTCAGAATCCCTCTGGCAGAAGCTACTCAGCCCTCTATTTTTAGACTTCATTAGGGCTCATGTTGCATTCAATGGTGTCATAATGGGTCATCAAGTCGTCCCGGGTGGTCCCAGGGTCATAAAATAAGTCTCTGCCACCCGTTGCGTCGAATCTGGTCGTTTTTGGGTCATCCCGACACTTTCACGTCATGTAAGTGTTTCACCACGTGTAATGTTTTCACCTTGCGTACTGTTTACACGGTTTGAAATCATCTCTGACTGTTTTTTGGAAGTGTCAGGGCGTGACTATATGTGTCACGCCGAGTAATGTTTACATGACGTGAATCTTGTGTTTGTTGAGTCAATAAGGCTTTCTTATGACTTTTCCATTTCTCTATGTTTTGAAAATCACAAACATTTTATCTTAAGACAAACTGTTTTTCCCTAAGGATAATTTTTATAAGAAAAATTTCCCATCTCTAAGGAAGTTTTTATCCATACCTTTGTTTTCGTTGTTTTATTTTATAATCTCTCTAAATCAAACTCATTTTATTACTAAGTCTAACATTCATATTCTTATGTAAAACCTCCCTTGGATATAGAGTGTTCTGTTTTCAGACTCCGAATTCTCTGAAATTCAGACTCCGAATTCTCTGAAATTCAGACTCCGAATTCTCTGAAATTCAGACTCCGAATTCTCTGAAATTCAGACTCCGAATTCTCTGAAATTCAGACTCCGAATTCTCTGAAATTCAGACTCCGAATTCTCTGAAATTCAGACCCCGAATTCACTGAAATTCAGACCCTGAATTCACTGAAATTCAGACTCCGAATTCTCTGAAATTCAGACTCCGAATTCTCTGAAATTCAGACTCCGAATTCTCTGAAATTCAGACTCCGAATTCATTGGAATTCAGTCTCTGGAATCTATAGAATTTAGATTCCGAATTCTTTGTAAAACAGAATCTAAATGTCCATGCCTTATAAACTCTGAATGTTTATTTGGTTAGACTCCGAATTTTATTTTTCCTTAGACTTAGAAAATATATTTGGTTAAGCAACTTCATTTTCCTAACACATATTATTATGAAACGATGTCGTGCAATCTGTTTCAAACTAACTGTTGGTTGAGTGACACGTGTACAGGTTCCTCCGAAATTCAAGGAAAAATATGAACGTTGGAGGAGGGAGCCGATCGTTGGAGTTGTGCCTATAAATAAGAGTTCATTTGAACGAGCTCACAACCGTTTCATGAATCTAGAGATTACATGCTGTTGAAGTGATTTCTAGAAAGAGAGACTCTCATGCCTTATGCGTACTGAACATCTTGTTCAGCTTGGTTTGTGCGACTCTGATTGTTTCTGAGTACAATCGAGGGCTTCCGGGAATAGGAAGACAGATGTGCCAATTACCTTAAAGTTGGAGAACTTCCGGAGATTGGAAGACAAAGGTACCGACTACCTTAAAGTTTGAGGGTTTGCGGGGATAGTAAGACAGATTCCGATATTTCTATCGAGGACTTACCCTGGTGTGGGTAAGACAGACTTTCTTGAAAGTATAAATCAAGAGATTTTTATCCAAGGTTGTTGGATACCCTACTCTTTGGGTTAAAAGATTTCATATTTGTTACTTGTTTTGTTTCAAGTTTATTTCCGCTGCATTTTGATAAAGGAAGAAAGTATAACTTTCTTATACTTTCTTGTACTTTTGTATACTCTGATAAGTAAGATTCTATACGTTTTAAGGTAGAATCTTTTCCTTGTAAAGTTTCCTTAAATTTCATTTCCAGAACCATATTTTCGGAACCTAGCAAGTCTGTTTTATAGAACTTTTTAGGGTTTGTGAATTTACCTTGTTTAACCTTGTTAAACATAGTTTTCTTTAAGATTAAAAACGAAAGTTTTTAAACTTACAATTCACCCTCCTCTTGTAATTGAGCATCTACATTCGTATTTTGATCCTACAATTGGTATTAGAGGAGGTCTCTGAAATACTTATATTCACATATAAGTTTTCCTGCTCAAGTTTTTCTTGTTCTAAATTTTCTTAACTTTTCTTGCTTAAGTTTCGCTTAGAGATTTTTTTTATCTTTGTTTACAATCTTTTTCTATTAACAAGTTTTGTGGAAAATATATTTTCTTATAGAATGGCAGGAATGAATATTGGTTCTATTGACAATCTAAATCCTACTAGACCACCTATTTTTGATGGTAATGATTATGAGTACTGGAGAAATCGAATGAAGACTTCTGTTATTAATACTGGAGTAGACAATTTTGTCAATGCTTACTGGAGATTACAAAATTCCTGACAAGGAAGTCAAAACCATTATCAATCGGCAGCCACTGTAGTGCTTTCCCTTAAGGCTAAACACTTCAGATTCTCGTACTGCCTGTCCTTGATCCGTATCAAGAGTGTAGATTCCACTGCTACAGAAACGAGAGTCATCCTCTCCTGACTCTCCAAAACTACCACATGCATTTCCGCCACCAAATTCATTATCTTCCACTCTGCACTCGACTCATGTACCAACTGAGTCTAAGTTTTCCTGCTCAAGGCATTAGCCACACTATTCCCCTTTTCGGGTGTATATGCCAGTTCAAAATCAAAGGACTGCATATACTCTACCCACCTTCGCTGCCGAAGATTCAAGTTGCGCTGTGAAAAGATATACTTCAAGCTTTTGTGATCTGTAAAAACTGTAAACTTTTCACCCAAAAGATAGTGTCGCCAACACTTAAGAGCATAAACCACTGCTGCTAACTCGTGGTCATGCGTAGGGTAATTCCGTTCATGTGGCCTCAGCTGCTGAGACCCATAAACAACGGCTCGATCCCCTTGCATCAACACAACTCCAAGTTCGATCCCAAAAGTGTCACAATACACTGTGTAATCCTCACCCGACTCAGGTAAGATCAAAATTGGTGCTGATGTCAAGCGCTTCTTCAACTCCTGGAAAGCGTTCTCGCATGCTTCGGTCCAACCCAACTTTATCCCTTTCTTTTTCAAACCTGTCAGCGGTGCTGCCAAATGGGAAAAGTCTGGGATGAACCTCCTGTAATAACCAGCTAATCCTAAAAAGCTTCGGATATCAAAAACAATCTTGGGCTATTCCTAAGAAATCACTGCCTGCACTTTTTCTGGGTCCACTGCCACACCTTCTTCCGAGATTATGTGCCCCAAGAAGTGTACCTTGTCAATCCAAAACTGACATTTAGATATCTTGGCATATAGCTGATGCACTCTCAGTGTACCCAAGACAATGTCAAGATGTTGGACATGATCGTCATGAGTCTTAGAGTACACCAAAATGTCGTCCACAAACACCCCCACAAACACCACCACAAACTGATCTAAGTACGGGTGAAAGATCATGTTCATCAAGGCCATGAACACTTCTAGAGCATTTGTCAACCCAAACGGCATTACGACAAACTCATAAAGGCCACACCTGCTTCTGAAAGCAGTTCTTGGTATATCAGAAGTCTGAACTCTCACTTGATGATACCCTGATCTTAGGTCGATCTTTGAGAATGCACAAGCCCCCTTCAGTTGGTCAAACAGATCATCGATATGCGGAAGAGGATATAGGTTCTTCACAGTCATTTTATTCAACTTTCGGTAATCAACACACAGGCGTAAACTCTCGTTGGCCTTCTTTGCAAACAAAACATGTGATCCCCAATGCGACGTACTTGGACGGATAAACCCTTTATCCTCCAACTCCTCTAACTAAGTTTTGAGCTCTTGAAGCTCAGTTGGTGCCATTCTGTAAGGTGGAATCGATACCGGCTCAACCCCCAACATGAGATCAATAGTGAATTTCACATCCTTCTCCGGTGGCAACCCTGAAAAGTCTTCAGGAAAGACATCCTGAAACAGTTACGCTACTAGTAGAAGGACGTCTTGCTTACTACTCCCATCATCCAGCAAAAGACTAGAAACCTGGGTTGTAAGCTCTCCCATTTACTGAGTAATTGGCCCTGCTCTGCCTGCATGGATATCACATTCTCCACGATTAACATACTGGTCGCCCTCAGGAGATACAAAGGGCACTCTCCTTTTGTAACAATCTATGTGGGCTCGGTATGCGACTAGCCAGTCCATACCCATAATCAGGTCGATGCCTGTTATATCAAGGACATAGATATCCCAAAGAAAACGTTACTCTCCAATCTCTAGCGAACATCCCTTGCATAAACAGATATCCCGAGTCCGTGTTTCCAACGGTGTATCGGTATTCATCATCCCGGTTACGGACACCAGTATTAATATGATTTGCAGATATAAAGGAATGAGGGACACCAGTATTAAACAAGACATTAACTAAAGTAGAAACAACTAGAATAGTACCTCTCACTGTCGATGGACCAGCCTCGCTCTCCACAAGTCTAGGTTGTATTGCATGTAACTGTCCTGCCCCTCTTCCCTGTGGTGTCGTCTGACTCCCCTGAGCAGTACCACTCTGCCGATATGGGCACTCATTCCCTAATGCACCACGTTTAGTGCCTCTATCGTCTTTGCCAGTAGAACGCCAACTGCCAGATCTATATGGCGTAAAAGACCTCCTTCCCACACTCTGACTCTGAGTAGCTGCTCCCTCAGCACCAGCCTGCCGCTGCTTCCTGCAGAACTTCTATAGTTGTCCCATCTTGCCACAAAACCAACACTCCACTAGTGGTCGAGGACAATGTGTACGATAATGTCCCTGCCTACCACACTGGTGGAAAAACACGTGAGAATGATCTAGTGCAACTATTCCTCCTGACTGTCCACCTTGCGTTCCACTGTCCTGACTAAGGTTCTCGTGATGGCGCTTCCTGCTCTTGGAAGGCACGCTCCCTGATCGTCCAGTGGCAGCTACATGGCCAGTATTGGAAGCCTCCTTCAGGTTCCCCTCTGAAATGAGAGCCTGATTAACCACTTCTAAGAATTTATTTAGCCTAAAGATATTTACCTGGGACTTAATTTCACACTTAAGTCCATCCTGAAATTCTTTCGCCGAAGAAGCCTCATCTGCCGCCAAAACTGGAGTAAAATGCTGTAAATCTGTGAAACGTTTAGAGTAGTCCATTATGGACATGCTTCCTTGGGTCAGATGCATAAACTCTGAAACCTTCTATTGTCTCAGTGTCTCTGGATAGAAGTGTTCCAAGAACTTCTCTAGAAAGTCCTATAACATATCATCAGTCTGTCCAGATCATACCTAAATGTCCCACCAAGTGCTTCACTGAACCCCGTAGCATATAAGCAGCCAACTTGACCCTCTTCTCAGCCGGAGTCTCCAAATGGTCAAGTATCGTCTCTATGGATTCAATCCATAATTCAGCTCCCTCAGGTCCACCCTCTCCAGTAAAAGTAGCAGAGTGTTGTAGTTGAAACTCCCTTGTCAAATCCGAAAGTGAACTTTCTGAAAATGAGCTAGCTAATCTTGCTCGAAGGATGAACAAGATAGCGGGGAAGAAAGATTTTAAGTACATATATAAGAAAGATAGAAAGGATAATAAAGATTCGGAAGTCACTTGTTATGAATGTAAAAGAGCCGGACACATCAGATCAGATTGTCCCATGCTCAAAAGAAAAGATAGAAAGGAAAAACATTCTGAGAGAAACAGGAAAAAGTATTGCAAGGCTAAGGCTAAGAAACTTTTGAAAGAAAATGATACCTGGAGTGCCAGTGGTGGTGACTCATCTGATGAATCCTCAAATTATGAATCTTCTGGTTAGAAGAATATTGGTCTTATAGCCAGAGTACCTATTAAATATCATTGTCTTATGGCTAAGGTACACAATGCTGAATCTTTAACTAATATGTCTTTAAATGCAATTTTTTCTAATGAAGAATATTATGAATCATCAGATGATGAATCTTTCTCATCAGAAGATAATACCTTACCTTCATTTGAAGAAGTTTCTAGATTTGCTAAACTCCTTGAAAATGAAAGTTGTAAGATAAAAAAGAAGTTAGAGAAAGCAAATTCTAGAATTTCTGTTTTAACTAAAGAAGTATCAGATCTTTCTAAGGATCTTGATCAGAAAATTTTTGATCTTAAAAGTGTTTCTAAAAACAAAGTAAATTCTGAGAAGGATAAACTTTCTAAGGATCTTGAAAATGTAATTTCTAAGAAAAATATTTTAGAGGCCAACGCTAGCTATAAAACTAATATTCTCGAGGAGAAAAATTTGGTTATTAAACTAAAGTCAGAAATATTTTTCTTAAGGAAATGTTTGTCAAACTTTACCTCTGGTAAAAAAAACTTTGACAAGATGTCTTCCCAAATTCGTCTTTTATGGAATCATTCTAGATTTGGTTTTACCTATTCTAAACCAGTTTTTAGTAATAACTATTTTGTTCTCCAAAGTGCTCTATTTTGCACTAAATGTTGATGTGGTGGACATTGGGAGAAAAATTATTTTTTAAACAAAACCCAGTCTTTAGGTTTTCATAAAGCTTATTTTTCTAAGAAAATGTGGATTTCTAAAATCTTACTCTGAAATTTCCGGATCCAAGAAAGTTTGGATTCCGAAAGTCTTAACTCTTATTTTCAGGAAAATAAAGATAGCATCAACAACAATACATGAGACATGGATAGTGGATGTTCCCGGCATATGACTGGTAACAAAAACTTCTTTGAAAAGATTATCAAGACGAAAGGAGGAAAAATAACTTTTGGAGATAATGCTCAGGGAGAAATTGTTGGTATATGTAGCATTGTTCTTCTTGAAAAAACTTTGATTTCAAATGTTTTATTTGTTAAGGGTGTTAAGCACAACCTCATTAGCCTTAGTCAATTATGTGATGAAGGTTACCTTGTGAATTTTAGAAATGATAAATGCTTAGTATACAATTCCAAGGAAGAGTTTATTCTTTCTGCCCATAAGCAAGAGAATGTATACACACTAAACTTATAAGACCTTAGGATCCAAGATCTACCTTGCCTTAGTGCAATAGAAGACCAATCTTGGTTATGGCATAGAAGGTTAGGACACTGTAACCTTAGAAACCTATGAAAACTTTCAAAGAAAAGACTTGTTAAGGATCTATCAAAGTTTAGATTTGATTCTTCAAAAGTTTGTGATCTTTGTCAATTTGGAAAGCAACATAAATCAAGTTTTAAATCAATTAGTGCAACCTCAACTTCTGATGCATTACAGTTGGTGCATATGGATCTTTTCAGTCCAACACAAACTGGAAGTATTGGAGACAAATATTATGTATTTGTCTTAGTTGATGATTACACTAGATTTACATGGGTCTATTTTCTAACAAAGAAATATGAAGTTTTTTCTTATTTCAAAACTTTTAGAGCTCAAGTCAAAAATGAGAAAAACCTTCCTTTGATAACTATTCATAGTGATTATGGATGAGAATTTCAAAATTCAGATTTTGAAATTTTTTGTAGTAAGAAAGACATTACTCGTAACTTCTCAGCACCAAGGACTCCTCAACAGAATGGTGTTGTTGAAAGATTAAATCGAATTCTTCAAGAGATAACTAGAATCATGTTGAGTGAATATTCTATTGCTAAGCACTTTTGGGCTGAAGCTGTTAGTACTGCTTGTTATACTATAAATCAAGTTTTAATCAGACATTTTCTTAACAAAACTCTTTATGAAATGTGAAATGGTAGAAAACCTAGACTTTCTTACTTCAAAGTATTTGGTTGCAAAATATTCATCCTGAATACTAAAAATAACTTACATAAATTTGCACCCAAAACTGATGAATAAATTTTTCTAGGTTACTCCACAACTTCTAAGGCTTATAGGGTTTTTAATAAAAATACTTGTACTGTTGAAAAAACAGTGCATGTTAAATTTGTTGAAACCGATCCTTTTGTTTTTAAACATCCCCAACCTACATCTTCAGATGTGTTTTCAAAAATTGATTATCAACTCATGATAGAAGATCCTTCTGATAAGAAAAATGTTAAGAAAATATTTCTGAAGTATTTACCTCAGAAGATTTCCTACCATATGTTGATGAACATGTTTTACAAAACTGAAATCAGTTGTTTCTTAAGAATCATTCCAGTGATAGTATCATTGGTGATGCAAATCAACTTGTAAGGACTAGAGGTTCCTTAAGAAATGAAGTATAACATCTAGCATTCTTTCCCAATTAGAACAAAAAAACACTAGTGAAGCTTTAGGTAATGATGATTGGATTAAAGCCATGCAAGATGAGCTAAATGAATTCAAAAAGAATAAAGTCTGGACCTTGGTTGAAAGACCTAAGGAAACTTCTGTAATTGGAGTAAAATTGGTCTTCAGAAATAATTGTGATGAAAATGGAATCATAGTAAGAAATAAAGCTAGATTAGTTGCTAAAGGCTATAATCAACAAGAAGGAATAGACTATGAAGAAACCTATGCTACAATAGCTAGACCTGAATCTATTCGCATTCTAATTGCCTTTGCAGTATTCTTTAATTTTAAACTTTTTCAAATGGATGTAAAATGTGCTTTCCTTAACGGATATGTTTAAGAGGAAGTTTATGTTGAACAAACTCCTGATTTTGAAGACACAAAACATCCATAACATGTTTTCAAACTTACCAAAGCTTTATATGGACTTAAACAAGCTTCTAGAGACTGGTATGACAGACTTACATTATTTTTGTTACAAAACAATTATGTTAAGGGAACTGCTGATCCAACCCTTTTTATAAAGAAAGATAAGAAAAATGTTTTGATTGTTCAAATTTATGTTGATGACATTATATTTGGTTCAACTCATCAATTTTTAACCGATTCGTTTGCGAATTTAATGAAATCTGAGTTTGAAATGAGTGTGATGAGTGATTTAACATTTTCTCTAAGTTTTCAAATTTCTCAAAAACCCGAAGGAACATATATATCTCAACATAGGTATATTAAAGATCTTTTCAAAAAAGTATGGATTTGACAACACTAAAAGTATAAGTACTCCAATCGGTACTTCAAATTCTCTTGATCTAGATGAAGCTGGGAAACCAGTAAATCAAATATCATTTAGAGGTATGATAAGAAGTTTATTATACTTGACACCTAGTCGTCCAGATTTAATGATTTCAGTATGGTTATGTGCTAGATATCAATTTAATTCAAAGGAATCTCATTTAAAAGCACTAAAAAGAATTTTTCACTATTTAAAGGGAACCATGAATTTATGACTCTTTTATACTTTTGGGAATGATTTTGTTTTAAAAAGTTTTTCGGATGTTGATTTTGTTTTAAAAGGTTTTCAGATGTTGATTTTGGTGGATGTAGAATGGATATGAAAAGTACATCCAGAACTTGTCATTTTTTAGGAGATTCATTAGTTTCTTGGTCATGCAAAAAGCAACACTCAGTAGCACTCTCCATTGTTGAAGCTGAATATGTAGCAGCTGGAAGTTGTGTTCAAGTATTGTGGATGCAACACACACTCACAGACTATGATATGGGTTTTATCAAAAAACAGATATTGTGTGATAATACTAGTGCCATTTCTCTAAGTAAAAACCCTGCACATCACTCCCGTGCAAAACACATAGATATTAGGCATCACTTTTTTAAGAATCACACACTTAAAGGAGATATCATTTTCAGTTTATCGAAACGCAAGATCAACTTGCTGATATTTTTACAAAATTTTTACCCTCTGATAGATTTGAATACATTAAACAAAAGTTAGGAATGATCAGCGTAAGATAATCTTCCATATTAACTTTTTGTTGAAACCTATCTCCTTACATTAAAAAACTTCTTTTCATAGGGGGAGTACATTTGCTTTGTTAATCAATTTTTTGGTAATCAATTTTTTTTTCGTAATTTAAATTTTTCGTAATCAAATTTCTACTAGTCAAATTTTCTTTGGTAATTTTTTTTCGAAACCCAAAATTTCGGAATTCAAAATTTTCCTTTAAGAAAATTTTCCGGAATCTAAAGTTTTTCAAGAAGAATTTTCCTCATTACTGATAATTTTCCTAGCAATCCGGAAGGTATGACTCTTTACTTAAATTTTCGTAATCGAATTTTTTATTTATTGGTATTTTCATCTTGTTTTAATCAAATTTTTCGGAATCACTTTTCTTAAATCCAAATTTTTATCTTAAAAAACCTCAAAAGATTGGAACCTACTAAAATCCTTATTCAGCTTTCATCTCAATCGTCACATCATATCGAGCTTGTTTCAACCGTTGGATTAATCTGGGAATATGAACCGTCGCTTCAACGCCTATATAACGACCCCCCATTCTTCGTCCCACATCGGTTTTCAAGCCTTTGCGTGCCGAAGCTCTGCCTCTTTACATAAGGGTCATTTCGTTTATCTGATTTGCTTAACTTCGGATGTCTTTGGAAGTGTCTCCTCAGAAGCAAATGTCTTTAGTCAAGGAAATTTCAGAATGACAGATATACAGAGAGAGGTTAGTAGATCCGAAGTTCTTTGCCAAATATGATTTTCTCATTACGAAAAATATCAAACTGAATGGATGGGAAAGCTTGTGCGTAGCCAAACCGAAAGGACAGGATCCGGTTTATCCGGAGCTGCTTATAGAATTTTATGAGTCAGTAAATTTTTTCAATGAAGGTGGTAGAGATAAATTCTCGTTCAAAAGTTATGGGAAAACTTATTCTTTTTCTTTCAATAAGGCAGCTAGTATCATTGGAATACCGTATGAAGGACAAGCCATTTTCTGCATCCACAAACTACCAAATGAATCAGGAAGTTTTGAGAACGAGAAGACATTAGAATGTCTCGGACTCAAAAGAGTCAAAACACCAAAGATAAATCATCTCTCTACAAACTTTAGGCTGCTAGCATTATGGGTTCAGGGTTTCCTAATTCCGAGAAAAGGGGATGAGGACAACTTGAATAAGAGTGATATCTTCGCTCTGGATTTCTTAGTGAACTTGAGGAAGATAAATTTAGTGGAGTATATCTTCCTGACGATCACAAATATCAAAAATGGCACCTTCAAATCGCAAATCATTATGTATCAGGAAATCCTATCCAAGATTGTTGTCTTATGCCTAGAATCGTTCAAAATCCCTTGTAGTTTAAAGCTCAGATCTTTCAAAGTCATGTTGCTGAGTGATGATACCTTGAGGAGAATGAAGGTTGAATTTAATAGCAAATATGAAGAATTTTATGACTTATCAGAAAGTGAAATAAAAGCCTTATCTAAGAAACCAGAAGTAGCTGAGGCTTCCAAGAAGGATCATAAGAAGAGAAAGCAGAAGGAACCAGAAGACAAGGGAAAAACTCCTATAGTTCAGGAAACTCAGTCAGCACCCCCTAAGTCTAAGAAGCAAAAAACCTATCCTGGTGAAGTCGTTGCAAAGTGGAGGGAAGAAAAGAGGAACAAGAAGGAAGGAGATCCTAGCTTTGGCCTGGATCCCGCTGAGGCAAAAGCTTTGAAGATTAAGGCTGCTGAGGAGTATGAAAAACAAGAAAAAAAGAAGCAAAAGAAGAAAATGTCTGAAGCTGAGATTGTTCAATCTCTTCTCAAGGTTACTGAGAAAGCTTCTGAGCAGATTCAGGTACCAGAATCATTTCTCAAAGAACCAGTACCAGTAGAAACTCCGGGAAAGAAGATGGTAATTTCAGAACTAGAAGAAAAGAAATTGTTCAGGAAGAGGCAGTGAAAGAAGAAGAGGAAGGAAGTGATGACACTGATGATATGATAAGGCAAGTTGAAGAATATCATGAGAAGGAAAGTCCATCAGAAAAATTGTCAATCCGGACTTCTCAGGCTGAATCAACCAAAATTCTTTCACAAGGAAAAGAGGATGAAGATCAGGAAGAGGTTAATAAACCTTCTGATGATGAGAGCAACAATCGTGACTTCATTCAACCAGATGATCTTAAGACAGATGTTGAGAAGGAAAAGGTTGATGAGGACAAAATCATTCAAGTATCAGATAGTGAACATGAATCCCCAAAAGCCGTGAAGACCATTTCTAAAGTTGATAAAGGAAAGCAGGTGATAGTTGATACACCTAAAAAAGTTGTGGTAGCTAAGAAAGTTGTTGATAGTTCTTCAAAAAGAAAGGATGCTGAGATAGAGAAAGAATCCTCACCAAAAAGGGAATCTGATTTGGAATCGTCCTCCTTGGGTCAGGACTTTGTGATTCAATCGTTGAAGAAATTAGTTGACACCATTCCTTTGATTCTGAGTATTGACTCGAGGTGTCAAATGATTTTCGATCAAAAATCGGATTTTGTTAGCATGCTTACGGAAAAATTCATTAAGATTGAGGCTGATTTCAAAACTTTTTATATTGAGTATGATGCTCATAGAAGGTCTTGTAAGGAAATCATTAAGTGGTCCAAGAAGACGATTGAATAGCTGAGAATTCTTGATGACTTTCAAGACTCTGTGAAAGAATCATTTGATAGAGCAGATGTGAGGATGAAGGAGCTTACAAAAAGTTGTTATGAGAAGCTGAATCTAGAACAAACAACTCGGAAGCAGGAAGACAAAGATCTGAATGGGAAGCTGAACTCATTTGCTATGAATTTAAAGCGGGAAAGAGATCTCAGAATCGAGTTCGAAGAGAAGTTTAGTAAGCAAGAAGAGCTTTTGAAGTCTTAGGCAGAAATCCTAAAGTCTCCGGATGAAAAGATCAAAGCCTTGGAGAAGAAAAATGAGGATCAGGAACACCTGCCCAAGCGCTTTGAAGATCATAAAGAGCTTAAGAAGCTAAAGACCATAGTGAAGAAGTTAATGCCGAAGGAAAAAGAAGGATAAATTTTTCCTTAATTTCATTTTTTTGTTGTATTTTCCTCGTATCGTTTTTTTTTCAACCTTAATGAAAAACTCTTGTTATGCTTCATTTGTTTTGTTGTATGTAGTTCTAATCTTTCAGGTACCATATTTTTTTTTCATTCTCTCTATTCCTTTTTGAAAATCACAAAGGGGGAGAAAGGAATGATAAAAAAGAATACTAAGTAAAGAAGAGAATGCCCTAAGTAAGGGGGAGTCTATCTAAGGGGGAGTTTACTCAAAGAAGATTTCATTATGCAAGAAAAAACAAAATCTCTTTAAGTCAAGAATACGATCCTTAGGGATTTCAAAACCTAAGGGGGAGTTAGTCGTATTCACCATAATTCATAAGTAAAGGGAGATGAGTTTTTCTTTTAAGTTCATAAAGCAAAATTCCTAGTCCTTATATTCTTTTTCGTAAGGATGTTTGTGTTTTTCAAAAAGGGGGAGATTGTTGAGTCAATAAAGTTTTCTTATGACTTTTTTCCATTCCTCTATGTTTTGAAAATCACAAACACTTTATCTTAAGGTAAACTGTTTTTTCCTAAGGATAATTTTCTTAAGGAAAATTTTCCTTCTCTAAGGAAATTTTTATCCTTACCTTTGTTTTTCCATTCTTCTATGTTTTGAAAATCACAAACACTTTATCTTAAGGTAAACTGTTTTTTCTTAAGTATAATTTTCTTAAGGAAAATTTTCCTTCTCTAAGGAAATTTTTATCCTTACCTTTGTTTTCGTTGTTTCATTTTATAATCTCTCTAAATCAAACTCATTTTATTACTAAGTTTAAAATTCAGATTCTTATGTAAAACCTCGGAATCTTATAATTCCTTGGATATAGAGTGTTCTGTTTTCAGACTTCGAATTCTCTGAAATTCAGACTCCGAATTCCTCATAATTCAGACTCCGAATTCCTCATAATTCAGACTCCGAATTTCTCATAATTTAGAGTCTGAATTCCTCAGAATTCAAACTCTGAATTCCTCAGAATTCAGATTCCGAATTCATTGGAATTCAGACTCCGGAATCTATAGAATTCAGATTCCGAATTCTTTGTAAAACAGAATCCTAATGTCCATGTCTTATAAACTCTGAATGTTTATTTGGTTAGACTTTGAATTTTATTTTTCCTTAGACTTACAAAAATAGATTTGGTTAAGCAACTTCATTTTCCTAACACATGTTATTATTATGAAAGGATGTCGTGCAATCTGTTTCTAACTAATCGTTGGTTGAGTGACACGTGTACAGGTCCCTTCGAAATTCAAGGAAAAATATAAATGTTGGAGGAGGGAGCCGACCGTTGGAGTTGTACCTATAAATAAGAGCTCATTTGAACGAATTCACAACCGTTCCATCAATCTAGAGATTACATGCCGTTGAAGTGATTTCTTGAGAGAGAGACTCTTATGCCTTGTGCGTACTAAACATCTTGTTCAGCTTGCTTCGTGCGACTCCGATTGTTGGTGAGTACAATCGAGGGTTTCCGGGGATAAGAAGACAGAGGTGCCGACTTCCTTAAAGTTCGAGGACTTTTGGGGATAGAAAGCCAAAGGTGCCGATTACCTTATAGTTCGAGGGCTTGTGGGGATAACAAGACAGATTCCGATATTTCTATCGATGACTTACCCTGGTGTGGATAAGACAGACTTTCTTGAAAGTATAAATCAAATGACCTTTACTTTCTTATAAGACAGACTTTCTTGAAAGTATAACTTTCTTATATTTTCTTGTACTTTTGTATACTCTGATAAGTAAGATTCTATACGCTTTAAGGTAGAATCTTTTCCCTGTAAACTTTTCTTAAGTTTCATTTTCAGAATCATATTTTCGGAACCTAGCAATTCTGTCTTATAGAACTTTTTAGGGTTTGTGAATTTACCTTGTTTAACTTTGTTAAATATAGTTTTCCTTAAGGTTAAAAACGAAAGTTTTTAAACTTACAATTCACCCCCTTTCTTGTAATTGAGCATCTACATTCGTATTTCGATCCTACAGTATTTCCATCTCCAAAAGCTTCGTTTCGCTCAGGTTCTTCAGTTTCACCCCTGGAGTGTTCTATAGGCATCGTTCATCGTGGGAAGGCAGTCTCGACAGTGTTTCTATTTCCGAAACCTAGCAATTTTTGCACGTTGATCTTTTATTGCGCCATTCGTTCCGAAAAAGGCAGTCTTGACGTGCATTGTGGTGGTTCTTTTTTTTTTCATCTTATTCAGCCACTTGTTCCTCACTTTTTTCCAACTCTTGCTTTTTTTTCTTGTACTCTGCTTGGTTCGGGATGATGCTGAGTCATTTTTTGTTAAGGACTGTAGACGCCCAGTTCCCAATGGGGAACTGCTGTAGAGTATTTCTATTCAACCAAACTGAGAATTATAGGGAGAAACAAGGAGATAGAGGAAACAGAAACTCGGGAGGCCCCTTTGCTCTCCCGCCCAAGCTCCCAAGCCGAGGAAGCACCCAACTAAAAGCAACCCACCTACCCTCCCGCACTTCTTGCCCCTTATAACAAAAAAACTAAGCGTGCCTCTCTCATGCCCCACGTGGAGATTCCCCCAGCTCCACTATCTCAAGGGAAACCGCTGGCTTAACTGCCTCAGTGGAACCACTTCCCTTCTTTTCTACTGAGTTAGAAATAACCCTGCCCCTACGCGTATATACCCGCCATTCACCAGGTTGGTTACGGGCTCTATTACTCGTTGTCGCTTGAGAAATAGACTTGTCCTCAAGGCTGAAGGAAGGAAACTGGTTGTAGATGGTGTAGTTGTCTTCCCAAGTCGCGTCTTCCTCGGAGCGGTCTCCCTGCCATTTGATCATAGATTGCGGTTGGATCATATTGTCCTAGGTATGGGCGCGGCTGGACATGACAACCTCTGGTATAGGCCAATCCACCCCATCGTCCAGTAAAACTGATGGAAGAATGGGTTGGGCAGGGGGAGGACCATGCAACTTTTTCAATTGGGAAACGTGAAAAACAGGATGAATATGAGCATCAAGCGACAACTGGAGCTGATATGCCACTGGACCGATTCATTTAAGAATAGGAAACGAGCCATGATAACGTGGGGACAATTTCTGATTAAGCCGATGACTAATAGATAACTGTTTATGAGGGCACAACCGCAAATAGACTAGATCGCCCACCTGGAAATCCAGGGGGCGACAGTGCCGGTCAGCCTGTAATTTCATAGCTTGTTAGGAGCGGTGTAGATGAAATTTTAGCTGCTGCAAGGTGTCCTGGGTCTGAAAGTGCCTGTGCTACGACGACCACAAGAATTTCTGAAGGTAAAAAATTTAAAACAATGGGCGTGGCTGACCGTAAACTACTTCAAAAGGAGTAGTGTTGATGGAGGCATGTCATGTAGTGTTATAACAAAACTCAGCCCAGGGAATCCATTGTTTAGGTTGTTCACTGGCAAAACGCAAATAGGCTTTGAGGCCCCTTTTAATGACTTCAGTTTGGCCATCTGTTTTTGGATGATACCCCGAACTAAATTTCAATTTGGTACCTTGGAGTTGGAATAATTCTGTCCAGAAGTGACTGAGAAAAATAATCACTGATGATAGAATTTGGAATGCCATTAAGGTGGACCACACCCCACATGAAAATATCAGCTACTTCTCGGGTTGTGTAAGGATGTCTGAGCAGCATAAAATTACTTTATTTAGAGAGGCGGTCCGTCACCACAAAAATGACATTATAACCAAGCGATTTGGGCAATCGAGTAATGAAATCCATGGATAAATCAGTCCAAGCAGTTTGTGGAATATCCAGCGGTTGCAAGAGACAACCAGGGGACAAGGTGGAATACTTATTCCGCTGACAAGTGTCGCATTGGCAGACATGATCCTGGACTGTTTTCTTCATGCCAAGCCAGTATAATTTGCTACCAGCTTGCGGTAAAATCTCATGTGCACCCCTGAGGTGTTTGATGAAATTCGCCCAGCAGCCAGGGGATCCAAGGTGAGGATCCGGGAAGAACTAGTCGCCCTTTATAACGGAGGATACCCTATTCCAGCGAAAAATGTTTATAGGCCGAGCTGCCCGCGCAAAGGGCTGAAATAGTTTTCTGTAAGGAAGGATCATCGGCGACTCCCGCCGAAAAAGGTTGGTTGTGCTGCCAAACGGGGAATGATCGGACTGCATAGAAATCGGCAGTGTCATGGCGACGATAAAGAGCATCAGCTGCTGAATTTTGGCGACCAGGTTTGAACTGGACATCAAATTGGAAACCCAACAATTTGAAGATCCAATATTGTTGGTCAGCTGTAGTGATCCGCTGCTGAAGGTGGTATTTGAGGTTCCGATGATTAGAAAAAACAGTAAAGGGCTGACCGAGTAAATGGGGATGCCAATGTGGAATAGCCAAAGCCATGATCTCCTTTTCATATGTTGATTTGTCAATGTGTTTTTCTGCCCAAGCTTTCCTAAAGAAAGCAATGGGCCTGCGGTTTTGCATGAGGACAACACCAACACCCCGGCCGAAAGCATCACATTCTATCTAAAATTTGGCAGAAAAATCTGGTAAAGCAAGAACATGGGCTGTGGTGATGTGGTGTTTGAGGATGTCAAAATCTTGGGAGGCATCGATAGTCCACTTGAAATCATCCCGTTTGGTGAGAGTGGTGAGTGGTTGGACAATTTTTCCATAATTCAGGATGAATTTTTGGTAGTATCCGATGAGACCCAGAAATTCCCAGACCCCCTTCACCGTGGATGGGCAAGGCCAGTCCAAAACCGCCTGAATCTTGGTAGGGTCCATGGAGACCCTATTTTTAGAAATGACATGGCCCAATTAATCAACCTCCTACTGGGCCCAATAATATTTGCTACTATTGGCAAGGAAAGAATGCTGAAGTTGCACTTGTCAGACAGCCTGCCAAAGGACCCAAATGGGCAGTCCAATCACTGCTGTAAATTAATGTCATCAAAGAAAATAAGGACAAACTTACGGAGCAATGGCCGGAAAGGTCGTTCATGACGGCTTGGAATGTAGCAGGAGCATTCATAAGATCAAATGGCATGACTAAAAATTCATAATGGCCACTATGAGTGCGAAAGGCGGTATTGTCAATATCCTCAGTCCGCATCCGAATTTGGTGGTAACCAAATTTGAGATCAAGCTTTGAAAAATACGAGGCACCATGTAATTCATCAAGGAGTTCGTCCACCACCGGAATGAGAAATTTGTCCGAGATGGTGACCTTATTGAGTGCATGGTAGTCAACACAAAGTCGCCACGAATTATCCTTCTTTTTAACAAGAAGCACGAGACTGGAATAGCCACTGGAGCTGTTATGAATAATTCCAGAAGTTAACATGTCCTGTACCTGCCCCTTGATCTCCGTTTTTTGAAAATGTGGGTAGTGATAAGGGCGAACTGTAACTGGATTCTGACCAGGTAAAAGATGAATGCTATGGACATGCTGCCGGGTTAGAGGAAGGCCCCTAGGTGCAATAAACACTTGGGTAAACTGTGCAAGCAACTCTTGTATGTCATGTTGTTGGTGCTCAGTGAGGGAAAAATGTGGGTTGTTTGTGGTTGAGTCGAACATAGCCCTGTGTCCCGAAACAAGTCGGGGTGCATGGAAAATAGCAGCCAAGGAAAGAGAAGCCGAATTTGTTGGAGCAATGCCACGAAGAGTGTAATCCAGTCCGGTTGCCCGAAATTTCATGGTCGTGGATTTGCAATTTGTTTGGACATCACCAAGGGTCTGCAGCCAAGCGCTGCCTAGAATAAGGTTCAGCCCACCAATATCCATAACTTGTGTATCAATGCAACAGGTAGACCCACCCATTGTGAGGCGGACATGTTGACACAACCCATGGGTACACATTTTGTGGCCATCCCCTAGTTTAACGCCAAGCGGCTTTGTTGTTTGTATTGAGAAACCAAGGAATTGGATTAACTTGGGGGATATAAAATTTTGTGTGGCACTGTTGTCAATCAGAATAAGAATAGGGGCATCCTCAAGACAACCCTCGACCTTCATGGAAGTGAGGTCCTGGAGCAGCTGTCTGGGAGGAGAGTAATAATTGTTGAGGTCCTGATAAGCAATAACCTTACATTCCGCCTCTGCTGTCTCGTCCGGGAGTACAACCTGCTTTGGAGTGTTCGACATGGACTCTTCCCCATCAAGAACATCTTGTTTACGCTGCAACAAGACCTGCAACTTAGGGTCATCACATTTATGTAGTGGGGAATAAGGCAGGCCACATCAGAAACAAAACCCAAGCCGACGTCTATCTTCCCATTCTTGAGTCGTCAAGTGTCAGACTCCTTTGTCGAGAAGTTGTGGCTTGATTGGTTCGTGAGAGGGAGCCCCCCCGGAGCCTCCTGTATGACGTACGACTGAATGGGGAGAGGGAAGGGGATTGTGGAGCAGTGGACGACCACCCCCCGAACTAATGTTGGTCTCGCGCCCACCCTCAAAATAGTGGGGACTGCTGCTGCGTAATTGAGGGCGGACATACTGTGGCTTGATGAGGGATGAGAGAATCCAAATACTCAAATTCCTCAATGCAGTCTTGACCTGTGTCAGTTTGCTGGAGGGTGACTAATTCCTCGTTGGGATTATGTACTCTAAACCACTAAAGCGTTCTGTTAATTCCTCCTTAAAGAGGTTCCATGACAAACCGAGATTGATCTCCAGAAGAATAGTAAACCAATGTATGGCAGGGCCGTCCATACTGAATTGAGCGTGGGATACCTTGGATTCGTCCGACGTTTGGTGCAGCCAAAAATAGAGCTCGGCTTGAGTGAGCTAACCCTAAGGATCGCAACCATAAAAAATGGCATCTCCACTGCCTTCGGAAACACCGGGAGGTCGCATGACATCCCAGAGTGGTCCCACGGTTCCGGCGGATTCTAAGCAGTAACACTGGAATGGTCGCCAGAATTATCCAAAAACGGAGACAGATTGCTAGTGTTCTCATGCAGACGTTTGTCTTGCTGGCGTAGGATACCAGAAGAATATTTCTGAAATTCTGCATTCTCCTGAGTCTCTCGATGTAAGCGTTGAAAATTGATGAAGTATCTATTTGATCCATATGTTGATCCATAGTATCCAGACGAGACTGATGCCGCATTTCCATTGGTGATCGGTGCGTCCAAATGAGCTGCTAGCCGAGTTGTGCGAGCAGGGAAACGAAAAGAGGCGCATGGAAATGGCAGGTCAGACCAAGTTGTTAAGGACTGTAGACGCCCGGTTCCCCATTGGGAACTACTGTAGAGTATTTCTATTCAACCAAACTGAGAATTACTGGGAGAAACTAGGAGAGGGGAAACATAAACGTGGGAGGCCCCTTTGCTCTCTTGCCTAGGCTCCCAAGCTGAGGAAACACCCAACTAAAACCATCCTGCCTACCCTCCCACACTTCCCTCCCCTTATAACAGAAAAACTAAGCGTGCCTCTCTCTTGCCCCGTGTGGAGATTCCCTCAGCTCTACTATCTCAAGGGAAACCGCTGGCTTAACTGCCTCAGTGGAACCACTTCCCTTCTTTGCTGCTGAGTCAGAAATACCCCTGCCCCTGCGAGTATACACCCGCCATTCACCAGGTTGGTTACGGGCTCTATTATTTTCCCTCTCCTTGGAGTAATGACTTTTAAATTCACGTGGGTGCACTTCGGGGCATCCAAGCAGTACTCCTCTGGGTCTGTCTTTGAGTTTCTTAGTGATTTGTCCTACTTGGCATTCAAGGTTCCAGAGTGTGGCTCTCTGATCTCTTGAGTCATCTTTCAGCTCAATTATTGACGCACTTTGATCTTTTGATTGGGCTGTCAATTCTTTGATGGCGGCTCCGGTGGAGGTCATGAAAGTAGCCAGTGTGTCTTCCGGTGTGTGGACCTGACTTGTTAGTGAGTGAGGGGTAAAATGGACATTTCACCCCTTTAAAAAGGGGTCACACGTCCGCATGGTTGACCAAAGTGTGTGCCAATCGTGCGCCAACCATGCAAACCTACTTTCCAAGGTGGCACTCCCTCGCACAGCTAGGCACACGATTTGACAGACCGCGCGCAGCCAGTGCCTGCTCACTGTCCAAGAGCCGTACTCTTGCACGCTTGATGCACAATTAGGAGAAACCGTGCGCCGACCTTGCACAATACACCTGCAATTTATTGCAGGTTTTGCATGACCATGCGCCTCCCGCACGGTTAGGCAAATCGTGCATCACCCATTACGGCCCACACGGTTGAGCCGCACAGTTAGCCTTGACCGTGTGCTATCCGTGCATCTCATCTTGTCCTAAAATTCATAACTTCGAGCTCTGAACGTGCTCGAACTTCTCCGTCACCTTCCATACGCTCTTAGGCATTTTCATTTGGATCAAAAGAAAGGTTCAAACTGTGGATTTAGTGCATAACAGTCTCCTCGAGGAGATTGAAAAGAGTACTAGGATCTTGGTGATCCGAACCTCTAAAAATCCGCTGTGTTATCTGTTTTTATTTCCGCTACAACTTCTAACACTGTTATAACTCTGATAAATTAGAATTTGTAATAATAAATCAAAAAGGACTATTCACCCCCTTTAGTCGCTACTGCCATACCAAGGGACCTAACAAATATGACGTAGATCTTTTCACAAGATTTGATTTGATATCTTGTCAAGATCAAACAGACGCCTGGAAGTTACGACCGTTTGAAATTCAAGCAATGTTTTCAACTTATTTTTGAGCGTTCATTAATTTATTGTATTTTTATATCATCAAATTGTTATTAAATGAATATTAATCAATAATAATTAGATAATCCTTAATTAATATCAATTTTTAATTATTTTATTAACCATTTTTCACTAAATATCTTATATGTGTAAAAACATATTTAATATTATATAAATTATATTTAATAAAATACATTATAATTATATAAATATAAATATAAATATATTAATAAATGATTTTTAATGATATATAATTTTTTTTAAAAAATATACATTTTATTAATGCAAAAAACAATCGTTTTAAAACTGATAAAAACACACTTTTATCAGCATTAAGAAAAAACGTAGATAAATGGGTGTTTTTATCAGTGCTTTTTTGAGCACTGAGAAAGAGATATTTCGTAAACTCTTTTTTGCTGGTGTTTATAACGATACTCTCTTTATCAGTGCTTTTTCTTTAGCATAGATAAAATGTAACGCTTAATAAATGTGAATATGTAGTAGGTTTTCTAGTGTTATCATGGATAAAAATGTGTTGTTAAAGGTCCCATTTGTCACTGCTAAAAAAACTGATAAGGAGAATTTTATCCGAGCTAAAAAATGTGTTGATAAATGCACCTTTTATCGGTGTTGACAAATGAGACCTTATCAACAGTTTTTTAGTGCTGATAAAAGTGTCACTTTTATCCGTGCTTAGAACTCAAACACTGTTTTAGCACCGACAATGCTCATTTTGAGCGCCGTCAAAGGGGAATTCTGTAGCAACGCATGCATCTATTTCCTTTTATCAATCTGTCGATTATGTTAAATGTGATGTGACTAAAAAGATCTTTGGTAGAAGCTCTCTTCTTTCGATTTTGGAACACTAGCTTGGTTCATCAGTGGTATTTTAACACCATCATAGATCAGACTGAGAAGAGAGGAGGACTGTATTCTAGGAAAACTATGATGAATTTTAAGGATTTTCTATTACACAATGGCCTTTGGACCTCGGGAGTGCAAGTGATAATTTCACTTGGTGTAATAACAAGAGGCAATCAACATATTTTGATCCATCTTGACAGATTGTTTAACCAACCTCTAAGGGATTACCGACTCCCCCCACACTCAACTGTTACACACATGACATGTTCTCTTGCTGACCATTCTCCACTGGTAACGTGGGATTTTATTGAAAATTTTATTTTAATTTCACTATTTAATTCCCTCGTATTACATTGAATACATGGATTTTATTACATTCTTGCATTTTCCTGAGAATTTGTAAATAAATGAGTTGTGGCTTGAGCTGTGGATTTTAGTGGGTTAAACATGTTTTAAATGTGATAAATGCATCGGCTTGAAACTCTTATTGTCATCATTTTTTATTTTTATTTTCTTTACTTTAATTACTCCATTTTAGGCCAATCTTTATGCATTCGAGCAGCCCCAACAGACACCCCCACAAATTTCGACAGCATATGGAGTGAAGAAGATTCCTTGAAGATTTGTTTTGTCATGAAATAATAGAAGTCGAGTCATGGGTTTGGGATTCTGGTCCAAGATGTTGAGTCAACTTTCCATTAGTGAGTTTTTAATCGAGAAGTTCAAGCACGACCCGACTCAGACTAAGGAAAACAAGTCGTCTGAGCTTAAAGAATGAGTGTTTAATATATATTAGTATAAATATGATAATATATTATATGTGTATATATATAATAATAATATTTGTTTGTATATATTATTATTATTATATAAATATTATTATAATATATCCTAATATATATATTATTATATATTTTATTGTAACATATGTTAATATATATTATTATTATGTTTATATGATGCGACCGGAGCAGAATAGCCTGCAATGTATCGCCCGAAAAGGCTGCAGCGTATCGCCCCACTTCCTACAACCTATCCTGTGGTTTCATTCCTCCTGTCGCCTGTGTTGTCGTGTCGCCTGTCACTTCGTCACATAAACCTCACACCACTCATTCCGCCTTCGTCTCTCCATCGCCCACCGCTCCCTGCAAGCTCGCTTTTCATCGTCTCAAAGCTAGCTTTTAATCCCTGCAAGCGAGCCCTCGACAACATCCCTCTACCTCATCTCGACCCTACCACCAAGCCACCCCACCTCTGGGTGCTGCTCTCCTCCACCTCGTCTGCCCAGCAAACAACCCTCGCCCACGAAGCAAGTCTCTTGTGGTTTCATCCTGTCGCCGTATTCCCTTGTCCGCCGCTTCGTCTCTCCTCGCCCCACCGCTCCCTGTAATTCAGTCCATCAAGCTAGCCCTCCTCTGGTTTCACTCCACATTTCGTTACTTACTCTACAACACTGTCATGTCTTCCTCTGGATTTGTCGTCTTGCCTCGCCCCACCGCTCCCTGTAATTCATCCCATCAGGCTATCCCTCCCCCATGCTGGTTACCATCACTCCTTTACCTCATCTCTACTCAACCATCAAGCCACCCCACTAATGTGTGCTGCTCTCATCTGCCTCGTCCGCCCTTTCCCAGCAAGAGATCACTTATCCGTGGTGTCTATCCCACTTGTAATGCCACGCCCGACAAGGGAGCCGTCCCCGTCGTGATTTCATCCCTAAGCAAGCCCCCCCCGCCGTATTCCCTTGCTTGTCATTTCATTGTACGTTCACACTACTCACTACACCTTTCGTTACCCTACAACACTCTTCGGTCATCCTTTGGATCCGTATTTCTCGCCTCACCCCACTGTTTCCTGTAATCCAGCTCATCAAGCTAGATTCCCCCACCTCCGTGCTGGTTACCATTAACCTCTACCTCGTCTGCCTTCCTCCAACAAACAAACATTGCATATGGTTCATTTCCTGGAATCTTTATACTTATCTAATGTCATTGATATTTCACATATTCAAGATCAGTTTAAAACCAGTACGTTTAATTATTATGAGAATTTTGATTTATTTTTAATAACTGTTTATATATGCATTACAAAAAAGTTATTTATGTTGTTATAAGTCTTTGTTGGGAACACACAATTACAGATTGTTTAACAAATATTTGGAAAAAAATATCCGGTAAAAATGTTATCTTTTCAAAATAAGAAATAATAGATTTGGTTTGGGAAAAGGAAACGCGCAATGACATTACAAGAAGATGTTTGAAATATATTCATAAATTTGACGTATCTTATGATAAAAAATATTCTTTCATAGGAAACAAAGAAAAGCCTTCGCGGAAGGAAGGCTCTGCAATTTATATAAAAGAGTACACACAAATCCAAAAAAATATTGAATATAAAATGAAGAAGGTTCTCTATGAACTGAATTATCATTTGATAGCGAGGTTTCATGTTGATACTAGTTTCATGACTAATTCGGCTTTCAGAGGAGTTAGTCTCAACTTTATTTTTTATTTACATTTCTTGAAATATTGTTTTTTTATATATTTTTGTTTTAATTATATTTTTTATTATATAGTAAATGTACATAGGGATGAAATATGAAAAAAAAGTGCTCATTGTATTCCGATTGTTGGATGGGGTATTGATGATAAAGGAGTTAAGTTTTGGAGATTTAAAAATACATGGGGCAGTACCTGGGATAATGATTGGTATGAGAAACTAATAAGGGGTTTAGATAATATATCCGGTTTCAAAGTATATTCTATTATCAAAGTAATTAGGGTGATTAATTGAAAATTTTAAATTATTTCATTTTATTTTATCATTATATATTTAACACGTGTTTACATGAAGAAAAAATTTCATGACATTGAGGATTAAGATTAAAAATTTCACGATAGATGATTTATCAAGTTTTTTACTTGTCGACCTATTGTCTTTAAAAAATTGTATGGATATAAGTGATAAGGTATCGAGTTTCTCTTATGTTTTTAATTTTTAAATTGTCATTATTACCATATTTAATTGATCTTTATCAAATCTTTAGAATCTAATTATATATGACATATTTAAAATTCAGGTCGAAGACCAATTATGGAAGATTTGGATCTCAGAGCACATCATCTGAAACCCTTGTTTTCATTCTTGATCTATCATTTCAAAGGATGTTATGAGGCCAATTGTATGACTGATAAATTTATTCACACTTCATTATGAAATGATGATTATTTCAGTTTTACACAATTTGGATGTTTTTTTGTTTTTTTTTGTTTTAATGAATGATATCAGTGAATAGCGGGCCAAACCATTGATGCGTTGTTGGTCTTGTCGTTATGAGGCCAATTGTATGACTGATAAATTTATTCACACTTCATTATGAAATGATGATTATTTCAGTTTTACACAATTTGGATGTTTTTTTGTTTTTTTTGTTTTAATGAATGATATCAGTGAATAGCGGGCCAAACCATTGATGCGTTGTTGGTCTTGTCGGATGAGCAGCCACACTGGGAATGAGAAGGACGGACTCCGGTTTGAGGAGGAAGAAGCAGTGGGGAATCTTGGACAATGGTTCGACGACCAATCCAGCAATATAGCGTGAGTGAACCGCTCATAATTTGCACCGATTACAACTCTCAATCGCCTCTATCAGTTTTGAAATTTTTGATTATTGTGCACGATACCCTCGGTCCACCTTCTCCTTGGAAGACAGAGGGGATTGCGTATAAAGTTCGAAAATTTCAAAATTGATAGAGATGCTTGATTGACGTAATTAGTGCAAATTTTGAGGTATCATTCATTAAAACAAAAAACAGAAAACATCCAAATTGCGTTGTTTCAAAAACCAAAATCCAAGTTGTGTAAAACTGAAATAATCATTATTTTATAATAAAGTGAATAAATTTAGCAGCCATACATTCTGTCTCATAACATCCTTTAAAATGATAGATCAAGAAGGAAAATATAAAGGGTTTTCGATGATATGCTCCGAGATCCAAAGTTTCCATGATTGGTTTTCAACCTGAATTTTAAACATTTCATACATAATTAGATTTCAAAGATTTGATAAACATCAATTAAAGATGGTAACAATGATAATTTAAAAATTAAAAATATAAAATATGAACTTGACAGCTCATTGTTTATATCCATACAAATTTTTAAAGGCAATAGGTAGACAAGTAAAAAATCTGATACATCATCTGTCGTGAAGTTTTTTATCTTCATCCTCAATGTCATTAAATTTTTTTTTGCATGTAAACACATGTTAAATATATAATGATAAAATAAAATGAAATAATTTAAAATTTCCAATTACTCACCCTAATTACTTTTGTAATAGAATATACTTTGAAACCAGATATATTATATGAATCTCTTATTAGTTTCTTTTTCCCGTTGTTATCCTAGGTAGTGCTCCATGTATTTTTAAATTTCCAAAACTTCTTCTTTGTCATCAATACCTCATCCAACTATCAGAATACAATGAACATTTTTTTCATGTTTCATCCCTTTGTACGTTTCCTACATAATAAAAAATATAATTAAAACAAAAAAATATAAAAATGATAATATTTTAAGAAATGTAAATAAAAAATAAAGTTGAGACTCACTTCTCTGGAGGCCGAACTGATCATTAAACTTGTATCGACATGAAGTCTCGCTATCAAAAGATAATTGAGTTCATACATAATCCTTTTCATTTTATATTTAATATTTTTTTGGATTTGTGTGTACTCTCATGTAAAGTGCGGGACCTTTCTTCCGTGAATACTTTTCTTCATTTCTTATAAAAGGATATTTTTTATCATAAGATACACCGAATTCATGGATATATTTCAAACATCTTCATGTAATGTCATTGCGCCCTTTTTCCCTATCAAATCTATTATTTCTTGTTTAGAAAATATAACATTTTTATCCGACATTTTTTTTCCAAATATCTGTTACACAATCTGTAATTATGTTTGCACAACAATAGCTGTAACAACATAAATAACTTTTTTTGTATCGCATATATAAATAGTTATTAAAAATAAATCAAAATTATAATAATAATTAAATGTATTGGTTTTCACCTAATCTTGAATATGTGAAATTTCAATGACATTAGATAAGTCTAAAGATTCCGAGAAATGAACTGTATGCAATGTTTGTTTTTTTGGAGGGCGGACGAGACAGAGGTTGATGGTAACCAGCACGGGGGTAGGGGGTCTTGCTTGATTGGCTGGATTACAGGGAGTGGTGGGGCGAGGCAAGACGACAGATCCGAAGGATGACCGGACAGTGCTATAGGGTAAGGAATGGTGGAGTGAGTATTGTGAGTGTATATACGACGAAATGACATGGAAGAGAATATGGCAGGAGGCTTGCTTAGGGCTAGGATTTCAACGAGGATGACTTGTTTGCCGGACGTGGCAAGATGAGGGGGATAGACAGCATGAATGAGTGATTGTTTGCTGGGCGAGAGCAGATGAGGGCAACACACGGTAGTTGGATGGATTGGTGGTCAAGTGGAGATGAGGTAAATGAGAGATGGTAACCAGCACGGGGGAGGGCTAGCTTGATGAGTTAGATTATAGGGAGCAGTGGGGCGAGGCGAGACGAAAGATTCAGAGGAAGATCAGATTGTGTTGTAGGGTTAATGACGAAAGGTAGAGTAAAACCACGGGAGAGCTAACTTGATGGGTTGGATTAAATGGAGCGGTGAGGCGAGGTGAGACGAAGCAGCAAACAAGGGAATGCGATGATGGGATGAAACCACAGAAGACTTGCTTCGTGGTAGAGGGTAGTTTGCTGGGCAGAGGAGGGCAGCGCACGGAGGTGGGGTGACTTGGTGGTAGAGTCGAGATGAGGTAGAGAGATGTTCTCGAGGGCTCGTTTGTAGGGATTTAAAGCGAGCTTGGAGATAATGAAAAGTGAGCTTGCAGGGAGCGGTGGGTGAGAGGGAGATGAACGGGGAATGAGTGGTGTGAGGTTTATGCAACGAAGCGACAAATGAGGTGGCAACATAGATGACAAGAGGGATGAAACTACGTGAGGGATAAGATGTAGGGAGGGGCGATAAGCTGCAACTTTTTCGGGTGATACGTTGCAGGCTATTCTGATGGTCGCATCATATAAACATAATAATAATATATATTAACATATGTTACAATAAAATATATAATAATAATAAAGACACCTTTTATACAATAAAATATATAATAATAATAATATATACAAATAAAAAATGCGTTGATAAAGACACATTTTATCAGTGTTGACAAATGAGACTTCATCAACGATTTTTTAGTGATGATAAAAGTGATTCACTTTTATCCGCGCTTAGAACGCCAATACTGTTTTAGCACTGACAATGCTCATTTTGAGCGCTGACAAAGGGGAATTCTGTAGCAGTGCATGCATCTGTTTCCTTTTATCACTAGCTTGGTTCATCGTCTCCAAGCTCGCTTTTAATCCCTGCAAGCGAGCCCTTGACAACATCCCTCTACCTCATCTCGACCCTACCACCAAGCCACCCCACATCCGCGTGCTGCCCTCCTCCACCTCGTCTGCCCAGCAAACAACCCTTGCCCACGAAGCAAGTCTCCTGTGGTTTCATCCTGTCCCCGTATTCCCTTGTCTGCCGCTTCGTCTCTCCTCGCCCCACCGCTCTCTGTAATCCAGTCCATCAAGCTAGTCCTCTTGTGGTTTCACTTCACATTCCATTACTTGCTCTACAACACTGTCCAGTCATCCTCCGGATCTGTCGTCTCGCCTCGCCCCACCGCTCCCTATAATTCATCCCATCTAGCTATCCCTCCCCCGTACTGGTTACCATCACTCCTTTACCTCATCTCCACACAACCATCAAGCCACCCCATTACTGTGTGCTTCTCTCATCTGCCTCGTCTGCCCTTTCCTAGCAAGTAATCACTCATTCGTGGTGTCTATCCCACTTGTAGGTGTCTATCCCACTTGTATTGCCACGCCCGACAAGGATGCCGTCCCCGTCATGATTTCATCCCTAAGCAAGCCCCCCCCCCCGCTGTATTCCCGTGCTTGTCATTTCATTTTATATACGCTAACACTACTCACTACACCTTTCATTACCCTACAACACTGTTCAGTCATCCTCTGGATCCGTCTTCTCGCCTCACCCCACTGTTCCCTGCAATCCAGCCCATCAAGCTAGACTTTCCCACCTCCGTGCTGGTTACCATTAACCTCTACTTCGTCTGCCCTCCTCCAACAAACAAACATTGCATATGGTTCATTTCCTGGAATCTTTTGACTTATCTATTGTCATTGATGTTTCACATATTCAAGATCAGTTGAAAACCGGTACGTTTAATGATTATTATAATTTCAATTTATTTTTAATAACTGTTTATATATTTATTACAAAAAGTTATTTATGTTACAAGTTTTTGTTGGACATACACAATTACAGATTGTTTAACAAATATTTGGAAAAAAATATTCGGTAAAAATGTTATCTTTTCAAAACAAGAAATAATAGATTTGGTTGGGGAAAAAGATGCGCGCAATGACATTACAAGAAGATGTCTGATATATATCCATGAATTTGACGTATCTTATGATAAAAAATATTTTTTCATAGGAAACAAAGAAAAGCCTTCACGGAAGAAATGTTTCGCACTTTATATAAGAGTACACACAAATCCAAAAAAATATTGAATATAAAATAAAGTAGGTTCTCTATGAACTGAATTATCCTTTGATTGCGAGCCTTCATGTCGATACTAGTTTCATGACTAATTCGGCTTCCAGAGGAGTTAGTCTCGACTTATTTATTTTTTATTTACATTTTTGAAATATTGTTTTTTTATATATTTTTGTTTTAATTATATTTTTTATTATATAGTAAACACACATAGGGATGAAATATGAAAAAAAAGGTGTTCATTGTATTCAGATTGTTAGATGGGGTATTGATGATAAATGAGTTAAGTTTTGAAGATTTAAAAATACATGGAGTACTACCCGGAGTAATGACGGGTATGAGAAACTAATAAGGGGTTTAGATAATATACAAAGTATATTATATTACCAAAGTAATTAGGGCGATTAATTGAAAATTTTAAATTATTTCATTTTATTTTATCATTATTTATTTAACATGTGTTTACATAAAGAAAAATTTTCGTGACATTGAGGATGAAAATTAAAAACTTCACGATAGATGATGTATCAAGTTTTTTATTTGTCGACCTATTGTTTTTAAAAAATTGTATGGATATAAGTGATAAGCTATCGAGTTCATCTTTTATGTTGTTTTTAATTTTTAAATTATCATTGTTACCATATTTAATTGATCTTTATCAAATCTTTGGAATCTAATTATGTATGACATATTTAAAATTCAGGCCGAAGACCAATCATGGAAGATTTGGATTTCGGAGCACATTATCGAAAACGCTTTAGGTTTTCATTCTTAATCTATCATTTCAAAGGATGTTATGAGGCCAATTGTATGACTGATAAATTTATTTACATTTTATTATGAAATGATGATCATTTCGGTTTTACACAATTTGGATGTTGGTTTTTGAAACAACACAATTTGGATGTTTTTTGTTTTTTTTTGTTTTAACGAATGATAGCTCATAATTTGCACCAATTACGCCTCTCAAGCGCCTCTCAATTTTGAAATTTTTGATTGTTGTGCACATACCCTCGGTCTACCTTATCCTTGGAAGACCGAGGGGATTGCGCATAAAGTTCGAAAATTTCAAAATTGATAGAGATGCTTGATTGACGTAATCGGTGCAAATTTTGTTGTATCATTCATTAAAACAAAAAACAGAAAACAACATCGAAATTGTGTTTCAAAAATCAAAATCTAAATTGTGTAAAACTGAAATAATCATTATTTTATAATAAAGTGTGAATAAATTTAGCAGCCATACAGTCGGTCTCATAACATCTTTTGAAATGATAGATCAAGAATGAAAATCTAAAGGGTTTCCGATGATGTTCTCTGAAATCCAAAGGTTCCATGATTGGTTTTCAACCTGAATTTTAATTATTTCATACATAATTTGATTCCAAGGATTTGATGAATATCAATTAAAGACGGTAACAATAATAATTTAAAAATTTAAAACAACATAAAACATGAACTTGACAACTCATTGTTTATATACATACAAATTTTTAAAGGCAATAGGTAGACAAGTAAAAAACCTGATACATCATCTGTCGTGAAGTTTTTTATCTTCATCCTCAATGTTATTAAATTTTTTTCTGCATGTAAACACATGTTAAATATATAATGATAAAATAAAATGTAATAATTTAAAATTTTCAATTACTCACTCTAATTACTTTGGTAATAGAATGTACTTTGAAATCAGATATACTATATGAACCCCTTATTAGTTTCTTTTTCCCGTCATTACCCCATGTAGTGCCTCATGTATTTTTAAATTTCCAGAACTTAACTTTTTTGTGATCAATACCTCATCCAACTATCAAAATATAATGAACACTTTTTTTCATGTTTCATTTCTTTGTACGTTTCCTACATAATAAAAAATATAATTAAAACAAAAAATATAAAAATGATAATATTTCAAGAAATGTAAATAAAAAATAAAGAAGTTGACACTCACTCCTCTGGAAGCCGAACTGGTCATTAAACTAGTATCAACATGAAGTCTCGCTATCAAAAGATAATTCATTTCATACAGAATCTTCTTCATTTTATATTTAATATTTTTTTGGATTTGTGTGTACTCTCATGTAAAGTTCGGGACCTTTCTTCTGTGAATAATTTCTTTCATTTCTTATGAAAGGATATTTTTTATCATAAGATACGTCGAATTCATGGATATATTTCAAAAATCTTCATGTAATGTCATTGCCCCCTTCCTTTTTCCCCTACCAAATCTATTATTTCTTGTTTTGAAAATATAACATTTTTACCAGACATTTTTTTCCCAAATATCTGTTACACAATCTGTAATTATGTATGCTCAGGAATAGCTGTAACAACATAAATAACTTTTTTTGTATCGCATATATAAATAGTTATTAAAAATAAATCGAAATTATAATAATAATTAAATTTACTTGTTTTCAGCTAATCTTGGATAGGTGAAATCTCAATGACATTGAATAAGTCTAAAGATTCTGAGAAATGAATCGTATGCAATGTTTGTTTGTTGGAGGAGGGCAGACGAGACAGAGGTTGATGGTAACCAGCACGGGGGTGGGGTGGTCTTGCTTGATCGGCTGGATTACAGGGAGTGGTGGGGCGAGACAAGACGACAGATCCGAAGGATGACCGAACAATGCTGTAGGCTAAGGAAAGGTGGAGTGAGTAGTGTGAGTGTATATACGATGAAATGACAAGCAAAAGAATATGACAGGAGGCTTTCTTTGGGCTGGGATTTCGACGGGGATGACTTGCTTGCCGGGCGTGGCAAGATGTGGTGGATAACCACCATGAATGAGTGATTGTTTGCTGGGTGAGATCAAATGAGGGTAACACATGACAGTGGATGGATAGGTGGTTGAGTGGAGATGAAGTAAAGGAGGGATGGTAACCAGCACGGGGGAGGGCTTGCTTGACGAGCTAGATTATAAGGAGCAGTGGGGCGAGGCGAGACGACGAATTCAGAGGAAGATTAGATAGTGTTGTCGGGTGAGTGACGAAAGGTGGAGTGAAACCACGAGAGAGTTAATTTGATGTGCTGGATTACAAGGAGCGATGGGGAGAGGTGAGACGAAGCGGCAGGCAAGGGAACACGATGACGGGATGAAACAACAAAAGACTTGCTTCGTAGGAGAGGGTAGTTTGCTGGGCAGAGGAGGGCAACACACGGAGGTGGGGTGACTTGGTGGTAGAGTCGAGATGAGGTAGAGAGATGTTGTCGAAGGCTCGTTTGCAGGGATTTAAAGCGAGCTTGGAGATGATGAAAAGTGAGCTTGCAGGGAGCGGTGGGCGAGAGGGAGACGAAGGGGGAATGAGTGGTGTGAGGTTTATGCGACGAAGCGACAGATGATGCGGCAACACATACGACAAGAGGGATGAAACCACATGAGGGATAAGCTGTAGGGAGGGGCGATACACTGCAACTTTTTCGGGTGATACGTTGCAGGCTATTATGCTGGTCGCATCATATAAACATAATAATAATATATATTAACATATGTTACAATAAAATATATAATAATAATAAAGGCACCTTTTATAATAATAATAATATATACAAATAAAAAATGCGTTGATAAAGACATCTTTTATCAGTGTTGACAAATGAGACTTTATCAACGATTTTTTAGTGCTCACTTTTATCGGCGCTTATAACGCCAACACTGTTTTAGCACGGACAATGCTTATTTTGAGCTCTGACAAAGGGGAATTCTGTAGTAGTGCATGCATCTATTTCCTTTTATCAATCTGTGGATTATGTTAAATGTGATGTGACTAAAAAGAAGATCTTTGGTAGAAGCTCTCTTCTTTCGATTTTGGAACACTAGCTTGGTTCATCAGTAGCATTTTAACACCATAATAGATCAAGCTGAGAAGAGAGAACTGTAATCTTGGAAAACAATGATGGATTTTAAGGTATTTCTATTACATAATGGCCTTTGAACCTCGGGAGTGCAAGTGTAATAACAAAAGAGGCAATCAACATACCTTGATCCATCTTGACAGATTGTTTAACCAACCTCTAAGGGATTACGGACTCCCCCCACACTCAACTGTTACACACATGACATGTTCTCTTTCTGACCATTCTCCACCAGTAACATGAGATTTTATTAAAATTTTTATTTTAATTTCACTATTTAACTCCCTCGTGTTACATCGAATACATGGATTTTGTTACATTCTTGCATTTTCCTGGGAATTTGTAAATAAATGAGTTATGACTTGAGCTGTGGATTTTAGTGGGTTAAACATGTTCTAAATTTAAATGTGATAAATGCATTGGCTTGAAACTGTTATTGTCATCATTTTTTATTTTTATTTTCTTTACTTTAATTACTCCATTTTAGGCCTATCTTTATGCAGCCGAGCAACCCCAACAGACCCCCCACAGATTTGGACATCATTTGGAGTTTCGGCAAGCTCTGATTTTGAGCAAGGGGGTGAAGAAGATTCCATGAAGATTTGTTTTGTCATGAAATAATGGAAGTCGAGTCATGGGTTTGAGATTTTGGTTTAAGATGTTGAGTCAACTTTCCATTAGTGAGTTTTCAATCTAGAAGTTCAAGCACGACCCAATTCAGATTGAGGAAAACAAGTACCAGAGCAGAATTGTCTACAATGTATCGTCCGAAAAGACTGTAGCGTATCGCCCCACTCCCTACAACCTATCTTTCCCGTGGTTTCATCCCTTCTGTCGCGTCGCCTGTCGCGTCGTCACATAAACCTCACACCACTCATTCCGCCTTCGTCTCCCCATCGCCCACCACTCCCTGCAAGCTTGCTTTTCATTGTCTTCAAGCTCGGTTTTAATCCCTGCAAGCGAGCCCTCAACAACATCCCTCTTCCTCATCTCGACTCTACCACCAAGCCACCTCACCTCTGTGTGCTGCCCTCCTCCACCTCGTCTGCCAAGGAAACAACCCTCACCCACAAAGCGAGCCTTCTGTGGTTTCATCCCGTCGCCGTATTCTCTTGTCTGCCGCTTCGTGTCTCCTCACCCCACCACTCCCTGTAATCCAGCCATCAAGCTAGCCCTCCCGGAGTTTCACTCCACCTTTCGTTACTCTACAACACTGTCCGGTCTTCCTCCAGATCCGTCGTCTCGCCTCGCCCAGCCCCACCGCTACCTGTAATTCATCCCATCAAGCTATCCCTCCCCCGTGTTGGTTACCATCACTCCTTTACCTCATCTCCACTCGACCATCAAGCCACCCCACTACCGTGTGCTGCCCTCATCTGCCTCGTTTGCCCTTTCCCAATAAGTAATCACTCATCCGTGGTGTCTATCCCACTTGTCTTGTCACGCCTGGCAAGGAAGTCGTCCCCATTGTGATCCCAGCCCTAAGCAAGTCCCCCCCTCGTCGTATTCCCTTGACTGTCATTTCATCGTATATATGCTCACACTACTCACTTCACCTTTCATTACCCTACAACACTGTTCGGTCATCCTCTGGATCCGTCTTCTCGTCTCACCCCACTGCTCCCTGTAATCTAGCCCATCAAGCTATACCCCCACCCCCGTGTTGGTTACCATTAACCTCTACCTCGTCTGTCCTCCAATAAACAAACATTTCATATGGTTCATTTCCCAGAATCTTTAGATTTATCTAATGTTATTGATATTTCACCTATCCAAGATCAGTTGAAAATCGACACGTTTAATTATTATTATAATTTCAATTTATTTTTAATAACAGTTTGTATATGCATTACAAAAAAGTTATTTATGTTACAAGTTTTTGTTAGGCATACACAATTACAGATTGTTTAGCAAATATTTGGAAAAAAATATCCGGTAAAAATGTTTTCTTTTCAAAACAAGAAATAATAGATTTGGTTGAGGAAAAGGAAGCGCGCAATGACATTACAAAAAGTTGTCTTAAATATATTAATGAATTTGGCGCATCTTATGATAAAAAATATTTTTTCCTAGGAAATAGAGAAAAGCCTTCGCGGAATAAAGGTTGCACACTTTATATAAAAAAGTACACAAATCCAAAAAAAATATTGAATATAAAATGAAGAAGGTTCTGGATGAACTGAATTATCCTTTGATAGCGAAGCTTCATATCGATACTAGTTTCATGACTTGTTCGGCTTCCAAAGGAGTTAGTCTCAACTTTATTTTTTATTTACATTTCTTGAAATATTGTTATTTTTATATATTATTTTTGTTTTAATTATATTTTTTATTATGTAGGAAAAACATAGAGGGATGAAATATGAAAAAGATGTGCTTATTTTATTCTCATTGTTGGATGGGGTATTGATGATAAAAGAGTTAAGTTTTGAAGATTTAAAAATACATGATACACTTCCTGGGGTAATGACGGGTATGAGAAACTAATAAGGAGTTCAGATAATATACCCGGTTTTAAAGTATATTCTATTACCAAAGTAATTAGGTTGATTAATTTAAAATTTAAAATTACTTCATTTTATTTTATCATTATATATTTAACATGTGTTTACATGCAGAAATTTTTTTGTGACATTGAGGATGTGAAGATTGAAAACTTCACGATAGATGATATATCAAGTTTTTTACTTGTCTACCTATTGTCTTTAAAAAATTGTATGGATATAAGTGATAAGCTATCGAGTTCATCTTTTATATTGTTTTTAATTTTTAAATTATCATTGTTACCATATTTAATTGATCTTTATCAAATCTTTGGAATCTAATTATGTATGACCTATTTAAAATTAAGGTTGAAGATCAATCATGGAAGATTTGGATCTCGGAGCATATCATCTGAAACCTTTTAGGTTTTTATTCTTAATCTATCATTTCAAAGGATGTTATGAGACCAATTGTATGGCTAATAAATTTATTCACACTTTATTATGAAATGATGATTATTTTAGTTTTACACAATTTGGATGTTGTTTTTTGAAACAACATAATTTGTATGTTTTTTGTTTTTTGTTTTAATGAATGATAGCTCATAATTTGCACCGATTACACCTCTCAAACACCTCTATCAATTTTGAAATTTTCGATTGTTGTGCATGATACACTCTGTCTACCTTCTCCTTGGAAGACCGAGGGGATCACACAAAATGTTCGAAAATTGATAGAGATGCTTGATTGACGTAATCGATGCAAATTTTGAGGTATCATTCATCAAAACAAAAAAACAGAAGACAACATCCAAATTGTGTTGTTTCAAAAACCAAAATCGAAATTGTATAAAACTGAAATAATCATTATTTCATAATAAAGTGTGAATAAATTTAGGAGCCGTACAATTGGTCTCATAACATCATTTGAAATGATAGATCAAGAATGAAAATCTAAATGGTTTCAGATGATGTGCTCCGAGATCCAAAGCTTCCATGATTGGTTTTCAACCTGAATTTTAAACATTTCATACATAATTAGATTTCAAAGATTTGATTAATATCAATTAAAGATGGTAACGATGATAATTTAAAAATTAAAAACAATAAAAAACATGAACTTGAGAGCTATTGTTTACATCCATACAATTTTTTTAAATACAATAGGTAGACAAGTAAAAAATCTGATACATCATCTGTCGTGAATTTTTAATCTTCATTCTCAATGTCGTGAAATTTTTTCTGCATGTAAACACATGTTAAATATATAATGATAAAATAAAATGAAATAATTTAAAATTTTCAATTACTCACCATAATTACTTTGGTAATAGAATATATTTTGAAACCGGGTATATTATCTGAACCCTTTATTAGTTTTTCTTTCCCGTCATTACCCCAGGTAGTGCCCCATGTATTTTTAAATCTCCAAAACTTAACTCATTTATCATCAATACCCCATCCAACTATCAGAATATAATGGACATTTTTTTTCATGTTTCATCCCTTTGTACGTTTCCTGCATAATAAAAAATATAATTAAAAGAAAAAAAAAAGTAAAAATGACAATATTTCAAAAAATGTAAGTAAAAAATAAATAAGTTGAAATTCACTCTGGAAGCCGAACTGGTTATGAAATTAGTATCGACATGAAGTCTCACTATCAAAAGATAATTCAGTTCACGCAGAATCTTCATTTTATATTGAATATTTTTTTGGATTTGTGTGTACTCTTTTATGTAAAGTGCATGACCTTTTTTTTGTGAATACTTTCTTTCCTTTCTTATAAAAGGATATTTTTTATTATAAGATACGCTGAATTCATAGATATATTTCAGACATCTTCTTGTAATGTCATTGCGTCTTTCATTTTCCTCTATCAAATCTATTATTTCTTGTTTTGAAAATGTAACATTTTTTTCCAAATATATGTTACACAATTTGTAATTATGTATGCCGAGCAATAGATGTAACAACATAAATAATTTTTTTTTGTATTGCATATATAAACAGTTATTAGAAATAAATTGAAATTATAATAATAATTAATTGTACCAGTTTTCAGCTAATTTTGGATATGTGAAATTTCAATGACATTAGATAAGTCTAAAGATTCCACGAAATGAACCGTGTGCAATGTTGGTTTGTTTGAGGAGGGCATATGAGGCAGAGGTTGATGGTAACCAACACTGGGGTGGGGTGTCTTGCTTGATCGGCTGGATTACAGAGTGGAGGGGCGAGGCAAGACGACGGATCCAGAGGATGACCGGACAGTGATGTAGGGTAACGAAAGGTGGAGTAAGTAGTGTGAGCGTATATATGACGAAATGACAAGTCAAAGAATATGGCAGGAGGCTTGCTTAGGGATGAGATTTTGACGGGGATGACTTGCTTGTCGGGCGTGGCTTGATGAGTGGGATAGACACCATGAATGAGTGATTGGTCGTTGGGCGAGGGCAGATGAGGGCACCACACGGTAGTGGGATGGATTAGTGGTCGAGTGGAGATGGGGTAAAGGAGGGATGGTAACCAGCACGAGTGATGACTAGTTTGATGAGCTAGATTATAAGGAGCAGTGGGGCGAGACGATGGATTCAGAGGAAGACCAGACAATGTTGTAGGGTGAGTAACGGAAGGTGGAGTGAAACCACGAGAGAGCTAACGTGATGGGCTGAATTACAGGGAGCAGTGGGGCAAGGTGAGACGAAGCGACATACAAGGGAATACGACGACGAGATGAAACTACAAGAGACTTGCTACGTGGGAGAGGGTTGTTTGCTGGGAAGAGGAGGGCAACACACGGAGGTGGGGTGACATGATGGTAGAGTCGAGATGAGGTAGAAAGATGTTGTCGAGAGCTCGTTTGCAGGGATTTAAAGCGAGTTTGGAGATGATGAAAAGCGAGTTTGCAGGGGGCGAGGTGGAGATAAAGGTGGAATGAGTGGTGTGCGGTTTATGTGATGAAGCAACATACGACGCGGTAACACAGACGACAAGAGGGATGAAACCACAGGAGGGATATGCTGTCGGGAGTAGGGCGATACACCACAACCTTTTCGGGCGATACGTTGCAGGCTATTCTGTTATTTTGCTGGTTGCATCATATAAACATAATAATAATATATATTAACATATGTTACAATAAAATATATAATGATATATATATAAGGATACATTATAGTAATATTTATATATAATAATAATAATAATATATACAAATAAATATGAATATTATATATATACACATAATATATCGTGTTTCATTATAATAGTATCTCTCGGTAAAGGGTTCTTTCATATCGTGTTTCCTTCTAATGAAATGAAAGATAGAGCATGGGGATTGGGTTTTATTTCTCTTAAACCAGGTATTTTAAGGATTCAAGATTGGGATCCCTTCTTCAGTCCCTCTGTGATGAAGAACTCCATCACTCAGACTTGGGTACGGATTCACGGTTTACCGTGGTTTCTTTGGCACTTTCAGTTGCTGTGGGATATTGTCTCTGCTGTTGGGGCCACAATCAAATTTGACAAGGAAACATAGATTGCGCGATTTGGACATTTTGCTAGAGTACTTGTGGAAGTTGACTTAAGTTCAACTCTTATTGAGTCGGTTCTCTTGCTTGATGCTGATCGACGGTTGGAACTATCAATAGAGTTTGAGAAGCCTTCTGTAACGACCCAAAGTTTCATTAATGGAAAATCCCTCTTGATCCAGTTAAATGTCTCTTTATGAAAAATGTTTTTATAAGATGTCAACTTCTTTGGTTTTATGTTAAGAATTGTGACCGTTGTTAATATAGCCGTTGAATAGTGATCACATGATTAGTATAAATATAAGGCTTTAACGAACCCAATTTTACTCAGACAAAGGAAGCGATTGCCTCATCTAGTAGAATTGCCCCATACGAAGCCCATTTGTCGGAGCTCGAAAAAGAGGTGACATCCTTGGGCTTCGCCCTTGACCAAGCCCAAGCTGAGCTTCATTATGTCAAGCTCGAACGTGACCGTCTACGAGAAAAGTGGAAGTTGATTGAAATTACCACTCGAGCGATGTTATCCGAGCCACCCCAAGAGTCTGTCACCATCGCACACCTTACCCTTAGGTCTTATGCGGCTGTTTTAAGGGGTTATGTAACAAATAAGTAGTACTATGTTCATGTACATTATTATTTTTTATATAATAATGAATATAATTTCTAGTCATTTTTGATACATTGTAAATAGTTTTTAAAGTACAAATGGTGTTTTTAGTTACTATTTAATTAAGAAATCTATTTTATTAAATTAAGGGATTTTTGAATTAAATAATATTTTAATAAAATAATAATATTATTATTAAATTAATTTTTATTAAATATAAATGATCTTATAATTTTATGAATGAAATTAAATTTTTTATTAAGGTTTGAAAGCCATTTCTGTCAAAACCTGTGAATTTTCGATAAATGTTTTTATTTTAAAAGTGAAAATTAACATATTTAGAATTTTTTTTAGATAAAATAAGTGTCATTTCTGGAATCAGGACGTCGAAATTATCCAACGGTGAATTTTTCATAATTTTCTGAGACAGTCAAATTTTTGGGTAAAAATTAAATACCGTTTAAATATATAATGTGTTTTATGACATCATAATGACCCAATGGTGATGTAATAAAATACCATAATCCTTATGTTCGGCCAATATATGTTTTATCATTAAAATAATGTGATTTTGAGTTTGTTTGACTTACTTTTCAAAGCATTAATGGACCCCTCAAGACATATTCAACACTTTGCCTTTTTAAATTAATTTCCATGGGAGTGTGACTCACCTCCACATAAGCAACCTTATTATTTTAAGAAGTTCGGACTTGAGCCTTATAAAATATTGTTTTCCTCTTCCCTTTGCCAAAAACCATGGGCAAAAACCATGGGATGGTTTGTGGTTTGGATTAATTTAATGTAAGGGGACCCAAACCTAAATAATAAAGAATTCTCTCACCTTTCCTATATAAACTCACCCAAGCTCCCACTTCCTCTTCACTAAAATCCCTTGGAGTTCGTTCAACCTTTGCCCTACTCTCTCTAGAATCCTCCCAAGGTGCCCCAAGCTCTCAAGAAGCCTCTCACAAGCCTCTCTTTAGCCTTTTGAAGCACACTTCCAAGTAAGGGTTTTTTCTTCCTTTCTCATTTTTGTCCAATTTTATTTAAGTTGTTTTGCCCTTTTAATTTCAATTATGAATGTTGGGGTATAGTTTTGCACCTCCCCCATACTGCCCTCTTATTGTTTGAATGATGGGAGACCCCTTTCTCTCTCATTAAATGTCTCCCATGTACACCTGTTACTATGCCGAAATTCTGAAAGGAACTTCTCTCTCCTCTTTTACATTCAAGCAATACTTTTGTATCATGAATCTAAATTCCATTACAATTTTTGGGACATGTATCTATATGACCTCCTTACTGTCCATTACATGTAAATATGATGAGGAACCCCTTTCTCTCTCATCAACCTTTTTTATGAATTCTTATGTCACGTCGTTATGCTGCCGAAATCACACCGATTTTCTAAACCAATGTCATTGTGTATTGAATACCATGCCCATTTCTCCATCAAGGGTATTCACCTTTATGCACATTTACATATTGATTGTAAAGTTTCATGTATGAATTCCACATTCCTTTATCGTGGAATAAATGATTATGTTTTATGAATCCATGTTTTATGATCCATGTGACACACTTATGCATGAAATGAAATGTTTAAGAAAGGTGCGCCCTTATAGCGCTCCAATGCATTGGGTAAAGTATAGTATCATGATACGTCATGTGCAATGAGTGTTGACTTATGCTAATTCAAGTGCAACGAGGGTTTACTCGTGCTTCATGTGCAATGAGGGTTTACTCATGCTTTATGTGCAATGAGCCTTGGCTCATGCTAATTCCATGTTAAGTGTTGTTGTCACATTTCCATGTTATGATTATCATGCTTTATCATGCCTTTATGCTCTATTGATATTTTTATTGTCTAACATGTATTGTACTCATGTTATTCCATATGTACTCCCTTATTGGGCTTTATAGCTCACCCTTTTCTTATGCATGTCCTCAGGTTATCTCATGCAATGCTAAGTACGAGGGAATGTAGTGGTCATGTAAAGGAAGTTTTCAATAAAGATATTGTATTTCATGTTTTCAGTTTTTATGTAATGATCCTAAGCCCCAAAGACACTAAACCTCTCGATCTTCTTTGTTGTATCAAGTGAAGTTTTATGTAATAAATCATGTTTAAGTTTGTAATAAAAGCAGGGTTGTCATACCTTCCTTTTACAACTTATGTGGGAATATAGGGCATTTTGAGTGTCGGAGGAAACTTTTTTGCACCAACTGCAAGAAGAATGTTCACTCTATGGTAAATTGTAAATTTATTATTCCTGTTGGTGGTGTTTGTGAACCTGCTGTTGCACATGATGCCGGTGTTGCTGGTCAGGGTACTGCTGATGAAGTAATGCAGATCAATGTTCCGGACAACACCCCTGTACAGCTAGTGATTACACGTGGTGCTTCTAAAGATGATGAGCATTTGACTGAGCAGAACGTCGTTATTGGCGTTGTGTTGGACAACACCCATGTGCAGTGTTCTGAAGGCATAGAGGCAACCCCTCCTAAAGCTAGCCCAGCTCCTGAACAATGTTCTGATAGGAAGAAATTATGGTCGGACATTGTTGATGATATAGAGCTCAAAGCTAGTGCATAGTCTCTGAGATCAATGCAGAAGGTTCATAACGCCAGTGACAGTGTCATGGATGCATCTGCTCTGTCAGAAAGGATGGAATTAATTGAGAGAGAAGCTATTGTGCATAGCAAAGGGAAACAAATTGTGGATAATGAAGGGTTCCAAAACGATTTCAAGGAAAACGAGTTCTTTACATGAATAGCCTAAAGTTGCTCATCAAGAAATTGCTCTTTCTGAGGTCAACCGTTTTAAGGCTCTTGCTTTGCTTAATGATGATGTAAGTCATGGGTCCAGGGATATGCTTGCTGCTAAAAAGGGTGATCACGATGTGACTGCATCAGCAGACATGGAGAAGGGGTAGGCACCCAAAGGGTTGTGACCACGGGCATGGACGAGAGGAGGTTACTCGAGGGCGTGGACGAGGTGGCTCTTCTAGATCTTCTAATCTCACGCCGGAGCAGTTGGCATTTAAGGAGAAATACACTGCACTTTTTAACCAGATGACCATACAGTCAAATTGGGAATCTGCTGATGTTGCAGATTCCGAACATGACTCAAATCATGATTATGGCGATGCTTGATGTGTTATTTTTATGATGTTTGGGGGCTTGCCCTTGTTTGCTCTCTTTTTCCTCCTCTTGTACTTGTTATTTTTTTTCCAATTTTAATAAATGGTCATGTGCTTTGGTTTCTGGCTGGACCTGCTTTGGTGTATTAAACACCCATTTTTTAAGCTCAGACGACTCTTGTTTTCCTCAATCTGAGTTGGGCCGTGCTTGAACTTATAGATTGAAAACTCACTAAGTTGAAAACATATTTTGAACTATAAACGGTCATAATTTTTTGATCCAAGCGTCTGTTTGGTCTCGATAAGATATCAAATCTAATCTCATGAAAAGATCTACATCATATTTGTTAGATCCTTTAGTCTTTTTTGTTTTATTATTACAAATTCTAATTTATTAGAGTTATAACAGTATTAATAGTTGCAATGGAAATTAAAATAGATAACACATGAGATTTTTATAGAGGTTTATCACCAAGATTCTAATCCTCTCTTCACTCTCCTCTACTCTCCTCTACTCTTCCGTCACCTTTCATACGCTCTTAGGCATTCTCATCTCACCATGATTAATGTTGGCAAGCCTCAACAGGATCAGGCCCTTTTTGACATCTAAGTGGATCTCAATTTAAAAAAATGTACAGATTTGTCAATTTCCGTACACTTTATGTGCATCTAGGTGTCATTTACTTGTGGCACTCTTTACTTGGCGTGCTTCCATGCCCATATGAACAAGCACTAGTTAATAGTAGTATTAGATGCTTAATGCGCATTTTGTGTTGGAATCAGATGCGGGGTTTCATAGTGTGTTTGGCCTGATGGTAAGCCAAAACCAGGTCATTTACTTGTGGCACTCTTTACTTGGCGTGCTTCCATGCCCATATGAACAAGCACTAGTTAATAGTAGTATTAGATGCTTAATGCGCATTTTGTGTTGGAATCAGATGCGGGGTTTCATAGTGTGTTTGGCCTGATGGTAAGCCAAAACCAGGTCATCTACAGGAGGCAGCACGTGACAGGAGGTGAACTCTGATACTTGAACTGTTAGTTCTTTATTTGGATTGATTTTCCTATATGCACTGTTCACACTCAAGACATGTTTCCTTTGTATAATGCAACAGTTATTTCCCATAATAGGTCCCGTCACTTTCAAGCCTCAATTTCAACTAGTTGAATGCATTAATGAGTAATAAATTGGGTAGTTGCACATGCAACAACTATTTCATAGAACCGCCTTGTGTTTCATTCACCCAAATCCATTGATGTTTTTGTGGATTTGACTTGAAATGAAATTCCTTTTAGATTGAATTAAGCATGCTATTAGATCATTTAGTCCTGATATTGATAGGCAATGATAAGTAATTTGGTAGACTAAATTTTGGGTTTGAAATTCTCTGGTACAAATGTTTCAGGAAATTTGTATCAAACATCAGATCGGTGTTTTGTTGACTGCTCATCATTCAAATAACCAGGTTTCAGCTCTGTTACTTTTTATTTGCTTTCCATAGATGTACAAATAATCCTTGAATGATTTCTCATTTCATGTTCCTAATTTTGCTTCATTTTCTTTAAATTCTGTTTCAACTTTGAAGGGATCTTTCATGTAATAGACAAATAACAGTTCCTAAGATGTAATACAGGCTGAGTTATTCTTTATCAGATTGTCTCACAACAGTGGTGTGCTTGGGCTTGCTGGCATGGAATTTACTTCTCAGTTGTTCTCGATATGTTCTGAATCTTATTATGGAGCTTTAAATGATCATGAAATTCTTCTAGTACGACCACTCTTGGAATTCTCAAAGAAAGATTTGTACAAAGCGAGTCCTCTATTTACATTATTTGTTTTTTTGTTTACTTGTTTTATTTTTCACCAGTGTTTAATCATTGAGGTGACATCAATATTTTCAAAAATAACTTTTATCATGAATTCTAAATTGGTATTTTTATTGGTAATTGCATCTTTTAATTGCAGATATGCCTAGAGGCTAATCAGGAATGGGTGGAGGATCCATCAAATAAAAGCTCATTGTTTGCTCGAAACAGAATTCAAATGTCACTGAAAACATTTCCCTCTTGCGAGTGATGTTGACCTCATAAACTTTTTTTTTGTTTTCTAGTTTGGAGATTTAAATCCATGTGTTGTCCATTGCCGAGAGATGACTAATGTTGTCTTTTAATTTGCCTGTGCCTTCTAGGTGGACAGTGTTGCGGGGCTTTCGTTTTTTGCATCTTGCTTGACATACTTAGACGATTAGTTTCTCAAATATTTGGTATCTTCAAATCTTGTTGTTTTTCTATGTATTTGTTCTTTTTCTTGTGACAACATTTAGAGATGAACTATACAATGTTATTTCTGCTTGTCGGGAAAAACATTCATATGTTGATAGAATTGGTCGTAATGTGATTAGGCAAGCCGTGACTGTCATGGATGTAAGTAACTGTTCACTGTTTTAATCGCTTCTATGTGTGGCCTTTATGCATATAATGGATTATGTTTGTTGGGTTTTATTTATTTATTCACCGAAGGAGGGGTATGCAATAATTGACTTACAAGCTCTGAAGCCTTCAAAGATCGAGGACATATGCCTGTCAAAGTTTATATGCTTAGTTTTGCAGGTAGGACTTGATAAACATCTTCTTTGAGTATTTTCTTTGATAATTGTGTTTTTTCTTCTTGTTAATGTTATCTTTATCAGTGCTTGGTAGTTCATTTCATAAAGGCTCAAGCCAGTGAAAGGCAGAGCTTCTAAACTTTTGATGGATTGCATTCGTGCTTTTCCACACAAGGTGCATTTTTTTTGATCAAAAGGTAAGAGCTCACCCAAAAGGGCAAGTGTTTATTATTAAAAAGAAGAAACTACAACAGTCGAAAGTATGGTATTTGTTGGAGTATGGGTAACTTCCAGCCCCACTAACTTTGTAACTTCCAGCCCCACTTCTTTTGTAACCTCTCTTGTAACTTCCACTTACAGTTTTTTATAAATACAGGCCCTCTCCTTACCTTGAGGGTAAGAGGGATCTCTAATTACATGGTATCAGAGTGATTTTTATCCCAAACCCTCCCTCCTCTGCGGATTCCCGGCAACCTCCCGGCCCCGCCTCTCTATCCACTGCCATAGCCATTTCTGGTGGCCCTCCCTCCCGGCGGCTCACCCTCCTGGCGAACCCTCCCTCCAGGCAGCGCTAAACCGGCCGGCGGCTCCAATCCCGCGGCCCCTACTGCATCGCGGCGCCTGCCTCTCCCTCCCGGTGTGGCTCCACCTCCCGACGGGCCTCCCTCAGGTGCGACACCCCGCCCAACGCCCTTCCCCGGTGGCTCGGCTCCCGACCCCGGCGTCCGCCGTCCTCCCGCGTAAGCCCTCGTTTCAGCGGGCCTTCACCCGCGCCGATCCGTCGCGCTCACCCCCTTTGTCGCGCTCGCCCGCTGCTCTCCGGCGTCCAACGACGACCTCAGCCAACTCTTCTCCAGCGGATCTTCTTCAGGTTCGCCTTCCCACCCGGCGCGTCTCCTCCCGTCGCGCCCCGCGACACCTCCCCGTCGCGCCTCCTGCGACGCCTCCTGCGACGCCTCCCAGCCGCGACTCCCGTCGCCTCCCAACTTTCCCGGCTGCGACGCCTCCAGACGAGGCGCCCTCCTACAGGCGCGGCTCCCATCGACCCAGCAGGCGCGCCTCCAGCGCGAATAATCCATCCGCCAGACATTCGCCCCTCTGGTGCTCCCCTCTCCACACCGCAAACCGCCGACCTCCTCCTCCAGATTCCGCCGCAGCATCCGCACAGCAGCGCCCTTGACCAGTGGCGCCTCCGCCCAGCGGCGTAGTCGCCCCGGCGCTCTCCCTCCAGCCCCACCGGCTCCATCAGCACAGACCAGGCTCTTCCCGGTCTTTCCAGCGCCCCCAGTGCATCGCTCCCCGGCAAAACTCCCTGCTTCCGGCTCATCCCTCCGCTGCATCTTCGGTATCACCGCTCCGCTTCCATGGCAGACTCTTCCCCACTGCTGCCGCTGATCACCGCTTCTACCCGCCTTGTGGATGACCGATTGGACTCCACAAATTTCTCCATCTGGCGGAAGACTGTTGTGATGTCCCTCACCGGCATGGACCTCGACCATCATCTTGAGAATCCTCCCCCAGCCACGGCTGATCCCAAATATCGTTCCTGGAAACTTGCTGACAGCAAGATCTTCGCTCTGCTGGTCAATTCCATGGAACGATCGGTCAAAGATGTCACCCGCACCGCCAATACCGTCAAGGAGCTCTGGGACTCCTTGAATATCATGTACTCTGAAACCAATAACCTCGCTCGGGTGTCCGAAATCCTTCAGCGACTGTCCCATGTTCGCCAGCAGGCCCAAACCTTTACAACCTACTTCCTGGAATGGAAAGGGCTGCGTGATGAATTGCAGGAGTTGTGGCCCATTCCACAAACACCGGCCGAAGCTCAGACCCAGCGGGACCAGCTCTGTCTCTTCACTCTTCTCAACGGCCTCGCTCCAGAATTTGCCACCACGACAACCGAATTGCTCGCTAGCTCGTCGACGCTGGAGATCCCACAGGTGTATCACCGACTCAGCAAGGCCCAGCGGGCTCTTCCTCCTCCCGCCCCCGTTATCGACCACTCAGCTCTCGTCGGTCACGGCGGTGGCCGTTCATCTGGTCCTCGTGGACGTGGTCGTGTGGACAGTCGACCACGTCCCCTCTGTCAACACTGTGGCAAGGTTGGCCACACGATCGACCGATGTTGGGTCCTGCATGGACGTCCATCTCAGCGCCCGCGACAGGGACAGACGGCGGTCCAGGAAGCACCATCGGCAGTTGCAACTCTTCCTCACTCTCTGGACCTTTCGATGGCCGACATCCGGCTGACTCATGAACCTCGGGAATCTGCCGAACCCGGCCCATCAGCAGCTTCTATAGCCCATTCTGCTCACTCCACTGCCTTTGTCGGCCGTCGCTCCCCTGCTTGGATGTTGGACTCAGGAGCCTCCGACCACCTCACCGGTGATGCTGGTATGTTGACCTCTTACTGCCCTTACACCGGTCCCTCAGCCATCACGGTCGCTGATGGCTCCACTATCCCGATTGTGGGCTTCGGCACCTGCTCTCTGACTCCAACGATTCACCTACCCTTTGTGGCACATGTACCCCGCAGTCCATTTAATCTTCTTTCCATCAGTAAACTGACAAAAGAATCTAACTGCGCTGCCATATTTTCCTCCTCTGGTGTTGTTTTTCAGGAGCAGACAACGAACCGGGAACTTGGTAGAGGCCGACTTCAGGACGGGGTCTACCTGTTCGATGCACCAGCACCCATCGCTTGCTCATCTACCTCTTCTCCAGCTTTGGATCTTCATTCCCGGTTAGGACATCCGCCGGCATCCACCATTCATCAACTTTTTCCAGAGTTTCGTCGGAATATTTCATTTCATTGTGAGTCTTGTACCTTTGCAAAACATCATCGATCTACATACCTCCCTCGGGTGGATACACGGGCCTCAAACCCTTTTGATCTCGTTCATTCAGATGTTTGGGGTCCTTGTACCATTTCGAGTCATTTGGGCTACAAGTACTATATCTCTTTCATCGATGATTATTCGCGAATGACTTGGCTTTACCTCCTTCGAGAACGCTCCGACGTGTTTTCCACCTTCCAAACATTTTATGCTGAGATTCAGAATCAATTTTCCCTCTCGGTCAAATGTCTCCGCTCCGACAATGGGCGTGAGTATCTCTCCAATTCCTTTCGGCAGTTTCTCCAGACGAAAGGCATCCTTCATCAGACCTCCTGCCCTGATACACCCCAGCAGAATGGCGTGGCCGAGCGGAAACACAGACATATTCTGGAGACTGCTCGTGCCCTCCTCTTTCACTGACAGGTGCCTCTGCAGTTTTGGGGCGATGCCATTCTCACCGCCACCTACCTGATAAACCGTCTTCCTTCCACTATCCTTCGAGGGGAAACTCCTTTTCGGACTTTGTTCTCCTCTCTCCCTCTTCACTCCCTACCCATTCGCGTGTTTGGGTGCCTCTGTTACGTTCGCGACACCCGTCCAGGTCTCTCTAAACTCGCTCCCAAATCCCTCCGCTGCCTCTTTTTAGGCTATTCCCGCACTCAACGCGGCTATCACTGTTTTTCCCCCGACCTACGGCGGTATGTCATCTCGGCCGACGTTGCCTTTGTTGAAAGTTCTCCATTCCTCATTCCCTCTCCTCATCCTGACCCTGCCATCGATGATTGTCTTCCTCTCATCATCCATCCTCCACCGCCGTCAACCCCTGTTGACACACATTTTGGTCAGGTCTACTCCCGGCGTCCTTCGACTGTATTCCCCGTCCTGGCCAATGACACTGACGCTCCCGCTTCGTCCGCTGCTCCTGCTCCGCCACCCGAGGACTTGCCCATTGCCCTTCGGAAAGGTACTCGCTCCTGCCAGAGTACTCCTCTATTTGTATCTTCATACAGGGGTTTGTCAGCTCTGGAGACAGTCTCTGTACCTCGCACGGTTGGTGAAGCCAAATCTCACCCCGGGTGGCTAGCTGCAATGCGGGATGAATTGCAGGCTCTAGAGGATAACCATACTTGGGATCTTGTACCTCTTCCAGCAGGCAAACAGGCCGTGGGCAGCAAGTGGATTTACACCGTCAGGCTCAATCCCGATGGCACTCTCCGCCGCCTCAAAGCCCGCCTTGTTGCCAAAGGCTTTGCACAGACGTACGGTGTTGACTACTTTGATACCTTCTCACCGGTTGCCAAGATGGCCTCTGTCCGATTATTCATCTCTCTTGCCGCCCATCATCAGTGGCCTCTTCATCAGTTGGATGTCAAGAATGCCTTCCTCCATGGCTTCCTTGAGGAAGAAATTTATCTGCAGCAGCCCCCCGGATTTTGTGCCTTCGGCGCTGAATCTCGAGTCTGCCGTCTCCGCCGCTCTCTCTACGGCCTCAAGCAGTCACCCCGTGCTTGGTTCGGCCGCTTTAGCACGGTCATTGGCGATTTTGGGCTTTCTCGCAGTATGAAGGATCACACTGTCTTCTACCGGACGAGTGCACGTGGCTGCATCTTATTGGTCGTATATGTGGATGACATCGTCATCACTGGCAACGACTCTGTGGGTATTACCCACCTCAAGGCCCATCTACACCACCACTTCAACACGAAGGATCTTGGTCCTCTCACCTACTTTCTCGGCATCGAGGTTTCCTATTCCTCGGACACCATCTCCCTCTGCCAACGGAAGTATGCATTGGATATATTACAGGATGCTGGGCTGACTCAGGCCACTGCGGTCGATACTGCTCTCGAGCCTGGAGAGCGGTCTCTTTATGCCTCCTCAGCACTATACCCACATCCCGAGCGGTACCGTCGGTTGGTGGGCCAACTCAATTATCTCACCATGACTCGACCCGACATCTCCTGTGCGGTTGCCAAGGTCAGTCAATTTATGGAGCATCCAACCACCTCCCAATGGGATGCGGTCATCCGCATCGCCAAATACATCAAGAGAGATCCTGCCCGTGGTCTTCATTACTCCCAGCATCCTCATCAGAATATTGAGGCCTTCTGTGATGCTGATTATGCTGGCTGCCTTGCTACTCGGAAATCTACATCTGGGTTTGCCATATTCTTAGCAGGCAATCTCATTTCTTGGCGAAGCAAGAAACAGACGGTCGTCTCTCGCTCCAGTGCCGAGTCTGAGTACCGTGCCATGACCACCGTCACTACCGAGATCTTATGGCTTCAACACCTCCTCCAGGAGCTTGGCTTTCCTCAGCAGACTTCTGCTCACATATGGTGTGACAATCAGGCCGCCACTAAAATTGCTTCGAATCCCGTTTACCATGAACGCACGAAGCATATAGAGGTGGACTGTCACTTTCTTCGCCACCACCTGGAGAACAAACATGTCAGCTTTAGCCACATTTCCACGGCGGACCAGCTTGCTGACATCTTCACCAAAGGCCTCCCCGGTGCTCGCCTCGCCTCTCTTAGTTCCAAGCTGGGGATCCAAAACATCTGCCGCCCAGCTTGAGGGGGAGTTACGGTCTTCTTTTTTTTATGTGTCCAAGCTAGGTACACCTAGCTTGAGGGGGAGTGTTGGAGTATGGGTAACTTCCAGCCCCACTAACTTTGTAACTTCCAGCCCCACTTCTTTTGTAACCTCCCTTGTAACTTCCACTTACAGTTTTTTATAAATACAGGCCCTCTCCTTACCTTGAGGGTAAGAGGGATCTCTAATTACAGTATTTTACAGTAATCTCTATGAAAGAGACATGGCCTCATTAGGCAAATAATCAGAAAAAGGCATCACTATCAACTCCTTTGTTTGCAAGTCCATCAACAAGATGATTGGGTTCATGGAAGACATGTGTGATGAAGAAACGCATCATTGAGAGGAGCTCTAAACACACATTCAAACCAAACTTTATCTCAACCTCCGTTTGGAAACATCCACTGCATTTATCAGTCCAAGCATTTCCACCTCGAAGGATGATGTTTCAGTACCATAAGAACCAGAGAGAGACCCCATAATTTGAGCATTATGATCTCTAAATATCGCCTCGAATCTGAGGGTCTTGGATTATCTCTAGATGCTTCATCTGAGTTGAATTGAATCCATCTCATGAATGGAGTGATCCAAGAAGTTTCAAGCATACCTCGTGTTTGGGGAAAGAGGGAGGTAATATCCAGGTGTCGCAGCACCACGAGGTCATGAACTGAATTACTGCATCTGTCGTGCTGTATGGATTTAGCACCTTTAACTGCCGTGACGATTTGGAGGCAAGCAGCGTGAAGATTGAAGGAGCCGCATTGGTGTATGGAAGCATTCCGACTCCTCCATATGATGTGCGTGAGTTCAGCACAAGAATACCATTAGCAACAAGAAGCGGGATAGAGAAATCTAGTTTTTATACATTTTTCCAAGCCAGAGACGTTATGCTGGTGAAAGAGGGGTACCTGTCCAGTTGTCGAATCAAAATTTGTGGAAAGAATTTTTGTTAACTAACCAGTGTCCCTGAGACGTTATGCTGGTGAAAGAGGCTGTAAGAGCTGGCTTGAGATTTTCAGCCGCGAACTTGTTCAAGAATCTGGACTTCCATGTAGTTGAGATTTTCAGCCGTGAGCTTGTTCAAGAATCTGGACCGGACAAAGTCAAGGGAATCTGATCTATCAGAAATCAACCTTCACATAAAGTGTGCTTGAAGCGCCTGATTAAATTTGTCAATATTTTTAATGTCAAGTCCCCCAAAGTTAATAGGTGTGCAACATTTATTCCATGGAATTGTAATTATTTTCCTTTAAATTATACTTGCACTCTAGATAAAGGTGGAAAGGTGATAGGGCAAGGGATACCTTGGCCCTTTGAAGGTATATTCCAGGAGGGGAAATAAGGTCATAGCAGGTAGCTTAACAACTCGAGGTGGTTCCCACATAGTTGTCTCTTGGGAGATTTCCTTGTTAGGCAATTAAACAAGGGAATGGGGGGGGGGGGGGGTAGAGGAATATTGTTGTTTTTGACAGAGTTTGCATTGTACTCTATTGAGCTTGACGAACTCGGGAAGTGCAACATCCCAACCCGATCCATCGGGTCCATGTCGGGTGCTACATGACCTCATGTGTGCCTCTCCGTATGTAAGAGGTTGCCTACTAGCAACGAGGATCTCAGTCCGTCAGTGAGCAGACTATACCCTCAGTATCATGTCATGACATAAATAATAATAAAGGAATAAGCAATAAACAATATATAGTCTGAGTAAACATACATAAACTAAGCATATGAGATACATGTCATATACATAAACAACTCCAAAAGTGGCAAGTACGTCCAGTGTAAATAAAGCTAATAAATAAAATAAATAAATGTAGGGTCCTCCCGTGTCCATTCTGGTTCGCTACTAGCTCCATCATCTTATGCTTAGCTGTCCACCACATGACCCTTGCCCTTCGTCAGATCTCTCATGAAATCTATTTACTAACACACTAAAAATCCCGAGTAGGGTGTGAGTTCATGACTCAATAAGACACCACCAATGCGTCCTTAACATACTATGCTAAAGTATAACAAGATATGACACCACCAATGTGTCCTTAACATACCGTGCTCAAGTATAACAGGTGCATGACATAATAATAATAATTATAAATGTGTACAGGCATAAACACACAATCCAAAATTGAGCGGTCACGCTCTAACCAACCCGCCATGAACCCCTGACTGTACTTTCTTCGGCTCCATGCCAGAAGAATATGGAAGGTGTTGATACAAATAAATGAACCTCTGTTCGGTGTCCTCACGATGTCATGGAGGTGCCATCCGACGTCATCTATCCCTCAAGACGAGAGGCTGCAATGTAGGGGAGTACCAGAGGTTTACCTCCACAGTGCAGAAGGAGGTGCTGCGACGTAAGAGGCAGGGGCGTGCACTGCTACGACATAAAGGGGAGGACCACAGTCATAGAGTGGTGTTGCAGCCCTTCGAGTTTCTGAGATCATTCAAATGAGGAGAGGAAAAAGGGGTATATGGTGCCTTGGGAAATTGGTTTCGCGTGAGTAAAATACCCTCATAAGGCCTCATAAAAACCAAAATGAAGGCTCCTTATAAATCTTGAAACGTTTCCCCGAATTTAAAATCATAAAAACTCCTTAAATCTGTAACTCCCTCGAAGACTGAAGACCAGGCCAGCCATTTGTAACAGACGTGAAGTCATCTCCGCGATGTGGTCTTAGCGCTGTGACGCGACCTCCAACAAGCCAACCCCCCATGTTACGGTGTAATCTCGCCCGGACAGCCCCCTCTGCGGTGTAGTCCTTCTAGCTACGACGTGGCCTTAAATCCACAACACCCCTACGGTGTAACCATTTCCACCATGGCGAAGGTGACCCCTATGCGGCGTGGTCCCCTGTGTTACGGCGCAACAACCCTTGTTTTGGCAGTAAGCTTGCAAAAACACCCCTTTTAAGCCTCCTTTGGCTTCTTTAGGCCCCCAAGTCATTTCCAAAACATGGCTCAACTCAAAAACAAGAGGGAAACAAACTTCTATTTAAGTACAATAATTTCAAGACTTTACAATCCCCCCCCCCGAGGACTTCTCGTCCTCGAGAAGCGCCTTTGGGGGTCCTGCTTGAACAACCCAGGTCACTGAGTTTGAATATCAGCCTCGCATTCCCACGCCTCCCCCTGGATTCATCCATGCTGGCATCGAATCCAGACAAGTGGTACCGTCTTCCCTCGAATGACTTTCTCATTTCGGTCTACTATCTACGCCAGACACTCCTCATAATATGCGTCAGTCTCCAGCTCAACGTCCTCGCAATCGATAACATGCGTAGGGTTGGGTATGTACCTTAGAAGCTGTGACACATGAAACATGTTGTGCATACCTTGATAACAAGAAGGAAGGTTCATACGGTACACCACCACCCCTATCCGCTCAATGATCTCAAATGGTCCAACAAAACAAGGTGCTAGCTTGTCATGCTTCCTCAAACATTAATGCCCCAACCGATGAGTTACTCTCAAGAAAACCCGTTCGCCCACAACAAACTCTAAGGGTCTCCTCCCACGGTAAACATATTATCTTTGTCTGCTCTGAGCGGTGATCAACATATTCTGTATCAACTGCACTCTCTTGGATGTCTCCTGAACCATGATGGGGCCAACAACCGTTGCCTCACCTGCCTTATGCCAACAAAGCGGTGAACGACATGACCTCCATTAAAGAGCCTTGTAAAAAGCCATCTGAATCGAATCTTGGAAGTCGTTGTTATATGAAAACTTAACCAAGGCTAGATGATCATCCCACACTCCTCCAAAGTTCAAGACGCAAGCCTGAAGCATATCCTCCAATATGCGTATAGTCCGCTCAAATTGTCCGTCTATCTGAGGATGGTTTGCGGTGCTCAATTTTAGATGTTGTGTCCCTAGGGCTTTTTGCAAGCCTTGCCAAAACCGTGATGTAAAATGTGTCTCTGTCCGATGCAATGCTCAAGGGAACTTTATGCAGGCGCATGATCTCTCGGACATAGAGCTTCCCCAGCTCCTCCACTGAGTGAGTCTCTCTGATTAGTAAGAAGTGAGTAGTCTTTGTTAGCCGATCAACAATCACCCATACTGCGTCACGACTCCTCAGGGTCCTAGGTTACCCCACCATGAAGTCCACCGTGACATCTTCTGATTTCCACATGGATATCAGAACTAACGTCTGAAGTCATGATACATCTTGGTCGCACCAAGATGTACTGCCCATCTAGAGACATGATAATCTATCGTCAGCTCCTCTATGAGGTAAGTAGAGACTATTAATCTCCCATGTACCAGGATCGCATCATCATCATCCATCGACCATCTGGGCATCAGATCACCACCATCCAATTGTTCTCTCATCAAAACACACTCTGGGTTAGACTCCTGACTAGTTTTTACCTGATCCACAAGTGAGGATATGATCACCAAAGGGGCATAAGTCATAGATCCCTAATCCCCCGAAGCATCCATTCTCCAGTCAGCCAAGAGGCTCATTAAACACCACTGCACTTTTGAAGGTCCCTCTCCAAGCTCCTGCTCAACTTGAACCTTATGGTTAAGAGCATCCATAATGACGTTACCTTTCCCAGGTGTGTAATGTTGGAGTTGGTGTCATATAACTAACTTTAGTGTACTTTATGATAACCTGCATTCATTTTTTTGAATATTAATGAACTTATTACATCGTGATTGTTCTTCTTCGTGACATAATATGTGATAATGTCCTAAGAGTAGTTGTCACACTAACAACTCATAGCAGTTCCCCGCTGCGATGAGAACCCAGAAGTTCCCCGATAGTATTATTAAATATATATGTTCTATAGTCTAATAAAATCATTTGAGGGACACAGATGATACGTGCTATCATGAGTGGAGACTCATAGGACTTTGATACACCTTGTCATGGTGTACGTCCTTGTTAATTTCCAATGTAGGAAATTATGAGGATAAGACCTGCTAGTAGGAAATCCATATTTATATGTCATTGGATGTTCATATCTACAGACTTATGTATTGGTCCTTAGACTTTAAGATTATTATTAATGGATGTTATGAGTCACGTGCTTTTGATGTATTGATGAAAATCGCGATGACATATGTTCACGGTGAAATAAGATACGCTGAGTGTGTCATGGGTAATATTTCATTAATGAATAACGTGAGAAAGGATTTGTCCCTTCTTTAACAGAAGTTGATATCATATGGCCTTTGATGAAAATGATATAACCTAAATAAGTCCATGGTCATAGTGTTCTATAGGTAAGTTCAATTTCTCAAAAATCAAAGAAAGAGACATTGAACACATTGGTTGATTACACCAGCATGCAACCTGTTTGATTTAAGATATCTTGATAAATGGATTATATTATACAGTAAGTGTCCGTATGTGATTTTATGTCCTTACGACATTAACTTTTTTCTCTATGGGTTCTTTGGCGTGTTGCCAGACACTAACATTGGACTTTGGAGTGCTTCACCTAATGCCACTGAGAAAGAGGTTTAGAGGGCCACACACCAAGTGTATCCAGAACCTCAGTTAAATATTATTATTATTTATTATTTGACAAGTTGAATAAATATTATTCCTGCACATGCTTTAATAATTATTCATGTTTTCTTGATCACATATATTATGTCGCTAGTTAATTGAGAGAATATTTTATGAGCAGAATATTTGAGAAATATTTATTTGATATTTAGTTAATATAATATTTATTTATTTATTGGCGAATAATGTAGTGATATTTATTTATTAAATAAATAGTTATTATTAAAGGTATGATAAATATTATGGAATAACGGACCGATTTTAATGGTCCGATGAGAAATAATATATATATTGAATATTATTTGAATAAATAATATTTAATTAACTCACGAGTTTAGCTTATGTCAAGAAATAATAATATTATTATTATTATAGACGTGGGGTTCCGTGGGAATTAATAAAAATAATGACACATACACAATTATTATTTTCTAACGCTAACGGTGTATAAACCCAATTATATTATTTCTTAAGGGTTTCCATTTCATTTGTTGTGTAATACGACATCCAGAGATAATCATCTCGAACCTCTAGAGAGCTCCCTGTCGAAAAACGCTCTCAAGAATGGAGAGTGATCCTCCACCACCACCACTCTCGAGTATATAAGGATTGAAGAGAAAAGTTTCTTGAAGTGATTCTCAGGGCGATCAATGATGAATGACGCAAACATCGGGATCTACCGCGCTAGCACCCGGAGATTCCTACGATAATGTTCGGAGGTTCGTGGAACGCGTGTGGCTCACCGTTGGAGGGAATATACTCTCGATTCCTGCAACACAACTAAAATACTATGTAGAGACGCCAGATTCATTAACGTAGAAAATATTCACTACATGGTAATTCTTTAATATTTTAAATTAATTATATATAATATGTCATGATCCTGCGTCTTGGTTTCAACGTTCAATCATCAATTGATCTTTGATTCAATTTTGTTGATCACAATGTTTATCATTATGTAAATCTCAAATTAATCATCGATTATGACAAAAAGTCGAGTTGGGCATGACTCATCCAGCGCTTCCGCTGTGTTTGGAACCTTCAAGTGACATCAGAGTGATCAAATAATTATTTATAATTATTTAAAGATCATTGATTGATTTACACATTTATCGTTAATTTTCAATTCCAGTTTAATCATTCTTTAATTCAAATTGTGAGATATTTTCTTCTCCCTCTTCATTCTTGTAAATATAATCAAATCGATTAATTTTATGAATGGAATACGTTCGAATAACTCATCCAAGGGTGTTGAGGATTCTGGTCGGTTAGCACAAGAGTACACATCATGTACCTGTGTTCAATGCACCGAGAATTAATTCGGAATTAATTTGAGTCGTGTGCATTTAATACACACGATGTGTATTTAATACACCGCGTGTTGACCGGGCCAGGCTGACACACGGTCTGTCGGACTACACGATGTGTAATCCATTTGTCAAAGACAGACCGTGTATTCTCTTACACGACCTACATGACTGGTGACCGTGTAACTCGTAGACCACACACCGCATAGCCCTTGTATACATCATGTACTCCATTATTTTCCATGGCACGATTACACGTCAAGTCTTTAGGCGTGTGTCGTAGATAGACGATGAGAAATATACACAGCGTGTAGCTGGACAGTACACGCCGTATATATTACCAAATTACACAGAATTAAAAATTAATTTATTATACTGCTTAAACCTTATCAACATGTGTTCCATGTGATCATTAAGTTGATAGTACACTCCATTTAACGAGGTGTATATATATATATATATTAAATGTATAATTAATTTTTGCGTAATGTTCAAAACTGCATATCGTGTATAAGTCGTAATACAGTCATTACTCTGCGCACATTGAAACACAACATGCTATGTAAATACCATGTGTTTTGTGTGGTCATTAAGTTGATAGTACACACCATGGAATTACGTGTTAAGATGTGTATGCTACATGTCACATGAGTAAAATGTATACGAATATAATACATGTTGGGTAGTTTGGACAGATACTCACCGTGTTACCTCCAAGGTACATTTTTGTACACAATTAATTTTAAATAAATTTATTTAATTTGTTTAAAATTATGATGAATGAGAATCCTAAGAAAAATTATGATGAGAATTAAGACAAAAAGAATTGATTAATTGATTCAAGCACGATTTATCTTAAATAAGAACGATCAGAATTGAATGCAATTTTTATTAAATGCGTAATTCGTTGCATGTATATGGAAGTTCATGAGCATAGACCAGACCTTTGTATGTGATTTATTTTCTTTTAATTTATTATTAAATCAAATTGATATTCCACTTTTCATTCCTCTCATTATGTAAGGGTCTGTGAGCCCATGATTTCTTTTATGCAAACCCCTTAATCAATCCTTTGGTCCCCTATTGCAGAAACGTCGGGAGTCACAATGACAGAACAAGTTTGCAGATGAAGAAAAGATAGAATAAAACAACAAGAAAGGAATGAGAAGAAGATCTCACATGACAAATATTTACGTGGTTTGAGAATAATCCCTACGTATATAGAGAGACATAAATTCACTATGATTTGGAAGCACAAATATAGAGAGAATATTAGAGTTTCACTACACAAAAGTCCTAGATTGAAATGAGCTAATAAAGATGATGGAACATTGTTCCACCAACTACACAGAAAGTTTGTTGTGCTACAGTAAAAGGAGGCTGTAAGTCTGCACTGCTATAGTGTTGCGTCCACCTAAGTCCAAACCACTACAGTGGTCGGCGGCTGGAATTCTGCAGAGTTACAGTACCGCTGTCTACAAAGTCCGCACTACTACAATGCATTGTTAGTGTTGTCGGTCAACTCTGCTACAGTCAGTCAGAGTTGCTACAGTCCTAAAATTGTAGGTTGGGGCCCTTCGACCCCCAGACCCCCGTAATAAGGGCACGTTACCCCCTGCAACCCTCAACGAGCTCATTGTGGGCCTCGATTTGTGAGAGTTGCAGTCTGGTGTGCAGTATGTGACGCTAATATTCGAACCAACATCATCCAAATGGATCGGGATACACCAAACCAATAATCTCCCACTTGGAGCCTAATCTACTACGCTGACATGCTTCGATGCCACTGACTTAGTCAACTTATTTAATCTGATCTCCTCCTCTTCTTCACTCGCTAGTGCATGCTTTACATTCACAACTTCAAATTCAAGTTGACGGTTCATGAAATACTAGTTGTTTTCACTTTTATGCTCCCATCGTGTCCTCCCATATTCTGCCTCTCATCCTTTATTTGTCAGTAATTCATCCTGTATCAAGCCTCTGATAAAATGGTACTTCAATTGAATGTGCTTTGTTCGGGCATGAAACATTGAGTTCTTTGCAAGATGTATCGCACTATGACTGTCACAGTGCAATACATTTTCCTATCTCTTTCTACCCAGCTCATTCAAGAAGTTCTTTTTCCAAACCATCTCCTTGCCAACTTTTGATATAGTAATGTATTCTGCCTCTGTGGTGGATAAATCCACCACCTTATGTAATTGTGATATCCAACTTACTGCAGTTCCTCCACAGGTAAATACATAACTTGTGGTACTCCTGCTGTCGACGACATCTCCAAGGTCAACATCCACATACCCATGCAATCAATTTATTTTTCCAATGCATAGAGATACTAACTTGTTTCCCTTCAAATACCTCAATATCCACTTCACAACTTCTCAATGTTGCTTTCCAGGGTTAGCTATGTACCTGCTTACAACTCCCATTATGTTAGCAATGTTAGGCTGAGTACAAACCATGACATACATCAGGCTTCCAATAGATGATGCGTATGAGACCTTTGCCATGCACCCATCCTCTTCTGCTATCTTTGGTGATTGCTCTTTTGATAATTTGAAATGTACTGTCAGGGGAATAAAAAATGACTTTGCTTCCATCATACTGAATCTTATCAAAACCTTTCCAACATAGTCAGTCTGTGATAATATCAAGGTTCCTACTGCATGGTTTCTTGATCTTCATCTCCAAAATCTTGTCAGCTTCTCTAAGATCTTCCATCTCGAACTCCTCATCCAACTTCCCTTTTATCTCATAAATCCTTTGCATACATGATCCTGCAATGAGCATGTCATCCACATATTGAAGCAGTATAATATATTCATCACCAAAAACTTGATGTAGCAACATTGATCTATGCCACATTGTTTTTTATGCATTTTTAGTCATGAATGCATCAAATGTTTTGTTCCACTATCTGGGTGTCTGATTCAACCCATATAAGCTCTTCGGAAGTTTGCACACCAGATCTTACTTCCCAGACTCAACATATCCCTCTGGTTGCTGCATATAGATGTCCTCCTCCATATCTTCATGAAGGAAAGCAGTCTTGACATCAAGCTGCTCAAGATGAAAGTCTTCTGATGCCATAATGTTGAGAACCACCCTGATGGTGGTAAGCTTCATTACAGGTGATAAAATTTTAGTGAAATCTACTCCTTCCTTCTGTTGAAAGCCTTTCACCACCAGCCTTGATTTATACCTCCTCTTTCCATCGTGTTCTTCCTTGACCCAATATACCCACTTGTTCTGGAATGCTTTCTTTCCTTGCGGCAGAGGTGTCAACTCCCAAGTGTTGTTATCATGCAATGAGGAAATCCCCTCCTTCATAGCCAGCTCTCGCTTGCTTGACTCCTTCAACTGCATTGCCTCTTCAAAACATTATGGATCTCCACTGTTGGTCAATAAAAAGTAATTTAAGGATGGTGAATACCTATGGACATACATTCTTACTCTTGTCGATCTCCTCAACTCCACTTAAGGAGTGGGATACACTGGTTTCGGTTTCATATGCTCATATCAAACATCGTGATGACCTAGCGGAGGTGCGACGACGATGGAAGACAATGAATCGGCTCAGATCGGGAGAAATCGTTCTTCGACCATTCTTCGTGCGGGAGGATCAAAATGAGGTTTCGGGGCTGATCGAACGCCCGTAACCTCCCAAAATGTCTATGGAATGGCGGGGAGACCTTATATCTTGAGTTTCATGGAAGATGAATCATCAGAAAAAGCCTCAGAAGACCGATGAAGGCGTAATGGTGGAGGTTCGCGTTTCTGGAAATTTATGAAGAACACGGTGTGTTCTCTGATGAAAATGCCGTGTGGGACCAGCATGGTGGAAGCTAGGGTTTACGTGTTGCATGTGATGGAGAACATGATGTGCCTTGAGAAGAAACGACGTGTGGACCCCACCCAGCTGCGGCTGGAGTTCCGGGCGATGGGAAGCACTAACACAATGTATGACCATCGTCACACAGCGTGTGGGTCCTTACACGGACTCGACGTGTATCTCAGAAGATACACAGACACGGGGTGGAGTACACGACATGTACTCCACCACATGGCCAAACACGGCCGGATACGCGGACTACCCCGTGTACCGGTACACGGTTCGGGACACGCGGGTTGAAGCCGTGTACGGGCACATAGCCAGCGTACACGGAGTCCTCCCCAGGTAGTGAAACACAGCGTGTCACTCTCTTACACACCATGTATACCTCCTTCTACATGACAAGCCTTGCGACACAGTCCGTTGTACACGGGTAGTACCTAGGGTCAGAGGACACTACGTGTGACCCTTCTACACGCCGTATACTTCTCAGTACATGGCTTAATCCTCTTGTCCACCGTTCCTTGGACAAGTTTCGTTTGAGTTAGTGCTCTTTTGCTCGTTCCCCTGAAGGTCAGGTATTGTTTCCATCCATAGGAGTATGATCCCTTCAGTAGGAATTTCCCAGATAGAGTTGGGTATCCCTACGAGAGGCCCAGAAGGAGATCCTCTATCAATTCTTGACCTTAGGTAGAGTCGGGTATTGACATGAACAATCCTAAAAGACGCCAATCCTCTACTTATTAGGTGAATCTGGATGAGTCGTGGTATCCGCCAAGGTCCTAGCAGTGATCCTCATCCATGTATCGTGATATTTTTTCACTCAGGAGTGTGTTCTCTTGGAATGAGTGTATCTGTTCTCTCTTCAGATCTATCAGTGCATCTATCTCTCTCATGGATTTTCCCGATGAACAATACTTCTTGGAAGGATGTCATCAGAGCTATCAGACTCGTGGAGTGAGTTTTCTCGGATGAGTGCCTTGTGAAATCTTCGAACTGAATCCCTAGCACGGGTATGCAGTCATTGTAGACTATGGGTTTAGGTTTTGAGTATATCTAGATGTGCTTCTATTGCTATATGTTCAGTAGACACAAACTGTGTAGAACTGACAACACTTTTACTTTGTGTATATCTTTGTGGTTTTTAGGGTCCTCTACTGAGTATTGTTATACTCACCCCTGTATGGGCTTTACCCACACGTGTCGTGTCTTGTGCAGACGAGCAGCCTTTTGATGGAGTCCAGGGCGGACCAAGACCGGACCAAGCTTTCTGATTTTCTTACTGGCCGAGGTGTTCCTACGACTATGAGCAGTAGTCTCAGTACCTCTTTGTGCTTACAGGTTGGACTTTGTAGTTTGAAAACTCTTTCTTTTAGTGGGATTGTATTCTGATCCAGTTTACTTTCCACACATTACTTTCCATTGTACTCTGTTGGTTGAGTTTAGTTATATGTATGCATTTGTTTGTTAGTGGTTTTTACTTTTCAGCATTTGTGGGATTGGAGATGTGTGCGTGCATACATGTACTTAGGAAATGTCTCCCATGTTAGTGATATGCCTACTTAGTGCTAGTCACCAACCCCTGGCCTATTGGAGGTGGGTTTGGGGAGTCGTGGTGCGGGCCCCACTGGGATGGGTCGTGACAGAGTGGTATCAGAGGTGGTCGGTTCTACCTTAGGACCAAGAGTCTGTGATATTTTTTGGGGGAAACCATGTTAAGTGTTTCAAGCTTGGCTTTCAGGCCAGGGACTCCAGTGTTGGTGCGGGCGGTCGACGTATCCATACAATAGGATTCTGATAACCTGCTTTTCGACTCAGTGCATGAAAACACTAGTTGCGGGGAAATAAAAGAATAGTACATGCATCATGTAGGAATGGGTTGTGTTTTCCATGTCCTTAAATGTCATCTATCTAGATATACTCATTAACCATGGTACATCTTGTTTCCTTACAGGGTGCCTCCACGACACATACCCACTAGGATTCAACAGCTCGATCACAAGGATGACCCCATCAGCGACGAGGCTTCGATACAGGGACCAGTTCCCCAGGTGTTACCTCCAGGTGGTGTACTTGATATACCACCACCAGTGGAGCAACACGTAGTACCTGCAGTACCGACAAATGAAGAGCGCAGGTTGAGCATGCTCCATGAGTTTCAGAGATAGAGACCCCTCAAGTACCGAGTCGAGCCTGACCCTCAAGCGGCTAAGGACTGGCTCGAGGCAGCGACCAAAGTTTTCCGTCTAGTGATGACACCAGCAGACCAAATGGTGATCCTAGGAGCGTGCTTTCTTCAGGGTTCAGTGGGAAAATGGTGAAGTGTGACCACACAAACTCACGACGAGGAGACTCTTTTGTGGACGGAGTTCGAACAACTCTTTAGGGAGGAGTTCTCTCTGGTTATGCGGAGAGCAGTACGTATCCAGGAGCTTCTTCAGCTCTATTAGGGAAGTTTGACGGTGGCTAACTATTCATCGAGGTTCACCAACCTTGCCAGGTACTCGATGGATATGGTTAGGGATCAATAATTCAGAGCTTGGACCTTCGAACGAGGTCTACGACGGGACATCCGAGCTAGCGTCGTGCCTCTATGCATTTCGAATTATGATGGAGTGCTCGAGCGGGCCTTGGTGATCGAGAGTTTCTTGGTGGAGCAGAGACAGCCATTGGCAGTCAACAACAGACAGACAAGTGCAGAGACCTCGACAGTAGGGAGCCGACATCGGGCAAAGAGATCAGGGTGTGGGAGACATCACAGGAGGACCCAGGATAGGGTATCGATAGTCCCGAGCTCTCAGGTTGGATCCAGTCATCTTAGGGAGAGGTGATGCTACTCGTGCGACGGAAGGGGATATCTCGCTAGAGACTATGCAACCCGTCGAGCTGCTGACAGGGAGGCGGTGGATGGACCACCGAGGCATAGGTAGAGAGTGGAGCAGACAGACCCGCTAGACAACAAATGTGGCAGAGGAGCAGGGAGAGCTGCAGGTAGTGGCAGATACTTTGATCCACTTCCACCACCACCCACAAGAGATCCGCACCATGCTCAGGGAGCTGGGGGATAGGGGTGGGGATAACTGTATGCGGTCGAGGTATACGAACCATGGACTCTAGGGATGATATGAAGTACAACATGTTTCTTTTCTACCTTAGTTGTCGTACTTATAGACATAGGTGCCAATCATTCCTTTCTCACCACATGTCTTATGCAAAACCTTGAGATTCTGGTAGAGTCATTGACTCGATCCTTATGCTTGGAGACACCTACGGGAGAGGACTCGATGATCACGCATCTTTACAGACAGTGTGATCTTTCCCTTGGAGGTGAGAGTTTTGGTTGGAACCTCTTGGTGGCAACGTCGAGGCCTTACGACGTCATTCTCGATATGGATTGGTTATCTTTGGTCCATGCCCAGATTGACTGCTTTTGGTGAAGAGTGTGGTGTGTCCGTAGCGATGGGATGATGTTTTCCTTTATCGGTGAAAAGGAGACCCAGACAACACAGAATAGTCTTATGTATAGGAGGGTGCAGCCGATCACTCATGAGTTTACTAGTCTTACCCTAAGAGTAGTAGATGTTGTGAGCTTCCACTTCCCAACAGTGGTGGTGGAGTACGAGGACGTCTTTCTAGAAGATGTTTCGAGATTACCTCCATGCCGGGAGATCAAATTCTGTATCGACTTACACCCCGAGACGACACCGATATCCTCACCAGCGTATCAGATGGATCCCGTAGAGCTTCGCAATCTGAGGGTGTAGTTGGAGGATTTGTAGAGGAAGGGCTTCGTAAGACCCAATGTTTCACCTTGGGCAGCCCCAGTTTTGTTTTCCAAGAAGGCAGATGAGAGTTTGAGGTTCCGCGTGGATTACCAGCGCCCGAACCAGGTGGTGGTGAAGAATAAGTATCCATTACTGAGGATTGACGACCTCTTCGATCAGCTGAGAGGGGAACATTGGTTCTCGAATATCAACCTCAGGTCGGGTTGTCACCAGCTTCGAGTACGAGACGAGGATGTGCCAAAGACGACTTTCAGATGCTGCTACGGTCACTACAAGTACTTGGTGATTCCTTTTGGCATGTCGAACACCCCTGCAGTGTTCATGGGACTTATGAACCAGATCTTCTAGTTGTACTTAGATCGGTTCGTAGTGGTCTTCATCGATGACATCCTTGTGTACTCGACTTCAGAGGAGGATCACACGAGACACCTACAGATGGTTCTAAATGTACTTCGAGAGCACCAGCTTTATGGGAAGCTCTCGAAGTGCCAGTTTTCGATACAGGAGGTCCACTTTCTAGGATATGTTATCTCAGTAGATGGAGTAGCATTGGACCTAGCTAAGATCGAGGCAGTGTTAACATGGGAGCCACCTTAGAGTGTTACAGAGGCGTGAAGCTTCCTTGGGCCAGTAGGATACTACCAGAGATTTATCCCTAATTTATCCCGAATATCAGCACTGATGATAGCTTTTACCTAAAAGGGACAACCTTTCATATGGATGGAGAAGTGCCAGCTGGATTTCTAGCAGTTGAGGTAGAGTTTGATGAGCGCACCGATCTTGAGATTTCCAGAAGAGGTTGTGTCATGATGTAGAGAAAAGCGGTGATTGCTTATGGTTCGCGCCAGCTAAGGCCACATGAGCAGAACTATCACGACCCGTCCCCTGGGGCCTGTGTCGTGATTACTCCAAGCCCGCCTTCCATAGGCCAAGGTCTGACAACTAGCACCGAAAGGCGTATCCCCTAAAACGGGAAGGCATTGCCTTTAAACCTATACAAACACGTGGTCTAAGAACACAACAGGAAGAAACTGTGAAGTAAAATACTGTAGTAAAAGAGTGTGGAAAGTAAAAGGGGTTGGAATACAAGCCCAATTGAAAAAGTACAAGTACAACTGAAAAGTACAATACAACTGAAAAAGGAAAACAACTCTTGGGTCGTCCTCTAAGGATCCTACCTGAAGGGTTGGTACAACTCACAAACAGTATCCCCTGCGTCACATCACGCCAAATGGTCCACCTCTGAGCACCGTCTAGTCCTAGATCCCTCAGCCTCGATCAATGTTGTACATCGTCTGCACAAGACACAACAAGGTGCGGGCGAAGCTTGTGCAAGGGTGAGTATAATGATACTCAGTAGGGACCCCAAGACCCCGTAGTTCTCCTAGAACTCCACAAAGGAAAACCACAAAGCATGATCTCAATCACAAAGCACAAGGCAATAGACACAACTCAATTAGAGTCTCAGCTCAAACCAGGTATACATCTTAGAGAAACATGATTATGATGTTGACCTACACAGGATCGTTATGAAAGCTGATAGCCAGCCACAAGATTCTCTATGGCTAGTAACAAGTAACATCCTCAGTCACAACATCGAACACCTCAGTTGTTGGAGAAATCCTCCTTTATCGAGTACAGTGGGTCTGCTGGGTCACACAGAGCCACTTCTCACTAACCTTGAACTACTGAGGTACTCCTCCCCATCGCGTACCGTGGGTCTGTCGGGTCACACAGAGCCGCCCTCCCCCACCGTGGCCTGCTGAGGTACTCCTCCCCACCGCGTACCGTGACTGCTCCCCACTGTGTCCTGCTGAAGTACTCCTCCCCATCACTTATTGTGGCTGTCGAGTCACTCCCAGTCGAAAAGTCAGCAATCATCAGGTCTCAGTCAGTCGCAGGGTTCCGTACATAGTGCGCTTGGGAGAACCGCTCCCCAAGCCATCAGTCGTATTTCAACCAGCATCTAGTCTCACAAGAAGTAACCCGATGATCCTTCATGTCATAAGGGTTTCAACGGAACATACGGTGCATCAATCGGACACCCGGTCTGTGCGTTATTGGCATTTCAGTGCCGAGGGTCCGGTTGGATTTGGGTACGATCCAACCCGGTCGTACTCCAAGTTCCTCCAAAACTCTCATGGAGTAAGTCAAAAGAACTGTTTTTCTCCAAGGATCCCAATGTCGCAGACGGACGTCCGGTTCTCAAGATAAGTCCCTTTCAGTGTTCCTGGGTGGTACTGGGTTCGGGTCCGGTCCGCCTCGGTAGGACCGACCCGACCCGGTTTGGCATGGTTCGACCCGCCCCGCTGGGCCCGACCCGACCTGACTGGGCCGTGGGTTAGCCCGCTGAGTGGCGGGTCGGTCCGCTGGACCGACCCAGTGGTGCCACCCGCCTGGCAGTGCAAGCCGCCAGGGATACCCGAACGTGGCGTGTTCGGGTTGGGTTGACGTTGCACAAAGCCACGTCAGCGGGTCAACCCGTAGGGGTTGACCCCAACGCGACACCACGTGGCGCCGTGGGTCCTCCATGCCTCGGCTTTGCCTCCAGGTGCGCCGCTGGCGAGCGCCCCGTCCACCAACCGCTGGTTGACCCGGCGGCCCCTTGCTCCCGCTGCGGCCTTGCTGCCGCGTGGGCGCGCTGTCAGGGGCGCGCCCCACCTCTGCTCCGCCGACCGGCGTGCCGGCTGACCTCTCCTCCGGTTGTCGCGCCTAAAGAGCCGCGACCCTCCTAGTTCATCGTCGGCACGCCGCACCTACTCCGTGGCCAGCCGGTGCCGACCGTTCCGAAGACCGCCGCGTCTTTGTGCCGCGAACTCCTCTTCCGGCGTGCGTCGACACGCTATCCACCATGTAGTCGTTCGGCGTCATTGCGCTGTCGGTCTTCCATGGAGGCACAAGGATGTAACAAATATAGCAGAGGGTTCGGGTCGGGTTCGTTATGCCCGCACCATCCGTGTTAGCTCATAAACATGAGTGGGGTTAAGGGTTTAATAAACAATTGAATTAAACAACAAGATAAACCCCACAAGATACCCCGCAACGACCTCCCGCAAAGACGAATGAATCGCGGGTCAACCCGTTAGTCAGTTGACCCGTGTTCTTCATATTATTCAAGAACAGGGAAAAGGAAAAGCATAAATGAAAAACCCCCTACCTCAAATAACGATGGTGGGCACGCGTTTGTGGAAGTGGGTTGGTGTCGTCGTCCTCCACAACTAGCTTTCAACAGCGTCGCTCGTACGTCAATCTTCGGTTCGTGGTTCGGTGTCGTCTGTCACCTCCCGCTGTGTCGGCTCCATCTTCTAATGGTCCGGCGTTGTGGTGCTCCTTCAACACTTCGTTTCTTGGCGAAGCTGTGCCGATGCATTCCCCCAAGCTTCATATATATAGGAGAGGGGTAGGGTAAGTAACGATGTTGGAGTTTAATGAGGCTCGTCAATTAGGAAGCTTCCTAATTCCCCAACGACGTTGTTATTTAGGGTTGGCAGGTCAATCCATTTATTGTCTTGACACATCGTTGAACCCACCCCTTGGCTTGTCCGTTGGAGGATATGAAATAAAATAACAAAATTATTTTATTTCATTTCTTTTAAAAGGTCGCAAAAATTAACTTTTTCTTCAGACCTACTATGGTCAAAGTAAAGCCTCCCTTAAGTGAATCTCGGTGCTGCGGATTCAATGGTGCCCTCAAATTTTTAATCTGAGCAATTATTCAAAAGTTAGAAAACATCGCTCACGTGTTTACGGAACGTACCCGAAAAAGGGTTCAATAAATTATTAACACTCACCCTCAACCTGGGATGGTCGAGGTTAGGATCTTATTAAGGAGAACACACCCCAACAAACTCAACGGTACTCTCGTATTTTCAATCCGATTTACCGTTTAGAAGTTATGGATTTTACAATAAAATAATTGTCACTTAATTATTTTATTTACGGCCAAAAACTAACTTTCACTGGTGGACCGTGCTGGCCAAAGTTAGTATCTGCCTAAAGAGAGCATACCCTCATGAGTTCAGTGGTGGTCTCAGATTTTTAATCCGATTTACCATTCGTAAGTTATAAGCATATGAAAAATAAAATGACTTTATTTAATTATTTTATTTACTGTTATGCCATTTTCGGGTTTTCTCACAGGAGGCCTGTTCCGACTAAACTTAAGTCATGCCTAGGGTAAAACCGCCATCCTGAACGCAACGGTGCCCTCATATTTCTAATCTGAGGAACTGTTTAAGAGTAATTCCAATTTTTTAGGAAAACTGCTTACGTGCGCTAATTAAAGCAAAACTTCGACGGATCATTTCGGGCACTCCAGGCCTCATAATCACGCGTCGTTAGATTTCCCAGTCTCAAAATAATTCTATATAATTAAAAAATATATATGGAAATTCTAGGACATTACATTCTCCCCACCTTAGGGCTTTAAGCCCCCAAAAGCCAAAACAAAGGCAAAACAAACAAAAGAGGGTACTGAGCACGAATCTGAGCCTCCCGCTCCCATGTTCTCTCCTGGAGGTTCCCGTGCTGCCAGAGTACGTGTACCAGAGGTATCAACCACCCATGAAGGACCTGCTCCTTTTGATCCTCAATCTCTACTGGAACCTCCGTAGACGTCACTCCATCATTGAAGTCTAGCTTGCCGTGGTCAATGGCGTGGGATGGGTCGTGCACATATCTCTTCAAATGGTATACGTGGAAGACATCGTGCACCCTCTCCAACTACGGTGGAAGTGCCAAGCAGTATGCCACCTCGCCTATCCTACGAAGTATCAGAAATGGTCCGATAAACCTCGGTGATAACTTGCTACCTCGGTCAAATCTTCGTAGTCCCCGACGAGGAGAGACTCGCAAGAATATGTGGTCCCCATCCTGGAACTCCAAAGGTCTCTGTATCCTGTCGGATTATGACTTCTTTATGGTCTGTGCAGTCTTCAACCACTCCTGGATGGATTACACCTTCTTAGTGGTAGCCCGTACCAACTCTGGACCCATAAGTGTTGACTCCCCTGGGTCTGTCCAGCATAGAGGTGGTCTGCAAGGTCAACCGTACAAGGCCTCAAATGGTTCCATACCGATGGTGAAGTGATAACTGTTGTTGTAGGTGAACTCCACCAAGGGAAAGTGACCCTCCCAAGTGTGGCCAAAATCTAGGAATCATGCATGAAGCATGTCCTCTAGCGTCTGAATGGTCTGCTCCGTCTGACCATCCATTTGAGGATGAAAGGTGGTGCTCAAACGCAGCTGAGTCCTGAACGTCTCCTGAAATCCCTTCCACAACTGGGATGTGAAGCGTGTGTCACGGTCAGAGATGATCATCAAAGGCACCCCATGAAGCCGTACAAACTCCTGTACGTAGAGGCATCCCATTCCCTCTACTAATCTCTGCTCTCAGATAGGTAGGAAGTGGGCCAACTTGGTGAGTCGGTCCATGATCACCCAAATGGAATCATGTCCCTTGGACGTACGTGGAATCCCTGTCACAAAGTCCATGGAGATCTCATCCCACTTCTACTTCGACACCTCTAGTGGCTGAGCTAAGCCTACTGGAACCTGATGCTCGGCCTTCACTTGCTGACAAGTGAGGCATCATGATACAAACTCTTCCACCACTTCCTTCATCACTGGCCACCAGTACTGACGCTGGAAGTCTTGGTACAACTTCACCACTTCAGGATGTACCGCTAAAGGGGATATATGGGTCTCCCTCAACACCTCCTCCTGAAGCATCATGGGTACCATGGTGCGTCCTCTAAAGAGGATGATGTGCTCCCCACCTTCAGAAAATCCTTCAGGAGACCATCCTGAGGATATCTGAGCATGTCGAGCCTCGAAATCAATGTCCCCAAGCTACGCCTCCCTGACTCACTGAAGGAGTGGGAGAGTGACAGTCATAGACTGGAGGTAAGCTGCTTCATCTCTATCCACGAAGGATATCTGCAGTGTGACTAGCTACTCCGACACCTCACTCAGCAGTAGTAAACCAGACCTCCTGCTGAGTGCGTCTACTACCATGTTCCCATTCCTAGGAGTATAGACTATCTCAAAGTCATAGTCCTCGAGGAACTCTAGCCATCGTTGTTGTCTCAGGTTCAGGTCCTTCTATGAGAAGATACACCTGAGACTCTTGTGATCAGAGTAAACAGTAAACTGTTCACTCATCATGTAATGTTTTCACATCTTCAGCGCAAAGACCACTGCTGCTAACTCCAGGTCATGGCTAGCGTAGTTCTACTTTTTAGTCTCTATCTTAGCTCTTAAAAGATCTGCTGACACTTCTCCGTCCATAGGAAAGGCTCCCCCTTTTTCGATAAAGATGACAAGGGTGTTGCTACCCTGGAGAAGTCTGGTTCAAAACTATGGCAGTACCCATCCAAAGCAGAAGTCCCTATCCCTTCAAGGAGGTAATCCTGGAAACATATTTTGAAAAGATTTCCCCACGCACTGCCACTCCTGTTTGGAACTGAAAACTCAAAACTCCTGCTGCCACGAGGGTAAGGCTGGCCAGCTCAAGAGTTATCGGCTACACCCTCCTATGCATGAGTTTATCCTGTGCTGCTTGAGTTTCCTTTTTTTTTTTCTGACCAAGGAAAATACCATTCCAACATTGTAGGTAAACCACGACCCTTTTTTCCTAATACAGTCAATCTGAGGATGAACTGTGGATGTCAATTCCATACCCAAACTAACGTCATAAGGCCTCGACGCTGTCACCAAGAGGTTCAAACCAAAACTCTCACCTCAAGGGTCACATCACACCATCGACATAAGTGTGATTATCGAGTCTCCTCCCAAAGGTATCTCTAGACGTGAGGGTAAAGTCAACAGCTTAAACAGAAACTCTAGGTCTTGAACAAGATTCATGAAAATAAGGAATGATTAGTTCCTATGTCTATTAATACGAAAGCTAGTAGTAGACACAGACCATACCTCGAATCATTCCTAGAGCCCTTGGGTCACACTCCTTGACTGCATGCAACTACTCCCTTCCCCTATCCTCTAGATCCCTGAGCCTGGTGGGGACCACATAGGGGGTGGTTGCAACATATCGAAATGTACACCACCTCATGCTGCACTCCTAGATCTGCTTCCACGTCTGCTGCCCTACAGATTCATCTATCTCTATCACTTCCTCTTCCCGAAACATTTTACACACCCAGGCCTCTGAGACTGGCATCAGTTTCCTGCTTCTCCACTGTTAACATTCACTGGCTGCATCCGCTCAGCCAAAGAACATTCAACCACAAAGGTTCTCTCTAGCAGCCTAACATAAGTAGGAATGCATAGAGGAATAATACTATCTCAGATGTCCTTAAACACTCCTTGCTTGGAAGTTCGATCCCTAAAGCACCGATCGTATCGTATTCATTGAGTACCAGGAATGGTCGGTACGCCTCAATGAATACTCAGCTACTGACATGTCGTCTTGACGAAGCTGTAAAAGCTCTAGGGAACTCTTAGCTACCTCCTCAAGCCAGTCCTTAGCTTCCTGTGAGTTGGGATCACCTCAGAACCTAAGGGGTATCTGATGCTAAAACATGTGTAAGGCACTAAGCCTACATATGTCCTCTACCGGTACCACTGGTTGTAACTGCTGACCAACGGTCAATGATATAGCTGACACACTTTCCAAAGGTACCATCTCGGGCAACGATCCAAGTACCAAATCCTTATTACCCTACGGACCATCCTTATGGTCACGTACTGGAAAAGACCAGCAACTAATATCACCATATGATCTACTGGTGTCTCAACTAGGCGGAAAACTCTAGCCACTACCTCCAGCCAGTCCTCAGCTACCTGGGAATTTGTCTCGCCTCGAAACCTCGGAGGCCTCTATCATTGGAACTTGTGCAATGCGCTCAGTCGGTGTGCACCGTCTGCCAGTGCGGCTAGTGGTAACTACTGCCTAACGGGTGGTGGTGCTACTGGTACACCACCCGAAGGTTCCAACACAGTAAGAGGGCCCTGCACCAGAGCCTAGTCACTTGGTGGGCCGTCATCATGTACTTTCTCAGGAATCCTAGCTGGCTGTCTACGCGACGACATCCTGATAAGGAACAGGTGCACCATGGTCATTAAGTTATACCTGGTGAGGTGACTCCAAATAAATCACAAGAAAAACTCTTCAAAAACACGCGCAATCAGTGTTTCCGTGCACTAAGTCGGAAATCAGAATTCAGGGTCTTGGTGTATGGATACGTCAGCCGCCACACCAACATTGGACTCCCCGAACTGAAAACCACACTCATAACACTTAGCACTATTTCTGCATTGAAAAGATCAGAGTCCTAGTTCTTTGTTAGAACCGACTCCTCTGATACCACTTTGTCACGACCCGTCCCATGGGGCCCGTGTCGCAATTAACCCAAGACCGCCTTCCATAGGCCAAGGGCTGGCAACTAGCACCAAAAGGCATATCCCCTAAAATGGGAAGGCATTGCTTTTAAACCTGTATAAACACACAGTCCAAGAACACAAAAAGAAGAAACTGTGAAGTAAACTACTGTAGTAAAAGAGTGCCAAAAGTAAAAGGGGTCGGAATACAAGCCCAACTGGAAAAGTACAAGTACAACTGAAAAGTAAAATACAACTGAAAAAGGAAAAACAGCTCCTGGTCTATCCTCCGAGGATCCTACCTGAAGGGTTGGTACAACTCATGAACAGTAGTCCCTGCGTCACATCACGCCAAATGGTCCACCTCCGAGCACCGTCTAGTCCTGGCTCCCTCAGCCTCGATCAATGTTGTACGTTATCTGCACAAGACACAACAAGGTGCGGGCGAAACCCGTGCATTAGTGAGTATAATGATACTCAGTAGGGACCTCGAGACCTCATAGGTCTCCTAGAACTTCACAAAGTAAAACCACAAAGCATGATCTCAATCACAAATCACAAGGCAATAGACACGACTCAATTAGAGTCTCAGCTCAAACCAGGTATACATCTCAGAGAAACATGATTATGATGTTGACCCACACATGATCACTATGAAAGCTGATAGCCATCCATGAGATTCTCTAGGGGTAGTAATAAGTAACATCCCTAGTCACAACGTTGAACACATCAGCTGCTGGAGAACTCGTCCTCTATCGAGTACAATGGGCCTGCCGGGTCATACATAGTCGCTTCCCACTAACCTTGAACTGCTAAGGTACTCCTCCCCATCGTGTACTGTGTGTCTGGCGGGTCACACAGAGCCGCCCTCCCCCACTGTGGTCTGCTGAGGTACTCCTCCCCACCGAGTACCATGATCGCTCCCCATCGTGGTCTGCGGAGGTACTCATCCACATCACGTACCGTGGTCGTCGAGTCACTCTGAGTCGAAAAGTCAGTAGTCGTTAGGTCTCAACCAGTCGCAGGGTTCCGTACATAGTGCGCTTGGGAGAACCGATCCTCAAGCCATCAATCATATTTCAACTATCATGTAGTCTCACAAGAAGTAACCCAATGATTTGCCATGTCATAAGGGTTCCAACGCAACAGACGCTGCATCAATCAAACGCCCAGTCTGTGCGTTATTGGCATTTTAGTGCCGAGGGCCCTGTTGGATTTGGGTACGATCCAACCCAGCCTTACTCCAAGTTCCTCCAAAAATCTCATGTAGTAAGTCAAAAGGATTGTCTCACTCCAAGGATCCCAACGCCATAGACATTCCGTCAAACAGATGTCCGGTTCTCAAGATAAGGCCCTTTTAGTGTTCCTGGGCGATATGGGGTCCGAGTCCGGTCCACCTGGGTCAGAATGGCCCGACTCGGGTCAACCCAGTCCGACTTGGGTCTGACCCGACCCAATAGTCCCGGCACGACCCGGTTGGGACGTGGGTCGGTCCGTTGGACCGACCCGGCGGTGCCACCCGCCTGGCGGCGCAGAGCCACGTTAGCGACGTGGTGTCGTGGGTCCTCCATGTCACGGACAACGGGCCACGACTTTGCTACCGGGCGCGCCGCTGGTCGACCCGGCGACCCCTTGCTCCCGTCGTGACCAACATAGGTCACGACCTTGCTGCCGTGTGGGCACGCCACCAGGGGCATGCCCCACCTCTGCTTTGCCGGCTCCGTCGCGGTTGGCCGACATCTCCTCCGGTTGCCACAACTGATGAGTCGCGACCCTCCTTGTTCATCGGCGGCACACGACGGTACGCTGCACCTCCTCCGCGGTCGGCCGTTCCGATGACCGTCACGTCTTTGTGTCGCGACCTCCTCTTTCGGCGTGCGTCGACGCGCTATCCACCCCGTAGCCGGTCGGTGTCGTCGCACTGTCGGTCTTCCATGGAGGCACAAGGATTTAACAAATGTAGCGGAGGGTTCAGGCCGAGTTCGTTAGGCCCACACCGTCCGTGTTAGCTCGTAAAAATGAGGGGATTAAGGGTTTAATAAACAATTGAATTAAACAACAAGATAAACCCGACAAGATACCCCTCAACGACCTCCCGCAAAGACGAATGAATCGCGGGTCAACCCGTTAGTCGGTTGACCCACATTCTTCGTATTATTCAAGAATGGGGAAGATGAAAAGCATAAACGAAAAACCCCTACCTCAAAGAATGATGGTGAGCGCGCGTTTGTGGAAGCGGGTTGGTGTCGCCATCCTCTGCAACTAGCTTCCAACGGCGCCGCTCGTACGTCGATCTTCGGTTCATGGTTCGGTGTCGTCTTTCACCTCATGCTGGGTCGACTCCATCTTCTAAGGGTTTGGCGTCGTGGTGCTCCTTCAGCACTTCGTTGCTTGACGAAGTTGTGTCGATACCTTCCCCTAATCTCCATATATATAGGAGAGGGGGAGAGTAAGTAACGATATTGGAGTTTGATGAGGCTCATCAATTAGGAAGCTTCATAATTCCCCAATGACATTGTTACTTAGGGTTGGAAGGTCAAGCTATTTATTGGCTTGACACATCGCTGACCCCACCCCTTGGCTTGTCCATTAGAGGATATGAAATAAAATAACAAAATTATTTTATTTTATTTCATTTAAAAGGTCTCAAAAATTAACTTTTTCTCTGGACCTACTACGGTCAAAGTAAAGTCTCCCTTAAGCGAATCTCAAAGCTACGGATTCAACGGTGCCCTTAGATTTTTAATCCAAGCAACGGGTCAGAAGTTAGAAAACGCCGCTCACGCGTTTACTGAATGTATCCGAAAAAAAGTTCAATAAATTATTAACGCTCACCCTCGACCCGCGCCGGTCAAGGTTAGGCACTGCCTAAGGAGAGCACACCCCAAAGAACTTAACAGTTCTCTCGGATTTTCAATCTGAGTTACTGTTTAGAAGTTATGGATTTTACAATAAAATAATTGTCACTTAATTATTTTATTTATAGCCAAAAACTAACTTTCACTGGTGACCCGCGCCGGCCAAATTTAGTATCTTCCTAAAGAGAGCATACCCTCACGAGTTCAACGGTAGTCTCAGATTTTTAATCTGAGTTACTGTTCGTGAGTTATAAGCATTTGAAAAATAAAATAACTTTATTTAATTATTTTATTTACAGTTATGTCATTTTCAGGTTTTCTCACAGGAGGCATGAGCCAACTAAACTTAAGTCGTGGCTAGGATAAACTCGCTATCTTGAATGCAACGGTGCCCTCATATTTCTAATTTGGGCAACCGTTTAAGTGTTATTCCACTTTTTCAGGAAAACTGCTTACATGTGCTAATTAAAGCTTAACACAACTTCGACGGATCATTCCGGGCACTCCGGACCTTAGAATCGCGCGCCATCAAATTTCACGATCTCGAAATAATTCCATATAATTAAAAAAAAATATGGAAATTCCAGGAAATTACAAGAACCATGCGACTCATGATCTTAAGCTGGCAACAGTAGTCTTTGCGTTGAACATGTGGCGACACTACCTGATGGGTGAACAATTTATCGTCTAATCTGACCATAAGATCCTCAAGTATATCTTCTCATAGAATGATCTGAATCTGAGGTAGAGTTATTGACTAGAGCTCCTCCAGGATTATGACTTCACGATAATCTATACTCTTAGGAAGGGGAATGTTGTGGATGATGGTCTCAGCAGAAGATCGAGTTCGTACTGAGCAAGGCATCAGAGTAGTTGCCCTCAATACAATTATCCTTTGTGGATGGAGATGATGCAGCTTATCTTCGGTCGATGGTTTTCACCCCTCCACTCTTACAGCGAGTTAGAGAGGCACAGTTAGGGGATGTCGACTGTGAGACTTTACGTGCTCAGTTATCCACAGGACATGAATCTAATGGATATTCGCAGGGTGGGGAGCACGTAGTTCTTTTCAAAGGATGCACAATTATACCAGTGGCATTGTGAGAGGAGGTTCTGAGGGAGTTCCATACATCCCCCTCGGTGGTACATCTTAGTGTGGAGAAAATTTACCAAGACCTCTAGCATCAGTTCTGGTGGACAAATATGAAGAAGGTAGTAGCAGTGTTTGTTTCTTGATGCCTTACATGCCGACAGGTGAAGGCTGAGCACCAGGTTCCAGCAGGGTTAGCTCACCCCCTAGAAGTGCCGGAGTGGAAGTGGGATGGAATATCAATGAACTTCACGACGGGCTTACCACGAACGTCCAAGGGACACAATTCCATCTAGATGATCATTGAATAACTCATCAAGTCGGCCCACTTCCTAGCTATCAAGGAGCATAGTTCCGTAGAGAGCTTGTGACGCCTCTATGTGTAGGAGATTGTTCAACTTCATGGCGTCCCTTCGATGATAGTCTCAGATCAAGATGCTAGCTTCACATCCTGGATGTGGAAGGAATTGCAGGAGGCTTTTGGGACTCAGCTACGCTTGAGCACAACATTCCATCCCGAAACGGATGGTCAGACGGGGAGAACCATTCAGGTTCTGGAGGATATGTTGTGGGCCTGTATCTTGGACTTTGGTCGTAGTTGGGAGGACCACCTACCACTGGTGGAGTTTGCATACAACAACATCTACCACTCCACCATTGGCATGATGCCGTTTGAGGCTTTATATGGGCGACCCTACTGGTCACCGCTTTGCTAAACCGACCCCGGAGAGTCAGCACTCATGGGTCCAGAGTTGGTGCGAGCTACCACTGAGAAGGTGCAGATCATCCAGGAGTGGATGAAGATTGCACAGAGCCGGCAGAAGTATTATGCTGACAGACGACGGAGACCTTTAGAGTTTGAGGAGGGGGACCATGTCTTTTTTTGGGTCTCACCTCATTGAGGGTTGAAGAGATTTGGCTATGGCGGCAAGTTGTCCCTGAGGTTCATCGACCCTTTTTAGATACTGCGCAAAGTTGGCGAGATGGCATACCACTTAGCCCTACCACCGTAGTTGCACCAGGTGCATGATGTATTTCACGTATCTCAGTTGAGGAGGTATGTGCATGACCCATCGCTCGTCATTGGCTGGGGAGAGCTGGACATCGAGGATGGAGCAACCTTCACAGAGTACCCAGTGGAGATCGAGGATCGGTAGGAGAGGATCCTTCATGGGCAAGTGATTCCCCTAGTGTGTGTTCAGTGGCAGCATGAGAATCTTCAAGAGAGCATGTGGGAGCGGGAGGCTCAGATTCGTGCTCTGTACCCACATCTGTTTGAGTAACCTTTTCTTTTGACTTTTCAGGGGTGTAAAACTCTAAGGTGGGGACAATTTAATGTCTCGTATTTTTCATGTATTATTTTTAAATATTATATGGAATTATTTCGAGACCATTCTTTACGACGACATGCGATTCTGAGGCCCAGAGTGCTCAGAATAAATGTTTGAAATAAATTAAACTATAAATAGCGTGTGCGAGCAGTTTTTCTAAAAAAGTGAAATAACTTTTAGATGGGTGCCCGGATCAAAAATCTAAGGACACCATTAAGTTCAGAGCAACGACTTTACCTTTGGCAGAGCTTAACATCGACCGATGCGGGTCAACTGCAAAAGTTAGTTTTCTGACATTTTAAAGGAAATAAAATAAATAAATAATTTATTTTGATTTGATTTCCTTTTTAACGCAACGACCTAATTCCTCCCCTTTAAATAAATTCTTATGGAAATTCCACAGGGTTAGCCGCATAACCCTGTGAGTTGACGATTGCCATAGGAGCTTTTGGAGGAGAACCCGTTGGCGAACGACGACAACGTGATCGAACAACGCACCTCGAATTCGACAGAACCTCACCAACGAACGCGACATGGCGATCGTCTTCTAAACGAATCGAGGTAGGGTTTTGTTTTCGATTTTTTCTTTCCCCGTTCATCGATTAAACGATGAACGCAGATCAAACCATGAACAGGTTGATCCGCGGATAGTGCGTTCTTGGGAAAGGGTGTTGTTTTCCATTTCTTCCAGGATTTTGTTTCAGGAATTTATTTTATGATAATTGTTGAATTTTCATTTTGATTCTCCTGTTATACCTATTAAAGGGAGCGGATCGATGTCATGATGAATGACAACGGAGGTGCGTTCCTCCTTTATTTATTGAATTTCTTCCCTTTTTTTGCCCACGTTCTTCACGAGGCCACGAACAAAGGATCGTTGCGGACCTGTTTCGCAACGCAAAAATCCCAAAACGGAGATCGAATATCGTGATGACCTAGCGGAGGTGCGAGGGCGATGGAGAACGACGAACCAGCTCGGATCGAGAGAAATCATTCTTCGATTGTTTTTCATGAGGGAGGATCAAAATTCAGTTTCAGGGCCAATCAAATGCCCGTAACCTCCCTAAACGTCGATGGCATGACGGGGCGACCTTGGATCTTGAGTTTCATGGTAAACGGATCGCCGGAATGAGCCTCAAAATATCTATGGAGGCACAACGACAAAGGTTCATGTTTCTGGAAATTTCCAAAGAACACGACATGTTCATTCGATGAACACACCTTGTGGGACCAACATGGTAGTGACTAGGGTTTGCGCACTGCATGCGATGGAGAACACAATGTGCCTTGAGAAGACATGACATGTGGACCCCACCCAGCGGTGACTAGAGTTTCGGGTGACGGGAAGCACTAACGTGGCATGTGACCATCATCACACGACGTGTGGGTCCTTACGTGGACTCGGTGTGTATCTCGGAAGTTACACGGACACGGGGTGGAGTACACGGTATGTACTCCACTACACAGCCAGACACGACCGGATACATGGACTACCCCATGTTCCGGTACATGGTCTGGGACACACGGGTTGAAGCCGTGTACAGGCACATAGCCAGCGTACACAGAGTCCTCCCCGAGTAGCGAAACATGACGTGTCACTCTCTTACATGCCATGTATACCTCCTTCTACATGAAAATCCTTGCGACATAGTCCATTGTACATGAGAAGTACTCAGGGTCAAAGGACACAACGTGTGACCCTTCTACACACTATGTACTTCTCAGTACATGTCTTGATCCTCTTTTCTACCATTCCTTGGATAGGTTTCGTTTGGGTTAGTTCCCATTTTCTCATTCCCCTGAAGGTCAGGTATCGTTTTCATGCACATGAGTATGATCCCTTCAGCAGGACTTTCTGAGATAGAATTAGGTATCCCTCCGAGAGGCCCAGAGCGAGATCCTCTATCCATTCTTGACCCTAGGTAGAGTTAGGTATCGATGTGACCAATCCTATAGGACACTGATCCTCTACTTAGTAGGTGAATCTGGATTAGTTGTGGTATCTTCCAAGGCCCTGGCAGTGATCCTCATCCCTGTACCGTGATCTTTTCTCACTCAGAAGTGTGTTCTCCCAGAACGAGTGTATTTGTTCTCTCTTCAGATCTATCAGTGCATCTATCTCTCTCATGGATTTTCCTGACGAACAGTACTTCTCGGGCGGACGTTATAGAGACCCGAAGCCTGACGTACATGGACATTACATTACATTTGCGGAATACTTAGTACATAACAAAAACACACACACACAAGGATCGTAATAGTTTAGTATCTTTGGAAACTCGGAATATAATCTTCTAATCCTGGTGAAAGATCTTCAATATCTCCCATAAAGATCTTCCTTTTTTTATACCTAAAACCTTTCTTTATAATTCTGGGGAAAAGAAAACATAAAAGGGTGAGCTCAAATGCTCAGTAAGGGTAAACAAAATAAATATCAATCACATCATATTCATAAGAACATAACATTTTGGAAATCTTAACCTGCAAAAGAGAGCATAATTTCATAACATGGGATAAATCATGGCAGTGAAATGTAATCACAATAATCATAACTTAAAACATGAAACTTTGTGGCATGCACACATAATCATAGAGAATCATTTCTTGTTAGTCAAGACTCATTGCCAATACTATCTTAGTGGACAAAGTCCATTTCTGAACCAAGTCACCCTCGTTTCAGTCCTGTTTCACTGAACCGGTATAACCTACCATTCCATCCATGTCTATCTCATGAGATATAAAATCTTTACCCAATGCATTGGAGGGAGATATAGGTCCCAACCATCTCATAATGAAACCATTCTTATGTGTGCCACAAAAATCATAAATCATACATCATTTCATAAACTATGTAATAAAAATGGGAATCTTAAACATCGTGACATCATCAAACAATTCATATAAGATAAAGGAATTCATAAAAATAATTCCATCACAACATAATCAAATCAATGTAATAATAGGGATAGAAACAGAACCCTATATTATCTTATATGGAAAATAATTTTGATAAAACACTTGAACTCCATTCTTGAGGAAAATATCCTTTCTACTTCAAAAACACTTTTCCTTTCTTAACATGTCATACAATTTTAAACTAAAATAAGTTGATTAAAAATAAACTTGAAAACTTGTAAAGGAAGCTTCTTGGAAATAATGTTTTAAAAATCTATTCATTCTGTATAAGTTAAAAAAAACATTCTTCGTACTTTTTTCGGAAAAGTCAAAAAGTACCTCATACGAAAAAACGACAAAAGATTCCTTTCATATTCTTTACTAAAAACTCACCGAAGGGTAAAATTGGATTTAAACTATTGTAAGTGGATGGAAACAATATTACATATTGAGGGAACATGGATGTGGATGATAAAATACACCCCAGTAAATACCAAAGTATAAACAATCTCGGATAAAAATGAGATTGTGATATTTCCCTTACCTTAGGTCCGATTTGCTTCGTAAGTGTCCGAACCTCCTCTTCTTTGAAGCGCCTCTTTGAGACCTCCTCTTAGGGCACTAACATTGGTCTTTGAGGAAGACCAGAACCTCTAGGATGTTTCTAGGGAAGTGGAGAAGAGATTTTGGCAGGGGGTGGCCGAGCTTGAATGCTTAAATTGGTGTGAGGAGGAGGGGGATGAGGTGCCCTTTTATAAGGGAGGAGAGGGGCACCTTAGGAATATCTCAAAATATTATTTTATATTAAAGTCAAAATCAGTTTATAATGGTTCCAAAGGGTCTTATTTCTAAGGTAAAGTGGGGATGGGTCGAAATCCTATCAACCAATAGGATTTAGACAAGTTTAGGTTATTATTTTAACCTTATCAATTAGATTTAACTCTAAGTTAACTAATTTAACTTTTATCGTGACTTTTTGTTTTCTTACACTATATGGTTAATACACTTACTATAACATGGAAAACGAACCCCAAGTTGTTTATTATTAATATATATATCCTTATCTAAGTCATTTGGCCGAACCTTAGATTTTTAGGAATTAAATAACAATTAATAATATAATATTTGTTTTAAAAACTAATTTATGTCAATTTTGACACTATTTAGTACATGATTTTTATGAAATTTTTAATAGAATGATAAGTTCGAACCAAGTTACTTAAATAAACAATAACATGTCATATTAACCTATAAAATTAGTTTAAGTCATAAAAAGTCTCAAATTACATTTATTTGGGCATTTATAACATCAATTATGTTAATATTTGCTTAAAAAGGTAATTACTGCATCATCGTTGTGTCATAAATAAATTAAATTATTTAAAGTATAAAAATTACAAATAAAATACCATTATGTAGGAAATCTTTTTAGCTTTCTAATGAATATTTATAGTCTAAATTATATTATGTATAACCCTATATTAAAAATGTTTTAGTAAATAAACTTTGATTTTAACTCTTTTAACTCTTCTTTGAATTAAATAATAATAAATGTCCTAATCTAATCCATGTGGGCCTAAATGATAATATTTTACACTTAAGGTTGTTTTTGGTCGAGATACACTTGTCCAATAGGATTAGGATATGTGTTAGGGTAATATTAATATCATTTTTACCCTTAATTACCCTATTTACTTTTAACTGTGGTAAATAAAAGTAAAAAGTTACTATTCACCAAAAATTATTTTCATCTCATTGAACCACATTTTACTTACTGACATCAACCGTGTCTCTCGGATTTTTGAAATTCCACTCACAGAAGCGGTAAAATTAAGTTTTATGAACAATTCAGTTTTTTTTAACTACCACTTAGTGGTTTCACTATTCATCAAAAATTGAAAGTTTTCAGAAAAATACCAAAAATTAGGCCTAAGATATATTTGATATTATGAACTCAAAAATGATTTCTATTTTACCAAATTCAAAACATATCAGTTGCATTAATTAATTTAAAAATTAATTCCCGTCGTCAAAACAAAAGGCGTGTTTTTAAGAGATAATAACTATCAAAAGATTGACACTTGTTTATAACTGGTTTAAATGTGAAATTACATCCAATGACCAACATTGTATTAAATTGTAAAAATATATTCTAAATATACTTTAAAACCACTCAAATTAATAATTTATCACTATTAATTATTTCGATTGAAAAAGTTGTTTTTAATTAAAATTTAGTAATTTTCACTATTCATCAAAATATGAAAGTTATCCGAAAATCACCAAAATTTCACCCTAAGCTAATTTCTATATTCTGAATCCATAAATGAAGTCCATTTTGAAAAATAAAATTTACAAAATTTCAAAAAGTGGTTATTACTATTCATAACAGCTAGTTTTAATAATATCTTAATAGCATATCGTTGTTTAGCGAAACTTGGTGTTGCGTACAACACACGCTATCGTGGAAGGTCGCGATTGCGTGTAATTCAATCCAGGTCAGAGATGTGTGTTGTGAAAGCTCCTTTTGGTGTAGCGTATAACACAAGACATTAATGAAATTAAAAAGAATATTTTTCATAAAATCTCGGGGTGTTACATTCTACCCCCCTTAAAATGAATTTCGCCCTCAAAATTCGTCGGGGTTATAAATGGTTTACTATTCGAAAGTTTTTTTAATCGAAACCCACATCGTAAAAAGGAATACCAAAACCAATCTTTAAAAACAAAAGTATGAAACGTAACAGTTACCCAAATAAACTAATCACTGGGTTTCCACATAGGTGAAAATATGGATATGGAAGAGAAATCTAACCATCATGTTCTGATGGAGAGTGGTAGAGAACATGGCTATGGAAAAGCTAGCAATCACAAATCCATAAATTTGTGACGATCTAAGGTACCATCTGATTAATCAGATATAAGAGCACTATGACAACATTTTTGGTTTTCAAGATCGTTTCCCTAAAGTTGAAGAATTTGAATTAGAATAAATACTTACTTTATTTTGGTACAATCTCACTGTTGTTCGTGCCTTGAACAATTTCCACTTCATCTCTTAAATAAATGAAGTTGAATTTGTTATTCGTGAAGTGTTAGCAGATCATGTGATAGAATGACGAGTCATTCCATCTGTCTCAAACAAAAGTTTATCAAAAGTTATTAAATATACATAAGTTGATCTATAGTGAGATTCATCATATAGGGTTCCTAAAATGGACTTATACTTCATATATCATACTGCGTAATATAATAAAACTAGTTTATACTAAACAGGGACTTCCTGTAGGTTAGTGGTAGGCGATAAAGGCTAGTTGCACTTCGGTTGTGGGTTCGATTCCCACAGCCTTGTCCGACGCGATGGGCTGTCGCCCGTCCTGCAGGTTGTCCTTTTTCTAAAACTACATTACTATAACATCACATAAATAATATCGAAAAACAAACAATACTAACTTATGTCCAACATAATCCATTCCAATCTTTAGGCTTATCCATAATACTGCAGTCCACTCTCAGAGATTTAATACCATCGTTGATCCCCATATATCATAAGATATATCTTGTTGGTCACATTCCAAACATTCAAAGTCCTTAATCATGTATTCTCTTGAATACCCATTGAACCATAGTGAAAACTTGAATGAAGTTAAAAGTTAACACCTTCCACATACCAAAATCCTCAAAATTCTATATACTCAAACCATGATATCACTTAGTCCTTATATCAATCATGAGCTCATGAATACTGTCAAACATTTCATTTTCTCCTTATCCCTTCATTATGGGAATATTATCTGCTTTCCAAAATATTTGAATCACTTTTCATGGTTACCGGTACCTTAAAATTATTGAAGACCACAATAGACCAATACATAAATATTTCAATACACCATAAAATTACCTCAACAACATTATTCCTGAATACCAATACATAAACACTTCAGTGCATCCACTTCAATGATTGTCCTGGAAGAAGTCCTTCCTTGATTTAGAAGTAACTTTTTAGGTCAGGGCATTGAGTTGGGTAATGCTCATGTTCTCCACAAATAAGACATTGAACTCCGTAACAGTCTATCACTCTATGACCCTTTTCTCCACACAGATAACATCGGTCCCTCCATTTGAGGTATTCCTCAAGGTTCTTCTTCCCTTATTTATAAATCTCAATCTTCCTTTCTTTATGCTCCTCAACATGCGAACATGCATAATAGTTTATCTTCCTCTTCTTTGATGAATTAGGCATACCACTAAATTTCACCTTGTTAATCATATATCGCGATGACTGATTTGGCATAATCACAAGATCTTTCTCTCTAGGAATTACACAATTTTTTTTGCTCATAGTCACCAATTTGTCCATTGGATTCAATGTTAACCGAATTCCTTCTGGTTCCCTCCATTAACTAAAACACAAAAAGAATCTTGTGAGAGGCAAAAGTCATGCTAGGGAAAACAACATAGTAAAGGGGGAGTACCCTTAATATCTAACATCTTAGGTTAAATTCTAAGATCGTTACCGTAGTTCTAGGACTGTATCTTATACGTATACTTATACTTAGGGACATCCCTAGACATAACTTAGAAATATGTCTAGGGATCTCACTAACGCTTTCGCATCCTAGTTTCTAAAGGTTGACTAAACCTTTCCTCTGATACCAACTATAGAGACCCGAATCCTGACATACATGGACATTACATTACATTTTCGGAATACTTAGTACATAACAAAAAAACACACACACAAGGATCGTAATAGTTTAGTGTCTTTGGAAACTCGGAATATAATCTTCTAATCTTGGTGAAAGATCTTCAATATCTCCCATAAAGATCTTCCTTTTTTTATACCTAAAACCTTTCTTTATAATCCTGGTGAGCTCAAATGCTTAGTAAGGGTAAACAAAATAAATATCAATCACATCATATTCATAAGAACATAACATTTTGGAAATCTTAACCTGCAAAAGAGAGCATAATTTCATAACATGGGATAAATCATGGCAGTGAAATGTAATCACAATAATCATAACTTAAAACATGAAACTTTGTGGCATGCACACATAAGCATAGAGAATCATTTCTTGTTAGTCAAGACTCATTGCCAAGACTATCTTAGTGGACAAAGTCCCTTTCTGAACCAAGTCACTCTCGTTTCAATCCTGTTTCACTGAACCGGTATAACCTACCATTCCAGCCATGTCTATATCGTGAGATATAAAATCTTTACCCAATGCATTTGAGGGAGATATAGGTCCCACCCATCTCATAATGAAACAATTCTTATGTGTGCCACAAAAATCATAAATCATACATCATTTCATAACCCATGTAATAAAAATGGGAATCTTAAACATCGTGACATCATCAAACAATTCATATAAGATAAAGGAATTCATAAAAATAATTTCATCACAACATAATCAAATCAATGTAATAATAGGGATATAAATAGAACCCTATATTATCTTATATGGAAAATAATTTTGATAAAACACTTGAACTCCATTCTTGAGGAAAATATCCTTTCTACTTCAAAAACACTTTTCCTTTCTTAACATGTCATACAATTTTAAACTAAAATAAGTTGATTAAAAATAAACTTGAAAACTTATAAAGGAAGCTTCTTGGAAATAATGTTTTAAAAATCCATTCATGCCGTATAAGTTAAAAAAAACATTCTTCGTACTTTTTTCGGAAAAGTCAAAAAGTACCTCGTACGAAAAACGACAAAAGATTCCTTTCATATTCTTTACTAAAAACTCATCAAAGGGTAAAATTGGATTTAAACTATTGTAAGTGGATGGAAACAATATTACATATTGAGGGAACATGGATGTGGATGATAAAATACACCCCAGTAAATACCAAAGTATAAACAATCTCGGATAAAAATGAGATTGTGATATTTCCCTTACCTTAGGTCCGATTTTCTTCGTAAGTGTCCGAACCTCATCTTCTTTGAAGCGCCTCTTTGAGACCTCCTCTTAGGGCACTAACATTGGTATTTGAGGAAGACCAAAACCTCTAGGATGTTTCTAGGGAAGTGGAGAAGATATTTTGGCAGGGGTTGTCCGAGCTTGAATGCTTAAATTGGTGTGAGGAGGGGGAGGAGGTGCCCTTTTATAAGGGAGGAGAGGGGCACCTTAGGAATATCTCAAAATATTATTTTATATTAAAGTCAAAATCGGTTTATAATGGTTCCAAAGGGTCTTATTTCGAAGGTAAAGTGGGGATGGTTCAAAATCCTATCAACCAATAGGATTTAGACAAGTTTAGGTTATTATTTTAACCTTATCAATTAGATTTAACTCTAAGTTAACTAATTTAACTTTTACCGTGACTTTTTGTTTTCTTACACTATATGGTTAATACACTTACTATAACATGCCAAACGAACCCCAAGTTGTTTATTATTAATATATATATCCTTATCTAAGTCATTTGGCCGAACCTTAGATTTTTAGGAATTAAATAACAATTAATAATATAATATTTGTTTTAAAAACTAATTTATGTCAATTTTGACACTATTTGGTACATGATTTTTATGAAATTTTTAACAGAATGATAAGTTCGAAACAAGTTACTTAAATAAACAATAACATGTCATATTAACCTAGAAAATTAGTTTAAGTCATAAAAAGTCTCAAATTACATTTATTTGGGCATTTATAACATCAATTATGTTAATATTTTCTTAAAAAGGTAATTACTGCATCATCGTTGTGTCATAAATAAATTAAATTATTTAAAGTATAAAAATTACAAATAAAATACCATTATGTAGGAAATATTTTTATCTTTCTAATGAATATTTATAGTCTAAATTATATTATGTATAACCCTATATTAAAAATGTTTTAGTAAATAAACTTTGATTTTAACTCTTTTAACTCTTCTTTGAATTAAATAATAATAAATGTCCTAATCTAATCCAAGTGGGCCTAAATGATAATATTTTACACTTAAGGTTGTTTTTGGTCGAGATACACTTGTCCAATAGGATTAGGACATGTGTTAGGATAATATTAATATCATTTTTACCCTTAATTACCCTATTTACTTTTAACCGTGGTAAATAAAAGTAAAAAGTTACTATTCACCAAAAATTATTTTCATCTCATTGAACCACATTTTACTTACTGACATCAACCGTGTCTCTCGGATTTTTGAAATTCCACTCACAGAAGTGGTAAAATTAAGTTTTATGAACAATTCAGTTTTTTTAACTACCACTTAGTGGTTTCACTATTCATCAAAAATTGAAAGTTTTCAGAAAAATACCAAAAATTAGGCCTAAGATATATTTTATATTATGAACTCAAAAATGATTTCTATTTTACCAAATTCAAAACATATCAGTTGCATTAATTAATTTAAAAATTAATTCTCGTCGTCAAAACAAAAGGCGTGTTTTTAAGAGATATTAACTATCAAAAGATTGACACTTGTTTATAACTGGTTTAAATGTGAAATTACATCCAATGACCAACATTGTATTAAATTGTAAAAATATATTCTAAATATACTTTAAAACCACTCAAATTAATAATTTATCACTATTAATTATTTCGATTGAAAAAGTTGTTTTTAATTAAAATTTAGTAATTTTCACTATTCATCAAAATATGAAAGTTATCCGAAAATCACCAAAATTTCACCCTAATCTAATTTCGATATTCCGAATCCATAAATGAATTTTGAAAAATAAAATTTACAAAATTTCAAAAAGTGGTTATTACTATTCATAACGGCTAGTTTTAATAATATCTTAATAGCATATCGTTGTTTAGCGAAACTTGGTGTTGCGTACAATACACGCTATCGTGGAAGGTCGCGATTGCGTGTAATTCAAGCCAGGTCAGAGATGTGTGTTGTGAAAGCTCCTTTTGGTGTAGCGTATAACACAAGACATTAATGAAATTAAAAAGAATATTTTTCATAAAATCTTGGGGTGTTACAGACGTCATCAGAGCTACCAGACTCGTGGAGTGAGTTCTTCCAAATGAGTGCCTTGTGGGATATTCGAACTGAATCCCTAGTGTGGGTATGCAGTCATTGTAGACTATGGGTTTGGGTTTCGAGTATATCTGGATGTGTTTCTCTTGATATATGTTCAGTAGACATATACTGTGTAGAGCTGACGAAACCTTTACTTTGTGTATTGCTTTGTGGTTTTAGGGGTCCTCTACTGAGTATTTCTATACTCACCCACGCACAGGTTTTGCCTGCACGTGTCGTGTCTTGTGCAGACGAGCGACCTTTTGATGGAGTCCAGGACGGACCAGGACCGGACCAAGCTTTCTGAGTTCCTTACAGGCCGAGGTGTTCCTACGAATATGAGCAGTAGTCCCAATACCTCTTTGTGCTTACAGGTTGGACTTTGTAGTTTACAAACTCTTTCTTTTGGTGGGCTTGTATTCTGGACCAGTTTACTTTCCGCACTTTACTTTCCATTGTACTTTGTTGGTTGGGTTTAGTTGTATGCATGAGTTTGTTCCTTAGTGGTTTTTACTTTTCAGCATTTGTGGGCTTGGAGATGTGTACGTGCGTATAGGTACTTAGACAATGTCTCTCATGTTAGTGATATTCATACTTAGTGCTAGTCACCAGTCCCTGGCCTATTGGAGGTGGGATTGGGGAGTTGTGACGCGGGCCCCACTGGGACGGGTCGTGATAAGTCTCCTCCCACCGAATTCCATTATTTACACAAAATTCTATGAACTCATTAATGTCGTATTCTTCACCATTTTCAGACCTCAAACATTTCATTTGTTCCTGACTCATTCTCCACCATGGTATTCTACTTCTGAAACACCTTAAACACGTCCGTTTTTTTTTTCAGAAAGTAAACTCATACCTTCCTTGTTGAGTCGTCGATAAATGTCACATAATATTGTGACCCTCCAATGGAATATACTGATGTAGGCCCCCAAACATCAATGTGAACTGGATCCAGATTCCCAGCCTTCAGTGTTCTACCTCCTTTTGCAAAGGATACCTTCTTCTACTTTTCAAGGATACAATCCCCACATAAGACAACTTCCACCGACTTCAGCTTCGGTAGTATTCCTTTTTTTGTCAGCACCTTCATCCCCTTCTTCCTCATGTGGCCTAACCTGTAGTGCCACAATTTGGAATCCCCAAAAGAGTTTATTGATGCAAGCATGTCCATGAAAGTCTCTTTCATGTTGTACAAAGTACCATTCTTTTTTCTCCAAGCTATGACCATGACCCCCTTGGTGATCTTTCATGCACCACCAGTGAACGTGGTGATAAAACCCACATCATCAAGCTGTCCGACAGAAATAAGACTTCTTCTTAGTCCAAGGATACACCTCACATTTTTTAAAACTAGAAAGCTCCCACTTTTGGTCTTGATTTGTGCATCACCCTTCCCCACAATCTGCAAAGGTTCATCATCGACAAGATGTACCTTGCTAAATTTTACAGAAATATAATTGTTCAAGAAACCTTTCTCTGATGTGGAATGGAAAGACGCTCCTAAGTCTAAAATCCAATACTCCATAGGGTTATCCACACTCTGTAGCAACACATCATCAGTTCCTTCAGCTGTCGTGTTTGTTGCATTGGTTTCAGGCACTTTTCATTTATCTCTTCACTCCTTGAAATGTCTTTTATTCCCGTAAATCTTGTAGGTAGGACCACCCCCTTTGCCTTGTCTTAACTCATTCCTCTTGATTTTGATCATCCTTTCGTGATTATCTTGTTGGTCATATCTTCCTCTTCAACGTTCGGAGCAGAACTAGAGAATCTGCCCGATTCTCTCCTTCAAATATACTCACTAAGGATCAGGTCCTGCACATCCTTTAGAACCAGATTTGTATTCCCCGAAGAACTGTTCACGACTGTTACAGTTGCTTCCCAACTGTCAAGCAACGAAGATAGTAAAACCATTGCACATACCTCATCGTTAAGCACAATATACACCAATGTCAACTGACTAATGATGGTGCTGAATTCATTGACATGATCCGCAACAATCCTCCCTTCAATCATTTTCAGATTGAACAATTGTTGCATCAGGTACACTTTGTTTGACACTGAAGGCTTCTCATACATATTTGCGAGATATTTCATCATCCTAATCATCGTCTTCTCCTCTATGATGTTGAATTCCATGTTTTTGGCCAACGTAAGGCACACAAATCCCAAAACCTGTCGATCCAGTATCTCCCACTCCTTTTTTCCATGTCCGCTGGCTTTAAATCCAAAAGTGAAAAATGTAATTTCTTCTAGTAAAGATAGTCTTTAATCTGCATACTCTAGTAGTTGAAGTCAGTTCCATCGAAGCGGTCAATCTTCACCTTGCCTTCTTCCATAGTAACCATTTAATTCGATAAATCCGAACTCAACCTTTGATATTGGTTGTTACAAAAACGTCAGGAGTCACAACGACAGAACAAGTTTGTAGATGAAGAAAATATAGAATAAAACAAGGAGAAAATAATGAGAATAAGATATCAAAGGACACAACTATTTATATGTTTCGGGAATAATCTCTACGTCCATGGAGAGGCAGAAATTCACTATGATTTGGGAGCAAAAATACAGAGAGAATATCAGAGTTTCAAAACACAGAAATCCTAGCTCAAAATGAGATAATAAAGATGATGAATGACTATTCCACTAAACACACAGAAAGTCTATTGTGCTATAGTGAAAAGTGGAAGGAATTCTGTACTACTATAGTGTTGCGACCACCCAAGTCCAAGCTACTATAGTGGCCAGCGGATGGAAGTTCACAAAGCTACAATACCACTATCTCCAAAGTCTACACTACTACAGTGCCCTGTCGGTGTCATCGTTCACCTTTGCTGTAGTAATTTAGAGTTTCTACGGTCCCCAAAATTTGGGTTAGGGACCTTTGGCCCCTAGAGTAGGGGCACATTTCCCCCTACAACCCTCAACGAGCTCACTGTGGTGCTCAACCCATGAGAGTTTCAGCCTAGTGTGAAGTATGAGCCGTTAGCATTCGACTCAACATTATCCAAATGGATCGGGCTATACCAAACCAAAATTCCCCTCACCTGTGTGTGACTAAAAACATATGTAATGGATGAATCTCTCAAACTAGTGGAGGCGGTTCAATCTTGGAGCCAAGCCAAAACCAATCTAAGAGAGATACATAGGTGGATAGGTGGAAAGTTGCAACACGAACCATAAAATGGTTCACAATGTTTTCCCCTAGGTCAATGGTTACTTTATCATCCGCTAGATAAACTAATCATTAGTAAAAGATCATGATCATACCACTATTATTTTATTTTGGTTAAGTTGTGTGGTTAAATCCATTATGAATATTTTGTCGCGATCACATGAATTAATGAATTAACGAGCATGCAAGATAGAATTAAAATAAATTGGATTATTTGTAAACTTTATCTAAGATATGATTAATCACTTAAGTAAATCCTTTTAATATTAACAAGCATGTAATATATATATTATATGTGTGCGTGTGTGTGCATTAAGTCGGTGTAGTCTTCCAATACTTAAAGTTAAAATCGAACCATAGTTCAAAGTACTTGACTGGACAAAGTCGAAGTGTTTTCAATTATTAGGGAATTCTAACTTGAAGTTTTGAGTTAACTTGACATAGTTCACATCAACAGTTTAATTCCAAAGTCAAAGAAGAATTTGGTGTAACTAAGATACAAAGGTCAAGGAAATCTAATTTAATATTTTTAGGATTGGGGAGTTCACTCAACAAATCAAGGAACTATGAGTTAATGTAGTTGATATTTGGAATTCCTATCTAAAATCCTTCAAATTGATTGACTGACTAAAGTTGAGGTGATGAGAAGAGGAATATGGATCCTTGACACTATAATATCTAAGCAACAAGATATTTTGAATCTGATGGTGAGGGCTATTGGGTTTCAATAAAAGAGTGGGAGATTAATAAATATAATATTTATTTATTTATCCACCTTTTATCAGATAAAGTGCTAAAATTTTTCTCATCTTATTTATAGAAATGATAATAAACATGGCTTCAAACATATCACCATGATCCATACTTGAGAAGAATAACCTTCTTGTTGGTAAAAATTTCCAAGAGTGACAAAGGCGCTTACGCGTTATCATACATCATGAAAGGAAATTGTATGTGTTGGAAGAACCCATTCCTAAAGCACCTCGTAAAGAGGATAGTAATGAAGAACTGTCTCTCTATGAGAAATATTTGAACGATGCCAGAAATGTTCAATGTTTCATGCTATCATCCATGACCAATGAGCTTCTAAAGAAACATGAGTACATGGATGCATATAACATGATGTCTCACCTTTGGGTTCTCTATCAAGAGAAGGTGAGACAAGAGTGATATGAGATCTACAATGCTTTGTTTACAACCAGTCTTGGAGATTCTGCATAAGTTGATCCTCATGTAGTCAAACTTTTTGGCTACGTTGAACTCTTATACATCTTAGGGATTAAATTTCCATATGAGTTGTGCACAGATCTCATACTTTCCTCACTACCAAATTTCTTTTCTAGTTTTATTGTTAAGTATAGCATGATCAATAATGAGAAGAGTCTTTGAGAACTTCCTACTCTAATTTTCCAAGTAGATAAGGATATGGACATGACGAACCTGTATTCCTTATGGTGAATAAGAAAAGGAAGAATAAGGAAAATGTAGAGACTTGTTTTTTCTTTTTAAGACTTTGAAATATTTCTATATATATTTCCAAAGCCAAACACTGAGACGTCGTGCGATTCCAAGGCTCGGTGTGCATGAAATTAATTTTATAAAAATATTAAAAATATTTTATATTCTACACACACAGTTTCTTAAAGAAAATGAAATAACTCTTAAAAAAAAGATCAAATAAGAAATTTGACACCACTATTGAGTTTAGAATGTGTTTTTTACCCTAGGCAAGACCTAAAATAGGTTGGCGTGGGGCGTTCGAATATCTCACTCATTGACGGTACGTTCAGTGGATAAATTAATTAATCAAATTAATTAATTAATCCATTTAACCTAAACATATTTCCTTTAAATATATCACCATGGATAATTTACCAGGGTTATCCTCATAACCATGGGACCATCGAGAGCTTCTCCTTCCTCCTTCCGTTGATGAATCACAACAGACGACGATGAAACTCTGGATCAGAGCAGATCGAGATGCAGCAAACGCAACGACTTCCTTCGATTGTTGGCGAGCGCGTTCTTTAATGAATAACGATCCAATCTCTAGTTAGGACTTGTTAATTTCTATTTTATACCCTTTTTGATTAAATTGATTGAGCGGGTCAATCCTCATCCATTGATCTGTGCCAATTGTGGCCTTTGCATGTGCCCATGTACCGATTAAGTTGGTTATTAAATTGTTATCTAACCTAGGATATCCCCGTTCTTGATCATTGGCCAAGAACACTTGTCCAATGATGGTTAAACCTCTATTATTGTTTCTTTGTCCCTCAATTGCTTCACGTTCTCCACCAGTAGGACCTGGTGGTCCCAGTTCGATGTTGTCAGGTGGTACCAAGCCCAATCGAACCCCCAGAATCGCGATAGAACAAAGAACGAGGCATGGATCGATTAAACAAGGATAGATATGAGATGTTTATAAGACATGGATGATTTTTTTGATGATCTGAGATCAAATCCCTGGAGGAAGAAGGATTGGAAGCTTACAGGTCGAGCGATGAGCCTCTGAGGATCAAGAGAACCGATTTTCAACGTCTGATTGGGCTCGGTACTGCCCGACAATGTTGAACCGGGACTGCAGGGTCCTACTGATCAAGAATGCGAATTAATTGAGGGAAAAAGGCACAAGAAAAAAGGTTTAACCATAGTTGGTCAATCCTTTTTGACCAATGATTAAGAACAGGGATATTCGAGGTTACATAACAATTCAATAATCAACTTAATCGGTACACAGGCACATGAAAAGACCACAATTAGCACAGATCAATGGAATGAGATTGATCCGCTGAATAAATTTAATCAAAAATGGCTTAGACCACAAATTAAAAAAGTCCTACCTGGAGATTGAATCATTCATCGTAGAAGAATGCACTCACCAACGATCGAAGGAAGTCGTTGCATTTGTTTCATCCTGATCCAAAGTTTCATCCTCGTCCGATGTGATTCACCAATGGAAGGAGGAAGAAGAATCTTTTGACATCCCCAAAGTTATGTGGCTAACCCTGGGAAATTCACCATGATGATATATTTAAAGGAAATATGTTTAGGTCAAATGGATTAATTAATTAATTTATCCATTGAACGTACTATCAATGGGCGAGATATGAAAACGCCCTGGGCCGACCTATTTTAGGTCGTACCTAGGGTAAACAATGTGTTTTAGACTCAATTGTGGTCTTAGATTTTTGATTTGATCTTTTTTTTAAGAGTTCTCCCATTTTATTCAATAAATTGTGTGCACACAATATAAAATATATTTAATATTTTTATAAAATATATTTAATATTTTTATAAAATTAATTTCGGGTACATCGGAGCTCGGAATCGCACGCCTTCTCAGCTCCTGGATTTGGAAATATATATAGAAATATTTCAAAGTCTTAAAAGGCAAAGAACAAGTCTCTACATCATTCTCTCCTAATTCTTTTCATCCCCAAAAAGAAAAACTAAACAAAAAAATCGGGATACTGAGCCTACATCTGGCTCTCCCAGTCCCAAGAGCTCTCCTACATGTTCTCGTGTTGCCGCAACACATGAACCAAGGGAATGGTCAGTCAACGTAGGGTCCTCTCCTGACAATCCTTGATCATCATTGGGTGCTCCACAAAGGTGGCTCCATCCTTGATGTCCAACTCAACACAGTCGATGAAGTACGTAGTATAAGGACCCGACCTTATTACATACATAATATTGAATTTATTCAAGAAAACAATTCCTTTTATATTGAGTATCTTTTCAAGTTTAGAGCTTTAGAGAATTAAGACAAAACATTCATAACATTACACATTGTTACATAGTGGATACCATAAAATCAGTTTCCATTTTTCTCAGAATATAAAACATTAAAACTTAAAACAAGACTCCTTGACAATTATTCAACATTTAACATGTATTCCTTCCTTGTATTACTCATCCATTAACCTGTGAAAAATCATTTAAAAACTTGGGATGAGCACAAAAGCTCAGTAAGGTATGAAAAATAAGAAAAAATCACATTAGTCCATGAATACTCATAACGTATGAAAACATTTTCAAAAGACATGCTTTACACCCATAAATACTTACTTAGTGTAACATGAGATTTACACAAGATCCACACAAACATAAATATAATCATAGAGGTATATTGGGGCATTACTTACATAATCTTGTAACTATCTTGGCTACCTTAAAATTTGTAACCCTCACGGCTACCTTACTTTGTGTAACCATCGCAGTTACACTTGGAGTAACCATACGGACGACCTCCAACTTACTCATAACAAATGCATTGGAGGGAAATATAGGTCCCAACCTTAATCATAAACAATTCCCAATAACCAAAACATAATCATACAACATAAATAATAGCATAAAAACATTGCTTTTGAATATTGTAAAACAGAATTTTAAAAGAGGATTTTAGAAGAAAAGTCCCTTATAAACATATTATACTTGAAGTGAGACTTAATAGAGTGGATGGAATATGTATATACTCTATAAATACACATAATGAAACATAATATAAACAAAACCCATCACACAAACAATTTAAATAGCACATAAATAATAAAGTAGAAGGTTAACCCAAAGAATGGAAATCAGGTTAAGAATTCCCTTACAACAATGTGATCGGTCGAATCATATGACCAGAACATAATAAATATCAAATGATTAATTTAATAAAATGAATATAAATAGAATCATGTTATTATATATATCAAATGATAGTACACATATACCACATACAAGAAATAAGTGGTGAACGATGAAAATCTCACAGAAATGGAAGTGAGATGAAGAAACCCTTACCTTAAGCTTGTCTTACTTCAAACTTGTTAAAACCTCCTGTATAATGGTTAAAAGAGTTTTATTAGTATTTTACAGAAAAATTTTAATGTTTATAACATCTTATATGGTCATTTCATAACCTTATTTCACCCCTTAATTGTTAGTATTTTGTTCCTTGCATTATTTTGGGTGAGTTCTTTTGTGATTTTCACGATCGGTTCATGATGAATCGTTCTTGTTGATTGGAAGTGAAACTCCAGAATTGGAATGGAGTAGTATTTACATATTTCCAGTACCATAATTTATACCATTTATCACTTTTATTCTTTATATGAGAATGACTTATAAGTTAAAACATTAATGATGTTCGTTTAGATCATTTTAGTGGTTCTTTGATAATAACAACGTCATTTTGTCAATTAAATTAGAACCATGAGTACAAAAGAATTCCAGAACCATATATGAGTCATAAAACATATATTATAACCTGGTTCAACCATATAAATGGTTTCATGACTAGACTTAAAAGAATTAATGGAAATTGAAAATACATCGTCCACGATGTCGGTAATTCGACACAAATGGACAATGTTTTTTGATTCTTTAAATATGTGGAAGAGGAGAAGAATAATGATGAGGGATTTTCCATAATCATGATAACATAATGAATATACACGATTTTGGAGATTTAATGCCTCTTGGATAAGAGGTAGTGAGGAAAGAAGAAAAACGAATCATGAAATAAAAGAAAATCTTGAGAAATTTCTCACGAAAATTCGGCAGCCTAACGGCGTCTCTTAAAATTTCATAAAAACAAGATTGATGAGAGGAATGGAATATCTCATCATTAATACAAAATATGGACAATAAGGGGGGATATTTAATGAAATATCTCAACAAAAGACAAAGGTAATGGAAGAGAATAACATAAAATGAAAGAAAAGAGTGAAAATAAAAGAGGTTGTTTACCTCTTGATCTCTTCTCCTTGAGATCCTTCTTAAGGGCTTTGATTTTGGTCTTTTGGTGAGACCAGAAGCTCTAGGACATGGGGAAGAATATTGGGGAGGGAATTTGGCAGAAATTAGACAATTCTCAAGTCTTTAGAGGTGTGGGAGGAATAGGGGAGTGAGGGTGGTATTTATAGTGGAGGAGGGGAGGTATTTTAGATTATTTTAATCATTATTATAATATTTTTATCAAGACTATGAATAATCTCAAATCAAGTGGCCCTAAATAGTGATAATATCATGTGAGGTCGAAGCAAGTGGCCTTTCATCACTTATGATGTCATAAATAGTGCATTTTTACTGATAAATTGATTATACGGTATTTTATCGTATTTCACTATTCACCGAAAATTCAAGAGTTTCAGAAAAATACCAAAAATTTACCCCAACCATTTTTCGGCGTGTAGAATTCAAAAACGAACTCCATTTTTTAAAAATAATTTTCTAAATATTATTAATTTAATTTCTAGATAATGTCACAGTTAACTCGAAAAATAACAATATTGAAGTGCAATTAGTTTTATGTGACATTGGAAAATTAATTAAGATCCCATTATCTTATTGCCTTGGGAAAATAAAATAATAATATTATTTACTATTCATGAGGTCATATTACTATTCATAAGGGTATGTTACTATTCACCAAAAAAACATGTTTGTTTCATCAGACTCAAAATAACATACTAAACACAATTTTAGATGATAGTTTCTTGAAATTCAGAATATAGAAGTAGAAAAGTTGTGTTTTAAAGGCTATTTAAAAATATCTTTTTAAAACAAAGTTCCAAGAATTTCTATTTATCTTAGAAAAACTTGGGGTGTTACATTATCCCCACCTTCTTGAAATTGCGTCTTCGCAATTTTATTTACTTTTTAAACAATTGAGGGTATTTTTCCCTCATAGCATTTTCAGACTCCTATGTTGCTTCTTGAACCATGTGGTTTCTCCACAAAACCTTTACCTGGTAGATTACCTTGTTCCGCAATACCTGTTCCCTTCGATCAAGAATCTCAATTGGTTTCTCTTCATAAGAAAAGTTCTCTTCTAGCTGAACTGCTTCTGGGTTCAAGACATGTGATGAATCTGGCACATACTTTCTCAACATCGAAACATGAAAAACATTGTGTACCTGAAACAAGCTCGGAGGCAAAGCTATGCGGTATTCAACTGTTCCAACTTTCTCCAAGATTTCAAAAGGACTGATGAACCGTGGACTTAGCTTTCCTTTTTTACCGAAGCACATCACACTTTTCCAAGGAGAGACTTTAAGGAAAACATAGTCACCTACCTCGAAAGAGAAGTCTTTCCTTCTGTTATCTGCATAACTTTTCTGCCTGCTCTGAGCTGTCCTCATGTGTTACTGGATCATCCTCACTTTCTTAGCCACTTCTTCAACTAATTCTGGCCCCATCAACTTTCTTTCACCGACTTCATCCCAAAATGCAGGAGTCCGACACCGCTTCCCATACAAGGCCTCAAAAGGTTCCATCTGAATACTGGAATGAAAACTATTATTATAAGAAAACCCAACTAAAAAAAGATGATGATCCCAACTTCCTTGATAGTCTATTGAACAAGCTCGAAGTATATCCTCCAAATTCTGAATCATTCGTTATGACTGCCCATCTAATTGAGGGTGAAAAGTTGTACTGAAGTTCAACTTTGTGCCCAACGACTTCTGAAGTCCCTTCTAAAAGTTAGAAGTGAACCTGAGATCTTGGTCAGACACAATGGAAAGAGGAACTCCATGTAACCTGATAATCTCCTTGAGGTACAATTGAGAAAGATGATCCAAAGTCATTGTATCTCGAATTGAAAGAAAATGTGCAGACTTTGTTAGCCGATCAACAATAACCCAAATCACATTGTTACCTCGAGAAGTCTTTGGTAGTCCCACCACAAAATTCATGGATATATTCTCCCATTTCTACTCTAGCACTGGAAAAGGTTGAAGCATCCCATTCGGTAACTGCCGCTATGCTTTAACCTGCTGACATGTCAAACATTTCATTGTAAAATTAGCAATATCTCTTTTCATCCCATTCCACCAATAATACTCTCGAAGGTCTCTTTACATCTTAGTACTTCTAGGATGAACAGAAAATGGAGAACTATGAGCTTCACACAACAATTCTTTCTTCAGCTGGGAATCACAAGGCACACACAACATTTTTCCAAATCTTAAAACACAATCTTTATCAAGATTAAATTCTGGCAACTTACCCATTTTAACCAATTCTACCTTTTTCTGTAGCTCACGGTCTTCCATCTGCGCTTTGATAATTCTGTCTGACAACGAAGACTGCACTGAAACCTGAAACAAAACAGATATATTCCCTACACCAATAACTTCTAAGCCAAAATTCATCAAATCATTAATCAAGGGATCATGTTCCAAACGTAGCATGGTTAATGATGCATGATTTTTCCGACTTAAGGCATCTGATACTTTGTTTGCTTTTCCAGGATGGTAATTGATCATGCAGTCATAATCCTTTATCAGTTCTAGCCATCTTCTCTACCTCATGTTTAATTCCTTATGAGTGAATATATACTTAAGACTTTTATGGTCAATATATATTTGGCATTTGGTTTCGTATAGATGATGCCTCCATATTTTCAAAGCAAAAACCACAGCTGCCAATTCCAAATCATGTGTGGGATAATTTAGCTCATGAGGTTTAAGTTGTCTTGAAGCATAGGCAATTACCTGATCATTCTACATCAAAACACAACCAAGTCCCTTCAAAGAAGCATCACTGTAGATGAAAAACTCACCATTTCGGGAAGGTAAGGCCAAAACTGGAGCATTCACCAATCTCTTCTTTAGTTCCTGGAAACAAACATCACATTCCTATGTCCAAACAAATTTAACCCCTTTCTGTGTTAACTTAGTTATCGGGCTAGATAACCGTGCAAAGTTCTTAACAAACCGTCAGTAATAACTTGTTAAGCCCAGAAAACTACGAATCTCTATAACATTTGTGGGTCTTGTCCATTCATCAACTACTTTTGTTTTGGCAGGATCAACTATTATTCCATCCTTATTTACAATGTGCCCAAGAAAAAAAATCTGTTGCAACCAAAAATCACATTTTCTGAATTTTCCATATAGTTTCTTTTCTTTTAAAGTTTGTAAAACAACCCTTAGATGTTTTTCATGCTCCTCTTTATTTTTAGAAAAAACCAAAATGTCATCAATAAATACAACCATAAACTTATCCAAGAACTCATGAAATAATCTATTCATAAGATTCATGAATACAACTGGTGCATTAGTTAACCCAAACGGCATAACAAAAAATTCATAATGCCCATATCTAGTACAAAAGGCTGTTTTCGGGATGTCATCCTCCTTCACCTTCAGCTGATGGTATTCAGATCTCAAGTCAATTTTGGAAAAGTACTAAGCTCCCTGGAGCTGATCAAACAAGTCTTCAATATGAGGAAAATGATAATTGTTTTTAACAGTGATGTTATTCAAAGCTCTATAATCAATGCAAAGTCTCATGGAACCATCTTTATTTTTAACAAACAAAATAGGGGCTCCCCGTGGTGAAGTGCTGGGACGAATGAAGCCTTTGACAAGAAAATCCTGTAACTGATTTTTCAATTCAAGAAGTTCTATTGGATCCATACGATATGGGGGTTTTGAAATTGGCTTAGCATCAGAAACTAATTCAATTGTGAATTCGACTTCTCGTTCAGGTATGACACTGGGTAAATCCTTAGGAAAAACATCAAGGTATTCATTTACCACTGACACATCATTAATTTGAATAGTTCCCTTGTTTTCAACAATATGATCAAGATAACTTTCATTTCCATCTTTCAATAATTTCTCAGCTTCCTGATATGTTATCAATTGTATGGGTTCATTCTTGTATACAAACTGAAACTCTTTCTGAAAAAAAACTTCTTTAGCTCTACAGTCAATCTTAGCATGATAATCAGAAAGCCAGCCTATCCCCAGAATAACATCAAACTCGACTAGGGGTAAAACAACAAGGTTTGCAGGTAAAGCCTTTCCACATACCACAATAGAAATATTTTTGTAATTTCTCTTTTCTATAACATTTCCCCCTGGTGTTTTAACAACAAGTTCAGGTCTCATTTATTAAGGTGATATTTTCAATTTACCAGAAAATTTCTCAGAGATGAAGGAATGTGTAGACCCCGTATCAAACAAAACTTTAGCAAAATCTGAGTGAACAAACAAAGTACCCAATACAACTTCATTGGATGGACCAACGTCTACTGATGTAGTCGCAAAGGATCTCACTACACCTTTCTGCTTGTAGTCTAGCTTCTTTGCATCATTCGGATCTCTCTTTGGGCAGACATTTTCATAGTGACCCATCTCACCACATTTAAAACACTTTACAGTTTGCTTATCAGGATTAGTCTTTGGATCATTTTCATTGCAATCTCGGGCCATATGTCTAAACTTACCACATTTAAAACACTTCCCAGTTTTTTTAAGACATTCCCCAGGGTGCTTCTTGCCGCACTTTTCACAAACTGGAAATTGTATTTTCTTACCCTCAAATTTCTTTTGTTGATTCTTGCCCATTGCTTGCCAACTAGACCTATTCTTCTCTTTGTTTCCAAAATGCACTTGATCATCAGCAAACTCCATCTCTACCCTCTCAGCACAACGTACAAGTTTCTCATAATTTTTTAATTCACGGGAGGCCAACGCCCTTCGATACCTTGGCTTCAATCCTGAGTAAAAGTGGTTGATTTTTCTATTGAGATCCAGAATAAGATTTGGAGCATACCTCGCCAGTCGAGTGAAGTTAGCTTCATACACAGCCACTGAATCTTCCTCCTTCTGTTTCAATTCAAGGAATTGATTCTCCATTCTAAGTCGCACCACCTTAGGAAAATATTTTTCAAGAAAAATACTTTTAAATTCATCCCACTCCAAGGCATCAAAATTCTCTCTACCCCTGATATTCCTTACCATTGACCACCACTGATCAACTTCCCCTTCAAAATGATAAATGGAAAGACTTACCTTTTGATTGTCTGAACATCCCATAACATCAAATATCTTTTCAAGGGCTTTGATCCATCCTTTAGCTGCCACTGCGTCATAAGATCCATTGAATGCAGGAGGATGTTGTCTCATAAAATGTTCCACCACTATCATGTTCCGTTGTGGTACCTCTATTGGTTCTCTTGCATGGATGACACCACCATTTATTGCCTGCGTTAGCTGAGCCATTACTGTCACAAACTGCTTGGTTCCAATCCCTACCATTCCGGGCTGTAGATCAGGAAGGATGTCATTCTGTCGGTGCCTCTCCTCTTCAGCATCCCTGTTCCTTCTGCGGACAACCATTCTGAACAAACATTTATTAGATTAACCAACATGGTAATCTTTAAATGCTATAACAAATTAAACATAGAGTGAAAATCATTTATGGTATTCTATTAGCATCACCCTAACCCCTAAAGTTATCTAAACCATCCTCTGATACCAACTATAAGGACCCGACCTTATTACATACATAATCTTGAATATATTCAAGAAAACACTTCCTTTTACATTGAGGATATTTTCAAGTTTAGATCTTTAGAGAATTAAGACAAAACATTCATAACATTACACATGGTATTTTATCGTATTTCATTATTCATCGAAAATTCAAGAGTTTCAGAAAAATACTAAAAATTTACCCCAGCTATTTTTCGACGTGTAGAATTCAAAAATGAACTCCATTTTTCAAAAATAATTTTCTAAGTATTATTAATTTAATTTCTAAATAATGTCACAGTTAACTCGAAAAATAACAATATTGAAGTGCAATTAGTTTTATGTGACATTGGAAAATTAATTAAGATCTCATTATCTTATTGCCTTGGGAAAATAAAATAATATTATTATTTACTATTCATGAGGTCATATTACTATTCATATTACTATTCATAAGGGTATGTTACTATTCACCAAAAAAACAAGTTTGTTTCATCAGGCTCTAAATAACATAATGAACACAATTGTAGATGACAGTTTCTTGAAATTTAGAATATAGAAGTAGAAAAGTTATGTTTTAAAGTATATTTAAAAATATCTTTTTAAAACAAAGTTCCAAGCATTTCTATTTATCTTAGAAAAACTTGGGGTGTTACACGTAGGTTCATGCACGTATCTGCTCACCTGTGACATGTGGAGGACATCGTGCACGCACTCCAGTTGTGGGGGTAGGGCGAGGCGGTAAGCAACCTTGTCAATCCTCTGTATGATCTCAAACATCCCGATAAACATTGGGGATGGCTTAATTTTCCGAACGAACCTCTTTAGTCCTTGTCATGGAGAGTCTCAGGAAAACGTGGTCTCTATTCTCAAACTCTAAGGGTCTATGAAGGCGATCTATGTAAGATTTATGCGTACTCTGGGTTGTCCTCATCCGTTCACAGATGACTTGGACCTTCTTCATCACCACCTGCACCATCTTTGGACCCACAAGAGATGTCTCATCGATCTCTGTCTAGCATAAAGGTGACCTACAGGGTCTCCCGTATAGGGCCTCAAAAGATGTCATGTTGTTGGTAGAGTGATAGTTGTTGTTGTATAAAAACTCTACCACGGGAAAGTGATCCTCCCAACTCCGACCAAAGTCTAAAACAAAATCGCTCATCATATCCTCCAACACCTGGATAGTGTGATCGGTCTTCTCATCAGTATGGGGGTGAAAGATGGTACTCATCCTTATCTAGGTCCCAAGCTCCTCCTGTAGGCCTCTCCACAATCGTGATGTAAATTGTGTGTCATGATAAGAGACAATCGTCGAAGGAACCCCATGAAGGCGAACGATCTCCCGTACATACAACTGCCCCAAACTCTCTATCGAACTCTGCTCCCTGATAACAAGAAATTGTGTCGTCTTTTTGAGTCGGTCAACTATCACTCAGATGAAATCATAACCCTTCACTATCCACAGAAGCCCTACCACAAAGTCTATGGATATGTCGTCTCACTTCCACTCCGAGATCTCATGAGGTTGCAACAAACCTATTAGTACCTGGTGCTCAACCTTCACCTACTGACAGGTGGGGCATTGAGAGATGAACTCAGTTATGATCTGTCTCATGTCAGACCACTAATATTACTGCTGAAGGTATATGAAAATCTTCCCCACACCAGGATGTACAACTAGGGGAGAAGTGGGGAACTCTCGCATAACCTCCTCTCTTATCATGACTGGGACCCGTGTTCGTCCCTGGAAAAGGATGAAGTGATTCCCTCCTTCTGAATATCCATTTGTTGAGTCACCTTTGGATATTTGGTCATGTAAGATCTCATAGTCGATGTCTCCCAGATGGGATTTTCTCACACGCTCAAGTAGCGGAGGAGTCAACACCATTGACTGAAGAAAAACCATATCCTTATGCTCCACCAAGGTCAGCTGCAAGGAAGCCAATTGTTCTGAAGCCTCTTGCACCAAGCGAGTCTAAGACTTCCTGCTAAGGGCATCTGGTATTACATTTTCATTCTTTGGAGTATAAAATATCTTGAAGTTATAGTCCTATAGGAATTCCAACAAGAGCCGCTGTCTCAGGTTCATGTCTATCTGCGTGAAGACGTACCTGAGACTCTGATGGTCTTAGTAAACCATAAAGTGCTCCCCCAAAAGGTAGTACCTACACATCCTCAGGTAGAAGACTATCACTGCTAGATTTAGGTCGTGAGTCATGTAGTTCTGCTCATAGGGTCTCAACTGCTTCAACCCGTATGCAATAACTGCATGTCGTTGCATCAACATGAAGCCAAGACCAACTCCAGAGGCATCAAAATACATTACATACTTCACGTCCTCTTTTGGTTGTCTCAACACAGGAGCACTCATCAGCCTCAGCCTCAACTCCTCGAAGGACCTCTAGCACTACTTAGTCCAGGTAAACAGTTGGCCTTTTCGCATCAGGATGGTCAAAGGGACAGCAATTCTGGAGAAGTCTACCACAAACCTATTATAGTACTCCATAAAGCCAAGAAAGATCTACACCTTTGACATTCTCTTGGGTGGATCCCAAGAAAGCACTACGTTGATCTTCCCTGGGTTCACAACTAAACCATGCTTAGAAATGACATGCCCCAAAAAGTAAACCTCATGAATCCATAACTGACACTTTGAGAGTTTTCCATAAAACTGGTGCTCTTGAATAAAATCTAGAATCATCCTCAAGTGCTCTACATGATCCTCCTCTGATGCAGAGTAGATGAGTATGTCGTCGATGAAAATGACCACAAAATGGTCCAAGTACGACTGAAAGATCTGGTTCATCAAATCCATAAACACAGTAGGGGAATTCATCACACTAAAGGTAATCACCAGGAACTCATAGTGTTCTTAGCGACATCAGAATTCCAGCTTTGGAATATCAGCCTCATGAACCCTCAACTGGTGGTAGTCATACCTAAGATCGGTCTTTGAGAACCATCTCACACCTCACAACTGGTCAAAGAGGTCATCAATCCACATAAAGGGGTACTTGTTCTTTATCGTGGTCTAGTTCAGACAACGATAATCCATGCAAAGCTGTAAGATCCCATCCGCCCTTTTCATGAACAACACTGGAGATACCTAGGGGGACATATTTGACCTGATAAAACCATTCTCTCAATGATCCTTGAAATGAAACCAAAATTCCCAGTGCTTGGTGGGGGTCATATGATATACCACAGAAGATATCAGAGCGGTGTTGGGATGAAAGTCAATGAAAAACTCAATCTCTCGCCTCAGAGGTAGTTTGAGAACATCCTTGGGGAAGACATCTATATAATCCTTCACAACTAACAGAATCCATATGTTTGAAGATCCTGATACACCAAGGGCTATACTTTCTAACTGATGGGTGATGGGATGCAACCTCTTGCTCGTAGAACCCACTCGTCCCATCATGAGATCTCTCTCTTCCATAAAGGTGAATCTCATCCCGTCAGTGTGAAGACATCTGACTTGTCTATGGTGACAATAAATCTAGGCTCAAACCATGGACAACCAATCCATACCCAATATGAGGTCATAGGGTTCCATCATGACGACCAACAGGTCCCATGTGAACCTCTCTCCACCAAGTGATAGTTCTCACTACCGGTAGATAAAAGATACAAAAGAAGCATTCCCTATAGGAACCTCAAGATGAAGCTGTTGGGATAGTGCATCAACTAGGAGCTCCAAATCTTGCACTAGGAGTATATAGATGAATTAATGACTGACACACATGTCTAAAAATACTTAAGCAAGAGTATAATAAACACAGATCATACCTCTAATCATCTCGTGTATTCTGGGATCATAAGCCTCCAGAGATTGTAGTTGTCCACAACCCCAGTCGCCAGCTTCCCGAGCCTGACGTGGGCCACCTGGTGGTAGTAGAAGGATCTCATAGCATCATCCACCACCCATAGACCATCCTACTCCTCTTCCAACTCCACCTCTCTAGGGCCTCCCTGTCATCTCCTGGGAGACCCCTGATCATGATGATGTTTCTGTTGTGGTGGCCCATCAGCTATATGTCTGCGCTCCTCGGCACGTCTGGTCAGGCAGTCTCTTTCTATGTGACCTCATCCATCACAATAAAATCAATGCCCCTCTCTAGTCTTCTATATCCCTATGTGCTTCCCCTGACCACGTTTTTAGATCTAATCATGGGGAGGTCTCCTGGGGCGAGATCTTGGCACCTGGAGTTTGTTTGCTCCTGCAGACTGTAAGGGTTGGTGTCCTGAGAACCAACTGTTTTGTAATTTTATTACATGAATGTTCACTTATTATATATTGTTCATTGTTCTGCATGACTATAATATAATAATGTCCTAGAATATTTGTTGCATTGATAAGGTCATGGAAGATCCCCGCTATGATGAGAACCTTGAAATGCTATAACAATATTCTTAAATAAAGTTCTACGGTTGGATGACATACTATGATAGGACACATAGTATACAGACCGTCATGTGCGAGTACTCGTAAGAAGACGAGACTCTCTCTCATGGAGTTCGCACTTGGTAATCTCCAAGATGGGGGATTATGAGAACAGACCCGCCAGTAGCAATTCCACATGTCTTGGTGTCATCGGACATTTCTATCTATGAGTGTGTGTAATGATCCTTAGACTAGAAGATTATCATTAACTCATTTCATGACTCATGCACTTAGATTTACTGACGAAAACCGTCACGCAGACAGTTGGCGGGAAGTAGGGCACGTTGGGTGCGTCACGAGTGACATGTTGTTAATGGATAAGTTGAGGAAGGATTTGTCCCTTCCATTTATGGAAGTTGATATCTCGGACCTTTGATTGAAATAGAACTATCGCATTAAATTCCATGGCCATGGTGTGAATGACGAGTTTATTTCAGGTAGTCAAAGAACGACGGATCAAGCATATAGGTTTATGACACTGCCATGAAACCTGCTTGATGAGATATAGAGACAAAGGGATTAAATTACACAGTAAGCATTCGTATGTGGTGATATGTCAATGCGGCGTCAACTTCTTTCTCTTGGGTTCCTTGACCCATTGCTAGATAGTAATATTGGACTTTAGGCAAGCCCGTTTAATGCCAATGAGAAAGAGGCCTAGAGGGTCACACACTAAGTGTATTCAAGTATCTCAAGTAAAATAAAGATTATTCCCATACGTGGTTTAATAATTATTCAAGGAAGCCAAAATCGTTTTAATGATGGAGGAAAAAGGAAATGAAAATAAGATATACACGCCGTGTATTAAAGATTACACGCCGTGTAGTTTTTCATGGAAAACAAGTACACGCTGTGTATTAATAATTACACGCCGTGTAGTTTTCTTTATGGAAAGGAAATGAATAAATGAAAACAAGATATACACGCCATGTACATTGAATGTACATGCCGTGTAGTTTTCAATGAAAAACAAGTACATGCCGTGTATTTATTAATACACGCAGTGTAGTTTTTCCAGTCAGGATTTTGAGGATATAATATTGTTTTAAATGATATTTATTATAATCAGCGTGGGCGCATGTCAGGGAATTAATTATTCTACATGGGGGTTTCAATAAGAGTTAATGAAATAAATAAAACGCGTAACACGTTTATTTATTGTCATAACTCTATAACCCCACACACTCGATTATAAATATCCTCACAACCCCAACTCTTTTCTGATACAAAACATCTCTGGTGAATTCTTTCAAGGATGAAAGAACTTCTTCCTCCAAGAACGCTCTCAAGACCGAGAGATATCCTCTTCCATAGGATCAAGACGATCTAAGGCAGACAACGCAAGCAAAAATTTCTCCACGCTAGCACTAGGAGAATCCTTTGGCGAAGTCCCGAGATACGAGGTACACGTGTGGATCACCGCTAGAGGAAGCCTACACTTGGCTTCTACGACGCAACGACGAATCACATCGGAACGTGATCAAGAACATCAACGAAGAAAGAACACCCAAAAGGCATTTCTTTTCAATTGATTAAATTAATTATAATCAACCTGTAACGATCCTACTTTGTGGTTCTAGGACTTTCTATTTCTTTGATTCGATCCGTGGAGACTGGCGTTTATCGTCGTATTGATCCCAGATTGATCATTGATAATGAAAAAATTCCAAGTGGGTAAATCCACCCACGCACTTCCGCTGCACCCGGAACCTTCAATTTGTATCAGAGCGGGGTTACAACATTGATTATAGTTATTTAATTTTCGTTGATAATTTACATATTTATATTTGATTCAATTCGAAATAAATCATTCTATAAATATAAATAAATGAGATCTATTCTTCCTCCTTCGTTTCTTGATTCATATCACAGAAATGACCTTTTAATTTTAATTTTTGATTAAAATAAAAATGAGGAACTCATCCGGAGGAGTCTCTCTTTCTGTCTGTACAACACGGTATTACATGGCATGTAATTAAAACTACACGCCGTGTACTTAGGTTCAATGAACCGACACTGGTCTGCCAAACCACGCCGTGTAAATTGAATATGCCTAAGTATTAATCACACCGTGTTGACCAGAATTTAACGGTGCATGGGAACCGGAATACAAGGCGTGTATGTTGGAACAACATGCCGTGTAGTCCGATCCGTTCCAGGTAAAACTGTGTACAAGGAGAAACTGTGTTCTGCATACACGGGATCGCCAGGCCGGTTACCGCGTAACAAGGAAGTACATGCCATTTATGATTTATCTACACGTCGTGTACTCCAAAATTTCCAAAGTAAAGAAAACACGCTAAATCCCCTGGCGTGTACTTTGGATGAAGGGTGAAAAGAAATACACGCTATGTAATTATAAACTACACACCGTATACTTTCCAGAAATGGAATTTCACCAGGTTTCCTCCAATGTAAAAAGACCCGTACAAGGAATATGGATGAGAAAAATCTCAAGTAAATTCATAAAGGAATTTAAGATAATGAATTAATTAATTATAAGATCATAATTAATTAAATTCAAGTGCGAATTATCTTAAATGAAAGAACGGGTAAAAGAATTTGAATTCTAAACATGCGTAAATGTCGTTGCATGCTATGGATGATCATGATCTAGAGAAAAGACCATTTTTATGTGTATGGTTTCATTTAAATTTATTTAATTTAAATTTTTTGGCCTGCGAGCCTTCTTCCAATAAAATGTAGGGCCTGCGTGCCCATGGTTTCTTTAATGTAAACCCATGTAATGGAGGATCTCCCAAGCCAGAGGAGACGGTTTAAATCCCGAAGCTGAGGTGAAACTGACACAAGAAGATACAAAGGTGGATAGGTGGGATCTGCAAAACATGAACCATCAGGTTCAAGGTGTTTTCCCTAGGTCAGGGTTAGCTTATCAAAACCGCTAGATAAGCTAACCAAATAGAAGCTCATGATCATGCCATCTTATTTTATTTCTGTCTTATTGCATGGTTTATTTATTATGTATGTATTGTCGTGATCACATAATTAATAAAATGAACAAGCATGAAAAGATGGAATCAAATAAAAACCAAACTATGAGTAAACATTATCAGAACATGGTTAATCACTTAAGAAAGAATCACTTAATATTAACAAGCATGTGATAATGCAAAAACTACGCATAAAGGACTAAAATCCCTCAATACCATATTAAGTCAGACCAAGCCTTCCGTTACCTGATTAAGGGAAAGACTCAATAAAACTATGTGTTTGACCAACCCTTTTTGGGACACTTACTTTTATAAAGGAATCCTTTATGAAAGGTTTCAGGTTGACTTAACCATATTACATCAAGAGAAGTATCCCTTTCTAGACTTGGTGTAATATTGGAGGCAAGAGTTGAGGAAATCCAAGTCAGGATTTCAGGATTGGGGAATCCACTCAACAGATCAAGGAACTATAAGCTCACAGTTGGAAAAGACCTACCTACCTAAATACCTTCAAATAGATTAACCAACCCTTATTGGGGTTATGCTAAGGGGAATATGGATCCTTGCCACGAGAATGTCAAAGAAATTGGACATTTCGAGTTCAATGGTGAGGGACATTGGGACTTGATAAAATAGTGGGAGAATTAATTAATTAATTCATTATTTCTCATAAATTGTAATCAAGAAAGTACTAATAAATATGATCTTTTAAATTGTAGAATCAAGATGACAAAATCATTAACCACATTTTCTCTGCAATCAATACTGGATAAAGACAATATCCTCACCGGTAATAACTTTCAGGAATGGTTTAGGTGCCTTCGGGTTATCCTACGCCATTAACGAATGTTTTACATGTTGGAGTCCTCACTTCCTGATTCTCCTGCCCCAGGGGAGAGTAATGAATATTTCCTGGTCCATGTTCAACATTTGAACGATGCTCTCGACATTCAATGTTTGATGTTATCATCGATGTCTAGTGAGATCATGAATTCTCATGAAGACATGGATGCCTATAGCATGCTCGAGCACCTCCATGGTCTGTACCAAGAGAGAGCAAGACAGGAAAGGTTTGAGATCTCCAAGGCTCTATTTCAGAGCAAGCTTGGAGAGGGTGCCCCAGTCGGGCCTCATGTAGTCAATCTCATTGGCTACATTGAGCGCTTGGAGGTTCTAGGGTTTAAACTCCCCAAAGAACTGGGTACCGATCTCATTCTTGCATCACTCCCCCAGAGCTTCTCAAACTTTGTTGTTAATTTCAACATGAACAACATTGAGAATTCTCTATCTGATCTTCTTATCCTTATTCGCCAAGTGGAAAATGACGTGAAGTGTGAAAAGCCTTCTGTCCTTATGGTGAATAAAAGGAAAGGGAAGGCTAAGAGCTTTAAGACCAAAGCTTCTTCAAGGCCTTCCAAGAAAAGGAAGATCAAAGGGGAGGCAAAGGAACAAGATGTTGTTTGTTTCGCATGTGGCAAGAAGGGCCACTGGAAGAAAAACTGCACCCAGCCAAGGAAGCAAGGGGAAGCTTTAGGTGCGTTTGTTATCGAATGAAATCTATCTGTTTCTACTAATTGGGTATTAGATACTGCTTGTGGTGCTCACATCTGTATCCAAATACAGGAACCAAGTAGATTCAAAAAGATTGATCGAGGGGAGGTAGATCTACGAGCAGCCAACGGATCCAGACTTGTTGTAGCTGTCAGAGACTACCACCTCACGTTGCCAACTAGAGTGATCTTGGTGTTAAAGGGTTGTTATTATGTGCCTTCTGTTACTAAAAACATTATTTTAGTATCCAGATTAGATACTGATGGATTCATGTTCAAGTTTGGAAATGAATGTTGCTACTTTTATAAAAATAGCATTTGTTTTGGTAGGGCACATTTATATAACGACCTTTATGTGTTACACTACACAAAACAAGTAATGAAAATTGATGAAAAAGTCAATTCACATGACTCATACCACACCCAACTTTGGCATCACTGGCTAGGTCATGTCAATGAGAAATTTTTGACAAAACTACATCAAGATGGGTATTTAGATTCTTTCGAACTAAAACCACTTGGTGTATGTCATGAGTGTCTACAAGGAAAAATGACCAAAGCCCCATTTAGTGGGAAATGTGAAAGAGCTAAAGAGATTTTAGAATTAGTTCACACAGATGTGTGTGGGCCATTTCCAGTTGAGGCAAGGGGTGGGTTCTCATACTTCATAACTTTTACTGATGATTTTAGTATATATGGATATATCTACTTAATTAGGTATAAGTCAGATTCTTTTGATCGGTTCAAAGAATACAAGAATGAGGTTGAGAACCAGCTTTGTAAGAAGATTAAGAAACTCTGCTCAGAAAGATGAGGAGAATATCTTAATCAGGACTTCATTGATTTCTTATGGGAGTTTGGGATTCTATCTCAACTCACGCCTCCTTAAACACCGCAGTGGAATGGTGTAAGTGAAAGGAGGAACTACACCCTTTTGGACATTGTGAGATCAATGATGAGTCATGTGAGTCTTCCATTATCCTTTTAGGGATATGCATTACAAACAGCAGTGCACATACTAAACCAAGTACCAACTAAATCGATAAATGGTATTCCATACGATTTATGGAGTGGACACAAAGCCATGTTATCGAATTTATATGTGTAGGGTAGCGAAGCATTTGTTAAGGCCTCTTCAGGTAACAAACTTTCACCCTGAGGCACAAAGTGTATCTTTATAGGATATCCCAAAGAAACAAGGGGATATTACCTATAAAACCCCTCAGAAAAAAGGTTATAGTGGCAAGACATGCCATATTCATTGATAGGGAGCACATCTCCAAAAGAGATAGTGGGAGCGAGATAGACTTCAATGAAGTCGAGGCTCAAGATACACAAGAGTTGGTACAAGAACAGATTCCACAAAACCCTGTGGAAGAACAATCTGTTCCAGAGACACAAGAACTGCGTAGAAGCACGAGAGAGGTGAGAGAACCAGAACGATATGGTTTTCTTGTCACCGAGGATGGTGACTCATTATTGGTGGACAATTATGATCCTATTACCTACAAGGAAGCAGTTGAAGGCACAGATGTTGCCAAGTGGAAAGAATCCATGAATTCTGAAATGGATTCCATGTACCAAAACCAAGTCTGGATTTTGGTAGATCCTCTAGTTTATGTAAAAACTATTGGTAATAAATGTGTATTCAAGAAGAAAATGGACATGGAGGGGAAAGTCAGCACCTACAAGGCACGACTGGTTGCAAAAGGTTTTAGATGACGTCAAGGAATTGACTATGATGAAATTTTTTCACCGGTTGCGATGCTGAAATCCATCAGAATCCTATTGGCCATTGCCGCTTACCATGACTTTGAAATTTGGAAAATGGATGTCAAAACAACATTCCTTAATGGGAACCTCCAGGAAGATGTCTACATGACACAACCTGAAGGGTTTTTGACTCCAAAGGATGCCAACAAGGTATGCAAGTTGCAGAAATCCATTTATGGATTAAAGAAAGCATCAAGGTCATGGAACATTCATTTTGATGAAGCTGTAACGGAATTTGGAATTGTTAAGAATGAATGTGAGCCGTGTGTCTACAAGAGGTTTAGTGGAAGTGCAGTTGTTTTCCTAATAGTATATGTTGATGACATATTACTAATTGGAAACGAAGTACCTGTCTTACAGTTAGTTAAGGCATGGTTGCATAAATGATTCTCTATGAAAGACTTGGGAGAGGTAGTGTATATTCTTGGGATCAAGATCCATCGTGATAGATCCAAGAGAATGTTGGGCCTGAGTCAAAGTACATACATTGACAAGATACTAAAGAGATTCGGTATGAAACAGTCCAAGAGGGGATTGTTGCCAGTGTCACATGGCATTCATATTTTCAAGAAAATGTGTCCTCAGACACATGAGGAAAGAAAGAGAATGGCAAGGATCCCTTACGCATCCGCGATTGGGTCAGTCATGTATGCTATGCTATGTACGGGGCTAGATGTTGCTTACGCATTAAGTGCGGTAGACAGATATCAAGCTGATCCAGGAGACCGCCATTGGATGGCAGTCAAGACTATCCTTAAGTATCTGAGGCGTACTAAGGATATGTTCCTGGTTTATGGAGGAGATGAGAAACTAGTCATCAGAGGACATGTAGATGCTAGTTTCCAGACTGATCAAGATGACATGAAGTCGCAGACTGGATACATCTTCAGTTTGAATGGAGGTGCAGTGAGCTGGAAGAGCTCAAAGAAAAGTGTGGTGGAAGATTCTACAATAGAGTCTGAGTATATTACAGCTTCTGAGGAAACTAAATAAGCAGTATAGATGCGAAGCTTCATCTAAGAGCTGGATGTAGTACCAAGCAGTAAAGATCATATCACACTCTATTGTGATAATACTACAGCGGTGGCACTTGCAAAAGAGACAAGGTCACATAAGCAGACAAAGCACATACTTTGGAAGTATCATCTCTTGAGGGATTTTTCTCAGAGAGGTGAAGTTTCAGTGAGCAGTATTTCCACAGAAGACAACGTGGTGGACCCCTTAACTAAATCCTTGACTCAGAAGAAACATGATCATCATGTAAGGTCTAGCGGACTAAAAGTCGTAGACAGTTGGCTCTAGTCCAAGTGGGATTTTGTAAGGGTTGGTGTCCTGAGAACCAACTGTTTTGTACTTTGATTACATGAATTTTCACTTATTATATATTGTTCATTGTTCTGCATGACTATAATATAATAATGTCCTGAAATATTTGTTGCATTGATAAGGTCATGGAAGATCCCCGCTATGATGAGAACCTTGAAATGCCATAACAATATTCTTAAATAAAGTTCTACGGTTGGATGAAATACTATGATAGGATACATAGTATACAGACCGTCATGTGCGAGAACTTGTAAGAAGACGAGACTCTCACTCATGGAGTTCGCACTTGGTAATCTCCAAGATGGGGGATTATGAGAACAGACCCGCCGGTAGCAATTCCGCATGTCTTGGTGTCATCAGACATTTCTATCTACGAGCGTGTGTAATGGTCCTTAGACTGGAAGATTATCATTAACTCATGTCATGACTCGCGCACTTAGATTTACTGATGAAAACTGTCACGCAGACAGTTGGCGGGAAGTAGGGTACGTTGGGTGCGCCACGAGTGACATGTTGTTAATGGATAAGTCGAGAAAGGATTTGTCCCTTCCATTTATGGAAGTTGATATCTTGGCCCTTTGATTAAAATAGAACTGTATCATTAAATTCCATGGCCATGGTGTGAACAACGAGTTTATTTCAGGTAGTCAAAGAACGATGGATCAAGCATATAGGTTTATGACACTACCATGAAACCTGCTTGATGAGATATCGAGAAAAAGGGATTAAATTACACAGTAAGCGTTCGTATGTGGTGATACGTCAATGCGGCGTCAAATTCTTTCTCTTGGGTGCCTTGAACCGTTTCTAGACAGTAATCTTGGACTTTAGGCAAGCCCGCCTAATGCCAACGAGAAAGAGGCCTAGAGGGTCACACACTAAGTGTATTCAAGTATCTCAAGTAAAATAAAGATTATTCCCGTATGTGGTTTAATAATTATTCAAGGAAGCCTAAATCGTTTTAATGATGGAGGAAAAAGAAAATTAAAAACAAGATATACACGTTGTGTATTAAAGATTACACGCCGTGTAGTTTTTCAGGGAAAACAAGTACACACCGTGTATTAATAATTACACACCATGTAGTTTTATTTATGGAAAGGAAATGAATAAATGAAAACAAGATATACACGTCGTGTACATTGAATGTACACACCGTGTAGTTTTCAATGAAAAACAAGTACATGCCGTGTATTTATTAATACACGCCGTGTAGTTTTTCCAGTCGGGATTTTGAGGATATAATATTGTTTTAAATGATATTTATTATAATCAGTATGGGCGCATGTCAAGGAATTAATTATTCGACATGGGGTTTTCAATAATAGTTAATGAAATAAATAAAACGTGTAACGCATTTATTTATTGTCATAATTTATAACCCCACACACCGGATTATAAATATCCTCACAACCCCAACTCTTTTCTGATACACAAAATCTCTGGAGAATTCTTTCAAGGCCGAAAGAACCTCTTCCTCCAAGAACGCTCTCAAGACCGAGAGATATCCTCTTCCATCGGATCAAGACGATCTAAGGTGGACAACGCAAGCAAAAGTTTCTCCATGCTAGCACCCAGAGAATCCTTTGGCGAAGTCCCGAGATATGAGGTACACGTGTGGATCACCGTTAGAGGAAGCCTACAGTTGGCTTCTACGACGCAACGACGAATCACATCGGAACGTGATCAAGAACATCAACGAAGAAAGAACAGCCAAAAGGTATTTATTTTCAATTGATTAAATTAATTATAATCAACCTGTAATGATCCTACTTTGTGGTTCCAGGACTTTCTATTTCTTTTTTCTATTTATTTCATTCAATCCGTGGAGACTGACGTTTATCATCGTATTTATCCTGGATTGATCATTGCTAATGAAAAAAAGCCAAGTGGGCACATCCACCCACGTTCTTCCACTGCGCCCGAAACCTTCACAGACAACTCAGCTTTATGACTCCCACTACTAGCTTCAGTAGCCTGGAGTCCCTCTGACATAAATATCTCTATCACCAATGTCTGCTCCAACTCCCCGATATAGGTGGGGATGCATAAGGGCACCACGTTGGCACATATCTCTCTATGGAGTTCTTGCACAAACTTTTGTGCTCGAAAGTAACCATCCTGAATCATGTTAAGGGAGTGTTGTATAAGGTCTGTAAACCTCACTACGTACTCAGTCACTATCATCCCTCCCTTTTGAAGTCCCAAAAGCTTTTGAATATGAACTGACTGCAAATAAGAGGGGTAATACTCCTCACGAAACAACTACTGGAAGTTGGGACATGAGAGTGTCGACTCATCGTGCATCTATGTAACAAGGCTCACCAGCGCCCAGCTGTTTCGTGGAAAAGGATAGTTGGTAGTGCATCCACCTGATCCATCGTGGTCTGAATAAGCTCGAAGATACAAACCACTGACTCTATACAATCCTCTACTACCTGAGGATCTGTCTCACCGCAGAACCTCAACAGCCTCTAGCGTTGGAACTCATAAAGCACGCTAAGACTGAGTGCATCCTCAACCTACTTTGTTAGGATGGTCTATTGCGAGACAGGTGTGGGTGATGCTACCTGCCTACCTAGAGGAATAATCTCACATGATAGAACATGAACTGAATCCTCATCGCTCATCAGATCATCATCACGATCCGTAACTGGTATCCTAGCTGGCTGTCATTGTGGAGGAATCTTGAAAGTTATCAAGTCGTATCAGGGTCATATGAGCATATATATATATAACAATAATGGGGAGTTGACTCAAGAAGTATAGTCAAAGTCTCAATAATATATGATGCACGTACCATTGATCTCTACAACCAATGTCTCATTATGTTGAGTCAATAAGCAAGTAGTCAAGGTCCTGGTGAATGGATACGTCGGCCGCCCGCACCATCACTAGATTCCCTAGCCTGAGAGTCTCACTCGAGACACTTTAACACTGTTGCACCAATCCCAACCAAATCCTCATATGGGGACTACTCCAGACAATGTCCCAAGGAATGAACTGCTCTAATACCAATATGTCAAGACTCGACCAAAGTTGGGACTCAAGTCACAACTACCCCAATCCCACCTCCATAGGCTACGGTGTGGTGACAAGTACCGAAATACACATCCTAAATGTGTTTCATTTGTATAAAGTACCTATACGCACACACCTAACCATATCAATGAAGAAGTGCATAAGAATAATAATAAAAAGATGCAACAACTAGAAAGTAAACTAAACATGAAAAACCTTTAGGGTGTACAAGAGTACAATAGTGCAACTGAAAAGTAAAGGGAAAAAATACACTCCTAACCAGAAATATGTCTCAACCCGAAAACACTAGAAAAGTAAATTGATGAGAGAGTCTACCTTCTGATCTTCAAGATATGACCACCGTATGTGGTGTACACTAGCTAGTATCCCTAATATCCTCTGAAGTCACCGCTGAACTTTCTATCATTTGCATAAGACACAACACATGCGGGAAAATCCCATGCAGCGGTGAGTATATACATACCCAGTAAGATGCCCCGAAAGCTGAAAGGGGGAGCAGTAATAGATACAATAAGAAATAGAAAGATAGCAGGATAGTACATAGGACGTAACTCAACCCAAAGCATGAGAAGGACTAACCTCATCCAAGCACAGGAGGCTCAACATGGTGAGTAGATAAACTACATTCCAAGTCTTTTCCACCCATAGTAAGAGAGTAAACTCATCCAACCACAAGAAGCTAAACACAGAAAGCACGTGACATACAACGCGCTTCTTCACAACCCATAGCAGGACAGTAACCAAGTTCAAAGATATAAACACACACACACACACACACACATATCAGTCAAAATAAGTACAAATGAGAGAAAAATATGATCTCCATCTCACAGCTCAGCCCAGGAAGAAGTGTCACCAACAGTTTCAAAAGTCCATCAACGATGCCCAACATCTCATGCGTCTGCGCAAAAGTAACCGTGTGAAGGCTCATGATTCATCATTGTGATGCACAATCGAGGGGGCATAAACTCCAAGTAGAGGACCCGTGACCTAGTGCATTGGGGGTTCCACTCTATAAGTATCTATAGAGGACCCACACCCAATCTGATGGGGGGTTACACTCTAGTGTCATGAGGACCCACACCCTATTCGATAGGGGTGTTGAGCCCTCTGGAAGATTGTTGATTTCATGTCGATGTTTGATGTTTTAATAATCACAAATCATCACATACCATTAATGCTTAATCTGGTTTGATTTCTCATAAACTTAATTAAAATCTGTAAATGAATCTGTTATCATGTTTTTGTCTATGCTTATTGACTTACAAAGTATGTTGGAAGTCTTCTGGTTTCAACAGACATCAGAAGCACTGATCCATTCAACAGACATCGGAAGCACCGATCCATTCAACAGACATCGGAAGCACCGATCCATTAAACAGACATCGGAAGCACCGATCCATTCAACAGACATCGGAAGCACCGATCCATTCAACAGACATCGGAAGCACCGATCCATTCAACAGACATCGGAAGCACCGATCCATTCAATAGACATCGGAAGCATTGATCCAATATCAAAGGACAACGGTCGCACTGATCAAACTGACTCACCGATGCTGATCAAAATGAGTCACCGATGCAAATGAGTCACCGATGTAAATGACTCACCGATGCTGATCAATCTGACTCACCGATGCAAATGACTCATCGATGCTGATCAATCTGACTCATCGATGCAAATGACTCACCGATGCTGATCAATCTGACTCACCGATGCAAATGACTCACCGATGCTGATCAAACTGACTCACCGATGCTGATCAAACTGACTCACCGATGCTGACCAATCTGACTCACCGATGCAAATGACTCACCGATGCTGATCAAACTGACTCACCGATGCTGATCAAATGACTCACCGATGCAAATAAGCCACCGATCAAATGAGCCACCGATCAAATGACTCACCGATCAGACTGACTCACTGATCAGATGACAGACCGATGCTGATCAGTCTGATTCACTGATGCTGATCTATCTGAGTCACCGATCATTACTCACTAATGCTGATGACCTACCGATCACTTGATTCTTCAATAGTCATAAACAACTGTTTGAATTTCTTTATCTTTATCTTTATTTAATCTAACCAACGGTCATATTAGGTATATTTTAATGCTCTGTCAAATTATTAATAAAGGTTGTAGGATGTCAGGAAACCGTACCTCGTACCTGTGGAAAGGAAACTTTTTCTGTCTTCCGAAGCACGTGACATAAATACAAGAAGACTCTGCTGAAGAGAGGAGATAGAGTTGATAGAAGAACACAAGATATACAGAGGAAAAGAAAGAGAAGGAAGAACCAATCAGAACAGAACCTCATACTCAATCAAGCCTACTCAAGAAGAGTTCTGTGCATACAAAAGAACATTGAAGAACTTCATCGACTACATCTCACTGCTTTTGAGCCTGAAGCATACGACACTCTTCCTCTCAAACAAAAACGAGAAAAGGACTCATAATAAATTCTGATCAAATACAAAAGAGTCCAAAGCTACACTGAAATCACCAGAGCCATTTCTAAACTCTACATCTCTGCTCTGTGATACAGTTGTTTTACATTTTGAGCAGTGTGTGTTATCTGCTGTATTAAACACACACACTGACTCCTGTACTTTCACTGGAGGATCTTTAAATCCTTAGAAAACCTTTTTACACTTCATTTCCCACTGTGGATAGTGGTAGAGGTCGTATGAGACCTGAACAGCTCTAAGCTGTTGTTTTTTTTCCCACACAGAACTGTGGTAGAGGTCTTGTGACCTGGACAGTGTGTTCACTGTTGTTAACCCTGATCCAGGGTGTGGATCATTTTTATATAAACTCTTGAGAGGACTAAGTCTCGGCTTGAGACTGAACCTCTTGGTTAATTCTCTGTGTTTGTAGCTACATACTTTATCCATACTACATATTTATTTCATATTCCGCTGCTATTACTTTGAAATATAATTTATTTTCAAATCTACTTTGATAGTTAAACTTGCAAGTGTTTATATTTATTATAGACCAGTAAGTTAGTTTCAAAGGTTAATTTAATCATAAGATTAAGTTAACTGAGAACTAATCAATCTTTGAGAAACTAATTGAACCTTTATAATCTGTATAAATTCACTACAGTTTAATCTGTTTTTGAAATAGGGGGATTTTTAATCAACATTGTTTTTAACAGAAAATTTTAATTGGAACTCAATTCACCCCCCTCTTGAGTATCCACTCCGACCAACACTTGGTATCAAAGGTTGTTAATATTTTCTAACCGTACTCTGTTTTCAACTGTGATTTTAGTTGTATTTTAAAGTTCTTAAAATTTCTGTTATTTCTAAATTTTTATCTCTTTAAAATTATTTTTGTAATATCATGGATAATAGACTTGAGGGTTCTGCTACTAACCGTCCACCTTTCTTTAATGGAAATAACTATGCTCAGTGGAAACTTAAAATGAAAATTCACTTAGAATGTATGAGCTTTGATATTTGGACTGCCATTGAAGCTGAATATAAAATTCCCAGTACTGATAGATCTACTTGGGATGAACCTACAAAGACTGCTTACAATAAAAATTGTAAAGCTATGAATGCTCTGTACTGTGCTCTAGGAGATGAAGAATTTAATAGAATTTCTGCATGTAAAACTGCATATGAAATTTGGGATACCTTAGCTATTTCTCATGAAGGAACAACTAATGTTAAGGATATGAGATTGAATACCTATACTATTAAGTATGATAATTTTAAGATGAAGCCTGATGAACCCATTTCTGATATGTATCTCAGGTTCAATGAAATTGTCAACACAATGACTTCTCTGGGAAAGGATGTTCCAGCAAAGGATCAAATCATGAGAATTTTGAGATGTCTACCTAAAAGATGGAGAGGAACCTCTGTCTCCATTAGAGAATCCTGTGACATTGGAACACTACCTGTCAAGGAATTAATTGGTAAGCTGATGATGTATGAAGAAGAGCTTAAAGTAAATAAAGAAGAAGATGATGAACCTAAAAGGAATTCTATTGCCTTCAAGACTACAACCTCAAAGAATAAGGATAAGGAAAAGCCTCAAGCTATCAATGAAAGTTCAAGCAGTGAGGAAAGTGAGAATGATTCTGACAGTGATGCTGAGATGGCTCAAATAGCCAGGAGATTCAAAAAGTTTTATAGGAAAAAGAAATTCTTTAGGAAACCAAATTACAAGGGAAAGTATGACCAACAAGGCAAATGGAAAAAGGATTGGAAGAAGGCTGACAGAACTGATGAAGTTGTCTGTTATGAATGCAAAAGAAAAGGACACATAAAAACAGACTGTCCAAAGCTGAAATACAGAAAGAAGTATGAATACAAGGATAACAAGTACAAGAAAGCCATGAAGGCTACTTGGAGTGCTTCAGAAGACAGCACAAGTGAAGCTGAAACTTCAGACTCTAAAAGGAATCGATCCAACATGTGTTTTATGACAAACACTTCTGAGGTAACATCAGAAACTCCTGCTTCAAATTCATATTATTCTGGAGATGATTCTGAAGGTGATAACATGTCTAAATCTGAACTGTTTGAATATTGTGATATGCTTGAAGAAACTTGTAATGAGCTTAAGGATAAATATAAAGGTTTAAAGAAACAGTATGCTTTAAGTGTTAAGCATAAATCTGATCTGGATATAGAAGTAGAAAAGAATGCTCAGTTTCTTAAAGAGAATACTGAACTAAAATTGTCTAATGAACAACTCAGAAAAGACTTAGAGAAGTTCACAAATGGCAAGAATACTCTAACACAGATGCTAGGAAAGCAAGTTGCACCTAGATATAGTACTGGTATAGGATACCAACCTGGACAAAGAAAAGTTGCCAAAACTAGTTTCATTCCTAAATCTGGACAGAAGATAGTTAATTCTGGAACTTCATATGCCTCAACCAGTTATATTCATAGTTATGGATCTAATAAGGTTTATCTTTCAAATAATGTTAATTCTACAAATTATATGAGACTCATTAGACAAATATGGGTACCTAAAGTATTATTGGCTAACATGTCTGGACCCAAGAAGATCTGGGTACCAAAATCATCTTCCATCTAAATCTGTTTTGTAGGAGACCTGCTTGAAGAGCTGTCACAAGAAGATATGGTACTTAGACAGTGGATGTTCAAGAAATATGTCAGGAGACTTTTCATGTTTCAAGAGCTTAGTAAAAGTTGATGGAGGCTTTGTCACTTTTGGTGATAATTCAAAAGGAAAAATCATCAGCTTAGGCCAGATTGGTAACAATGATTCAATCTTGGTTTCTGAAGTTTTATTTGTCGATGGACTTAAATATAACTTGTTAAGCATTTCTCAATTGTGTGATGATGATTTTTATGTGAAATTTAAAAATGATTCTTGCAATGTTTTTAACTCTAAAAATGTTTTAGTATTTTCTGCTTTAAGAAATGAAAATGTTTATGCTGTTGATTTAGATTCCTTAGCTAAGCAGAATATTCCTTGCTTAAATTCTTTTCATAAAGAGTCTTGGCTTTGGCACAGAAGATTAGGACACTGCAATGTACACTCACTTAGAAAACTTTCTAGGAAGAACTTAGTTAGAGACTTACCCAAACTTGAATTTCCAGCAGACAAAGTTTGTAATCCCTGTCAAAAAGGAAAGCAACATAAAGTTTCTTTTAAATCAAAGAAAGAAGTTTAAACTTCTCAACCTCTCGAGTTGGTTCACATGGATTTATTTGGACCTTCTAGAGTTTCTAGTTTAAATGGGAAGCACTATGTCTATGTTCTCGTAGATGACTTTTCTAGATATACTTGGGTATATTTTCTAGCTCACAAAAGTGAAGCTTGTTCTTACTTTTTTAAATACTCCAAGTCTGTAGAAAATCTTAGTGGAATCAAGATTAAGACCCTAAGAAGTGATCATGGTCGTGAGTTTGAAAATCATGAGTTTGATTCTTACTGCTCACACAATGGCTATAGTCACAATTTATCTGCCCCTAGGACACCCCAACAAAATGGTGTAGTAGAGAGAAGGAATAGAACCCTGCAAGAAATAGCTAGAACCATGCTCAATGAATATGAACTGCCTATTTACTTTTGGGCTGAAGCTATTAATACAGCTTGCTATTTCATTAATAGAGTTTTGATCAGACCAGTTCTTAAGAGGACCCCTTATGAGTTGTGGAACCATAGGAAACCTAAGGTTAACTACTTCAAAGTTTTTGGCTGCAAAGTCTTCATTCTCAATACTAGAGACAATCTTGACAAATTTGCATCCCAGAGTGATGAAGGAATTTTCCTAGGTTACTCTATCTCTAGTAAAGCCTATAGAGTTTTCAATAAAAGAACCAAATGTGTGGAAGAATCTGTTCACATCAAATTTGATGAAACTGATCCACATGAACCTAAAATCTCTCTTGAAGATGATCTCTCTGGTTTGAATCTCAATGATAAATACAATGGACCTATAGTTAAAACATCCAGCTCTGGAAATTCTCCAGAACCTGCTTCTGTTGAACCTCAATCTGTAGATGAATCTGAAATCTCTAGCCCTATCTTTTCAAGACCATCTAGGACTCTAAAGAACCATCCTTTAGATGCTGTTGTAGGAAATCTAGATAGAGGAACACAGACTAGAGATTATCTAAGAAATCAGGTTGAACATCAAGCCTTTCTTTCACAGTCAGAACCTAAAAATATCAATGATGCTATCAATGATGAGTTTTGTGTAATGGCTATGCAAGAAGAACTAAATCAATTTGAAAGAAACAAAGTCTAGAAATTAGTAGAAAGATCTAAAGACACTTTGACCATAGGCACAAAATGGGTATTTAGAAACAAAGTTGATGAATCTGGAAACATCATTAGAAATAAAGCTAGGCTAGTTGCACAAGGTTACAATCAAGAAGAATGAATTGACTATGAGGAAACCTTTGCACCTGTAGCTAGATTAGAGGCTATTAGGATCTTACTTGCCTATGCATCACATCTGAATTTCAAGCTATATCAAATGGATGTCAAAAGTGCTTTTCTAAATGGTTTTATTGTTGAAGATGTTTTTGTAGAACAACCACCTGGTTTTTTAAATCCTCATTTTCCAAATCATGTTTTTAAACTTTCTAAAGCTTTATATGGTTTAAAACAAGCTCCAAGAGCTTGGTATGAAAGGCTTTCAAACTTTCTTATCTCAAAAGGATTTACAAAAGGAGTAGCTGATCCCACTCTTTTTATAAAAAGGATTTCAAAAGATGTACTAATAGTACAAATCTATGTTGATGATATTATTTTTGGATCTTCTAAAAATTCCTTATGTACTGATTTTTCAAAGGTTATGCAAAATGAATTTGAAATGAGCTTAATGGGAGAGATTAAGTATTTTCTTGGTTTTCAAATTCTTCAAACTAAAGATGGAATTATTTTAAATCAAAGTAAATATACAAAAGATCTTTTAAAACTTTTTGGATTGGATAGTATTAAGGAAAGTGATACACCTATGAGTACTACCAGTAAATTGGATACAGATGAAGCTGGGAAACCAGTGGATCAAACCAATTACAGAGGTATGATTGGGAGCTTACTTTATCTTACCGCTAGTCGACCAGAAATTATATTCAGTGTATGTATGTGTGCTAGATTTCAAGATAATCCTAAAGAATCACACTTACTAGCTGTTAAAAGGATTTTTAAGTATCTTAAGTATACTATAAATCTAGGTTTGTTTTATCCAAAAGGACAATCATTTAACCTAACTAGCTATTCATATGCTGACTTTGCTGGATGTAAGTTAGATAGGAAGAGAACATCTGGAACATGTCATTTGCTTGGAAAATCCCTAGTATCATGGTGTAGTAAGAAACAGAACTCAGTTGCATTGTCTACTGCCGAAGCAGAATACATAGCTGCTGGTAGTTGTTGTGCACAAATTCTGTGGATGAAACACACTCTATTGGATTATGGATTTGATCTTAAACATGTTTCAATTAACTGTGACAATACTAGTGCAATAAATATATCTAAGAACCCTGTGTCTCACTCTAGAACTAAGCACATTGATGTCAGACATCACTTTCTAAGAGATCATTATCAAAAAGGTGATGTTTCTTTGAAATTTATTAGCTCTGAACATCAATTGGATGATATCTTCACAAAGCCTTTATGCTCTGAAAGAATGAAATTTATTAAACAAGAGTTGTGTATGATTGATCTGTGAAACTGATCTGTGAAACTAATCTGTGAAACTGATCTGTGAAACTGATCTATGAAACTGATCTGTGAAACTGATCTGTGAAACTGATCTGTGAAACTGATCTGTGAAACGGATCTGTGAAACGGATCTGTGAAACCGATCTGTGAAACCGATCTGTGAAACCGATCTGTCACACCGATTTTTTTTAATATATATATTGTAATTAATTAGTAAATTTCTTTTATACTTTTTATGGGAACCCTAAATGATAAAATAAATGATACGCGGATATTTATCCTCCCTAAACCTTTAACCTTTCATTTCCCGCCGAACCTTTCAACCTCTCTTCCCCTCTACTTCGAACCTTCGAACTCCTGCCTTATCAAAATCCTCGAATGGCTAAGCAAAAGAGACCGAGAAAAGGACAGGATAACCCTGTACCTTCAAAGCGTGCTCGAGGCGAGTCGAGTAGTACCTCTCAACTATCAGTAAATCCGAACCTGGAAACTCGGATTGTTGCTGTAGAAAAAGAAGTAAATTCTGCCTGGCTTTTGTCAAGTAAGTCACTGTTGCTGCAAGTTCTTGAATCGCAAGGATGGATAGACTTGTTTTCTGACAACACTCGAATAGACTACCCGAAGCTGGTACATGAGTTCTATATGAATCTGGAAATCACTTTAGATGGTGTGGAGGCTGCCAGGATGTCGTCTGTGGTAAAAGGAAAGAAAATATCCTTCTCATCTAAGCAGTGGGCTGAGTGCTTGAACGTACCTCATGAAGGTCGGTATGAGGATTATGCTGGGAATATTCCTCCAACATCTGATTACTTCTCTTATGAATTAGCTCTGGAGCTTCTGACAGGAAACAGAGAGTCACGAAGAATCACAGCTTCAGAATTAGATGGTGAGTGAAGACTTCTTTTCAAGTTTATTCAGCACCAACTTTTCCCTAGGAGAGGAGATTTTGCTACTGTAAAGTACCAGGATGTTTTCCTGTTGTTTCTTCTGAAAACACATGAGAAGATCAATTTGTGTAGATATGTGATGGTACACATAGATGGAATGATAAAACCGTCCAAGAAAGCCACTGCCTTGTTTTATTCAAAGATGATATCTACCATGCTCAAGAATCTATATTGTATTGATGAAGATGATGAAGTTAATGAAACAGATCATACCTTCTGTCTCAACAAAGAGATCTGCAAGAGGATGAAAATAAATTGGAATCCATGGAAGAAGTGCTGGGTTGCAGATGAAGATAAATTGTATGAAGCCTACAATCCCATAGATCATGGAAAGAGGCCAAAGGATTTGAGAGACCCTGGCTTGAAACCAAATGAGGAACCAGTTTATTCTGATGATGATGAGAAAGAAGAAGGAAAGGATGAGGCCACTGAAACCCAAGAGAAAGAAGAAGCTGCGACTGAGGAAGGAAGTATGTCATCTCCTAATGATAGGAGTGATCCTGACACTGCCAGTCCCAAAAGAAGAATAGAATTTGGACCTGCTAGTCCACCCTTAGCCCTACCAGAATCAGAACCTATTCTTGGTGATGAAGAAGATTCTGACACTGAAGAATATCACAGTGAAGCTTCTGAGAAGAGTGATGATGGACGTGCTGATGAAGCTGAGGCTGTTGCTGATGGTGATAACAGACCAATGGATGGTCTTTCTGAAGATCAAATGGAATCACCTCAATCAGTACAAGAAATACATGTCAGTGGCAAGGATGATTCACCAAAAATCAGTGGAACAACAAGCTATGAGAAACCAAAATACACCATGTGTGCTGCTGTTTGGGATGACTACCCTGGTTATGCTGTGTTGGGCTTAGAATATTCTGAAGATGAAGAAGCAATGCCAGAATCTGCTGCAGCTGTGAAGAGGAACCTCCCACGAGAAGCAAGGTCCGTTCCTACTGTTGATCCTACCAATAATAATTTACCTGGTTCAGAAATCTTTCAAGCTGATCTTGATAAGTTTAAGTTTGAATTGCTAACTGCTGTGAGAACCATAGTTAGAGAAGAAGTTTCTAATGCTCTTACTCAAGTGTCTCTATAAGTTTCTGAAAATTCATTGGAAGCCTTCTCACAGAGAGTATCTAATGCTGTGAAGCCAGACCTAGCCAATACTGGTGAACTTATTGGCAGGAAAATAGCCTTTTTGAATCATACTATGAAGGATCTTCACACCGGCCTGGTATCTCTATCAAGCGAATTCCGATCAACCATCTCTGGTATGATGGAAGTTTTGAGAAATTTGATTGAACATCTCAACAAGTCTAACCTGAGGAAGTTGAAAGCTGAGTTAACTCACATAGTTAGCCAAGCCAGTACAAGCAAGGTAACCAAGATCACTACCCGTGAGATAGAAGCTCTAAGAGAGGTTGTGAATGATGAGTTAGCTGCTGTTAGAAAAATTCTTGACTTAGAATCTTTGAGGAAGATGAAAGAGCTCTGTCATAACAGTCATAAGATGTCATTGTTATATTCAGCAGATGCTAAGAAAGCCCTGCAAGAGATCAAAGAGAAAGTTGATAATTACTTTTCTAAGATTTATACAAAACACGAGATGACTGCAAGCTTCAAGGTATTGGCAGAGAATCTGAAATTACCTCCAGTCACTCAGGCCTTCAAAACTCAAGTTCATCAGTTGCAAGATTTTGTCCCTTCCTTGGCACAGTTCATGGAGAATAAAGATGATTTTGAAAAAGCTATGAAGTATGGAGCAGAAGTCATTCAGGACTTTATTCATCTTTTGAAGCCCTATTTGCATGCACAGGCCACTGCCATAGTACTTCCTACTTCTGAACCTCTCAGTGATTCTGATATAGCTCCAAATCAGCTATCTGTTGCTCAAGCTCTCTCTCAGTTAAGACCATTTCCTCAGCAAGCTTCTCAATCAGCTCCTGTTTCTCAACAACAACCCTCTGTGGTACCTGCTCCTACACCTGCCCGAGTTGTCCTACCACCACTTCAGATTCGCCAAGACCAGCATGTCTCCAAGCCTTCAAACTTACCCACTATTGATCCCAAAGACAAAGGAAAAGTCCCTTTGTATCCCACCAAATAGTTGTGTATTGTTTTTGATGGGGTGAACAATGTGCTACTTGTAATAATCTGTAATTTATCAAAAAAAAATTTATCTCTACTCTCAGCTGACTGCTTTTACTTTCACTTTCTCTTATCTGTTTTCCCTCCTTTTTGATTATCCCAAAGGGGGAGAAGACCAAGAATACTTTATGGGAGAAGAACAAGAATACTTTATGGGAGAAAAGATGTATATATCTCAGGGGGAGAAATCTGTATAATATATATGGGTAATCTAAATTAAGGGGGAGATTTATATATCTCTTTATATTTATTCTTCTTATGGTTTAATTCTCATTATGTTTTTATTAATGATATATCATATTATTTATATTTAATGATAAAGATTTGTGATTATCAAAAAGGGGGATATTGTTGAGCCCTCTGGAAGATTGTTGATTTCATGTCTATGTTTGATGTTTTAATAATCACAAATCATCACATACCATTAATGCTTAATCTGGTTTGATTTATCATAAACTTAATTACAATCTGTAAATGAATCTGTTATCATGTTTTTGTCTATGCTTATTGACTTACAAAGTATGTTGGAAGTCTTCTGGTTTCAACAGACATCGGAAGCACCGATCTATTCAACAGACATCGGAAGCACCGATCCATTCAATAGACATCGGAAGCACCGATCCATTCAACAGACATAGGAAGCACCGATCCATTCAACAGACATCGGAAGCACCGATCCATTCAACAGACATCGGAAGCACCGATCCATTCAACAGACATCGGAAGCACCGATCCATTCAACAGACATAGGAAGCACCGATCCATTCAACAGACATCGGAAGCACCGATCCATTCAACAGACATCGGAAGCACTGATCCAATATCAAAGGAAAACGGTCGCACTGATCAAACTGACTCACCGATGCTGATCAAAATGAGTCACCGATGCAAATGAGTCACCGATGCAAATGACTCACCGATGCTGATCAATCTGACTCACCGATGCAAATGACTCACCGATGCTGATCAATCTGACTCACCGATGCAAATGACTCACCGATGCTGATCAATCTGACTCACCGATGCTGATCAAACTGACTCACCGATGCTGATCAAACTGACTCACCGATGCTGACCAATCTGACTCACCGATGCAAATGACTCACCGATGCTGATCAAACTGACTCACCGATGCTGATCAAATGACTCACCGATGCAAATAAGCCACCGATCAAATGAGCCACCGATCAAATGACTCACCGATCAGACTGACTCACTGATCAGATGACAGACCGATGCTGATCAGTCTGATTCACCGATGCTGATCTATCTGAGTCACCGATCATTACTCACTAATGCTGATGACCTACCGATCACTTGATTCTTCAATAGTCACAAACAACTGTTTGAATTTCTTTATCTTTATCTTTATTTAATCTAACCAACGGTCATATTAGGTATATTTTAATGCTCTATCAAATTATTAATAAAGGTTGTCGGATGTCAGGAAACTGTACCTCGTACCTGCGGAAATGAAACTTTTTCTGTCTTCCGAAGCACGTGACATAAATACAAGAAGACTCTGCTGAAGAGAGGAGATAGAGTTGATAGAAGAACACAAGATATACAGAGGAAAAGAAAGAGAAGGAAGAACCAATCCGAACAGAACCTCATACTCAATCAAGCCTACTCAAGAAGAGTTCTGTGCATACAAAAGAACATTGAAGAACTTCATCGACTACATCTCACTGCTTTTGAGCCTGAAGCATACGACACTCTTCCTCTCAAACAAAAACGATAAAAGGACTCAGAATAAATTCTGATCAAATACAAAAGAGTCCAGAGCTACACTGAAATCACCAGAGCCATTTCTAAACTCTACATCTCTGCTCTGTGATACAGTTGTTTTACATTTTGAGCAGTGTGTGTTATCTGCTGTATTAAACACACACACTGACTCATGTACTTTCACTGGAGGATCTGTAAATCCTCAGCAAACCTTTTTACACTTCATTTCCCACTTTGGATAGTGGTAGAGGTCGTATGAGACCTGGACAGCTCTAAGATGTTGTTTGTTTTCCCACACAGAACTGTGGTAGAGGTCTTGTGACCTGGACAGTGTGTTCACTGTTGTTAACCCCGATCCAGGGTGTGGATCATTTTTATATAAACTCTTGAGAGGACTAAGTCTCGGCTTGAGACTGAACCTCTTGGTTAATTCTCTGTGTTTGTAGCTACATACTTTATCCATACTACATATTTATTTCATATTCCGCTGCTATTACTTTGAAATATAATTTATTTTCAAAGCTACTTTTATAGTTAAACTCGCAAGTGTTTATATTTATTATAGAACAGTAAGTTAGTTTCAAAGGTTAATTTAATCATAAGATTAAGTTAACTGAGAACTAATCAATCTTTGAGAAACTAATTGAACCTTTATAATCTGTATAAATTCACTACAGTTTAATCTGTTTTTGAAATAGGGGGATTTTTAATCAACATTGTTTTTAACAGAAAATTTTAATTGGAACTCAATTCACCCCCCTCTTGAGTATCCACTCCGACCAACAAGGGGGTTCCACTCGATAGGTAGAGGAACTGTGCCCAAGCTATGGGGGGTTCCTCTCTATAGGTTTAGGACGCGTGCCTTGGTGCGACAAGGGGGTTCCACTCTAGTCATTGAGGACCCACGCCCTATCTGATAGGGGGTTCCACTCGGAAGGTAGAGGACCTGTGCCCATACTGATGGTGGGTTCCACTCTATAGGTCGAGGACCTGCACCCTGGTGTGATAGGGGGTTCCACTATAGACATCAAGGACCCACGACCTATCTGATAGGGGGTTTGCACTCGGAAGTAATTGTAGAGGTCCCGCACCCAAGATGATGAGGGGTTCCACTCTATAGGAAGCCTCTGATGATCCTTCCTAATCACTACCATTGTCAGGCGTCGCCTCAAATAGGTGTATTGCTCGGAACATTTCACATCATATCTCGAAATCCACAACTTATCGCATTCTACGTGGAAAAAAATTTAATATATGCTACTCATGAGACAAAATTTGAGTTCAAATGAATGAGATATGGAAGATTAAAGTTTCCTCAAAAGGATCCAAGGGGTACACAACGTGTGAGGGGACCCACACAGTGTATGGTCATGATCCTTCACCTGGTCATGTCCCTGGGGGTACACGGCTCACCAACTATGGGATTTTCCTGCATGTGTTGTGTCTTATGCAGAGGAAAAACAGGTCGGCAGTGACTTTAGAGGAGCTTAGGGACACTGGATGCTATGGAGCGTGTACGGTAGTCATAGCTTGTAGATCAGGATCTATGATCTCTTAGTAGTTTAATTTTCTAGCCTTTTCAGGTTGGGATATATTTCTTGTTTGGTGCTTGTTTTTTCCTTTTACTTTTCAGTTGCATTATCGTACTCTTGTACACCCTAGAGGTTTTTCTTGCTTGGTTTAATTTTTAGTTGTTGCATATTTTTATTATTATTTATTTGCACTTCTTCATTGAGATGGTCAAGTGTGTGTGTACATATATTTTAGGCAAATGCCTCCCATTTAGGATATTTCTTTCGGCGCTTGTCACCACCCCTGACCTATGGAGGCATGCTTGGGGTAGTTGCGGCTCAAACCCCGACTTAGGTTGGGTCGTGACAACAAAGGGGTCCAAAAATCATAACAAGTCTAAATCTCTCGAGCACTATCCTTCCAAGAAGAGGAAGATCCAGAGGCAGATAAAAGAAAAGGAAGCAGTATGTTTTGCACGTGGCAAACAAAACCACTAGAAGAGGAATTGCACCCAGAAGAAAGGGGAAGCTAAAGGTGTATCCGTTATCGAGTGTAATCTTTCAATATCTACACATTGGGTATTAGATACAACTTGTAGTTCTCACATCTATATCCAAATGCAAGAAAAAAGTATATTCCAAAAGATTTTCTGAGAGGTGGATTTGCGAGTTGTCAATGGTGTGGGATTGGTTGCTCTGGCCATTGAAGACTACCACCTCTCATTTACAATATGAATGATATTGGTTTTAAGAGATTATTATTATGTACCAACTATTACCAAGAACATAATTTATGTATCATGCCTAGATACAAATAGTTTTGTTTTCAAGTTTGGAAATAAAATATGTTTCTTTTACAAAGAAAACATACAGTATTGACAATTGATAAAGAATCATGATCGCACAACTCATTTAACACCCAAATATGACATCACCGTCTTGGTCATGTAAATGAGAAGTGTTTGAAAAATCTCTATCAAGATGGTTATTCAAACCTTTTGAGCTAAAACCACTTGAAAGATGTCATACTTGTTTACAAGGCAAGATGACCAAACCACTATTCAGTGGACATGGTGAAATGGCCACAGAGCTTCTAGGATTGGTACATACTGATTTATGTGGACCATTTCCGGTAGAAATTAGATGTGGGTATTCTTACTTCATAAATTTTACTGATGACTTGAGTAGATATGGATATGTCTACTTGATGTGGTATAAGTCTGAGTCCTTTGAGAAAATTCAAAGAATTCAAGAATGAAGTAGAGAATCAAGTTGGAAATAAGATAAAGAAGTTTCGATCAGATTGAGGTGGTGAATATGTTAACCAAGATTTTATAAACTTTTTATGGGTGTTTGAGATTCTTTCTCAACTCACTCCACCTTACACACCACTGTGGAATCATATTCGTGAAAGGAGGAACCGTACCTTGCTTGACATAGTAAGGTTGATGATGAGTCATGCAGATCTTTCACTATCATTTTGGGGATATACATTACAAACTATGAAATACACATTAAACCGAGTACCAACTAAAGAATAAAACAAAATCCCCTTTGAGTTATGGAATGGAAAGAAACCCATTTTGTCACATACACATGTATGGGGTTACAAGATGTTTGTTAAGGCCTTATCTAGAAACAAACTAGCACCCCAGACATGAAGTGTATCTTTATAGGGTATCCTAAGGAAAGAAATGGATACTACCTACCCTCAGGAAAGAAATTGATTGTAGCAAGACAAACCATCTTTCTTGAGAGGAAGCACATCCTCAATAAGGATAGTGAGATCAAGATTGGATTTGATGAAGTTGATGATCAAGATACATAAGAGTTGGTACATGATCATATTCCATAGTCCCCTATGGAAGTTGTTCCTAAAACACAAGTACTACATAGGAGCACCAGAGAGGTAAGAGATCTAGAGAGATAATGTTTTCTAGTCATCGAAGATGACAACTCATTATTAGCTGACAATAATGAAACTTTATCCTACCAAGAGGCAGTAGAGATCTCAGAAGCTACAAGATGGAAAGATGCCATGAATTCTAAAATGAATTTCATGTATCATAACCAAGTTTGGGTTATTGTCAATTCACAAGTTGATGCAAATCTTGTTGGGTGCAAATGGTTATTCAAGAGAAAAATGGACATGGAAGGTAAAATAAGTTCCTATAAAGCAAGGTTAGTGGCTAAAGGGTTTACACAGCGTCAATGCATTGACTATCATTAAACCTTTTCATCAGTTTCCATGTTTAAATCCATCAGGATTCTACTTGCTATAACAACTTACCATTACTATGAAATTTGGAAGATGGATGTCCAAACAACTTTTCTTAATGAGAACCTTTAGGAAAATGTCTACATGACACAACCATAAGGGTTTGTGACTCTAGGCGATGCTAAAAAAGATAGGCAAGTTACAGAGATTCATTTATGGATTGAAGCAAATATCCAGGTCATAGAACATTTGATTGGACAAAACTATAAAAGATTTTGGTTTCATTAAGAATGAATGTGAGCCATGTGTTTATAAGAGTTTTAGTGGGAATGTTGTCATTGTCCTGGTAGTATATGTTGATGATATATTACTTATTGGAAATGACATACCAGCCTTACAGTTTTTTAAGGAATGGTTATACAAGTATTTCTCCATGAATGACTTAGGTGAAGCACCCTACATTCTAGGGATCAAGATCATTTGTGATAGATCAAGGAGGTTTATTGGACTAAGTCAAGGTACATACATTGACCATATACTAAAGAGATTTAGTATGGAAAAATCCAAGTGGGAATTGGTTTCAATGTCACGTGATATACATCTTTCTAAGAAAATGTGTCCTTAGACACAACAGGGGAAAGGAGAATGTGTAAGATTCCACATGCTTCAATGATATGATTAATCATGTATTCCATATTATGTACTAGACTTGATGTAGTCTATGCATTGATCATGGTGGAGAGATTTCAAGCTGATCCAGGTTAACAACATCGGTCTGTTGTTAAGGTTATCCTTAATACCAGAGAATAACTAGGATATGTTTCTAGTGTATGAAGGAGACAAGGATATAGCCATCAATGGTTATATTGATGTTAGTTTTCAAACATATCAGAATGATCTGTAGTCATATTCAAGATATGTTTTCAGTATCAACAGAGGAGTTTTGGGATGAAAGAGTTCAAAGAAGCTAGTTGTCGCTGATTCTACAGCAGATTCCAAGTGTATAGCGGCTTCTGATGTAGTCGAAGAAGTCGTTTGGATCGAAACTTTGTCTAGGAGCTTGATGTGGCACCTAGCAGTAAATACCCTATCATATTGTATTGTGATATTATTGTAGTGGTGGCTCTTGTAAAAGAGTTAAGGTCACACCCATAGATAAAGAACATACTCCAAAAGTATCACCTCTTGAGGGATTTTTCTCAAAGTGGTGAAGTTACAGTATACAGAGTTTACACATAATAAAATGAGGCAAACCCCTTAACTAAAGTCCTATATTAGTAGAAACATTAGTATCATGTGAGAGCTAGAAAATTGAAGGTTGTTAGCAGTTGGCTCTAGTGAAAGTGAGAGTATGTTGGAGTTGGTGTCTTAAACCCAACTTCAGTTTACTTTATGATACATTGTATTCATTATTTTTGAATATTAATAAACTCCTTATCACATCATGATTGTTATTCAGTGTGAAATAATATGTGATAATATCCTAAGAGTAGATGTCGCCCTGATAGGTCATAGCAATTCTCCTCTATGATGAGAACCCATAAGTACCATGACAATATTCTTAAATATGTATGTCCAATAATTGGATTAAATCATTTGAGGGACACAAATGATATAGGTATTCAGGGTTGGAGACTCATAATATTTTGAGGCACCTTCTCATGGTGTATTCCCTTGGTAATTTCTGGTGTAGGAAATTATGAGAATGAGACCCGATAGTAGGAAATCCACATTTATAAGTCATTGGATGTTCCTATCCGCAGACATTTTTATTGGTCCTTATACTTTAAGATTATTATTAATGGATGTTATGAGTTGGGTACTTTGATGTATTGATGAAAACTACGATGACATATGTTTGCAACAAAGTTAGATACGTTGAGTGCTTCATAAGTAATATTTTATTAATGAATAATATGAAAAATTAATTTTCCATTCTTTAATAGAATTTGATATCTCAGACCCTTTGATGGAAATGATATAGCTTAAATAAATTCATGGTCATAATGTTCTGTAGGAAAGTTCAATTTACAGAAAGTCAAAGAAAGAGATATCGAACATATAGGTTGATGACACCAACATGAAACCTGTTTGATTTGAGATATCATGATAAATGGATTATATTACATAGTAAGCATCTGTATGTGGTCTTATATCATTGTGACTTTAACTTCATTCTCTATGGGTGTCATGGCGTGTTGTTAGACACTAACCTTGAACTTTGGGCTACTTCACCTAATTCCACTAAGAAAGAGGCCTATATGGTCACAAACTAAGTGTATCCAAGACCTCAAATAAATAATAATATTATTTATTATTTAACAAGTTGAATAAATATTATTCTTGCATGTGGTTTAATAATTATTCATGTTTTCTTGATCGCATATATTTCACCACCAGTTATTCGAGAGAATTTTTTGTGAACAGAATATTTAATAAATATTTATTTTCAATTTAGTGAATATAATATTTATTTATTTATTGGAAAGTAATGAAGTGATATTTATTTATTAAATAAATAGTCATTATTAAATGTTTGATAAATATTGTGGAGGAATGGCAGATCGAGTTTAATGGTCTAGTGAGAAGTAATATATATATATTGAATATTATTTAAATAAATAAGATTTAATTAATTTTCGAGTTTAGAGCATGTTAAGAAAGAATAAGAATATTATTATTATAGAAATGAGGTTCGATGGGAATTAAGAAAAATAATAAGGGCGCGTGCACAATTATTATTTTCTAACCCTAACGGTATATAAACCCAATCATATTATTTCTTAAGGGTTGTCATTTCATTTTTTGTGCACAATGACATTCAAAGAGAATCCCCTCAAAGCCCTAGAAAGCTCTCTCTCCAAGGAAACTCTCTCTTCATGAACACTATCAAGAATGAAAAGCGATCTTCCACCACCACCACTCTCAAGTCTAGATAGATCGAAGAGAACCCTTGAAGAGATTCTCAGGGTGATTGAAGACGAACAATGCAAGTGTCAGGATCTACCCTACTAGCACTTGAATATTCTTACAATGACGTTTAGAGGTTTGTGGAACACGTATGGATCATTGCTAGAGGGAATCTACTCATGATTCCTATAACATAATAAACTCAAGCCAATTATTAATCCTTGTATTTTCATAATCACTTATAAATACATGTAATAAATAAATTGAATCCAATTATTATTTACTTGAATAATAATAAATTTATTTATTCATTGGTATCACTAGAACTTGGATGATACCTAGACCCTGTGGTGGGGCCCACCAAGTCCTATATTCTTATTCAACTGAATAAGAAATATTCTTGAATGCGCTATTGTGTGTGAACTTCTAGGACCTTATTTTAATAACAGTGAATAATATCCACAGATCAAGAGTGGGGTCTATCAACCCATCAACACCCCTAAAGAGATAAGGAAAAGTCAAAGCAATAACTACCATCCTACGAACATGCACTGTATAATATAATCTCTTTATCATCGATATCTCATAAAGCAGGATGAAAACTTATATCATTATCCTTTTATTTATTTATTATTTATTGATCAATCCGGATGGAATTACCTTCGACTACCATGACCATGGATTTATGGAGGTATTACCATCCTGATCAACTAGGCCCAAAATATCTTTTCTTTAACTCGGAAGTGAAAAATCCTATCTTGATTATTAAATCAATTACATGTCACCAATGACATACCCAACAAAAACTACCTTGCCACAACTTTATTGTCATGGTTTTAACCTTGCATCAAAGTATGTGATCAAATGACATACATTGATAATGATCTCAATTCAGGAGACCAATACACATGTTTGTAGATAGGAACAACCAATGACACCTGAAACATGTGGTGTTCTTATTGGTGGGTCTGTCCTCGTGATCTCAACTACTAGAGATCACTAAGTGTGAACTTCATGAGAAGAAGTCTCAATGATTATGAGCCTCGAACACCTGATAGTCACACATCATATATGTCATGTCACTATGATGTGTCTAGACCATAGGATATTACTTTAAGATTACTGTCATGGTATCTCTAGGTTCTCATTATAGCCTGAGATCTACTATAACCCTTTGATCCGACATGTAATCTAAGGACATTAAAATAAATATATTGAATGCATAAGTATCTACACTATTATGGAAATATTAACACATGTATGTATAACAAACTATATACATGTAATGGTGATTAAAGTACATCCTAAGTTGGGTCTAGGGCACCCACTTTCAGTACTCCCACTTGAACTAAATACAACCTCTAACAAGTCTAAATCTTCTAGATATCACATGAGAATCATGCTTCTGCTGAGATATGGATTTAGTCAGGGGGTCTGCCACGTTGTCCTCCGTGGCTACTCTGTTATCTATGACTTCACCTCTCGGAGTAAAATCCCTCAAGAGATGAAACGTTCATAGTATATGCTTTATCCTATGGTGTGACTTGGGCTCCTTATCAAGCACCATTGTAGTAGTATTATCATAATAAAATGGAACAAGGTCTACATTTCTAGGAAAAACACCAATGACTGAGAAAAAGATGCATATCCAGTCTGCTTCCTTTACTGCATCGGAAGCCGTTATATACTTGTATTCTGTTGTAGAATCAATGACCATAGATTTCTTTAAGCTTCTCCAGCTCACTACACCACTATTCAAGTAAAAGATGTAGCCTGACTGAGATTTCAGATCATCATGATCTACCTGGAAACTAGTATCAGTGTATTATGTCACTACTAGTTCCTCATCTCCTCTATACACCAGGAACATATCCTTTGTATGACTCAAGTAATTCAGGATAGTTTTAATAGCTGCCCAGTGCAGCTCTTCTGGATTAACTTGATATCTGCCTACCATGCTTAAAGCAAAGGCAACATCAAATCTAGTACATAGCATGACATACATGATAGAACTCATTGTTTAGGCATAAGTTATTTTAATCATTCTGTCAATCTCTTCCTGTATTTGTGGACACATTTTCTTAGAGAGATTGATACCATGTGACATAGGCAACAACCCTCTCTTGGATTGTTCCATATTGTACCTTTTGAGTACCTTTTCAATATATGTACTTTGACTTAGCCTAAGCAGCCTTTTAGATCTATCTCGATAGATCTTGATCCCTAGAATGTAGGATGCTTCACCTAAGTCTTTCATAGAGAAGCATTCATTTAACCAAGTATTAACTGATTTTAAGACTTTCAAATCGTTTCCCATAATTAATAGGTCATCGATATATAATACTAAGAAAACAATGTCATTCCCATTAACCTTATTATAAACACAAGTCTCACTTTCATTTTTAACAAAACCAAATTCTCTTATGGCCTCATCAAAATGAACATTCCATGATCATAATGCATGCTTCAACCCATAAATTGATCTTTGAGCTTGCTCACCTTATTGACATTATTTGACCTGAAAAACCCTTCAGGTTGAGTCATATATACATCTTCAACCAACTTCTCATTTAGAAAAGCAGATTTGACATCCATTTTCTAAATCTCATAATCATGGAAGGCTTCTATTGTAAGCAATATTTTGATAGATTTCATCATTGCTACTGGTGAGAAGCTTTTATCATAGTCGGTGCCTTGACGTTGTCTGAAACCCTTTGCAACCAGTCTTGCTTTATAGGTACTAACCTTACCATCCATGTTTATCTTTTTCTTGAATACCCATTTGTACCTAGTGGGTTTTATTTCAGCTGGAGGGTCTACCAAAATCCAAACTTGATTTTAGTACATGGACTCCATTTCAGAATGCACGACATCTTTCTATTTAGCAGCATCTTTTCCTTCTACCACTTCCTTATAGGTTAGAGGTTAATCATCCTCAAGGAGTAACGTGTCACCAGACTCGGTGACAAGAAAACCATAACGCTCTGGTTCTATAACCTCACAAGTATACCTATGCGGTACTTGTGTCTCGAGAACCTCTTCATCTCCCACTATCTCTTGTGGAGATTGTTCCCGTACCAACCCCTGTGCATCTGGAGTATTAACTTCATCAAAGTCAATATTTCTCCCACTATTTCCATTGGAAATGTGTTCCATTTCTAGAAACGTGGCTTGTTTTTTCACAATCACTTTTCTATCTGAAGGTTTATATAGGTAATATCCTTTGGTTTCTTTAGGATAACCTATAAAGATGTACTTCGTGCTTCGGGATGCCAATTTTTCACTAGGTGTAATCTTGACAAAAGCCTCGCATCCCTATACACATATGTGTGACAGACTGAGTTTCTTTCCATACCATAACTCATATGTAATCTCATCTTCTACTTTAGTTGGTACTCGGTTAAGGGTATATACTATTGTCTGCAAGGCATATCCCCAAAAGGATAATGGAAGAGTTACATGAATCATCATTGATCTAACCATGTTGAGCAAGGTCCTATTCATCCTTCCACTAACACTATTCCACTATGGTGTGTAAGGAGTGAGTTGGGATACTATCACACACTCCTTCAAGTGATTAATGAATGCTTGGTTAAGATATTCTCTACCTCGGTCTGAGCGGAGTGCCTTAATCTTCTTACCAAGCTAGTTTTATACTTCATGTCGGTATTCTTTAAAAAACCAAAAGGAATCTGACTTATACCGCATTAAGTAGATATAGTCGTACCTACTATAGTAATCGGTAAAAGTAATGAAGTATAAAAACCCACCCCTTGCCTCTACTGGAAATAGACCACATACATTAGTATGTATTAATTCCAGTAATACATTGACTCTTTCTCCCTTCCCAGAGAAAGGTACTTTGGTCATTTTCCCTTGTAAACAATCTTGACATACATCTAATGGTTTTAACTAAACCGAGTCTAAATACCCTGCTTGATGTAATTTTCGTAATCGCTTCTCATTTACATAACCTAGCCTGAAGTGCCATAGGCGGGTGATATATGAGTCATGTTCACTAGTTTTTTCATTGATTGTCATTACTGAGTTTTCAAGTTCAAGTATATATAATCCATTGTTAAGATGTTTCATACCATAACACATGTTATCCTTATAAAAGAGACAACATTTATTTCCGAACTTGAAAAAAAATTACAGTGTTGAAACTTGACACAAAGATTATGTTTCTGGTTACAGAAGGTACATAATAACAATTATTCAATATTAAAACCAAACCACTAGGCAAAGTTAAGTGATAATCTCCCACTACCAAGACTGCTAGACTTGCAGCATTTGCAGCTCGGAGATCCACTTTGACTTTTTCAATCTTCTTAAACTTACTTGGTTCCTATATATGAATATAAATATGTGATCCACATGCCATATCCAATGCCCAAATTGTAGATAATGAGAGATTTCATTCAATGACAAAAATACCTGAAGTAGAAGCGTCACCTTGCTTCTTCTTTCATGCCACATAAAAAGCAGACAACTTCATATTCATTGCTCTACCACCATATCTTTGGTTTCATGGATGGACGATGCATTGGTGTCTTCGGCATTGAATTGGCCTTAGACCCCTTTGTCTTTACCTTCTTTCTCTTGTTCACCATAAGGATTGAAGAATTGGTTTTCTTCATATCTTTATCAGCTTGGAAAACTAAATCCAAAAGGCCTGGGAGTGACTTTTTCATATTATTCATGTTAGAAATGACAATGAAAGTCGAAAATCTTAGAGGTAAAGAGGAAAGAATGATATCCATTGCTAGTTCTTGGTTCAATTTGAACCCAAGGTCTTCAAACCTCTCAATGTACACGATCACTTTGAGTACGTGAGGTTTCGTTTGATTTCCTTCTGTTAGACTACACCTATAAAGGGCACCAGAAATATAATACCTTTATTACCTTGCTCTCTCCTGATATAATTCTTGGATATGAGAAGTCTTGTAGGCATCATTGTCCTCATGCATTTTTTGCAATTGACTGGGCATGGATGACAACATGATGCACTGAACATATAGTGCATCATCTTCATGCTTTTTCTATTTATCTTTTTCCACCTTGCTTTCTCCCTGAGGAGGCTCAGCAGGAATTGAGGATTCCATCACATAAAGTTCCTTTCTTGGTGTAGTACTATGCATAAACACCTATACCACTCCTGGAAGTTATTGTCGATCAGGATATTTTCTTTATCCAAAACTGATCGCAGTGATAATGTACTTGCGGTGTTAGTGATTTCCATTTTAGATCTACAATAAATAAATATTAGTAGTCAGTACTTTATATTAATTACCTTTTAGACATTTATGATTAATTAATTATTATATCATTTAAATGTCTCCCACTATTTTATCGAACACAAATAGTCCTCACTATTAGATTCAGAATACTTTGTCAATTGAGTATTCTAGTGGCAAGGATCCTCGAAACATCCCTCGTAGTCTACAAACTATGCCTACACCACTACTCGGAGGGTTTCAAGGTAGGCGTTAAGATAACCAACTGCCTAAACTGGCAGTTCCTTGTTATTTTGAGTAAAGTCTCAACTTATTGGAATCGTAACTTGATTCTCTCAACTTCTTTCCTCTAAAGTGATAGCAAGTTAGTTATGGATAAACTTTGACTACCCACTTTAGTTAAATTGACCCAATACTCTCATGAGAACGCCTCGGTAGTAATAGGCGCTCTCAACTATGGCTGACGAGCACATCGAACACCCGGTTTGGTTCAAATGTGATCAATGGAAGGCATTAAAAATTATTATATCATTGAGGTATTTTGATGTTTTTTTTATGAATATAATCCATTTCTATTTAATATGTTCAAACTAGGTTGTCATGCTCACAACTGAATATGCAATAGAAAAATATTTGTCACAACTTTATGCATTTTATCTTGTTTATTATCTTATGGGATCAAGCAATAATCATGCACTTGCATAAAACAATAAATGATACATAAAGGAAAAACATGACATTCGACTGGTCTTGAGCATCTAATTATGATTTATCCACAACAGATCAATCTTGACCTAGGGGATTTCATACATGAGTCGACTACTGACCAGTATCGTAGTTCACCCCCAATGCAATGTAATCGACTCCCATTTGGATTACCGCCTCAGCTTGGCGGGGTCCGCATCTTAGAACATCATCATCTATTTACAAATATACTCGCACGCAGGTGAGGGGGTTTAGAGGTGCAATGTACAATTGGTGCATTGGACGCGCAGACCCTTATACATATTTGAATTAAAATAAGACGATGCACAAACCATCATTTAACTACTTAATTATTACAATTATTACACACAATAAATGGTTAAATAAGTAAATCCAGACATGCACGGCTCGGTCACTAGCTCAAGACCAGTTGGTATAAAAATAACGCGCAATGGAATTAAACTAAGATAAATTTAAATAGTGCGAGGTTATTTCAATAAATTAAATGAATTTAAATAAATGCAAATAATTTATTTTATCAGTTCTAACTTTAATTTAATTTTAAATTCAAAATTAAATTAAACCATTAATTTAATTTAATGCTCAAATTAAATTAATGTTTCATATTCTTAAAATTTTAAATCAAAATTAATTTTAATTAATTTAATTTTAAAAAATAAAATTGAATTAATCAAATTAATTTCTTTAAAATTATTAATGTCAATCGAGCATGAAAACCCCCACCACAACCCTTAGCATACTGGGTCGAAGCCCCGCTGGCCCATTTGGGCCTAGTAATTCTTGTGTAGGGGTACTTTGGCATAGGTATGGCTGCCCCGATCTGCTCGAGATACCTGACCCGACTCTTTGGTGGGGCAAATCAGGTCCTGTGTAACCAGTGGTAGCGGTTACCTCGCTTGCGGGAGGTTTCCGGCTGGACTGTGGACGATGGCAGGGATGGGCACGGCGGAGCGACAGGGGCCGGAGGCGGCGATCCCAGGTGGCCCAAGGTCCCGATCGAAGGTAGGCGGCAGACTCGACAGTCAGGAGGTGGGATGACTACGAAGGGACCTCGCACGAGGCGGGGAGGCAGCGTCCCGCGCTGGTGCTCACGGGCGGAGGCAGCGGTGCTCCGACAGGCCGAATCTGGGACGGCGGGGCGAGACGCAGGTCGGCGACGGGATCTCGGGACGCTGGTTCAGCAGTGAGGGCAGCGGTCATGTGGGACAAGCAGCTGGCGACGCGTGCAGGATATATGGCTAGTGGTTGGTTCGGCCAGAGAGGAGGGGTGCCCCGTGCGGGTATCAACGGAGAGAGGGGAGGGGCTACGGGGTTTGACCAAGACCAGGGAGGAGGGGTCGGTCATAGGCTCGACCAATGAGGCAGAAAGGTAGGTAGGGCCACAGGTTGATCAGTTTCAATCGAGAAATTTAATTTATCTTGACTCAAAAAAACCATGCATTGATATGATACCAATTGAAGGTACCATAATGCTAAATGAAAGTCGATAGGTTAGGAATTTAAAAATTCTGTATGACCAGAGTGACAAAACATCATCGAATTTGGTGATCTGGTCTCGGTACGGTCCAAGAATCACGTGTGGTTTAATCAGAGTACAAAAAATAAAACAGGTGAATACCTCATTCTGATTCGAAGCGTACACACCCGTCACAGGTTTCCGACATCCGTTGCTTGAAGGATCTGACACCGAATCCTTCCAGATCATTCACACATGCTTCTCAAATCTACACGCGCACTGTTCGTTGGATTCTGAGTGCTAGTGTAGATCTCTGATGATCACTTCGACGCAGCGACGATCACCACGATCCACCATCTTCTATCTGAGAGGACAAACTTGAATCGCTTTCTTGTTTGAGAGATTCTCTCTCTGAGAATCAGGAGGATAGAGAAGCTCTCAATTCCAACGAATGAATAATTATCCTGAGAAGAGCTTCTCTCCACTTATATAGTGGAGATCTATAATACCCCGTTTGGATTCCCAACCCCCATGTAATAAACACCCACTAAATAAGTATTATAAATAATTATTTATGACGAACTAAACTGCACCATAAATATTATTTATATTTTATCACTTACCTGTAATATATATTAAATATATATTTTGTGATAATTTTGAGCCATTAACTCAACTCACATCTCCTGATAATATTAAATGAACCTGGAATATTATATTAATATTCATTTATATAATATTAATCATTATATTTACATAATCACTTGTAAATACACCTAATAAATAAAATCAATCCAATTATTCTTTACTTAAATAATAATGAATTTATTTATTCATTGATGATCGCTAGAACTTGGATAATACCTGGACCTTGTGGTGTGGCTCACCAAGTCCTCTATTCCTATTGAACTGAATAGGGAAGATTCTCAAATATGTTATTGTGTGTGACTCTCTGAGTCTTTATCTCAATAGCAGTGAATAATATTCACAGATCAAGAGTACAGTCTAACAACCCATCAATGCCCCTAAATAGATAAGGAAAATTCAAAGCAATGACTACCATCTTACAAACACACATTGTGTAATATAATCTCTTTGTCATCGGTATCTCATAAAGCAGGATGCACACTGTGTCATTATCCTTTTCTTGCTTTATTATTTGTTGATCTATCTAGATGGACTTACCTTTGACTACCATGACCATAGTTTTATGAATGTACTACCATCCTGGATCAACCAGACCCAAGATATCTCTTCCTCAACTCGAAAGAAAAAAATCCTTTCTTAATCATTCAACCAATAACATGTCACCAATGGCATACCCAACACAAACTATCTCTCTATGACTTCATTGTCATGGTTTTCACCTTGCACCAAAGTACGTGATCAAATGATATACATTGATAATGATCTCAAGTCAGGATACCAATACACATGTTAGTAGATAGGAACAACCAATGACACCTGAAACATGTGGTGTTCCTATTGGCGGGTCTATCCTCATGATCTCAACTATTGGAGATCACCGAGTGAATTTTATGAGAAGAAGTCTCAATTCTTATGAGCCTCCATCACATGATAATCGAACATCATATGTGTCCTGTCGGTATGGTGTATCTGGACCATATGACATTACTTTAAAATTACTATCATAGTATATCTAGGTTCTCATTATATCCCGATATCTTCTATAACTCTTTGATTTGACATGTAATCTAAGGGAATTACCATAAATATAGTGGATGCAGAAGTATCTACACTATTATGGAAAGATTAACACATGTATATATAACACAATGTATACATGTAATGGTAATCAAAGTACATCATAAGTTGGGTCTAGGAAACTCACTTTCAACAACTCACCCCTTTCCTTTGATGTATGTCCCTAGATTATGAGATGCAGTAAATGTACTTAGGATGAACTTGTGAAGAATCCTTTCATGTGGATTAAAAGAATTTTTTATATCTTCATGTATTATGTTCCTGATTTCCAAGAAACTAAATTTTAAAAGATCCTCTCTTTTGTTCCATGTAATTAAAAGTTTATATAATAAAAATATGGGATGCCATATTTGATATCAAAATATGGTTTAGTTATTTGTGGGAATTAGGAATATAAAATCCTTAGTATGGACCCTATAGAAAATATTAAATATAGGAAAACATCTTGGTATTTTGGTGAAGTATTAAGTAAGTGGTTTCCCAGTAAAGAAATCTATGTCTGGATATGAACAAGTGGATGTGTCTCTGCTAGAGATGTATCTAGGGGTAACACCTAAAAACACCGCATTGAGCTTGACTCGGTCGAGAATTAGTGCATGAAAATGGGTCTTGCTATACTCCTGGTTTGACACTCATGGGGGATATGTTTGGTTAATCGTGATCTTTTTATGAACCATTGTGAAGGATATATAGAAAATTTAATTGTTGATAAAGAATAACATATTTAATTATGATGTTTTAAGACATAAAATTCCTTTAGAATTATAATATTCTTAAACGAAACATGTTTCTCACTAAGGTTTTCTTCTTTTAGAAACTGGTAGGAAATAGGAGGAACCACATAAATGATGAGCGTAATAGACAATGCGGTGATGACCCTCCAATGGAATTCAGAATGGAAAACTTTATGAGAATGATGAATCAACTATCTTGAGTTGTGAATACTAACTTGAATCAAGTTGAGCATCCAAATTCACCTCAAAGGGAACAACTTTCTGTTGAGTCCTTCATACATCAATGACCACCTTCTTTTAGTGGATCTACCAACCCATTGATTGATGAACAATGGATAAGTTCTATAGAAAAGATCTTTTATGTAATCTATTGTTCAGTACAAGAGAAATCCACTCTGGCAGTATACCGCTTAGAAAGAGAATCTGATCAGTGGTGGACACTGATTAAAAACACGAATCCAATAAGGGAGATCGATGCTATGAAGTGGGAAAATTTAGGGGAATCTTTTTCAATAAATATTCTCCCCATTCGATGTGAGAAAAAATGTATAAGGAATTCCTATAACTAAATCATAAGGAAAATGAATTGATGGGAAACCATGAGATGAACTTTACAAGACTTGCTCGATACACCTCTAGCTTTTTTATATATCCTAAAAGAAATGTTGATAGGTTCTTCGGAAGACTGAGACCTCATCTGTGGAGGAATCTAGAAAATCGTGACTATGAAATCTATGAGGAGATAGTGCAGAGTGCTTTGAAGGTTGAATTGAAGTTTAGAGAAATGCAGTGGTCACATAGGTCGAATGAAAAGAAGAGAGTTATGGATCCAAACTCAGGGAGAAACTTTAATCATGGAAGAGGGAAAAATCATGTGCAACTTTCCACGTGCAATAAATGTGGGAAGAAACATTTGGGGAATTGCTTTCTTGGGAGTGGAAAATGTTATAAGTGTGGAAAATATGGCCATATAGCTCAGAACTATCGTAGTGAGGTGAAGCCTCAACTTCCCAACAATAACAACAAAGGGAGGATGGTGTAGGCCCAACTTTAAGTTCAATGCTTCAAGTGTGGATAACTTGGGCACTTTTTCAATCACTTTCCAAATCATAAGATAATCGAGGTAAATCACTATCAACCTCAACATAGGCTAAGGGAGCAAGGTCGGGAATTTTCTATCACGACAGATGAAGTAGAGGCTCCAAATTATATGGTGGAAGGTACTCTCGTTATTCTCTCAAAGGTAGAAAATACTTTGTTTGATTCTGGTTCTACACATTCCTTTATTTCTTCTATGTTTTCAAAGAATATATAATTAATCTCTGGGATTCTAGAAGTACAATTATCAATCAAGAATCCTGGAGTGATTATCTAAGCATCAACAGTGTATAGAAACTCTAGTATTGACTTTGGTGAGAACAATATCATTGAAAATATAGTAGTCATTCCCATGGTGGAATTTGACACTATACTAGGGATGGAATGACTCTAAAAGTATAATGTTATGATCAACTGTAAAAGAAAGAAAATATCAGTAGTCTTAAATGGAAAACCTACAGTTATTTTCAAAGGAGAGATATCCCAACCTGAGATTTGTCTAGAATCACCTCTCATAGCCTTCTTTATGGAGATGATCGGTGAAGAGGGAGAAGGAAATGAAAGTATAAAGATAGAAAATATCATCACCATTCAGTAATACATTGACATATTTCATGAGGAGTTACCTAGACCTCCCCTAGAAAGAGAGGTAGAGTTCTTTGTTGAACTCATACCTAGATCCAAGTCGATATCAATGACCCCATATAGAATGAAAAATGTGGAGCTATATGAATTAAAGAAACAATTTAAAGATCTTTTGGAGAAGAAATTTATCCAACCAAGTGTGTCTCCTTGTGGATCACATGTTCTCTTTGTGAAGAAGAAGGATGGATCAATGCGGTTGTGCATTGATTATAGAGAACTTAATGGGATCACAATGAATAATAAGTATCCTCTCCCAAGGATTAATGATTTATTTGACCATATTTGTGGGGCTTAATTATTCTCCAAGATTGATATTTGATCTGGTTATCATCAATTGAGGGTGAAGAAAGAAGATATTCCAAATACTGCATTCTGATCAAGATATGGGCATTATGAGTTTGTATGTTATGCCCTTCGGCTTGTCCAATAATCATGTTATATTTATGGATTTGATGAATAGAGTCTTTAAGGACTACCTTGATAAATTTTTTGGTAGTTTTTATTGATGATATTCTGATATATTAAAAAATTCGCAAGTAGCGTGTAGATCATCTAAGGGTTATATTGAAAACTATGAGGAAGGAAATGATATTTGGAAAATTCAGCAAATGTGAATTTTGGTTATAATAAGTTGCTTTCTTGGGACACATTGTAACCAATGAAGGAATCTCAATCGACCCTACTGAGACAAAGATTGTCAGGGAGTGGCCTTATCCTACAAAAGTAACTGAGATTCATAGTTTCCTTGTAATAGAAGGATATTATAGGAGCTTTGTGAAAAAAAAAATTCATGACTTTCTAATCCACTAACCAAGTTAACTCGAAAAGGGGATAAGTTCATCTGGATAAAAGAGTGTGAATAAAGTTTCCAAGAACTGAAAAAGAGATTGCTTATGACACCTATGTTAACTCTACCCTCTATCAAAAAAGGATTCATTATTTATATTGATTCATCTTTGAAAGGGATTGGGTGCATCCTCATTAAAAATGACAATGTGATTGCTTATGTATCTCGATAGTTAAAATACCATGAGTAGAATTATCCTACGCATGAATTGGATCTAACTGCAATTATTATTGCTCTGAAGATACGAAGGCACTATTTTTATAGGGAGAAATGTGATATATACACAGACCACCAAAGTTTGAAGTATATATTTACATAGAATTAATTGAATATGAGATAAAGATGATGGTTGGAACTTCTTAAATACTGTGAACATTCAATTACTATGAAATCCTGAAGGCCTTAGATTTTTATATATTTTTGGATAATCCCCATTTTAAGGGTTGAGGGGGAACTCTTACATGATCCATAGACCCAAGTCACAAGGACCATACATGAACCAAAGGCCTAGAGCCACAAGGCCCAATACATGACCCATAGACCCAAGTCACAAGGCCCATATGTAAGAACTCGGTTCTTATTTTTGAGGTACGAGTTTCTTCTTTTCTCTTTTCCTTAAGTGTTTTTGAGAAATAAGGAAAATGGGGGGAAATCCCAAATTTTGGGACTACACGCCATGTACTTTTCCACATGTCATGTAATTTGGCCATGTGGGATGAGTACACAGGCTGTGTAGCCCTGTTGGTGACGAAAGGTGTAAAAACCGACTACACGTCATTTAGTTTGTATTTACACGCCGTGTAGTCAATCGGCAGGAAAATAGTAAGGCAGTGTAAGCAGCCGCCAGCTGAGTGGCAGTACACACCATGTACTCAGGTTTCACATGCCGTGTACTCATGTCGACTGATGAACAGTGTCACGCTGGCGAGCAACCACTGAAGGAACAGTTAAAAAATGAAAACTACACGTCGTGTACCCAATAGTACACGCCGTGTAGTCTGTTTTTTTTTTGCTTAAAATGGGCAGTAGCCTCCCCTGTTCACAGGGAAGTCTTAGAACTGGAGGAGGAGTCGGGAGAGAGGGATGAACCTTTGAGTAGCTCCAGATCGCACGCCGGGAATCCGTTTCCGCCTCTATCAATCTCGTTGGGACCGTACGGGTAAGACTCTCCTTCTCCTTAAGTCGTTCTTACCAATTATTTCCTGAGGGAAATTTATTTACGTTTGAACGGGTTTTCTTCTACCCTAGATCTACACCATCTTTGGGAGTTTCTGGAAGCGACGTTCACGTATACCGTTCAGGGGTGTTTGAGGTAGGTGGCTTGGTGTTTAAATTCCAACTGTTGTGCGTTTTTGTGTACCGTTGAGCTACGAACACATGTTGGGGTGTCATGTGGCTGATGCCTTGGCTGTTAAAATACCTAGAATTGTATAGGTAATGAAATGTAATTGTAAACTGCTGTTTGGGATCACTGCTTGGATCCAGGATCACCCCAGGGGTGCGTTTCTCTGTTTAGCCGTTTGGCCAGGATACCCGAGATTATGCCATGTTTATATTGTGAATTAATTTTTCCTTGAGAGGAATTGTATATAAATTGCATGTTTATGCTTTGGGATCGACCTGGTTAGTTGTTTAGCCTGAGAGTAGTGTTGTGATTATCCTGTGGGAAGTTATCTGTTCAGCCTAAGGGAAACTTCTTTCGTGCCTGTGGGCAGTAGATTATGTGTCTGTGGGTGACACTTTGTACGCCTGAGGGAAATGTCTGTTATACCTGTGGGAAACTACCTACGAATTGTGATTCTGTTACCTGAGGGTAAGTGTTTGCATGTCTGTGGACACTGACTATTTACTTAGAATATTCACTGTAGTGATATATTAAATTGAATGATTAAATGAATATTAAAATGGAAATATAACTGGTAAAGTTAGTTACTTTTGAGTACTGCTTAGTTTATTGCATTTACTACTGCACACTGTTGTTGCACATTTACACTGACAGTTGGGTATGGGCCTTTGGTGGGTGCCTACTGGGATTTATTTCTCACACCCTATTTGGGGTCATGTCTTCAGCCCCAAACAGATTATATTTCTACAGGTATGGATAAGGGAAAGGGTCCCTATACAGGTACTTGATTGTTGCTGAGGTGTAGGGGAGTATGGGACCGAGCTCAGGCTCGTGATGCTGCCGGCTATTCTATTTTGTTTTGGTGTACCTGCACTTTCCATTGTATCGTATTGTACTACTGTATAACATGTTCTGATTGTTTTCATAGAATAGTTACATGCTGCATCTTGACATACATATATATATGACTACTGGTTCTTTTTTACTTCAGTTGTTCATTTCAGTTATGTATGTTTTACTGCTTCCACTACTGTTGTATGATTTATCTTGTATTCTGCTACGCTACACTTTGACAAATGAGGGCATAGTTTCCCCACTATCAGATCTGGGCCCTCGCTGCTAGTCGGCAGCCTCTGGCTTTTGGGGAAGTACGCTTGAGGTCATGTGACCAACCAGGTTCGGGCACCTGTTGAGTGGTACCCGGATCTGGGATGTTACAAAGTGGTATCAGAGGAGTTCTTTTCTTTGAATTACTATTTGGATCCTTAGTCAGGGATAGGATAGAATTGGTAGTTGGTAATGAACTATTCCCAGGAGTAGCTAACTCGTGTACAGGGAAAAGCCAGTCTACCTCGGTTATTGAAATTTTTCTGATTTTTCAATTTTACAGTTGATTTGATTTTTACCGTTGGGTGACGCACTTGGGATTGTGTTGTTTATATTTTATCCATGGGTTCTATCTAGTTGAAACCTGATGAGGTGAGGGTATGCCATATCATGCATCATTTAGGCACATGCTAGAAATCACATGCCATGCATAGTTCCATGTCATGTAGGTGCATTAGAAATTTCATGCTGTTGTGATAGTCATTGTGCTAGAAAAGAATGCTGTTGTGATAGCTGATTTGATAAATACCTGCTATGTGATAGCGTATTTTTGTGTGAGCCTGTTGAAAGTATGTACGCCAAACTTTGGTTGTTGGGGAGTATGGGCCCTCAATAACCGGAATTTGGTGGATCATTGACTTGTTTATTTGATTATAACATGTATAAGCTGTCAAACTTTGATTCGCGGGGAGTATGGCCCCTCACGGATCGAAATTTGGCACTTAGGTGTTGTTTTTCAGTGTTTTCTGGGCTCCAGAGTAGTTTCTGAGGCATAATGTCTGGAAAACCCAGTATACACGCTATGTAGTTCTAGGAAACATGTCGTGTGTTCTTCTGTTCGGGAAGAAATGAAAACTTTTTGTGTACACGCCGTATAGTATATTCCTGTGTCATAGACCGTGTGGGCGGGGACACGGGGTAGAGAAAGGCTTGGTAAAAAACACGTCGTGTACCAGATGTACACGTCGTGTAGGTTTGACCCAGAGTCCGCCCGTGTAACTAACAACACAGACGGAGGAGACCTTGAGACATATATGCCGTGTAGTCTGGCTTGGGGACCCGGCTGTGTAGCTAACAAACACGGGTCGGTGTTACCTCTTCTTGAACACACCGTGTACCTGAGGGACACACCGTGTAGTACTTACCGGTGGGAGACTGTGTGGACTTAGCTGTGTGGCTTCGGAAACGGGGTGGTGTACATGCCGTGTGCGGGTGTCACACACCGTGTGGTGTTAGCTGAGTATTCGGCCGTGTCACAAACAACACGGGTAGTTGGAATTAAACCATACACTCCGTGTAGATGCCATACACGACGTGTAGTCTTGTTAAAAGTGATTTGTGTGGCTTAGACATGTATAAGGACTCGGACAGGGAAAGAGGATTCAAGTACATGTCGTGTAGTCCAAGGACACGCTGTGTGTTTGGGGTGTTACACGACCAGTTTAAACTGGGGTACACACCCATGTGAATGGCTTGTGAGAACATGCCGTGTAGTTTAATACACACCGTGTATTCAAGTTTTGTAAATTTTGAAAACTTTCCTTCTCTTATCCCCTTGTTTTAGTTTTTGATAATCTTGATCTAAGGTGTGTGTTTGACCTTGTAGAGTCATGCCGTCGAGACAACCACACGTTGTTCGCCAGGAGAGCGACGATGATTATACTCCAAAGATGGTGGTCCATGGGCTACCAGTGGATCCTCCAGCAGAGCCAGATGCGGTGTCAACCGTTATACCGGATGTAGACATGGAGGTTCAGTTCTGTGAAGGCTTCATACGGTTTATGCAGACCTTTCAGGGAGCACCACCAGCTGCCACATTTATGGCAGAGCTGACATGTATCTTCCAGCAGCAGCATCTGCCTACGTTTTCAGGGGATGGCGGACCACAGGCTACGAAGTCTTGGCTAGGGTCGATGCAGACTATCTTCGAGCATCTTGAGAAACCTCCAGGGTGGAGGGTCAAGCTCGCGACTTATATGCTGTGTGATTCTTCCAAGAGGTGGTGGGATGTTACCACTCAGTCTGAGCATCACAGAGACATGGCGTGGGAAGATTTTCAGACATCCTTCTATGACTTCTTCTTCCTAGAGACGCTGATGGCAGATAGAGCTCGAGAGTTCATGAACCTGTAGTAGGGCGCTATGTCGGTGATGGATTATTCTGCTCGTTTCACCAAGCTTCATCATTTTTCACCCGTTCTGGTGGGTGATGAGACTTTGAGGGCCAGACGCTTTGAGGATGGTCTTTTTTATGACATCCGAGCGCTGGTGAATGTTTTCAGGTTGCCTATAGTACATGCTATTGTGAACCAGGTGCTGATTACAGAGAGGAACCTTTGGGAATCTAGTGGTGCAGGCCAAGGCAGTTCGACATCAGTTTCTGGTACTATTTCTACCGGGAAAATGAAGCGATGGATGGATTTCTCTCACAGTGGAATTACCGGCCAGAAGAATGTTTCAGGTGGTCAGGTCATGTTCTACCAATGTGACAAGGATGGGCACAAGAGACCGCAGTGTCCATGTGATCCAGTGGAGTGTCGATCTTGTGGCAAGATGGGTCATCTGCAGTGCTTTTGCAGGGCGTTTCCACCAGTGGCTAGTGAGAGGGGTTCTGTACAGACTCCGTGTGCAGGAGCAGGACCAACAGCTTCTTACCAGTTGGGAAACTGGAATACGTCAGGGCGTACAGGCCGAGATGGTGGACGTGGCCGTGGTATTCAGACACCAGGATCTCAGAGGAAGAAGGGCGGGATAGCTCAGGGTAACCAGGCTGTGTCGCAAGGCCGCGGCACTGGGCAGGCATATATAGTGCAATAGACCCAACATGAGCAGGATCTCGGACCTTCTACAGTCAGAGGTACTATTCTAATAGCTTCTGGGTTATCTTCAGTACTTTTCGATACGGGTGATACACATAGTTTCATATCTGTGCCCGTTGTGGAGAGCCTTGGGCTCTGTGTTTCTTCTTCTTTTGATGTTATGATGCTAGACACTCTGTTGGGAACTAGAACGACTAGTGTGCATCAGTGCAGAGAGTGCCTCCTAGGGGTTGGTGAGTGTCACTTTTTATGGGATCTCTATGTCTTAGAGATGATGACTTATGATGTCATTCTCGGGATGGACTGGTTGGTTCCCTTTCAAGCCTTTGTAGATTTCTATCGTCGCAGGGTGAGTTTCACGTCACCAGAGGGCGGAGAGTTTCTATACAAAGGTGAATGGGATGTTCAGGCGAGTTGAGCTGGACCAGAGCATCGTGGGTGAGGTGGAGTCACAACCCAGATTGCGAGTTTATATCTGGATAATCAGGGGACTTGTCAGAAGGATTTCCCTCCAGTGGTTGATCATTTCAGGGATGACTTTTCGGGTCTACCTCCAGAGCATGAGGTGGATTTCTCTATTGAGCTTGTTCCAGGGGCATCACCAGTGTTCATTCCTCCTTATAGGATGGCTACACCTGAGTTGCAGGAGCTCAAGAGGCAGTTAGAGGAGTTACAGGCAAAGGGTTTTATCTAACCCAGTACTTCTCATTGGGGTTCTCCAGTCCTTTTTGCGAAGAAGTCAGACGGTACCCTTAGACTCTGTGTGGATTATCAGAAGTTGAACTAGTTGACGGTCAAGAACCGATATCCCTTGCTGAGGATTGATGATATTTTTGATCAACTTCGTGGAGCACGAGTGTTCTCGAAGATTGAATTGAGATCCGAATATCATCAGCTGTGCGTGAGACCATCAAACATACCACTTATAGCTTTTCGGAGTAGATATGGTCTATACGAGTACTTGGTTATGCCTTTTGGACTCACGAACATGCCAACCGTTTTTATGGCTCTGATGAATCGTGTGTTCTATCCTTATCTGGATTCTTTTGTGGTAGTATTCGTGGACGAAATCTTGGTGTACTCTCACACTCGACACGACCATGCCACCCATCTTGAGATCGTATTGAGTACACTGAGAGAGCATCAACTATATGCTAAGCTCTCAAAGTGCCACTTTTGGATGGACCAGATACACTTCCTGGGTCATATAATCTCTGGGGAAGGAGTTTCAGTAGATCCAGAGAAGGTGAGAGCAGTAGTTTCCTGGGAGCAGCCTAAAAACGTGTTTGAGATACGGAGTTTCTTGGGGCTGGCTGGTTACTACAGACGCTTCATACAGGACTTCTCCCGCTTAGCAGCACCGTTGACGGGTCTGACTGAGAAGGGTGTGGAGTTCATTTGGTAGGAAGCTTGCGAAACAGCCTTTTAGGACCTGAAAGGAAGGTTGACATCATCACTAGTCCTGATACTCCTAGAGCAAGGGAAGAGCTATACAGTTTACTGTGATGCATCAGGTATTGGGCTAGGAGCTGTATTGATGCAGGGTGATCGAGTTGTTGCATATGGGTCTCGGCAGTTAAGGCCACATGAGAGGAATTACCTGACACATGATCTCAAGTTGGCTGTATTTGTTCATGTGTTTCACTATTGGAGACACTATCTCTTGGGGGAGCATTTTGTGGTTTTCACTGACCACAAAAGTTTCAAGTATATCTTTACTCAGCGTGACTTGAATCTGAGACAGCGAAGGTGGGTCGAATACCTTTAGTCCTTCGACTTTGATCTTGCCTATACACCTGGTAAAGGTAATGTAGTAGTTGATGCACTGAGCAGGAGGACTTAGATATAGGCAGCGCAGGAGGCCAGTAGTGAGTGGTAGCTCATGGATTTGTTCTCTGAGATGCATTTGGAAGTGCACGACAGTCAGGGACAGACCTATCTTTCATCATTAGCTGTGACTTCTACCCTCCTGGATAGAGTGAGGATGAGACAACTATTTGATTCAGAAGGTCTAGTTCTACGGGAGTCGGTAGCAAGTGAGGACCCTCCTCCTGGGTGGATGATAGGTGATGATGAGGTATTGTGTTTCCATGGACGAGTGTGGGTTCCAGGGGATATACACGAGGAGCTGATGTGGGAGTTTCATGCCTCAACTTGGGTAGTTCATCCCGGAGTTACCAAGATGTACTGTGACTTGAGACGTTAGTACTGGTGGCCGGGTATGAAGAGAGAAGTAACTGGTTTTGTTACGAGATGTTCCACCTGTCAGTAGGTGAAGGCAGAGCATCAGAGGCCATTCTGACTGTTACAGCAGTTACCCATTCCAGAGTGGAAATGGGATGATGTCGCGATGGACTTCGTGACTGGGTTGCCGAGGTCACCTCGAGGCAATAATGCCGTGTGGGTCGTTGTGGACAGACTTACGAAGGTAGCTCACTTTTTGCCAATCAAGGAGACCTTCGGTGTTGACGAGCTCGGGAAGCTGTATATCTAAGAGGTCATACGTCTTCATGGGGTCCCTCGTTCTATCGTTTCAGATAGGGACGCCCGTTTTAAGTCTCGTTTCTGGCAGAGTTTTCAGAGGGCATTGGGTACACAGGTGCTTCTGAGTACAACTTACCACCCTTAGACCTATGGTCAGTCAGAGCGTACTATACAGGTGCTAGAGTACATTTTTCGTTCATGCGTCCTAGATTTTGGGGGATCCTGGGAGAAGAATATACCCTTAGTCGAGTTTTCCTACAATAATAGTTTTCAGGCGACTATTGAGATGGAACCTTACGAGGCTTTATATGGTAGGCCATTTCAATCACCCTTGTGCTGGTTAGAGGCAGGTGAGGCAGCATTAATGGGACCACGTCTCATGCAGGAGACTTCTGAGTAGGTCCAATTGATTCAAAAGTGGATGGCTACCGCACAGTCTTGTCAGAAATCTTATGTTGATCGCCGCAGACGACCTTTGGAGTTTGTGGTCAGGGATCAAGTTCTCTTACGTGTTTCACCGAGGTTGGGACATAGACAGATCAGGAGATAGGGTAAACTTTCACCAAGGTATGTGGGTCCATTTGAGATTATGGAGAGAGTTGGGCTAGTTGCCTATCAGTTGCAGTTACCATAGAGGTACCGGGCCATGCACGACGTCTTCCATGTATCTCAGTTGTGCTGCTATTATTTAGAATCGTCTCACGTCTTTCAGCCATAGGAGGTTGAGATTCAGATAGATGCGTCCTTTGAGGAGCATCCGGTTCGTATCATTGATAGGAGCACGAAGGTTCTCCAAGGCCTGTCAGTTCCTCTCGTACGGGTGTTATGGCAGCATGGCCGAGTGTAGGAAGAAACCTGGGAGCGGGAAACCGATGTACGTTCTCAGTGGCCAGAGTTGTTCTGAGCTTTATCTTCGCCACCCTTGGAAGGGAAATTTGGGGATGAATTTCTTTAAGGGGTAAGTTTGTAAGAACCCGGTTCTTATTTTTGAGGTACGAGTTTCTTCTTTTCTCTTTTCCTTAAGTGTTTTTGAGAAATAAGGAAAATGGGGGAAAATCCCAAATTTTGGGACTACATGCTGTGTAATTTTCCACACGTCGTGTACTTTGGCCGTGTGGGATGAGTACACAGGCTGTGTAGCCCTGTCGGTGACGAAAGGTGTAAAAACCGACTACACACCATGTAGTTTGTATTTACATGTCGTGTAGTCAGTCGGTAGGAAAATAGTAAGGCGGTGGAAGAAGCCGCCAGCTGAGCGGCAGTACACGCCGTGTACTTAGGTTTCACACGTTGCGTACTCATGTCGACTGATGAACAGTGCCACGCTGGCGAGAATCTGCCGAAGGAACAGTTAAAAAATGAAAACTACACGCCGTGTACCCAATAGTACACACCGTGTAGTCTGTTTTTTTGCTTAAAATGGGCAGTAGCCTCCCCTGTTCACTGGGAAGGCTTAGAACTAGAGGAGGAGTCGGGAGAGAGGGATGAACCTTCGAGGAGCTCCAGATCACACACCGATAATCCGTTTCCACCTCTGTCGATCTCGTTAGGACTGTACGGGTAAGCCTTTCCTTCTCCTTAAGTCGTTCTTACCAATTATTTCTCGAGGTAAAGTTATTTATGTTTGAACGGGTTTTCTTCTACCCTAGATCTACATTGTCTTTGGGCGTTTCTGGAAGCGATGTTCACGTATACCATTCAGAGGTGTTTATGGTAGGTGTCTTGGTGTTTAAATTCCAACTGTTGTGCGTTTTTGTGTATCGTTGAGCTACGAACCCATGTTGGGGTATCTTGTGGCTGAGGCCTTGGCTGTTAAAATACCTAGAATTGTATAGGTAATGAAATGTAATTGTAAACTGCTTTTTGGGATCACTGCTTGGATCCAGGACCACCCCAGGGGTGTGTTCCTCTGTTTAGCCGTTTGGCCAGGATACTTGAGGGTATTCCATGTTTATATTATGAATTACCTTTTCCTTGAGAGGAATTGTATATAAATTGCATGTTTATGCTTTGGGCTCGGCCCGGTTACTTGTTTAGCCTGAGGGCAGTGTTGTGATTAGCCTGTGGGTAGTGCTCCGTTCAGCCTGAGGGCAACTTCTTTCGTGCCTGTGGGCAGTAGATTCTGTGCCTATGGGTGACACTTCGTACACCTGAAGGAAATGTCTATTATGCCTGTGGGAAACTACCTGCAGGTTGTGATTATGTTACCTGAGGGTAAGTGTTTGCATGTATGTGGAAACTGACTGTTTACTTAGAATATTCACTGTGGTGATATCTTAAATTGAATGATTATATGAATATTAAAATGGCAATATGACTGGTAAAGTTAGTTACTTTTGAGTACTGCTTAGTTTATTTAATTTACTATTGCACACTGTTGTTGCACATTTACATTGATAGTTGGGAACAGGACTTTGGTGGGTGCCTACTGGGATTTATTTCTCACACCCTGTTTGGGGTCATGTCTTCGGCCCCAAACAGATTATATTTCTTCAGGTATGGATAAGGTAAAGAGTCCCTATACAGGTACTTGATTGTTGCTGAGGTGTAGGGGAGCATGGGACCGAGCTCAGGCTCGTGATGCTGCTGGTTGTTCTGTTTTGTTTTGTTGTACCTATACTTTCCATTGTATCGTATTGTACTATTGTGTAACATGTTCTGACTGTTTTCATAGAATAGTGACATGCTGCATCTTGACATACATATATATATGATTGCTGGTTCTTTTTTACTTCAGTTGTTCATTTCAGTTATGTATGTTTTACTTCTTCCGCTGCTGTTGTATGATTTATCTTGTATTCCGCTGCGCTACACTTTGAAAAATGAGGGCATATTTTCCCCACTATCATACCTGGGCCCTCGCTGTTAGTCGGAATCCTCTGGAATTTTGGGAAGTGTTCTTGAGGTCATGTGACCAACCGGGTCCGGGCACCCATGGAGTGGTACCTGGATCAGGGACGTTACACCATACATGACCTGAAGGCTCGGAGGCACAAGCCCCAATACATGACCTTAAAGGCCTAAGATCTGAATACTTGAAACAACCCCTCCCCATCATATGTATCATTAAAGGTGCCTAACTCCTCACCTCACGTAGCTAATCATCTATCATTGCCCCGTGCAGATCTACACGGTGCCTAGTACCGATGGAAATTATCATACCCTCTCATTCTTCCAATCTGGTTAGCTCTGCTCTGGTGGTTATCACTGGCTCTGAATCCTCTTCTGGGTCTTCTCATGTGTGGTCTGCTCGAGCTTCCACTTGGTCTCTGTGGCCCGAAGTCCCTATGGCCCAAAGTCCCAAAGGCCCTATGGCTCGAATATCATTGGTGGCCCAAATGCCCTTAGTGTCCTGAAGTCCCTTGGTGGACCAAAGGCCTTTGGTGTCTCAAAGGCCTTGAGACCTATAGGCCCAAACTGGTGGCCCAAACTCCCAAATCATATGAATACTTTTGGATTCTACAGTACCGTACAGTACCTACTACAGTGATGCTACAGTAACCTAGAAATTCACCCTCACAAAAATTCGATTTTGGGTCTCTTGGATGCCAAGAATGAGCCTATACCACTCAAGTATAAGCTTGTTGGCCTATGACTGTTTAATTCATTATCACATCAGAAGAGAAAACAAAGTCGCTGATGAATTAAGTAGTAAAGATCATGTTGTGATGGAAATGACAAGGATTCAAAGAGATCCCTTGATCAAGGACCTAGTAAAATTGGACATGAGAATCGTAAGGGAAGGGACATCATCAATCCTATCCTAAATGATTTCTCAACTATCATTACTATAGAAGATTAAGAAATATCAAAAATAAGACCATTGGTTATAAAAGAATACAGAGGATGTAATGAATTGGAAGTTTTATGAGTTTAATATTGATCAATAAGGTGTACTAAAATTTTGTACAAGGATATGAATTCCATATATTCCAGATATAAAGAAATAACTGATGGATGAATCTCATAGATCTACATTCTATATACATTCTGGAATCAGTAAAATGTATAGGGACCTTTGTGATCATTATTCGTGGGATAATATGAAAAGGTAGATTACTAACTACACTCTAAGGTTCTTGGTATGTCATAAAGTGAAGGAGGAATGACAACTTCTTAAATGGGTATTAAAACCACTACCCATACCAATATGGAAGTGGGAAAATATCAATATGGACTTTATCACTGGTCTCCTAAGAATTGTTGCGGAAAACATCGGGAGCAACAAAGTGAAAAACATATCACATAAGAGTAAAAGGTAAAAATAGAATAATGATAACACAGATATTTATGTGGTTTGAGAATAATCCCTACATCCATATAGAGGCATAATTTCACTATGATTTAGGAGAATAATTAATAGAGAGTATCTCAAGTTTCTCATGAACTGAAACCCTGTCCCGAAATGGGCTATAAAAGGAGGAAGACAATCCACTATTCCAATAACTACATAGGAAGTCTGCATCACTATAGTGAAAGGTGAACACCCAAGTCAAAGGTTTTATAGTGATTGGCGGCTGGAATTCCAAGGAGTTGCAGCACTATTGACTCCAAAGTCTGCACTGCTACAGTGTCTTATCGGTGTCGGTCGGTCAGCTCTGCTACAGTGATCATAGTTGCTATAGCACCTCAACATTTGGGTTGGGGGCCAAATTCCCCTGGATAATGGGCGCGTTGCCCCCTGTAACCCCCAATGAGCTCACCACAAAGCTCGACCCATGAAGGTTGTGGCTTGGTGCGCAGTATGTTCCACAAGCATTCGACCCAAACATCATCTAAAAAATAGACCATTCTACACCAATCTAAAAATAACATCCAAAGGAAACACTGTGATAAGGGTTATAATGGACCAACTCACCAATACTTCCTATTTTATTACTATTCAGGAAGATTTCTCTCTTTAACAACTTGTCAAGATATACGTCAAGTGGTGAGGCTACATGAGGTGCTACTTTCTATCATTTTTTATTGTGATCCAAGGTTCACATCTAAATTCTGGAGATGTCTTCAATATTCTATGAATACTAAATTGAATTTTAGTACGGACTATCACCCCCAAAATGATGACCAATATGAAAGGATTATTCATACAATCAAGGACATGCTAAGAACATTCTCAATGTAATTTAAATGTGGATGATATCGACACTTCCCATTAGTTGAGTTCTCATACAACAACAAATTCCACTCGAGTATTCAAATGACACCATATGAAGATTTATATGGGAATCAATGTAGAAATCTTAATTTTTGGGATGAAGTTGGTGAGAGAAAGATTCTTGGGCCCAATATTGTGCAAGAGATGACAGAAAAGGTTTATGCCATCCAACATCACATAAAGGCTGCTCAGAGGCGGTAGAAGATTTATGCTGACAAACGTCAATGGGTCTTGGATTTTGATGTTAGTGAAAAAAAATTCCTTCGAATATCACCATGGAAGAGGAATCATGTGGTTTGGGAAGAAAGAGAAGCCTACCCTAGGTACATTGGCCCCTATGAAATCCTTGATCACATAGGAGCAGTGGGATATCAACTAGAACATCCACCAAATCCATCTCAAGTTCATGATGCATTCCATGTATCTCTCTTGAGGAAGTACATACATGAACCCTCAAATGTAATGAATCTAGAGGTGGTACAACTGGAACATGACCTCTCTTATGAAGAAAATTAGGTGGTGATCTTGGATCATTGAGATAAGGTTTTACGCAACAAGACTATCCACCTTGTTAAAGTGTTGTGGAGGAACCATAAATATGATGAGGTGACATGAGAACTAGAGAATATAATGAGACAGAAGTACCCTCACCTTTTCTCAACTAAGAGAATGAATTGAAATTTCAGGGATGAAATTTATTATGGGGGAATAATGTAACGATCCATGTTTCTTTTTAAATGATATTTGTTTCTTGAGAAAATGTGTGTTATATTATACACAAAAAACCATATCTCTTTAATAATGATCAATAATTTAGTCAAAAAAATGGGAAAATATGGATCGATCTAATTCGTTAGAATCATATCCCCAACACTAAAAAAATAAAACAAAATATCAATAAACCAATCAATATATTAGAAAATGATCATAGTGAATATTGAATGAAATAATTAAGTGGTATTTATAGGGTATAAAAGGAAATTTGATTGTTGGGTTTCAACTATTATATGATCGTTGTTCAATATGACCTTTGGAAACTATACCCTTGGTTGCTAATTTTACCGTTATATTTAGTGTTTATAAGTAGTAATGACAAATTATAACTGATACAGAAAGGGGAATTGATGGTCTCAACCAGTAGAGTTGTTCCATTTGAAGCTCATTTGTCAGAACTTGGGAGGGAGGAATCATTATTGGGTTTACCCTTAACCAAGCCCAGGATAAGCTTTAGCAAGTGAAACTTGAACGGAATCTAATTGGGGATAAGTTCAAGTTGGTGGAGATTACCACTCAGTCTATGTTAGCCGATCCACCCCACAAAACTATCACCATTGCACATCTTACCCTTAGGACGTATGTGAGCGTAATAAGGGGTTACATGTCCCGACCTTAGTTACATAACGTGTAATTTTCATTGTATAAATAAAATTGATATTTCATTAATTCCTTTTTAAGAATAATTTTTCTTAATAAAATATATGTTCAGTTGAGACGAATTTGATAAATTGATTTTTTAGACACAAATTGTACTTTTCAAAAAAATATAAATTTTTATAATAAACTAATCTATTATTAATAATATTTATTTTAATGAAATAGTATGTTAAAAAAATAAATAGAAATGATAAAATAATTTTATTATGTCCTAGGAAATTTTAAGTATAAAAAATTTGGCTATGCCTTTCAACTTTCTATTTTTTTAATAAATATTTTTTTTATATATTTAAAAGATAAAATTCTCATATTTATAGAATTATTATGAAAAAATAAACATCATTTTTTAAATCAGCATGTTGAAATTAGGTTAGGGTGAATTTATGAGAATTTTCTAAAATACATTATTTTTTCATGAATAGTAAAAACACAGTTTGGATTTTTCAGTATGTTTAATGACTTCATAATTATGTCATAATGATTTAATAATTAATTAACCACAATACATGACCTAAAATATTTTATTTTATTAATATCAAGTATTTTAATAGATTTTAATCAATTTCCAAAACCTATAAATGACTTTCCAAAGTCTGAAATGGAAACTTTGACTTTAAAAATGATACTTTTCTATGCCAAAAAAAGTAATAAAAAATGAGAATCTATTATTGTGGGTTAAAATAACTTAAAATATGACCCAAATTTCCAAAATCATGGGAAAAACTATGGGTAAGCCAATGGTTTTTCATTTTCCACAACCTCGATTGGGCATGGTATGCCTCTGGGCCTTCGGGTTATGTATTGCGGATTTGTCGGGCCTTGGGCCTTGGGCCTACAGGTCATGTATGGGTTCTCCTTAAAACCCTTAAAAGGGGTATTATATATTATAAAAATAAAAAATAAGGCCTTCGAGCCATTCGGGCTATAAATATCCACCTATTTCTCGATTTCCTTTCACTCTCAATCCATATTCCGTGAAGTTATGATATTTTTTCTTCCCAAGGAGTCCCCCTCAAGGTGTCCTCAAGACCCCAATGTTCCATTCTTCAATATTTATAAGTAACTCTTCAAGGTGAGGGAATTATCCTTCTTTTATCTTCAATTCAAGAACATATTTTTGTATATGCCTTCTAATAGTTATGATTACTCTCTTTTATTACCCTTTTGATCATACCATTAATGAAAAATTATGTTTTATCAAAGGTATACCCTTGTCCCCTCTCATTTTACCCTTTTCTAATACCATATTTTATACCTATCATGCTGTCGAATTTACTTCTCAAATTTCTCTCCATACTTAAGAAATTATCTTTTATTTTCTTTTTATGAATACTCAAACCCATTTATTTTCCAGGGGTATTCACCTAGATGAAAAAATGATTTATTTTATTTGAGTATTTACACATAAGAAACCCACATTATCTTTTCGTGGCCTAAAAATGATGTAATGATCATGTCTTTAAGCTCTTTTGAAACACCATAATTTTGATAAAAAAACTCATTCTTTATTCTCCACAGGTTATTAATGAAATGATTGATTATGATCTATGTGTCTCACATTAATTAATACATATGAAGGGTGTTGTAACGCCCTGACCCCAGAAGCCTAGAGTCGGTGCATTATTAAGTATCATTGGCATGATCACAAAAGATCAAGTCTCGAAAGATCGATTAGTTTAGTATCCTTTGAAGTAATAGATATATTCATAAGGTTTACATTACATCATAAAATAGAATACTACAATAACATTGTTTCCATAGAAAACACTGAGATCCCATAGACTATCCCTACAGGTCAGTCATAATATACTTCTTCGCATCCTGGGAAAAATAAAACATAGAAAGGGGTGAGCTCAGATGCTCAGTAAGGATAAAAATATAGCAGAAACTTTCATAAATAAGCATAAACATTTAAGGCAATGTATAAAACTAAAACAAAAGTCTTTTAAACTTGAAATTCATCATAATATGAAAAAGATAAAATCAAATAATGTCATTTACTTATTCACATGGATATTCTACTAGTCTAATAATCACATGAAATATCAATATCCACTTTTATAATGATGGAATGCATAATGCCAGAATTTCATAACCACATAGTCAAGGCATTGTGCCAAGACTACAAATAAGATTTTTTCAAGGCCTTATGCCAAGACACTAGTTTGTATCATGAGATATACTGATGCATCTAGGAGCTATAGCAGGCTCCACCCATCACTTACTAAGTCTAATGCATTCCTCATATGAAAAGGTTTAAACATAACATAAACATTCATATTAAAACTAGCATACGAAATGTCAATACTTCATCCATAAACCGTGAATGGTATAAAAATAGCACATCCACAGTAAAACATATCACAAAACCTTCAATACAATATGGAAGTTTTGTATCATAATAAATCAACTTCTAATAAGATTACAATTCATCAAATGATGTTGACATAGATGAAATCAAAACATTTTTTGAGAAATATCTCTTTATATTTTGAAATAATTTAAAAGTCATATAATTATAAAAGAAAACATTTATTTTGAAAATATTCTTATAATCATGGAAGGGAAGTTTCAACGATGTTATAATGGTATAAAATAGCTTCACCCACCGTATATGTTAAAAAACATTCTTACCTTAAATTTGTCGAGAAGGTCAAAAAGTAACTTGTTTGGAAAACGATGGAAAGATTTCTTTATAAAAATCTTATAAAATTCAAACAAGGGTATAAATGACTTTAACCCATAGTCTGTAAAATAGTAAGAATGTTTTGAAATCCATTTTTAAGAAACATGGATGTGGATATTAAAGAGGTCCCAGTAGATAATTACGTATAAACAACCTCGGATAATGAAGAGATGGTAGAATTAACTCTTACCTTGTACTTTTCCTTGGTTGAGGGTATGTTAACCTCCTATATAATGGTGAAATAATTTTTATTAAATTATAAAATAATAATATACATTAATATTATATCATATATGATATTTTAACATTTCTTTGTTAATAATATCTTAATATTATAGTTGTTTCGGGTGTTAACTGGTTCGTTTTCCTTTATATGATTTGTTCCATAAGTAATGTTTGTTATGGATAGGATGTATATTATTCATATTCAGAATGATATTAAGTCTTTAAACATTATTTTTAATCATCTAATGAAAATTAGTCTTGAATGGATACGATGAGAAATGAATCTCATCGCGTTCGTGGAGACGGTAATCCGTACGTACACACGAGCAAAAATATCATTATTTTGATATTAAAATAATATATAATTGGATAGTGTATCATATATAAAGAATAATTATCATGATATATTTATTATTTATATCAATTACACATCATTATTATACTCATCCAAATAATAATGTATTGAATAACAATTACACCAGGACGTGGTGATGGTAAGCTGTACGTACGCACGTATGGTGACATGTCATTCAAAGGATGGATAGAATAATGAATATGGTTGTACCATATTTATAATAACATAACAGTATATAGAAGATACTGGAGTTATTATTTTATAATGTAAACAATAAAGAAATAGGAAGTGGAAGATGAAAGGAACGTGAAAGAGGTGATGAAATATTTACCTCTTCTTCAGGTTCTTCCTTTTGATTTGATCAAAAGGGCTCCTTAGGTTGGATTTTTGACTAAAGGAATGCCTCTAGGATTAAGGGAGGGCAGTTTAGAGGGTATTTGGTTAGGTTTTGGCTGATCAAAATGGCTTTGAAGGTTTGAATTTGAGAGAAGGGGGAGTGTCCTTTTATAAGAGGGGTGAGGGGCACCTTAGGAAAAGCTAGAAATATTATTTTATAATAAAATAATTTTTGATTTATAATGGATCCGAAGTGTATTATTTAAAGTATAAGGTGGGTATGGGTCTAAAACCACTCAACCAATAGGTTTTAGACAGGTTTGGGTCACTATATTAACCTTATCTTTTAGATTTAACTCGTAGTTAAATAGTTTGACATTTACCATATCTCTTTGTATTTTTATATTATATGGTTAATAAAATTACTATATACTTCCAAGTGAACCCCAAGTGGTTCATTAATGATAAAAATATCATTATATAAGTCTTTTGGCTAAACCTTATATTTTTATGAATACAATATCAATTAATAATATAATTTTTTTTTAAAACTCTTTTATGTCAATTTTAACACTATTTGGTATTTTGTTTTTTCTAAATTCATAAAAACATTATTACTTCGAAAAAAATTCATATAACCAACCCTAATATGTCATATTAACCTAAAAATTAGTGTAATTTATAAAAAGTATCAAATTACATTTATTTGGATATTTATAATATCAATTATTTTAATATTTCATTAATTAGGTAATTACTGCATCATTATTGTGTCATAAATAAATTAAATTATTTAATGTCTAAAAAATATAAATAAAATACAATTATGTACGAAATCTTTTTATCTTTCTAATTAATATTTATAGTCAAATTTATCTTATGTGTAACCCTATATTAAAAATGTTTTAGTTATTAAACTTTGATTTTAACTCTTTTAACTCTTCTTTGAATTAAATAATAATAAATGTCCTAATCTAATACAAGTGGACCTAAAGGATCATATTTTATTACTAAGGTTTTTTTTGGTCGAATTACACTTATCCAGTAGAATTAAGACATGTGTTAGGGTAATAATAATATCATTTTTACCCTTAATTACCCTATTTACTTTTAACCGTGGTAAATAAAAGTAAAAAGTTATTATTCACCAAAAATTATTTTCATCTTATTGAACCACATTTTACTTACTGATATAAATTTTGTCTCTCGGATTTTTGAAATTCAACTCACAGAAGTGGTAAAATTAAGTTTTATGTAAATTTTCAAATGCTCTTAGGAGGTGGGTAAAAGACGGTAAAAAGTTCAATAAAATTTTTATATATCTAAAATTATTATAAACTGAATCCAATGAATTACATTGAACTTATATAGGTATTATGTATCTATTTTGGCCTAAAATAAATTTAAATAAAATAAATAATTATTTAAACAAAAATTTGGTTTTAAATTATAACTTAGTATTTTTCACTATTCATTAAAAATTGAAAGTTTTCAGAAAAATACCAAAAATTCACCCTAAGCTAATTTCGATATTCTGAATCCCAAAATGAAGTCTATTTTGAAATATAAAATTTATAAAATTTCAAAAAGTGAGTATTACTATTCATAACGGCTAGTTTGATTGGTTGTGGTGTGTTAGAACTCGAAGTTGCGTACAACACACGCTACTGTATTATTCAAAGAGAAGCATACTGTGGAAGCTTGGGGTGTTACAGGTGCACTCTGATAGTTCTCTAATGAATTGGGTAAATAATTTAATCTCTATATATGACATGTTTTACGATACCTTGGTGAATAACCTTGGTAGTTTTCATTTATGACACCTTAGTGACAAACCTTGGGGATATTCTTATGAATGTCTCATTTAAATGTTGTAGTCATATTTTCTTGTTATGGTTCATGTTTATTTTATTATGATATACCTCATGATCTCTTGTTCAAACTATAATGATATTCCTCATGTTCATATTGATATTCCTTATGATCACATGTAAACAGTTTCCCTTACTGAGCCTCATGCTCACCCCTTTCCTTTGATGCATGTCCCCAAGTTATGAGATGCAGTAAATGTACTTAAGATGAACCCATGAGGATGTCTTCAAGTGAATTTTGAATATTTTTTTAAGTTTTCATATATTATGTACCTTATTTCCAAGAAACTGATCTTTAAAAGATACTCTATTTTATTCCATGTAATGAAAATTTTATGTAATAAAAAGGCAGGATGCCATACTGATGGTGTTGGTTAGCATATTTCACCTACATCTATTGTACCTGTTAGAGGTTGACTCATTGTTATTTCAAAGCTTCATCTTTATCCACTAGTGTTCTAGCTACAACCTCTACTAAAGCTTCTCCTCTGACATATTATACAATTTGTGGTGATTTATGCTCTTAAACCACTTCAAATAGTGTATGCTTGATAAAAGTGTAACAGGAGGTATTATAGCTTAACTCTTCCTGTGATAGCCATGTCACCCAATGCCTCGAATGGTTTGATGAAAAACATCACATCATAGATATATCTCTACACATTTGTTCACTACCTTCTTTTGGCCATCGCTTTGGGGGTGATAAGTCGAACTCATTATCAATGTTGTCCCTTGCAACTTAAAAATATCTCACCGAAACAAACTTGTGAAATTGACTATTGCACTCAGCAACCCATATATCCTTACTAACTTTTTTGTAAATACTTAAAATATTTTCCTTGTTGTATAAGGGTACTTAAGTGGGATGAAATGAGCATAATTACCCAGTTGGTATACTACCATGAGCACCACCTCATACCCCTGTGATTTTGGAAGTTTAGACGCAAAATTAATTGACACTTACTCAATAACCAATTATGGTATAGGTAACAGTTGGATAAGACTTGTTGGACTTAGTGTCTCATATTTTCTTTTTTGACACAATTCACATGCATGAATAGAACTTTGTACTTCACATGTCATGCCAGCCTAATACGCTCCATTTGTGAGCTGCTTGTTGGTTTTTAAGTACCCCAAATGACCCTCTGCTAATGAAGAGTGGAAATGTTGCAACAATTTGGGTATGAACGTTGATTTCTTGGATAATACCAATTTGTATTTATAAAATAGTAGACCATTCCAATATGTATATCCTGTTTTGGAGTCATCATCTTGTTGCAAGGCCTTAATGATATCCATTAAACTTACATCTAGCAATACCTCTACTTTAACCGCCTGAAGGTCCTCCCATTTTGGTTTAGAAACAACAATCTGCATGTTCTCTCCTTTCAGTTAAACTCTTGACAAGTCATCTGCTGCATTGTTCAATTTTTTGGGCCTATAAATGTCCTTAAAATCAGACACCAAAAGATTCACCTGCTAGAATTGCTAATCCATCTACACTACTTATTGTCTTAACATATGCTTTAGAATTCAATGATCAGTATACACCACAAAATTCCCCCAAAAAGTATTATCTCTAATGTTGTACTGAAAACATTATTCTCATCAGTTCATTCTCATAAACAGAATTTTTCAAGTTTGTGTTGTACAATGCTTTACTAAATTAAGCAATTGGTCACCCCTCCTATGCCAATAGTACCCCAATTCCCATCCCAAAAGTGTCACTCTACTACAGTTGCAACACCCCAAGATTTTAATATGAAATTATCCTTTAAATAAATACTATGTTGAATAGCTTATTCCACATGCATCATCGAACTAAAATAAAACTATGATACATTTTATTAAGATAATATTATAGGTATTAAATGTGACTGTTATAATGTAGTCGTTGAATTGACAGGTAAAAATAGAAGTAACTAAATTTTGAAATCTATGAAGAAATAAAGAGAAAGTTAATTTTTAAGAAACTAAATATATTATGGTTAAATTATGATAAAGTATATTATTAATCTTAATAATGAATTAACATTAATTTAATTAGTAATTGATAGAAAATGGAATAAAAAAATTAATATTTAAAGTCATTTTCCTATAAAAACATTTTTTATTTTATTTTATGTTTCCATTTGAAAGTTAAATTACTAAATTTTAAAATTTGAGTATGAAAAAATGAACTTCATTTTTGGACTCAGTATATATTATCTTAAGATGAATTTTTGGGATTTCTTAAAAAATTGATTTTTAGGTGAATATTACAAAATACCATTTTTATAAATATTTTGAATTTTATAACATCATTAGGATATAAGCACGACTTAAAATCTTGTGAAACATTTTCCTACTTAAATATATATTTAATATGTAAAATTATACATTTAAAATATTAAGTTTAATTTATAAACTTGTGATTAATAGTTTGAAACCTAAGTATATTTTTCTAAAAACTGGTTTTTATGTGTTATACATTATTATTTTAAAATTAATTTTAATCAGTTTTAGAATTTTAATAATATGAAATAATTTTCATATTTGGAATAAGAAAATTCAAATTAGTTAATGAGATCAATTTTAATTTTTGTCATTAAAATAATTTACCGAAGGTAAAAAAAGAGTTATTGTGCTAAAAGTTAAAACTAAGGAGGAAAAGCCTATAATTCCTCAAACCCTATCTCCAAGTGTGTGGTGAAGGGTTTGCTCAACCCACACTCTTACCATCTCTATCATTACCCACTTTTGGAGCCACTTTTTTTTAATAGTTCACTTATTACCAAAATGTCACTCCCCTCACTTATTAAAGAATACTTTCACTACCCCACTTCTCCTCACACTTTAAGTCACTTGGTTCAACAAAACTCTATCTAAATCCCCCTAATTCTCCCATATACGTCCTTGAGGTAATTCTATCCTCAAAAGACTACCCCTCAGGTAGTGAGGAGAGGAATGAAAATAAACAGGAAATCTGACCATCCATCCTTTAAACAAATTATTAACAAGAAAACATCCATCTTTCAACACAACAACGAGCAAGCTCAGCTTCAACCCGTTCCATCAAACCTGATGTCATCCTCAAAACCATCATGTATATCACCATGAATCTCACTGTCATAGGCATCAACTATTTCCAAAAACCCGAGCCTCTTTGGCCGTATCTCATCAAACCATCATTCATCCCAAGATCACATCCCATCACATAGAAAATTTCAAACCTAGACCACAACACATAAGATATAAAATAATAAACATAGTCAGCAGGTTAATCTAGGACCTAAAAACAAGGCATCTAACATTCACATGAAAATGATCTCTCATGACCCCAAACAACTGGTTTTATTCCATCTTGAATTAACTGGTTCATTTATCACAAGTAACAACTACGGGTAACCTAAGATGTCATCTTTAAAAACTATAAATTCTTTAAATAATGCTTTAAAGCATAACTTCTAGTTTTGTTAAACACTAGTAGAAAAATGGTTTTTAACGTCATTAGTTTGACGTTGGTTTCATGTAAGCCGACGTAATATATGTTTTTGAACAATTTTTGGCATTGGTTTTTTTAAAAACCTACGCCAAAAAATAAAAAAATAAAATATTTTTGGCCTCGGTTTTTACAAAAAATAACACCAATAATTAGATTTTTTTACTAAGTTTTATATTATTTCCTAAGATTCAATTTGACTGGTCGTGGAGCAAAAACAGAGTTACGGATTAAAAGTTATGGTTTTCGGAAGTTGATCTTCTCTAATAGAAGTCTTAAAGAAGTCCATCTTTCAAAGACCTCGTAACTCCGTTTTAGCTCCACGACCAGTCAAATCGAAGCTTAAGAAATTATCTAAAACATTTTAAATTTTATTTTTTCATTTTTGGCTTCATTTTTCATAAAAACTGACGCCAAATTTTTTTTCACGTCCATTTTTTAAAAAACCGACGCCAAAACATTTTTTTTAGTTTTTGGCGTACGTTTTTAAAAAAACCGATGCGAAAAGTGTTTTTTTTATTTTAATGTCGGTTTATTTAAAAACCAGCACCAATTTTTTTTATGTTTTGGCCTTGGTTTTAAAAAAAACCGACTCGAAAAATAATTTCTTTTTTACTTTTTAGCGTTGGTTTATTTAAAACCGACACCAAAAGACCAATGTAAATCCTCTTTCACATTGGTTTCAAACAAAACTGACGCCAAAGAGTATTCTCCAATATACGGGATCAAAATTTCAATTTTTTCACAATTCACGTTTAACTTTTTAAACTCCCACCAACATTTCCATACAACGCTATCGAAAATATTTTTTTACTATATATAAATCCATTTTATCCTTTATTTAGTATTTTCAACCTCTTCAATTCAATCAGGTTTTTGACGCGGCTTCAATCATTAATTTTAACACGTTACCTATTCTAATAATTCATTTTCTTTTTTATTATTTTCCTTCATTTCAAAACAACTTGATTAGCTTGCTTATAAAGATGATTTATTCTTATTATCGAGTTACAAATATAGAATATTCGGATGAGATTTACCAATTTTGGTGTAAATTTAATTATCAATCACCATTTTCATTTGGTTTATGTGATTTTAATTTATGTTTATCAAATTTTATTTAAAACGAGTTGTACCAATCAAAACTTTGACAAGTTCAACTTCTGATGACCATAAATTTTGATTTGTAACTCTGTTTTTTCTCCACGACCTGTCAAATAGAAGATTAGGAAATGATATAAAACCTGGAAGAAGAAAAATTTACTTTTTGGTGTCAGTTTTTTCAAAAAACTGATGCTGAAACTATTTTTTAAAACCTTTTGGCATCAGTTTTTAAGGAAACTGACGCCAAAAATGATACGGATGGATTTTTTTTGCATCGTTTTTTTATAAAACCAATGCTAAAAAACAAATATAATTCATTTTTTGAATTGGTTTAAAAAACTGATGTAAAAAGTTATATTTTTTATGTCGGCGGCTTCAACATCGGTTAAAACCCGATGTGAAAATTAAAAAACGACATTAAAGACCATTTTTATACTAGTGAAACTTTAAGGAAGAATATTTCATTAACATACATTTTATTATTATCAACAATAAATATTCACAGCTTCAAGTTCTTTATCTAATTCCATTAACACATGGAAGAAAAAAATCAATTAAACATGCATCAAGCATAATTTTATTTCCATCAAATTATATTAATCAACAAAATCGACAAACATGTCTATTAAATTCTTTAGCCAACCAATTATTACCGGATTTATGTTCTTTAACCTTTTTCATCAAATTAAAATGATAACCCAATCATAGAAAACATGCTCAACAAAGTATAAATATAGATAGCACACTATCTAGTAAGACAAGATGAAAACCGTTATCACAATGGAAATACATGCGATCACTATAATCATAAACCATTTCTTTCATTAATATGGTTTAATATTTATTTAGGTTAATTCCACCTTCATCTAAAGGGCTAAATAATGATCACTTTACGATTGGACGTGATATAAAAATGGGGAGAAACGAATCCCCTACCTCAAGGATTTCAACATTCTTTTATGTGAATGGAATAAAGAAGATCTCTAGTCACCTTTCCAACAAGGAAGCTACAACCCTTCCAAGAACACCACACCACAATCGTGCCAACAATAATAGAAAATAAACTCTATTAGAATGATAGAGATCAAAAACCACAGTGTAGTGAGAAATAATGGGAGAAAACAAGATCGAACGGAGAAGAAACCGAAATAAAAGAGGAAGAACTCACCTCAAATCACCACAGATCAAACACGAGAAGTTGGGGGTTGAATTTGATCAAAAGGGGATTCAAAGGTCTTCATAAAGATCTCTTGGGTACCTAGGGTTTGAGATAAAAAGTTGGAAGAAAATTGGGTTCAAAGGGGTTTGAGGTATTTATAAGCATTCTACCAAACACAACACCACGACACATCACTACACACCAATGCCGCAGAATTGGTTGAAATGGGGAAAACTACGACGTAATGAAAGGGACCACATCGCAACCTGCCTGGTTAAACCCATGTCTGAGGAACACAATGTCCTACATGTCACGGATCCTATAAACCCAAGGAGGGACTATGATGCAGTCGAGGACACCACACCGTAGAACCCATTCACCAAGAAGAGAGGCTACTTTGCAGCCTACCTCCATGGTGTAACTGCCCCCAAAAAAGGAAGAACACCCTTTAAACCCCTACACCACAGCAAGTCTCTCCATGCCACAATGCTCTATCGGCCTACACCGCAACCCTGCTCCATACCGTAGCTATGTCAAAAATGGAATTAGCTCTAAAATATTCCACTTAGGACCCTAGAGTACATTTGATATCTCCATGATGGAATGATTAGGCTTGTGATGCAGTTCATGCCTCCACACCATAGCCATGCCAAAAATGGAAGTTGAAACCTTCTGATCCCCCATCTCCTCCCTGAGAATCCTCTAGGAACTTCAAACACCCAAACCTCAGGAAGTAAAGAGCTGCTAGGATTTAGTTCCTCACAACAGACACCTCTCAAACTATTTTCATCCTCGAGAGTTTAAAACCAAGCCCAAAGATAAGGGAAGGAAAAAGATTCATCCAAACATAAGATCTCAACCACACCACTTAGAGGAAATAAGCATTAAAGCATGAAACACCAACAACCATCTTCTAAACACCCTCTCGTGGGAGGTACCTATCAAACAAGAGTGAGGTCATCAAAAAAACATTGAGATAGAACCATCTCACAAACCAAATAAAGGTTAACATCCAAAAAACAATCAATTCTATAATAGGAGAGATAAACATCAAAAAACTCAGTATAATGAGTGTGTATCTATGTCTCACATTCCCAGGTGATCTCATCCATGCCACCGTGCCTCCAAAATAAATGAACCAAGGGAATATAATGCTAGCGTAACAACTTCTATTACCAGTCCTAGATCTCCATAGGTTGCTCTTTGACGGTCGCATCATCATTAATGTCAACCTCACCCCAATAAATAATGTGAGAGTCATCATAAAGGTAATAATAGAGCTATGACACATGGAATACATCATATATCCGAATCATATGCAGGGGAAGTACTATCTAATATGACATGGCTCCAATGCAAGTCAACACCTCGAAAGGCCCAAAAAATCAGAGAAAAATCTTATACCCACAGCCAAACCTTCACTTACCGTGATGAGGAGTCGCCTTAAAGATCACATGATCTCCAACATCAAATTAAATAAGTATCCTTATATTATCAACATATCTATCCTACGTTGCCTTCATTCTCTCACGAATTACCTGAACCATCTTTGTCATGCTCTACACTAGTTTCAGCTCGATAATTGCTAACTCTCCAACCCCAGTCCAACATAATGGAGAATGGTAGGGTCGAATGTAAAAATATTCAAATGGTGTTATAAAAATGGTGGAGGTAAAACTATTATTGTAATCAAACTTAACCAAGGATAGATGTCTCGTCTACAAACCTCCAAAATACAGGACACAAGAACACAACATGTCCTCAAGAGTTTGGATAGCCCCCTCTATCTGTCTATTCACCTATGAATGAAAATGATATCAGGGCATAAATGAGATCCAAAATCATGTTGAAGACCTCTCCATGCCTTGGAGGTAAAATGAGGATCATGGTTAGAGATGACCATCCTCGGTACTCTGTGGAGTCTCACTACCTCCTCTAGGTACTACCTTAATAAAACCTCCACTGAACTCGGCTCCCTAATCGCTGTAAAGTAGTCTTATTTCATCAAATGATCCACTATCACCCATATAACATTGTAGCCTCCCTGATTTTTAGGTAAACCGGTAAAAAAGTTTGTTGATATGTTGTCTCACTTCCATTTAAGAATATCTAATGGCTGGAGAAAACCACCAAGAACACGGTGCTCGGCCCTCACCTTTTAACGATCCAAAAATAAAGACACAGACTCTGTAATTACATGATTCAAGCCATGCCATGAAAATTGACTTCTTAGTGATCAGTGTATCTTTTTCATGACATAATGTACCACCAAGGGTGAGTTATGGAACTCATGGAGAACCATCTCATGCATCACCAAAGGGACGAAAAGACTCCCCTGGAACAAAACCCGGTGATGTTCTATAAGATCTCAACCTTTATAGAGATGTATCTTACTCAGTTTTAGGTATTATTTTACCCCTTTTTTGGTATACTTTGGGTGGGTTTTTTTCAGGTTGTTTCAGATGAAAAGTGATATATTTTTTAAGAAAAAGGGCAGTGGACAGTTGGCTTACTATTTTCCCAAACCATGTGACTACCCCTAGAAAACCGTGCAACTCTAGACAGTGGGGGATTTCATGTCTAACACATGGTTTTTTAAACTCTGTTCCCTATTAGTAGTAATAGTGTTACCCCTAAGTGAGGTTCACAGTTAGGGTGCACTATTTGGAAAATCGTGCAGCCCTGTAGAGACCCGAAGCTTGACGTACATGAACATTGCATTACTTTTGAGGAATACTTAACCCATAACAAAAACAGACACACAAGGACCGTAATAGTTTAGTGTCTTTGAAAACTTGGAACATAATCTTATAATCGTGGTGAAAGATCTTCAACATCTCCCATAAAGATCTTCCCCTTTTTTTTCTTACCGGAAATCTTTCTTTATATCATGGGGAAAAGAAAACATAAAAAGGGTGAGATCAAATGCTCAGTAAGGGTAAGAATGGATAAAATAAAACATAACATATACATTTGAACTTAAAAACATGAACATAATGTTTAAACATGAAAATCTTGAGCAATGACATAAAACATGGAAGTACGTATGGAATAGATCATAAAGAAACATTAAGAATGATAAAATAGCATGGGAATAAAACATGTAATTGTGGAAACCATTAAGCACATGATATAATTTACATATTAGCCAAGGCATTGTTGCCAAGACCATCTTAGTGGACAAAGTCCCTTTATGAATCGAGTTCACTCCTCGTTCCAGTCCTGTATTACTGAACCGGTTTAACTTGCCGTTCCAGCCATGTCTATCTCATGAGATATAAATCGTTACCCAATGCATTGGAGGGAGATATAGGTCCCTTCCATCTCATAATAAAATCATTATTACTTGTGCCACAAAATAAACTTAAAACATTCATCATAACCCAAAGAATAAAATGGGTTTCATAAACATCATTCCATCATAACATAATCTATATAAAACAAATGGATATCATTTCATCATAAGAAAAGTGAAACCATGTAAATCATAGAGACATTATACTTGAAACATACACATATGAAATAATGCCATCTTATATAGAAAATGGTTTTTATAAAACACTTGAAATGAATTCTTGAGGAAAATATCCTTTCTTCTTCAAAATCATTCTATTTTTACAAAATTTCATGCAATTTTAAAAGAAAAGGATTTTGTTGAAAATAGTCATGAAATATTTTGGAGGAGGCTTCATAAAAATAAGGCTTTATAAAACCTTAAAAATCCATTCGTACCGTATAATTTAAAAAAAATTCTTCTCGTACTTTTACCGGAAAAGTCAAAAAGTACCTCGTAACGTAAACAAAAGAAAGATTTATTACATACCATGTAGTAAAAGTCAAAATGGGTAAAAAGGACATTAAACATACATAAAAACACTTATAGAAAACATGGACATGGATGATAACAATAACCCCAGTAAATACTTACGTATAAACAATCTCGAATAAAAAAAATGAGATTTTCAAAATTATCCCTTACCTTAGGTCCGATATGCTTCGTACGTATCCAAACCTCCTCTTCTTTGACATGCCTCTTTGAATCCTCCTCTTAGGGTACTAAAATTGGTCTTTGAAGAAGACCAGGACCTCTAGGATGTTTCTAGGGAAGTTGAGAAGGGAAATGGGCAGGGTTTGGCAGAGATTAAAGGCTCAAATTGGTGTGAGGAAGAGAGGGAGGAGGTGCCCTTTTATAAGGGAGGAGAGGTCCACCTTTGGAAATCTTAAAAATATTAATTTATAATAAATCTAACCCCACTTAAAAACCTCCAAAAATGACTCATATTCGAATATAAGATTATATAGGGTTGTAATCTCATCAACCAATAAAATTTAGACATGTTAGGAAATTATTTTAAACATCATCAACTTGATTTATCCTTACTTAATCAATTTAATTTTATTTGTGGTAATAACATTCTAAATTTTAAATTATAACAAAAAATTACTTATTTGTTGTGAATTGTACATAACTGGATACTTTATAACATTTTAGACCATATAAATTTAAATTTATAATTTTTAAATTTTTTTGTGATTTTTAAACAATTTTATAATATGTTATTTTTATAAAATAACAATAGTGTCAATTTTGACACTATTCATTTATATGAATTTAAATAAAATATATACAGAAGATATGTTCGAACTAAAAGATTTAATAGATTCATAAAAGTCCATATATATCTAGAAAATTATTTTATTACATTAAATAGTTCATATAATATTTATTTTATTATTTTTAAAACCATTTATTTGGTTTATCTCTTAATAAAATAATTACTACAACATTTTTGTATAATTATTTAATATACTTATTTGTTGCATAAAAATTAAAAATAAAATCTTATGATGAATGTAAATCTATTACCTTTCACAATAATACTTTTACTCGAATTTATCATCTTAAAATCATAATATTTAAATTGTTATATTTATTAAATTATGAAGGTGACAACTTTGGCATCATTTAAAATAAAATAATATAAGTGTCATAATCACTTTTATAAGACTCCAAACGGTTATATATTAGGTCATTAGATGATTATGGTATATATATACACTAAAAATAAGTTTTGGTCAGGTTTGTGGGCCTTTAATGGGTATTATTATTTCAATAAAAACTATATTACATATTTTTCACTTAATAAATAATTTCTGCATCATTAATGTATCACAATTAATGATAATTATTTAATCCCTAAAAAATCTAAATAAATTATAATGATGTATATAATTTTATTATCTTTCTGGAGACTATTCATGTTCTAAGTTTTATGATGTTTATCACTAAATTAAAATTATTATACTTATAAGATTTAAGAGAGTGACATGTTGTCACTTTCTTTGGTTTTAATAATAATTAAATTATTTTCATGGTCAAAAGTCCATAAAATGATTCCAATCCGACCCTTAGGTGATATGGGTCGACTTTTATTCATCCAATAGAATTTTGGTATGTGTTAGGGTAATTTTATAATATTATATTCACCCTTAATTACCCGATTTACCTTTAACTATGGTAAATAAAATTTACCGTAGTTACTATTCATAATTCCCAAAAATAAAAAGTAGCCTATTAACATAATTTGGACCCACTGATTCCAAATATGGAATCCATTTTTTTAAATTCAATACACAAAATTTTCAGAAATTAAATTAAAATTAATCTCATTGTCGAATGAAAACGGGTTTTTGTTTAAAACATTGCAAAAGATTGAATTGATTTAACCTACGAATTCAATGTAAAATAAATGCTAATGACATAAATTATATTAAATGGTAAAAATATATTCTATTTATACTTTAAAACCATTCAATATTATAATTTAACCACATAAGTTATTACGATGAAAAAAGTTGTTTTTAATTAAAATATAGCGTGTTTTTACTATTCATTAAAATATGAAAGTTATAATAATAATATGAAAATTTTATCCAAGGTAAAATTTTATATCCTGATTCCAAAGAATAATTTTATTTTTTAAAATTGAACTTATAAACATGTCAAAAACTATATTTAAAGTGGGTTCCCCATCAAAAGGTGGCAAAACTGCATTTTTTGAAAAATACTTATTTTACCCGAAAAATTTATTTTGTTCTTATACCATGTTCTAGAAAATGTGTAAGATGAATAATAATGTTATAAAATTAAAATTTTAGTTAATACTATTCATAACGGCTAGTTCATAATAATATTATAATAATATATCGTTGTTTAGTAAAACTCGGTATTGCGTACAACACACGTTATCAAGGAAGGTCGTGATTACATGTAATGCAAGCCAAGTCAGGGTTGCGTGTATTGCATGACTCCTTTGTTGATACGTATAAAAAAATACATTGAATATATATATATATATACTCAATGTTTCGTAGAATAACTACTATCAAACAAACATAAAATTGTGTGTAACACGATCCAGGATTAGTGTTGCGTATACTGCAAGCTAATACGGTGTTGCGTATAGCACAAGATAATCTTGGTGTATCGTACAACAGAATACATGAAATAAATTAAAAAGAATATATCTTATAAAATCTCAGGTTATTACATTCTACCCCCCTTAAAATGAATTTCGCCCTCGAAATTCGTCGGGGTTATAAATGGTTTTCTACTTGAAAGTTTCTTTAATTGAAACCCACATCGTAAAAAGGAATACTAAAACTTATCTTTATAAACTAAAGTATGAAACGTAATAGTTACCCAAATAAACTAATCACTGGGTTTCCACATAGGATAACATAGGTGAAAATATGGATATGGAAGAGAAATCTAACCATCATGTTTTGGTAGAGAGTGGTAGAGAACATGGCTATGAAAAAGCCAACAATCACAAAGCCATAGATTTGTGATGATCTAAGGTACCATCTAATTCATCGGATATAAGGTCACTAAGACAACATTTTTGGTTTTCAAGATCATTTCCCGAAAGTTGATGAATTAAAAGAAATACTTACATGATTTTAGTACAATCTCGCTGTTGTTCGTGAATTGAACAATTTCCACTTCATCCCTTAATGAAATGAAGTTGAATTTGTTATTCGTGATGTGTTAGCAGATCATGTGATAGAATGATGGGTCATTCCATCTGTTTCAAAAAAAAGGTTAGCAAAAGTTATAAGTCCATCATATGGTTAGATTAATCGTATATGGTTCCAAAAATGAACTTATACTTCATATATCATACCGCTTAATAAAATAAAACTAGTTTCTACTAACCAGGGACTTCCTGTAGGCTAGTGGTAGGCGATAAAGGCCAGTCGCACTTCGGTTGTGGGTTTGATTCCCACAGCCTTGTCCGACGCGATGGGCTGTCGCTAGTCCTGCAGGTTGTCCTTTTTCTAAAACTACATTACTATAACATCCCATAAATAATATCGAAAAAAGTTATATCCTTAAACAATACTAACTTATGTCCAACATAATCCATTCCAATATTTATGCTTATCTAAAATACTTCGGTCCAAGCTCATACTATAAAGAAAATTATTACTTGAAATGTCACATAACAATCACGTGAATGGCATCATTTATCCCCCATATATCATAAGATATATCTTGTTGGTCAAATTACAAACATGTGAATACCTTAATCATGTATTCTCTTGAAAAATGAATACCCATTTAACCTTAGTGAAAACATGAATGCTGTCAAAAGTTAACTCTTTCCACATACCAAAATCCCAAAATTTCTATATAATCAAACCATAATGTCACTTAGTCCTTATATCAGTCATGAGCTCATGAATACAATCAAACATCTCATTATTTTCTTATCCCTTCATTATGCGCATATCATCTACTTTCCAAAAATATCTGAATAACCTTCCATGGTTACCGGTACCATTCAACATATACTTTCATATACTTTAGGAAAAACAATAGTGTAACAATCCTTAGATGATTCTTTATTCCATAGTACCATATATTATTATTTATAAACATACAATCATTCCACTAACTTCTTAAACCACTAGCTGAGCTTCATCTCATATTTCATTTATAGTCTCTTCATCATCATCCACATAAATACTACCTGTATGACCATGTTGATTCTCTTCATGAGATTTTCCCTTAGGGAATTGGTTTTCATAATGCCCATACATTCCACTTTTAAAACATCTAATCATTGTTGATGTCGTAGCAATACCATTATCCTTGCCCATGGTGTTAACTGAACATTTTCCTTTGCACTTACTGGCTTTGTGTCCCTCTTTTCCACACCCAAATCATCTTCCAGTTCCTTTGAAACAATCTCCCTGGTGCCTCTTCCCACATGATTTACATGAGGGAAATTGAACTTTCTTTCCACTATGATCATCATGAAACTCCATATTTCTCTTATTATCTGAGTCGGGAAACTTACCAAAGTTGAGATTATTGATTATATTATGAGATTTCTGATTAGGCATAATAATGATGTATGGACTTCCAAATCCTGTTTCATTTGGTTGCTCATGATGAATATCATTCCATTGTCCGTCATATCCTCCATTATCGTGAATCTTCCAGTTTCCAGCCATTTTCTAAAACCCAAAAAGAATAGTGTGAGAGGAAAAAATCATGCTAGGGAAAACAACATAGTAAAGGGGAAGTACCCTCAATATCTAACATCTTAGGTTAAATTCTATGATCGTTACCATAGTTCTAGGACTATATCCTATACGTATACTTATCCTTAGGGATATCCCTAGACATACCTTAGACTTATCTCCAGGGATCTCACTAAAGTTCTTGCATCCTAGTTTCCAAAGGTTGACTAAACTTTTCCCCTGATACCAAATGTAGAGACCCGAAGCTTGACATACATGAACATTACATTACTTTTGCGGAATAATTAATACACAACAAAAACAGACACACAAGGACTGTAATATTTTAGTGTCTTTGGAAACTTGGAACGTAATCTTCTAATCATGGTGAAAGATCTTCAACATCTCCCATAAAGATCTTACCATTTTTTTTCTTACCTAAAATCTTTCTTTATATCCTGGGGAAAAGAAAACATAAAAAGGGTGAGCTCAAATGCTCAGTAAGGGTAAGCATGGATAAAATAAAACATACCATATAAATTTGAAATTCAAAACATGAACATAATGTTTAAACATGAAAATCTTGAGCAATGACATAAAACATGGAAGTACGTATGGAATAGATCATAAAGAAACATTAAGAATGATAAAATAGCATGGGAATAAAACATGTAATTGTGGAAACCATTAAGCACGTGATATGATTTCCATATTAGCCAAGGCATTGCTGCCAAGACCATCTTAGTGGACAAAGTCCCTTTCTGAATCGAGTTCACTCCCCGTTCCAGTCCTGTATTACTGAACCGGTTTAACTTGTCGTTCCAGTCATGTCTATCTCATGAGATATAAATCGTTACCCAATGCATTGGAGGGAGATATAGGTCTCACCCATCTCATAATGAAATCATTCTTACTTGTGCCACAAAATAAACTTAAAACATTCATCATAACCCAAAGAATAAAATGGGTTTCATAAACATCATTCCATCATAACATAATCCATATAAAACAAATGGATATCATTTCATCATAAGAAAAGTGAAACCATGTAAATCATAGAGACATTATACTTGAAACATAAACATATGAAATAATGTCATCTTAGATGGAAAATGGTTTTGATAAAACACTTGAAATGAATTCTTGAGGAAAATATCCTTTCTTCTTCAAAATCATTCTCTTTTTACAAAATGTCATGCAATTTTAAAAGAAAAGGATTTTTTTGAAAATAGTCATGAAATATTTTGGAGGAGGCTTCATAAAAATAAGGCTTTATAAAACCATAAAAATACATTCGTGCCGTATAAGTTAAAAAAACATTCTTCTCGTACTTTTACTAGAAAAGTCAAAAGTACCTCGTAACGTAAACAAAAGAAAGATTCCTTACATACCATGTAGTAAAAGTCAAAATGGGTAAAAAAGACATTAAACATACATAAAAACGCTTTTAGAAAACATGGACATGGATGATAATAATAACCCTAGTAAATACTTACGTATAAGCAATCTCAGATAAAAAAATGAGATTTGCAAAATTATTCCTTACCTTAGGTCCGATATGCTTCGTACGTATCCAAACCTCCTCTTCTTTGACACGCCTCTTTGAATCCTCATCTTAGGGTACTAAAATTGGTCTTTTAAGAAGACCAGGACCTCTAGGATGTTTCTAGGGAAGTTGAGAAGGGAAATGGGCAGGTTTTGGCCGATCTTAAAGGCTCAAATTGGTGTGAGGAAGAGAGGGAGGAGGTGCCCTTTTATAAGGGAGGAGAGAGGCACCTTTGGAAATCTTAAAAATATTAATTTATAATAAATCTAACCCCACTTAAAAACCTCCAAAAATGACTCATATTAGAATATAAGATGATATAGGGTTGTAATCTCATCAACCAATAAAATTTAGACATGTTAGGAAATTATTTTAAACATTATCAACTTGATTTATCCTTACTTAATCAATTTAATTTTATTTGTGGTAATAACATTCTAAATTTTAAATTATAACAAAAAATTACTTATTTGTTGTGAATTTTCTATAATTGGATACTTTATAACATTTTAGACCATATAAATTTAAATTTATAATTTTTAAATATTTTTGTGATTTTTAAACAATTTTATAATATGTTATTTTTATAAAATAACAATAGTGTCAATTTTGACACTATTCATTTATATGAATTTAAATAAAATATATACAGAAGATATGTTCAAACTAAAAGCTTTAATAGATTCATAAAAGGCCATATGTATCTAGAAAATTAGTGGATCACATTAAATAGTTCATATAATATTTATTTTATTATTTTTAAAACCATTTATTTGGTTTATCTCTTAATAAAATAATTACTACAACATTTTTGTATAAATATTTAATATACTTATTTGTTGCATAAAAATTAAAAATAAAATCCTATGATGAAGATAAATCTATTACCTTTCACAATAATACTTTTAATTGAATTTATCATCTTAAAATCACAATATTTAAATTGTTATATTTATTAAATTATGAAGGTGACAACTTTGGCATCATTTAAAATAAAATAATATAAGAGTCATAATCACTTTTATAAGACTCCAAACGGTTATATATTAGGTAATTATATGATTATGGTATATATGTACACTAAAAATAAGTTTTGGTCAGGTTTGTGGGCCTTTTAATGGGTATTATTATTTCAATAAAAACTATATTACTGATTTTTCACTTAATAAATAATTTCTGCATCATTAATGTATCACCATTAATGATAATTATTTAATCCCTAAAAAATCTAAATAAATTATCATGATGTAGATAATTTTATTAGATTTCTGGATACTATTCATGTTCGAAGTTTTATGATGTTGATCACTAAATTAAAATTATTATACTTATAAGATTTAAGAGAGTGACATGTTGTCACTTTCTTTGGTTTTAATAATAATTAAATTATTTTCATGGTCAAAAGTCCATAAAATGAATCTAATCTGACCCTTAGGTGATATGGATCTACTTTTAGTCATCCAATAGAATTTTGGCATGTGTTAGGGTAATTTTATAATATTATATTCACCCTTAATTACCTGATTTACCTTTAACTATGGTAAATAAAATTTACCGTAGTTACTATTCATAATTCCCAAAAATAAAAAGTAGCCTATTAACATAATTTGGACCCACTGATTCCAAATATGGAATCCATTTTTTTAAATTCAATACACAGAAGTTGCGGGAATTAAATTAAAATTAATCTCGTTGTTGAATGAAAATGGGTTTTTGTTTAAAACATTGCAAAAGATTGAATTGATTTAACCTATGAATTCAATGTAAAATCAATGCTAATGACATACATTATATTAAATGGTAAAAATATATTCTATTTATACTTTAAAACCGTTCAATATTATAATTTAACCACATAAGTTATTACGATGAAAAAAGTTGTTTTTAATTAAAATATAGCGTGTTTTTACTATTCATTAAAATATGAAAGTTATCATAATAATATGAAAAATTTATCCAAGGTAAAATTTTATATCCTGATTCCAAAGAATAATTTTATTTTGTAAAATTTAACTTATACACATGTCAAAAACTAGATTTAAAGTGGGTGCGCCATCAAGAGGCGGCAAAACTGCATTTTTTGAAAAATACTTATTTTACCCGAAAAATTTATTTTGTTCTTATACCATGTTCTAGAAAATGTGTAAGATTAATAATAATGTTATAAAATTCAAAATTTAGTTAATACTATTCATAACGGCTAGTTCATAATAATATATCGTTGTTTAGTAAAACTCGGTATTGCGTACAACACACGCTATCGAGGAAGGTCGCGATTGCGTGTAATGCAAGCCAAGTCAGGGTTGTGTGTAGTGCACGACTCCTTTGTTGCTGCATATAACAAAATACATTGAATATATATATATATACTCAATGTTTCGTAGAATAACTACTATCAAACAAACATGAAATTGTGTGTAACACGATCCAGGATTAGTGTTGCATATACTGCAAGCTAATATAGTGTTGCGTATAGCGCAAGATAATCTTGGTGTATCGTACAACAGAAGATATGAAAAAAATTAAAAAGAATATATCTTATAAAATCCTGGGTTATTACATTCTACCCCCTATAAAATGAATTTCGCCCTAGAAATTCTTTGGGGTTATAAATGGTTTTCTACTTGAAAGTTTCTTTAATTGAAACCCACATCGTAAAAAGGAATACCAAAACCTATCTTTATAAACTAAAGTATGAAACGTAACAGTTACCCAAATAAACTAATCACTGGGTTTCCACATAGGATAACATAGGTGAAAATATGGATATGGAAGAGAAATCTAACCATCATGTTCTGATAGAGAGTGTTAGAGAACATGACTATGAAAAATCCAACAATCACAAAGCCATAGATTTGTGATGATCTAAGGTACCATCTGATTCATTGGATATAAGGTCACTAAGACAACATTTTTGGTTTTCAAGATCATTTCCCTAAAGTTGATGAATTAAAATAAATACTTATATGATTTTGGTACAATCTCACTGTTGTTCGTGAATTGAACAATTTCCACTTCATCCCTTAATGAAATGAATTTGAATTTGTTATTCGTGATGTGTTAGCAGATCATGTGATAGAATGATGGGTCATTCCATCTATTTCAAAAAAAAAGGTTAGAAAAAGTTATAAGTCCATCATATGGTTAGATTAATCGTATATGGTTCCAAAAATGAACTTATACTTCATATATCATACCGCTTAATAAAATAAAACTAGTTTATACTAACCAGGGACTTCCTGTAGGCTAGTGGTAGGCGATAAAGGTCAGTCGCACTTCGGTTGTGAGTTCGATTCCCACAGCCTTGTCCGACATGATGGGCTGTCGCCAGTCCTGCAGGTTGTCCTTTTTCTAAAACTACATTACTATAGCATCCCATAAATAATATCAAAAAAAGTCATATCCTTAAACAATACTAACTTATGTCCAACATAATCCATTCCAATATTTAGGCTTATCTAAAATACTTCGGTCCAAGATCATAGTATAAAGAAAATGATTACTTGAAATGTCACATAACAATCACGTGAATGCCATCATTTATCCCCCATATATCATAAGATATATCTTGTTGGTCAAATTACAAACATGTGAATACCTTAATCATGTATTTTATTGAAAAATGAATACCCATTTAACCTTAGTGAAAACATGAATGCTGTCAAAAGTTAACTCTTTCCACATACCAAAATCCCAAAATTTCTATATAATCAAACCATAATATCACTTAGTACTTATATCATTCATGAGCTCATGAATACAATCAAACATCTCATTATCTTATTATCCCTTCATTATGCGCATATCATCTACTTTCCAAAAATATCTGAATAACCTTCCATGGTTACCAGTACCATTCAACATATACTTTCATATACTTTAGGAAAAAAATAGTGTAACAATCCTTAGATGATTCTTTATTCCATAGTACAATACATTATTCTTTATAAACATACAATCATTCCACTAACTTCTTAAACCACTAGCTGAGCTTCATCATTTATTTCATCTCATATTTCATTTGTAGTCTCTTCATCATCATCCACATAAATACTACCCGTATGACCATGCTGAGTCTCTTCATGAGATTTTCCATTAGGGAATTGGTTTGCATAATGCCCATACATTCCACTTTTAAAACATCTAATCATTGTTGATGTCATAGCAATACCATTATCCTTGCCCATGGTGTTAACTGAACCTTTTCCTTTGCACTTACTGGCTTTGTGTCCTTCTTTTCCACACCCAAAGCATCTTCCAGTTCCTTTGAAACAATCTCCCTGATGCCTCTTCCCACATGATTTACATGAGGGAAATTGAGCTTTCTTTCCTCTATCACCATGAAACTCCATATTTCTCTTATTATCTGAGTCGGGAAACTTACCAAAGTTGAGATTATTGATCATATTATGAGATTTCTGATTAGGCATAATAATGATGTTTAGACTTCCAAATCCCGTTTCATTTGGTTTTTCATGAAGAATATCATTCCATTGTCCGTAATATCCTCCATTATCATGAATCTTCCTGTTTCCAGCCATTTTCTAAAACCCAAAAAGAATAGTGTGAGAGGAAAAAATCATGCTAGGGAAAACAACATAGTAAAGGGGAAGTACCCTCAATATCTAACATCTTAGGTTAAATTCTATGATCATTACCGTAGTTCTAGGACTATATCCTATACGTATACTTATCCTTAGGGATATCCCTAGACATACCTTAGACTTATCTCTAGGGATCTCACTAAGGTTCTCACATCCTAGTTTCCAAAGGTTGACTAAACCTTTCCTCTGATACCAAATGTAGAGATCGGAAGCTTGATGTACATGAACATTACATTACTTTTGCGGAATACTTAATACATAACAAAAACAGACACACAAGGACCGTAATAGTTTAGTGTCTTTGGAAACTTGGAACGTAATCTTCTAATAGTGGTGAAAGATCTTCAACATCTCCCATAAATATCTTCCCATTTTTTTTCTTACCTAAAATATTTCTTTATATCCTGGGGAAAAGAAAACATAAAAAGGGTGAGCTCAAATGCTCAGTAAGGCTAAGCATGGATAAAATAAAACATACCATATACATTTGAACTTAAAAACATGAACATAATGTTTAAACATGAAAAGCTTGAGCAATGACATAAAACATGGAAGTACGTATGGCATAGATCATAAAGAAACATTAAGAATGATAAAATAGCATGGGAATAAAACATGTAATTTTGGAAACTATTAATCACATGATATGATTTCCATATTAGCCAAGGCATTGCTGCCAAGACCATCTTAGTGGACAAAGTCCCTTTCTGAATCGAGTTCACTCCTCGTTCCAGTCCTGTATTACTGAACCGGATTAACTTGCTGTTCCAGCCATGTCTATCTCATGAGATATAAATCATTACCCAATGCATTGGAGGGAGATATAGGTCCCACCCATCTCATAATGAAATCATTCTTACTTGTGCCACAAAATAAACTTAAAACATTCATCAGAACCCATAGAATAAAATGGGTTTCATAAACATCATTTCATCATAACATAATCCATATAAAACAAATGGATATCATTTCATCATAAGAAAAGTGAAACCATGTAAATCATAGAGACATTATACTTGAAACATAAACATATGAAATAATGTCATCTTATATGGAAAATGGTTTTGATAAAACACTTGAAATGAATTCTTGAAGAAAATATCCTTTCTTCTTCAAAATCATTCTCTTTTTACAAAATGTCATGCAATTTTAAAAGAAAAGGATTTTGTTGAAAATAATCATGAAATATTTTGGAGGAGGATTTATAAAAATAAGGCTTTATAAAACCATAAAAATCCATTCATGTCGTATAAGTTAAAAAAATATTCTTCTCGTACTTTTACCGAAAAAGTCAAAAAGTACCTCGTAACGTAAACAAAAGAAAGATTCCTTACATACCATGTAGTAAAAGTCAAAATGGGTAAAAAGGACATTAAACATAAATAAAAACACTTTTAGAAAACATGGACATGGATGATAACAATAACCCCAGTAAATACTTACGTATAAGCAATCTCAGATAAAAAAATGATATTTGAAAAATTATCCCTTACCTTAGGTCTGATATGCTTCGTACGTATCCAAACCTCCTCTTCTTTAACACGCCTCTTTGAATCCTCCTCTTAGGGTACTAAAATTGGTCTTTGAAGAAGACCAGTACCTCTAGGATGTTTCTAGGGAAGTTGAGAAGGAAAATGGATAGGGTTTGTCCGAGATTAAAGGCTCAAATTGGTGTAAGGAAGAGAGGGAGGAGGTGCCCTTTTATAAGGGAGGAGAGGGGCACCTTTGGAAATCTTAAAAATATTAATTTATAATAAATCTAAACCCACTTAAAAACCTCCAAAAATGACTAATATTCAAATATAAGATGATATAGGGTTGTAATCTCATCAACCAATAAAATTTATACATGTTAGGAAATTATTTTAAACATTATCAACTTGATTTATCCTTACTTAATCAATTTAATTTTATTTGTTGTAATAACATTCTAAATTTTAAATTAGAACAAAAAATTACTTATTTGTTGTGAATTGTCCATAATTGGATACTTTATAACATTTTTGACCATATAAATTTAAATTTATAATATTTAAATATTTTTGTGATTTTTAAACAATTTTATAATATGTTATTTTTATAAAATAACAATAGTGTGAATTTTGACACTATTCATTTATATAAATTTAAATAAAATATATACAGAAGATATGTTCGAACTAAAATCTTTAATATATTCATAAAAGGCCATATGTATCTAGAAAATTAGTGGATCACATTAAATAGTTCATATAATATTTATTTTATTATTTTTAAAACCATTTATTTGGTTTATCTCTTAATAAAATAATTACTACAACATTTTTGTATAATTATTTAATATAATTATTTGTTGCATAAAAATTAAAAATAAAATCCTATGATAAAGATAAATCTATTAACGTTCACAATAATACTTTTACTCGAATTTATCATCTTAAAATAATAATATTTAAATTTTTATATTTATTAAATTATGAAGGTGACAACTTTGGCATCATTTAAAATAATATAATATAAGTGTCATAATCACTTTTATAAGACTTCAAACGGTTATATATTAGGTCATTATATGATTATGGTATAGATATACACTAAAAATAAGTTTTTTTCAGGTTTTTGGGCCTTTTAATGGGTATTATTATTTCAATAAAAACTATATTACTAATTTTTCACTTAATAAATAATTTATGCATCATTAATGTATCACCATTAATGATAATTATTTAATCCCTAAAAAATATAAATAAATTATCATGATGTAGATAATTTTATTAGATTTCTGTATACAATTCATGTTTGAAGTTTTATTATGTTTATCAATAAATTAAAATTATTATACTAATAATATTTAAGAGAGTGACATGTTGTCACTTTCTTTGGTTTTAATAATAATTAAATTATTTTCATGGTAAAAAGTCCATAAAATGAATCTAATCCGACCCTTAGGTGATATGGGTAAACTTTTAGTCATCCAATAGAATTTTGGAATGTGTTAGGGTAATTTTATAATATTATATTCACCCTTAATTACCCGATTTACCTTTAACTATGGTAAATAAAATTTACCGTAGTTACTATTCATAATTCCAAAAAATAAAAAAGTAGCCTATTAACATAATTTAGACCCACTGATTCCAAATATGGAATCCATTTTTTTAAATTCAATACACATAAGTTGCATAAATTAAATTAAAATTAATCCCGTTGTCGAATGAAAACGGGTTTTTGTTTAAAACATTGCAAAAGATTGAATTGATTTAACCTACGAATTCAATGTAAAATCAATGCTAATGACATACATTATATTAAATGGTAAAAATATATTCTATTTATACTTTAAAACCATTCAATATTATAATTTAACCATATAAGTTATTACGATGAAAAAAATTGTTTTTAATTAAAATATAGCGCGTTTTTACTATTCATTAAAATATGAAAGTTATCATAATAATATGAAAAATTTATCCAAGGTAAAATTTTATATCCTGATTCCAAAGAATAATTTTATTTTGTAAAATTTAACTTATAAACATGTCAAAAACTAGATTTAAAGTGGGTGTGCCATCAAAAGGCGGCAAAACTGCATTTTTTGAAAAATACTTATTTTACCCGAAAATTTTATTTTGTTCTTATACCATGTTCTAGAAAATGTGTAAGATGAATAATAATGTTATAAAATTCAAAATTTAGTTAATACTATTCATAACGGCTAGTTCATAATAATATATCGTTGTTTAGTAAAACTCGGTATTGCGTACAACACACCCTATCGAGGAAGGTCGCGATTGCGTGTAATGCAAGCCAAGTCAGGGTTGCGTGTAGTGCACGAATCCTTTTTTTCTACGTATAAAAAAATACATTGAATATATATATATATATATATATACTCAATGTTTCGTAGAATAACTACTATCAAACAAACATGAAATTGTGTGTAACACGATCCAGGATTAGTGTTGCGTATACTGCAAGCTAATACGGTGTTGCGTATAGCGCAAGATAATCTTGGTGTATCATACAACAGAAGATATGAAATAAATTAAAAAGAATATATCTTATAAAATCTCGGATTATTACAAGCCCAGCCCAGGAAACAATGGGCACGGGTTTTGACCCTCTGAAAAATTATTTTAAAATTCTCGAGCCCCTCATATTTCACCCCCATTCAGCCCTATTCGACCTAAGAGGATTTCCTACAATTTTAGAGGCTTCTGGATGGATTCCAAGGCCTTTATAACACTGTTCTTCATGAATCATATATCCATTTGATATATTTGTACCTCTTCCGATATGTGATCTCTTCACGATTAGATTCCTCTCTCTCCTGTCTCTCTTTCTGGAAAAAGAGGAGTGTTTTTTTCCGTTGGCAGTGGATTATATCTGGGTTATGATGGATCTTAATCCATTTGATCTTGATTCTAGGATTTGGTTCTATATCTCATTCTTCATCATGTTCTTGATCATTTCACTTTAATTGGGGATTTCCATTGTTGAGCATTCATCAATGATCTTGAGCTAGATGGTCTAAATTTCAAATATCATAGTCTTGATTATTAATTGTGTGTATGGAATTGTGAAATAGAAATTTCCATTTTGGAAATCACACCTTGAATTGGATCAATTAATTAATTGAATGATGTGATTATGAAATTGATGGCATAATTGGATTATGAGATTGGTCAATTTAATGGGATTGTGTAATAGTTTAATTATTGAGATATAGAATTGATTGATAATGGGAATGAAGGGATGCTTGGGTTAACCTTGAAGGGATAATGGGTTATGTGAATAAATTTTGATAGATCGTTTAATGGTGAATTGTTCATAATATTCCATGTGGTTAAAGTAAATAATTATGATTGTGTTGATAAATTGAAAGGGTATACCATGATGCGAATTGTTGATTGAATAGTTAATATTGATTATCCTTGTTAAATTTGATATACGTGGTATATTTGATTGATTGAGAAATGGGGTGTGGGACACAGACTGATGCTCCAAATACCCACAGGGTGCTAGCCATGACATTTTAGACCCAAATGCATGCATGTGATTATTAATGTATGGGATAGGAACTGATGTTCTAAGTACCCATGAGGTGTGGGACAAGGTCTGATGCTTCAAATACCCATGGGGTGCTAGACATGATGTTCTATGCCCATGAGATTGACATTAGACTATAGTTCCAAATGGTCATGGTATGAATTGAAATGAAATGATAAATTATAACCATGGTATTGTGATATGTGATATCCCTTGGGGATAGTTTAGACTCAGGCATGGGAAAAAGTAGGTATTGATGGGTTGGTGTCATCGTTAACCCGAGTAATTTATGTAGTTAGTTAAAGAATAATGAAATGTGATAACTGTTTTTTTTTTGATTTATTCTTCAAACAACTGCATACATTGTTATAGACTGGATGTTGTTTTAGACATTGTTGATGGTATCCCACTAAGTTGTACTCACAACCAACTCAAGCTGCCTGATCGGTACCTGAATAGACTTCATGATTGCAGGATAGGATAAGGGAAAACCCCTATGTTAGATGGTTGATTTGGTATGAAACATGGATGAGGGAACCAGACTTGGTGTCAGGACCCGCTTGGGAGTGTCAATGTATCTTTATTTTGGTTTTTCATTTGACACTTGACATGTATTTGGTATGACATATCTATTATTTTGGTTTGAATATTGTATTCTTATTTTGGCCATCATGTGATACTGGTTTTTTCTGGTTATTAGTTATATCATTTAGTTATTCTTATTTATTTTTTCTATCGTGTTTCTTTGATAAAGAGGTTATAGTCTCCCCATGTTGTATATTTGACCCTCACTGCTAGTTAATAGCCTCTAGCATGCGGGGAGTCCTACTTGAGGTCATGTAACTAACCGTCTTGGGGCACCGGTGTGTGGAAACCGGATCAAGATGTTACAAAGTGGTATCAAATGAGTTTTCTTTTCTTTTTTTGTCTTACTATTTGGGAAAGGTAGATGGAAGATTAGGATGAGTTGGTCCTTGGTCAAGATCTCATGCATGGGAGTAGCTAACCCATGTACGGGGGGAAACTCAAGTACCTAGTGTGGGATTGTTGTTATTGATGTGTGTTGTTATAGTTGGATGTTATTTCACATTGAGTGAAATAATTTTTTTGTGATGTGATTATTGTTTTTGAGATTTTATGAGGATTTAATCATGGCCTGATATAGCATGAGAGTTGTGTATGAATTTTTCATTATAGGCACTTTGGTATTATTGTAACATGCATCATTTATAGGTACAAAAAAAAGGTTCTGGGAAAGTTGTTGAGTTGAAATTTTTTTCTTTTCTTGTGTAATTGAATTGAAAAAGGTTCCTAAAATGAAATTGAAAATTTTAAAATGATGAAAAATGTGAATATTTGGGTTTCTAATGAGAAACATGAATATAAGAATGTGTTTACCCTTTTTTAACCATGACCTAGATGTAGGATGGTTAAGGGCAGTGATAGCGCCTTAGTTTTGACCATGTGGTAGGGCATGGGGGATGACTTGATATGGATTTTTATGCCTTTCAGTAAATGTGATAATAATGTTGTGTAATGTGTCATAAGGTATGTGTTTGTAATTGTAGATATATGTCTCCATGATGACACTTTTTTAGAGGGAAACAAGTGGTTATAGCTGGAGATGATCCACTAGTAATGGAACTTGAGGCACCAATAGTGCCAGGTGAGAAAGGCGAAGGGCAGTTTTGTGAGAACTTTTTTTTGTTTTATGTAGTTTATGGAAAGTAACTCAGGTCAGGCTATGCAGATTATATCTGACTTGATGTGGGAGTTTCAGTTGTAGTACCCTATTACTTTCACAGGAGAGGGTGGACCTAAGGAAGATGAGTTCTGGATTGAGTTTATCTAGACGATTCTTGACCACTTATAGACTCATATTAAGAAAAGATTCAAGATAGCAGCTTATATGTTGTGAGGATCAATGAAGTGATGGTGGGATATCCAAACACAAAGTGGAAATATAGAAAACATGGTATAGAAGGACTTCCAAGAGAAGTTCCTAGAAAAATTTTATCCAGAGACTCTGAGATAGGAGAGGGAAACAGAGTTTATGAGGCTAACCCAGGGGAGTATGTCCGTGATGGACTATGTTGGTCGCTTTACCGACTTGCAACACTTTTCTTCAGCGCTGGCAGGGGATGAGGCAGCTATGACAAGATGTTTTCAGGATGGGATTATATTTAAGATTAAGTCTCATTTTAACATATTTTGGTTAAAGAAGTTTACTAAGGTAGTGGTTTGGGCTCTCATATTTGAGGGGAACTTGAAGAAGGCTTCTAGCTGAGGATAGGTGGTTTCTGTTGGACAGCCAATAGGTACGACTTCTGAGCATAGGAAATGTTGTTATGAGAATGTTGACAATAGAAGTGGAAATCAGAGTGGCTAGGGTTAAGTATTAGTCACTTAGTATCATACCCAAGTGATCTTCCACCAATGCGGTAGGTTGGGTCACTTTTGTAGGCATTGTCCCCAACCACCAATAGAGTTTCAAGATTGTGGCAGGATGTGACATCTACAACAGTTCTGTAGGAACCCATGACAAATGGGTAGTAATGGAGGATCCAGGCATAATCAGAGTGCTAGAAGGGGGTATTAAACCCCATACCAGTCTAGTAGTTGTAGTTCTACTGGTCATGGAGGTCGAGGTATTGGACGAGGTGCTTCTGGGAAAGTGCACCTGTATCAACAGAGTAGTGCTGCTCAGGGGACTTAGACTGCATCATAAGGAAGAGGGACATGACAGTTACATGAAGTTCAGCCTATACTTGTGAATATAGAGGGTGGACCATCAACAGTTAGATGTATTATTCTTGTAGCTTCTATGATTTCTAGTTCCTTATTTTATATTGGTTCCGCTCATTCCTTTATACCTACACAAATTGTGAATTGGTTGAGTCTAGTAGTGGAGTTTGTGAGTGGGGTTATGATTATCGATACACCTTTGGGGGTATGGCCGAGAGACATCTGTTTATGAAAGGGGTGTTCTTTAGAGGTTGGGGAGTATCATTTTCTATGGGATCTTTATATTCTTGATATGTCAGGATTCAACTTAATTTTGGGTATGGACCAATTAGTAGCATACCGAGCCCACATAGATTGTTACCGCAAGAGGGTGAATTTTACATCTTCTAAGGGTGACAATTACATTCTTCATGGAGAGTGGGATATCCAGGAAGGTCGTGCTGGGCCAGTTCAGCAATTGGGGGAGCTGACCGCCCAAGTTACAAGTCTCTTATTAGATGATGGGGGTGTAAAGCATGGTGTCTTTCCACCCATAGTGGACTAGTTTCAGGATGTGTTTCCTAAGGATTTCTCTGAACTGCCACTTGAGAGAGAGATGTGAAATTTACAATTGAGCTCATGCTGAGGGTTGAGCCAGTTTCTATTACACCATACAAAATGGCACTAATAATGATTCAATAGTTAAAGACTCAAATAGAAGAGTTTATGGAAGATATATTTATCCATCTGAGTACATCATCTTGGGGTTCTCCAGTTTTGTTTTAAAACTAGGCCGATGGGTCCTTACGCTTGTGTGTTGATTACCAGAAGTTGAACCAGATGACTGTAAAGAAATGGTATCCTCTTCCGCATATCAATAATCTATTTGACCAGTTAAAAGAAGCTTTTGTTTTCTCCAAGATCGACTTGAGATCAGGGTATCATCAGCTGATATTTTGACCATCTGATATACCTTGGAATTATTTCAGAAGTAGTTATGTCCTTTATGAGTTTTTTGTGTCATTATTCAGGATAAAAAACACACCAACAGTGTTTATGGACTTGATGAACAGAATCTTCCACCCATACCTAGATTAGTTTGTGGTAGTAATTGTGGATGACATCTTAGTGTACTCAAAGACTTGGGATGATCATTCTGAACATCTTAACATTATCCTGAGTATGCTGAGAGAGCATCAAATATACACCAAACTATATAAGTGCTAGTTTAGGATTGATCAAATACATTTCTTGGGTCACATCATCTCAGAAGAAGGTGATTTAGTGGACTTAGAGAAGGTGTAAGCAGTTCTTTCTTGGGAGCATACCAAGAACATGTTTGATATCCATATTTTTTAGGGGTTGGAAGGTTATTATTGGAGGTTCATTTAGGAATTTTCTCATTTGGTAGTACCACTTTTGGTCTTGACTAAGAATGGGGAAAAAGTTTGAATGTTCTAAAGCATGTGATAATTCCTTCCAAGAGTTAAAGAAACATTTGACAACGATACCAATCTTGATCCTATTTGAGCCAGGGGAGGAGTATGTGGTGTTTTGTAATGCTTCTAGGATCAGTCTTGGAGCATTTTTTATGCGGTTATATTGAGTTGTGGTGTATGGGTCACTGAAATTGAGGCCACATCAATGGAATTACCTTACACATGACCTCGATTTAGCTGTAGTTGTTTATGATTTGAAATGTTGGTGGCATTATCTATTGGGTGAAAAGTTTATTATATATATCAATCACAATATCTTAAGGTATATATTTTCCCAATGAGACTTGAATCACTGAAAGTGGAGATAGGAAGCGTATATGCAATCATTTAACTTCAAGCTAGAATATATTCTTAGAGAGGGAAATAGTGTTGCTAACGCTTTGAGTAGGAAAACTCGGACTCAGGCAGTACAGGAGTCTAGTTCTAAGTGAAAGATGATAACTTTGCTAAATGAGATGCATGTTATGGATCAGGAGTTCCAGGAGTAGATGACCCTCAAATAAGTATCAGTATAATCCACACTTTTGAGTCAGATTAGAGAGAGATAGTATGAGGATCCAGAGTGTTTGGCCTTGAGGGAAAGCCTTTAAGGTGGGGAGACACCTTCATATTGGAATATAGATGAGGGTGATATCATCTATGTCTGGGGCCATGTAGTTGTGCCTACGATTATGCAAGAGGAGTTGATGTGTGAATTTCATGCCTCAAAGTGGGTGGTGCATCTAGAGTTAACCAAAATGTACCATGACCAACATTGACAGAATTTGTGGCCGAGCATGAAAAATGAGATTGTAGGGTTCGTGACATGATGCTACACCTATCAACAGGCGAAGGCTGAGTACTAAAAACCTGGTGGTTTATTAAAGTAGTTTTCCATTCCATAATGGAAGTGGGATGATGTTACTATATACTTTGTGGTGGTTCTCCCAATGATGCCTCAAAATAATGATGTTATTTGGGTGGTTATGGAATGATTGATGAAAGTGGTAGATTTCTTGCTTATACAAGAGACTTTCTCAACAGATTAGTTGGAAGACCTATATGTTTGGGAGATATTCTATCTGCATGGGGTTCCACGAAGTATAGTTTCATACCGTGACTCCTGTTTTACTTCACACTTCTGGAAAGTCTTACAGAAGGTTCTCAGAACATAGGTATTTCTGAGTATGGATTTCCACCCACATACAGATGGGAAGTTGGAATGTACTATACAGGTTTTGGAGGATATTCTATAAGTGTACATTCTTGACTTTGGTGGTTCATGGTAGAAGCACCTAGCACTGGTGAAGTTCTCCTATAACAACAGTTATAGGGAAATTATTCAGATAGCACCATATGGGGTTTTTTATGGTAGGCCATGCAGTCACCTATATGTTGGATGGAGGCAGGTGGGTCAGAGTTTTTGGGATTGAATCTCATGGAGGATAAGTCAAATAAGGTTCAATTGATTTAGAAACATATGGATACGGCTCATAGTAGATAGAAATCGTATGATGATAGACATCGATGACCCCTTGAGTTTACAGTGGGTGATCATGTGTTCCTTTGGGTGTCTCCTAGATTGGGTCACTGTAGGGTTTAGAGGTAGGGAAATTTTGCACCCATGTTTGTTGGACCATTTGAGGTTGTAGAGAGAATCATATTGGTGGCATTCCGATTGGTTCTTCCACAGAGGTACATTTCTATGCATGATGTTTTTAATGTGTCACAACTTCAGTGGTATCACCCCAACCCTTCTCATGTGATCAATGTGGATGATGTTGAGCTTAATATTGATGTGTCCTTTGAGGATCATTTGATAAGTGTTGTGGATCACAGTGAGAAAGTGTTGTGGGGAAGGACCATGTCAATAGTTCAAGTTTTTTTTGGAAACATGTCCTTATTCAGGAGGAAACATGGGAGAGATAAGTGGATATGTAGGCTCAGTGGCCTGGTCTTTTTACCTCGGAATATAAGAGATATTTAAGAGAACATCTTGGGGATGAGTTGTTATAATTTGGTAAGATTATAAGATCCCAACCTTTATGTAGATGTCTCGTACTCAGTTTTAGGTATTCTTTTACCCTTATTTTGGTATACTTTGGGTGGGTTTCTGTTTCAGGGGGTTTCGGGTGAAAAGTGAGAAATTTTGGACTAAAAGGGGTAGTGAACGGTTAGTGCACTATGTTGGATTGGTGTAGGCTAATCCGTCTGGATGGTGTTGGTCTGAATTCTTTTGGTCTATATTGAGCACAAGGCCACAACTTGGGTGGTTGTGACACTGTAGCGATGTGGACTTCCAACCACTGTTCACTGTAGCAATGCAGACTTTATGTGTAGTTGGTGGCATAGTACTTTATCTTCTTTATTATCCCATTTTGGGATAGGGTTTCTATGTGTGAAACTTTGAGATATCCCTGTATTTTGTGCTCTTGAAACTAGTGAAATTTATGCCTCTCCATGGACATAGGGATTATTCCCAAACCACATAAATCGTTGTGTTCATGTACTTTTTCTTCTTTTATTATATCTTTTATTCATTTACAAACTTGTTATGTTTCTAATAATCTCTCTATTTCCATAAAAACTAGTATCAATGGTTGAGTTTTAATTTCCCAAATTTAACGATGGTCATGGAATAAGCGAAGGTGAAGATCGACCACTTTGATGGAAATGACTTCATCTACTGGAGGATGAATATTGAAGACTATCTTTACCCGAAGAAATTACATTTTCCATTTCTTGGTTTAAATTCATTAAACACGGAGCAGATAGAGTGGGAGATACTAGATCTATAGGTTCTGGGAGTTGTGTGCCTTACATTGGCCAAAAACATGGCATTCAAAATCAAAGAGGAAAAGATGATGATTTGACTGATGAAAGCTCTCAAGAATATATATGATAAGCCTTTAGATTCAAAAAAAAGTGCACTTGATGTGATGATTGTTCAATCTGAAAATGTTTGAAGGAATGATTTTTGCAGATCATGTCAATGAATTAAACACCATCATAAGTCATTTGACATCGGTGGAAATTGTTCTTGATAATGAGGTATGTGTACTAGTTTTACTATCTTCATTACCTGATAGTTGGGAAGCAACTGTAATAGTTGTGATCAGTTCTTCGATGAATAAAAAGATAGTTCTAAAGGATGTGTGGGACCTGATCCTTAGTGAGGATATTCAAATGAGAGAATTGGGAAGATTCTCTGGTTCTTCTCTGAATGCTGAAGGAATAGGAAGATATGTGCAGCGAGACAATCACAGAGGATGGTCGAATCCAATAAGAAAGAGACAAAATAAGGAAAAGGGGGCTGGTCCTACCTGATGGATTTGTGGGAAGGAATGAGATGTCAAGAAGGAGTGTAGAGATAAACAGAAGGTGTTTAAAACCAATGCAGAAAATACAGCGACTAAAGTAACTGATGATATGATGCTGCTAAGCATGGACAACCCTATGGTGTATTAGAATTTAGAATTAGGGGAATCTTTACATTCCATGTTGGAGAAGGGTATATTGAACAATTATGTTTCTAGAAATTTTGGCAAGGTACATCTTACTGATGATGAACCATTACAGATCATGGGGAAGGGTGATTCATAGATTAAGGCCAACTGTGGGAGTTTGTTGGTTTTGGAAAACATAAGGTATATCTATGGTTTAAGAAAAAATCTTATTTATGTTGGGTAGATTGATGATGTAGGATTTAATACCATGTTTACTAGTGGTTCATGGAAGATTACCAAGGGAGATATGGTCATATATTAGGGAGAAAATAATGGTACCTTGTACAACATGATGGAGACTAGCATAGACATTCTTGCATCAATAAACTCTATTGGATATTCACAACTATGGAACTACAGGTTAGGTCACATGAGTGAGAAGGGAATGAAGGTGATGGTGACAAAAAATGATATTAGAGCTGAAGTCATTGTAAGTTGTTTTATATGAATATTGCATCCTTGGAAAGCAAAAGAATGTATCATTTTCAAAAGGATGAAGAACACTGAAGGTTGGGAAGCTGGACCTAGTGCACATTGGGGGCCTACACTAGTACATTCCCATGGAGGGTCAAAATATTATGTGACATTTATCGATGAATCAATAAGAAAGGTATGAGTTTACTTTCTAAAACAAAAATATAACATGTTTAACATGTTCTAGAAGTGAAAAACCATGGTGGAGAATGAGTCAAGATCAAGGCTAAAATGCTTGAGGTCTGACAGTGGAGGAGAGTATGGTAGTCTGATGTTCAAGTAATTTTGTGTAATAATATAATTCAATGGGAGAAGACTATTCTAGGTACACCACAACATAATGGTGTGTCTATGAGGATGAATAGTATATTGAATTAATGTTCTAGGATTATGAGATTGCACTCGAGGTTACCTAAAACCTTCTAGGAAGAGGAAGTGAATATGGAAGCATATCTCATCAACAGGAGTCCATTTGTACCAATGGGAGAATGTCTGCTCGAGGAGATCTGGTCTATAAAGGAGGAAAGAATATCACATTTACGAGTCTTTGTTTTTTTTTCATATGTACATATAGATTCTAATGCAAGGAAAAAAGCTTTATGCTAAGTCCAAACCATGTTTCTTTATTGGCTACAGTGATGAGGAGTTTGGTTATCATTTTTGGGATGATTGCAACAAGATGATCATCATAAGCCTGAATGTGGTATTTAATAAAGGTGTCATATATAAGGATCTCCATATAGCTAAATATTAAAATTGGAATAAAGAATCAGATTGTAAAGAAAAAGTGGAGCTTGAAGGTGTAATTAAGCACAAGATATTAGAACTGGTGGAACCTACACCTCCAATGGGGTTGAGGAGATCAAAAAGAGTAATAATTCTTATTCAAAGGTATTCACCATCATTACACTATTTTTTATTGACTGGTGGTGGATAACTATAATGTTTTGAAGATGAAATATAGTTTAAGGAGTTGAGCAAGTGGGAGTTAGCTATTAAGGAGGATATTTCTTCACTGCATGACAATAATACTTGGTAGTTGACACCATTACCATAAAGAAAGAAAACATTGTAGAACAAATGGGTATACTAGTCAAGGAAGAACATGATGGAAAGAGGAGGTATAAGGGAAGGATGGTGGTGAAAGGATTTCAACAGAAGGAAGGTGTGGACTTCACTAAAATCTTCTCACCTATAGTGAATCTTACCACCATTTGGGTGGTTCTCAGTATTATTGCATTAGAAGATTTATATCTTGAGAAGCTTGATGTTAATACTGCTTTCCTTCATGGATATCTTGAGGAGGAAATCTATATGAAGAAAACAGAGAGATACATTGAGTTAGAGAAGGAATTCCTAGTGTGCAAACTCCAAAAGAGATTATATGGTTTGAATCAGGCACTTAGGCAGTGGAACAAAAAGTGTGATGCATTCATGACTAAAAATTAATACAAACAATGTGGCATGGATCAATGTTTCTACATCAAGTATTTTGGTGATTAATATATTATACTGCTTATATATGTGGATGAAATGCTTATTATAGGATCATGTATGTAGAGGATTGATGAGATGAAAGGGAAATTGGCTGAGGAGTTTGAGATGAAAGGTCTTGGAGAAGCTGGTAAGATTTTGGGGATGGAGATCAAGAGAGACCACACATTAGGAACCTTGATGTTATCATAGGAAAACTACATTAGAAAGGTTTTGAGAAGATTTAGTATACTAGAAGAAGATCTAGTTTCTATTCCCCTAGCATGCCATTTCAAATTATCAAAGGAGTAGTCCCCAAAGATGAAAGAAGAGGTTGAGTACATAAAAAAGGTTCCATACACATCAGTTTATGGAAGCCTAATATATACCATGTTCTGTACTCGACCTAACATTGCTCATGTAGTGAGAGTTGTGAGTAGGTACATGGATAATCCTAGAAGGAAACATTGGTAAGATGTGAAGTGGATACTAAGGTATTTTAAGGGAATAAAATAAGTATCTCTTTTCTTTGGGGAAGGAAATTAATTTTAGGGGTATGTGGATGGTGGCCTTGGAGGAGATGTTGATAGAAAGAGGAGTACCATAGGTTGTGTATTTATTTTTGGGGAGATTACAGTAATATGGATATCACAATTTCATAAGGTGGTGGATTTATCCACCATAGAAGCATAATACATTTTTGTAACAGAAGCTGGGAAGGATATGGTTTGGATGAAGAACTTCTTGAATGATTTGGGTAGAAAGTGAGATGAGAATGTATTGCACTGTGACAGTTAGAGTGCTATAAATGTTGCAAAGAACCCAATGTTTCATGCCCAGGTGAAGCACATTTAGTTAAAGTATCATTTCATCAGAGGTTTGATACAGGATGGGTTGCTGACATTGCAGAAGATTTTTGGAACCAACAATCTGACAGACATGTTGACGAAGCTAATGGTAATATAGAAGTTGAGGCACTGTTGTGCCACTGTTAGTCTCCACTGATGAATGGAGGATGAGAGGTAGAATATGGGAGAATGCTATTAAAGCATGAAATGGAAAATATACGATATTTCATGAACTGTCAGCTTGAAATTGAAGTTGTGAATGGAAATCATGCATCAATGAGTGAAGAAGAAGAGGATATCAGATTAAGTAAGTTTTCTAAGTCAGTGGCAATGAAACAGTTCAGCATAGAGGATCAGGTTCCAAGTAGTAGATTGCTAGATTGGTGTAGCCTGATCTGTCTGGATGGTATCGGGCTGAATGCATGTGGCCTATACTGAACACCAGACCACAACTTAGGTGGTTGCGGTATTATAGCAATGTAGACTTTTAACCACCATTAATTGTAGCAGTGAAAACTTTATGTGTGGTTGGTGGCACAATACTTCATCTTCTTATCATCCCATTTCATTTTAAGGTTTCTATGTGTGAAACATTGATATCTACCTATATTTTGTGCTCCCCAAACTAGTGAAATTGATACCTCTCAGTGGATGTAGGGATTATTCCCAAACCACATAAATTGTTGTGTCCATGTTCTTCTTCTCCTTCTTTTATTCTATCTTTTCTTCATCCGCAAAATTGTTTCATCATTATGACTCTAGGAATTTCTGCAACACATAGTTTTACCAAACCATGCACCTACCCCCATCAAACCATGCAACCCTATAAAGAGGGGGATTTCACAATTGGGGCATGGTTTATCAAACCGCATGCCCTCTTAGTAGTAATCATGTGACCCCTAAGTGAGGTGCACAATTTGGAAAACCATGCACGCCATCCCAGGAAACTGTGTATGCTGGTTTTGACCCCCAAAAAATTATTTTAAAATCCCCAAAACTCCCAACTTTCACCCTCACTCGGCCCTACTCAACCTAAGATAATTTCCTATGATTTTAGAGGCTCCCAAATGGATTCCAAGGCCTTATAAATACTATTATTCATGAATTAAATATCTATTTGATAGATCTGCACCTCTTTTGGTGTGTGATCTCTTCTCAATTAGATTCCTCTCTGTCTTATCTCTATTTCTAGGTGAAGAGGAGTGTTTTGTTTTCTTTTTGAATTGTATTATATCTAGGTTATGATGGATCTTAATCTGTTTTATCTTGATTCTAGGATTTGGTTCTAGATATCATTATTTTTTGTGTTCTTGATTATTTCTCTTCAATTGGGAATTTCCATTGGTTAACATCCATCAACAATCTTGAGGTTTTTAGTCTAAATTTCAAATCCTATAGTCTTGATTATTAATTGTGTGTATGGAATTGTGAAAGAGTAATTTTAATGTTGGCAATCGCACCTTTAATTGGATTAATTAATTGGTTGATTAATTAATGGAATGATGTGATTATGAAATCAATGGGATAATTGGATTACAAGATTGGTTAATTTAATGGTATTGTGTAATTGCTTAATTGTTGAGATATGGAATTAATTGATAATGGGAATAAAGGGATGTTTGTCTTGACCTTTAAGGGTTAATGGGTTATGTGATTAAATGTTTATAAATGGTTTAATGGTGAATTTTTCATATTATTCCATGTGATTAAAGTAAATAATTCTGATTGTGTTGAAAAATTGAAATTGTATACCATGATGTGAATTGTTTATTAGAGGGTTAATTTTGATTAACCTTTTTAAATTTGATATACATGATATATGTGATTGATTGATAAATGGGGTGTGGGACACAGAATGATGCTCCAAATACCCTCAAGGTGATATCCATGATGTTCTAGACCCAAATGCATGCATGTGGTTATTATTTTATGGGATAGGGACTGATACTCTAAATATCCAAGAGGTGTGGGACAAGGGATAATGCTCTATTGTAGAAAAAATGGGAGTTTCAACAACAAAATAAGTTTGAAAATAAAGAAAAACTAGAAACAAAAGAAGAAGAAGAAGAAGAACATGGTCACAAATATTTATGTGGTTTGAGAATAATCCCTTTGTACACCGAGAGGTAGAAATACTTTTCTAAAATCAGGAGAAAAATTTACAAGTAGAACACAGAGTTTCACAACACATAGAAACCCTATCTCAAAATGAGTTAATAAATAAGATGATGCACTATTCCACCAACCACACGTAAAGTTTGCTATGCCATAGTGAAAGGTGGATGGAAGTCTGCACTGATATAGTGTTGTAGTCATCCAATTCCAAGCTATTATAGTTTATAGTGGGAAGAAGTCTGTGGAGCTACAATACTATTGTCTCCAAAGTTTGATCTACTACAGTAGTCATGCCAAAGTCCACACTACTATATTTCCCTATCGGTGTCACCTAGTTAGCTTTACCACAGGTGATTAGAGTTGATACAGTTCCCTGAAATTTGGGTCAGGGCCCTTGAATGCTCAGAGTAGGGGTGTGTTCCCCCTACAACCCCCAACGAGCTCACCCTAGAGTTGCATCCTGGTGTTCAGTATGGGCCGCAAGAATTCAACACAACATCATCCAAAACAGTTTAGGATACACCAATCCAATAATCTCCCACTTGGATCCTAGTCCACTATGCTGACTTTTTTTTATGTCACTAACTTATAAAACATACTTAAATAGATCTCCTCCTCTTCTTCCATCACCAGTGTGTGCTTTCCATTCACAAATTCAATTTCAAGATGTCAATTCATGAAATACCAGATATTTTTCCTTTTATTATCCCATGGTGTCCTCTCATATTCTGCCTCTCGTCCTTTGTTTATTAGTGGATACCAAAAGATGAACAACAGTGCCTCAACTTTTGTATTACCATCATCTTCATCAACATGTTTGTCAAGTTGTTTGTTCCACAAATATTATGAAATGTCATCAACCCATCCTCTATCAAACCTCTAATAAAATGAAACTTTATATAAATTTGATTCATCAGAGCATGAAACATTGGGTTCTTTGCAAGATGTTTAGCACTCTAACTATCACAATGCAATATAGTTTCCTTTTTCTTTCTACCCACCTCATTGATTCATGCTCAAATTTACCCAAGATATGAAGGTAGAATGGTCCTTGTAGTCTATCTTGGGTTGTCGAATCCTCAGAGACCTAAGAAGTAACCTATAGACACATACATTCTATGGATTGTTTTTGGATATGAAGTGGCAAACTTGGGTTGATTTTATATGGTTTTAAGTGAACTCTAAGAGACTTAAGTGAATTCAATTAAATGAAAATGGGTTGATCTTAAGATTATTCTAGGGGTGGATTGAATGAATTTTACTTCTTTAGACAATTTTGGTTTAATTAATTCTGGATGAATCCATTCTTCAAAATAACACTACCTTCATCATTTTCTGTTTTAATGCAGCTAAAATAAATTAATAATCCCCTACACACTTATAGAACCAAATTCATGATGTCTCCAAGGTATATGTTCCTTTTAGTAATTGGATTTATCTTCCTCAAACACAGTGAAGATGAAGAGTGGAAATAACTGAAGAATGGAAGTCTTAAATTAGTTAACCAATTAACAACAATTCGTTCATAAAATAACATTCAATCTAGCCTTTGAATCTTCCTAATATCAACCCATTAAAGTTTTATCCCTCCATTGATGGTATACTCTCAATGGTGGGCCGAAGATGGCTTACGATAATTAGATTGAAGAAATTAAAACTGCGGAAATAACGAGCACTCCTTCGTGTGTGTGAATGAAATTCACACCTATGTGTGAACTAATTCATCACAACAAAGAGATATCACTTTGATTTTTGATTATAATGTTTTAATGAAATAAATGGGAATAATATAAGAGAAATATGTTGATTAAGAACAAATAAGTACAAAAAGGAAACTTACATGGAAATTGAAATGCAATTACAAACACGAAGTGGCAGCATAACATTACAATTAAACCAAACGCCCAAGATTATCAACTCCTCCACTACCACTGACTTAAATAGGAATTTTTGAAGCCTTGGGTAGAGCCTCCAATAGTCCAAGTCTTCTCAATTAATTGTGGTAGGCCATAGGTGGGTGGAAAGTTTGTGGAACTTGGACTTTTCTACATTTGACCCGAGGTGGAAGCCATCTTTTATCCACCGAACAGACACACTTAGAAGACCTTCTAGATGGCCGAATCAGAGTGGTAAATAGAATAAGAAAATGGATAACAGGATGTCTCATAACCTCCTGTAAAATTTGGGACCATTTAGATTTGTATATTTGTAGATATGATTAGATTAGTGGGATGTTTTTCTGGGCCTCAGAATCTGGCCTAGAATTTTATCTCTAACTTGGTCCGCCTAAATGACCACCATGGAGGCCTAATTAGCATTGGCTCCTGAAGAGTGATTTGTTCCTATACATGTCTTCTAGAATCAAACGAAATTTAGGATTAATTGGGCTTGTATAGTGGGCCCCAAAGTCTCATCAGTTGTCTAGTGTCCAATCTTACTTCTCCAGAATTGTTTCTTTTCATCACAAAATATCCCCATCTTCTTCCATGAATTATCCATTGATCCCTAAATAAAACATGTTAATATTGAAGTTTAGATCAATTTAATAAAATATAAAATTAAAATATGGATAATTATATTCCTTAAAATCAGATGAATCTTTGGTTACTTTAAATGATGTTAAAAAATGTACCACATAATAGTGCATTTTAAGTAAGAATTACAATCATAATGTGAAATGATGTTCAAAGTGTAAAATGCACTAAAATGGTGATTATGAATAATAAATAACATGAATAATATATATATTAACAATTAATATTAGCCTCATTTAGTGGCTAATCACACCCCCCAACTTGAGTTTTGCTAGTCCCGAGGAAAATATATCTCAACAATATGAAATTCGAATTCCCTTTTCCAAAAACATTTTAATACACAATGATCACCAAAAACCTTTATATCAAACAATCATGAAACCCATAAAAATATTTTAATACAAGATTGTTTCATAAGCAGATCCCAATCCCAAGCCCATTCCTTTCTTCAAATTCATTTCCATATTTCATCCAATATCAATTAAGTATGAGGATGTGTTGTGCATCACAATAGACATGAGGGTTCATCTTTATTCAAGGGGGAAATGACGGAAGCACTAGGTGGAATCACATTTCAATATTAAGATGAGTATTCAGTTTTTTTTGTATCATATGTTTTTTTTGTTTTTTTTTTGCAATTTTTCCATGGTAATTGAAATTGCACTCAAAAGAGTCAACCCCTATAGCGAGACTTTGTCGATGACTCCCAGGCTCAAAGGCCTTAGGGCACCAAGTGAAGCCCACATACTCGGGCATCATCTTGAGTTAAATCAGTCAAAAAAAATTCAAATTACCAAAAAAAATAGAGATAAAATTACTAACTCTGGGCCAGACAGCTATGGAGTCACGATCCCCAAGTGCCGAAAGCCACGCATTAGGTCATTTCATTGCTCTACGCGCAAATTTATTATTATTATTTTTTATTATTTTTTTTATATTTTTTTATTTAATACTCATATTAAAACTAAAATGATCACCAAACCTATGCTATTTATTTGGGGGACCCCATGAACTCAAACTAACACCCCACTATCCAAAAGATGTGCATTGTGATCTTTTTTTTTGGATGAAAATATAAATGATGAAATATCAAATTGGACATCCACACTTTCTAAAATCTATGCTCATGAAATTATACAAGGATTAAAATCAAAATCAGGGCATGCTAAATTATTTGATATTCAGTTTCAAAGTGTGCAATGTGTATTACCATGTTCAAAGTTAAAGGAATTTTTCCTTCCATTTACACCTTTTTTTTTCAAATCATTCATCATTTTTTTGATACAAAATCACAAAAGAATTTTTAATTTTATCTTCCCCCCACAACTTAAAATAACACTGTCCCCAGGGTTTAAAGAAAAGAAAATTTAGAAGGGGGTAGAGGTAGAGAATTAAAGTTCAAAAATTAAACTGAAAATGAGGATCATGGAATGAAGTCACCTGGTGGTTGAAGTTGAAATTCTTGCTGCTCCAATTTAGTTCGTTGATATCCACGTCACTTGCAGAGTTACCTAGTAGAAAAAGGAAAAACAAAATAAAACAAAATATATATATATATATATATATATTTATATAATAAATAAAGTAAAATATAAGTATATATATATAAATTATAGAATGAGGAAGCACAAAAAGTTATAGGTCAGTGGTAAGCGCGCGCCCCTGTCTCCCTTCGGTCTCGGGTTCGAATCCCCGCGGCTTCGCCGGTTGTGACAGGGTTTGACCCACGACCCACGACGTATCCCTTATTATTATTATTATTATATTTTTATTTATTTATTTGTATTTTTATTTTAACCTACAAAAACATTAAAATAAAACAAACTGATGATACATTGTCTTCTTTTTAAATTTCTGGCTAAGGCATGACTCAAGGATCACACCACGTGACACGAATGAATATGGTGCTCCCCTTTCATACCCATCCATACTCATAATAGAAGAAAAGGTCAACAGTCTATTTTTTTTTTAAATATAAAAAATATTAATTAAAATATAAATTTTATTAAAACAACAAAATGATAGGAAACTTGAAAACTATGGGTTGCCTCCCATGCAGCGCTTTGTTTAATGTCGTTAGCCCGACATGAACCCCCTAACTTACCCAATACCAATTTTCAACATTTTAAAGACCCCATATTTCTCCATGTCCAATAAATTGGGATTGATTATTTGTTTATAATTTTTGTCGTATGCAAACCTAAGTTCTATAATGAGTGGTAAAATCCAAGGAATGTCAAAAATGGTTGATCCAGTTTCTTTTTTAGTCCTTCCAACGACATTAAGAATAATTACCTCTTTATTGGTTTCAAGATAAGAAATTTTTAAAATTGGAATTTTTTGGCTATACTCAATGAATTTAAACTTTAGGGTGGATGGAAAGTCCTTTCATTCAAGTTTGGGTAGGCTAACACTTTCAAACATAGGTTGGGACTTTGAATCAAACTCAATTTCATTTTCAAAATTGATCAACAGAATTGGTTCCTTTTGAATATAAGATTCAACCACAAAATTGTAAAGATCAATTTTAGGAATGGGTATGGACTCAATGTTTGTGATTTCTCTCAATGGTTCAATGGTTGGTGTTTTCGAAAATTCATTAATGGATTTATACTTAGGAGACTCAATCCATGATGTCAAATTCTTCTCTTTTGAATCCAAAAAGTCAATTTCCTCATTATTTAAAGACCCTTAATAAATTCCTTGATCCTATTTATCTATCCCAAATCCAAAGGTTTGTTCTTCAATAAATTCATGTGGGGTTTGTGGGAAACTAGGCACTTCACATAAGATTATGGAGGGGATAGTTTGTGTAGGGATGGGTTCCTCACAAGTTTTAATGCTTTGTAGTTCTAACCTCAATGATGAAACCTAAAAATTCATTATCTCCATTTGTTGACATAGTTTTTAAAGTAATGGATGTGGATTAGTATGTATAAGTGTTTGATCTGAATGGTCTATTCTAGGTGGATAATTAAGTTGTTGGAATTGCACAGGAGGGTGTTCAGATTGGCTTTGTGGGGATTGAAACTCATTATATGTTGGGATGTTTTGTGGATCATAGGAGTAAAAAAATTTTGGTTAATTAGGTTGTTGATGATCCCACATGTATGAATTAGGATGGTCATTGTACATCACACATGAGGTTGGGTGATCAAAGTAGGGATAGGTTTCCCATGTTTGGACTTGTTCAAAATTGAATTCCATAGGAGTGAGGGGGTGATAACAGAGAAGAGGGATGAAAAAAAGGATGATAGTGTCTAATATAACTTACTTAGGTCCCCATAAATGGAGCCAAAATTTGATTCACACTCAAATTTACTCAAGAGATAAAGGTAGAACGGTCCTTGTAGTCTAGTTTGGGTTGTCGAATCCTCAGAGACCTAAGAAGTAACCTATAGACACATACATTCTATGGATTTTTTTTGGATATGAAGTGGAAAACTTGGGTTGATTTTATATGGTTTTAAGTGAACTCTAAGATACTTAAGTGAATTCAATTAAATTAAAATGGGTTGATCTTAATATTATGCTAGGGGTGGATTGAATGAATTTTACTTCTTTAGACAATTTTGGTTTAATTAATTCTTGATGAATCTATTCTTCAAAATAACACTACCTTCATCATTTTCTGGTTTGATGCAACTAAACTCAATTAATAATCCCCTACACACTTAGAGAACCAAATTCATGATGTCTCCAAGGTATATGGTCCTTTTAGTAATTGGATTTATCTTCCTCAAACACAGTGAAGATGAAGAGTGGAAATAACTGAAGAATGGAAGTCTTAAATTAGTTAACCAATTAACAACAATTCATTCATAAAATAACATTCAATTCAGCCTTTTCATATTCATAATATCAACCCATTAAAGTTTTATCCCTCCATTGATGGTATACTCTCAATGGTGGGCGGAAGATGGCTTACAAGAATTAGATTGAAGAAATTAAAACCGCGGAAATAACGAGCACTCCTCCGTGTCTGTGAATGAAATTCACACCTATGTGTGAACTAATTCAGCACAACAAAGAGATATCACTGTGATTTGTGATTATAATGTTTTAATGAAATAAATGGTAAGAATAGAATAGAAATATGTTGATTAAGAACAAATAAGTACAAAAAGGAAACTTACATGGAAATTGAAATGCGATTACAAACACAAAGTGGCAGCATAACATTACAATTAAACCAAACACCCAAGATTATCAACTCCTCCACCACCACTGCCTTAAATAGGCATTTTTAAAGCCTTGGGTAGATCCTACAATAGTCCAAGTCTTCTCAATTAATTTTTTTAGGCCATAGGTGGGTGGAAAGTTTGTGGAACTTGGACTTTTTTACATTTGACACGAGGTGGAAGCCAGCTTTTATCCACCGAACATACGCGCTTGTAAGACCTTATATATGGCCGAATCAGAGTGTACCATAGAAGAAGAAAATTTATACCAGAATTTATAATAACCTCCTGTAAAATTTGGGACCATTTAGATTTTTAGATTCTTAGATATGATTAGATTAGTGGGCTGTTTTCTTGGGCCGCAGAATCTGGACCAGAATTTTATCTCTAACTTGGGCCGCCTAAATGACCATCATGGAGGCCGAATTAGCATTATCTCATGAAGAGTGATTTGTTCCTATACATGTATTATATCATCCCAAGAAATTTGGGATTCATTGGGCCTGTATTTTGGAGCCCAATGTCTCATCAGTGGGATGGTGTCCAATCTGACTTCTCCAGAATTGTTTCCTTTCATCACAAAATATCCCCATCTTCTTCCATGAATTCTCCATTGATCCCTGAATCAAACATGTTCATATTGAAGTTTATATCAATTTACCAAAATATAAAATTAAAATATGGATAATTATATTCCTTAAATCATGTGAATCTTTGGGTACTTTAAATGATGTTAAAAAATGTACCACATAATAGTGCATTTTAAGTAAGAATTACAATCATAATGTGAAATGATGTTCAAAGTGTAAAATGCACTAAAATGGTGATTATGAATAATAAATAACATGAATATTATATATATTAACAATTAATATTAGCCTCATTTAGTGTCTAATCACTCATCCAAGAAGTTTGTCACCCAAACGATCTCCTTTCCAACTTTTGTTACATAAATGTATTTTTTTTCTATAGTGGATAAAGACAAAACCTTCTATAATTGTGATATCTAGTTTACTATGATTCCTAAAAAAGTAAATACATAACATATGATACTCCACCTGTTGTTTATTCCACCTCCAAGGTCCATATCCACATAATTTTATAATGAATTTCCTTTCCCAAAGCACAAATTTACTTCCTTGTTTCCCTTCAGATACCCCAGTATCCACTTCACAACTTCCCAATATTTCTTTCCAGGGTTAGCCATGAACCTTCTCACAAATCCCACTACATGATAAATTTCAGGTTGAGTACAGACCATGGAATACATCAGGCTTCCAATAGCTTATGTGTATGGTACCTTTTCCATGTACTCAACCTCTTTTGTCATATTCGGTGATTTCTCCTTTGATAATTTGAAATGATCATTCAGGGGAATAGATAATGGTTTTACATCTAGAATAATGAATCTTCTCATAACCTTTCTAATATATTCATCTTGTGATAACATCAAGGTTTCATATGTGTGGTCTCTCTTGATCTTTATCCCCAAAATCTTTCCATCTTCTCCAAGATCTTTCATTTCGAACTCCTTAGCCAGCTGCCCTTTCATCTCATCAATTATCTCTATACATGATCCTGAAATGAGTATTTCATACACATATAAAATAATTATAATATATTATTCACCAAAAGACTTGATGTATCAACATTGATCCATTCCACATCATTTTTATGCATTTTTAGTCATGAATGCATCAAACTATTTATTCCACTGTCTTGGTGCCTACTTCAATCCATATAAGCTCTTATGGAGTTTTCACACTAGTTCTTCCTTTCTATAATCAACATATCACTTTGGATGCTGTATATAGATTTCCTCCTCCAGATCTCCATGAAGGAAATTAGTCTTGAAATCAAGCTACTCAAGATGCAAGTCTTCTAACACCACAATACTGAGAACCACTCAAATGGTGGTAAGCTTCACTAAATGTGAGAAAATATCATTGAAATCCACTTCTTCCTTATATTGAAAACCTTTCACAACCAGCCTTGCTTTGTAACACCTATTTCCATCATTTTCTTCCTTGACTCAATATATCCACTTGTTTTACAATGTTTTATTTCCTCTTGGCAGAGGTGTCAACTCCCAAGTGTTGTTATCATACAATGAGGAAATCTTCTTCTTCATAGCCAAATCAGAATTTCTTGACTCCTTCAACTACAATGCCTCTTTAAAATATTTGGTTTCTCCATCGTCAGTCAATAGAAAATAATGTAATGATGTTAAATACCACTGCACAGGCCTTCTTACCCTTGTTGGTCTCCTCAACTCTGCTTGAGGAGTAGGATCCACTAGTTCTGGTGTCACATGCTCAGGTATACCTTTAATCTGCACTTTCTCATGCAATTATAATTCTTTATCCCCACTATATACTTTAGTAGTATAACGGTCCTTGTACGTGACAACTTCATTAAATACCATGTTCTGGATCCTGATTACCATCTTGTTTAGATCATCCCAAAAGTGATGAACAAAATCCTTAACACCATATCCAATAAAGAAATATCTTTTGAACTTAGAATCAAGATTGTACCTTACATAAACATCAAAAAGTACATATTCCAAACAACTAAAGACTCATAAATGTGAGAGTCTTATCATCTTACCATACCAGAGCTCCTTAGGTAGACATTCCCCCATTGGTACAAATAGACTCCTATTGATGAGATATGTCAACATGTTCACTGCATCATCCCAAAAAATCTTGGGTAGCCCTGAGTGTAGCCTCATGCTCCTGACATGTTCATTAAATGTCCTATTCATCCTTTATATCACACTATTCTATTACGATGTTCCTAGAATAGTCTTTTCTAACTAAATTATATTATTTGCACAAAATTCTCCAGACTCATTATTGTCATACTCTCCACCATTGTTAGACCTCAAACATTTTAGATTTATTCCTGACTCATTCTCCACCATGGTCTTCCACTTATGAAACACCTTAAACATATTAGATTTCCTTTTCAAAAAGTAAACACATACCTTACTTGTTGAGTCATCGATAGATGTCACATAATATTGTGACCCTCCAAGATAATTTACCTGTGAAGGCCCCAAAACATCAGTGTGAACTGAGTATAGCTTTCTAACCTTCAGTGTTATTTCTTCTTTTTCAAATGATACCTTCTTTTCCTTTCCAAGGTTGAAATATTAACATAAACCCAACTTCCGCCGACTTTAACTCTGATAGCATTCCTTTTGTCATCAGTACCTTTATTCCATTCTCTCTCATGTGGCCTAACCTATAGTGCCACAGTTGCGAATCCCCGATAGATTTTATTGATGAAAGCATGTCCATGCTAGTCTATTCCATGTTGTACAAGGTACCATTACTCCCTTAGTAATCTTCCAGGAACCACCAGTAAACATGGTACTGAAGCCTACATCATCAATATGCCCAAAAAAAATAATATTTCTTCTTAAACTAGGGATATATATCACATTTTACTAAACCATCAAACTCCCACTATTGGTTTTGATTAGTTCAGCACCTTTCCCCATGACCTGTAATGGTTCATCATTAGCAAGATGCACCTTGCCTAAATTTACAGAAACATAATTATTTAAGAAATCCTTCTCTGATGTTAAATGGAAAGATGCACCTGAGACTAAATCCAAGTCTTCATTGGGCTATCCACTCTCAATGGAAGTATATCATCAGTTACTTCAACTGATGTGTTTGTTGCGTTGATTTTAGGTGCCTTCTATTTATCTCTACACTTCTTCTTGACATGTCCTTTCTTTCTACAAATCCAGCAAGTAGGACCAACCCCCTTTGAATTGTATTGGCTATTTCCTCTTGACTTTGATAATCCTATTTGATTGTCTCTCTGTGCATATCTTCCTCTTAATTCAACATTCATAACAAAACCAGATAATATGCCTGATTCTCTCCTTCAAATATCCTCACTGAGGATCAAGTCTCGTACATCCTTCAGAACCAGCTTTGTATTCCCTGAAGAATTGCTCACGACTGTTACATTTGCTTCCCAATTTTTAGGTAAAAAATACAATAAAACCAATGCACATACCTCATCATCAAGTGTAATATCCATTTATGTTAGCTAACTAATGATGGTGTTGAATTCGTTGACGTGGTCTGTAAAAATACTCCCTTCAATCATTTTTAGATTGAATAATCGTTGTATTAGGTAAACTTTGTTTGATATTGAAGGATTATCATAAATATTCATGATATATTTCATCATCCTAATCATAGTCTTCTATATGATGTTGAACATCATTATTTGGCTGATGTAAGGCATACAAATCCCAGAACCTATCGATCTAGTATCTCACACTCTTTCTTCTCTATATCCATTGGATTTAGACTCAAAAACGACAAATGAATGTTTTTATGATAAAGATAATCCTATATATTCATCCTCTAGTAACTAAATTCAATTCCATAAAATTAATTGATCTTTACCTTGGCTTCTTCCATGACCATCATTCAATTCGATAAATCCGAACTCAACCTTTGATACCAGTTGTTGTGGAAATGCGAGGAGTCACAGTGAAAAAACAGGTTTGTGGATGAAGAAAAGTTGGAAACAAAAGAAGAAGAATAATAAGAAGAAGAACATGGACAGAGATTTACATGGTTTGAGAATAATCCCTACATCCACAGAGAGGTGTGAATACTTCAATAAAATTGTGAGAACAATTTACATGGAGATCATAGAGTTTCACAACACACATAAAGCCTAGCTCAAAATGGGGTAATAAATAAGATGATGTATTATTCCATCAACCGCACATAAAGTTTGTTGTGATATAGTGAAAGGTTGGTGGAATTCCACACTGCTATAGTGTTGTGACCATCTAAGTCCAAGATGCTATAGTGGACAATGGAAAGAAGTTCATGGATCTATAGTACTATTGTCTCCAAAGTTTGATCTTCTACAGTAATCTTTTCAAATTTTTCACTGCTACAATGCCCTATCGATGTTTCCCGGTCATCTCTACTATAGGTGGTTAGAGTTTCTACACTGCTCAGCTGTTGTGGGTTCCTACAAAACCTTCGAAGATAACCCATCCTAACATAATCATGACACTCCATAGTGGGGTAAGGATAGTGCAGGCACTTGTGTACAACCCTAGGCCGCTCTTCCCACTACTTCCCTGATGGTAACTATCATATCATCACTTCCTACTTCTAGATAAATAGATCCCAAATTTTATTGTCGAAACTACATGGCCGCCACTTAGGGCCTCTTTCAAGTTCCCTTATATGATGAGAGCTTGATTCATCATATAAACAAATTTACTCAGGCAGAATATGTTCACCTTAACTTGATCTCATAGCGAAGCCCATCATGAAAATGTTTCACCCTAGAGACCTCATCAGCTACCAAGAATGGAGGAAATAATTTCATGTCTATGAAGCGTCCAACATAATTCATCACTGACATACCATCCTATGTCAAGTGTATGAACTCATGAGATTTCTCATCCCTTAAAGTCTTGGGATAGAAGTGATTGGGAAACTTTACCTTGAAATCCTTCCAAGATAACTCCTATTGTTTCCCATATTTCTCCAGTATGTCCCACCAATTCTTGGTTGGTCCCCAAAGCATATAAGTAGAAAACTTCACCCTCCTATTAGTGGGTGTCTTAGGGTGCTTGAAGATATTCTAAACTAACTCAATCCATAACTCAACTACCTGGGGGCCTCCCTACCTAGTGAATGTAAGAAGATGCTATAGTTGGAACTCTCTCATCACCTCAGACATCATAGGTGAAGTGTGAACAGTATCCCTCTCCATGGATTGCATGACCCTCAAGAAGTTGTCACGAAGCTGGTCTTACATCATATTCTCTATGGATGCAAGATGTTTTGGATCATCTACATTAGGATTATACTGATTACCACTAACCTAATTCTCAACTCAAAGATTACACAGAGCCATTTTTTTTACAAAATACAACACACTCCTTAGATCATAGGAACTAAACTAGACCAACCACAACATGTGATAACTATAGAGAACCATTAACTCAAGGTTCCTTTTCACTTGGATTAAAAATTAAATTTGGAATAAAATAATAATTTTCTCTCATTTAATTTATCAAATATAACAAGGGATTCAATTTCAAAATTCATAGGGGAAAGTATGTCGTGTGCGGTAAATATGTCGCTATCATGAATAATGCATGTCAACACATATCCATGTGTGCCTATCATGATGCATGCGTACTCATATTTTTTTGTACCTAGACTTGTTTCAAAATATAAATAAACAATAACATCACACAATAATTGAATCACCAAAGGTGAAATAACATCAAAACTATAACTAGAAAAAAAAATGAACAATAATCACATCTTTGGACACTTGGATTTTCTCTAGTACATGGGATAGCTACTTCCATGCACAAACTCATTACAAAATCCTAACACATTCTAGTATTTTTTTATACCTTTCTAAAATAGTAAGGAAATAGAAAAGGAAACTCAAGTTCTCTAATAAAACTTTGCAATGTCCCTAACCCGGTGCTCCCTCAAGTGACCAAGCTAGGTTGGATATGTAACCTCAAGTATGCCTCCCCATACACCAGAGTTTTCTGACTAGTAACGAGGGTGTAAAGAATATAATGGGGAGACTATATCCCCTTATAATAGATTAGTAATACAGTGGAAATATATAATAGAGTAGTGGAAAAAATAATAAACAAAAGGAATCCATAACAGAATAAAGAACAACTCTAATAACTTAGTAATAATAAAATAATGAAATGATAGGTTGAAATGTAACTAAATGATATGTTGAATTTCAAAAAAATAGAAGACTAAGTAAACCCAAATAAAGGCTCCATGATCATGGACCCTAAATTCATGTCGGTCTCATCTCCAAGCTCCAACCCATCAAGAAAACAACAATCAATAACAAGGTCTTTTCCCTTGTCCAAACCTGCATCCATGAAATATGTTCAGGTACCAAATGACGGTTTGTCTAGGGTGTGAGTACGACTCAGTAGGCCGACACCATCATGTCTTAATAAATCTAGTTTGAGATATATATAGTTCATGAAATAAATCAATAAATAGGATATTAATTTAACCGATTAATACCACACATGAAATAAATCTACCGACTCATGAGCTCTGGGTTGACACTTGGGGTCAGTCCCAACCTGCTTTGACACCAAGCCAGATGTCTCTGATCATGTTGCGGAACCATGCCAAAAATTACCATAACCCTCACAGGTTATATCCCATAAATCATTATAGGATAACCAAGAAGATCCCTATAAGCATTACACCATAACAGGGCCAAGCCCTATAAGCATTATAGAATAATCAGGCCAATCCCTATAAGCATTATAATATAACCAAGCACAAAGTGTAACACATGTCACTGTAAGAAATTATGGTTAATTCATAAAATTACCATTTATCTACCCACTTACACTCCATATGTTTGGGATCCCAATTATCATCATAATCACATCAAATCTCATTCCATTTATCATTTAAACCCCCAAGGTCATTATCATGCCAATTAACCATTTTCTAGTCTGTGTGATACCATATTAAATAATCACAACAAATTTAAAAGTTATGAAAATTCATAATATTAATTTAAAAAATTAACCAATTCCAAAATTTCATAGGGCATAATGCTCCAGCTAACCAAGTCTCATGTAAGGTCAAGGTTGACACACTTATCAGGTGGCCACATGTCTCAGTCTCAACACCAAAGGAATTGATGGGATCCAATGGTAGTTCTATATATATATGTAAATCATAAAACATATAATAATGCAATTAATTAGTTCATGCGCATGGCATGATGGCACGATCTCCCATATTGAACATACTAGGATAATTGAAAACATACCATCAGGGATATGATTTAGACCACCCACCTAAAAAAATAAGACGTGCATAAAATCCCGACATCCAAGATGGTTATTGGTTTATTATACCTTCCCTTAATTGATGATAAGGAATTCTATCAACAAGGGTTCTCCAAGAGGAAACCAAAGAACAAGAAGAAGAGGAGGAACCATAAGTTTTACCATCAAAATCTAGGCCTCAAACACAAATATTGGAAGGCTTGGGTCATCATGGATTGATCCATAGAGGGAAGGGTTTGAATCCAATGAAAAGGTCTAAAATCCTTCAAAAAGATCTTTGGGGTTCCAAGGGGTCGAGAGGAAGAGATTGGGTCAAAAGGGGTTTGGAGGGGCTGAGAGGTATTTATAGATAGAATGTTAAAAAGATTACTACAGTGCAGCTCATTGGGCCATGTCATAGAACCAACTAACATAGGTTACACTACGGGGTAGGATAAGGGACCACACCACAGCCTCCCTTGGTCAAACAACATCTTAGATCCATGATGACTGCTACATTGTAGATCCTATAAACCTAGGGATATACTATAGTGTAGCCAAATCCACCAGGACATAGCACCCATAATCCATGATGGATGACCATGTTGTGACCATCCTACATGTCGTAGGGGTGTCAAAATTGGTAGAACCATCCAATTTCATCCATGAGGTCCTTACGCCATAGCCTCCCTTCCATGTCATAGTGCCTAATTGGCCTATGTCATAGCTTACTTACACACTATAGCTATTACAAAATTTATAGTAGATTAGACTTTCCTCTTCTCGGGGTTCTCCACTGCAACTGGGAGCTCCACACTACAGTCCTCAGTCTTACGGTGTAGAATCCTATACAGTTGATAAATTCAGCACAGTTCCCGTATTTCTTCCTCCTAGAGCAACCAAGGTTCAACCAAATAAGAAAAACAACTGACTCAAAAAAGTTTTTACAAAAACTTTAAAGCGGTACACACTTGGGAAATATAGGATCTTACACTCATCTCCTCTATGTCGATCTTAAGCTAAAGTATATTGCTATTGTTTCCTCAGCTGAAACTATCTCAACGGAGAAACCTGAAGTGAAACACTTGGTGAAAAATGCCTACTTAGAAAGGCCAGGAACCCTTGGTGCTAATTACCATGACCTATATAAGAAAAACACACATATGATTCCTTGATAATGGTCTAAGAGTCGCAACTCCAAGAGAAAAGAGATGACAAGGGTTGGGACCTACCCTTAGCTTTCTAAAAGCTTTTCTGTCTAGGAAAATGGGAATCCTGTTCCACAACTTGGCTTCATGGAGAGTCCTGATTAATCCCCTGGCATGATAATCTAATTCTGGATAGTATCCTCTCAATGAATTCTTCTCTTTCCAACACCTTGATACATGTTGGCAACATAAACTAGGTGACCTATTGTTGGATCTCTGGATAAAAATCCTCCTTTAAATGTATCGCCCTGACCTCCTCATTTGGAAATAGGTCGGATGCATATCATAAAAGGGTCCTAAAATGGATCCGGAACTCCCATACACTGTAAGTCACCTGTCAAAGGGTAAGTAGCTTCTGATGACTGACCCTCTTCATGGTCGAAGAAAAAAACTCTGCTTGGAACCAATCCCTGAACTTCTCCCATGAGACCTCTGACTCATCATGATCCTCAAGAAACAAGATCCAACATTTCCTTACTTCTCCACACAACACTATCATAGAAAATGAAACCCAGTGCTCCTTTCAAGCACAGATCAAACTGAAGGCTATCTCCACCTCCTCCAACCAGTAGTCAGTCACTGAGTCCAAAACGGTGCCTTTATACTTTTATAGACTATGGCACTAAAACTCTTTAAGTTTCCTCATCCAAGTTTCATCTTCATCAACCTATACTCTGTAATGATCTACTGGTACATCCTGTTGGATGTCTTTGGCATAAACTTGATGTGGACGTCAATCTAGAGCCATACCTGCAAAAGAAAAAATGGTTAAATACTCTTAAACCTGGAATAAGGAATATTTAAGATTAACTAATTAATTAATTAATTTAATTTTTAACCTAATTAATACCAATGTCTACCCATTTCAAATACATGAACAAAGAAGAATGATGCATGATCCTTTCTTAGGTCTCTACCTCGAAATCAGTATCACTTTGCTTAGTAGGTTCGGTAAACTTAAAGGTTTGTGAATCGGATCACAGGGGGCTCTAAATACTTGTGTCTCATATGGTATCCCTTGTTTACGTTGATTACAAAACTTAGCTGAAACTATTTATCTACCAACCCATGCATTCTCACCTATGCCTAACTCCAAACCTCATTTTATTCCTCAACCTGAACCTTTGATGTCACTCTATCATGACCCAGTCCCCCCAATGGAACCCTCCTGGGCCAGCAATGAGAGAAGGGAGATAATGATGCTCGAAACTTGCCTCTAATAGGTTATGGGTTCATGATATGAACTGAGGGTATAACATACATACAAATGAGAGGCATTTCCATTTAAAAGAAAATGAGGAATGAGAGAAAATACAAGTACACTAATCAACTCCTACTAGGATATAGGTAAATAAAACCCAAGTACATACATGTAATGTCACACAAAACTAATATAGCTGAAGAGGAACTATAAGTGCCAAAAGATAAACTTGGCAGTGACCACAAAACCTAAACAAATCATGAACAACCATGAGCTAGTAATATCCATCCTGATCTTCAACCTTCTATTACTGACCTAAAAACAATTTGTATATATGTAGGCTGAGCATAATAGGTATACTCAGTGGGATCCTCCCTAGATCATCTCCTTCTAAAGATAAAAAGCATACTAAATCCAAGTGAACAACAAGTGAAACTAACTCATCACCTAAACATGTATATTAAGTTCTCAACCTCAACATGATTATCTCTCACCAAGTATCACATAAAATATATTGTATATTATAGTAACAAAACAAGGGTACTCTATTACCACTTCCCCACTGGTTTTCTACTATGACCCAATGTCATACATCAAGAGCCATTTATCTTCAAAAGAAGTCATCCCAAAGACACCTGGGCTAAGTATCATAACATGAATCTCATGCATCACATCATCTCATCATCCCACCCACATATCCATATAGTAACTAAGTATTTTATGAGATACACCATAGCCCATATATCATGTATCATACATCAGGTATTGTTCCTCAATCCATCACATCCCATGCATCAAGTAATGTACCTCAAGATATCATAGCCCATGCACACTATACCTATAATAATCCTTAGGATACTATATCTAGAGATACATGTGTATAAAATAACCAAAATTCATTACATCCCTCTACACACATATATAGGGAAAACTAACCATTGTGTATACCAATACATAATACTACCAGGAGAAGAGAGTAGGGATAGAAGGGGTAGTTAGTCACCAGTGTGATGCCCCAGCTCCTGAATACCTAGATCCGGTTCCATACAGAGGATCGAATTCAGTTCAGGCTCTGAGAAACCAGCTACTTCTGAAATGTTTCATCTGCTAAAAGCTATTACCTAAAAAATTTTAAATCAAAAACGTAGGGTGAGCATACAAATGCTTAGTAAGGGGTTTTAAAAAACATACTATACCCAAAATAACTTTTTAAAACATTCTTTAAAATTTACATAAAACATTTTCTTTAAAAATCTGTAACACATTAAACATACCATGACAATTGTATAAGGGATATAAGTGCACAATTTAACACATACTAACATTATCATGATTCAATTATGAGAATGTTCATTCAGAATAGAAAGTAAAAGACATTTCATGTTAAAATGTAAGTACGAAATTAATAACTAAGTGTAATGCATGATCAGAGCTACGCTTAAAAATAATAACTTCAATTTCATCATTTACTATTGGCCATTAAATCTCATAATATTGCATAAATAATAAATATTCCATACTTAAACTTCTTCTGATTCTCATAATCATAATCTCTTTAACCAAGAATATTCTACTAGTCAAATAATTCTCTAGTTAATTAATTTACATACTCTTAATGAGGAAAGTGCATATGTCGGACCGTGTCAAGGCCTTGTGCCAAGACCTATGGGCTAACTGTTACTGGACCCCAACCCGGAGAGCCACTGTAACCGGACTCCACCCTGGAGAGCCATTAATAACCGGACTCCAACCTGGAGGGTCTTCTGTAACCGGACCCCAACCCGGAGGGCTTACTTTTACCGGTCCCCACCCCGAAACATACTAGGTCCAATGCATTTCTCATAACTCTAAATCAAAGTGTACATAACACTTTGATTCATTAAATCACTTATCATTCCCAGTACACATATTACTTGGTTTCTTAATTCACATTATTCAAAGTGTCTCATACCACCTTGAATAATTAAATACTTATCTCATAAATTATTATTGGAAATAAATTGTTTGATTATCACATAAAATAATAACTTTATAACTATTCCATAGTAATAAAATTTTAATGCATTAAAATACATGCTCATTATTCATGATCAAATAAATGGAATTGGAAATGGACTAAAACATAATATGCCAGTTACTATTCAGACAACATGTTTCTCCATGACATTCATAAACTAGTATACAATCTTTGTGCATGTGATATTGATTTAAAACACACAAGAAAGGAATGGGTGGGGTTACCGTATAAAATGATAGTTCCTGAAACAATCTCAACCAATTACTTAATGAAATTTTCTTCTAGGTGCATAATAAATAAAAAGGAGAACCCAACATTCCATGTGGTGTGTTAATTTCACATTTCCTCTTACATTTATTATAAACAAGCTTTTGTTTAACACATTAGATATTAAAACTTGAAAGTATGAGACTCAAACATATCCTTTATCATTTAATATAAATAGAGGAGAGTAACTCATACATGTGAATATGAAGTTGCAAGCCTATAATATTTATACTCATGAACTATGAACATTGTAATAAAAAAATTTAAAATAACTACACTTGGGGTTTCATGTTTTGTAAAACATTCATTCAACGATGTGTGATTAAGAAGTAGTGTTTAGTCGAAGCCAAAAAGAAATATTTGAAAACACAAGTTTTGTATCTTCCTCACAAACCTTGGAAATTTATAAATTAAATTGGGGATCAAAGATGGAATATATACACACGTACCCACATACCCGATTGTACATAACAAGTATACGTGAGGTTATAATTCTAAGTTAATTTGACACTTGTAAATTTATCAAAAGCATGGATTTAATTATTAGGGTATAATTATTGAATTGTTTTAAAAACCACATTTTTATTATGTGTATTAATATATAATAACATACTTGATTAGATATAAAATTTTCCTACACAAAGTGACTCCATGCATTTTAGTCCTTCATTAACTTGAAACTCAAATTTAGAAATATTTAACCTGGGCATATGAAATTTATGAAAATATGAAGACTGTGTATATTATACTTATATAATTTCATATACATATGCATATATGTAACCGATTATGTATTTAAGGAATAAAAATAAATCTGCATGGGGCGTCTATACTTGGGGTCTATTAATACCCTATAACTCAAGATTTTTGCAACCCTTAATCGGGAAAAGAAAGGTTTAACCTCAAACCATAGATGATGTATATTTATTACAAGTGTATATATATATACACACACAACTTAAAACCCAAAAATAAAGACAAATATTAATCCACTACCTTAGCTTGAGGAGGAGGAGCTTGGGAAGGCACTGGAAATATCGGAGGGCTCGTTGAGGTCCGCTGGAGGCTTGTGTGCAAGGAACTGAGAAGTTCTCCTGGATGCCTTGGTGTGGTTTTTTTTATAAAATATACCTATAATGTTTATTTTAATGCAATATGAAAGGGATCTGAGGCCCAAGTGGGCTTAAAAAAAGACTGATAGTCAACTCTTGTGGAAACCACGTGAAGGATGAGAAAAACAATGAATAAATAGGGTGTAGGTTTACTGGTTCAGGGCACACCATGGGGAGAAGAAGGTGTCACTGGGGGTGGAAAACCGGGAGGGATTTTGATGGCCAAGATCTGATCTGGCTTGAATTCAAGGGCTGGAATGCGTCCGTGGTTTATAGAGATAAAGGATAGCTCGGATTTAATCCGAGTCTGATCAAACAACACGAGATCAATGCGGAGTTTTAAAAAAAACTTCAAATGACCATGATTAGATCATGGTAGATCGAACGAACTACAAAAACCTGGTGATGCACCACGGTTGCTGGAGATCGAACGCTGGATCAGGATCAACAGCCCAGATCACGCGTGATGCGATCCAATGGCTCAGATCCCATTTCGCCTGAAAAAAACGCGTCCCACATCGAAACGGGGAGGCGCGCACAGCTTCCTTATAAGCCTAAGACTCTGAAGCCTCATTCAGAAATCACACAACACACACTCAGGGGGCCTTACACACAGGCTCCTGCCTCCCCCGCATACCTCGGCCAACCCATGCTCACAGTGGCCTTGTGCTCGCGTTGTGAACTCATGCGCTCCTGCGCTCCCATGCTCCTGTGCGCCCCTCGGGAGACCTATGCCCGAGCTCAGGCTGGCCCAAGCTTGGGCTGAGGGCTAGGCTCAACCACCTAGCATGATCTACCTCCCTTGGCCCAGCCATAAGATCTGGCCCTTAGCAGGCCCAAATTTTTAATAAAAACTATCTTAAATAATAATAATAAAGTCTTATGGGAAAATAATACTATATATAAATTTTCTCTCTCTTTTTATACATGGATTTTATCAAACATTAGAAGGTCAATGTGTACAAATTAGACTTAAAATTATTTTCTATGGTTATTTATAAACACAAAACCTTTAACATAAAAAGTTATAAAATTGAATGATAACTCTTATACTAGTGTTATAGGGGGTCAAAACTTAGTTTAATTAAAAGTATAATTAAATTAAAAGAGATTAGACATAGTTTAAGACACTGAATGAAAATATTTACAATACATTTGAATTAATTGAAACATGTTTTGAATTCCTTATTACATTTCAAAAACACCAATGTATAATTCAAAACATTTCACTATTTCCTTTTAAATTTTATGGTTATGAGTAGTTTTTATAATTCTTTCAATTTATAACCTAATTACTTGGTGAACTAAAATACATTTATAAGTTTTCAATTAATTATCTAACAAGTCCAACAGCTATATTTATAGTCGTTAGAGTTCCATGGTTTCCCAAGGCAACAGTCACATTAGTGTCTTATAAATCTAGGACTTAGGTTGTCCTAATACTCAAGTTGATTAAAGAAGATGGTTCACGTCATACCATTGGTGCTTAGTGTGGCCGCGGTGGCTTCATCCATTCTTATGTTCATTATGACAAATTCTAAGGACCCATATTATTTACTTGGGGTTCTCATTGTTTTAAGTTATCTCCCTATAATTCTGATAGGGTTCTTAATAGGTATTTTTGGTTAGCATGAGTACTCTTTTTCTCTCGGTGTATTGTAAACACTACGGTGTTTTTATATAAATGTAAAGTCTTTTATCTACTTGTTTGTTTTACTCGGTTGCATTCTAATATAAATTAAAACCATATTATTACTTTCTCATGAGAAACAAGTTTTGTTTAGTTATTCAAACAAAAGTAAACATAAATTATCAATACATGAGGTTCAAGTTTTAGGGTGTTACAACCCGTCCCTCACCAAATTTGATTTTATAGAAAACACACTCCTAGAGTCCACTAGGTGTCAGCCTCCATGCCAAAAAGGGTGGAGTAGCATATGAAATCATAAAACATATAGGATATAATATAACTCAAAACCACAATATGAGCATTAACCTAGTCTTAGAATCAACTATAATTATCGTCTCTCGGACACCCAATTTCAACCACTAAGAACTAGATAACCTATAAGCACACGGGCATTTAAAAAGACTTACATTAAATTACTTGTTTTTTTACATTTAAACCTGAAATTAATTAATTCATTATCCATTAATTATCATTATTCAGTACACAATTCATTAACCTTAAAGCGAAGTCCATTCCATCCAAGCATAACTCAATCGAGTCCATGGTTTCTCAAGATTAACATCCTTTTAGCATTCCAATAGAAACTAACCCTAAGGGTTAAAGCATTAATTATTATTTTACTATTCCATAATTCTGAGTACTCTAGGAAACATCATAAGGTACCATAAAAGATGCATAACCAAGAACAACTAGATACCTCAAGTGGCAGGTAAAAGAATGCATATAAAAAAGAAACCTTTCCATTCGACCTTTAAATAGATTATTAACAAGATCACATCCAAATTTCAATATAATAATGGGTAAGTCTAGCTTTAACCCACTCCATTAAACCCGATGTCATCCTCAACACCATCATGCATATCACCATGCATCTCACCCTCACAGGTGTAAACTTATTCCACAAACCTGGGCCTCCCCACCCACATATCATCAAACCATCAGTTATCCTAGGCTCACATCCCATCATATAGCAAGTCTCACATCCAAAACACAACTCAAAAGGCAACAAAAAAATAGAGTCAATTGGGTAATCTAGGTGCTAAAAATAAGATATTCAACCTTCACATGAAAATAAACTCTCACGACCCTAAACATTTATCTTTATTAAACAACTAGTTTTATTCCATCTTGAATTAACTGATTCATTTATAACAGTTTACAACTATGGGTAACCTAATGAGTCAGCATTAAAAGCTGTAAATTCTTTAAACAATGCTTTCAAGAATGACTTATAGTTTTGTTAAAATTTAAGGAATAACATATCATTAAAATTCCATTTTATTATTATCAAAAACAATCATTTCCAGCTTCAATTTCTTTATCCAATTCCCTTAATACATGGAATAAAAAATTCAATTAAACTTGCATCAAGCATCATTCGATTTCCATCAAATTATAAGCATCAACGGATTCGATAAAAGTGCATCTTAAATTCTTCATCCAACCAATTATTACTGACTTTACATTCTTTAACCATTTTCATAAAATTAACATGCTAACCCAAGCATAAAAAAGCATTCTCAACAAAGTATAAACATATATAGCACACTATATTGTAAAATAAGAGGCAAGCCATTATCATGGTGGAAACACATGTGATCGCTACAACCATAAACCATTTCCTTCATTAATATGGTTTAATCGTTATTTAGGTTAATTTCACCAACACCCAAAGGGATAAATCATGATCACTATATGATTGTACATAATATAAAAATTATAAGCAACGAATCCCCTACCTTTAGGATTTCAACATTCTTTGATGAGAATATAACAACAATGCGGATCTTTGATCACCTCTCCTATAAGGAAGATGCAACCCTTCCAAGAATTTCATGCCACAAACACACCAACAAAAAAACAAATGAAACTCCATTAGAATGATGGAGATAAAATGACATAGCAAGATAAGAAATAATAGGAGGAAACAAGATTGAACGAAGAAGAAACTGCAAGAAAAGAGGAAGAACTCTCCATAGATCACTACGGATTGAACATGGGAAATTGGGGATTGAATCCCATCAAAAGGGGATTCAAATACCTTCAAAAATCTATCTTGGGTGACTAGGTTTTGAGATATAAATTTATAAAAAAATTGGGTGCAGAGGGTTTTGGGGTATTTATAGGCATTCTATAAAACACAACACCATGGCACAACACTACACATTATGCCACATAATTGGTTGAAATGGTACAGACTATGACATAATGGATGGGACCACGCCACAACCTTCTTATTCAAACCCAAATCTGAGGAACATGATTCCCTACACACCATGGATCCTATAAACTCAGGGAGGGAATACATCATAGTCGAGACCACCATGCCGTAGAACCCATTCGCCAAGAAGGGAGACTTCACTGCAACCTACCTCCATGGTGCAACTACCCTGGAAAGGGAAGAAAGCCCCTCTTACCCCACACTACAGCACTCAACTAGCCTACACCACATCCATGATATACACCATACCTATTCCAAAAATAAAAGTAACTCTAAAATCCTCTTCTTGGGACCCTATTCCACAACCGGAATCTCCACGCCGCAGTGACAAGGCTTACACCACAACCCAAGCTTTCACACCATAGCCAATCTAAAAATGGCAGTGACACCCTTCTGATCCCCCATATTCTATTAGGGCCTCATTTGGATGACTTTAACATCTAAAACTCACTAAGTAAAGAGATAATAAGATCTGGACCCTTATAAATCCATTGATATCGATAAATTACCTGAAACAAGTTCGTCGTTGATTTCATCTCCAAGAATCATGACTAAAATTTTCATGTAATGAAATTAAAAAAATTTAAATCACTATAAATCATCTATTCCAGTACCATTTATAATCTTGTAATGAACTTTTATTCAAGGAATGGGGTTCAACATCACTATTACAAAGCATGTATGAAACAATCAAAATTGCTGACATTCGATGATGAAAATAAAAATAACTAGCTAATGAATGTATAGTGAATGATTATAATTGAATAGTATACATGGTATTAAATATGAATAAGGTTATTAAATAAGTTATTTATATGTTTATGTTTATTATATAAGAGGTTCAAGAGTTTTCATGAAATTCGAGAGCTAAAGGTAAGGGTTCTTAGTCTCAAATTCTCTTTTTTGAGACATATTTTGTATTATGAACCTATTTTCATTTACATAGTATATATAATGTCCCATTGCATATTTTACCCAGAATATCCTTATTCATGATATTTAAAGTTATTTTTTAAATTTTATCCTACAAGGTATTCTGACTCAAAAGTTACCAAAACCGTAAGCAGTTCTTTTCCAATCTTACGTCGTTTTGGTCAAGAAACTTTTTCCTCCATATATATATTCTTCTTCCCACCAATGTTTTTTTATTTTGAAACCCTAATTTTTATTATATCATTTGATATTCTTATTTTTATTCACATATTTTTAAAATTAATTTTTATTATCTTTTTTATGATGTGAGTTTTGATAAAGGCATTTTAAAATGATAAGAAAGCTTTTCCTTTCATAATTTTATATTTTATCTTTCACTCCGCATTTTTCTCTTATAAATTATTATGTATTTTTCAAGGTTCTATTATTGAAAATTATTTTTAAAATTAAAACTTTTCACTTCATCTTTCTAAAAATGACTTTTGAATATGATCTATAACTTTTTCTTTGACAACTATGTTAAAAATGTTTTCTAAAAACTCTTTTACGGTTTCTTTCATCATTATGAGAATTCTTCTTTAAAAAGATTCCTTTTTATATTTTAAAATATTTTTACAAATTATTTTGATTTCTAATGATTTTTAAAATAAAAGGAAATATTTGTATTGTTTTCAAAAGTAAAATTTTGATTTTAAAAAGGAATTATTGATTTTAAAAGGGGGGATTGTGTTTTTATTAAAGAAGTTTTAAATATTTTTATGTCTTCTCAAACGAAGTTTTTTAATTTATCTTTATTTTATAATTTTTTTTCTAAAAACCCTTTTTGGTTTTAAATGGTAATTTTTAAAATGTTCAATCAAGCTCAAAGTATTTTTTTTAAAGAAAACAGTTTAAGGAGTTCTCAAGCATTTAAAAAAGTGATATGTCTAATAATATTAAAAGAGTATTTTTCATCCTTGTCAACATCCTTTTACATTTCTTATGTTACACTTGAGATATGTTCTTATGATATCATTCATCTTCTTTCTCTGTATGATTTATGATGATGATGTTTTAAGTAAGTTTTTATGAAACCCATTTCCTTCACACCGTGGATATTCTTTAATAATACTATCCACCTTCTTTCTCTAGATGACTTGTGATCATGCGTATTGACTAAGGAAAGTATAGACATCTCGTATATTTTTATTCAAATATGGATCTTTATTGATTACCAAGACAAGTTGATTATGCATTGAATTTTTATTCATATCTTTCATATGATGAATGAATCGGATTTAATAAAGTGATGGGTGAGTCCCACCATCATATAGCCCCTCTATGAAACATTTGGTCTCATGAGACAAAATGTTTGGGTATTTGGTGTTTTCCTACCAAATTATTAATGATCTCATGGTTGTTTCCTTAATGGAAAGAATTATTTCTTTGTTGTAGCCTTGATGGAAAGAATGGTGTCTCGGTTATGGCCTTGATGGTAAGAATGATGTCTTGGAACATGACCTCAATGGTAAGAGAAAGTTTTCTGACATTATTCATTCCATAAAAATGAATTCGGTTATTTTCATTCATGTGATTATTTATATTTTCATGTTATACATGGAATAATAAAGTTTTTAATGAGTTTATTATGCTATGTTTCAAAATTTTCAATGTAATATGACAAACATGTGTATATCTAGTCTCTCGAGACTACTAAACTATGAAATAATTTATGATGTGATCCCTTGTATCTTATGTCAATGTAATAAAGTGATTTTTGACTCCGAGTTACTGGTGGCGAGGTTACACACCACACATCTTCAATAAATTAGGAATTACAAGCATTGGATCAGTATTCATCTGATTATTTAGTTGTTCAAAAGCTTCTTGAGCTTCCAAAATCCACCTGAATCATTATTTGTTGTCAATTTTGTTAGTGGTCTATCAACCTTGCCCTAATCACTTACAAATTTCTAGTAGTATATTGTAATTACTAGAAATCCCTTGACCTCCTTTACATTCCTTGGAACTCGCCACTTCTCTACACCTTTCAGCTTTTTAGGATCCATCAAGACCCTTTTGACTGAAATGATGTGACCCAAATATTCAATTTCCTACCTCCCAAAAGTACATTTCTTATTGTTTGAAAAAAAATGTATTATGAATAATTATTTTTTTAAAATATTGTAACTTTTACATGTGTTCCTCGCACCCTCTATATAGAGTGGAATATCATTAAAAGATACCAATACTCCCTTCCTCAAAATAGTCCATAAAACTATGTTCATCATGGCTTGGAAGGTAGTTGGCATGTTTATTTGTCCAAATGGTATCACCATATATTTCTATTTTCCCTCGCGAGTCTTGAATGTTATCTTCTTGATGTCTTCTTCCCTCATCTATACCTAATGAAAACCTAACTTCAAATCTATCTTAGTAAGGTAGGTTTATCCATGCATCTCATCCATCAGTTCCTCTATGATAGGAATTGGATATCTATCTAACACTGTCATCCTATTTAAATCATGGTAGTCCACGCACATTCTCCGACCATTGTATTTATTCTACACTATAATTATTGGACTGGATTAGGGGTTGTTGTTGTGTTTAATAAAACCTAGTTCCAATAACTCCTAAACTTTCTTTTCAAACTCATTTTTCATACAGTAAGAATGCTTGTATGACTAGATGTTCACAGGTTCTACCCCTTCCTTCAGCCTAATGGCATGGTCTATCTCTCTTTTTGGTGGTAGCTCTTTGGGGGGCTCAAAAACCAATCTATACTGCTTCATCACCTCCTATAATTGATCTTGTTAGAAGGATTTCAACTTGGACTCCTTTACACATGCCCTCTCATCTGTCATCCATTGAATTCCCTATAGTTGTATCATCCCCTTCCTTAAATACTCTTGTAATTCCCCTATAACATTCTGTGGAATTCTTACTCCCTATAAAACCATATTCTTTACCTCCAAAAAAAATTCCTTTTTCATGTCACTCTAATGAGTTGTAATTGTTGGACATGTGACGCTCCCGACAATGGACCATATACCCTGCAGCCCACCATCTGATGGGCTCTGCGCTAACTGGGCCACTAACTGGGTCAAGTATCTGGATATCTCCCCTAGATAGCTGGGTATTTATTTCGCCTCTATAGAGAATCAAACCCAGGGTTGACTGGAATTTGACTAATTGGGGAGCTTCTCTACTACCACTACACCATATGGGGTATCCACCGGGATGCTCCCCGGTGGATATTATGCCAGTCAGCCTCGGGTTTGAATCTCTAGGGAGGTGAAATAAATCCCCAACTGGCTAGGGGAGATATCCAGATACCCGACCCAGTTAGTGGACCGATTAGCGTAGAGCCCATCAAATGGTGGGTTGTGAGGTATATGGTCCATTATTAGGAGCATCAAAAGTCCAACAGTAACATAATCCAAGGTCTTGATCCAAGAGATCCCCAAGAACAAATCAAGTCTAGATGTGTAAAATTTATAGGCATCAACCTCAAATTCCATTGTTCCCACTCAATATTTAAAGACTTACATAGTACCTTCAATGTTGCTTGGTGTTCATCACCTAAGTGTATGTTGAATAGCTTGGTCTCCATCTCATGTGCTGCAAAATTTCCCATTAACTACTTTGAAATGAAGTTATGACTTTCCCCATTGTCTATTAAAACCAATATTGGTACCCCCTCAATGATCCCTTGTAACGTCCTGACCTGACTTACCATCGAACCGGTGGCCAAATCGGTAGGTCACATGGCCTCAAGCGCGTCTCCCCGTACGCCAGAGGCTGTCGACTAGTAGCGAGGGTCTTGGGAGATGATAGTGGGGAGACTATACCCTCGTGTCATAGTAACACAACGGTATTATCAGAGTAAATAATATTCAATAGCGGAAGCAATAACAATTGAAAGACAACAGCAAAAGATAAAATAATATCATTTCTATAAAAGGTGGCAAACGCCAGTTTACAATGCATGTATGTACAAATGATGATACATTTATGAAAGCAGTAAAAAATACAACATGCTTTCAATACAATACAAAATAAATGTAGAAAAGACAGAAAGGCCCAAAAAGCGATCTCCTGAGCATCCCAAGCTCCTGCTTGGTCCTTTGCTCTTAGCTCCTTAGGTACAAAAAACACAGCACACAACCTAGGTCCTGCAAGCAAGAAGGTCTACTCGGGTACCCCAGTGCAATGGTGGCCCGAGTAGGGTGCGAGATATAAATCTCAGTAGGCCGGCACCACCAGTGTCAAACTCAATCTATACAGTGTATAATAATTAAACAGTGAGCAGGTATAGAGAAATAAGTAAGCAGAACAACATAGAATAACAACACCCATCCGGGTTCCCTAAGGACACCCGACGGCTATACCAGCTTCGGCTCATTTCCGGTAAAGTAGACTAATCATGTCACCATATATTTATATAAATATAAATGCATTTAGATTATATATGGCGTGGGGTAAGAATGCCTCCCACCCATTAATAAGAGTAGCAGGCACGAGGTAAGAATGCCTCTCATCCCTAAAGGTCAACTGGCAAGGGGTAAGAATTCATCCCTTCCATACACGTATAGAGGATAGCGGGCACGAGGTAAGAATTCCTCTCGTCCCTATAAGTCAACTGGCAAGGGGTAAGAATGCCTCCCTTCCATACACGTACTGTCACACTAGCATGGGGTATATCTGCCTCCCATCCAACCACATATCTGCTACACTCATCACTCTGGCATGGGGTATAACTGCCTCCCATCCAGACACGCAATCATCACCAGGTGGCATCAGCATGTGCGCACTCAAATTAAAAACCTATTTATATTATGCTAATTATGGCATTACCTCATAAGCATTCAAAGTCATGTCACAATCACAAACAATCATACAGCCCATATCCACGTAAATGGTTATAATCACGTCCATACAAATATACCTAAGGCAGACCATCTCAAGTATCATTATCACATTTATACTTAAGGAAACTCCTCTTAAGTATCTGTTTCAAGACACTAACATATTCATCACATTTATATAAGGTACATGAGGCAACCCGCTCATGTACGGTATTGGATAACCCCCAATTCATTCTTCATTCCACTTATATCATTTCAAAGACATTTAGGGATTTACAAAGCATAAAGAGGTACTATGGACTACCTCTCCCAGGTAAGTCCCATTCACTAAATTCATTCCATTAACATAAGTTGTGCTTATTTTATTTTCCTAAGGCACGGTCTTACCACCCTAATCCATTTAATCCAAGTTTCACCAAAGCATAACAAGAGTTTAGTAGGCAAGCATAAGAATCTAATTCCTACTTTTATCTTGAAGACAGCGCACCTCTGATCGAGGGGTTTTATTATTAAATCATTGGTTTATTGACCAAGAAACCATTTTATCTTATTCCTGCAATTCACACGATTTGCACAGAAGCATTTAATCGACTAAACTTGCATAATTAAAATAATAAAACAATGAAGTATTAAACTCTTTAAATGATTCACTTTAAATTAAAGGTCAAGGAGAGGGACCCTACCTCAAGGTGGATCCATCTGTCCACTCTGGCTCTTGAAGCTTTCTAACTAAGAGCCGCCTAAGCTCTGGAAAAGCAAAACCAACCTGAACCCGCCAACGCACTAATAAAAACACACTACGAACCTTAAACCAACTAAAGATAACAAATTGAGAGTTGCGTAAACAAAGAACGGGTAAAACCCTTACCTCAGAATCAAAACAGTGGATCGAAATCACCGCAATCCGCCTCGCCTTCGACGGCAGATGTCGTACGCATGCCAACAAGGTCCTGAGGGACCTTTCACACCCCTTTAAAACAAGAGAAAAAAGAACGAAAAAGAATTAAACAAAACCCCTAAACATGGGGGTTCGGCCGAAATAGATTAGGGCAAAGGGGAGGCCGAAAATCAGCCAGGGAAGGAGAGGGAAGGAGGGGAGTGACCTACCATGAAGATTCAGAAGAAGAATTTCTAAGAAGTGGAGGAGAGGAGGTTTGAATAAGGGAGGGATCGCGCGAGGTCGAGGCGCCATGGGAGGGGGGTTCGTGCGGGTCTGGATGAGAGGAGAGGGGAGAGTCTTTATTTTAGTTTAGTTTTCCATTTTAATTTTAATTTTAACCCCATTTAAAATATCCCAAAAACCCAAACAGGAGGGCCGTTCACGGTTTGACCCGCACGGTTTTCCAAACCATGCGGCCTCTACTGGACACCCCAGGCACCCTACACGGGCTAGTTGCACAGTTTGGGAAAACCGTGCGCAGGTCGTGCAGACTCCTCTGCCTCCCTATTTTAAGCCGCATGGTTTGGGCTGCACGGTTTGGGAAACTGTGTGCCAACCGTGTGCCTTCTGTTGTTGCTTAAAAACCAGCCGTCTTCAGGTACGACGCACCCGAAACACCTCGAGACACTCAGAAAACTTCTCGAGCCCTTGCCCAACCCCAAAAACATTAAAAAGAAGGGTTCAAACCTTCAGAACCTCATTCTGAATCCCTATTCTAAAAACGATCGGTTTAGTAATTGAAAAGGTTCAATTTCCCCCACTTTTTAACCCGGTTCAAAACGCAGGTCATTACAAACTTCCCACCTTAGAACTTCTAATCCCCGAGAAGCCATTGGGAACAACACATACCTCACTCAACCTACAAGGGTCATGAATCTTTGTTCAACAATCTCGTTACGTTTCCAAACATTCAACGCTCCACGATCATCCACTTAAGCACACGACACTTAAGTCGTCAACACCCGAGCCAATGCTCGTTTTCCAACTGAAACACCCAGACGACTCTTACCCGATCCCATAATACCAAAGACACAAACCCATCGTCGTCTCACCAAGCAACCAATAAAAGGTACTTCCAACCTTAGGTTTTAACGTTAAGCAACCAACTGCAAACCACGGTTCAGACCACCATTGGGATTAACTTTCAAAGTACACCCCAAGTGTTCCCACGACGCTCCTAGAGTGATTTGAAACAGATCAAATGGTCGATTCCCCAACGACCTCGAGGCCCAAGTCGAGACGGTTGTTCATATTAGGCACCGGCCGACACAAACCACACTCGCCTCTACCTGACGACGTGCCAGAGAACGGTATGTCACCAACCACAGACATTAAACAAGAACCCCGAGTCAATCCATCTCTGGCTGACTATTCAAGAAGATGCACGACTTAGACGTTCGGTGTTTCATAAGCTGAGCCACAATACCTTCTCCCAATGTATCTCTCACTTACCACGAGGACGTTCACCGAAGTTCATACCCAACTTCCAGTGATGTCCCTAATATCAACCACAAACGAAATCATGCATTTAGCATGCAACACCGAAAGGGAACAACCAAACGGGCTCAACAACTTTTAAAACTTTAGCGTGGTGTAAGACCGACACTCTCTTAGCGCATCCAGGATGAAAGCAAGATAGGGGACATGCTCATCGTGTAGCAGAGTACACTAAGAGGAATTAGACGAATTCCAGTTAACCTTTTCCGAAAACTGGAAAGGAAGAAAGGTCGAACCACCACTTGTTGACTATATAGACAAGACACAGCTTCACCCACCGACACATCAAGATTTCAAACGACGACAATGCCTTTTCCCACATGAGGAATTATGTCGATCAAACTTACCACCAAAACCCAAAGGCATTCGAGAAAAACCTGACCATTTCCAAAATGGTCCTTCTTGGTGTGTTCCTTCTACCCATAAGGACACACTTAACTAAACTAGCACGATGCTTCCCACCTTAGAAGTGCTAGTGTCATCGGAAGAAGAAAAGATCAGTTGATCGTCAGCAAACTAGTTCATCATGACTAGACGAGCGTGTGTCGCCCCTCCAAACCACGGTCACCATGTCTAAACGTACGAAGAAGCCAGAACAACGAGGCTGGCGTGTCATAACTCTCGAGTCCTCCGAAAATCACCCTGAGTATTGGGATAACTTGATCCTCAAATGCTCTAGTCACTCTACCACAAAGATGACCCAAGACCATACACATCATCATAAGAGATGTAACCGAACGTCATTTTTTCCCTATACGACCGTTTACAAAGCCGACAACATACCCAGTCATCCATTACCGCGAATAAGAGAAGGTCAAACAAACAACAAGCAACTAACCATGCCTAAGGCATGTCTACAGAGCATTAACCGATGCTCAAACCCATAACAAGATCAAAGGAAGAATGACCACCCATTCGAACAAGGGTGTCATTGGAAACCAAAAGTCCTACGAGGGACTATGACACCCAAACGGTACCCAACGTCAGAAAGTTCACCGTACAAGCCAAGCACATAAGCTCTAAGGGCACTACCTGCCACGGGCTAGCCCCTCATGAAGAACAAGCGTCGACTCAAGCATTTGGTCACGCCAAAAAAAATTCATCAGGCTCAAAAGCCTAACATTTAAGTCATTTTCTAAAAGAAAACAAATGCCCACGGAAAACACATACGGTTCCGTCTCAAGGCACTCGCAAGAAAGACTTAACTTACCCTCATACGAGGTTTCAATAGAGGACACCACTACAGGTTCCTTTTCCAAGCCCTTTATATTTAATCACGTTCATTCTTTTAATCACTTTAAAATATTCAATTCAAAACTTCAAGTAACCCTTCAAAACCAAAAATCACTAGGCACTTGATCATTTTTTTAACAAACAGCTCAAAGAAAAACAGGAAAGTCTCAACAAACTCCCTTTTATCCATTAAACACTTATCAAAAATCCCGTCTTATTTCAGCAATATATCATAATAAATTCCTTTTAAACAAAACAGGTGACCTACGAGGGTCCCAACAAGCCAATTCACAACAGATCAAAACCAGACATCATTTACACAACTAAGCATTTCGTAAAGCATGATGTCATCGCATTCATTATGGGTTTCCATTTTCTAACTCATGAAGTGCCCATACACTCCATGGGTTGAAATTTGGATCCCATTAGATGAAACAAATTACATTCCAAAATTAAACACGCTCAAAGCAATCATTCAGTCATACAGGTGGCCACCCACCAATCTGTAAAGCACCCATACACTTTACAGTTTGGCATCTAGCTCCCTTTAATCAAAACCAAACTCATTTTACAAATTGACTTTTGCAGCCCCGATTTCTAGAAATTCAATCACACAGGTTACCATTTCCCATCTATAAGGTGCCCACACACCTTGTAGCTGAAAATTGGCTCCCGTCGCAATTGCAATCATTTAATTTGGTCAAAGCAACCAATTCCATATTAACTGAACCTAGCATGTTATCGAAAATAGTTACACAGAAACATGTTATACCACAAAAGCATGGAATAACTACCATATCACCTATCACAACAGGAGGCATCAACTAATGCATCCTAGATGGAATGGAATAATGCATGGCATGTGATTTCTAACAAAGTGCCTATATGATGCATGAAATGGAATACCCTCATATCATTGGGTTGCAATAGAAATGGAACCCACAATTGCATCAACAGTATCAATAGAAACCATGTGCGTCACCCAATGGTGAAATCAAATCAACCGTAATAATCAAAATCATTAAAATAACAATTTCATTCGAGGCAATTTGGCTTTTCCCTGTACACGGGTTAGCTACTCCCAAGCACAACTTATTACCAAATTCCATCTCCTTCCTATCCTTGTCTATTGTCGCCAAATAGTAAAACAAACTAGAAGAAGAAACTCCTTTGATACTACTTTGTAACGTCCTGGCCCGGCTTACCATCGAACTAGTGGATGGACCGATAGGTCACATGGCCTCAAGCGCGTCTCCCCGTACGCCAGAGGCTTCCGACTAACAGCGAGGGTCTCGGGAGATGATAGTGGGGAGACTATACCCTCATGTCAGAGTAACATAGCGGTATTATCAGAGTAAATAATATTCAATAGTGGAAGTAGTAACAATTGAAAGACAACAGTGAAAGATAAAATAATATCATTTCTATAAAAGGTGGCAAATGCCAGTTTACAATGCATGTATGTACAAATGATGATACATTTATGAAAGAAGTAAACAATACAACATGCTTTCAATACAATACAAAAGAAATGTAGAAAAGACAATAAGGCCCAACAAGCGATCTCCTGAGCATCCTAAGCTCCTGCTTGGTCCTTTTCTCTTATCTCCTCAGGTAGAAACAACACAACACACAACCTAGGTCCTGCAAGCAAGAAGGTCTACTCGGGCAACCCAGTGCAATGGCGGCCCGAGTAAGGTGTGAGATATAAATCTCAGTAGTCTGGCACCACTAGTTTCAAACCCAATCCAGAAAGTGTATAATAATTAAACAGTGAGAAGGTATGGAGAAATAAGTAAGCAGAACAACATAGAATAACAACACCCATCCGGGTTCCCTAAGGACACCCGACGGCTATACCAGCTTTGGCTCGTTGCCAGTAAAGTAGCCTGATCATGTCACCATATATTTATATAAATATAAATGCATTTAGATTATAGATGGAGTGGGGTAAGAATGCCTCCCACCCATTAATAAGAGCAGTGGGCATGAGGTAAGAATGTCTCTCATCCCTAAAGGTCAACTGGAAAGGGGTAAGAATGCCTCCCTTCCATACACGTATAGAGGATAGTAGGCATGAGGTAAGAATGCCTCTCATCCCTATAAGTCAACTGGCAAGGGGTAAGAATGCCTCCCTTCCATACATGTACTATCACACTGGCATGGGGTATAACTGCCTCCCATCCAACCACATATCTGCCACACTCATCACTCTGGCATGGGGTATAACTACCTCCCATCCAGACACGCAATCATCACCAGGTGGCATCAGTATGTGTGCACTCACATTACAACCCTATTTATATTATGCTACTTATGGAATTACCTCATAAGTATTCAAAGTCATATCACAATCACAAACAATCATACAACCCATATCCACGTAAATGGTTATAATCACGTCCATACAAATATACCTAAGGAAAACCATCTCAAGCATCATTATCACATTTATACTTAAGGAAACTCCTCTTAAGTATCTGTTTCAAGACACTAACATATTCATCACATTTATATAAGGTACATGAGGCAACCTGCTCATGTATGGTATTGGCTAACCCCCAATTCATTCTTCATTCCTCTTATATCATTTCAAAGACATTTAGGGATTTACAAAGCATAAAGAGGTGTTATGGGCTACCTCTCCCAGGTAAGTCCCATTCAATAAATTCATTCCATTAACATAAGTCGTGCTTATTCCATTATCCTAAGGCATGGTCTTACCACCCTAATCCATTTCATCCAAGTTTCACCAAAGCATAACAAGAGTTTAGCAGGCAAGCATAAGAATATACTTCCTACTTTTATCTTGAAGACAGCACACCTCTGATCGAGGGGTTTTATTATTAAATCGTTGGTTCAGTGACCAAGAAACCATTTTATCTTATTCCTGCAATTCACATGATTTGCACAGAAGCATTTAATCGACTAAACTTGCATAATTAAAATACTAAAACAATGCAGTATTAAACTCTTTAAATGGTTCACTTTAAATTAAAGGGCAAGGAGAGCGACCCTACCTCAAGGTGGATCCATCCGTCCACTCCGGCTCTTGACGCTTTCTAACTAAGAGCCGCTTAAGCTCCAGAAAATTGAAACCAACCCGAACTTGCCAACGCACTAAGCAAAACACACTACGAACCTTAAACCAAATAATATAACAAATTGTGAGCTATGCAAACAAAGAACGGGTAAAATCCTTACCTCAGAATCAAACCAGCAGATCAAAATCACCGCAATCCACCTCACCTTTGGTGACGAATGTTGTATGCACACCAACAAGGTCCCGAGGGACCTTTCACACCCCTTTACAACAAGAGAAACAAGAACTAAAAAGAATTAAACAAAACCCCTAAACATGGGGGTTCAGACGAAATAGATTAGGGCAAAGGGGAGGCCGAAAATCAGCCAAGGAAGGAGAGGGAAGGAGGGGAGTGACCTACAATGAAGATTCGGAAGAAGAATCGCCAAGAAACGTAGGAGAGGAGGTTTGGCCGACAGAGGGCTCGCGTGAGGCTGAGGCGCCATGGGAGAGGGGTTCGTGCGGGTCTGGCCGAGAGGAGAGGGGAGAGTCTTTATTTTAGTTTAGGTTTCCATTTTTCTTTTAATTTTAAACCCATTTAAAATATCCCAAAAACCCAAATAGGAGGGCCACACACGGTTTGACCCGCACAGTTTTCCAAACCGTGCGCAAGCCATGCGGCCTCTACTGGACACCCCAGGCACCCCGCACGGGCTAGTCGCACGGTTTGGGAAAACCATGCACAGGCCGTGAAGACTCCTCTGCCTCCCTATTTTAAGCCGCACGGTTTGGGCCGCATGATTTGGGAAACTGTGCGCCAACCTTTAGCCTTTTGTTGTTGCTTAAAAACCAGCCGTCTTCAGGTACGACACACCCGAAACACCTTGAGTCACTCGGGAAACTTCTCGAGCCCTTTCCCAACCCCAAAAACATTAAAAAGAAGGGTTCAAACCTTCGAAACCTCATTTTGAAGCCCGATTCTAAAAATGATTGATTCGGTAATTGAAAAAGTTTAGTTTCCCCCACTTTTTAACCCGGTTCAAAACGCGGGTCATTACATCCACTCCATTAAAAATGACTTGGAACTATTGTCCTTTATCTTCCCTTGATCACAATATATTATTCCCATCATCTCCATTTCCCAAATATCTTATGCCCCCTTTCTCTATCTCAATGTTTTCAGACTCCACAACTTCTTCCTCATCTGGCTCTAAGCATTCCCACACCATTATCCTATAACCTTTTTCCAAACATTGATTTCTATGATTGAATTTATACCTTCATGGGTAACACAAAACTTTCGACTTTCGTTCCTCAAACTCCTCCCTGGATAAGTTTCCTACTCCCCTCTATCATAATGTGTTTCCCCACTTCTTTCTCAGTCGGTAACTTCTCCAATTAGGATGAACTTCATAGTGTTTGAATTGAAACTTTTCCACTAACCACTAGGTACATTACTCATACTCTACACCTATATATATTTAATAATTCCCTACACAAGTATCTCCCTCTCCACTCTTCTAGAAATTGTGCCTTACTTAGTGGTTACTTGGGGGTTTGTGAGTCATAAATAAATTGTTGATTTCTGGTTTCAACCCTCATATGAACATGATCATGTATATTTTTTCAGAGAAATCTAATATGTGTAAAGCCTCCTACTCAAGCTCCCCTATATAGGCATTAACTTTACCTATTTGACGCAGGACTTTCAGGAAAATAACTAGATCCTCTTCTATTGTTGTTCTATACTTTCCTAGAAATTCCTCCTTAAGTCACATTCATGTAAGCTCATATTTAATAGTTTTTAATGAGATGATTCAATATTGGACCATACCTTCCTTGAATAATTGTGTCAGTGACACCTTAATCTCTTCCTACAATCAATGTATCTAAAAATATGCGTCAACTCACATGATCCAAGTTACTGGATCCGTAGTAGAAAATGTCTCTATCTCTACTTGTTTGGTGAACACACACATCCACTCAAACTCAATCGGCCGCATTTCCCTGTCTTCCATGGTTTTTATGCATTTCCAAAATCCTTATCCTTTAACCACCTTTAAATTGATCTCACCTTCCTTTACTACCGTTGATTTCTCCTTACTTTCCTCTCATGATGAACTCTCCTCCTAATCCATGCTATGATGATTGTGATGAGAATTTTAAAGATCACATGCAAGGTCCCGCTTAACGTATTTGATAATGAAAAGAACAATGTTGAAATTTTCCTATCATGGGGTGTGTAAAAAGAAATTAATCCTAGGTTAAAATGCATTATTAGTGGTAACCCTAGGTTTTCTCTAAGAGAGGAGTGATCTAAATCTATTATCACTTGTTAGTTAGAGAAAAGGGGGTTGTTTTGAAAAGTTTTTGATTTTAAAACTAAAGAAGGCAATCAAAAAGTTATTTGAAAAAACTAATGATGAAATGGTGATTGGGTCAGGGTTGACTCAACCTATTTCAATGTTATCCTAGTCCCAAGGTTATCCACTCTTACTCTACTAATCTGGTAAGAGAGAATCCAAAATCACTTTCTCTGTCTCCTTTGACTGAATGATGGTGGTGAGAATAACCTTAACTAAGATCTTATATTGGTCTACTTTCCTTCCTCTATGTTCAAGTGTTGTAGTGGACCCTCTTAGTTGACTTAGACAATTCCCAATCAGGTCTTGTTATTCCTAAATAGTCAAGAGTTCCCACTTCCACTTAAACATGTGCTGAATATCACTGAGCACTTTACTACCTAGCTATTTCATGTTTCATCGTATACATAGGAAAACTAGATGGAGGGAGATAAAGATCACCGACCAAGGCAATGAACAATGATATAATCCAAAACCAAATACAATTTCATTTGATAATAAAAACTACTATTTTAATATTGAAACTAGTTTTACTGAATAGTGAAAGAATGTTTATTTCATGAAGCATGCTCACTCAAGAATTAAAAAGTGTTTTAGCCTTACTTTTCTTGATCACTCAGATTATACCCCTACATGTGAAGGGAAACTGATATGAGAGGATAATAAGTTGTTACAATGCTTAAACATAAATTAAAATGAGAAAATAAAAGTACCAACTGAAATTCCTCTAGTAATCATGCATGAGAAGATCTAGGCTGATCCCCCATTTCCTTTCTCATGAGATACTTATTTTTTAAAATTTTGTGACCTCCTTCCCTTTCGGATAGTCAAAACCATTAGATATTCTCCTTTTTGAATAATTTAATTCCTTCCTATTTTTCCCTGTAGAATCCTTTGATGTGCTATGGTCTTTCAAAAAATCCATAGCCTTCCTTCTTGGGTGTTAACCGAACTATTTTTCATGTTTAAATCCATGAGGAAGCCTCCCATTGGTTGTATGAATGATTATTTGGTAGATCAAAGATTCAAATTGAAGTCTAGATTAATCTCCTCAAAGTCTTCTCTTGAAGTTTATAAGTTGATTTTTGGAAATGTCTTGCATCGGTCGTGAGGTTCAACTCATTGGATTGGCCATGAGGTTCAAATGATCGCATGACAGACAAGTGACCATATAGTCAATTCAGTGTGCGGTTGATTGGATGTACATGCGATCGATATAAGAATTTGAAAAATTTATAGTCACGATCGAGAAAGGAACATCCAATTGATCTCTTCTTATAGTCAATATTAACATGGTTGGTTCACTGCCTTATGGTTGATCAGAATGAATGTTTGGCTAGTCAAATCAACATGCAGTTGATCATCTATCACAACCATTCAGATCAATGTGTTTTCGATTGTATCAACATATAGTCGATTGACTAACATGTGATTGGTTGAGAACTTCTTCTTGTGATCAATCTCTTCTTGTGGTCGATCAATCGACCGCATGGAAAACTAGTGATTGTGAAGTCAAGCGACCGTGAGAACCTACAACCTTTTTAGAATCTTTATTTAAATGTAAAATCACCTCAATTTCTTCATAATATAATATATCCACCTAAAATAGTCACCAAAACACCAAATATTAAATGTAGTATTTATTCTAATAATTCTTAAAGATCAAATAAACAATTAAAACTCAAGATTTAATCCATTTTCTCACTAAAGCCTAAAATAGTCCTATAATTTAAAAATGTGATAATTGCCCAGTAAATGATAAAATTATGGGATTAAAACCCTAAAAATACTCAATGAAATATAAGAAAGTATTGTCTCTATCGATTCCCCCACACTTAAACCTTGGACTATAGACAAGTGAATTTCAAAAGGATTACCAAAGCAAGATTTAAATACCTAGCCAATGTGAGTTTATTTTTTAACACCATGGGCCTAATTCTTATCATGACTCATTAAGGATATTGAATAAATTTTATTCATTAAGTGCATTCAATTAATTTCCGCTTCTTCTATCCCCTCATACACAGTTATACCTACCTTCCTGGATATATTTTGTTGAGTCAAAAGGCCTCTTTCTAACATTACTTTTGAAAATCAAAATTCACTTTTTAAATGTTTTTTTATTTATAATCTTTATATTTTCCAAAGATATAAAATTTTTATAAAAAGGTAATCAGTTTTACTGTATAGAGAAATCAAATACTATCAGATATACATACACCTAGTATATCATATGGATGTGTACCAAGTACATTGGACAGATGTGTACAAAGTACATCGAACAGACATATACAAAGTTTATCAGGAGAAAGGCTTATAAAGTCTATCAGATTGAGTTCTATGAAGTCCATAAGATTAAGTTATACAAAGTACAATTAATGGATTCTATTAGATAGAGACATACAAATTCTACCAAATGAAGATTTACTAAGCTGACCGAACAAAGATGTACAAATTATATCAGACAAGGATTTCTTATTTCTACTGGATGGAATTATCTAAAGAATTGTAATGATGATACATCTAACGACCATTGGAAAAGGCATTTACATGATGATATATGAAGAATATGTGTTCGATACCATTGAAATTGATCTTGTGAAGTGTGTAATCTGGTCGTTGGAAGCTTATCTATAAATAGGACTGTAACTTCGAGGAGAATGGGTGTGTTTTGATGCTCTATGATCAAAATTTTCTTTTAAAGTTTGTGAAACATCTTATTACCAAGTGTGCTTAAATTGTAATCTTTAGAGAGTTTCCTTAAATCATGTGATTGTGAGGATTTTATTTTAAATACTTTAAGGTTTCTCTATTGTAATCTTTGTTTGTATGATTGTGTGATCGAGGGATCTTGAGGATAGAGAGATAAAAGTTTGTCCAATTAGCTTGATTGATGAATCTTAGGGATAGGATGATAGAGATTTGTCTGATAAGGTATATTGATGGATTATATGGCTTGGATTATAGAACTTACGATGGGTTAAGTCGTGGATACCTAAAGTTGGGTTCAAAGACTTCCTTATCACTTTGGGTTAAAGTGGAGATATTTCTTAGGAAATATTTTTTAAGTTTTGTTACATTCTTTGTAAAAGTTTTTATATTTTTTTATCCTTGATTATACAAGTAATATTTTTTCACTATACATTTTATATAAATTTTATACTGTGTAGTATTAAACTTTCTTACTTTGATGGTATAAAGTATATCGAAACAACTCTTTGTCTGATAGACTTTGTTAAATACAAGGTGTTCATAAAATTGTAAGTTTAAATTTTCTAAATAATACAATTCAACCCCCCCCCCCCACACACACATACCCCTCTTGTAGTTTTGTTAATAGTCTTATGATCTTAAATATTTCACTCATCACACAAGTATGATTTTCAAGAAATTTTTTTCTCATTCCAAATTCATGAAAGTTTCATTGTATGATTGATGAATTCCTTGTCTCCACCCAATGAGTCAAGTAGTTATGCATATCATGAGGGCTTAATTTGGATTGTTCTATGACTTGAGGGTTGGTTGTATTTGAATGTTAAACTATTGAGGCCAAATGAGGAGGCTCGACTCTAAAATGAAGCTCAATGCATGATTTTAAATTTCCTTTAAGAATGGTTTCTCCCTCAACTTCCTCTTCCACTAACTTAACTTCACTTCATTGAATTATTCATGGTCACCCCCACACTATTTATTAATTTAGTAGTAGCAAACATTCCCATCTTTGTTTCCTTTATCATGTTTCTCAATTTTTTTACTTTGGCTCTACTCTTGAAGGCAGAGAGGGATTCATGGTAGTCAATCTCGGATCACGATGTGATGTGGTGAGGTCTTATGGTAGGACAGCGGAGACACAGATCACATCACAGCTGATTTTTTATCCAATCATAGACCAATTAATTTATCCACATATATTCTAAAAAATTAAAAACAAAACATAAAAAATAAAAGCACATCCAAATTCATAATTAAAAGCATCCATAATGCATCAAACACATGTCCAATAAAAGATACTGATATTTTTATATAATTAAATAATTTAATTTTAGTATTCAAACAAAAAATAAATAAATAAAAAGACATTAATTAGATAAAAAGAGACCATATGAAAAAATAGACATTGGGACAAAACAAACGCATAAAATGAAAAAAAATACTATGAAAAAAAACTCATAAACTGAATTAAAAATAAAAATATAGGTCAAAAAAAATAAAACAACAAAAACCGGGGGGGGAATAAATAAATAAAATAGGAGTTGTGGGGGTGGGGGCTTGAGGGGTTAGAGAAAAAAAAAGAGGCTAAACAGAGATGTGTGGAACTAACAGTGGAGGGAATAAAGGATAATAGAGGGTGGTGGTCTACTGCAGTATGGAAGGAGAAGTGGAGACTAGAAACAAAAAGGGTGTAGCAGTAAGGGGTGGCATCGTCACTACAGTGAAGGGTGAAATATGGTTTGGGAAGTGGAGTGAGGGGGTTTGATGGGTTGTGGGGAAAAATATTTTTTTGGATTCCAAAACAAGGTGTGTCCACTCCTACCATGATCACAGTGCATTTATGGTCAATGAGATCATGGAAGGAGTGGCTCAATCGCGTTCTGCACGCAATCCAGCAGCCAGACACTGTGGGTCACTGCTCTGCACTACACTAGCAAGATCGTAGTAGCCCACCATGTTTTCAAAACTATGAAGGAGCTTCATAATTTCTTCGGTAGGTGTGATATCTAGCTTTCCATTATGTGGGAAGTATTTTCCTCCCTCTTGATGTATTTCATGGATCTTCTTTAGAGAGGAAAAACGAAACTTCCTCTCAAACAACTTCTCTATAATAGATTTCAATGAATCCAACCCTTTTCATACAGGTTTTAGTTCAATCTGGCCTCAAAATTTCTCCTCAACTTCATGGTTAATCCATTTCATTTAAAAATTCAACAACATTATCAATTTCTTCCATCTTTCCATATTTTTTCATCTTTTTTGGATCTATAATTGCTCTTCAAAATCATTTTTTAGGGAAAGAGAGGGGATTTTGACTTCAAAATAGTGGTGGATTTTCATGGTCAACCTTAAATGGCATCAAAAACATTTTTCCATTCTTGTCATGATTTTTCTCCCAAAATAGTAATACAGAATTTGAAAAAAATCTTCTTTAAATTCAAAAAGATTCTACCAAACAAAATTTTCTATCTTTTTTCTCCATTCCCACACTTGAATTCAACTTAGATAGTGAAAAATATTCTAGATCAAGGTAGATAGATATATTTTTCTTGTAATGTGGTTGACTAACAAATTTAAACATGGCTGCTAAGGGATACAAGGTTTAATGTATCGGTAGACTTGACAATAAGGTTCATTGAAAAAGGGCCTTAAAATCAAAATATTGTCTCAATAATTTTAGCACAAGGTCATTTAATTCTCTAAGTTTTGACTTAATTACTCAACAAGTTCTTATTATTCAATCATGTCATGGTCTTAACAAGAAATGGGAACTGTAAAGAAGATTCTAAAGTTGGTTTAGAAGCCTCCCGTATATGTGATTAAAAAAATATAGGATAGTATGTCATGACATAAGTTTCAAAAATCAGTGGAATTGTCGTGAATTTCCTTCGATTAGAATTTGAAAACAAGTTCATTTCAATATTCATCTAAGGTGAGTAAATTATTAAAATTGGTATCACAACATTGGCATAGATTCAATGTTTTCAAGGGTATACTATTTAATATCACAGGTTTCAAAAACTTACTAAAACTAAAAAAACATAAAAAGTTTGAAAAAGAAACAAAAATTGAAAAAGAAAACCAAAACATTGAAAAGTATTAAACTAAAGGTCCTGTACTATAAGCTTCCCTCCCTCACAGTCAAATGATTCAGTGTCCTCAATGCATTCAAAAAAATATCATGTAATCATATTTTAAGTAGAATCACGGTAATATCTAAGTGTTAAGGAAAAATATAACTTGATGGTCTTTAGTGATAAAAAAGTTAGAGGAGTGTGTTCTCTTTCTCCCCTTCACAATCTTCACAGCACCAAAAGGATTACATGAGTTAGTGTAAATGGACCTTCCCATCTGGAATGAAGTTTATCTAGAATGATCTTGAGTATTGATTTGTATAATATAATTGTGTCTCTAAAATGTAAGTATTTTAGTTTGAAACTCTATTCTCTTCTCTTTTCTAATTTTTTCCTGGTCCAAATTCTTCTCTCTTATAGCCCAATAGTCTTTGTGTTCTAATTCCATAGGCAGGTGATGACTTTTCCCATAAATTAGCCTGTATGGGCTCATTTCTATGGGGGTTTTGTAGGTTTTCCTATAAGTTGATAAGGTGTCTTCCAAAATTTCACTCCAATCCTTTCTATTGGGTTTTACAGTTTTCTCCAAAAATTACCTTGATCTCTTTATTAGAAACTTCATCTTGGCCATTGGTTTGTGTATGATAGGGTGTTGATGTTTTATGATGCACTCCATACTTCATCAGTAAATCCTCCATTATCCTATTTAAAAAGTGAGTCTTTTGATCATTGATTATGGATCTGGGCAATCCAAACCTACAAAATATGTTATCCCTAACAAAATCACACACAATATGAGTGTTATCAGTTTTGCTGGCTTTGGATTCCACCCATTTAAAACATAATACATGACAAGCAAGATATAAGAACTTACAAATGACATTGGGAAAAGTCGCATAAAATATATCCCCCAAACTTAAAAAAATCACAAATTATAATTATTCTATGAGGTATTTCTTGTATTTTTGAAATATTTTTAGAAAACTGACATTTTCACATTTTTTATGAAAGTTTTGTGCATCCTTGAATAAGGTGATTCAATAAATTCTAGATTCCAAAAGTTTCCTTATTTTCCTTTGAGGTATAAAGTGTCCACCACAAGATAAAGTGTGAAAAAACTTAAAAATTGATTCAATTTCACTTTTAGGAAATTATCTTCTTATTACTTGATCATTGAAAATTTTACAATGAAATGGATCGTTCCAAATGTAAAATTTGGATTTAGTTTTTAGTTTTTGAATTTGGTGGGGATTTAAGTGGGTTGGTACTTGAGATGTTACTAAATATTTTCCATGTTAGAAGACTATGGAACGTCATCTTCAATAAAGTAGAGTTGCTCCCCTAAAATGAGGTCTAGTAGTAGTTTGTGGGAAGGAATATCCACTTAGAATATGTTGGGTAGTCTAATCAAGTGATCGACCACTTGGTTATCATCTCCCTTATTTTCTTTGATTTCCAAGTTGAACTCCTAAAGTAGTATCATCCATCTCACAAGCATGAGCTTGACATATGCCTTCTTCATAAAATATATAAGGGTTTCATGGCCAGAAAAAACAAAAAAAAATAGCTTCATGTTGTTGTAAAAGTGGGTACCCTAGACCCAACTTTATCAACACTTTTTATTACTATACCATGTGTACAGTGAGTTATTCATGATGTACACTTACCATTATAGTGTAGATATTTCTACATCCACTATTTAAATGATAATGTCTATAGATTATTTATTGTATCAAAAGTTTATAATAGTTCCCAAGCTATAATGAGAACCTCGATATACTATGACATTAATCTTAAATATATTTTCTACGGTCTAGATACATCATGTTGATTGGATATAGTATATGTCTAACTATCAGGTGTTGTGGGATCATAATAATTGATACTTATTCTCATGAAGTTTTCACTTGATGGTCTCTAGTAAGTGATCTCATGAGGATAGACCCACCAATAGAAACACCACATGTTTTGGGTGTCATTGGATGTTCTTATCTACAGACATGTGTATTTGTCTCCTAACTTGAGATCATTATCAATGTGTTTCATTTGATTGTGTGCTTTTATGTAATGAAAAAACAATAAAAATGAAGTTTTAGTGAGGTATCTTGTGTTGGGCCCATCATTGGTGGTATGATATTGGTTGAATGGTCAATATAGAATTTTTTTCTTCCGAGTTTAGGAAGTAATATCTTGGGCCTGGTTGACCAGGATGATAGTACCTTCATAAATCCATGGTCATGGCAGTCGAGGGTAGATCTATCTAGTTAGATCAATAAATAATAAAGTAATAAAGGATGATGACATAAGTGTGCATCCTACTTTATGAGATAGTGAATGAAAAAGAGATTATATTACATAGTGTGTGTTTGTAGGATAGTTGTCGTTGATATGACAATTCCTTGTCTCTTTAGGGGCCTTGATGGGTTGTTAGACTGCACTCTTGGTTTGTGAATATTATTCACTACTATCGAGATAAGAGCCTATAGGGTCACACATAATAGCATATTCAAGAATATTTCCTATTCAAGTGAGTCGGTATATTAGACATGGTAGACCCCGCCATGGGGTCTGAGAGTTGTACAAGTAATTGATCACCGATAAATAAATAAATTCATTATTATTTGAGTATAGAATAATTTATTTGAATTTATTTATTAAAAGTATTTATAAGTGTTTAAGTAAATACAAATAATAATATTATATGAATGAATATTATTTTAATATTCAAGATTCGTTTAATATTAGTGGGAATTGCGAGTCAAGTTAATGACTTGGTGTAAAGACCTGTAAATTTCAAGGATTTTTTTTTCTTAATTTCTTTGGAATTTTACGAGTACGGAGTTTCTGACGGCACCTGATTCCAAGGCCCGGTGTGCCCAGAATCAATTTCTGAAGTTTAGCTCAGGTACGTTCAGTGAACGAGCGAGTGAGTTTTTCTAACTTTTGAACCGGTGCTTAGAATCGAAATAAGAGGATACCGATGAAACCGCAGCGCCGGTAATTGCTTAGGAAAACTTTTTTTGGAGTTGTGATTGCTCGGGAGGAGATGTTAAAAATATGAGGAATAAAAATATAACTGTTTTACAATTTTATTTTTATTTCTTTACTGATGGTTTAAGTGTTGTGGGAAAGGAAGATGTGAGGAAGTTTGGGTGGGGCCCACACGAGGCCCCACCTCCTTCAATTTCCCTGACACCCCATTAAACCCCCCCCCCTCTAGCAATTAATTTTGTAACTCTTCCACTCTTCCACATTAAAATACATGTCAATAAAACGCCTAATTAATTGGACAACGTGAGTTAATTAATTTGGCGAATTCAATTGGAATTTTGAAAAAGGTTGGCATGAGTAATAAAATCAGGCAAAGCCTTATTTTATTATTGTTGAGTCGTTTTGTGGAGATTTTTGGAGAGGAGGGCTCTAGTCTTGAAGAACGTCGTCTTCCACGTTGAAGAATGCGAAGAACGTCAAGACTTCGACGAAGAACGTCGTCACCGCAAGGAGTGATCGTCGTGCCTTTCTTCTCCTCTCCGCAGCTGGTGTGAGACGCCGCTCCACCTCGTACGTTCTCCGTCAAGCACGTACGGAGCTTTACCTCGCGACGCTATTTCCCGCGACAATCTTCTTTCGACAACTACTTCAAGGTAGGGGTGTGTTTTTACGATGTGATTATTCTTTGCGTTCATCGTTAAATATTTGGCCACCTGTTATCAAATTAACGGGAGGAGGTCGGACCGCATGAACACAGCCGATCCTCCTCCCCCTTTGTTGATGTTCACCGTTGCGGTTTGGGATGAAGGCGGCGCGGTGCAACAGCACCGCGCGGGAATAAGGAGTAACACTGCGGCGAAGGAGCGTGACGCCGTCGCGCCACGCCGTTGAGGCCGAAAGAGGTCGCGGCCGGAGCAGGGGCACAGCGGAAGGGCGCGGCATTGTCGCGCCGCGCTAGAGAACCATGGAGGGCCGCGGCCGGGGCGGGTCGTAGCGGAGCAGGGGAGGGCGGCCGGAACCGCCGGCAGCCGGGGCTCAGGAGGCGGGACCGACTGGTCCCGCGCGGCACAACTGGCTAGCCGTTACAGCCGGCAAGATCCGGAAAAACCGGGGGTTTGAACCCCCGGTCAGCGCATCAGGGCAGACCCCCTGTGGGTCCTCCGTTCGGTTCGAAGGGGGTGGTAGCTTTCACCCCCACCCTTTCACGTTCACGTGGCGCGCGGCGCGCGGCGCCCGTGCTGGGCTGGGCCGCCCGCGCTGGGTCGGGTCCCCGCGCCGGGCCAGGCCACGCCGGCTGGGCCGGGTCGCGCCAGCCGGGTCGGGCCACACCCTAGTGGGCCAGACCCGGACCTGGGTCGGGTCGACCCGGTTCGGGCCGACCCAGGGGGTCTCAGGTTGGGTCGGTCCGGGCCCAAAACCCCCTAAAATCGGACAGTTTCGTACAAAGGCCCATAACTTGGGCTACGGACCTCCGATCGACGCACCGTCAGTTGTGATGTGATCCTTGGATAGAGACGGTCGTTTCGGTATATTACACTCAAGGTTTTGTAGAACTTTGGTTATGTCCGGGTTGGTTCGAACACGAAACCAACCGAGCCTTTGGAGCGGAAACGCTTATAACTTGATCTTCGGACGTCCGATTGACGTGCCATCGACTTTGTTGGTTTCCTCTTAGTGAGACAGACCTTTTGGATTACTCTGTTCGAGGTTTGGACGTAGTTGGAGTATGATCGGGTTGGTTTTGACTTAAAAACCAACCGGGCCCCTAGAACGAAAAGGCCAATAACTCTCAGACCGGGCGTTCGATTGACGCGTTGTCTGTCACATTGAGTTCCTTTTTTCAAGACGGAACTTTGGGATACATCAACTCCGGACTACGTGTCAATTGATGTATCGACCCCCTTGGCTCATGGAGCGGACCCTCCTGGAATCGAGCATGTTGTGTGCGGGAACCCTAGAGCTGGTTGCGACTGCGACGATGATGACGACTGTACTGAAATCCTCCGTGGGTTCGGCAGCGACGACGATCGTACTGGAATCCTTCGTGGGTTCAACGGCGATGACTACTGTTCTTGTATCCTTTGTGGGTCTGGCAGTACGTGACTACTGTTCTTGTATCCTACATGGGTCCGACAGTATTTGACTCTGTACTTGTATCCTACGTGGGTCCGGCAGAGTAGCTGGTCTTGTATCCTTTGTGGGTCCGTCAGCTTAGCTGGTCTTGTATCCTACGTGGGTCCGACAGTATTTGACTCTGTACTTGTATCCTACGTGGGTCCGGCAGAGTAGCTGGTCTTGTATCCTTTGTGGGTCCGACAGCTTAGCTGGTCTTGTATCCTACGTGGGTCCGACAGCTTATATGAATCAGTGGCTACATCTGATCATCTCTATCGTCTTACGAAGAAGTATACATGTGTGAGCTGAGTCTTTACTTCAATCAATATCTTCAATATTATTGTTTTGTTATCCTGTATGGATTAGGTTGTGTTATCCTGTGTGGATTGGTTTGTGCTATCCTGTGTGGACTAGATCGAACTTGGGCTCGGATGTTGAAGTCGAACTGGAATTGATGACTTAGGTATATGTATGGGCATATACCTAAGTAGAGTTGGTTGTTACTTCGTGATTGTATTTTTCCTTTGTGGATTATCCTTTGTGGATTCTGGGAGACCTTCAGGGGTCTCGGGGTCCCTACTGAGTAGCGTATACTCACCCCTGCACGGGCTATGCCCACACTATGTTGTTTTGGATGCAGACGACGGACAATGCTGATCGTGGTTGAGGCTTGTGGAGCAAGTCGGTACCTGGAGGTGGACCACTGGGCGGGACGTACATGGAGCGAACGGCTGGACCCGAGGAGCTGAGGAGGCTATCTGTACCCACCCTTCAGGTGGGATTTCCAGTGGACGGCTTGGCGTTGCTGCTTTACTTTTCAGTTGTTGTAATTTCTTTTCAGTTGTACTTTACTTTCAGTTGGGTTTGTATTCTGACCCATTTACTTTCCAGCACTTACAGTTGTACCCAGTTTACTTAGTGTTTACTTCAGCTTACTTACTCTATGGTGTTTGTTTACTTTTTAAAGGCAATGCCTTCCCTTTTTATCAGGATTTACGCATTTGGTTCTAGTCACCAGCCCCTGGCCTATGGAAGGTGGGCTTGGGGTAGTCACGGCACGGGCCCCGAGGACGGGTCGTGACAAATTGGTATCAGAGGAGTTCAGTTCTACCGTAGAACTCAGGACTCTGGTCTTTCTTCTATGTGAAGCAATAGTGTTAAGGGTATTTAGTGTCGTTATCAGTCCAGGGAGTCCAGTGTTGGTGTGGCGGCCGACGTATTCATACACCAGAACCCTGACTTCTGATTTTTGACTCAGTGCACGAAAACAATGATTACATCTGTGTTTCAAAAATTTTCTTTGTGATTACTTTGTGTCAGAACACCAGGTATACTGTATTGACCGTGGTGCACCTGTTTCTTTTCAGGATGGCCCCACGATGACAGCCAGCTAGGGTTTTGAGCTTTGTATGAGACGACAGCCCACCGAGCGATGAGGCCTCAGTGCATGGCCCTATTACAGCGGAGGCACCGACGGTACCTCTACCCATCGAGCCACCGATTCCACCAGCTCCAGCCACTGAGAGTGCACGTCGGCTTAGTGAACTGCATGAGTTTCAGCGTTATAGACTGCCTAGGTTCCATGGGGAGATGGACCCTCAGGTAGCCGAGGATTGGCTGGAGGCTGTTGTACGAGTTTTCAGGTTAGTAGGGACACTAGCTAACCTCATGGTGATCCTTGCAACGAGTCCCCTGCATACGGCAGCAGGCAGATGGTGGAGCCTGATGCTCCAGGTGCACGACGAGGCATCTCTCCTTTGGTCAGACTTTGAGAGCCTCTTCCGCTCGGAGTTCGTCCCAGCCACCCTCTGTGCGGTGCGCATTCATGAGCTACTACAGCTGCGGCAGGGCAGCATGATGGTAGCCCAGTACTCGGCGAGATTTACCGATCTCTCGTGTTATTCCACGGACATGGTACAAGACCCATTCTTCTGGGCCCAGACCTTCGAGCAGGGACTGAGGCATGAGATCATGGCATCGATGATCTCCCTCAGCATTCTGACGCAGGCAATAGTACTAGAGAGATCCCTTCTCGTTGAGAGCTTTCTTGCTAAGTCTACACCAGCAGCGAGACCTACCGCAGGGCGGCACGTAGTAGATTCTTCTGTATATGGCAGTCGACGGATGTCACAGGGGTCCAAGAGGACTAGACCATCAAGAAGATGACCTCAGGACTCTGGCTCAGAGGTGCGGGACACACGGCGCAGAGCCAGTCTTACGAGGAGCAGACAGTGCTACGCATGCAGCGGGCATGGTCACATGGCTCGTGACTGCCCGACACGCCATGCAGAGGAGCAGCAAACGGTTGAGGGACCACCCAAGCATAGGCAGAGGGTCGACCGTGGCGGTCTGTAGGGAGCAGGCAGATGAGGCAGAGGAGTTGGCCGAGCAGCAGGTGGTGGGCGACGCTTTGAGGCTTTACCACCAACACCACCAGGAGGTCCACCCCGACCACAGGGAGCTGGCAGGCATAGGCAGGCTCAGCTTCAGGCAGCGGAGGCCTATGACCATGGCGCACCAGAGATGATTTGAGGTACTATCTATGTCTACTCCACCCTTGTTGTAGTTCTTATAGACACAGGAGCGAGTCATTCCTTCATTGTCGCTGCCCTTGTTCGGAGCTCGGAGATTCCGATGGAGTCGTTGGCTCGATCCTTACGGCTAGAGACTCATACGGGAGAAGACTCGATGATTACGCACGGGTGTCGGTAGTGTGAGCTTACTCTAGGATGCGAGAGCTTCGGCTAGGATCTTCTTTTAGTGGCGTCGAGGCCTTACGACGTCATCTTGGGCATGGATTGGTTATCTACAGTCCATGCTCAGATCGACTGTATTAGGTGCAAGGTGCGGTGTGTTCGCACCGATGGGAGCAGGTTCACCTTCACCAGTTAGAAGGGAGCCTTTGCAGCACAGGATGGACTCATGCGGAGGAGAGGACAGCCGATCACTCATGATTTGGCTAGCCTCATCCTAGGAGTAGTTGATGTGTGGAGTCCAAGTTTTCCTGTAGTGGTGGATCAGTATGCGGACGTCTTTCCTGACGACGTTCCAGGACTACCTCCTCGCAGAGAGGTAGACTTTTATATTGACATGTACCCCGGGACAACCCCGATATCCACTCCATCATATCGGATGGCCCCCGCTGAGCTTTGAGAGTTACGGGTACAGCTGGAGGACTTGCAAGGCAAGGGATTCATCCGACCCAGTGTTTCACCCTGGGCTTCCCCGATTTTATTCTCCAAGAAGGCGGATGGGAGCTTGCGACTGTGTGTCGACTATCATCACCTGAACCAAGTGACTATGAGGAACAATTATCTGCTTCTGAGGATTGAAGACCTCTTCGATCAGCTCAAGGGGGCACGGTGGTTCTCGAAGATAAACCTCAGGTCAGGCTATCATCAGCTCAGGGTTCGGGACGAGGACGTGCAGAAGACGACCTTCAGATGTCGGTATGGCCACTATTAGTTCTTGGTTATGCCTTTCGGTGTAACCAATGCTCCAGCAATGTTCATGATCCTAATGAACAGGATCTTCCAGCCTTACCTCGATCGATTTGTCATGGTCTTCATCGACGACATTTTGATATACTCGACCACTGAGGAGGAGCACGCCTACCACTTGCGGGTTGTACTAGACACACTCCAAGAGCACCATCTTTATGGTAAGCTCTCGAAGTTTAGGTTCTGGATACGTGAGGTCCACTTCTTGGGACATGTCATCTCTGAGGCGGGAGTTGCAGTGGATCCGGCAAAGATCGAGGCAGTGCTAGCTTGGGAGCCACCCAGGAGCATGACGGAGGTGCGGAGTTTTCTAGGATTGGCTGGATACTACCGGAGGTTTGTGCCAGACTTCTCCAGAGTTGCGGCACCACTTTCAGCTTTGACAAAGAAGGGGAAACCCTTTGTGTGGTCAGATAGATGTCAGCAGAGCTTCCAGGAGCTGAGACAAAGACTGGCCAGTGCACCCATCTTGAGGCTTCCAGAGGAGGGAGTAGGGTACTTAGTCTACTGTGATGCATCAGGGACCAGACTCGGGTGTGTCCTGATGCAGGAGCGGGCAGTGATCACCTATGGATCATGACAGTTGAGGCATCATGAGCAGAACTACACTACCCATGACCTGGAGTTAACAGCAGTGGTCTTTGCTCTGAAGATGTGGCGGCACTATCTGATGGGTGAGCATTTTACAGTCTATTCTGACCACCAGAGTATCAGGTACATATTCTCATAGAAGGACCTGAACCTGATACAGCGGTGATGACTCGAGTTCTTCCAGGACTATGACTTTGAGATAGTCTATACTCTTGGAAAGGGGAACTTAGTAGCCGATGCTCTCAGCAGGAGGACGGGTATTTAGCTACTTGGAGAGGCGACATAGCAGCTAGCCGCTTTGCAGATATCCTTCGTGGATAGAGATGGAGCAGCCTTTCTTCAGTCACTCACAGTCACTCCTCCATTACTATAGTGGGTCAGAGTGGCACAGCGTGAGGATATTGACTGTAAGACGCGGCGTGCACAGATATCCTCAGGACAGGCACCTGATGGATTCTCTGTGGGAGGAGAGCACGCCATCCTTTTCAGAGGACGTACCATGGTATCGGTTTCTTTACAGGAGGAGGTGCTGAGAGAGTTTCACACCTCCCCTTTAGCGGTACATCCAGGAGTGACGAATATGTACCAGGATCTCAGACAACAGCACTGGTGGCCGGGTATGAAGAAGGTTTTAGTAGGGTTTGTTTCTCGATGCCTCACCTGCCAGCAGGTGAAGGTGGAGCACCAGGTACCAGCAGGCTTGGTACAACCCTTGGAGGTCCCGGAGTGGAAGTGGGACGAAATATCTATGGATTTCGTGACTGGACTTCCACGTACTTCCAGAGGTCACGACTCCATTTGGGTGATTGTCGACCGACTTACCAAGTCATCCCACTTCTTACCCATTAGAGAGAAGGGCTCGGTGGAGAGCTTGGGACGCCTCTACATTCAGGATATCGTATGGATTCATGGTGTGACATCATCTATCGTCTCCAATCGAGATGCACGCTTTACTTCCCAGCTTTAGAAGTGGTTGCAGGAGGCATTCGGGACGCAGCTACGTCTGAGCACCGCCTTTCACCCTCAGACGGATGGTCAGATGGAGAGGACCATTCAGACTCTCGAGGACATGCTCTGTGCATGTGTCCTCAACTTTGGTCACAGCTGGGAGGACCACCTACCATTGGTGGAGTTTGCGTACAACAACAGTTACCACTCCACCATCGGGATAGCACCATACGAGGCATTGTATGACCGATCTTGCAGATTACCTCTGTGCTGGACTGACCCTGGGGAGTCAGCACTTGTGGGACTAGAGATGGTCCAGGCCATGACAGAGAAGGTCCAGGTCATCCAGGAGCTGATGAGGACAGCTCAGAGCAGGCATAAGTCTTATGCTAACAGGAGGCAAAGACCACTAGAGTTCGAGGATGGTGACCATGTTTTCTTACGGGTCTCACCTCGGCGTGGATTACGAAGATTTGGCTGGGGCGGCAAGCTATCTCCACGCTTCATCGGACCATTTCAGATTCTCAGCAGGATAGGCTAGGTGGCTTATCACCTGGCTCTACCACCTCAGTTGTACAGGGTGCACAACGCCTTATTTTATTATTGTTGAGTCGTTGTGTGGAGATTTTTTGAGAGGAGGGCTCTAGTCTTGAAGAACGTCGTCTTCCACGTTGAAGAACGTGAAGAATGTCAAGACCTCGATAAAGAACGCATTCACTGCAAGGAGTGATCGTCGTGCCTTTCTTCTCCTCTCCGCAGTCGGTGTGAGACGCCGCTCCACCTCGGACGTTCTCCGTCGAGCACGTACAGAGCTTTACCTCGTGACGTTGTTTCCCGTGACAATCTTCTTTCAACAACTACTTCAAGGTAGGGGTGTGTTTTTATAATGTGATTATTCTTTGCATTCATCGTTAAATATTTGTCCACCTGTTATCAAATTAACGGGAGGAGGTCAGACCGCACGAACACGGCCGATCCTCCTCCCCCTTTGTTGATGTTCACCATTGCGGTTTGGGATGAAGGCGGCGCGGTGCAACGACACCGTGCGGGAACGAGGAGTATCACCACGGCGAAGGAGCGCGGCGCCGTCACGTCGCGTCGTTGAGGCCGAAAGAGGCCGTGGCCAGAGCGGGGCCGTGACGGAGGGGTGCGATGCCATCGCGCCGTGCCGATCGGACCAAGGCCGCGGCCTTTGGCCGCAGCGGAGTAGGGGAGGGCGGCCGGAACCGTCGGCCGCCAGCACTCAGGAGGCGGGACCGGCTGGTCCCGTGTGGCACAACTGGCTGGCCGTTACGGCCGGCCAGATCTGGAAAAACCGGAGGTTTGAACCCCCGGTTAGCGCAGCAGGGCGGACCCCCTGCGGGTTCACCGTTCGGTTCGAAGGGGGTGGCGGCTTTCCCCCCTTTCGCGCTCACGTGGCGCGCGAAGCCCGCGCCGGGCCAGGCCGCCCGCGCTGGGCCAGGTCCCCGTGCCAGCTGGGCCGGGCCGCGCCAGCCGGGCTAGGCCGCGATCTAGTGGGCCGGACCCGGACCTGGGTCGGGTCGACCTGGTTTGGGCCGACCCAGGGGGTCTCGAGCCGGCTCGGTCTGGGCCCAAAACCCCCTAAAATCGGACAGCTTCGTACAAAGGCCCATAACTTGGGCTAAAGACCTCCGATCTACTCACTTTATGTTGAGATGCGATACTTGGATCGAGACGGTCGTTTCGGTATATTACACTAAAGGTTTCAGAGAACTTTGGGTACGGCCGGGTTGGTTCGAACACGAAAACAACCGGGCCTTCGGAGCGGAAACGCTTATAACTTGAGCTCCGGACGTCCGATTGATGTGTCGTCGACTTTGTTGGTTTCCTCTTAGTGAGATGGACCTTTTGGATTACTCCACTTGAGGTTTGGATGTAGTTGGAGTACGGTCGGGTTGGTTTTGACTTAAAACCCAACCGGGCCCCTGGAACGAAAAAGCCAATAACTCTCAGATCGGGCATCCGATTGACGCGTCGTCTGTCACGTTGAGTTCCTTTTGTCAAGACGGAACTTTGGGGTACATCAACTCCGGACTACGTGTCAGTTTATGTATCGACCCCCTTGGCTCGTGGAGCGGACCCTCCCGGAATCGAGCATGCTGTGTGCAGGAACCCTAGAGCTGGCTGCGACTGCGACGACGATGACGACTGTACTGAAATCCTCTGTGGGTTCGGCAGCGACGACGACCGTACTGGAATCCTCCGTGGGTTCGACTGTGATGACTACTTTTCTTGTATCCTTTGTGGGTCCGGTAGTACGTGACTATTGTTCTTGTATCCTACGTGGGTCCGGCAGTATTTGACTTTGTACTTGTATCCTACGTGGGTCCGGCAGAGTAGCTGGTCTTGTATCCTTTGTGGGTCCGACATCTTAGCTGGTCTTGTATCCTACGTGGGTCCGACAGCTTAGATGAATCAGTGGATACATCTGATCATCTCTATCATATTACGAAGAAGTATACCTGTGTGAGCTGAGTCTTGACTTCAATCAATATCTTCGATATGATTGTTTTGTTATCCTGTGTGGATTGGGTTGTGTTATCCTGTGTGAATTGGTTTGTGCTATCCTGTGTGGACTAGATCAAACTTGGGCTCGGATGTTGAAGCCGAACTGGAATTGATAACTTAGGTATATGTATGGTCATATACCTAAGTAGAGTTGGTTGTTACTTCGTGATTGTATTTTTCCTTTGTGGATTATCCTTTGTGGATTCTGGGAGACCTTCGGGGGTCTTGGGGTCCCTACTGAGTAGCATATACTCACCCCTGCACTGGCTATGCCTGCACTACGTTGTGTTGGATGCAGACGATGGATAGCACTGATCGTGGTTGAGGCTTGTGGAGCAAGTCGGTACCTGGAGGTGGACCACTGGGCGGGACGTACACGGAGCGGACGGCTGGACCCAAGGAGATGAGGAGGCTATCTGTACCCACCCTTTAGGTGGGATTTCCAGTGGACGGCTCAACGTTGCTGCTTTACTTTTCAGTTGATGTACTTTCTTTTTAGTTGTACTTTACTTTCAGTTGGGTTTGTATTCTAACCCATTTACTTTCCAACACTTACAGTTGTACCCAGTTTACTTAGCGTTTACTTCAGCTTGCTTACTCTGTGGTGTTTGTATACTTTATAAAGGCAATGCCTTCCCTTTTTATCGGGATTTATGCCATTGGTGCTAGTCTCCAGCCCCTGGCCTATGGAAGGCGGGCTTGGGGTAGTCACGGCACGGGCCCTGAGGATGGGTCGTGACACTTGGGTTTATCACGTAATATATTTAATATATATTACAAGTATGTGATAAAGTATAAATAATATTTATGATGTAGTTAGTTCATCATAATTATTACTTATTTAGTGGATGTTTAATATATGGGGGTCGGGGAACCCTAATCAGGTATTTCATACATCCACTATATAAGTCAAGAAAAAGCTCATTCCATGTACTGTTTATTCATTCAGAATGAGAGATTCTCTATCATATCATATTCTGGAGAGATATAGTCTTTCTCTAAGAGACTGATCCAAGAACGCCTTCGATGGATCGAAGGGACGGGATCGAGGTGATCGACGCAACGCCGAAGAATTTGTCAGACCTCCACGCTAGCACCTGGAATTTGAAGAATGACATTCATGTGGATTCCTAAAGCATGCATGGACTATCTAGAGGGGTTCTATTTTAGATCCTTCAAGCAACGGTCACTGGCGACAAGTGACAGACGTTTGTGCTTCAATTCAAAAAAGGTACTCATTCTAATTTAATTTATGTGCTCTGATTAATTCATGTGAGATCCTCAGATCATATCAAGGCTCGAATAGCCAAAGATGACTAGTTTCATCTCTCTAGTGATGAAATTTTTTAAATCTACAGCCCACCGGTTTTTGTACGCTTCCCATTACCACTAGTTAGTATCATAGGGATAGTGTGAATTTTCTAATCCAATAAAAAAATAATTTGATTTAAATTAAGTAGAGGATTAAAATTTAGTCCCAACAGAATAAACCACACATTAGTCTAATTTTAGATGGACAGGTTATAGAAATTAAAAAAATTTAATATGAATCATTTTTTTTGTGATTTTGATGGGTATTAAAATTTATAACATGTATTTGATATGTGTTATATTTATCAGTTTTTTTATGGTGTACACCGGTGTTCTGGTCAATGATGTCCAAAATAGTATTCTCCAACATGATTCACAATTCCACACAGAAGTGGAATTATTCAAAACAAAAAAAATTGATAATATAATTTAAAAAATTACCCATTTTTTGGCTTAAGTAATTGGCATAATGCTAAGTGGGGGAGACAACAAGTTCTTGTTGACTTCATAAAAAAATATTATTTGATATTGGGAAGACAGTGTTAAAAATGGTGATGTTTTGTTGAAAATAAATATAAAAAAGGTGGGTGGGTCTTGGTCTATAAACAAGACAAAAGAAGAATAAATGTGGGGTTTGTCTTTCCCCATGCCTCTTGTGGGTCCTCCCTACCCCCTTAATTCTTCAAGTGCCTCCCTCTCCTTGGATGACTCCCTCTGGATTCACCTCATGGGCCACCCTTCCTCATCCTTTGGTGGGTTCGAGCTGTCAACCATCATGAGGTTGCTGAGACCCCACAGTCAAACCGTCCAGTTACCGCGCTGTCTCTCTCAAACGACCACCCCATTCAGTGCCACTTCCAGTTCGGTAACCTGACATCTTCCACCTCACCTCGTTGTTGCCAGGGACTTCCACCCGCCGCGGATCCAGCTGCTCGTTGCCTCCCATACCTTCGAGCAGATCCACCCTGTTGGCCTCCTACGGCCGCTCAATCGCAATGCCTCCCCAAATCTGGCACCTTCCACTGCAGACTAGATGAACCCAGATGTCGACCTTGACTATTTTTGTCGTACCCTAGTCCATCGCGCCTGAAGTTGGCTCGTCAAGTGTCATCCCACCAGATCCGACCGGCCATCGCCATCGGGCTCCCGCCAAACCATCCACTCTGTGGATTCACTACCAATGTGCAACAAAAGGCCTAACCCTGGCCACACCCCCCACCAGAATAGACCCTCCTTGTCGGTACACTCCACCACCCGGATTGTGGTCACCATCCCAAATTGGGCCTGAGGTCATCGGACACCACCCAGACCAACCAAGCGAATCCCTATCAAGGTACCCATGTCATTTTCTATAAGCCCGTAAGTTTTCCACGTGCATTATCTTACCTGATTCATCCCACAATTGGATTAGGCAAATCCGCCCAACCCATAATGGGTCAAGGCGGGTCTTCTTATCCCAGAACAGCCCTGCACAAGGTCTGTTTGGCCCAAAATGGGCCTGCGGTATTATGGCCCAACCTGCAATGGGCCTGGACGGGGTTTTGGGGCCCGAGAAATTTTTATATAATAAAGATTTAATTTAATTAATTAATTTAATTTTAGTATTAAATTAATTAATTAAATATTATTTTTTGGTTTAAAAAATTAATATTTTAATACTCTAGGAAAATTTAATTTAATTTAGTTATTAAATTAAATTAATAAATTAATTAAAATTTTGGAATTAAAATTAAATTAATATCAGGACTGAATAAATTATTTGAATAAATTATTTAAATTTAAATAATTTATTTAATTTAATTGATTTATTTAAAAGCATTCATACTTTAAATTTACTATAATTTAATTTTATCACACTGACCGGTCTAGAGTACTGACTGGATTTGTGTATATTTGATTGATTTTATTTAATTACTTATTACTTGCATGCGATGTTTGTAATGAGTAGTTAATTTTTATGATGGTCTGTGTATTGTCTTTTTCATTTAAATATGTATAAGGTTTTGCATGTCCATCAGTATTTCTGTATGTAAATTGTACTCCCAAGACCCCTTTACCTATGTATGAGTATTTTTTTACTATGACGTGGACGTTGTAAGTCACAGACCACGCCAAGTGAAGGTGGAATCTAGACAAGAAGTGGACACACTGGATAGGGATGAATTTCATCATGGGTCAATCTTCGACTTAGGTATGATTCCCCTAGGTCATGGTTGATCCATTAAGTTTTAATGGATCAACCAATATTAGAGGCTAAAGACAAGTTAGGTATTTTTATTTTCTTTATACATTGTTTATTATTTTATGCATTTTCATGACAACAGAAAACACATAAAATAATAAATAGTAAAATCCATAAAGATGCGATGAATTTTTTTTCTATTAATGTTCAATTGTTATCATAATAACATAGAATGAATAGATTAATATAAATGGATTACATTCTTCAAAAAAATATAAAAACCCTCAAAGAAATATAAAGTCACAAACACCTTCTGTAATTTGAATTTGAACATAATCAGATGTTCGGGGTGCTCATCGGCCATAGTTGAGGGTGCCTCCTACTACTGGGGAGTTCTTATAAAAAAAAAGGGTCGACTTAACTGAAGTTGGAAGCAAAGGAGTATCCATAGCTAACTTATTCTAACTTTAGATGAAAACATTGAGAAAAAACATATTTATGATTTTAGAAGCTGGGACTTTACTCAATAGATCAAGGAGCCACGAGTTAATGTGGTTGGCCAGTCAAATGCCTACCTTGGACTCTCTGGGTAGTGGCATATCCATAGATTGTAGACTATTAGGGGAGGTTCAAGGATCCTTGCCACTAGAATACTCAACCGAAAGAGTGTTATGATTCTATTATAGAGGGTTTCTAGAGTTAGATAAAATAGTGGGAGACGTTTAATGGTTTAATTAATTAAAAAATGTATTAATAGTAATTAAGATAAAATTACTCATATGCTAGATTTTGTTTTTATAAAAATTGGAAAGTAAAATTGTAGATACTTTGCAATTCATAATGGACAAAGACAATGTCATCACCACCACAAATTTCTAAGATTGGTATAGAAACTTGTGCATAGTACTGCAGTATGAAATAAATTATGTGTGTTGGTGTAAAGACCCATACTTTTTAAATGATATTTTTTTCGGAGAAAATGAGTGTTATATTATATTATACACAATAAAACCACATCTCTTTAATAATGAAGTTAGTATAAAGGGAAATGTGACCATATAAATTCTATTGTTATATAATTGTTGGTCAAATATGACCGTTGGTTAATATGATTGTTGGAACTATACTCTTGGTAATAATTTTAACGTTATAATTAGTGTTTATTAGTAGAAATGACAAAGGATAATTAATGTAGAAAGAAGAATCGATGACCTCAACCTGTAGATTCATGTCGTATAAAGCATATTTGTCAACACTTTGGAGGGAGGTAGCATCACTATGGTTCTACCTTGACCAATCCCAAGCCGAGTTTCAACAAGTAGATCTTGAATGAAATCTTCTATAGGAGAACTTCAAGTTAGTGTAAATTGCCACTCAGTCAATGTTAGTCGAGTCACCCCACGAATATATCATCGTCAGGTCATACATGAGTGTTATAAGGGGTTACGTGTCCCAAACTTAGTTACTTAAAGTGTAATTCCTTTGTACAAATAAAATTTTTGTTCCATAAATTCCATTTTAAGAATAGTTTTTCTTAATAAAATATATATTTAATTGAGATTAATTTGATAAATTGAATTTTCCATACACAAATTGTACTTTTAAGAAAAAATATAATTTTTTTATAATAAACTAAATGTTCTAAATAATATCCAGTTTAATGAAATAGTATGTTAAAAAATATTTTTTAAACTAAAAATGATAAAATAATTTTATTATGTCCTAGGAAATTTTTAAGTGTCAAAAATTTGACTATGCATTACAACCTGAATTCTTTTTAATAAATAAGGTTTTTTATATTTAAAAGTTAAAATTATCATATTTATATAATTATTATGATAAAATAAAAACATTTTTGAAATTAGTATATCAAAATTAGGTTAGGGTGAATTTATGAGAATTTTTTAAAATACTTTATATTTCTATGAATAGTAAAAATACAATTTGAGGTTTTCGGTATATTTAATAACTTCATAATTATTTAATAATGATTTAATAATTAATTAAACACAATCCACGACATAAAATATTTTATTTTATTAATATAAAGTATTTTAATATATTTTAATCAATTTCCAAACCTATAAGTTACTTTCCAAAGTTTAAAATGGAAATTTTAACTTTAAAAAAATTATTTTGTGGAAACATTACTTTTCCAAGCCATAAAAAGTAATACAAATGATGCTAAATTCTTGTGGGTTAAAATATATTAAAATATGACCCAAAATATCCAAAACCATGGGTACTCCAATGGTTTTTCATTTTCCACAACCTAGATTTCCAAGACCTATATTTGAAAATTATTAAACAAATCATCCACTTTTTCTATAAATACCCACCCATTTCTATATTTTCTTTCACTCAAAATCCATTATCCACGAACTTCTAGTGGTTTTACCTCCCAAGTAGCCCCCCCAAGGTTCCATTCCTCAAGATCATGGTGTAACTCTTCAAGGTAAGAGAATTGTCCTTCTTTTCTCTTAGATTCAAGAACCTATTTTCGCATGTGTCTTCTAATTGTTATGATTAATATATTTTATTACCATTTTATTCATGTCATTTATTCCAAATTATGTTTTATCAATGGGACACCCTTGTACCCTCTCATTTTATTCTTTTCTAAAACCATTTTTATGCCCATCATGATGTCAGATTCACTCCTCATATTTCTCTCTCTGCATAAGAAATTATCTTTTATTTTATTTTTTTTGAATACCCAAACCTCTTTTTCCCCATATGTATTTAACTATATGTAAAAATGATTTATTTTATTTGGAAATTTAAACATAATAAACCCATATACCCTTTTCATGGGCTAAAAATGATGTAATGATCATGTCTTTAAGCTCTTTTGTATGTCAATATTTTGATAAGAAACTCATTCTTTATTCTCCATGGGTTATTAATGAAATGATTTATTATGATCTATATGGCTCATATTAATTAACACATATGAAGGGTGCATCCTAATAGCACTCCAATTCATTGGGTAAAGAATTTAATCTCTTAAAATGACATGTTTTACAATACCTTGATGAATAACCTTGGTAATTTTCATTTATGAAACCATGGTGACAAACCTTGGTGATGTGCTTATGAATGTATCATTTAAATGTTGTAGACACATTTCCATGTTATGATTCATGTTATTTTTATTATTATATTCCTCATATTTCCTTCCTCATTCCATAATGATATTCCTCATGTTCTTATTGACATTCCTCACGATCACATGTAAATTGTTTCCCTTACTGGGCCTCATTCTCACCCCTTTCCTTTGATTTATTTCCCCAAGATATGAGATGTAGTAAATGTATTTAGGATTAACCTGTGAGGATGTTTTCAAGTGGATTTAGAAGAATGTTTTAAGTTTTCATGTATTATGTACCTTATTTCCAATAAACTAAACTTTAAAAGATCCTATGTATGTACCATGTAAAGAAAAGTTATGTAATAAAAAGAAAAGATGTCATAGTTGGTATCAAAGGACGATTTAGTTATTTGTGGAAATTAGGTTTTGAAAACTTTAGGAATAAGCCTAGAGAAAATTTTAAATATAAAAAAACAACCTGGCATTTTATTGAATTATTAAGTAAGTGGTTTCCAAAAAAATAAATCTCTATCTAGATATGAACAAGTGAATGTGGATTTGGCATAGATGTATCTAGGGGTAACACCCGAAAACATCACTTTGAACTAGACTCAAACGATAACTGGTGCACAACAATGGGTCTTATTTCACTCTTGGTTTGACATTCCTGGGGGATATGTTTTGTTAATCACAAGCTTTATATGAACCATTATGAAGGATATATAGAAAATGTAATTGTTGTTAAAGAATAACATATTTAAGCATGATGTTTTAAAACACAAAATTCCTTTATAATTATAATATTTTTAAAATAAACATATTTATGAATAAGTTTTTATTCTTTTAGAAAATAGTGGTAAATGGGAGGAATTGCATAAATGATGAGCGCAACAGACAATGTGCTGACGGCCCTCCAATGGAATCTAAAATGGAAAACTTCAAGAGAATGATGAACCAACTATATCAAGTTGTGTATAATAACTTGAATCAAGTCAAGAGACCAGATTCACCTTGAAGGGAATAAATTTCTATTGAGTCTTTCATGTGTCAAAAAACACCTTATTTCAGTGGATCTACCAACCCATTGATTTTTTAATAATGGATAATCTCTAAAGAAAATATCTTTTTTACACTCCACTATTCAGAACAAGAGAAAGTCACCCTAGCAGTATACCAGTTAGAAGTAGAAGCTGACCAGTTGTGTAAACTAATTAAAAACACAAACCCAATAAGTTAGATTGATTCTATAGAGTGGGAATAGTTAATGAGAATATTTTTCAATAAATATTTCCCCCATTAAATTAGAAAAAAAAATAGAGAAGGGATTTTTATAACTTAAGAATAAGTAAAATGAATCAGTGGGAAGCTATGAGATGAACATTAAAAGAATTTCTCAATACACCTCTATATTTTTTATGGATCCTAAGGGAAAGGTTGATAGATTCTTCAGTGGACTAAGAACCCATCTATGGAGGAATATATCCAATCGAGACTATGACATCTATGAGGAGATAGCGCGGAGTGCTATGAAGGTTGAACTGGAATTTAGAGAGATGTAGTGTTCATATAGATCGAATGAAAATAAGAGATCAATGGATCCAAACTTAGGGAGGGATTTTGATCATGGAAAGGGGGAAAGAAAGTGTAACTTCCCACATGCAACAAATGTGGGAAGAAGCATTCAGGGAACTACTTGATCAGGAGTGGAAAATGTTACAAGTGTATAAGAGATGACCATATAGCTTAGAAATATCATGGTGAGGTGAAGCCTCAACTTCTCAACATAAATGACAAAGGGAATATGGTGCAGCACTAGCCTGAAGTCCAATTCTTCAAGTGTGTATAGATTGGGAACTTTTCCAATCAATTTATAAATCAAAAGATAATGGAGGGGAACCACTATCAACCTCAACATAATCCAATGGAGAAATGTCAGGCATTTGTTATCATGATGGATAAAGTAGAAGATCTAAATGATGTGGTGGAAAGTACTCTTATTGTTATATCAAATCTAGAAAGTACTTTGTTTGAATATAGTTCTATGCATTCATTTATTTTATCCAAGTTTTTAAATAATATAGAATCAATCCCTAAACTTCTAGAAGTAGATTTATCAATCAAGACTCCTAGAGGTATTTTCCTAGAATCAATAGTGTATAAAAACTCTATTATTAACTTTGGGGAGTATAGTCTCATTATAAATCTATTAGTCATTCCCATGGTATAATTCAACACTATACTAGGGATAGACTGGCTCTCAAAGTATAATGCTAAGATCAACTACCAAAGTAAGGAAATTTTAGTAGTCTTTAATGGACAACCTATAGTCATTTTCAAAGGAGAGATATTTCGACCTAAGATTTGTCAATAAGCACATCCCTTAGACTTATTTATGGAGATTATCAGTGAAGAGGAAGAAGGAAATAAAATTATAAAAATATAAAATGTTCCCATCATTTAAGAATACATTTACGTATTTCTTGAAGAGTTACCTAGACCTCCCCTAAAAAGAGAGGTAGAGTTATCCATTTAACTCATACCTGGATCCAAGCCGATATCAAAGACCCTATATAGAATGAAAAATGTGGATCTATAGGAATTAAATAAACAACTTAAAGATCTTTTCAAGAAGGTAATTATCTGACCAAGTGTGTCTCATTAGGGAGCACATGTACTATTTATGAAGAAGAATGATGGATCAATGTAGCTATGCATTGATTATAGAGAACTTAACAGGATCATAATGAAGAACAAGTGCCCTCTCCCAAGGATTGATGATTTATTTAACCAGCTTCATGGGGCTCCGTTCTTATCCAATATTGATCTTTGATCCGATTATCATCAATTGAGGGTGAAGAAAGAAGATATTCCAAAGACTGTCTTCCAATCAAGATATGGGCATTATGATTTTGTTGTTATTCCCTTTGGCTTGACTAATACTCTAGTTATATTTATGGATTTGATGAATAGAGTCTTTAAGTACTACCTTGATAAATTTTTTGTGGTTTTTATTGATGATATTTTGATATATTCCAAAATTCATGAGGAGCATGAGGATCATCTAAGGGTTATATTGAAAACTATGAGGAAGGATAGTCTATTTGGAAAATTCAGAAAATGTGAATTTTGGTTACAAAAAGTTACTTTTGGGGGGTACATTATAACCAATGATGGAATCTCAGTTGACCCTACCAAGACAAAGGTTGTGGAGGAGTGACCTCATCCTGCAATAATAACTAAGATTTGCAGTTTCCTTGGTTTAGTAGGATATTATAGGAGTCTTGTGAAAAAAAATCACGACTTTTTAATCCACTAACCAAGTTAACTTGAAAATGGGATAAGTTTATATGGAAAAAGGAGTGTGAATAAAGTTTCCAAGAACTGAATAAGAGATTAGTTATTGCACCTGTATTAACTCTTCCCTCTATCGGAGAAGGATTCATTATTCATAGTGATGCATCTCTGAAAGGTATAGGGTTCATCCTCATGAAAAATGACAAGGTTATTGGTTATGCATCTCGACAGTTAAATCCTCATGAGTAGAATTATCCAAAGTATGACCTAGAGATAGTTGTGGTTATTTTTTCTCTAAAAATATAGAGGCACTATCTTTATGGGGAGAAATATGATATATACACATACCAATAAAGTTTCAAGTATATATTCATTCAAAATTAATTGAATATGTGAAAAAGGAGATGGTTATAAATTCTTAAAGACTATGACTGTTCAATTCATTATCACCCTGAAGGATCAAAAAAATTTACTGATGCATTAAGTATGAAATACCTTGTTATGCTATCAATGATGAGGATTCAAGGAGATACATTGATCAAGGACCTAGTAAGGTTATACATGGGAATCGTGAGGGAAGGTGAATCATAAATACTATCCCAAATAATTTATAAACCATCATTATTAGAGAAGATAAAGAAATCTCAAATAGAAGATCCTTTGTTACAAAAGAAGATAGAGGATGTGAATAATGGGAAGTTTCCTAAGTTCAATTTTGATTAAGGTGTACTGAAATTTCATACAAGGCTATGTGTTCCATCTATTCTGAATACAAATAAGGAACTGATGGATGAATCTCATATCTCTACATTCTCTATACATCCTGGAAGCACTAAAATGTATAGGGGACTTCATGATCATTATTGGTGGGATAATATGAAAAGGGAGATTTCCGACTACATGAAAAGGTGCTTGGTGTGTCAACAAGTGAAGGCTTAGTGACAAATTCCTAAAAGGGTATTACAACCATTACTCATACCAACATGAAAGTGGGACAATATCACTATGAACTTTGCCATTGGTCTCTTGAGAACATTCAAAGGAAACAATGTGATATGGGTTATAGTGGACCAACTCACCAAGACTACCTATTTTATCGTTATTTGGGAAAATTTATCTCTTGACCAAATTTCCAAGATATACGTGAAGGAAGTGGTGCAGTTTCATGGTGCACCACTTTCTATCATTTATGATCATGATCCAAGGTTTATATCTAAATTTTCTATAAGTCTTCAACATAATCCAAATACTGAATTGAATTTCAGTACGGCCTATCACCCCCAAACTGATGGCCAATATTAAAGGAATATTCAAACACTTGAGGACATGCAGAGAATTTTCTCAATGGAATTTAAAGGTGGATGGGATCAACAACTCTCATTAGTTGAGTTCTCATACAACAATAGCTTCCACTCGAGTATTAAAATGGCACCATATAAAGCTCTATATGAGAAGCAATATAGAACTATCACTTTTTGGGATGAAGTTGGTGAGAGAAAACTACTTGATATTGATCTTGTGCAAGAGATGACAGAAAAGGTTCATGTCATCCAACAACATATAAAATCTGCTTAGATTCGGCAAAAGAGCTATGCTGACAACCATTAAAGGGACTTGGAGTTTGATGTTAGGGAAAAAATCCCTTCGAATATCACCATGGAAGAGAGTCATGTGGTTTGGGAAGAAATGGAATCTTATCCCCAGGTACATTGGCCCCTATGAAATCCTTGATTGCATAGGAAAAGTGGCCTATCGAATTTCACTTCTACCAAATCTAGCTGAAGTTCATGATGTATTCCATGTATCTCTCTTGAGGAAGTACATACCTGATCCCTCACATGTACTGAATCTATAAGTGGTATAACTGGAACATGACCTCTCTTATGAGGAGCAGTCGGTGGAGATCTTGGACCGTAGAGACATGGTTCTATGCAACAAGACTACCCACCTCGTCAAAGTGTTGTGGATGTACAATAAATATGAAGAAGCGACATGGGAACTAGAGGAAACAATGAGACATAAGTACCCAAATCTTTTCTCAACTGAGAGAACAAGTTGAAATTTTGGGGAAAAAATTATTAAGGGGGGAAGAATGTAATGACCCAGACTTTTTAAATGATATTTGGTTCCTGAAAAATGTGTGTTATATTATATTATACACAAAAAAATAATATCTATTTAATAATTAAGTGAGTATAAAGGGAAATGTGACCATCGAGATTCTACCATTATATGACCATTGGTCAAATATGACCATTAGTCAATATGACCATTGGAAACTATACTCTTTATAATAATTTTAACATTATAATTAGTGTTTAAAAGTAGAAATGACAAGGGATAGTTAATGCAGAAAGGAGAAGTGGTGACCTCTACTAGTAGAGTCATGTCATATGAAGCCCATTTGTCAAAACATGGGAGGGAGGTAGAATCACTAGGTTTATCCCTTGACCAAGCCCAATACTAGTTTCAATAAGTGAATCTTGAATGAAATCTCATATGGGAGAAGTTCAAGTTAGTGTAAATTACCACTCAGTTAATGTTAGCCGAGGTGCCCCATGAATTTATCATTATCACACAACTTACCCTTAGGTCATGCGCTGGTGTTATAAGGGGTTATGTGTCACGACCTTAGTTAATTAAATTGAAATTCCTTTGTATAAATAAAACTTTTATTCCATCAATTCCATTTTAAGAATAGTTTTTCTTAATAAAATATATGTTTAATTGAGATGAATTTGATAAATTGAATTTTTCAGACACAAATTGTACTTTTTAGAAAAAATATAAATTTTTATAATAAATTAAGTTATTCTTAATAATATTAATTTTAATGAAATAGTATGTTTAAAAAAATTAATATAAATGATAAAATGATTTTATTATGTTCTAGGAAATTTTTAAGTGTCAAAAATTTGACTATGCATTACAACTTGTAATTTTTTTTAATAAATAAGGGTTTTTATATTTAAAAGTTAAAATTATTATATTTATAGAATTATTATGATAAAATAAAAGTCATTTTTGAAATAATCTCATCAAAATTAGGTTAGGTTTAATTTATGAGAATTTTCTAAATACTTTATATTTCCATGAATAGTAGAAATACAGTTTGAGGTTTTTAGCATGTTTAATGACTTTATAATTATTTTATAATGATGTAATAATTAATTAACCACAATCCACGACCTAAAATATGTTATTTTATTAATATTAAGTATTTTAATAGATTTTAATCAATTTCCAAACCTATAAGTTACTTTCCAAAGTCTAACATGAAAACTTTAACTTTAAAAACATTATTTTGTGAAAACTTTAATTTTTCATGATATAAAAAGTAATAAAAAATGATTTTTGGTACTTTTGGTTTAAAATAAATTAAAATAGAACCCAAATTTCCAAAACCATGGTCAAAAACCATGGGCAAGCCAATGGTTTTTCATTTTCCACAACCTAGATTTCCAAAGCCTATATTTGGAAATTATTAAACAAATCCTCCACTTTTGATATAAATACCCACCCATTTCTCCATTTACTTTCACTAAAAATCCATCATCTATGAAGTTATGATAGTTTTACCTCCCAAGGAGTCCCCCAAGGTGTCCTCAATCCCCCAAGGTTCCATTCTTCAAGATCTAGAAGTAACTCTTCAAGGTAAAATAATTATCCTTCTTTTCTCTTGGATTCAAGAACCTCATTTTATATGTGTCTTCTAATTGTTATGATTACTATAATTTATTACAATTTTTTCCATACCCTTACTTATAAATTATGTTTTATAAATGGGATACCCTTGTACCCTCTCATTTTACCCTTTTCTAAAACCATTTTTTATACCCGTCATGCTACCAGATTTACTTCTCAAATTTCTCTCTCTACATAAGAAATTCTCTTTTATTTTCTTTTTGTGAATACCCAAACCTCTTTATTTTCTAGGGGTATTCACCTAGATGTAAAAATTATTTATTTTATTAAATTATTTATACATAATAAACCCACATTCCCTTTTCATGGGCTAAAAATGACATAACGAACATGTCTTTAAGCTCTTTTGTATGGAAAGATTTTGATGAGAAACTCATTATTTATTCTCCATGGGATATTAATGAAATGATTTATTATGGTCTATATGGATCAAGTTAATTAATACATATGAAGGTTGTATCTTGATAGTGCTCTAATGCATTGTTTAAAGAATTTAATCTCTAGAGATGACATGTTTTATGATACCTTAATGAATAACCTTGGTAATTTTCATTTATGACACCATGGTGAAAAACCTTAGTGATATGATTATGAATGTCTCATTTAAATGTTGTAGTCACATTTCTATGTTATGATTCATGTTATTTTTATTATGATATTCCTCATGTTCCCTTGCTTATTCCATAATGATATTCCTCATGTTCTTTTTGATATTCCTCATGATCACATGTAAATTGTTTCCCTTACTAGGCCTCATGCTCACCCCTTTCCTTTGATATATGTCCCCAGGATATGAGATACAATAAATTTAATTAGGATGAACCCATGATGATGTCTTCAAGTGTATTTAGAATAATTTTTTAAGTTTTAATGTATTATGTACCTTATTTCCAAGAAACTAAACTTTAAAAGATCATTTGTATATACCATGTAATGAATAATTATGTAATAAAAAGCCATAATTCCATAGTTGGTGTCCCCGCAACCTAATTATCCTCCACAGGGTGCTAGATAGGATGAGAAAAATTCTTACAAGAGACTCATAGATGACACATTTGATTTTTACATTATAATTATAACATCCATGTCCAAATAGTTGTAGGTGAAACATAAGGACATGGATGCATATACCATGTTGCCTCATCTCTGAGAAGTTTGAGATGAGAAAGTGAAGTGAGAAATCAATGAGATAATGATAAAATTGATCATGTATTGATTGATATATGGAACTCGATCTAACTCGTGGCCAAACATCTTTCAGCATATCATTTCACATTACAATATATTTGTTACAAGGAAATTTATACACCCTAATTAATATTTAATAATATCATTAATAAATCATAAGGATCTTAATCCTTTAAATAGGGTCACACCCAAAGGGGTGTCTCATGTCAAGGTAAACACCCCACGACATCGATTCATGGGTAGATGGGGTCCCGTTATATATAAAAATAACCTTTAATTAATTTAATTTGGCATTATGGGGTGACACTGAGAAGTTTGGTGTACGAAACAACAACACATGATAAAATATGGCTATACTTTGAGGGAAAAGAACTAGACCACCTACCTTAGGTTTGTAGATGACCCCTCATCCATTGTTGGCCCTTGAATCAAGCTAGAATGGAAGAAATCAGATGAATAGATGAAATCCCTAAAAATAGGGCATATGAACTCACACCAAAATAGCATAGAGGAATGAGAGATAAATCGATGAAGGAAGGAAGAGGAGTTGAGAGATTACCATTACAGATCCAACACACCCAATAATGAAGCAAACAAAGTCTGGATGAGGAGATAACTTCAAATCCTAGGGAGATCCATGGAGGAGGAACTTCACACAGGAGGGGTTGTTGTGCAAGACAAGGGAGGAAAATGAAGGGTTTAAAAATAAGGGAATTAAGGGAAAACCCATCATTTTACCCATTCTTAATAGTTCACATGGTTTGGTCACACAGTTGGATAAACCATGAAACAATCATGTCCCAACTACTGCTCAAGGACACCCCTCGCACAGGCTGGTCGCACGGTTTGACTAATCATGTGTCGCTCATGAAAAATCCCTTTGTTAAGAGGTATAAAGCACACACATGGGCGTGCTTCCTAGGTCACATAGTTAGGGAAAATTGTGTGGCCCTCTATTGTGCACTAAAACACACTGCACAGTTTAACCAAACCATGTGGCCCATTTGTTTTCTCCAAAAATGGGGCTCCAAGCTCCAAACAATCCCCAGACACCCTCGAAACCTCTGTGACCTCATTAGGAACTCATATTAGGTTCAATACAAAGAATTTAAATTTAAAACTAAGGGTGTTGTACCTCAAGGAAAAATTCAGGACATTACAGACACTTCAATTCATTCATCGGTGCAATGAGATTCGATCGTCATTGTCACGTGAATCTACCTATGCTCTGTGATTCGATGTCAACTCCACCACCAAAAATGTTCTCCAAGTCCTCTAAGGTTTTATGTTAAGACAATGTCAAATCATAAAGGAAATGACATAATTGGAACATATATAGGTTGATAACCAGGTCAATTGATATTTTAATTAAAGATCTGAAACGGGCTCGACTCAGGTCTCGATACCCAAATGAAGGTTACACCTTTCCTGGGTGAAACCCCTTGATCGGAACATAACCACAGTGTCAAAATTTCCATCCAAGATTTCATTTATAATATACTGAGATTCAGTCCTGCGGAATAAATAATTATTTATCTAATGAATATCAAATACCCCTTAAAATTTGGTTAGTTTGAAATTCCTCAAAAACTTAGTTTGAGGATAACTACCACATTTAGAGATCAATAGAATGATCAAATAATTTTTTTGAGACCATTTACTGGGGTAATTTTACCATTTTATCCATTTAGAGGATCGACACTCCAGAGTTCAAAAGTGAGTTAAGTATCGCTTGAGAAAAAAAATTAGGTCGTTACACTGGTACCTCTCGATGGTAAAGAAATAATGTGGAAATAGTTTTGGTAGAGGGAGAATCATGTCATGCAAAAGATAATCAAAATTTATTTTCATGGCCTTATCCTCCTTTGCATAGGTCCAAGAGATGCTACCTGAGCCTCCATCCATTTACTCGAGTGTTCATAACATTCGAGTAAATGAAATATGATTACAAACCGTTCATAGACCCTCCACAAAATAAGCATGTATTTAACATTTAAATGCATCTCTGATTATCCCAATTATTTCATCATATGAGACATGGATAATTATGATAACCTGTGTGGAAGAAGGCCCAAATGCTAACACTTAATGTTCAAATGTTGCATCAATCATAGCATATGATTAATACATATCACTACACTATGATATAACTATATCGTACCCTATGACAATTCATGCTAAGGCATATGACATACCATGGTTTTATGTGTCGCGTACAATACGATACAATCATGTTGTACACTATGATATAAACTAATGTATATCATAAATACATTGGACTTTAGGGTATATCTCTATTAAAATATCAACTAGAATCGTAATAAAAAAATACACTCAAATTTATGATATTATTAATATTTAAAAAAATTAATAGTATAAAGTCATAAACTTGCATTGATATCAATTTTAGAAACTAAAATGATTGATCCACGATACACTGATAAAAATCAAAATTGAGATAAAAAGTGAAAAAATGTAAAAAATAAATGACATCGTGAAAAAACTTTAAAAATGATATGAGTGTTAGGCAGCCATTGAATGTGGCTACTGATTTCAACAGGAGTGGGATACCCACCCCCACCATTCCCCCCTTCCACCTACTACTGCACTACCTATAAATGGGCAGTGAAACCCCCTTTGGTTTGAGAGATGCGTGAGAGAAATACTATCATGGAAATGCTCTAATAAATTTTTTTGCCTCTATCTCTATTCTACTTTCCCCTCTTTTTGATACTCAATTTCTCTCTGTTTTTATTCTTTGTTTTCATAACATGTTATCAACATGAATGCTCAAAAAGGGAGAAATGTATGTTTTTGTTTTTATTCTAACCTCTTGGTTGCATGGTTCTGATTATTTATTATTTTCATCTTAAACCTTATTTTTTACCACCTGGTTAGATGGTTCTAATTATTTATATAATATTATTTATTTACCACTGTATTAGATGATTTATGTGGTTTATTTAATTATAGCCATAAAGGTCAGGTTTTCACCTATTCGAACAGTTTTAATTTATTTATTTTTCACCACCTGATTAGATAGTCTAATTAATAAATCAGTACATGTAATAAATTTTTAAATGAGTAATGTGATATATTGATTTATTTATTTTAAACCCCCATGTTAAATATTTATTAACTAATTAAGGTGAGATATATATAATATTAAATGATAATATTAACCTGATTTTAATATTTTGATACTATTTTATTTTCTTTAACATAAATGTAAATTACTGTTATATTCTTATTTTGAATAATAATAAAGTTTTTTTCCTCTCTCCTGATTATCATCATATCAAATATTGTGAAACTCAAATTCACTGCTCTTGATATTATCAGAAGTAATTACATGTCATGAACGATGGATGTTTAAATACATCTCGAATCAATGGATCTCATAGAATCAGTTAAAGAAAATAATTTACAAACCCTCCAAAATAAAGCAAAGGTGATGAACTTCCTCAGAAGACATCTCAATGAGGGTTTGAAATGTGAATACCTCACCGAAAGAGATCCATGTAAGCTCTAGAAGAGTTTGAAAGAGAGGTATGATCATTAAAAAGAGATTATTCTTCCAGTGACCCATGATGTATGGAATGTTCTATGCTTCCAAGACTTTAAAAGGGTTAGTGATTACAATTCTTCCATGTATAAAATAGTATCATGGCTAAAGTACTGTGGTATTGGGATTACAAATATTGATATGATTGAAAAGACATATACAACATTTCATGTATCTCACATCACCCTACAACAACAATATCACTTGGGAGGGTATATAAAATATTCTAATCTCGTATCATCATTACTTGTAGTAGGGAATAACAATGAGATTTTGATTAAAAATCATCAGTCTTGTCCTACTGGTTCAACAGTAGCATTTCCTAAAGTAAAGACTATATTTCATGGAAATAATCACAAAAGAATTCAGGGACATGATTCTCATGGTGGACGTGGTTTTAGTGGTAGGTGCGGCTGAGGACGTGGTCATAACCATGGGCCAGCTCAAAATGAATATCAGAATCAAAGAAATATCATCTCAATCACTATAAGGAATCCTGAAGATTCATGTTGTGAGTGTAGTTCTAAGGGACATTGGTGTCAAGTTTTCTGAACCCTAGAGCATCTTTATAATCTATATAAATCATCTCTTTGATAAAAGAAGAATGAACCACACTTTGTTGATACATCCTATAAAGGAAAATAAAAGGAGGTGAATTTTACTAAGACTCACAAGCCATCAAATAAAGATTTCACTTACCTTGAAACGGGTGATTTTATTTGTGAATTTAATGAGATGATAGTTGTAAATTATTCAAAAAAATCACATTAGTTATGGTGTATAATATGTTATTTTTTTGTATTCTTTATATTTTGGATGTTGTATTGTTCGAATTTCACAAGGTGTTTCTTATAGTATTATTGTCATTACTTTGAAACATTGAAATGAATTGCTTAAATGGGACAGATATTTTCATACCATATAGTGGAACAACACACACAATTCTTAAGAATAAAAAATATTTTCTTGATCTTAAACCAACAAGACCAATTTTGAATACTATATCAGGTCATGTAGATCTGATAGAAGGGACGGGTATAACGGGATTTTCTTTACCTAATGGGACACATTTTTTTTATAAGAGATGCATTGTTTTCATCGAAGTCCAAAAAAAACTTATTAAATTTCAATGATATATAGCAGTATGGGTATGATACTCAAACTATATCTGAGAAAAATGAAAAGTACATGTGCATTACCATTAATAAATCTGGTAAGAGTCATGTACTAGAAAAACTACCAAAATTATCATCTGGATTGCATTATACATAAATAAGTGAAATCAAAACACATATGGTAAAAAAGAATGGACCACAAATTGTTAATTTGTGGCATGAACAATTAGGCCATCCTGGTTTAGTAATGATGTGAAAAATAATTGAAAGTTCTCATAGACATTAAATAAAGTTCCAAAAGACATCTCTACTAAGAAAAAATTCATGCGAGTCTTGTTCACTTGGAAAGTTGATTGTGAGACCATCTCCAGCTAAAATTAAGGTTGAAATGTCATCCTTCTTTAATTAATTCAAGGGGATATATGTGGACCAATTCATCCATCCTGTGGACCATTTAAATATTTTATGGTATTAATTGATGTATCTAGAAGATGGTCACATTTATGTTTTCTCTCAACACGTAATGTGGATTTTTCATGATTTCTTGCTCAAATAATTAAATTGAGAGCATAATTCCCTGATTATGTTATCAAGAAAGTAAGTCTCGATAACGTTAGAGAATTCACCTCTCAAGCTTTCAATGATTATTGTATGGCAATGGGGATTACTATGGAGCATCCAATTACCCATGTGCATACGTAAAATGGTTTAGCTAAATCACTCATAAAATGACTCCAACTTATTTCTAGACCATTAATAATGAGAATTAAGCTGCCAAGATTCATATGGGGTCATGTAATATTGCATGCCTCAACATTAATTTGCATCAGACCAAGTTCATATCATAAACACTCTCCGCTCCAATTGGCTTTTAGTCAAGATCTTGGCATCTCCTACTTAAGAATATTTGGTTGTGTAGTATATGTACCAATTACTCCCCCAAAACATACAAAGATGATACCTCAAAGGAGGTTGGGAATATATGTAGGATATGAATCCTCATTCATCATTAGATATCTTGAACCACAAACTAGTGATGTATTTACATCACGTTTTGTTGATTGTCACTTCAATGAAGAAGTATTCCCAGCCTTAGGGGGAGAAAAGAAACAAAGGGAATGAGAGTTTCTGAAATGTGCAAATGTTGTCTTTTCTCGATCCTCTCGCCCAGTAGTGTGAGGTGAAAGTGAAAAGGATTTTACATTTTCAAGAAGTAGTAAATAAATTGCTTGATTCATTTACTGATACAAAAGGCATGACTAAATCACACGTACCAGTTGTAAATGCACCGACTAGAATTGATATCCTGAAGACACAGTTTCATAATGATGTTACAAAAATATCAAAAACACACCTGAAGCGTGGAAGACCAATTGGCTCTAAGGATACAAATCCTTAGAAAAGAAAAGGAATGAGTATAATTAAAAACCCCATTATGGAGGCATGTGTTCTAGAAAAAGCATGTAATTTAAGTGTTCTTAAAGGAATACATGATGAGAATCATAAAGAGAATTCACAGGATATAGAAAACCCTAAAGGTTTTAAAAATAATGAAATCTCTCTTAATTATACCATTACAGGTGATATATGGAATCAAAGCAATGTGGAAAATATTGATGAAATGTTTTCATATTCTATGTCACGTGATATAGAAAACGAAGACTTTGAACCAAGGTCTGTTATGAAATGTAAAAAATGACCTGATTGGAATAAATGGAAAGACACAATGCAAGTTGAATTAAATTCACTTAATATGTGAAAGGTTTTTGGTCATATCATGCCCACACCAGAAATAGTGAAGCCTGTTGGGTATAAATAGTTTTTTGTGTGTAAGCGTAATGAGAAATACAAGACTGTAAGATACAAATCTTGTCTTGTCACACAAGATTTTTCTCAGAGACCCGAAATTGATTATGAGAAGACATGTTCACTTATTATGGATGCTATTAATTTTTGATATCTAATCAGCCTTATAGTAGCTGAGAAGGATAATATGCACCTTATGGATGTTTTTATAACTTATTAATATGGGTCACTTGATAGTAGTATGTATATGATAATCCATTAAGGATTCAAAATACCCAAAATATTGAAATCAAAACCCAAAGACCTATATTCAATTAAAATGAAAAAATCCATGTATGAATTAAAACAATTTGGGCGTATGTGGTATAATCATTTGAGTGAATATTTGTTAAATAAAGGGTATGTAAATAACCCTATATACCTATGTGTTTTTATTAAGAAAACAACATCTGGATATGCAATCATTGGTGTTTATGTTGATGATTTAAATACTATCGAAACTCCATAAGAGATCAATGAAGCAATGAGAAACCTAAATGATGAATTTGAAATGAAATATCTAGGAGAAACCAAGTATTGTCTTGGATTACAAATTGAGCATATGCTAAGTGGTATATTTTTACATCAGTCAAATTACACTAAAAAGGTCTTAAATCACTTTAATATGGATAAAGAAAATCCTTTAAGTACTCCAATGGTTGTTCGGTCTTTAAATATCGAGAAAGATCAATTTCAACCTTGTGAAGAAAATGAGGAGTTGGTTGATCCAGAAGTACCATACCTCAGTGCTATCAAAGCACTTATGTATCTTACTAATTGTACTCATCCTGATGTATCTTTTTCCACTAATTTATTGGCAAGATTTATTTTATCCCCTGCACGAAGACACTATAATGAAATTAAATATATTTTTCGTTATCTTTGTGACACTATTTATTTGAGTTTATTCTATTCTAAAAAATTAGAAAAGAATATGACTGATTTTGTAGATGAAAGTTTTTTATCTGATCCGTATAATTCGCAATCACAAACTGGTTATGTGTTCACAGTTGGAGGTACTACCATGTCTTGAAGATCACAAAAGTTGACACTCGTTGCAACATATTTAAATCACGCAGTGTCACGACCAGTCCTCGGGGCCTGTGCCATGACTACCCCAAGCCCGCCTTCCATAGGCCAGGGGCTACAGACTAGCACCAAAGGCGTAAATCCCAATAAAAAGGGGAAGGCGTTGCCTTTTATAAAGTAAACAAAAGCACAACAGAGTACGCAAGTGAAGTAAGCACTAATTAAAACTGGGTATAAGGTAAGTGCTGAAAAAGTAAATGGGGTAATATACAAACCCAACTGAAATTACAGTACAACTGAAAGGAAGGTACAACAGCAGTAAGTAAAACAGCAACACCGAGTTATCCTTCAGAAATCCCACCTAAAGGGTGGGTACAGATAGTCTCCTCGGCTCCTCGGGTCCAGCCGTCCACTCCGTGTATGCCCCGCCAAGTGGTCCACCTTCGGGTACCATCCATCTCCACAAGCCTCTACCTCGATCAGTGTTTTCCTTAGTCTGCATCCAACACAACGTAGTGCGGGCATAGCCCGTGCAGGGGTGAGTATATGATACTCAGTAGGGACCCCGAGACCCCTGAAGGTCTCTTAGAATCCATGAAGGATAAACCACAAAGGAAAGATACAATCACGAAGTATCAATAATACTACTTAGGTATATGCCCATACATATACCTAAGTCATCAGTTACAGTTCGTCTCCATCTCCCGAGCCCAAGCACAACCCAGTCCACATAGGAAAGCACAACCCAGTCCACACAGGAAAGTACAACCCAACCCACACAGGAAAGCAAGTCAACCACATCAATGACAATGATTGAAAATCAAGAATCAGCTCACACAGGTATACATCTTTCGTATAGAGATAGAGATGATCAGATGTATCCACTGATTTATCTAAGTTGTCGGACCCACACAGGATACAAGTCCAGCTAAGCTGTCGGACCCACACAGGATACAAGACCAACTACTCTGCCAGACCCACACAGGATACAAGTACAGAGGTCAATACTGTTGGACCCACACAGGATACAAGAACAGTAGTCATCGTTGTCGAACCCATGGAGGATTCCAGTACGGTAGTCATCGCTGTCGAACCCACGGAGGATTCCAGTACGGCAGTCGATGCAGTCACAACCAGCTCTAGGGTTCCCGCACACAGCATGCTCGATTCCAGGAGGGTCCGCTCCTCGAGCAAAAGAGTCGATACATCAACTGTCACGAAGTCCAGAGTTGATGTATCCCCAAGTTCTGTCTCGTCAAAAGGAACTCAACGCGATAGATGGTGCGTCAATCAGACGTCTGGTCTGAGAGTTATTGGTTTTTCTGTCCCAGGGGCCCGGTTGGTTTTTAAGATAAAACCAACCCGACCGTACTCTAGATGCGTCCAAACCTCAAGAGGAGTAAGCCAAAAGGACCATCTTAACAAAAGGATCTCAACGCAATTGACAGCACGTCAATCGGACGTCCGGTCCTTAAGTTATAAGCGTTTCCGCTCCAAGGGCCCGATTGGTTTTGAGTTCGAACCAACCCTTCCATACCCAAAATTTGCAAAAACTTCAAATGTAATATACCAAAACGACTGTCTCGATCCAAGGATTCCTACGCAACTGACGGTGCATCGATCGGAGGTCCGTAACTCAAGTTATGGGCAAGAGACCGAAAATGGTCCGAAGTGGGGGGTCTGGGCCCGACCCAACCCCCCTGGGTCGGCCCGAACCGGGTGACCCGACCCGGGTCTGGGTCCAGCCCGGTAGGGAACGACCCGACCCGGCTGGGCGTGGCTCGGCCCAGCGAGGTGCGGTCCGACCCGACCGGGCGTGGCGCAGCCCGGTTGGGCGCGACCCGGCCCGGTCCGTGTGACCCGCCCTAGCCCGGCCGGTGGGTGCGCTGCCTCAGCCAGCGGGCCGAGCAGGGGGGACGCGGTCCCCCCTTTGTTCCGCGGACACTGTGACTGACACCTCGTCTCCCCCGGATCTCACGCGGCGGCGGGATCTGATTCCTCGCCGTCGCGGCTTCAGCCGCAGCGGGCTCCTGCCGGCGGCGCGCCGGGGCGCCGCTGCCTCCAGCCGCCGGTGACTTCCGCGGGCCACCAGAGTCATTCCGGTGGTCCGATTTTGCTCTTGTATGTGCTAGCAGTCATCTCGGGTTCCGTACATTATTGCGAAGGCTTCCAATTGCCATTCCGGTCCCACTTTTTCGTCGCTAAAAATTTCGCACATCAAGAACAAAGAAGCGGTGGGTTCGGACTTGTTTGTTAGTTCGCACCCACCGCGTTAGTGGTTCAAAGCATCACCAGATAAAAATCATGCCATGCCGAGGGTATAAAAATCACATGAAGAAATTTATACAAAAACCCCTACCTCAACAGTTGATGTCGGGCGTCGGCGTCACGGGGAAGAGGATCGTAGGCATCGTCAGAGCGCGTCGAGGAGGAAGCGGCGTATCCTCTCTTATCGTGAAGAAGAGAAGGGTGGCGCATCATTGATCTTCGAGGAACCAGCGTTCTTCATCATTCTTCATCGTAGGTCGGCGTTCTTCTTCGTTCTTCATCGGAGGTCGGCGTTCTTCCTCACACAACGAAGATCTCCTCCTTAATAAAATAATAGGTTCCTCCTATTATTCAATTATACCCGTAAGGTAACTCTCCCATAATTAATTCACCACATTAAATAAAATGTGTTGACAATTAATTAAATAAGGGAGAGAGATGGTCCCCCATTATTAAACATGTTAGCGGTTAAATAAAAAGGGGAAAAGAGGAAGGTTCCTCATTAAATTAAGGGTTGACATTTAATGGAGGTTGGTCAAATTAATGGGGGGTTCTTAATGAGATTTAGAGGGAATTTAAATGGTGGGACTCATGTGGGCCCCACCTCTCTAAAATCCACACTTGGGTAGTTAAGTGGTCATGGGACCCACCCTTAACTACCCATGGGAGGGAAAAACCTCCTCATGAAATAAAAATTGTTCTGACAATTTTTATTTACTTCTTAAATAAACCTCCAAAAATTATCTTCTCCTCTTTTATGAACGCAACTACGGTAAGTGTCCCCTTAATCAAATACGAGCATTGTGAGTTCATCAGTGCCCTTAGATTTTAATTCTGAGCACCGGTTCAAAAGTTAGAAAAACCCGCTCGTTCGTTCACTGAACGTACCCGTGCTAAACTTCAAAAATTGATTTTGGGAACAATGGTCCTCGGAATCAAGACTCGTCAAAAGCCACAGACTTGTAAAATTCCAAATCATTTTTTAAAAAAAAAATCCTTGAAATTTCTAGGTCTTTACATTACTCCCACCTTAGGGCTTTGCATCCCCGTAAAGCTACAACATAAACTAGGGAAACAAATGAGGGTACTGAGCATGCATCTGAGTCTCCTGCTCCCATGTGCTCTCCTGGAGGTTCTCGTGTTGCCAACGAATGCGCACTAGAGGAATCGACCTTCCATGTAGGACCTGCTCCTGTTGATCCTCGATCTCCACTGGGACCTCCACAAAAGTTGCCCCGTCATCGATGTCCAGCTCCCCGTGGTCGATGATATGTGTCGGGTCATGCACGTATCTCCTCAGCTGAGATACGTGGAAGATGTCGTGAACCTGGTGCAACTGAGGTGGAAGGGCCGGGCGGTAAGCCACCTCGCCTACCCTGCTGAGGACCTGAAAAGGCCCGATGAAGTGTGGAGATAACTTTCCACTGCGGCCAAATCTCTGTAATCCACGTTGAGGTGAGACCCGTAAGAAAACGTGGTTGCCATCCTCGAACTCCAGTGGTCTTCGCCTCCTATCAGCATAGGACTTCTTCCTGCTTTGTGCAGTCCTCATCCGCTCCCGGATGATCTGCACCTTCTCCGTTGTAGCCTGAACCATCTCTGGTCCTACGAGTGCTGACTCCCCAGGGTCAGTCCAGCACAAAGGTGATCTGCAAGGTCGGCCGTACAGTGCCTCATATGGTGTCATACCGATGGTGGAGTGGTAGTTGTTGTTGTACGCAAACTCCACCAAGGGTAGGTGATCCTCCCAACTATGACCAAAGTCAAGGACACATGCACAGAGCATGTCCCCGAGTGTCTGAATGGTCCTCTCTGTCTGGACATCCGTCTGAGGATGAAAGGCAGTGCTCATGTGTAGCTGCGTCCCAAAAGCCTCCTGTAACCCCTTCTAAAGCTAGGAAGTAAAGCGAGTATCTCGATTAGAGACGATAGATGATGTCACCCCATGAAGCCGTACGATCTTCTGAACGTAGAGGCATTACAAGATCTCTACTGAGCCCTGCTCTCTGATCGGTAGGAAGTGGGCCGACTTGGTGAGTCGGTCTACGATCACCCAGATGGTGTCGTGCCCTCTGGAAGTACATGGAATCCTCGTCACGAAATCCATGGATATCTCATCCCACTTCCACTCCGGGATCTCTAAGGGCTGTACCAAGCCTGCAGGTACCTGGTGCTCTGCCTTCACTTGCTGACAAGTGAGGCATCGAGAAACGAACTCTACCACAACCTTCTTTATACTCGGCCACCAGTACTGTCATCTGAGGTCCTGGTATATCTTTTCCACCCCAGGATGTACCGCTAGAGGGGAAGTGTGGAACTCCCTCATCACCTCCTCCTGCAGTGCAACTGGTACCATGGTACGTCCCCGAAAGAGGATGACGTGCTCCCCGCCTTCAGAAAATCCATTGGGTGCTAGCCCTGAGGATATATGAGCACGTCGCGCCTCACAGTCAATGTCTCCATGCTGCGCCTCTCTGACCCGCTAAATAAGTGGAGGAGTGACTATGAGGGACTCTAGATAGGTTTCCCCATCTCTATCCATGAAGGATATCTGCAAAGCGGCTAACTGCTTCGTCACCTTCCCAAGTAGTTGAATGCCTGATCTCCTGCTGAGAGCATCAGCCACAACGTTCCCCTTCCCAGGAGTATAGACAATCTCAAAGTCATAATCATGGAGGAACTTGAGCCATCGTCGCTGTCTCGGGTTCAGGTCCTTCTGTGAAAAAATGTACCTGAGACTCTGGTGGTCAGAGTAGACTGTAAAGCGCTCGCCCATGAGATAGTGTCGCCACATCTTCAGGGCGAAGACCACTGCTGCTAACTCCAAGTCATTGGTAGCGTAGTTCTGCTCGTGCGACCTCAACTGTCGTGAACCGTAAGCGATAATTGCTCGCTCCTACATCAAGACACACCAGAGTTCTGTCCCTGATGCATCGTAGTAAACTACGTACCATGCGCCCTTCTCCGGCAGCCTCAAGATGGGTGCACTGGTCAATCTCCGCCTCAGCTCCTAGAAGCTCTACTGACATCTGTCTGACCACATGAAGGGTTTCCCCTTCTTCGTCAAAGCTGTAAGCAGTGCTGCTACTTTGGAGAAGTCTGACACAAATCTCCGATAGTACCCAGCCAGACTTAGGAAACTTCGCACCTCCGTCACGCTCCTGGGTGGCTCCCAAGCAAGTACCCGCCTCGACCTTCACGGGATCCATTGCAACTCCCGCCTCAGAGATGACGTTCCCCAAGAAGTGAACCTCTCGAAGCCAGAACTATCACTTCAAGAGCTTATCATAAAGCTGGTGCTCTCAGAGTGTATCTAGTACAACCTGTAAGTGGTAGGCGTACTCCTCCTCAGTGGTCGAGTAAATCAGTATGTTGTCAATGAAGACTATGACAAACCAATCAAGGTAGGGATGGAAGATCATGTTCATGAGACTCATGAACACTGCTGGAGCGTTGGTTACACCGAAGGGCATGACCAAGAACTCATAGTGGCCATACCGACACCTGAAGGTCGTCTTCTGCACATCCTCGTCCCAAACTCGGAGCTGATGATAGCCTGACCTGAGGTCTATCTTCGAGAACCAACGTGCTCCCTTGAGCTGATCGAAGAGGTCATCAATCCTCGGAAGCAGATACTTGTTCCTTACAGTCACCTGGTTTAGGCGACGGTAATCGACACACAGTCGCAAGCCCCCATCTTCCTTTTTGGCAAATAGGACCGGAGAAGCCCAGGGTGAAACACTGGGTCTGATGAAACCTTTCCCCTATAAGTCCTCCAGCTATACCCGCAGCTCACGAAGCTCGGCGGGAGCCATCCGATATACTGGAGTGGATATCGGTGATGTCCCAGGGTACAGTTCTATATAAAAATCTACCTCCCTGTGAGGAGGTAGTCCTGGAACATCGTCAAGAAAAATGTCCGCATACTGATCCACCACAACAGGAAATCCCAGACTCCACACGTCAACTGCTTTGAGGATGAGACTAGCCAAATGATGTGTGATCGGCTGCCCTCTCCTCTACGTGAGTCCATCCTGTGCTGCGAAGGTTCCCTTCTCGCCAGTGAAGGTAAACCTGGTCCCATCCGTGTGGACACACCGCACTTTGCGCCTAATACAGTCGATCTGAGCATGGACTGTAGATAACCAGTTCATACCCAAGATGACGTCGTAAGTCCTCGACGCCGCTACAAGAAGATCTCAACCGAAGCTATCGCCTCCTAGAGTAAGCTCACACTGCCGGCACCAGTGCGTAATCGTCGAATCTGCTCCCGTAGGAGTCTCTAGCCGCAAGGATCGAGCCAATGGCTCCGTCGGAATCTCCAAGCTCCGAATAAGGGCAGCGACAATAAAAGAATGACTTGTACCTGTGTCTATAAGAACTGCAGCAAGGGTGGAGTAGACACAGATAGTACCTCGAATCATCTCTGGTGCGTCGTGGTCATAAGCCTCCGCTGCTTGGAGCTAAGCCTGCCTCTGCCCACCAGCTCCCTGTGGTCGGGGTGGACCTCCTGGGGGTGGTGGTGGTAGAGCCTCGAAGAGTCGTCCACCACCCGCTGCTCAGCCAGCTCCTCTGCCTCGTCTGCCTGCTCCCTGCGGACCGCCATGGTCGAACCTCTGCCTCTGCCTGGGAGGTCCCTCCAATGTTTGTTGCTCGTCTGCATGGTGGTTCGGGCAGTCATGAGCCATGTGGCCCTGCCCGCCGCATGCATAACATTGTCTGCTCCTCATAAGGTTGGTTCTGCGTCGTGTTCCCTGCACAACCGAACCTGTGTCCTGAGGTCGCCCACCTGTCGTCCTGGTCCGCTTGGACCCCTGCATCGTCTGTCGACTACCGGCTGTAGAAGACTTCGCTTCGTGCCGTCCTGCGGTGGGTCTCGCTGCTGATGGCTGCTCGGCGAGAAATCTCTCAACTAATAGGGCTCGCTCCAGCACCCCCGCCTGCGTCGGGATGCTGAGGGGAATCTTCGAAGCTCTGATCTCATGCCTCAGCCTCTGCTCAAAGGTCTGGGCCCGGAAGAATGGGTCTCGTACCATGTCCGTGGAGTAGCGCGAGAGGTCGGTAAATCTTGTCGAGTACTGGGCTACTGACATGTTGACCTGTCGCAGCTGTAGTAACTCCTGGATGCGCACCGCACGGAGGGTGGCTGGAATGAACTCCGAGCGGAAGAGGCTCTCGAAGTCCGTCCAAAGAAGAGATGTCTCATCGTGCACCTGGAGCATCAGGCTCCACCATCTACCTGCTGCTGCGTGCAGAAGACTCGCGACAAGGACCACCATAAGATCTGATGGTGTCCCTACCAGTCTGAAGACTCTGACGATGGCCTCCAACCAATCCTCGGCTACCTGAGGATCTGTCTCTCCATGGAACCTGGGCGGCCTCTGTCTCTGAAACTCGTGCAACGCGCTCAGGCGGCGTGCACTCTCCACCACTGGGACGGGTAGCATCGGTGGCTCAGCGGGTAGAGGTACCGCTGGTGCCTCCACTGTAATGGGGCCCTATACCGAGGCCTCGTCGCTCGGTGGGCTTCCATCTCGCACAAAGCTCGGAACCCTAGCTGGCTGCCATCACGGGGTCATCCTGAAAAGAAACAGGTGCGTCACGGTTAATACAGTATACCTAGTGAGCTGACACAAAGTAATCACAAAAAAAACTTTTGAAACACACATGCAATCAATGTTTTCGTGCACTGAGTCGAAAATCAGAAGTCAGGGTCCTGGTGTATGGATACGTCGGCCGCCGCACCAACATTGGACTCCCTGGACTGATAACCACACTCATTACTCTAAACATTATTGCTTCATAGAGAATAAATTATCAAAGTCCTGAGTTCTGCGGTAGAACTGACTCCTCTGATACCAATTTGTCACGACCCGTCCTCGGGGCTCGTGTCGTGACTACCTCAAGCCCACCTTCCATAGGCCAGGGGCTAGTGACTAGCACCAAAGGCGTAAATCCCAATAAAAAGGGAAGTCATTTCCTTTTTTAAAGTTAAAAAAATCACAACAGAGTACACAAATGAAGTAAGCACTAAGTAAAATTGGGTACAAGGTAAGTGCTGAAAAAGTAAATGGGCTAGTATACAAACCCAACTGAAAGTACAGTACAACTGAAAGGAAAGTACAACAACAATAAGTAAAACAACAACACTGAGTCGTCCTTCGGAAATCCCACCTGAAGGGTGGGTACATATAGTCTCCTCGGCTCCTCGGGTCTGGTCGTCTGCTCTGTGTACGCCCCGCCAAGTGGTCCACCTCCGGGTACCTTCCAGCTCCACAAGCCTCCACCACGATCAGTGTTGTCCGTCGTCTGCATCCAACACAACGTAATGCGGGCATAGCCCATGTACGGGTGAGTATACGATACTCAGTAGGGACCCCGAGACCCCCGAAGGTCTCTCAGAATCCACAAAGGATAAACCACAAAGGAAAGATACAATCACGAAGTATCAACAACACTACTTAGGTATATGCTCATACATATACCTAAGTCATCAGTTACAGTTCATCTCCAGCTCCCGAGCTCAAGCACAACCCAGTCCACATAGGAAAACACAACTCAGTCCGCACAGGAAAGTACAACACAATCCACACAGGAAAGCAAGTCAACCACATCAATGATAATGATTGAAAATAACGAGTCAACTCACACAGGTATACATCTTTCGTATAGTGATAGAGATGATCAGATGTAGCCACTGATTCATCTAAGCTGTCGGACCCACACAGGATACAAGTCCAGCTAAGCTGTCGGACCCACACAGGATACAAGACCAGCTACTCTACCGGACCCACACAGGATACAAGTACAGAGGTCAATACTGTCGGACCCACAAAGGATACAAGAACAGTAGTCATCGCCGTCGAACCCACGGGGGATTTCAGTATGGTAGTCGTCGTTGTCGAACCCACGGCGGATTCCAGTACGGTAGTCGATGCAGTCACAGCCAACTCTAGGGTTCCCGCACACAACATGCTCGATTCTGGGAGGGTCTGCTCCTCGAGCAAAAGAGTTGATACATCAACTGTCACGAAGTCCATAGTTGATGTATCCCCAAGTTCTGTCTCGTCAAAAGGAACTCAGCGCGGCAGACAGTGCGTCAATCGAACGCCCTGTCTGAGAGTTATTGGCTTTTCCGTTCCAGGGGCCCGATTGATTTTTAAGCTAAAACCAACCCGACTGTACTTCAGCTATGTCCAAACCTCAAGCAGAGTAATACAAAAGGACCGTCTCAACAAAAGGATCCCAACGCAATTGACGGCACGTCAATCGGACATCCGGTCCTTAAGTTATAAGCGTTTCCGCTCCAATGGTCTGGTTGGTTTCGAGTTCGAACCAACCCGGCCACACCCAAACTTTGCCGAAACCTCGAGTGAAATATACTAAAACGACTGTCTCGATCCAAAGATTCCTATGCAACTGACGGTGCATCGATCAGAGGTCTGTAGATCAAGTTATAGGCAAGAGACCGAAAATGGTCCGAAGTGGGGGGTCTGGGCCCGACCCGACCCGACCCAACCCCCCTGGGTCGGCCCGAACCGGGTCGATCCGACCCGGGTCTGGGTCTGGCCCGGTCCGCGCGACCCGGCCCGACCCGGCCAGGGGGTGCGCTGGCTCGGCCAGCGGGCCGAGCAGGGGGGACGCGGTCCCCCCTTTGTTCCACGGATGCGGCGATCAACGTTGCGTCTCCCCCGGATCCCGTGCGGCCGCAGGATCTGATTCCTCGCCGCCGCCGCGGGCTCCTACCGGCGGCGCACTGGGGCGCTAGCGCCCCACGCCGCCGGTGACTTCCGCGGGCCACCGGAGTCATTCTGGTGGTCCGATTTCGCTCTCGTCTGCGCCAGCGGTCGTCTTGGGTTCCGTACATTATTGCGAAGGCTTCCAATTGTCATTTCGGTCTCACTTCGTCGTCGCCAAAAATTCCACACATCAAGAACAAAGAAGCGGTGGGTTCGGACTTGTTCGTTAGTCCGCACCCACCGCGTTAGTGGTTCAAAGCATCACCAAATAAAAAACACGTAATGTCGAGGGTATAAAAATCACATGAAGAAATTTATACAAAAACTCATACCTCAACGGTTGATGTCGGGCGTCGGTGTTACGGGGAAGAGGATCGTAGGCGTCGTCGGAGCGCGCCGAGGAGGATGCGGCGTCTCCTCTCTTGTCGCGGAGAAGAGAAGGGTGGCGCGTCGTCGATCTCCGAGGAACCGGCGTTCTTCGTTGTTCTTCGTCGGAGGCCGGTGTTCTTCCTCGCACAACGAAGCTCTCTTCCTTAATAAAATAATAGGTTCCTCCTATTATTCAATTATACAGGTAAGGTAACTCTCCCATAATTAATTCACCACATTAAATAAAATGTGTTGACAATTAATTAAAGAAGGGAGAGAGATGATCCCCCATTATTAAACGCGTTGGCGGTTAAATAAAAAGGGGAAAAGAGGAAGGTTTCTCATTAAATTAAGGGTTGACATTTAATGGAGGTTTGTCAAATTAATGAGGGGTTCTTAATGAGATTTTGATGGAATTTAAATGGTGTGACTCATGTGGGCCCCACCTCTCTAAAATCCACACTTGGGTAGTTAAGTGGCCGTGGGCCCCATCCTTAAGTACCCATGGGAGGGAAAAACCTCCTCATGAAATAAAAATTGTTCCGACAATTTTTATTTACTTCTTAAATAAACCTCCAAAAATTATCTTATTCTCTTTTGCGAACGCAACTACGGTAAGTGTCTCCTTAAACAAATATCGGTGCCGCGAGTTCATCGGTGCTCTCAGATTTTAATTCCGAACACCGGTTCAAAAGTTAGAAAAACACGCTCGTTCGTTCACTGAACGTACCCGAGCTAAACTTTGAAAATTGATTCTGAGCACACCGGGCCTCAGAATCAAGCGCTGTCAGAAGCCACAGACTCGTAAAATTCCAAAGCATTTTTTTTAATAAAATTCCTTAAAATTTCCGGGTTTTTACACGCAGAATCAATAGCATTACATGAAACATGTCGAGAATGTGTTTGTTTGCAGTCTGTGACTCGACACATTCGAGCGACAAGTGGATTGCCTATGGATTGTAGCTCAACAATATTATTCGAAGACAATACTGTGTACATCACACAATTAAAAGAAGGCTTCATCAAGGACGATCAGACAAAACACATGCTATCAATTTTTTTTCCCTTTACACAAGAGTTAATGAAGAACAAAGACATCAACATGCAATAGATTCGATTCAGCGACAACGTTAGGATTTATTTATAAAGGTACTACCAATCGTTATCTTTACAAAGCTTGCACATGATATAAAAATGCGTAGATTGCAAAATTTGTAATGTAATGTAACTTTCAAGAGGACTCTACGTGGGTGTGTGTACTCTTTTACTTGTTTCGGTTTTTATCCCACTGAATTTTTTCAAAAAATGTTTTTAATGAGATAGTTTTAAACACATATGACATTGGTAGGAATGCGCATCCCAAGATGGAGTGTTAGCCGGCCGCTGAGTGTTGATTTCAATGGGGGTCCCACCCCCATCAACCCTTCTTCCACTAAATGCGAGTGGTAGGCGGCCACTAAATGCGATTTTTTGTTGTCTCTCTCTTCCACATTATTCTCTTTTCTTCTTTTTGAATACTCAGTTTATGTCCGTTTTTATTCCTGTTTCCATAACAATGAGATAAAACTATGAGCAAATAAAAATACCCCCAATTGACGGTCACGATAGTGCCCACATTTGCTACGCTTTGAATTAAAAAATTAGATAATAATACAAGACACCGGAGCACGATCACCATGCCGGCCCCCGGAGCTTCAGTGCCGCGGCGTAATGGCTCGTGGCCTCCTCACCTTCTCGCAGAAGGCCGCCTCGAACCTCACCGTCTCCTCAGGGGTTCCGCCACTGGCATGCAGAGTCCCCCTTGCTTCCCACTGCCTCCATTATCCTCGCTCAGATACTCCAATTCGCTTACACTCTGGGTGCGCCGATCCCAAGCCCACGGTCCACGCACCCCATTACAGAGATTTGTTCGCCCGGCGAATGGCCAAGGCGGGTCTCAAACCCCAACACCGTATCGGTAAGTGCCTCAATCCCTTCTCTCCCTTTCCTCCCACCCGCACCCGCGTTTCAGTAGCTGGATCATATTAAATGTCTTTGCATCTTCGGCGTTTTACCAGCATTTAAATGGGTAGCATAGGAATTACTGAGATGTTTGATTTGTTTTCTTCTTTATTTTAAGCTATCGGAGTTTCCGGCGGCCCCGATAGTACCGCACTCTGCCTGTTGGCCGCCGGTTGGAAAGTTGACGCCTTTAACTCGGTCGCGGATGACAGCAGTGGGAACATTGAAGGGCTTTTGGCGATAATCGTTGACCATGGACTGCGAGTGGAGAGTAAAGAAGAGTCTGATTTGGTTTGCCGTAGAATTTCAGACATGGGTATATCTATTTCTGCAAATCCAATTTATAAACCTTTTTTGGAGGGGTTTATTAGGTTGAGAAATGCCACTGGGCATGGGCGTTCTCTCTGTAGCTCTCTCCCTGAAGCCGGATATTACTGAGTTGAAGGAGAATGCCTGATTAATGTTGGCAAGCCTCAACAGGATCACGCCCTTTTTGACATCTTAGTGGATCTCAATTTAAAAAAATGTACAGATTTGTCAATTTCCATACACTTTCCGTGCTTCTAGGTGTGATTTACTTGTGGCACTCTTTACTTAGCATGCTTCCGTGCCCATCTGAACAAGCACCAGTCAATAGTAGTATCACAGCGATGTGCTTAATGGTGTATACAAGTATTGAGATTTCTTAGCTATTAGATGCTGAATACGTATTTTGTGTAGGAATCAGATGCGAGGTTTCAAAGTGTGTTTGGCCTGATGGTAAGCCAAAACCAGGTCATCTACAGGAGGCAGCACGTGACAGGAGGTAAACTCTGATACTGGAACTGTTAGTTCTTTATTTGGATTGATTTTCCTACATGCACTGTTCATACTTATGACATGTTTGCTTTGTATAATGCAACAACTATTTCACATAAACGGTCTTGTCACTTTTAAGCCTCAATCTCAACTAGTTGAATGCATTAATGAGTAATAAATTAGGTAGTTGCACATGCTTTACGAAATTGATGCGCATATAACCGAAACTGATCAAAGATTTCATCGAACCGCCTTGTGTTTCTTTCACCCAAATCCATTGATGTTTTTGTGGATTAGACTTGAAATGAAATTCCTTTTAGATTGAATTAAGCATGCTATAAGATCATTTAGTCCTGATATTGATAGGCAATGGTATGTAATTTGGTAGACTAAATTTTGGGTTTGAAATTCAGGTATCAAATGTTTCAGGAAATTTGTATCAAACATCAGATCGGTGTTTTGTTGACTGCTCATCATTCAGATGACCAGGTTTCAGCTCCGTTGCTTTCTATTTGCTTGCCATAGCTGTACAAATAATCCCTGAATGATTTCTCATTTCGTGTTCCTAATTTTGCTTCATTTTCTTTAAATTCTGTTTCAACTTTGAAGGGATCTTTCATATAATAGACAAATAACAGTTCCTAAGATGTAATACAGGCTGAGTTATTCTTTATCAGATTATCTCGCAACAGTGGTGTGCTTGGGCTTGCTGGCATGGCATTTTCTTCTCAGTTGTTCTCGACATGTTCTGAATCTTATTATGGAGCTTTAAATGATCATGGAATTCTGCTAGTACGACCACTCTTGGAATTCTCAAAGAAAGATATGTACAAAGTGAGTCCTCTATTTACATTATTTATTTTTTTGTTTACTTTTACTTTTCACCAGTGTTTAATCATTGAGCTGACATCAATATTTTCAAAAATAACTTTTATCATGACTTATAAATTGATATTTTTATTGGTAATTGCATCTTTTAATTGTAGATATGCCTGGAGGCTAATCAGGAATGGGTGGAGGATCCATCAAATCAAAGCCCATTGTTTGCTCGAAACAGAATTCGTATGTCACTCAGAACATTTCCATCTTGTAAGTGATGTTGTCCTCATAACCATTTTTTTTGTTTCCTAGTTTGGAGATTTGAATCCATGTGCTGTCCATTGCTGAGAGATGACTAATGTTAAGTCTTTCAATTTGCCTGTGCCTTTTAGGTGGACAGTGTTGCAGGGCTTTCGTTTTTTGCATCTTGCTTGACATACTTAGATGACTAGTTTCTCGAATCTTTGGTATCTTCAAATCTTGTTGTTTTTCTTTGTATTTATTCTTTTATTTTTTTGTGACAGCATTTAGTGATGAACTATACAATGTCATTTCTGCTTGTCGGGCAAAACGTTCATATGTTGATAGAATTTGTCGTATTTTGATTAGTCAAGCCGTGACTGTCATGGATGTAAGTAATTGTTCATTGTTTTAATCGTTTCTCTGTGTTGCCAGTATGCATATAATGGATAATGTTTTTTGGGTTTTATTCTTTATTCACTGAAGGAGGGGTATGCAATAATTGACTTACAAGCTCTGAAGCCTTCAAAGATTGAGGACATATGCCTGTCAAAGTTTATATGCTTAGTTTTGCAGGTAGGACTTGATAAACATCTTCTTTGAGTATTTTCTTTGATAATTGTGTTTTTTTTATTTTCTTGTTAATGTTATCTTTATCGGTGCTTGATAGTTCATTTCACAAAGGCTCAAGCCAGTGCGAGGCAGTGCTTCTAAACTTTTGATGGATTACATTCGAGCTTTTCCACACAAGGTGCATTTCTTCTGACTATGGTAAAATTTAAAATATTAATCAGGGTTTGTTTGGATCATTGATGCCAACGTGAGCTGAGACATTGAACGACCCAGAGGATGATGGGCTCGACTTCAGAACCAGCCCAAAACATTCGGCACTCACCATAGATAGAGGCGAATGGAAAATAATGATTAATTAATGAATAAATGCCAGGGGCATTATTGTATTTTTTCCGAAAGTTAGTTCGCCTGAGAATATTTTGTATAAATTATGTTTTCTAGTGAAGGGAGCTGTAGGTGTTTAGTTAGGAGTTATAAAGGCATTTTCACCTTAGACTTGGGAGGGAGTATACCTCTAGGAATGATATTGAGATCTCAATCTCTTCTGTAATCCTACAGATCATCCGTTTCAATGGAATTCATTGTTAGAATTTTCTACCTAATGGCATCATTGTCTGTCAATTGATATCTTCATTGAGTTGATGATTGGGCTCTAGATGCAGCCTGAATAGACATGGAAGCAAGATGCTCAAATGCAGGAACTCATAGCTAATGTCGGTCGTCTTACTAAAATCCAAGTTGAGATGTAACAAATGATGTTCGGTGATTTTGGATGAAATTAAAGCAGATGAAAGTTTGTTACGTAGTTGACAAAAATTACGATGAGAAATGGAGGAATGCAATCAAAGAAACATGGCAAAGTTCAATGACAAGAATGGGCATATGGAGGAGTTTGATTGGATTGATAAAGAAGAGACGGGCGACCGAGTAGGATCTTGGGACGAGTTGTCATCTGTTTCTAAACGAGTGGAGCTACCTACTTTCATTGGAGAAGATCAGATAACATAAATTACATGAGTTAAAACCTATTTCACGATCCACCAGATTTGGGAAGAGTTGAAGATTTTGGTGGATGAGCTTGTGCATATAGGGGTTGGTTGAGCATTGGTTTCCAATGTGAGTACCATGAAGTCTGATGTATCGTGGAATCTGTTAAAGGAAGAATTGCTTGGGCATTATGGAAATGTTGTAGAAGAAGATCCGTTGATGAATCTAAAAAGTTTATGATTGACTGTAACAATGGACACCTATATTGACGAGTTTGAATGGTCGGCACTATGGATTTTGGTGCATGCATAGAAGTGATATGTATGTTTGTTGGGGGTTTGATGTCTTTGATTGGGAGTATGGTGATAACGCTTGAACCTCAAAATTAGGCATGGGTTTTTTGCACTTTTTAGCTGAGTAGAGAGCAAGCTGTTAGTGAAAGGAATGATCAAATATTACAAATTGAGGTGTAGAAATTTGGTTGTTGGAGGTATGGGTAGAGGGTGAAATTCAAACACGGCGACATTAAACTATACAGGAGGTGGAAGAGGTGGGAGGGAAAAAAATCGGTGAAAATAGAGGATTTGCATCCAGGTGGAAAGGTGATAGGGCAAGGGATACCCTAGCCCTTGGATGGTGTATTCCAGGAGGGGTAAGAAGGTCGTAGTGGGTAGCCTAACAACCTGAGGTGGTTCCTACATAGCTGTCTATTGGGAGATTCCCTCATTAGGAAGTTAAATGGGGGAAGGGGGAAGAGTGAGAGGGTAGAGAGGAATATTGTGACGTCTCGGACCCGGTTCACTCATAAGTAACCGAATCTGGTTGGCCACATGGTTTCAAGCGCACCTCCTCGTACGCCAGAGACTGCCGACTAGCAACGATGATCTGCGGTAGTACAGTGGGGAGACTATACCCTCATAATCAGAGTGGAGCACAACAGTATATAAATAATAGAGCAAGTCAACTGAAACAATATAATAAAGGAACAACAGAAGAGTAAATCATCCCGTTATAATAATAATAATAAACACGACAGTTGACAATGTCATATACAAAAATGGTGATGTCATGATGCGATACAAAATGAGGGGTAAGGGAAACATGCAGTAGACATACAAGGGTATATGCTGTACAAAATATACAGAAAGATAAAAAACTATCTCCAATAGCATCATTGACACAAGCCCGGTCCTCTGCTCTCGTACTTTATCCTAGTACAGAAAAATCAGGTGTCTATAGCAGACTAGTTCCCCTTGCCCCTACCTGCATCCATGAAATATGTCCGGGTACCAATCGACGGCCTGAACAGGGTGTGAGTAAAACTGAGTTGGCCACCACCAACGATGTTTAACACTATCCAGTCTGTGAATATATAATGAACAAGGTGCAGGTATAATCAATAAAGGGTGATAAATAAATAAAACACCTCGGTCCAGGTTACTCATGGGATACTCGTCCGATATTACCTACTTCGGCCTAAGACGAAAAGTCTCTGAACAATTACATTTTAAATTTATATCTCTAAGGTCGGGACCTGAGGCATACAACCAAAGCATCCATGAATAATGATAATCATTTAAGGTTCCATAAGTTTCCATGGCATTTAAGTTTTATAAGTTGGGCGAAATCCATAGGGGTGTACCCTTGGCATTTCACCCTAAGGGGAAAGTGCTACCCGTGCCCTAGGATCACGTTCTAGGTAGCCTCAGTGTTAGACTTGAAAGGAGCCCAAAGAATAATCCAAGGTGGTTCGTAACATTAAGCCAAATCCAAGAAGAATCATTGACAGACCCTAAGGGCATCGTTATTTCCCTACGAGTCCAATCAAAATACAAAATTTATAAAAACTCAAACCGTGCTACTTAATTAGTTAAAATATAGCATTAGGCAAGTTCGAGGTCGAACCCACAAAGACGGTGAAATTAGTTAATTTAGGTTTTCAAAAGAATTGATTTATTTAAATTGAAGAAAGAGGAAGAAACATTCTTTGGTTTTGGTAATAGTTTTTGGAAAGCGAAAGAAAGAAGCAAAGCGCAACAGATTGGTTGTTTGGAAATCAGATTTGAAGGTGTGCCGGAGTTTTGTAGTTTCAGGGTTTATATGCAATTTGATTTTAGCAATCAAATTTATTAATCCATGTTTGTCGTTAGAGTCGAGACAAGGTGGATCCAATGGTCATGGTATCTCCACAATGCAACGATTCTCCTTTTCCCATGGTTAGGTAATTAGGGAATTGCCGAATCGAGTTTGTCTCGATACCTTATTGAAACCTAGTTGCCCCGAATGTGACAATGGTCATGCCTCAATTCAGGGTAAGCAGTTGTGCAATTTTAAATGTTCTTTCAGATTCAATTATCAATGATCATGATAAAAAGAAAAGAAAGAGATTGGAAGTTCATAATCAAACTGCAACAATCCAAATATATGAATAAGAAATAGATCCAACGACACCTTCCTCCTTCGTCTATATAACCCTAGTACAAGACGGGTTTTACCCCCTCATTTTAGTGATGAGAATGAAAAACCGTTGAAAAGAATGGAGAGAATCCCGCAACAACGCAACTTCTCGCCCTGGACTTTGGCCTTCAGAATTCCTCTAGCAGAAGCTGCTCAACCCTCTATTTTGAGACTTCATTAGGGCTCGTGTTGCATTCAATGGTGTCATAATGGGTCATCAAGTCGTCCCGGGTGGTCACAAGGTCATAAAATAAGTCTCCGCCACCCGTTGCGTCTAATTTGGCCGTTTTTGGGGTCGTCCCGACACTTTCACGTCGTGCAAGTGTTTCACCACATATAAATGTTTTCACCTCATGTACTTTTTACATGGTTTGAAATCATCTCTGGCTATTTTTTGGAGGTGTCATGGCGCGACTATATGTGTTACGCCGTGACACATGTTGTCATCACCGAGACCTGTTTTTCTTCACTTTGCGTCTTGTATTTTCTTCACGTCTTGTAATGTTTTCACGTCGTGTAATGTTTACACGACGTGAATCTTGTGTTTCTAGCTCCAAAAGCTTCGTTTTGCCCAGGTTCTTCAATTTTGCTCCCCTGGAGTGTTCCATAGACACCCTTCATCGCGAGAAGCCTTCTTTTAATGGTTATCCGTTTTTGCTTCTTTTGCTCATTTCCCATAAAACAACGCATCCTGCCAAATATGTACAATATCATTAAATAAACGGGCATGAATTAATTATTTAAACCATAAAAGTGATGTATTTTAATGCTATAAAGTATGCATGAAATGGGCTTATCAAATTCCCCACACTTGAATTCAGACTTCTCCATAGAATCTCAACATATTACACAGGACACTCACCCTACCATGCTTTAAATTCAATGTTAATAAAAGCAATTGATCAAATGAGAAATTAAATGTTCAAGTATCACACAGGAAAATTCATAACACCTCACTTTTCAAAAAACAAATCAATCAAGTATTTTGCCTTTTCTCTTTTGAAATAGCCACATCTCTTCATGCATCCATTTTCATTTTTTAATTTATTATTGATATGCGCATTGCAATTTACCTTACTTTAATGTTTCTGCTCATTATCAAGGTACAAATGTTAATAGAGTCAACACATACCTCAAAACATGTCACTTACCATAAGCTTGCAAGGAACCTAGCATCTCCACCACGTAAAGATAGAATCACAAATAATCATGAGGGTTTTCTCGTTAGGTGCAAATGACTTTGAGGTTTAGGGTAGGTAGGTAAGTGATGTAAAACAAGCTCAAAAAGGTGGTTTGACTCTAAAATGTAATGCATGATATCCAAAAGAGAAGCTCAACATTCCCCCCCTTACAGATCTCATCTCTCTATTCCCCCAAAAAATTCAAAGTGACTCATGATAAAAGTAAGCGCAATGAATAAATCATCCTCTCTTGCTCTTATTTATTTATTTTTTGAAAATTGTGTTTAAGATAAATCTCACATCTACCACCTAATCACATACGATCAAAAAATCATCGGTCTGGTAATGGTGTTTTTTGATCTTCCTAAGACAACCCATTATATATATATATACACACACACTTTTAGCAAGAGAAGTGAATAATGATAAAGTACACTGAATCATATCGTGACCTCTCCCCAAATCACAATGAAAAACCCCACCAAAGTCTGCTAAGTGAAGTATATCCCGACCGATCATGGAAAATCTCCCTCTCACACTTAAATGTCATGCAATATATTTAAAGGAAGATATGAATGGATAAGATAGACCTGTAACTCGGCTCATTTCCTAATAAGGCTATTCAATCATATTAAAAGTGCTTCTGTGCGGTCATAGTTTTGATAAGATGCCAAACAAGTTCTAAAAGAGAACATGTTCGAGTTTCACAAGAAATATACTATAAAAAGAATTGAAATATTGGTTCGGAAAATGTCTCGGGAATGAGAATGAAGGGTTGGGACAATCACTCATCACAATGCATATGAATAATTAAATCAATTAATGCAAATATCAGAAATTCAAGGCAGGCCAAATCTCAAAAAAATTTCATTTACAAAAATTAACATGCTCTTCTAAATCATGACTTGCTAAATCCTAATCCACATGATTATTTCTACTAATTCTTTTCCCCATTTTTCCCATTCAAATTTACTGACAAAGAAATTTAAATTCATACCATGGTCATCGTCCTAGGCAATTCAATTGATTAATGCATGAATCAAGTGTGGGTATGGAATTGGCAGTTAAAAGCTTTAAATAAATTAAATGTGGGGAATACACTAGAAAAATTAAGAATTGAAACGCTTACTCTCCTTTCAGTGACACTTCGAAGTTGGTTGCGTAGGTTCTACCTGCTCCTCATTCACAACGTGAATGAGTTTCACGACATGTATTTCCTTGGATTCATGACATGTATTGGTCCTGTAGCTTTCTCTTGTGCTTCTTTCTGCTTGCGGCCTGCCAGAGTCTTGATTGTCCTGCAAATTATAAATACACATGTGAAAGCCCGAACCATAATCAATGAATTTTGAAAGACTTTGGGGAGAGTGCATGCCCGTCTCTAAAAACAGAAAATAAATGAAGAAAAATTCTAAAAACTCAGGATGCAGAAGCGCTTTTGTTTAACGTTGTTGGCTCGACCTTATCTCATTCAGCTTCAGCTCACGCGACAGATGATTGGAAAGATTTTACCTAGTCAGGGTCTAGAAACCGCCTCAACTGTGTCCTGTCTACGTAAGTCGGTCCTTGTCCTCCTTATCTAAACAACTCAACTCTTCCTGACGACATCACTTGCTTGATTTCCATTGGACCGATCCACCATTTCTTCCTCAATCCTGATGAACTAAATGGAAGGTCATATATCATCCATACCTGTTTCTTTTCAAACTTGGTGGAATCAGTTTCCCCTCCACTATCAGCGCTCTGACTCTTCAGCTTCTTTTTCTTCTTTTCATTGTTTTTAGGTTGAGCATTCTCTTGCACAACAAGTATCTCGTATACCTCTTCACTTTCAACGATACCCTCAACTTTGGGTATTTTGTATTCTCCAAACCCATTGTCTTCTCTCACATTATAGTTCTTCATCACCCGATGGATATTGAAACCCACTTGTTCACAACCAACTCTCAGATAGAGCTCCACTTTGCACGTCTATCAGCTCTCGTTTAGTGGCCAAAAATGGTCTCCCCAGAATGAGTGGAGTTCGCTCCTCTTTCATGTCCAACACTAAGAAGTCGTCTGGGAAGTGGAATTTGTCGACTTTGATTAGAATATCTTCGACGACCCCTCGGGGGTACTTTACTGTTGAGTCTGTTGACTGAAGTGCAACTCTTGTGGGCTTCGGTCTCTCCGGTCTCAGGCTCTTGTAAGTGGTGTATGACATGATATTGACACTCACACCTAAGTCACATAAAGCTGATCTAAATTTATCAGCTCCGATAAAGATAGGAATTGAGAAGCTATCTGGATCTTGTTGATTCTTAGGTAGATCCTTTGATACCACCGCCGAACACTCACATGTGAGTGAGATGGTGCCAATTTCCTCCAGCTTCTTCTTGTTGGTCACCAGCTCTTTCATGAATTTTTCATCGGTCGACTTGCGAGAGCCTCTGCAAAAGGAATATTAATATGCAAATTTTTAAAGTGTTCGAGAAACTTACCTTTTTGCGCGTTGATCTTTTCTTGCGCCATTCGTTCTGGAAAAGGCAGTCTCGGCTTGCATTGTGGTGGTTCTTTTTTTTCATCTTATTCAGCCACCTGTTCCTCACTTTTTTCCAACTCTTCTTGCTTTTCTTCTTGTACTCTGCTTTGTTCGGGATGATGCTGAGTAATTTTTTTGTTAAAGACTGTATGGGAATTGCTGTAGAGTTTCTATTCAACCAAACTGAGAATTACAGGAAAAAACAAGGAGATAGGGGAAACAGAAACTTGGGAGGCCCCTTTGCTCTCCCGCCCAAGCTCCCAAGTGTTGCGGAAGCATTGGGAGTCGCAACGACAGAAATGAGATACAGAAAGAAAATGCAGAAGAAAAGAAAACACACAGAACACACAAATTTACGTGGTTCGGGAATAATCCCTATGTCCACGGAGAGACAGAACTTCACTATGATTCGGGAGCACAGATTATAGAAATTTCTCACACAAATCCTAGCCTGAAAATGGGATACAAAAGGAGGAAGACGATTCACTGTTCCGCACAGGAAGTCCGCGTCACTACAGTGAAAGGCGGCCACCCAAGTCAAAAGTACTACTGTGGGTGCCTGCTGGAAGTTCAAAAGGCTACAATAAAGTTGACTCCGAAGTCAGCACTGCTATAGTCTCTGTCGGTGTCGGTCGGTCAGCTCTGCTACAGTGGTTAGAGATGCTACATTGGCTGGAAATTTGGGCCGGGGGGCTTCGGCCCCCGGATCCCGGAGCAGGGGCGCGTTGCCCCCTGCAACCCCCAACGAGCTCACCGCGAAGCTCGACCCGCGACATTTGCGGACTACAAGCATTCGGCCCAACCAGATCGGGCTACACCAAGCCGAGGAAACACCCAACTAAAACCAACCTGCCTACCCTCCCACACTTCCTGCCCCTTATAGCTGAAAAACTAAGCATGCCTCTTTCCTGCCCCATGCGGAGATTCCCCCATCTCCACTATCTCAAGGGAAACTGTTGGCTTAACTGCCTCAGTGGAACCACTTCCCTTCTTTGCTGCTGAGTCAGAAATACCCCTGCCCCTGCGAGTATATACCCACCATTCACTAGGTTCATTACGGGCTTTATTACTCACCGCCGCTTGAGAAACAGACTTGTCCTCAAGGCTGAAGGAAGGAAGCTCGTTGCGGGTGATGTAGTTGTCTTCCCAAGTAACGTTCTCCTCGGAGCGACCCTGCCATTTGATCAGAGATTGTGGTTGGATCATATTGTCTTAGGTATGGTTGTAGCTGGACAAGGACAACCTCTGGTATAGGCCAATCCGCCCCATCGTCTCATAAAACTGGTGGAAGAATGGGTCGGGTAGGAGGACCATGCAACTTTTTCAACTGGAAAACGTGAAAAACAGGATGAATACGAACAACAGGCGGGAACTAGAGCTGATATGCCACTGGACCAATTCATTTAAAAACAGGAAACGGGCCATAATAACTTGGGGACAACTTCTGATTAAGCCAGCGGGTGATGGATAACTGTTTATGAGGGGGCAACCGCAAATAGACCAGATCGCCCACCTGGAAATCAAGGGGGCCACAGTGACGGTCAGCCTGTAATTTCATAGCTTGTTGTGAGCTGTGGAGATGAAATTTTAGATACTGCAAGGTGTCCTGGGGGTCTGAAAGTGCCTGTGCTACGACAACCACACAAATTTTTGAAGGTAAAAAATTTATAACAGTGGGCAGGGGCTGGCCGTAATTTACTTCAAAAGGAGTAGTGTTGATGGAGGCATGCCATGTAGTGTTATAACAAAACTCAGTCCAGGGAATCCAATAGGACCGCTGTTTAGGTTGTCCACTGGCAAACAACACAAATAGGCTTCGAGGCTTCTGTTAATGACTTCAGTTTGGCCTTCCGTTTGTGGATGATACACTAAACAGAATTTCAATTTGGTGCCTTGAATTTGGAATAATTCAATCCAGAAGTGACCGAGAAAAATAGGATCACGATCACTGACGATAGAATTTGAAATGCCATGAAGGCGGATCACATCCTGCATGAAAATCTCAGCTACTCAGGCTGTGTAAGGATGTTTGAGTAGCATAAAATGACTGTATTTAGTGGCGGTCCATCACCACAAAAATGACATTATAACCACGCGATTCAGGCAATCCAGTAATGAAATCCATGGATAAATCAGTCCAAACAGCTTGTGGAATATCCGGTGGTTGCAAGAGATCTGCAGGGGATAAGGTGAAATACTTATTCCGCCGACAAGTGTTGCATTGGCGGACATGATCCTGAACTGTTTTCTTCATGCCAAGCTAGTGTAAATTTGCTGCCAGCTTGTGGTAAGTGCGGTAAAATCCCATGTGCCCCCCTTGAGGGGTTTGATGAAATTCGGCCAGCAGCCGAGGGATCCAAGGTGAGGATTCCGGAAGAACTAGTTACCCTTTGTAATGGAGGATACCTTGTTCCAGCGAAAAATGTTTATAGGCCGAGGTGCCCGCGCGAAGGGCTGAAATAATTTTCTTAAGGATCATGAGCGACTCTTGCTAGAAAATGTTGGTCGTGCCGCCAACCCCATTCTATTTTTATTTTATTTTTTCTCATCTTTTTATCTCATTTTTTTTCATTTCGATCCTCTTTTTTTCCCTTACATTCTTATTCAATCATCTTTTTTCTTTCTCTTTGTGTTTCTTAAAATGATTTTATCTCATTTTTTTTGACGCATGCATGTCGCGGGGCGTTGTCAAAAGCAATATTATTTTTCTTAGTGCAACACAGTAGCTGCCAGGGTCATCTCACTTGAGGAGACTTTCAGTTTGGTTTTCTCACTCAATCTATTTCACTTAAGCTATCTCTTTTTGTGGTTTTGATAATTTAAGGAAAACAATGACAATGTTTTTGGGTTTTTGATTACTTTTCTAATGACATGTAATATAAGAATTTAAACTAACATGCAAATCTAAACATAATGAAGTAAGAAAGGACTTGGTTTGGGGTTTAGTCTTAGATTCAATCATTATTCTCCCTTTTATGCTTGTTTTTAATTTGATAATCCAAACATGAAATCTCATGTTTGAATTAGGGTGTCATCTTCCAGGACCCAACTCTATCGATGCTGTTTCATCCATTGATTAGCTCTACTCTCCATGTGAAGAGTTAACCAATGGAGAGAGAGAAAATGGTTTTAAATAAAATAATAGAAATAGATTGAGTTGCATGTCATTGGTGAACACCTGATCAGGGACATTCGCCTTACCATGCATGCTATTCAAATCTACCACACATTTAAGATAAACTTTAAGGAAAAATTCAAGAATACCTTGACCTCCCTTTAGTCTCGGGGCCAACCTCTCATTTCCGAGAGTAAGAGATCACAATGGTGGGAAGATGGAAGAGAAGAAGAAATAAAATAAAATAAAAAGAAAGGATTTAATACGAATGAGGGTGAGAAAATGAAAGAATAAAATAAAAATAGAATGGGGCTGAGAGAGAGAGAGAGATAAAAATAAAATAGAAGGAGAAAACAAGTAAAGAAATTAAGTATATAATTAATAAAGAATGATAAAATAATAATAATAATAATAGTAATAATAATAATAATAATAATAATAATAAAAATAACAAGAGAAGAATTTGAAGAAGAGAAGATGAAGGATGGTGGAAACGAAATTAAAAACATGCATGAATTAATTTATTTAGCTAAATGAAGAATTCAAATTACAAATTAAAATAAAATCTACAACTAAAACAAAAATAAATAAAAAGAGAACAAAAATTAAGAAGAAATGGGTGAGGAAGCGCAACCCCTTGGTGGAGATATTCTTCGTCACCTTCCATACGCTCTTTTAGACATTTTCATTTAGATCAAAAGAAAGGTTCAAACTGAAATTTAAAAGATTCGTAGCTCATGAGAAAAACTGGGATCTTAGAAACCTCCCCTCCTTAAAACAACTCATCCCTGAGTTGCCCTTCTGAGGGTGGTTGAGCATCATCTGAGAATAACTTCGGCCACTGAGCATGTATATCGGCCTCTCACTTTCAGGTCTCATCTCGTACACAGTTGTGCCGCCATAACACCCGAACTAGAGGAATTGACTTGCCTCAGAGAGCCTTCGTGCTTCAATCAATGATACGTATAGGATACTCAAAAGAAACATCAATATCCAACTCAACCTCATCAGGCTGAAAGACGTGAGATGGGTCTGAATGATAGCGATGTAATTGAGAAACGTGAAAGATGTCTTGCATAGCCCTATATCTCTGAGAGAGTGTTATCCAATAAGCCACTAGTCCGACCCTCTTCAAAATATCAAAAGGTCTAACAAATCTCGGTGATAGCTTACCCTGCCTCTAAATTTGTCGATGACCCAGTCTATGCAAAACACGTCAAAAGACATGATTTCCCACTTTAAACTCCAGAGGTCGGTGACAATGATCGACATAAGACTTCTTCCTAGATCGTGCCGTAGCCATACACCTCCTGATAAGTTGTACCTACTCCGATGTCTCTTGAACGAGACATGGTCCCAATAGGCTGCCTCTCCTGCCTCTGACCAGTATAGGGGCGAACGACTGTATAGAGCCTCGTAAGGAGCCATCTGAATCGTAGCTTGAAAACTGTTATTATAAGAAAATTCTGAAAGCGATAAGTGTTTCTTCTAAGAACCTCCAAAATCAAGGACGCATGCTCAGAGCATGTCCTCTAACACCCGTATTGTATGCTCGGATTGACCGTCGGTTTGAGGGTGATAAACTATACTCAGAAGTACTTGTGAACCCGAAGCCTTCTGCAACCCCTGCCAGAATCGCGATGTAAAACGAGCATTCCTGTCCGATACAATAGTACATGGAACTCTGTGAAGGCGTATAATTTCTCAGACAGAGCTACCAAGCTCATTCACCAAAAGGTCTCCCTAATAGGCAAGAAATGAGCGGCTTTTGTCAGCCTGCCCATAATTACCCATACCACATCACTGCCTCAGGGTGATCTCGGTAATCCTGTTACGAAATCTATTGTGATGTCGTTTCATTTCCACTCAGGAATGAGCAACAACTGCAAAAGTTCAGCAAGTCGTTGGTGTTCCGCCTTCACCTGCTGACAGGTGGAACACTGAGTAACGAAACCCGCTTTTTGCCTCTTCATACCCGACCACCAATACTGGCGGTGTACGTCACGACACATCTTGGTGAGCTCGGGATGTGATGCCCATCTGGAGGCATGAGATTCTCACATCAACTCCTCTCGCATGTTTGCAGGAACTCAGACACGTCAATGAATACGCAAGATCTCATCCTCATCAACAACCCAACCAGGCGGTGGGTCCTTGCTTGAAACGCTCTCCCTCAAGACCAAGCCTCCAGGATCTGAAAGTTGTCTCATCTTCACTTGATTTAGAAGTGATGAGATCACTGTTAAAGGTGTAAGAATAGGCTCTCTGTGACACTCTTGAATCTCTAGATGCATCTCAGAGAACAGAGGCATCAACTGTGACTTGCTACTGGCCTCCTGAACTGTTTGTGTTTGAGTCTTCCGACTCAGAGCATCAACAACTACATTGCCCTTCTCAGGCGTATAAGCAAGCTCAAAATCGAAAGAGTGCAGGTATTCAACCCATCTTCGTTGTTTGAGATTTAAGTCACGTCAAGTAAATATGTATTTGAGACTTCTATGGTCCATGTACACTACAAACCGCTCCCCCAACAAATAGTGTCTCCAACAACGTAAAACATGGTCAACTGCTGCCCGTTCGAGAGCGTGCGTTGGGTAATTACACTCATGAGGCCGAAACTGACAAGACTCGTATGCAACGACTCGTTCCCCTTGCATCATAACGGCTCCCAGCCCGATGTTCGACACATCACAATAAACTGTATAGCCTCGACCTAGCTTAGGTAGAATCAGGACCGGCGCTGAGGTTAGCTTTCCTTTCAGCCCCCGGCCCGATAACATAAGTGTTAACACCCTTCTTTTTCAAGCTCGTAAGAGGTGCTGTGAGGCGTGAGAAATCCCGAATAAAACGCCTATAATATCCAGTTAACCCCAAAAAACTTCATATGTCAAAGATGACTTTCTTGGGCTGTTTTGAAGAAACCACGTCTTTCACCTTCTATGGGTTGTTTCCAAGAAACCCCGGGTTTCACCTTTTTTGGGTCCACAAACACTCCTGCCTAGATAATGCGACCCACAGGAAGTGAACTTTATCAATCCAGAAGCAGCATTTTGTGAGTTTGACATATAACCTATGCTCTCTCAGTGTGCTCAATACGATATCATGATGTTTGGCATGATCGCGTCGAGTTTGTGAGGACACCAAAATGTCGTCCATGAAAACAATCACAAAAGAATTCAGATACGGGTGGAAAACCTTATTCACCATAGCCATGAAAATAACTGACATGTTCGTGAGACCGAACGACATTACCAAATACTCATAAAGGCCATAACTGTTTTAGAAGGCAGTATGTGGTATGTCTGAGGGCCTAACTCGTACCTAATGATAGCCCGACCTTAAATCAATTTTCAAGAAAACTCTAGCTCCTCGGAGCTTGTTGAAGAGGTTGTCTATACGAGGTAGGGGATACTGGCTATTAACCGTAAGTTGGTTCAATTTCCAGTAATCCACACAAAACCTGTGGGTGCCATTCATCTTCTTGGCGAGAAGGATAGGTTAACCCCAAGGAGACGTATTACGTCGTATAGACCCTTTAGCTTCCAAGTCCTCTAGCTGTATCTTGAGTTCCTGAAGCTTTGTTGGAGCCATCCTGTAAGGAGGAATAGATACCGGTAATGCTTCTGGAACCAACTCAATAGCAAACTCCACCTCTTTCTTAGGAGATAACTCGGAATAGTCATTAGGGAAAATGTTTCTGAAACGATCCACCACAGGAGGGAAATCTGTCTCATGATCTCATTGATTGCTCAGAAAGACCGACAATCTCGGTTGTCACTCCGCCCAGTCCACGTTGCTTGGGTCCAGCTTGACTTGCCTGGACACCCCATTCTTCTCTGTAAATATGGTTACCGCCCTCGGGTGGTGTGAAAGACACCCTCTAGCGATAGCAATCGACGTGAACGCGATAAGGTACAAACCAATTCACCCCGAGAATCATGTCAAAGCCTGTTATGTCGAGGACGAAAAGGTTCCATAAGAAATGATAACCGCCAATCTCGGGAGGGCACTCCTTACATTGACGTACACTTTCTGATCACACTCCCAACAGAGTATCAAAAGTCATCACTCCACAGAAATATCAAATTTCGAGCCCCAGACTTATCACAATAGTCACATATATAAAAGAATGCAAAGCGCCTGCGTCAAATAAGGCAGATACTAAAGTTGAGGCTATTAATATTCTACCTCGAACCGTAGATGGACCAACATTCTGCTCCTCGGGTGTTGGCTGCATTGCATATATTTGGCCCGATCCACGATCCTGAACTACAACCTGACTACCCTGAGCAGGTCCGCTCTGCTGGCGCTATATATCAAAAGTCTGACTTCCTCAGCCTCATGCGCTTCCTCAGCCTTTACGGCCTGTGGTACTCCAACCCCCCGCCTGACGTGGAGCTGTTGAGCCCTCTCCACAACCTGAAGTCGGTGTAAATCCTCTCACTGGCCACTGGAGGAAAGGTAATGTAAAACCGTTGAAGATGACCCATCTTGTTGCAAACTCGACACTCAACTGGGTTCTTACTACCGCGGGGCTTTGTGTGTCCCGACCTACCACATTGGTGACGTATCACATTGCTACCCGGGCACACACTCATAATACTGCTGCCTCTGCGAGAAGGTTTTAACGGTGCTTCCTGCTGCTTCATGAACCGCTTCCCTGTCGAGGCACTGAACCACATGCCCCACACCTTTAGCTTCCCTTAGGCTACGCTTTGAGATGAGAGCCTGATTCATTATCCCAGTGACAATAGTCAAACAAAACACGTTCACCTGAGATCGGATGGCATACACGAGCCCATTCTCAAATCGCCTAGCCTTGGACAACTCATGACCAAAGAAAGCAGGAACGAAACGCTGAAGCTTCGTGAAACGAGCAGAGTAATCTATAACAGATAAAGTAGTGCCCTGCTTTAGGTGCATAAACTCTGGCTCGGTCAACCCTTAGTGTCTCAGGAAAGAAATAATCGTAGAAGGCAGTTTGAAAATCCCTCTAGACCATCACCTGATAGCTTGGGTCAAAACATCTCACCATCTCCTTGCTGACCCCCTAAACATATATGCTGCGAGCTTCACTTTTCTTTTCGGAGGTGTTGCAGGTGATACTTCTGACGGCTCAAGTCCCACCACTTTCAGAACGTGGTTGTCATTATCCTCCTGGCGCATGACCCAAGGCCGTCGTGGTGGCATATATCTACAATGCCAAACGCACGCTTCAAAACGAGATTCAACAATAGGAAAGATCACAGATAAAGAAAGGTACAAAGCCATCCTACACAAAAGTCAACCCCCAATTGCTTGCTCCTAAAGCCAGGTCTAGGTGACATAGAAGATCATAAGGGTCCCAAGAGACACTCCTACTGCCCACTACTAAGGTTGGGTTAGAGTCAAGTTCTCTGTTTCACGACAGAGGTTCCGGTATATGGAGTGTCAATTGCAAGTTATAGAGAAAAACACTCTTTAAGTTGCAATTGACACCCCCATTTAATGACAACCATTTCTTTTAGCTTTTAAGATTCAACAAGTTCATATTTATACATATTACGGTCCAGTTAGATGAGTTACCATTCCCAAGTTATAAAGTCCCACGCTTTATAAGTTATAATTGACACTAAATGTAACTGCAACCAATCTTATTACATCTTGTCTCAGGATGTAAAAATCCATATGCCATGATTCAATTATATGGATCGCCATTCCCAATTTATAGAAATACTATAAATTACAATTGACATCCATTTAATCACAATTATCTAACGTTTCAACTTGAGTAACCACAGTTACATAGCTCGAACATGTGATAATTGGTTAATAAAGGTGCCGCCATCAAGCTATATGAGAAAACACCATTTAGGTTGATGCAAATATTTTAATTAACCAATTATTTATCCTTTTCTTGCAAGAAATGTTAGTCCAAATTGTAGATATAGCAATTAAGGTACTACAACATGGTGCAGGCAATGCACGTGGTAAAATAAACACGACATGACATATGCATGACATATAAATAGGTGCCTATAATGATGAATGAGACAATACTTCCTTTCCATATCGGGCCAAGGGTAAAAATCCATAATGATAATAAATGCCACAAGTCATTTGCGTCACCCCCAACGGTGAAAATAATACAATAGTAATAAGCGGAATCCAGAACAACAATTCTCATCCCAGGTAATTTGGCTTTTCCCCCGCACATGGGTTAGCTACTTTCAGACACAGACTCATTACAAAATTCTGACACATCCCAGTCTCTTGTCTAACCAACCCCAAACAGTAAGACACGAAAAAGAGGGCTCTGATACCACTTTGTGACGTCTCAGATTCAGTTCACTCATAAGTAACCGAACCTGGTTGGCCACATGGTCTCAAGTGGCACCTCCTTGTACACCAAATACTGCCGACTAGCGGCGATGGTCTATGGTAGTATGGTGGGGAGACTATATCCTCATAATCAGAATGAAGCACAGCGATATATAAATAACAGAGCAAATCAACTGAAACGATATAACAAATGAACAACGAAAGAGTTAATCATCCCGTTATAACAATAAACACGACAGTAGACACTGTCATGTACAAAAATGGTGATGTCATGATGTTGTACACAATGAGGGGTAAGGGAGATAGGCAACATACATACAAGAGTACATGATCTACAAAATATACAAAAAGATCAAAAGCTATCTCTAATAGCACTACAGGCACAAACTCGGTCCTCTGTGCCCGTACTCTATCCTAGTATAGAAAAATCAAGCGTCCATAGCAGATCGCTTCCCCTTGTCCCTACGCGCATCTATGAAATCTGTCTAGGTAACAATTGGTGTCCTGAACAAGGTGTGACTAAAACTCAGCTGACCACCACCAACGGTGTCTAGCACTATCCAGTTTGTGAATATATAATGAACAGTGTGCGGGTATAATCAATAAAGGGCGATAAATAAATAAAACCCGTTGGTCTGGGTTCCCCATGGGATACCCGCTTGATACTACCTGCTTCGGTCTAAGCCAGAATGTGTCTGAACAATTATATTTTAAATTTATATTTATAAGGTCGAGACTCGTGGCATACAACCAAGGCATTCGTGAATAGTGATAATCATTTAAGGTTCCTTAAGTTTCCGTTACATTTTAAGTTTTATAAGTTGGGCGAAATCCACAGGGTTGTACCTTGGCATTTCACCCGAAGGGGAAAGTGCTACCCGAGCCCTAGGATCATGTCCTAGGTAGCCTTGGTGCTAGACTTGAAAGGAGCCCAAGGAATAATCCAAGGCGGTCCGTAACATCAAGTCGAATCCAAGGAGAATCCTTTTAAGACATTTATTTTAATTTCCGGTAATATAGGTGAACCCCCATCGCCAGATTGGGACATTCTCAATCTATAAGACAAAGGCCGAATCAAAGTGTGGTCTATCACTTGATAGATGCATCAATGAATCAGTTGGCGTCCCATGAGTCCGTCCAAGGAAAACCACAATGGGAGTCAAGTATCACTCAGGGCACGCTACACCTTTAATGTAATTCAGGTCCGTGACCATAGTCAAGCATGATATAATAGTACTCAAGGGCCATGTTAAAGTCCATGCTTGATTATTCCAATTTGATCATTTTAAGATCCGAACTTCGTTGAGGTACGTTCTTGTTTAATTTTTTTGGTTTAAATCATTAAAAGTTGGTTAATGAAATGTTTCCTGAGTTTATGTGGAGGCTCAAGGGTGTCCTGGGGGGTTTGGGGGTTTGGGACACGAAAAAGGGGTGATCCGGTGCATGTTGCACGGTTGACGCACTGTTAGTAGTAACTGTAACCGTGCTTGCCTGGAGGGGTGGAGCACGGTTGGAGAAATCGTGCACGGGGAGGGACCAAACCGTGCGGGCTTGGACAGAGTCATCCCGCACGGCTACCGCCTCATTAAAGATGGTGAATTTACCATTTTCCCCCTCGGGCTTTAAGTTTCCTTACCCGATTTTCTTCCCCTATCTTCCTATAATAGCTAAGGGTGACGAACCCTTCCAAACTTCCCAAAGATCAATCTTCCTTGTTTCTAAGCCGTTTGGAGTGCTAGTGCGGATCAAAGTTCCTGGTGAGTCCCCTCTTCCTTTTTTCTGGATCAGGGCTTGGGGAATCACCCTTCTTCGTCCGAAGCTCTAAAACCCTCTTTTTCCAGCGGTTTTTAGGTTGGGACTTCAAAGGTGATTTGTTTCCGAACCAAGGGCTAAGGTTAAGTGAGCGTTTACAGAATCGAGGTAGGTGGTCTACAAGTTATATCCCATGGTCTTGTGGTTAAATATATGTGTATGGGGTTGTGTGCTTGTGACGTTGTGCTGTCCGTTAGGTTTGTCATGGTAGAAATGATAAATTGATTGGTTAAATGATGAGTTGAACCCCTCATGATCTCCGTGGGATGTATTGAGGCTGATTAGACCGGGTTAAGGGCCACTCATGGGGTGAGCCACAATCTTGAAAATGGAATTGAAATGTTAAATATGAAATTGGATGGTTATGAGATAGGGCCCATGATAATTATGTTGATATGTTAACATGAGTTATGAGGTAGAACTAATGATAATTGTGTCTAGTTGTTAATGTGGGTGGTAATGTGAAATTGATGTTAATTGGGTTTTGTTGATAACATGACATAAATGGGTGTTTGGTATAATGGTAATGGGTTAAATGAAATGTGGATTGTAAATGGAAAACGTGATGATGGGCCAAGGCATGTAAATGAGAGATGAGTTAAATGGGCTAAGGCATGCAAATGGGAATGGGTAAATGAGTTAAGGCATGAAGATGACATATGTGTTGAATGAACTATTGTCGTAAATGATGAGTGTGTTTAATGAGTTATGGTTTGTGATTGATATATGTGTGTGTTAAACCCTCTTTTGTATTATTATGGGTATTTCCGAGTCCCACATCGGAATACTCCCTTGTACATTCCGCTTTTTCATTCTATAAAAGAAGAGCCCCACCTCACCTTGAAGGAAGTGGGTTTCCCTATTCTACATGGTATCAGAGGGATTTTTATCCCGAACCCTCCCTCCCTTGCGGATTCCCGGCGTTCTCCCGGCTCCGCCTCTCTCCCTCCTGCCCTAGCCCGTCCCGGCAGGCCATCCCTCCCGGCAGGCCCTCCCTCCCGGCGCACCTCTCCTCTCCGGCCTGCACCCTCCCGGCAGGCCCTCCCTCCCAACGCCCGCAGCTCCCGGCCCTCCCGCCGCACCGCCCTCTATCCTCCCCGCGGCTCCCCCCGGCTCCCGGCGCCATCCCCCGCGCGCCTCCCCCCGTCCCGGCACCACCTCCCTCGCCGCTCCTCTGCGCGCTCCCTCCCGGCGGCATCTCCCGGCTCCCCGGCTTCCGGCTCGCCCCGCCGTCCCGGCGCACCTCCTCACGGCGTCGCGTCCGCGCGCCCAGCCCCTGCGGCTCACCTCCCGGCGGCCCTCCATTCTCCCGGCGGCTCTCCTGCTGCACTCGGCGCCTCCCACAGCTTCGGCGCCTCCCGTGCCTCCCGCTGCTCTGCGCTCCCGGTGCCCCGACGTCCCGGCAGCCCTGCGCGCTCCATCCTCCCGGCTGCCCTGCGCGCTCCCTTCCGGCGGCATCACCCGCGCGCCCCACGGCTCCCCGACGGCGCTCCCTCCCCGCGGTTTCCCGCGGCTCCCGCCGCCTTCACCCGCGCGCCCTGCCGGCGGCCTCCCGCTGCTCCCGGCGGCATCACCCGCGCGCCCCGCGGCTCCCCGACGGCGCTCCCTCCCCGCGGTTTCCCGCGGCTCCCGCCGCCTTCACCCGCGCGCCCCGCCGGCGGACTCCCGCTGCTCCCGGCGGCCTCCCGCTGCTCCCGACGCCATCACCCGCTCGCCCCGCCGGAACGGCCTCAGCCGCTCTGCCCTACGCGGCCTCCCAGCGCCTCCCGCGCCTCCCTCTGCTCGCGCAGCCTCCCGCGCCTCCCGGCTCCCCGGCGTCTCCAACTCGCCCCGCCTCGCCCTCGGCCTCTGTCCCACCGGACCCTCCCGGCAGAGCGCCCTTCTCCCGGCGGCACGCCCTCATCCCCGCAGAGCGCCCTCGTTCCGGCAGCCCTTCCAGCACGCGCCCGTCCTGCGCCCGATCATCCCGCCGACCCGCTGCCTCAGCTCCCGCCGCTTCCATGGCGGACTTCTCGGGACGTGGTCGTGCTTCACGTCGTCCACGTCCCTTCTGTCACCATTGTGGCACGTTTGGCCACCTGATCGCCCGATGTTGGGTCCTGCATGGCCGACCATCTCAGCACCTGCGGCAGGGACAACCCGCAGTCCGGGACGTGTCCTCGACTGTCGCCTCTCTTTTCCCGTCTCTGGCCCTGTCTATGGCCGATCTTAGGCGGCCTCATGATCCACCGGCCTCTGTCCGCCCCGCTCCCTCCTCGGCTTCTCTGGCCCGTACTGTTTGCCCCACTGCCTTGGTCAGCCATTGCTCCCCTGCATGGCTGCTGGACTCAGGTGCCTCCGACCACCTCACCGGTGATGCTGGTATGTTGACGTCTTATTGCCCTTATGCCGGTTCTTCAGCCATCACCGTCGCTGATGGGTCCACTATCCCCATAGCGGGCTTCGGCGCATGCTCCCTGACTCCTTCGATACATCTACCCTCTGTGGCACATGTGCCCCGCAGTCCCTTTAATCTGCTTTCCATCAGTAAATTGACTAAGGATTATAAATGTGCGGCCATATTTACCTCCTCTGGTGTTGTGTTTCAGGAGCAGGCTACGAACCGGGAACTTGGTCGAGGCCGGCTTCGAGACGGGGTCTACATGTTCGAGGGGCCCGCGCCCATTGCTGGCACCTCTACCTCTTCTCGGGCACTTGATCTCCATTCCCGATTAGGGCACCCGCCTGCATCCACCATTCATCAGATGTTTCCGGACTTCCGTAGGACTTCTACTTTTCATTGTGAGTCATGCTCTTTTGCAAAACATCATCGCTCTTCCTACATTCCTCGCACGGATACACGGGCCTCCCACCCCTTTGATCTGGTTCATTCCGATGTTTGGGGCCCGTGTACCGTTCCGAGTCACTTGGGCTATAAATACTATATCTCCTTCATTGATGACTATTCGCGAATGACGTGGCTTTACCTTCTTCGGGAACGCTCCGAAGTGTTTTCCACCTTCCAAACCTTTTTTCATGAAATTAAGAATCGTTTTTCTATCTCGGTCAAATGTCTCCGCTCGGATAATGGGCGCGAGTATCTCTCCACTTCTTTTCGGCAGTTTCTCCGGGAGAATGACATCCTTCATCAGACCTCCTGTCCTGATACACCCCAGCAGAACGGCGTGGCCGAGCGGAAACACAGACATATTCTAGAGACTGCCCGTGCCCTCCTCTTCCACCGACAGGTGCCTCTGCTCTTTTGGGGCGATGCCATTCTCACTGCTACCTACCTCCTCAATCGCCTTCCTTCTTCTATCCTTAAGGGGGAGACTCCCTTTCAGGCTCTTTTCCCCACTCTCCCTCTTCATTCCCTCCCTCTTCGAGTGTTTGGCTGCTTGTGTTATGTTCGTGACACTCGCCCTGACCGCACCAAACTCTCTCCCAAATCTCTCCGCTGCATATTTCTCGGTTATTCCCGCACTCAGCGCGGATACCGCTGCTTCTCCCCGGATCTTCGCCGGTATGTCATCTCCGCCGATGTCTCCTTTGTGGAAAGTTCTCCATTCTCCTTTCCCTCTCCTCCTCCTGACTCTGCCATTGACAACTGTCTTCCCCTCATCATCCAGCCTCTTCCGGATTTGCCTCCTCCTCCCTCTCCTCCTCCTGGCCCTGTCCTCGATGATTGTCCTCCTCTCCTCCTCCATCCTCCACCGGCGTCAACCGCTGTTGACACCCATTTTGGTCAGGTCTACTCCCGCTGCCCTTCGACTGTCTTCCTCGTTCCGGCCAGTGACACTGATGCTCCCGCTTCGTCCGCTGCTCCTGCTCTGCCACCCGCGGACTTGCCCATCGCCCTACGGAAAGGTACTCGCTCCTGCCAGAGTACTCCTCTATTTGCATCTTCTTACAGGGGTTTGTCCGCTCTGGAGACGGTTTCTATACCTCGCACAGTTGGTGAGGCCAAATCTCACCCCGGGTGGCTCGCAGCCATGCGGGATGAATTGCAGGCTCTGGAGGAAAACCATACTTGGGATCTTGTCTCCCTTCCAGCAGGCAAACAGGCAGTGGGCAGCAAATGGATTTACACGGTCAGGCTGAATCCCGATGGTACTCTTCATCGCCTCAAAGCCCGCCTTGTGGCCAAAGGCTTTGCTCAGACATACGGCGTTGACTACTTTGATACCTTCTCCCCGGTTGCCAAGATGGCCTCTGTCCGGCTATTCATCTCTCTCGCCGCCCATCATCGGTGGCCTCTTCATCAATTGGATGTCAAGAATGCATTCCTCCATGGCTTCCTTGAGGAAGAAATCTATCTCCAGCAGCCCCCCGGATTTTGTGCCGCCGGCGCTGAATCTCGTGTCTGCCGTCTCCGCCGCTCTCTTTACGGCCTCAAGCAGTCTCCCCGTGCTTGGTTTGGCCGCTTTAGCACGGTCGTCAGCGACTTTGGGCTTTCCCGCAGTATGAAAGACCACACTGTCTTCTACAGGACGACTCCCCATGGCTGCATCTTATTGGTCGTCTATGTGGATGATATCGTCATCACCGGCAGCGACTCTGTGGGTATCACCCATCTCAAGGCTCATCTTCACCAGCACTTCCACACTAAGGATCTTGGTCCTCTCACATACTTCCTCGGCATCGAGGTTTCCTACTCCTCTGCCACCATCTCCCTCTGCCAACGGAAGTATGCTTTGGATATATTGCAGGATGCTGGGCTGACTCAGGCCACTGCGGTCGATACTCCTCTGGAGCCTGGCGAACGGTCTCTTTATGCCTCCTCGGCTCCATACCCCCATCCCGAGCGGTACCGTCGATTGGTGGGCAAACTCAATTATCTCACCATGACTCGACCCGACATTTCCTGTGCGGTAGCCAAAGTGAGTCAATTTATGGAGCATCCCACCACATCTCAGTGGGATGCTGTCATCCGCATCGCCAAGTACATCAAACGGGATCCTGCCCGTGGTCTTCACTACTCCCAGCATCCTCATCAGCATATTGAGGCCTTTTGCGATGCTGATTACGCTGGTTGCCTTGCCACTCGGAAATCTACCTCTGGGTTCGCCATTTTCTTCGCAGGCAACCTCATTTCTTGGCGCAGCAAGGAACAGACGGTCGTCTCTCGATCCAGTGCCGAGTCTGAGTACCGTGCCATGGCCACCGTTACTACCGAGATCCTTCGGCTTCGGCATCTCCTCCAGGAGCTTGGCTTTCCTCAGCAGACTTCTGCTCACATATGGTGTGACAATCAGGCAGCCACTAAAATTGCTTCGAATCCCGTCTTCCATGAACGCACGAAGCATATTGAGGTGGACTGTCACTTTCTTCGCCACCACCTGGAGCACAACCATGTCAGCTTTAGCCACATTCCGACGGCAGACCAGCTTGCTGACATCTTCACCAAAGGCCTCCCTGGTGCTCGCCTTGCCTCACTTAGTTCCAAGCTGGGGATCCGCCAAATCTGACACCCAGCTTGAGGGGGAGTAGTTATGGGTCTTGTGTGGTGTCTTCTTATTCTTTTTTGTGGGACTCGTTGTCCAAGCTGGGTCTGTCCAGCCTGAGGGGGAGTGTTAAACCCTCTTTTGTATTATTATGGGTATTTCCGAGTCCCACATCGGAATACTCCCTTGTACATTCCGCTTTTTCATTCTATAAAAGAAGAGCCCCACCTCACCTTGAAGGAAGTGGGTTTCCCTATTCTACAGTGTGAAATGGTTAAAGAAGCATGTGCACATGACTTTGTAGTATGTGAGGTATTGGACTTGAGGCTCTACGCCCACGGGTCAGGTTGGACTGAGGCTCTAAACCCTACCCTTACCCTTGTAATGCACGGGTTAGGGAGTCGGACTGAGGCTCTGTCACAAACCAACCCGGGTCGACCCCGAACTGGTCACCCGAGTCGGCCCGCGACATCCTCGAGACGCGTTCCTGATCGCCTCGGGGTGGCGACAAGCATCAAGGGCATCAACAGAGTAACAGTGAGAACGATTTCGTCCATTACAAATAAAAAAAAGCAGTGGAAAAACTGAAAAAGCAGCCCAAACTAAACTAAAACCAAACAGAACTAAGCACAATTGGAAATAAAACTAACCGAACCAGACGATCACTAAATCTCTACGTGACCCCGCAGGTCACTCTCCGATCCCAAAACCCAATACTGCCCACGACGATCGAGATCAAGCTGGAATCTGCACCAGAGACTAAAAACAAGAACGAAGTATAGGTGTGAGTATTATAACTCAGTAGGCGTGCCCAAATAATCTATTTTCAATGTATTTTCTTTAAAACAAGGTGTGGTCCGTTGCCCTTTTTATTTAAAACAAGTTTCTTTTCCATGAGGAGACCATAGCATTTTAAAGAGAGGGAGCGGAGAGAATGATGTTTTTGTTTACAAAGGGGAGAAGAGTGAAAAACATTCTCAAAACATTTTTTATGAAACATTTTAAAATCAATTGTCACCTTTAACAAAGAGGTAAACCATACGAGAGAGCAGGAGCAATAATCACACGACAAGGGCAATGGAAAAATAGCACACATGAGTAACCAAGCCAAACAAGGCACCTAAATTGTCTGCCGCAGACGAATAAGTGCCGGGAGTACATAGGAAAACCTAGGAGCTCGGGGGATAGTCTAGAACATACTGAAACCTGATTCATCCCGTAGGCGCGCCTCACCCGATGACATCAACCCGCCCAAACGCTCGGTCTTGCCCTACCTGGCCTAACCGAGGGGCACCATCCCAAAGCAGAGCAATGTCCATACTAAATGCCACTATCCAGTGCGTAATTTAAACTAGTGCAACAAACGTTCTCGGAGAATCTGCTAGCTATGCCAGGTTTCCATGTCATATCTAAAGTGAGGGTGAGCCGAGCAACACCAAACAAGCAACCAACCATATATATATATACACAACACACACAAGCAACACACGCAAGCGTCACCCCCGAATCACTCTAAAGGGATAGTCCCTTTCCCTTTGAACCAACATAACACAGGGGAAGCCCCATGCCAAGGACCTCCCATTCCCTTTCTCAACCAACAAGGCAAGGGACTCACCCCTAGGAGAGTTTTTAAAGAGAACTGATTTATGAAGATGCCAAACGGGGCCTCAAGCAACCTTTGAGTGAGAAACCATTTCTAAAAGAATCAAACACACCATCTATCATCCAAAACCATTTAGAAATTCATTTGAGAAACCCAAAACACCATTTAGAACCCTCAAGCCACATTTATAAGAGCCAACCGGGCCTTTTGACGAACACTTGGAGTGCAAAGTTTAATTAAACAATTCCATACAATACAATACAAAGAGGATTTTCACTTCACATCAAACACTTATTCTAAAAATCATACATCATTAATTAGTATTAAAGAAGGGTGCGATCTACATTTCTTCAATTTAAAGGTCAAATGCAAAGGGAAACCATTTACATTTCTTCAATTTAAGGGTCAAATGCAAAGGGAAACCTACCTCAAAAGGAAGCAAACCCAGCCGAACACCTCGGCACTCGACGCCTTTGATGAAGATCACTCGACACTTGCACGCACATACACTCCTATATATATACACTCGTATATATATATATATATATTCATACCTATGTATATGTGTGCAAGCCTTCATGGAACCACAAAACGTTCTAATTAACCTAGAGGGAACCCAAAATCATCAAAGACCCCAAATAAAATTGGAACAAAGAGGGCAGAAGAAACCAACCTCATGTTGCGGAATCGTCGGGAGACACAACGACAGAAACGAGAAAAAAAAAACGAAAGAAAGAAAGCAAAGGACACAACGATTTACGTGGTTCGGGAAAAATCCCTACGTCCACGGGAGAGGCAGAATTTCACTATGAGTCGGGAACACAAAATTACAGAGGATTTCAGTAGTAAAACCCTAGCCCGAAATGGGCTACATATGAAGAAGACGGTCCACTGTTCCGAATAGTAGTCCGCGTTGCAACAGTGATCGGCGGCTCACTTTGTCAAAAGTGCTACAGTGTCTGCCGGCTGGAAGTCAAAAGCGCTACAGTGAAGTTGACCCCCGAAGTCCGCACCGCTACAGTGCTTGTCGGTCAGCTCCGCTACAGTGGTCAGCATTGCTACAGTGCCAAAAAAAATGGGCCGGGGACCTTCGACCCCCGGAGCAGGGGCGCGTTGCCCCTGCAACCCCCAACGAGCTCACCGCGGAGCTCGACCCACGACAGTTGCGGGCCACAAGCATTCGGCCCAACCGGATCGAGCAACACCAATCCAACAATCTCCCACTTGTAGCCTGATTCGCTGCACTGCTATGCTTCGATGCAACTGATGAAGACAACTTACTTAATCTAAGTTCTTCCTCTTCTTCACTCACCAGTGGCGTGCTTTCACAGATTCATGAAATACAAACTATTTTCCTCTTATGCTCCCATCAAGTCCTCCATCATTCTGCCTCTCATCCTCCGTTCATCAGTGGAGACCAACAGAGGCACAACAGTGCCTCAACTTCTGTATCACCATAGGCTTTGTCAACATGTCTGCCGGATTGTTGGTTCCACAGATCTTCTGCAAGGTCAGCAACCCATCCTGTATCAAACCTCTGATGAAATGGTACTTCAACTGAATGTGCTTCGTCCGGGCATGAAACACTAGGTTCTTGGCAAGATGTATAGCGCTCTGACTGTCACAGTGCAATACATTCTCCTCTCGCTTTTTTCCCAATTCATCCAAGAAGTTCTTCAGCCAAACCATTTCTTTCCCAACTTCTGTTACAACAATGTATTCTGCCTCTGTGGTGGATAAAGCCACCACCTTTTGCAATTGTGATATCCAACTTATCGCAGTTCCTCCACAGGTAAAAACATAACCCGTGGTACTCCTCCTGCTGTCGACATCGCCTCCAAGGTCAGCATCCACATACCCCTGCAATGAAGTTCCTTTCCCAAAGCACTGAGATACCTCCTTACTGCCCTTCAAATACCTCAGTATCCACTTCACAGCTTCCCAATGTTGCTTTCCAGGGTTCGCCATATACCTGCTCACAACTCCCACTGCATGAGCAATGTCAGGTCGAGTACAGACCATGACATACATCAGGCTTCCAACAGCTGATGCGTATGGAACTTTTGCCATGTACTCCACCTCTTCTGCCGTCTTCGGTGATTGCTCCTTTGATAGTTTGAAGTGGCTCGCCAGGGGAATAGAGACTGCCTTTGCTTCCAACATGCTGAATCTCCTCAGAACCTTCCCAATGTAATCAACCTGTGACAACATTAATGTTCCAGCTGTGCGGTCTCTCTTGATCTTCATTCCCAGAATCTTGCCAGCTTCTCCAAGATCCTTCATTTCAAACTCCTCAGCCAACTGCCCTTTCAACTCATTAATCCTCTGCATACATGATCCTGCAATGAGCATGTCATCCACATACAGAAGCAATATAATGTATTCATCACCAAAAGACTTGATGTAGCAACATTGATCCATGCCACATCGTTTATATTCATTTTTAGACATAAATGAATCAAACTTCTTGTTCCACTGCCCGGGTGCCTGCTTCAATCCATATAAGCTCTTCTGGAGTTTGCACACCAGGTCTTCCTTTCCAGACACTACATATCCCTCTGGCTGCTGCATGTAGATGTCCTCCTCCAGATCTCCATGAAGGAAAGCAGTCTTGACATCAAGCTGCTCAAGATGCAAGTCTTCTGACGCCACAATGCTGAGAACCACCCGGATGGTGGTAAGCTTCACTACAGGTGAGAAGATTTCAGTGAAATCTACTCCCTCCTGTTGAAAGCCTTTCACCACCAGCCTTGCCTTGAACCTCCTCTTGCCATCATGTTCTTCCTTGACCCGGTAAACCCACTTATTCTGCAATGCTTTCTTTTCTCTTGGCAGAGGTGTCAGCTCCCAAGTGTTGTTCTCATGCAATGAGGAAATCTTCTCCTTCATAGCCAGCTCCCACTTGCTCGACTCCTTCAGCTGCATTGCTTCTTCAAAGCATTCTGGTTCTCCACCGTCAGTCAATAACAGATAATGCAATGATGGTGAATACCTCTGCACATGCCTTCTCACCCTTGATGATCTCCTCAATTCCACTGGAGTAGTAGGTTCCACCGGTTCGGATCTCTCAAGCTCAGGCACACCTTCAAGCTCCACTTGCTCTTTGCATTATGATTCAATGTTCCCATTTTCATCTTCAACTGCATGACGATCTTTGTACATGACACCTTCATTGAATACCACGTTTTGGCTCCTGATGACCATCCTGTTGAGATCATCCCAAAAGCGATACCCAAACTCCTCACCACCATAGCCAATAAAGAAACATTTTTTGGACTTGGCATCAAGCTTGTCCCTTGCATTAGCATCAACATGAACATATGCTAAACTGCCAAAGACTCGTAAATGTGAGAGTCTTACCACCTTACCAGACCAGAGTTCCTCGGGTAGACATTCCCCCATTGGCACAGAGGGACTCTTGTTTATGAGATATGCTGCCATATTCACTGCATCAGCCCAAAAGGTCTTGGGTAACCCCGAATGTAGCCTCATGCTCCTGGCACGTTCATTCAGTGTCCTATTCATCCTCTCTGCCACACCGTTCTGTTGTGGTGTTCCTGGGATCGTCTTCTCCCACCGAATTCCATTTTCAGAACAAAATTCTCTGAACTCCTGACTGCCATACTCTCCACCGTTGTCAGACTTCAAACATTTCAGCTTTGCTCCTGACTCGTTCTCCACCATGACTTTCCACTTCTGAAATATCTTAAACACATCAGATTTGTTCTTCAGAAAGTAAACCCATACCTTCCTCGTTGAGTCATCGATGAATGTCACATAATATTGTGACCCTCCGAGGGATGGTACTGGTGCAGGCCCCCAAACATCTGTATGCACCAGGTTCAGCTTTCCAGCCTTCAATGTTCTGCCTCCTTTTGCAAAGGACACCTTCTTCTGCTTTCCAAAGATGCAATCTTCACAAAAGCCTACTTCCATCGACTTCAGCTCTGGTAGCAACCCTTTTGTTTCCAGCACCTTCATCCCCTTTTCACTCATGTGGCCGAGTCTGTAGTGCCACAGTTGAGAACCTCCGACAGCTTCCAGTGATGCAGCCATGTCCATGCAAGTTTCTGTCATGTTGTACAGGGTGCCATTCTTTGCTCCCCGAGCTATGACCATAGCTCCTTTGGTGATCTTCCATGCACCACCAGTGAACGTGGTACTCAACCCTGCATCATCAAGCTGTCCCACAGAAATGAGATTTCTTAAACCAGGGATGTACCTCACGTTTTCTAGAACCAGCAAGCTCCCACTGTTGGTCTTGATCCGTGCATCTCCTTTCCCCACAATCTGCAAGGGCTCGTTATCAGCAAGATGCACCTTGCCAAAATTTCCAGAAACAAAATTGTTCAGGAAACCCTTCTCTGATGTAGAATGGAAAGACGCCCCAGAGTCTAAAATCCAAGACTCCATTGGGCTGTCCACGCTGAGCAGTAGCACGTCATTAGTTCCTTCAGCTACCGCGTTTGCTCCACTGGTTTCAGGTCCCTTCCGGTTATCTCTGCACTCCTTCTTGACATGTCTTTTCTTCCCGCATGTCCAGCAGGTAGGACCAGGCCCCTTTGCCTCGTCTCTGCTCTTCCCTCTTGACTTCGATCGTCCTCTGCGATTGTCCCGCTGTGGGTACCTTCCTCTTCCTTCAACGTTCAAAGCAGAAACAGAGAATCTGCCTGATTCTCTTCTTCGAACATCCTCACTAAGGATTAGGTCCCTTATATCTTTCAGAGCCATCTTCGTATTCCCCGAAGTGCTGCTCACAGCTGTTACAGTTGCTTCCCAACTTTTAGGTAACGAAGATAATAAAACCAGAGCGACATGGTCGCAGGGACACGAGGTGTCAGATGTGTGGTGGCTTAGGTACTATTTTGGTGATTACCGCTCACTCGAAACTTTGAATAGTGTGCACACATAGATACTCCGTGATGAGGTGGTTTTGACCACTCGTGTGGGTAGAGGCCCCCGTAGATGCGGTTTAGGTATTTTGGTTGGGGGTGCTTGCCGTAGAAAGCCACGTGGAAGGTGAGGAGCCTTCAGGGGATAGCATTGAGGCTATCGGGTTGGGGGCTGAGGTTCGCCGTGATTTGAGGGCAGACATCGCTGTCCCTCCGATTGCTTATTTGAGGGCAGATATCGCTGTCCCTCTGGATTCTTATTTGAGGATAGGTATCGCTGTTCCTCCGGGTTACTTCTTGGGCGTGCCTTCGGGACGTCGGTACTTGAGACACGAGGTGTCAGGAGGCACTTGGTGCCGGGTTGCTATTTTCCTTGGGCGTGCCTTCGGGACGTCGGTACTTGAGACACGAGGTGTCCGGTGGCACATGGTGCCGGGTTACACAACAGAGATTCCGACGTGGGTCGAAGCAGGTGACACTCCACAGTGGCTGTTGAGCACCAATGGAGTTTGTGTTTATTTGTGCATTGTACTATTTACTGTTTGTCTTATAAATGCATGTCTGCTTAAACACATATATTAGGTACGCACTGTTGGGTGGTATTCTACTTAGATTTGTCTCACACCCTGCACGGACCTTTCGGGACGCGTGCAGACCTTATGGAATTACGTGCAGGAAAGAGGCCAGCTTCAGGAGCTGGGCTGCGTTAGTTGTTGCATGGAGATGGTATGGACCTTGAGGTCTCGCCTAACTGGAGTTTACTTTGTTTCGCTTTCTTTCCTGTATTAGCATGCTTATTGTTATGTAGCTACAGTTGGTTAGCCATTGGCGCCCTTTTGTATATTGACTTGCTATGGATGCATGTTTGGTTTGTTTAGTAGTTACATTTGGTGTTCAGCATGCTGTTGTATTTCTTTCCGCTGCTGTTGTTTATACTTATTGCTTCCGCTGTTTATTGTTATTGAATGTGCTTCCGCTATGCGGGTCTGGTTCGAGTCTGCTGAGTCTTATTCCGCTGCACCTTTACTGTTATACTCGGACCAGTACCGTTATTATTATCGTCCGGGAGGGTATAGCCTCCCCACTATACCTAACAGATCCTCGTTGCTAGTCGGCAGCCTTTGGCGTTCGGGGAGGTGCGCCTAAGGTAGTAACACCCGACCCGTTTGACACTGTTCGGGTGGCTGTTTGGGTCTGGGTCGTTATAAAGTGGTATCAAAGGAGTTATTGACAAGGATTTAGTAGCCGTGTTTTCCTGGCTACTAATGAGATTGAGACTTCACTTTTTATTTTTGCTGGTTTTACTATTTGGGATATGGTAGACTGGAGATAGGTTGTTACTGGAACTGAGTTTCTAGCTTGTGTTTGGGTGCCTGCAGCCCCAGGTAAGAGGGATGGACCAAGTTGCCAATGGGTGGGTATTGCTGTTTGCTTTTGCTCAGATTACAGTTTATATGATTTCCACCTCGGTGGCTCACTTGGTGTGTGATGTTCTTGATTGTGAGATGTGACCCTTGACCCAGTGCGGTAAGGGAGAATTGGACCTTGGCCGGTATGGCAAGGCTACTTTGCTTGGCTTTTGATAGGCACATTTTTTTTAGGGCATTTCAAATTCATAATTGCACGTATGCTTTGTGAAGTGATAATGCCATGTGAATAAAAATCAATTGCCATGCTTTATATGCTTTGAAATTTGAATTGGTGAAATTCCTGATAGAATTGCTAGTTGTGCAAATGGGTATGCCATGCTTTAGATTTTGTAAAATTGCATGTGGCGGGATATTGGAGTCTGACTCTTATGAGAGCAGGCAGGTACTATGACTGAGGTAGTGTAACTGTCAGGATTGGGCGACTCGGTCGTCGTTTTGAGGCAACGTGAGTTGTCAGGACGGGCATGGCCCGAGGTACTTTTGATACTTGGCTCTGTTGAGGGCGAGTAAGGAGGCCATGAGGCCGGGATGCTGTGGGGCATGGGTTGCGGTGAGGGGGAGTAAGGGTAGTTGTTATACACTGCCTTTTACTGCTTTCTTTATCTGCGTAGAATATATATATATTGGGCTGTCTGACCATTCATGGTATTCAGCAGGTTACTCCTTCACGACTCGATGGAGCGTCAGACGGGAGATGGTACAGTGCCGCAGGTGCAGGATCAGGTTCAGGATCCGGTACAGGCAGAGCAGGAGCTGCAGGCTCAGGGACAGGATCAGGTTCAGGATCCAGTGCAGGCCGGACAACAGCCGGGTTTGATGGCGTTCGGGCCGTGGCTCGACGAGCAGCTTCGAGCTAGCCTGGTGCGGGTCTTGCAGGGGATCGATGGAGGTGCACAGGGTATGGAGCCATCTATGGCATACTTGACGCGAGAGTTCCAGTCGCAGCACCCGCCACTTTTTCATGGTGAGGGTGGTCCGCAGGCGGCTGAGAATTGGATAGAGAGCATGCAGATGATCTTCGAGCAGCTCGAGACGCCTCCAGGGCGGAGGGTCAAGCTGGTGACGTACATGCTTAGAGGACCGGCGAAGCGTTGGTGGGATGTTCAGGTACAAGCTCGTAGGCACGAGGGACTAGCATGGAAGGACTTCGAGGACAGTTTCTTCGAGCACTTTTATCCAGAGACACTGAGAGCAGAGTGAGCTCGGGAGTTCTTGAGTCTTCAGCAGGGAGACATGTCTGTCATGGACTATGCATCTACCTTTACAGAGTTGTCTCGCTTTGCACCTGGTATGGTGAGCGATGACGCAGCTAGGGTGAGGCGTTTCGAGGATGGCTTACGACATGCCATTCGGGTACAGGTGAATATTTTCAGGCTTGGTTCTTTCTCAGAGACAGTGAACCAGACACTCATAGCAGAGGGCAACCAGAGGGCAACCAGAGGGATAGACCCCAGTTTGGCAGGGCGACAGCTTCCGGTGACGGCTCAGACAGCAGGAAGCGAGGATGGGATGAGTCCCAGCAGGGCAGTCAGGCCAGGGATTCAGCTAGACCACCTCGTGGTAGTTCTTCAGTGATTTGCTTCCAGTGTGGACAGCCGGGACATGTTCGGACTCAGTGCGATAGGCCTCCTAAGGAGTGCCGGGCATGTGGACAGGTCGGGGATCTGAAGAAGTTTTGCAGACAGCCTTCTCAGATAGCCGGCAGACAGGGACCAGGACAGACGGTGGCATCCGGAGTTGGTTCAGGTTCGGTACCAGGAGAGGGTAGCAGAGGTTCAGCTGCACGCGGAGGACGTGACAGAGACTGCGGGACCCACCTGAGGGGTCAGTGGCCGGTGACTGGAGCAGCACCGCAGGGAGGTCAGGCATCAGGCAGCCGTGTTTCAGGCCAGGTGTACGCCGTGGAGCTGCCAGAGGCTGAGCAGGCTGGTGAGCCGACGACAGTTAGAGGTACACCACGGGTGTGGCCGTGATCTTTTCCTTGTTCTCTTTTGGCATGACCTGTAGAGGCATGTCCGTTTTGAGTGCAAGAGGTGCACAGGTTTGATGTGGATTGACTATGTGCTGGTCAGTGGGTTTGGCGCCATCTCAGGTGCGTGATATAATTTGTATATATGTATGAGGTGCCATGGGCATCGGGGCATCGAGGATGCGAGTTACTTGAGGTGCCATGGGCACCGGGGCATCTAGGATGCGGGTTACTTGAGGTGCTAGGCACCAGGTTCGTTTTGAGCATCCATGGGATGCAGGACCTCGTGGAGGCGGACACCGATGCGGTGCGAGATACGTTTGGGTGTCGGAAAACGACACGGGAGCTCCAATGAGGGGCAGGAGTGACGATGCGTCACGGGAGGACCTTGAGTCCGGAACACAGGTTTGCGAACCTTTGCTTATTCTGAGTTTTGTCGGGTTGAGATCGAGTTAGGCGATTCCTAAGGTGGGGATCCCCTTGAGGAAGTTAGCCAGAACCTTGTGACCGGGGAAGTCGGGGTTGCTTTGATCAGGGTGGTATGTTCAGTGCCATCCCCAGGTTTTGTTTGATAGCTCGGGGACGAGCTATGTTAAGGTGGAGAGATTGTAAGAACCCGGGTTTTTGGAACGAGTCAAAATCCTGACCCTGTTTGAATTTTTGACTTGTTTCTGAGTAAACTGGAGAATTTGAACGATTCTGGGTCAAACTTTTGAAATTGGGGAGGTAATGCAGGTGCGCACGGTTGGCGCACGGTTTGCCAAACCGTGCGGACAAGCCGTGCGAAGTCTCTGGGTGAGACAGAGGGCTCCGCACGGGCGGCGCACGGTTTGCCAAACCGTGTGGGTTGGCCGTGCGAAGTTCCTGGGTGAGACAGTGGCAACCGCACGGTTTGCCAAACCGTGCAGGTTAACTGTGCGGCCACTTAATGTTAGGGTTTTTAAGTTCCGGGCCACCCGGGATTTCCTATTTCTCTCTCATTTATCCTCCCACTCGGGGCTTACGCGGGGAGAGCCGGCCGAACCTTCTTCTTGCTCCCGGATCTTCGTCCGAACTTTGATCCGAACACCGTTTGATGCGTTGGAACTCCCTCGGTAAGGCCTTGATTCCCCTTGAGCCGTTTTTCCTGATTTCTTCCCTAGATCGAGTTATGGGGGTTTGAGCGGTTTTGATTCTTTTGTAGATCTACCGCGTTCTAGACCTAATTGGAGGTCGCCATCGGAGGAGTAACATCGTACTAGTACGAGGTAGGTGGTGCATACCTTCTTTCGTGTTTTCGTAGACTTTTGGGGGTTGCGGCCTTCGGGCGCGACGTCGGGTATCGAGCAAAACCCTGTTTAATTGTTTTTAATTAATTATCTGCATTGGGGGATGCCTCTGGGTATTCACTGAACTATTTGTAATTGAGCGAGGCCGGGTTCGAGGCCGTTGCTTGTTTGGGGCATTTCGACCGGGGGTGTCGAAATGGGTATAAAGTGAACTGTTGTTTAAACTGCTGAGTTTGATTTGTTAAAACATGTTATTAATTTGTTTAAGGCATTCAAGCCCTTAGGTGCTGGTATGGGACAACACATGCGTAGTGCAATTTGACTGTGTAGTGATTGCCTGTTTAAAGTGATGCTTTTGAGTATATATATGCAATGTGTGATATTGCCTGTGTTGAACTGTTTAGTTATGTTGGGCGTGGCCCGAATATTTTGTTGAGTGATGTTGATCACAGGTTAGGGCTTTGCCCGGGTTACTTGGGTGGTTTGTACCACGAGATTGAGCGTCATGGACGTCGGTTTGAGGCAGTTGGACTGTCAGGTTGGGCTTGGCCCGGGTTACTTGGATGGCGAGACCATCGGACTTGAGCGACATGGTCGCAGGGACACGAGGTGTCAGATGTGTGGTGGCTTAGGTACTATTTTGGTTATTACCGCTCACCCGGAACTTTGAGTAGTGTGCACACATAGATACTCCGTGATGAGATGGTTTTGACCACTCGTGTGGGTAGAGGCCGTAGTTATTTACGGCGCATGGCGCACAACGGCGACAAGAGCCCCCGACGCAAAAGCGCACGTCGCGGCGCACAACGCGTGGCAATATTAACTTGCGGCGCACAAAAGAGGTGTATACATATATCAACAATAACAAATAATAAATTATACAATTTATATATAAAAAACAAAGATTTATGTCAATAATTCATATTCCATCCATCAAAAAACAAATGAAGTCAACAATGACACCTACAATTAAATATTAAAAACTATATATCTCAAAAAATCATATATATCAATTCCTGAAATATATTAAAAACCATATATCTCAAAAAACCTAGACGGGAGTAAAAAACCATATATCTCAAAAAAAACAACAGGAGTAATTCGAAAAAAAATAAGGGGCGAGCAACATAAATAAAATTGAATTAAAAACAAAAAAAAGTTACTGATTTGCACAGAAGGTGCGCCTGCTCTGGACAACATTGCATATCTAGGTCGCGGTGGTTGATGGAGCTCGGCTAAGTCGTGGTCGACTGGGTCACGACGGTCGAGGGATCTCGGTTTGGTCGTGGCGGTCAATGTGGTCCAACACCGGCTGGGTCGCTACGCTCACGGGAAGAGTGTTGCGTAGAGTCGAAAGAGGAGGTCGTTGTTTGACCTCAAAAGATGTATTTTCAATCGGGGCGTAAGAGTTGGCAAGTTAAAAAAATACAAAAAAAAAATCAAAAAGGCTCAATGGCGCGCGCCATTGGAGCAACATTGCGCGCGCCATTGCGCAATATGGCGCAGGCCACAGTGAGCCATCTTAAATGAGCCATGGCGCGGCGCACCACTCCCTGGCGCTAGCCATGACGCAATGGCGCGCCATGGCGTGCGCCATTAATAACTATGGTAGAGGCCCCCGTAGATGCGGTTTAGGTATTTTGGTTGGGGGTGCTTGCCGTAGAAAGTCACGTGGAAGGTGAGGAGCCTTCAGGGGATAGCATTGAGGCTATCGGGTTGGGGGCTGAGGCTCGCCGTGATTTGAGGGCAGACATCGCTGTCCCTCCGGTTACTTATTTGAGGGCAGATATTGCTGTCCCCCCAGATTCTTATTTGAGGGCAGGTATCGCTGTTCCTCCGGGTTACTTCTTGGGCGTGCCTTCGGGACGTCGGTACTTGAGACACGAGGTGTCAGGAGACACTTGGTGCCGGGTTGCTATTTTCCTTGGGCGTGCCTTCGGGACGTTGGTACTTGAGACACGAGGTGTCCGGTGGCACATGGTGCCGGGTTACACGACAGAGATTCCGGCGTGGGCCGAAGCAGGTGACACTCCTCGGTGGCTGTTGAGTACCAGTGAAGTTTGTGTTTATTTGTGCATTGTATTATTTACTGTTTGTCTTATAAATGCATGTCTGCTTAAACACATATATTAGATACGCACCGTTGGGTGGTATCCTACTGAGATTTGTCTCACACCCTGCACGGGCCCTTCGGGACGCGTGCATATGTTATGGAATTACGTGCAGGAAAGAGGTCAGCTTCAGGAGCTGGGCTGCGTTAGTTGTTGCATGGAGATGGTATGGACCTTGAGGTCTCGCCTAGCTGGAGTTTACTTTGTTTCGCTTTCTTTCCTGTATTAGCATGCTTATTGTTATGTAGCTACAGTTGGTTAGTCATTGGTGCCCTTTTGTATATTGACTTGCTATGGATGCATGTTTGGTTTGTTTAGTAGTTACATTTGGTGTTCAGCATGCTGTTGTATTTATTTCCACTGCTGTTGTTTATACCTATTGCTTCCGCTGTTTATTGTTATTGAATGTGCTTCCGCTATGCGGGTCTGGTTTGAGTCTGCTGAGTCTTATTCCGCTGCACCTTTACTGTTATACTCGGACCAGTACCGTTATTATTATCCTCCGGGAGGGTATAGGCTCCCCACTATACCTAACAGACCCTCGCTGCTAGTCGGCAGCCTTTGGCGCTCGGGGAGGTGCGCCTAAGGTAGTAACACCCGACCCGTTTGGCACTGTTCGGGTGGCTGTTCGGGTCCGGGTCGTTACATTGACCAAGATCAAAGGGGGCATCAACAATCAGCTTGAAATTTGATCTCCGAGCAGCTTTAGCATCACCTCCTCGTACTAGTTTACAAATTAGTTCTCAATTTCTAGAGGTTAGAGATCACAACACCGGGGGAGGTGAACGAACAACGCCACAATGGTATTTTCAAAACAGAAACAGAACAACAAAGTGGGAAACGAGGGGTGAGAAAATTGAATTAGCTCCCGCCTCCAGGAATCGAGAGTCGATTCCCGTATTCGGGGATGCCCAATTACAAATTTCCATCCCTCTACTTATTCCAATTAGAAAACAGTGAAGAGCTAATTCCAACTGGCAATGAAATCCACGTGGCGTGCCTTGAGGTGCTCGTCATCAGCTCTCAGTGAAGCCTTAGTGCATGTAGCAGTTCTCCTGAAACTGCATGTGATAGGCCCATGTGAACAGCTTCCGGGGGAATCTCCTGTTTAGCACAACTTCCGGAGCCCTTCAAGCATCCTTCAGAACCTTCTTGCTTCAAGCTTCACTCGTCATCGAATTGTAATTTTAGAATTTAAGGGCACCACATTTAAATTTAATTAGCACATGATGAGCACAGGCGAAGTCTTCTTCCCGAGTCTTTGGTCGGCGTTGACTTTTCCTGACTGACCTCGACTTTTTCTGCATTCTAACCAGTGCTCAAGGCTGACACAAGTTCCAAGCTCGACCTCCTTCTACCACTTTGACCAGCTGATCCTCAGTAATTCTATTATTACCTCAGTCTAATCAAACTCAACTCCTACGTCTTCATCGATCAAGCTCGCACTCACCTGGACTGTTTGGAAGCTTCATTGGCCTTGACCAATTCTTTATCAGCGAACTCGGAATGCAACCTAGGTTGTTTACTTTATGTAAGGTTGGCTAGGAATCCATTTGTTCAGTGATGAAGCTCTACCACCTATTGGCCTTGTTTGACGAAGCTCAGTTCTGTACTTGTCATCAAAATTCGTGTGCGACTTCAATTAAGTTCGGTTATTGTTGAGTAGGCTCGAACTTCCCTTAACTATTTTAACCTCATCTTCAGTGTCACTTGCATCAACTCACATCTTTAGTGTTCAGGTCCCGCCGAGCTCGAGTGGTTTTTTGGTTGAACTTTAATGAAGCTTTCGCCGAACAGTTGATGTGCATTCAAATTCGAACTTCCTGCCGCATCAACAATGAACCAGAACATCCATTTCCCCCTTTGGTTCATACCTGCAACACAAACATCACCAGCGAACAAAAGTCTTCACCCATCCACTTCGATAACATCAATGATTTTGGTGTAATTCAACATCAAACTCAGTGGCATTTCTCTTGCATTTGCTGACTCGATTTGGCTTGCATCGATCGGACTGCGCTCCTTAAACAATTTCATCAAGCCAGTCATCTTGCTCAGTCGATTTCGGTAACAGAACTTCCGTGACAACAGGTTCGTCAAGGTTCACTTAGATCCGGCACCATTTGATTCCCCTCTATTCGAGCTCTCTTGATTCGCACAAATGCGTTAACTCGGAGTCTTCTTCTTAGTTTTTCAAGCATCGACGTTGAGTTCCCAAATCTGATGCTTTGGTTTCAGCAATAAAAAAACTCGGCTTCATTCTTCGTCTTGGCACTTCATTAGTGGAACTTGACTTGCGTGGGATCAGATGTCTTCCTTGACCTTCAGTTTGTCTTCTTCGAAGCTTGGGTGGCCTTTGGACTCCATTGTCGGCACCCACAAATCTCGATTTGGGCTTCGATTTGCCCAGCCACAGTCGCAGGGGTGCATTTACGATAGCAAGCAGCAGGGGACTGTAGCAGATGGACGACTTGACGACAGCAGTAGCAGCAGCGAAACCGTAGTAGGGGGGTGGTCTCTAACGGTAGCAGAGTTTTTCTATTCCCATGGTAGCAGGGGCTTTGACGGTAGCAGATTGGAAGCACGGTAGCACAAAGGCACGGTAGCAGCATCTCACGGCTGCAAAGTAGGGGAACAAGAGCACAACAAGGGAAAACTGGCATATAGCTAAAAAGATAATGAAAACTCGCATGACTCATCATCGATCTCACTATGACTGATAAGGTGCAATTCCTTCTCTCACTAGCACCATTCCACTGAGGCATATTTGGTTGAGTGAGTTGGAATATTATCACTCTTTCAAATAATCGATGAATTTTTGGTTAAGATATTCTCCATCTCGGTCTTATCAGAGTTTCTTTATCTTCTTACTAAGTTGATATTTTGCTTCACTTTTCTTTAAATTTCTGAAAGGAATCTGATTTATTCTTCATCAAGTTGACATATCCATATCTATTGATGTCATACGTAGAAGTGATGAAGTATGAGGATCCAACCGTAACTTCTACTTGAAATGACCCACATATCCGTGTGAACTAATTTTAGAAGTTCTATGGCTCTTTCTTCTTAACCATTAAAAGGTTCCTCGATTATTTTTCTTTGTTAGCAATCATGATAAATATCCAAAGGTTTCAACTCAAAAGAGTTTGTTTCACATGACCGAGTCGACAATGCCATAACTTGGTTTAATGTGAGTATATGATTTGGTTTCATCATTTATTGCGAAAACTGGATTTTCTAATTCAAGTATATATAAACCATTATTTAAATGTGTCAACATATGTTGTCTTTATAAAATAAACAATTTTTATTTCTAAACTTGAAATAAAACTTGTTTCTAAACTCGATATTGAAATTATGTTCTTGGTAACGCTCGGCATATAATAACAGTTTTCTAACACATGAATCAATCTACTAGGCAAAGTGAGATGGTAATCTCCTATGGCTAATGCAACAAGCTTGGCTCCATTAGCAGCTTGAGGATCCACTGCATTTCTTGCAACCCCCTAGACTTAGTTCTTGTATTTGGCTACGAATGTGTGAGCCACAAACCGTATCTAATACTCTAAGATATGGAAATAGGAAGATTACATTCAATGACAAATATACTTGAAGTAGAAGCTTCTCCTTGCTTCATTGCATAATACCTTTTCTTCCCGTGGCCTTTCTTGCCTTATGTAAAGTGGACACCTCCTGCTCATTGCTTTGACCTTTTTGCCTTGATTTTCTTGTTAACAATAAAAGCTAAATATTTTTCTTCATGTTCTTATCACCTTGGCGAACCATGACCAAAAGATCTCGGAGTTTCTTCTCCATATTATCCATGTTAAAATTAACAATGAAACTAGTGAAACCCGAGGATAAAGATGAAAGAATGAGAACTGTGAATAAATCTTTATCCAACTTGAATCCTAAATTGTGCCAATCGATCAATGTACCCTATCATGTTGAGTATATGAAGACAAACCTGGATTCCTTCTCCCAACCAGTACGTGAAGAGTGCATTGAGAATCTCATATCTTTATTGTCTAACTTTCTCCTGATATAATTCTTGGAGTTTAGACAACATGGTGCATACATTTTTGTCCTCGCATTGTTTTTGGTGCTCACTTAGCATTTTATGATAACATAATGCATTGAACATCCAATGCATCTTCCATCTGCCTCTTGTAGGCATCCTTGTTCGCGTTACTGGCTCCTTGAAGCAGCTTAGTAGGCAGAGGGGATTCAAGTGCATATGATTTCTTTGTCGTAATACTATGCGCAAACGTCTAAACTATTTCCAGTATTGTTCACAACGATAATGAATTCGTGGTGTTGTCATTATCCACTGCAAAATAACTGTAGTAAATCATTACCTTATCTTCATTACCAATTTGACATTATTGATTGGTTAATCATTTATATCTCCCACCATTTTTTATCAATTCCCTTGTATTTCTCATCTTTGGATTCAGAATATCCAGGCTGGGTAAAAGTCCATATTCCCCTCGTAGTACAAACTGTGATTTTTCTGCTACTCAAAAGTACTCAGACTCTATGGCCAATTCATCAACTCACAACCCCTTGATATGTTTAATGGACTCCCAAATCCATCAATCCTAAACTAAGTTTCAATACTTGCCTCCAAATTGCACCAAGCAGATTGTGACTACCTTTCTTGATGCCAATTTGGTTAAGTCAACCCATCATTTTTATTAGAACTTCCCGATAGATGGAAGTGATGTTGATATGAACATAGGGGCTACTGGAGGGTTAAGTGCTGCTAGTTGCGGTGTTGTCAATTAGTAATTAGGTGTCAAATGGAGCTGTTAGAGTGGTTATCTAGAAGGTTCCAGCTGTATGGGTGATGTGCCTGATATGTGCATATTAATTTGTGTGTGTTATCGAGTTTAAGATCTTTTTTCACTGGATATCTGTTCTTATTTGGTTCAAATGCTTCATTTCGGTATGGATGATTTTCAGGAGTTTCTAGTGAAATGCACACATCAGGGGTGATTTAGAGTAGAAATTGAAAGTACATGGCGTGTAAGTAATAAGCGCACGCCGTTTACATATGCAAGAGGCGCGACTCGACTAGCTTGAGTACACGTCCAAGTCGCGGACCAGAACCAACACGCCGTGTGATTCTTGGAACACGCTGTGTATGCCTATCCCAGAAGCGGTTGGTGGCTGAAAATGAAGATACACGCCATGTACGTTGGCGCAACACGCCGTGTAGTTCAACCTACTGACCGCCGACGCGTATAATTCAAAGGGAAGCACGGTTGGCCACCTATCGAATGATAAAATGAAGAAAAAGACGTTTGACTTGAGTACACATCGTGTAATCTGAGTTCCAGGTTGACTGTTCAAGGGGGGCGGTGTTGCCCTTCTGTCGACTCGATCCTCCCCTGAAGCCATTAGGTTTTTTATTTTGTTTTCCTTCATTTTCAGTTGTTCTCTTCTCTTTTTTTTTCTCGAAGCTCTCTCGTATCCATGGGTAAGGTTGGGTTTCTGCCCAACCTTTGCACCATCCCCATGGTAGAGGGTAAGAGTTCTATGTTGGGGTTATAATAAGACCATGGGTGTGTTGTAATTGAAATTCTGGTGTGTTTTCTTTAATTTTTATATTTAGTTTTATAATTCCAACGATTTAATTCCAAACTTACCAGTGGTGTCGTGTCAGAATAAGAACAATACCAGCGGAGAAAACTAAAAGAGTTACAATAGACGAACCCATGACTTCCATTGGGTGAGCTTGTTGCCACTGTTTTAGGAGTATTGTTATAAACATGTTTTTAAGCAATCAATCATCAGACTAAGGGATTGACTTCTAAAATACACAGTTATTTGTTATCAGAATAAAACAATAACATCATTGAATTCATGCGGTAAACTATGTCATTAATAATTTTTAAATACTAAGGAATAACTTTCATAATTAACGCTAATCGAATTGCAACCTCGACACGTTAAATTCTTTTAGATGTTTTTTGGGATCCTCGTCAGAGAGGCCATGAAATTCTAAAAGGTGTATCAATCCAGATTTTAATTCAAAGTCAGATTTCAGGTTTGAGTATGCAATACATGTTGGTTGATAATTAATGTTTGGTGCAACCAATTCTCGAATGGTTTTATCAAGTTCATTGTTATTATTTGCACCTATTGGTTCTGGTTTTATGTTTGATTCAGAAGCGCTTCCATTTTCAATGTTCCCAGAATGGAGGAATTTCCCAATTGGGTGAATGTTGAAACTTCCCGTTGACAGTGACTGTTTGATTCGAGTCGTAAGGTTGTGTTCAATCTCAGGGTTATTGTTGGACCCCATTTTAGTTTAATGGGTATTTCCGAGTCCCACATCGGTAATTCCCTTCGTGTAATTATTTTCACTCATCTATAAAAGAATGTCTCCGCCTCACATTGAGGTAAGGGGAATTCACCATCAACATGGTATCAGAGGGAAATTAATCCCGAACCCTCCCTCCCCTGCGGATTCCCGGTTCTGTCCAGCCCCGCCTCTCTCCCCTCCGGCTGTGCCCTTCCCGACCCTCCCTCCTGTGCTCACGACAACCTTCCCGGCCCTCCCTCTTGTGCTCGCGGCGCTCCTCCAGACCGCGCCTCCCACAGATCCCGTCGCCTCCCGTCGCCGTTTCCAGACGCGACTCCCGACGCCCTCTCCTCCCGGTTGCGCGCACCGGCCCCGTCAACCCGAGCACGACCCTCCGTCGCGACTCCTCCCGAGTGCGACACCCTCGACGCTCCGCCGCGACTCCTCCCGACGGCGACCCTCCCGTCGCCCCGCTGCGCCTCCACCCGAGCGCGACCCTCCATCGCGGCTCCGTTTGTAACGCCCCGACCCCAGTTACCCAGAGTCGGTGCATTATTACATAACATTGACATGATCACAAGAAAGATCAAGTCTCGAAAGACCGATTAGTTTAGTAGCCATGGAATAACTAGATACATTCATAAGGTTTACATTACATCATAAAATGAAAACTACAACAATATAGTCTCCATAGCCCACACTTTTATCCCCTCATACTATCCCTGCAGGTCATTCATAAAATACTTCTTCACATCCTGGGAAAAATAAAACATAGAAAGGGGTGAGCTCAAATGCCCAGTAAGGATAACAATATAGCGGAAACTTTCATAAATAAGCATAAACATTTAAGGCAATGTATAACTAAAACAAAAGGCTTTTAAAACTTGAACTTCAGCATAATATGACAGAAATAAAATGAAATAATGCCATATACTTATTCACATGGATACTATACTAGTCGAATAATCACATGCAATATCAATAACCACTTTCATAATGATAGAATGTATAATGCCAGACTATCATAACCACATAGTCAAGACCTCGTGCCAAAACTACAAATAAGATTTTGTCAAGGCCTTGTGTCAAGACACTAGTTTGTCTCATGAGACCTACCGATGCATCAAGGAGCTATAGCGGGCTCCACCCGTCACCTGTTAAGTCCAATGCATTCCCATATGAAAAGGTTTAAACATAACACAAACATTCGTATTAAAACTAGCATACGAAATGTAAATACTTCATCCATAAATCATGAATGGTATAAAAATAACACATCCACAGTCAAACATATCACAAAACTTTCAATACAATATAGAAGTTTTGTATCATAATTGTAGATGAGTGAATTCCCCCTTACCTCAATGTGAGGTGGGGATACTCTTTTATAGAGAAGTAAAACTAATTACAAGGTGTTAAGTCCGATGTGAGACTCAGAACAGAAATACCCATTAAACTTACATGGGGTCCAACACTCCCCCTCAAGCTGGACATGCCCAGATTGGATAGAGTCCCACAAAGAGAAAAAGACAACAAAGACACAGGACCATCTCAGACTCCCCCTCAAGCTGGGCCAGGGAGGCTGTAAATACCCAGCCGGGTAGTGAGAGACTCAAGGCGAGCTCCTGGAAGACCTTTGGTGAAGAGATCGGCAAGCTGATCGGCCGTCGGGATATGGCCGAAGCCGATATGGTGCTGCTCCAGATGGTGGCGGAGAAAGTGACAGTCCACCTCGATATGTTTCGTCCGTTCATGGAAGACGAGATTCGATGCAATCTTCGTGGCGGCCTGATTGTCACACCAGATATGAGCAGGAGTCGATGCGGGTAAACCGAGCTCATGGAGGAGATGACGAAGCCAGAGGATCTCAGTAGTGACGGTGACCATGGCTCGATACTCGGCCTCGGCACTCGACCGGGAGACGACAGTCTGCTTCTTGCTGCGCCAAGAGATGAGATTGCCGGCAAAGAACACGGCGAAACCCGAAGTAGACCTGCGGGTAGCGAAGCAGCCGGCATAGTCCGCATCACAGAAGGCCTCAACATCCATGTGAGCATGATGGGAGTACTGAAGGCCACGGGCATGGTCTTTTTTGATGTATTTGGCAATGCGAAGGACATCATCCCACTGAGATCTGGTGGGATGCTCCATGAACTGGCTGACTTTGCCAACAGCACAGGCAATGTCGGGACGCGTCATGGTGAGGTAGTTGAGTTTACCGATCAGGCGGCGATAGCTCTCGGGATGAGGAAAGGGTTCCGAGTCGGAATGAAGGGAGCGTTCCCCAGGCTCAAGGGGAGTGTCCACGGCGGTGGCGGTGCTCAACCCGGCATCGTGCAAGATATCAAGAGCATACTTGCGCTGGCAGAGAGAAATAGTGTCCGCAGTCCGGGAGACCTCGATGCCAAGGAAGTAAGTGAGGGGATCAAGATCCTTGGTGTGAAAGTGCTGGTGAAGATGCGCCTTAAGGCTGGCGATGCCTCTGGAGTCGCTCCCTGTGATGATGATGTCGTCCACATAAACCACAAGCAAGATACAGCCATGCGCCGTCGTACGGAAGAAGACTGTGTGATCCTTCATACTGCGAGAGAGGCCAAAGACTGTGACGACCGTGCTGAAGCGGCCAAACCAAGCCCGAGGAGACTGCTTGAGGCCGTAGAGGGAGCGACGGAGACGGCAGACATGGCGGTCGGCACCAGAGGTCGAAAAACCAGGAGGCTGCTGGAGGTAGACTTCTTCATCAAGAAAGCCATGGAGAAAAGCATTTTTAACATCCAGTTGATGAAGCGGCCAGTGATGATGAGCAGCCAGCGAAAGGAAAAGGCGGACCGATGCCATCTTTGCGACTGGAGAGAAGGTCTCAAAGTAGTCGATGCCATATGTCTGAGCAAACCCCTTGGCGACAAGCCGGGCTTTGAGGCGGCAAAGAGAGCCATCGGGATTGAGACGGATCGTGAAAATCCATTTACAGCCGACCGCCTGTTTGCCCGCCGGAAGTGGAACAAGATCCCATGTATGGTTGTCATCCAAAGCCCGCAATTCATCCCTCATGGCGGCAAGCCACCCGGGGCGAGATTTTGCTTCACCGACTGTCCGAGGAAGCGACACGGTCTCCAGGGCTGACAGACCCCTGTAGGAAGATACAAAGAGAGGAGTAGTCTGACAGGAGCGAGTACCTTTCCGAAGCGCAATCGGCTCGTCCTCGGGACTGGGACAGGAGCATCGGACGAAGCAGGAACAAGGTGGTCCTCGGCCGGGATGGGAGGTACAACGGATGGACGACGGGAGTAGGTCTGGCCAAAGAGATGACCGGGAGGGGGAGACACCAGAGGCGGGTGAACGAAGAGCGGAAGGCAGTCATCGATGGTAGTGTCGGGAGAAGGAGAGGGGAGAGTGAAAGGAGAAGTCTCGACAAACGATACGTCGGCAGAGGTGATATACCGGCGGAGGTCTGGAGAGAAGCATCGGTACCCGCGCTGAGTGCGGGAATATCCAAGAAAAATACAGCGAAGGGATTTGGGAGAAAGTTTGGAACGATTGGGGCGAGTGTCCCGAACATAACAGAGACATCCGAAGACGCGGAGTGGAAGGGAGTGAGGAGGAATAGAGGGGAACAGGGTATGACAGGGAGTCTCCCCCTGAAGTATGGAGGAGGGAAGACGATTCAGAAGGTAAGTAGCAGTGAGGATGGCATCCCCCCAGAAGAGAAGAGGGACCTGGCGGTGGAAGAGGAGAGCACGAGCGGTTTCCAAAATATGTCGGTGTTTCCGCTCGGCCACCCCATTCTGCTGAGGGGTATCAGGACAAGAGGTCTGGTGGATGATGCCGTGGGCCCGCAGAAACTGCTGAAAGTGAGTGGATAAGTATTCCCGCCCATTGTCAGATCGAAGACATTTGACATGGATAGAAAACTGTGTTTGGATCTCATGAAAAAATGTCTGGAAGGTGGAGAGAACCTCTGTCCGATCTCGATGAACCAAATCAAAGGGTTTGGCGGCCCGTGTGTCAACTCGAGGAGGGTATGAGGTGCGATGATGTTTCGCAAAACGACACGACTCACAAGGAAAGGAAAAACGGGGACTAATATCGGGGTAGAGTCGATGAAGTGCAGAGGCGGAAGGGTGGCCCAACCGGGAATGGAGGTCAACGGCATGAGCAGGGAGAGACGCGCGGGCGATGGAAGGCGGGCCAGCGAACATGTACACCCCATCCCGAAGCTAGCCTCTACCAAGTTCCCGGTTCGTCGTCCGCTCCTGAAACAAAACAGAAGACGAGGAAAAGAGAGCAGTGCAATTGAGATCTTTGGTCAGTTTGCTGATGGAAAGCAGGTTAAAAGGACTCCGGGGTACATGAGCTACCGAGGAGAGGTGAAGGGAGGAGGTGAGGGAACAGGAGCCAAAGCCGACTATGGGGAGAGTGGACCCATCAGCAACAGTGATGGCGGAGGATCCACTATAGGGACGGTAGTGGGAGAGCATACCTGCATCCCCGGTGAGATGGTCGGACGCACCAGAGTCAAGCATCCATGCCGGGGAACAATGACTGACAAAGGCAGTGTGACCACCGAAATGGGCAAAAGAAGCTGACGAAGAGCCCGCGATGGAGGTGGATCGGTAATCGTGAATCAGCTGGAGCTCAGCCAGGGAGAGATCCAACGACGAGGGAAGAGTAGCAGCAGGTGAGGGCGCATCACGGAGCGCAGTCTGGCCCTGGCGGGTGTGCGACTCAGGACGACCATGCAGGACCCAGCAACGGTCTACCAGATGGCCGAGCTTGCCGCAATGCTGGCAGAGGGGGCGAGGTCGGCCGTCCCCACGGCCGCGCCCGCGAGGGCCGGTAGGACGACCACCGCCACGTCCGAGGAGCGCAGTGTGATCAGGGAGGGGGACGGGTGGTGCAAGGGCCCGATGTGCCTTCTGCAGGCGATGATATACCTGCGGGATATCCAGTGTAGACGGGCTGGCAAGCATCTCGGTGGCCGTCGTGGCGTAGTCCGGTGCGAGGCCATTCAGGAGATTGAATAGGCAGAGCTGGTCCCGCTGAGTCTGCGCTTCGGCCGGAGTTTGAGGAATCGGCCAGAGTTCCTGTAGTTCATCGCGGAGACCCTTCCATTCCATGAAGTAGGTGGGGAAGGTCCGATCCTGCTGGCGGATATGGGAGAGACGCTGTAGAACGTCAGAGACCCGAGCCAAGTTATTGGTCTCGGAGAACATGACAATCAAGGAATCCCAGAGCTCTTTGACGGTGTTGGCAGTCCGGGTGACATCTTTCACGGAGCGATCCATGGAGTTGACCAGTAGGGCGAAGATTTTGCTGTCCGTCAGCTGTCAAGAGTCGAACTTAGGGTCAGTGAGTTCAGGTGGGGGTTTCTCAAGATGAGAATGAAGTCCCATGCCGCGGAGGGACATCAAGACCGTCTTCCGCCAGACGGAAAAATTAGTGGCATCCAGCCGGTCATCGACAAGCCGGGAGGAGACCGTGATGAGGGACGGTAGAACGGAGGACGTGTCCATGGAGGGCGGGCGCTAGACCCGTTCGCCGGGAGGCGGGCGGGGGAAGGGAAGCGGCCCGGAGATGCGGCCGGAGGGAGCAGCGACAGGGGGTCGCGCTCAGGATGGTGCGGCCGGGCAGGGGCGGCGCGGGTGCTGGGGCGCGGGTTCTGGGCCGGAGCGCCGCAGGGCCGAAGGCAGGGCGGGACCTGGGCGCGCCGGGCGCCGGAAGTCTGGACCGGGAGCAACGCCGGGAGAGGGCGGCGGGAAGGGAGCCGCTGGGAGGGCGAGGGCGCGGCGCCGGGGCAAGGCCGAGGGCGAGACGCCTGGGCGGGGCGCCGAGGGCTGGGCGCGAGGGCGCGACGCCGGGGCGAGGCGCTGAGGGCGGAGCACCGGGGCGAATCGCCGAGGGCGGGGCGCGAGGGCGCGACGCCGGGGCGAGGCGCTGAGGGCGGAGCGCCGGGGCGAGTCGCCGAGGGCAAGGCGGCCGAGCGGGGCGCCGAGGGCGGGGCTCCGGGGTGAGTCGCCGAGGGCGAGGCGTCTGTCGGGACGCCGAGGGCTGGGCGCTGGGGCGAGTTGCTGAGGGCGGAGCGCCGGGGCGAAGCGCCGGCGTGGAGAGCGCGCCTGGCAGGCGGGAGACGCAGGGGAGGCAGGGAGCCGCGGGGAGGATGGAGGGCAGTCGGGAGCCGCTGCAGGCAGGAGGGCCGCCGGGAGGATGGAGGGCAGCCGGGAGCCGCGGCAGGCAGGAGGGCCGTCGGGAGGATGGAGGGCAGCCGGGTGGGAGGGCCGGAGAGGCGCCGGGAAGGGTTAGGGCAGCAGGGAGAGAGGCGGAGCCGGGAGGACGCCGGGAAGCCGCAGAGGAGGGAGGGTTCGGGATAAAAATTCCTCTGATACCATGTAGTAGGGTGAATTCCCCTTACCTCAATGTGAGGTGGAGATCCTCTTTTATAGAGAAGTAAAACTAATTACATGGTGTTTAAGTCCAATGTGGGACTCAGAACAGAAATACCCATTTAACCTTAAATGGGGTCCAACAAGATGCAAGATCCAACTCAGATGGTCTAAATGAAAGCCGTAGCCCATTGAATGAGGAATTCTGTTATGAAATTTCAAGGTCCAACAAGTCAGAGAAAAATATTTATGGCCAAAATACTAAGTGCACTTTAAATGGTCAAAAGTGGAATTTGCAAATGAATGATTTAATTCAAAATATTCCAGAAATAAACATATTTAACACAATGTGAGGAAATTATGTTATTTATTATCAATAAAATACTCAATAAAAATGTGTTGGTACGCCAGTTTTGAATTTTTCTTTCTAAATCTTTAGACAGAAGAATAAGGCTTGAATCCTATAATTAATTATTAAACAAAAACAATCACCTTAATGGATTGTTCTCGATTTGATCTCCACTCACCGCTGTCGTTTTCGCCGTTTCAAGAAATCAAACTAAAATTCCTTAGCCATATCTATAGTTGTTTCATAAAGCCTGGGACACCGATCTTGATATTTTGGGTGCTAGCGCGAGGAAATCAAGTGGTTTTTGTTGTCTGATGTTGACTGTGTATGATTATATTTCCAGATCTTCTCTCGAGAATTTGAGAGAATATGGGGAGAGCCTCTCTAATTCTCTCTCTAGACCTTGAGAGAAGAATTACACAAAATGAGATTCCACCATAATTAATGTGAGATATTTTTCTTTTTATATTTTGGTTTAAATTTAAAGAATTGCACAAAGTCTCTTTCAATTAATTTAAACTACCCAATGTTCTCATGTCACTTTTTAAAATAATATTTATTTAATAATGTTATTTTAAGTGACAGACATCTAAAGTGATACTGGCAGCTAAGATTCAAGGAAGGAATCAGATGAGTCTGCTGAAGTTGAAAGGCAATCCTGCAGACTAGGCTACATGGGAGTTGGCAATGGTGTTGAAGCCACAGTTTCCCCATTCCCACCTTGAGGCTACATGGGAGTTGGCAATGGTGTTGAAGCCACGGTTTCCCCATTCCCACCTTGAGGGCAAGGCACTTCAAAAGGGTTGGAATGGCAGGAACGTGGGCCTGGACACTGAACAACCAAGAGAAGATGATGGACCTGGTCTGCCTCAGAACTGGCTCTAAATACTAATTACTTACTAGAGAAAGAGAGGAAAGAGAAATGATGAATAAATGTGACAGGGACATTGTATTTTCCCAAAAATTAGCAGGGGAATGACTGGTTAGGAGTTGGGAAGGTATTTTTGGCTTCGGCCTGGGTGGGATTATTGCTCCAAGAATGTCGAAGCTCCCAATCTCTCCTGTAATCTACAGATCATCTGTTTCAACAGAATTTAGTGTTAGAATTTCCTACCTGATTGCATCATTGTCTACCAATTATGATGATGTGATGAGAAATAAGTTGAATCCAAATATAAAAAACATTGTTATATTTTTAAATATTTTTCCATGGTGACTTTTACAAACTGACCCTCATTCTTACTTTTAAGACAGTAGTATGAGAATTAAACAGCCATCATCATTACTGACAGCCCAATGTGATTTAGCAAGAGGAATCATTGCAGTATTAGTTTGATTGAAAGTGAATGACGCAACAGTAATGATCCGAGCCTTTTGATTTTTTTGGAAGGTTTTTCAACATTTGGTATTTTATAGGTTTCATAAAGTTCCATTTACTGTGTTTGGAAATGGATAGATTTAGATAAGCTCTTTTTTCAAAATAGCTTCTGATTTTTTAAAGTCATCTTTAAAAATTTATTCTGAAATCAGTTGTTTTTAGGCCGAAATAGCCTTCCACTACCTCATGCACACAGCACAAGCCGTTGCAGATTCAATATTCTTCTGTTTTTCTATTTTAATATTAATTCAGACATTAATCTTCTGCTGTATTGAAGAATCTAACTACGAGTTTGAGAAAAAAAATATTTTCTATGCTACAACTTCCACTTTCAGCAATTTTCCTCATTCACTATTTTATTTTCACATCTGCAGAACTCTCTTACAGCCGCTGGTTGTTACCTTTGTGCAGCTCCCGGGTCCAAAGGCTCCAAACTCCTGGTCTGCTGTTCTGTAAATTCTCCTCCACCTTCCAAAATGAAAGTTCTGGTTAAGCAACACCCATTGGAAACTGAAATGGATCGTATTACAAGTGAGATAGAGCAAATTATAGACGACAGTAAATTACATTCAGATGATTCAGCTTCCGCCGGTTCTGGTGTCCATTTTTTTGATGGAGCATCTTATGAATCTGTTCTTGCCGCAGCTAGGAGACTCAATATAATCTCCGAGTCAACCCTCAGGAACATCAGTTTGTTGCGGAGTGAGGAAATCATGCGATTTCAATCCAAGACTGATAATTGTGTGGTGAAGAATGAAGTTGGGTGTGGCAATGGCAGCTCTTCCTCGAGTGACCCACTTCCACCCAATAAATGTGGTTACTTTATGAGCAGATTTGTAGTTACATGGAAGTATGGAGGAGAATTGAAGGACGGGCCCTGTGGGTCTTGCGTAGCTGGACATGGTATGGTGCCTGAGGTGCGCCACATGGTGGATGCGGATTGGTTGTATCTTGCTTCACTGTCAAAATGTCGTGGTTTGGATGTAGCAGAAAGGGAACACCCGTGTTGGGAATATGTGAGACAGTCAGCACAGAGTGCGCTTTTGTTGCTGAAGCCTATCCCGGCCGCTGCCAGGAGAGCTCTTCCAGTTCTAGTCGATTCTCAAGGAATCGTATTAAGTGTTCCGGTATGCTCTCCACCCCTTTAGTTTTATGTACCTCTTCTAAATAACATCTTAAGGTCCTGTTTGGTTTTGTTTTTTTTTTTGTTCAAACAGGCTTTTGTTTTTAAATTTGTTTTATGTTTTCAGAATGTGCACTTCAGGCATTGCCCATGCTTGGAGGTCTCTGCCCAATTCAAGCCAAGAGCGCCACTTGGAGGGGGCCACAGCTCCTTCATATAAGCTGGTCTTCATCTGCCCTGCAATCCATATAGGTTTAGAATTAAATTGCATGCTGGAATTTATATTTGTTGTGCCTGGATGAATGTTTGGTTCCCATGGATTATGATCCTGATGCAATACTTTGTCTGTCTTGTGTTTCTTTGAATTAGCTTGTGATTTGGTTTCTTGATTATTCTCAGTTGTTTCTGCCTTTGTGTTTTACCTCTTCCATCATTTTTTTAGTATTTCAGTTTTGATTTCATTTGGAGTGGATCTTCTTGATTTATCAGAGTTGTTTTTTGTGGTAGCAGCCTCTACGGGGTCTCGGTGAGGTCTCAGGTTTGTTTGAGACTCCTTAGTACTTTCCTCTTGGTATTATAGAATTTTCTCGTATTTATTCCCCATTTCTCGGACCGTTGTAAATATTTCATTAATCCTGAACTCAACAATTTATATCAGAGCGTTTTGATAGATTTGGAATTGAGAAATTTGATGCTGATAACGATATTAATTTTTGACATGTTAAAATGCATGCTTTTCTTGGCCAATAAAAGTTCCTTTAAATGCTCTTTCCAGAGGTAAGAAGAAAGTTCTCTATTTTTTGGTGGTCAACAAACCATTACAACTTATAAATGTTCCCTTTGGAATTCTTGATAAGATTCATAGTCCTGTTTTTATCTCTGTGTGATAAAGTAATTCATGGTGTACATACTGACTACGACTGATCTTATTGTCATCTTTTGACTCTGGAAGAGGTTAAATTAATCCTGTTACCTGGAGATCAAGAATTGAAGACTTAACAATGAGGGTGATGGTTTAAATGTTAGTGGGAGAAGTAAACAAAGGAATACAAGAAATGACAATAATAATCATAAGAGTGTCTAAATCAAATGAGGGAACTATGAAATATTTCATATGTAAGCAGTCTAACTACATGAAAAAGAATTGCTTTGCTAAAATGAATTTTATTAATTCCAAGGATAATGATGATCATTAGCTCGTGGCAAAGAATGAGTTTAATGATTGTAAAGTTCTAAATGTGTCTAGCCATGATATGGAAACCAAACGAGTCGTTCTTTAGGAAAGGACCCCTTGTGACAAATCAGATATTTTTAATAATATATTAGTTTTATGTTTTATTAATATTCTTGTTCTGAATTTATATTTATTTAAGAAATATTATTTCTAAAATGCATATATGTTTATTTCTTGTCTCAAAAGATACTATATGATCAATTAATACCAATTATACATTTAAATTTTTTATATTTACTTCATGACAAAAAAGATATTTTATTTTAAGGTTAAATATATTTTATCAACTTGATTTACAATTTTGATCAATTCAAAAAATTATTTAATTATTAGATATTTTATAAATAGATATTTATGTTATTTTTATGAATTCATATTAATATTTATTATTATGTTATTTTTATGGTTTTTTCATTTGAAAAAGAAATATATGTTATTCAAAAACAATATATTATTTTAATATATAATGAGTTTTTATTAAAGTCATAAAAAATAAGGTATGGGGTATGGGGTGCAAGTTGCAGGGTCGAGTCCTCGGGCTTTCTTTATAGTGTGCGTGTGTGAATACATTCACCTTTTCAATTCTAATTTAATGTGGTTATAAGTTGAGTGATGCATTTACATTTAGATTCCTTTTTTCAAAAAATAAACCAGAGTTTCAAATTGAATCCTATTACTTATTAATTTATAAATATATAGAATATTTTATAGCAATTGAGAAATATATGGAATATGTTAGAATATTCTAGATATAAAATATTATTTTTTAAAGGTTCAATATTCAAATTCCATTTGATTTGTGGTTGAATAATAAAATTAAATCCCTTTAAAAAAAATGAGAGTTAAGTTATCAAATTGAACATTACAGTGTATTATTATAGGAGTCTAGAAAGCTATGAAACACCCAAGAAAGCTATGAAATGTGTAAAAACACTTAATATACTTAAAACATCAATTTCCAAGGTTAATAAATTAATTAAAATTGGTTAAAATTTTAAAATAAGAATTTGAATTCTGATGGAATTTTACTTTCTATTATTATATTTTTATCTAAAATAAATGGAACATTATGAAAACTTATGGAATGTGTCTTACATGATATGATACCCAAAATATCTTATAAAAATTATTCAAATAATATAAATTATTTTTTGTCTTGATAAATATGAATATAATTATCGATGATGGTGCAATGTTTGCACAACATTGGAAAAAACAAAATTGATGCCTTTGACATAAGATTTAATAAGGGATAAGACTATGATTGACTCGAGAGATAAATAAGATAATTAATCAATGACATTGATATATATTCATGAATTTTAAAATTATATAACATGTTAATTATCCAAATGATTACCCTTTGGTTGCGCAAGGTAAGAAAAGTCAAAATTTTTATCTTAAAAATGTTATCATGACAAGGATGAGAATAAAAATATATTATGAACAATTTTATGCGATAAGAATGATGAATAATAAATTATATTTATATCAATATTTTTTTTTCGAAATTAAATAATATGATAATTAGTTAAAACACTTACGTAGTGTTGACACAATGCTTGTGCAAACTGAAGAAAAATAAAAAATAGTGGTTTTAAAATATTTAAAGTGATAAGATTTAGATGAATTAAGGTTTTGCATGAATTTTGTGGATAAGTATTAAGAGTAAGTAATTATATAAATAAACTTGAATTTTATAATTGTCTAGTTATTTTTAAACTCAATTTACCAAAATAACCTAGAAATCTATATAAATGGGATTTTTTTATTAAAAATGAGTTATAAATTAATAAAAAATTATAAAACCCAATCTTGTGTCAAATGGGGGATGAGTAATGGTCGAACATATCACCTCTTTTCTATTTATGAGCCACTTGCCATTGAAAATTTGTGATCGAATCTTATCTATAAGAGACTTATTCCACCCTTTCCAAAACACATCTAAAGTTTGGTTTTCACTTAATATTTTTCTCAAATCCCTCTCTAAAATTATATTTCCATGCTCACAAGGCCCAAGTATAGCCAAAAGTCCCTTCTTCGAAGGGTTTGTATTCAATCCAAAGGAGGTGACTCAAAGAGTAATGTAAGGGTTTCAAACCCAATCTTTCATTTCTTATTTAAGAATCTTTTACATTAAAACCCATTTAAAACTCTGTTTTTTTTAAAAGATTCTATCTCCATCTTATAAACACCTTTTTGAACCATTCCTCATGAGATATCACTCATTCCTTTTCCATGAACCCTTTTTATAAGTCGTTATTATATCGAAGAACGAGTTTCAAAATCTATGTGTTTTCTTTTCTATTCTCCTCTTACCATTTGCATAATATGGGTAACCTTTAAAAGTAATTTTGAAATAACATTATAATTCTTGAAGAACCTTTTGTGAATTATTTTTAACAAAGTTTTTGTATTTGTTGAAAACTAACTTTTTGTTGAAGAATGTTTTTGTTTTTCAGGAATCGGACCCAGTCCATCGTAATGAGGTTGTTTTCTGGACACAAATTTCCGGACCCATGTTTTCATATTGAGCAGCACCGGACACAGAAGAAGTCAGGAAGATGAAGTTGTTGATCATACACTTTATCGTATTCAGGTCCATCAACATAATAATTGAAAATCTTCGGATTCAAAAAGAATTAGGGGAAAAATTTATTGTTTGTTGGAATTATATCTTTGCTATAATCATAGAAAGAATGAAGTTGCTGAAGTGTTTTGAAAGAAGAAAGTGAAGTCAGGAGTTAGAAAGTTTTCATACTTTTTAAACTAAATCAGACGATGCTTTGCTGATTAAGAAGTTCTCACAAATCATGAAACCTCTCATGATAAAAGCTTTTGAAGAAATGATAATGAAGTTTGAAGAATTTCAGAGTTGCAAAATATGATTTCCATCATAATGCGAATTACATCGTAAAGAGCTGAGGAAGAAAAAGATGTTACTGAGCCCGAGGAAGGAGAAAATCGTATTGAGATTTTCATACTCATATTTTCGTACTGAGATTTTCATACTGGGATTTTTCGTATTGGGATAATCGTACTGAGATTTTCGTATTGGGATTTTTCATACTGGGATAATCATACTGAGATTTTCATACTCAGATTTTCATACTGAGATTTTTGTACTGGGAAAATCGTACTGAGATTTTCGTACTCATATTTTCGTACTGAGATTTTCGTATTGGTATTTTTCATATTCATATTTTCATACTGAGGAAATCATACCGAAGTATTCATAATGAATAATTTTTACTGAGAAAGAAAAAGATCGTAATAAGCTAAGAAAGAAAAAGATAGTAATGAGCTGAAAAAGAAATAGATCGTAATGAAGCTGAGAAAGAAACAGATCGTAATGAGATGAGAAAGGCATACAGAGTTGAAGTGGTCAAACTTGAATTTCAATTTTTCATAAATCTCAGAGAAATCTATGGAGGTCTGAAGAAGTCAAAGTTGAAGTTTTAAATGCGAGATATTTTCAGAGATTTTGAGATTTGAGGAAGCGAGGAATGTTTCAAAATTTCCCGCCTTTGATTTCTGAGTCGCCTATAAATACTTCCTCAGATCATTTGTTCATTCACAACTTTTCACATACGCGCAAAAGGCGTAGTTCTGGAGAATTTGAAGTAAAAGTTCCTATCTGATTGAATAATAATTGTATTGAGCCTTCTAGTAGAAGTTTGAGTTTTACAGATTGAGAATGAATTAATTGTATTGAATTATCATAATGAGAAAATAGGATCCAGGATCCAACATTATCGTATTCAGAGAATCAGATCCAGAATCATCGTACTCAGAAAATTGAATCCAGGATCCAACATCATTGTATTGAGAAAATCAGATCCATCCAAATCAGACAGAGGATTCAGACTGAGAAATTATGAAGCAGATTTAACAAAGTCTTTATTCTTTTGTTTGACTCAATTATTTTATAAGAAAACATTGTAAACAATAGGAGTCAGTATAATCATTCCTATCGGGAGATTGAAGGTGTCTAATGGGAGTTGACATAAGTTGTATTCACTTCTTCTTAATAATGGATTTCTATAGACCCATGTGAGTGACTATGGCAAGGATGTAGGTTCTCACACTGAGCCCGAACATTGTAAATCTTGTGTGCTTTACTTGCTTTCCTACTTTTGCATGCATGAGTATTTTCTAAAAGTAGATAAGGAAATAAATCTTAACAGGTTGCAAGGGTTAAGTTTCTAAATGTTTTGAAACTTATAAAAAGTGAACAACTGATTCAACCCCACCTTCTCAGTTGTTATTCAATCCTTTGGAACTTAAAGTGGTATCAGAGGGAAGGTTCCCTTGTTGAATCTTTATCATGGATAATATCAATTCCGTTAATAGTTGAGGAATTCCTACATTTGATGGCAATAATTATTATGGATGAAAAAATAGGATGATTCCTTATCTCCTATCTCTTGGCCTTGAAGTTATTGATGCTGCTACTATTGGTTTTCCACCTATTGAGAAAGATGCTCCTATGACATTTGTTGATAAGAGAAATATAGAATTTTATGGAAATGCTAGAAATTCAATCATTATGTCCTTATCAGAGAATTTTTATCAGAAGGTGATGAGTCTCAAAACTTCAAAAAGCATGTGGGACAAGCTGAAAAGTGTTTTCGAAGGGAATACAAAAGTTAAGGAAGCAAAGTTACAAATTTGGCATAGTAAGTATGAAGACATCAGAATGAGAGATGAAGAAACAATTTATGAATACTTCACTAGAGTAAATGAAATTGTTTGAAACATCAGAGGATTTGGATATGTCTTGTAAGATTCTATAATTGTGAAGAAACTTATGTGAAACTTTCCAGACAGGTTTGGTTCTAAAATTTATTCTTTAGAAGATAAAGATGATTTATCTCTTGACGAATTGCATAACTTTCTTGTTGATTATAAAATGAGGAAAGCTCCAATGTTTACAAATAAGATGAAAGATGAAATGGATTTTGAAGTTATGAGAAAGTTGAAAATTTAAGATGTTGAAGATATTGATCCTTGTGACTTCGAGGATAAAGAGGATGATGAGTTGAATGAAAAAAATCACATCTCTTATATCCAAGAACTGCCGAAGAGAAATAGGAAAGTATGTAGGTAAAATTTCTCTCAAATGTTTTGAGTGTGGTGGAATTGGACACTTTGCTATGAATTTCTCTTAGAAGAAAGTTGGATAATATCGAGATGATTCTGATGGAAAACCTCAATGGAAGAAGTGAAATAAAAATGATAAAGAAGAAAAGTCTTCCAATAGATACAAGAAGAAGTTTACTAGAAACAAAAAAATTATGTTAAGTAAGAAAGTTAAATAAGACTCAACCGACAACAATTCTTTTGAAGATGAAAATTCATAAAAATTTAGAACCTTCATTGAAAAAGTTGAGAAAACAAAAGACTCATCAGAGAATGAAGAAGGTGATGAAGAATCTTATAGAGTATCAGCTCAGAACAGAGCTTCTTGCATGTCTTGAGCAAAAAAAATCTCTCAAGAAAGAAATCATAATGATAAATAAAGACTGTGAATAAGCCATTGAATGAAGAAAACATGTCATCAAGAAGGAGGATGAATACGTTGAGGAGATTTTAAGTTACAAACTTATAATTGCTGAATAGGGAAAGATGATTGAAGATCTTAGTAAGAAGATGGAAGATAAGGAAGAAGAAGTTAACAAGTTTCAATAAAAACTTCTTGAGTCTGAAAGTACCTTGAGGAAGATAAAAAAAAACATTAACAAAGCTTCAGAATTAAGAGATGAAACTTCTAATGCTGCTGAGAAGGCTCAATATGAGAATAAGGTAAAATATTCTCTTACCAAAAATAATGTTTAATCTGATTCTTTTAACTTTTCAAGTTCTAGAAGAACAATTGGGAAATCTTGGGTAGAGAAAGGATGTGAGAAAACTATCAAATCTACAAAAGTAGAAAACTCATTCAAAAGAAAATATGGTTCACATCCTGAGTATGTTAGAGCTGATAGAAGTTTCCAACCTCAACAAGGTTTTTATAAACAAAGATCTTTCTTAATTAGAAAATCAAGATTTGATGGCTATTTTTGGTGTTGTGGAATCTATGGGCATAGAGATTATAATTGTTGGCACAACTTATCTCTACCTATAAGAAGGTTTGAGCATAGTGTAAGAAATAATGAAAGTAGAATGAGAAACTTTCCTAACTTACAGAAAGTTGAAAAGGTGAATTCTCAAGATGTTATAAAATTTCCAATAAAAAATAAATTTGAATTTCTGGAAGAAGTTTTTGGAAGATGTGATCAGGCTGGTCATCATGCCGAAATATGTATGACACTCCTTTCAGAAAAAATTTCTTATGATAGAAAAGAAAAGGAAGCTAAAAAGAAGAAAGTTGAGGAAATAGATTTTGTTGTTGAGATAGCTTTAAAAGAAAGTAAAGGGAACAAACCATGGATACTTGATAGTGGTTGTTCTTCACATATGACAGGTGATATAAAAATCTTGAAACATTTTGAAAGTCATGATGGAGGAGCAGTTACCTTTGGGAATGATAGTTACTTAAAAATCAAAGGAATTGGAACAACTGATATTGAAGTGGAAAAGTTGAAATCTAAGGAAGTATTATTTGTTGATGGGCTAAAATATAACTTACTCAGTGCAAGTCAACTTTGTGATGATGGAAAAGAAGTTGTTTTTATAAAATATTTTTGTATCATCAACATTATGAAATATGGAAAAGTCATTACAAAAGGTGAAAGAACCAGTGAGAATCTCTTTCAAATAGGATAATTTAATAACTCCTATTACCTGAGTGCTGAAGATGAAAATAAATTATGGCATAGAATACTTGGACAACTTGGGTAGAAAAACATGAATAAACTTTCTAAAGTTGATGCTGTTTAGAATTTTCTAGAATTGAAAAGAAGATATGAAGATATTTGTATTACTTTTCAGAAAGGAAATATAACTAACAAAAGTCATGAGAGAATTGAGATTCAATATACCAGACCACTTGAGCTTATTCATTATAATTTATGTGGGCTGATGATACATCAATCAATAAAAAGAGATTTATACTTTATCAATTTTATTGAGGATTTCAATCGAATGACAAACATCATGTTTATGAAGCACAAGTTAGAGGCTATTGAAATGTTCAAATTATTCAGAAAGGATATTGAGAAAGAAATGGGGGTTTCC